>CM028131.1:797348750-798814375 GCA_016271365.2 Neoceratodus forsteri
TTTTCCATTGTGAATACTGAGCAGAAGTATTTGCTCAGTATTCCTCTTTCACTGTCGCTCTCAGCCCAACCACCTTCCTCTTTATTCAGCCTCAGTATCCCTGCCTTAGTCTTTCTCTGCTCCCTAATGTACCTATAAAGGTTTTCCCCGTTCTTAAATGAGTTGGCTATCTTTTCCTCAGTTTGGGCCTTTGCTATTCTGACTGCCTTCCCTCTTCCTTCTACTTTAACTGGTACAGTTCTCTGTCCTGCTTCTTCTGTGTTTCCTTATACTTCCTGAATGCTATCTTTTCTCCCATACCTTCCCCACCACTTCTTTTGAGAACCATAGTGTTTTCTTTCTTTTGATGTGTTTATTGCTTCACACAAAGGCTTGTTGCCTCTGTGTGGCGGTTTGATGTTCGACATTGTTGCTCCACCCACCTTCTTGCCTGTTTGCTAGTGCTTTTCTGAGGCACTCTCCCATTTGACAAAATCAGCCCTTCTGAAGTCCAGTACCTTCACTTTTGTATGGCTTGACTCTACAGCTACATTTATCATGAACCCCACTGTTTGGTGGTCGCTTATTTCTATGTGGTTACCCACTTCAAGATCAGAGATCCTCTTTCTATCCCCATTTGAGAGTACCTGGTCTAAGATTGCTCCCTCCCAAGTGGGTTCCAAAACTAGCTGTCTGAGGCATGCCCCTGTAAGAGCTTCAAGAATGGCCCTGCTCTTGGATCTGGCTGCAGCAAAGTTGCTCCAGTTAACATCTGGCATATTCAGGTCCCCATCAGCAATATCTCCCTTTCTCTGCCATTCCAAGGATGCCTTCTATCATTTTCTTGTCCATTTCCTCCCCTGAGATGGGGGTCTGTATGCAACCCTGTGCAGATTGTGGTGCCATTCCAGTCCCCAGTGTGACCCACAGTGTCTCTTCTTCTCACTGTTTACCCTTTAGTTCTGTTGCTTTGATCCCTTCCCTTACATGAAGCTAGTCCTCCTCCTCTTGTTCCCTCCCTGTCCCTCCTGTAGATGTGTAGCCTGGTATGTTGACATGCCAGTCATGGTTCTCTGTGTACCATGTTTCTGTGACTGCCATGATATCCAGGCATCCCTCTTCCATCAAAGACACTATTTCAGGGATGCTTTTACTTAGATTATGGGCATTGGTACTTATTACCCTCCATTTTTTATGGCTTTATTTCTTTTTGCCTCATCCCTGTCCTTACTGCTTTTCTTTTTCTCCATTTACCCCTGCCCTTCTCCCTATCAAATGCTTTATCTTGGTGTTTACCTTACTAATTACCCAGATTTTTTGGGGGCTAGGATTTCCTTTCTCCTTTTCAGTGCCTCCCCTTGGCTAGTTTAAATGCTTGTCAATGAAGCATTTAAACCTATCACCTAGGACCCTGGTTACCCTCCTTGATAGATGCAGACCATTGCACCTGTATAGCTCTGCATCACCCAGGTGGAGCCCAAGTCCCCAGTGAAGCTAAATCTGAGCTCTGCACCAGTTTTTCAACCAGTCATTGAATCCCATGGTGCGGAGTACCCTAGCATCATCAATATGCCCTCCAGAAACAATCAACTGCAACTCTGACCCTCCACCCTGAGGAGTGCCTTCCTTTCTTTCAAACACCTATTTGACAGAGGTTAAATAGAGGGCTAGTCACAAATGACTGCAAATATCTCCCAGCTACAGTTCCTCCTAGCAAATTAAAGTTAAACTAAGAAAAGTCAACCCCAAATACAGAATCAATACTAGTTATTTACATGTCAAAAAGTAATAATTCAATTCAGTGTAGTCTGAAAATAACCTCCTTGATTTAAGGAAGCTCTGGCTGCTTTCTCTCTCTGCTGTGTCTCAGCAGACAGAGACCACAAACAACTCCTGTTTTAAAAACTCAGACAAGGGCAGTCTCCATGCTATGTCTCTTCCTAAATCCAGATTGGAAAGCTTCATAGACATTGTGGGTCACAAGGTGATCTTCCAATTGCAGCGTAACCACCTTCTCAATAACCTTACCCACAAAGGGCAGGTTAGAGACAGGCCAGTAGTTAACTGGACAGTCGGGATCAAGGAGGCTTTTAAGGAATGGTCATATGACTGCCTTCTTGAGGGATGAGGAAAGACCCCCTCTCCAAGGATTTCAGACAATTTCAACTAGGATCTGGTAGTTAACATCTACACAACCCATTAAAAGGGGTTAGGGTCGGATCCAGACTACAACTGGTTGGGCACAAAGTCTGGATGATCTTCACAATGTCCATGAATTCCAGCTGGCTGAAGTCTAACCAGATAGACCAGTGCTCACCACCTCCCATTAACCTCTGCAATCCCTTGTAGGGAGAGGTGGTCTGATACCAGAACTGCTGCATACTTACTGATAAGCCATGATGGTTTCCATAGTTAGTTATATTTCTTTTTTCTTTTGGAGGCTCCTGCAAACTCAACAGTTTATTTTCAAATAACATCTATGCCAGAAATGTTTCAACATCATTTAGTTCTCTTTTCCAGACCTATACAGTATTTCTAGCTCTTTTATACTAATCAAATCAGCATATTTAAAATCAGGCTGTTCTGTAGCACCCTTCTAGTTCACTGTTTCCGATCTATAGTAAAACTGAATCATTATGTGTACTACCACCGAAGGGACTCCAATACTATAATTTATTTTTCCTACTGTATTTTATCATTAGCGACTATTATATTAAGAACTGCATCTAAGCATGAGTTATCATTCAAATATTGAATTAGGTTCAGTTCACCTATAGTTTCAAGCAAGATGCTTCTCCATTCTACTGTACCTGCAGCTGTGAGAGTAACCCATGGCACTTGGCTTTAAAAAATACTGGTAGCATGATTTCAGACTGGTAGTATCAGTAATGAGAACAAAGGAGTGGAGGTGTGACCAGCATGTGCAATGGACACAGGATACTGCAGCTATAAGAAATGCTGGTGCTTTTTAAATGGTACATTGCTTTAAGCTTTTATTATTGTGCTCATATAGTTTTCATGTGGCAGCATGGGGGTAAGGAGTAGGACTGAAGGTGGCATACTGAGTTGGGGCACTGTGTATGGGAATAGAAATGGTAGTCTGATTATGATACTGGCTAAGAATATAGACTGGGACACCATAGCACGAAAATAAATATGGAAAATCTTAGTCAAAGCTTCAATACTATAAGAAAAGTAGGGAGGGAAATGTGTTTGGTGTCTATAGGTAGAAGGTGTAGCACTGACAAAGAAGCCACATCCTGCAGTTTGGGGTGGGGCTTAAGAGGAAAATGAAAAATTGCAAACCTGGGCCTTAAATAATTGGCACCACACTCCTCCATGCCACATAGCCCTTCCACACTCCAGACCTGACCAGTCACTGATAAAGAAATGTGGCCAACTTGTTTCCCCTGGTACCAACAGGAGACTCAATAATGGGACACATTGGACCTCAAGTGATGGGAATTCTGGGGTGTCTGAATGGTGGTTTAAAGAAGTCATCAGACTTGATCCATTGAGCAGCAGTGCCTAGGTGAGCCTGAAGCAGTAAGGTACTAGGGTTCAATGTATGTAAACAAAATATTCCACACAGTCATTTCTTTTTACTTTTATAAAATAAAGTTACACTTAAAGCAGCAGTGCAACAAAAATGGGTAAAGATCAAACCTATCATTTTCCACTATAAAAGTTTCAGACATCTTCCAGTTTTATTACTTAATAACATTTCTAGTTCCCCAAAATCTAAGTAATTTATAAATGTTTTGATTTAGCCTTTTCTCAAGAAAAAAAGGCTGCCAGATTTAACCTAGAAATACCATAGTAAACCTGGTAAGGGCTAAGTCCCCCTCAAGTGTAAAGGATACCCTTTGGTCCTTCTTACCTGAACCAGGGTTAACAAGTTCCCCTGCTCTTCATTGGTGACACCATTTTAAACTTTGGAGATGGGTAGGTATCCCCTCAGCCTTGTCTTGTCTACAGAAAAAAAATTAAATTAAATCTTTTTATAACCATTTGGTTTGTCATAGGAAGGGTGAACAGGCTATGGTGCAGTTTGATGACCACCCCGAACTGGGCCAATTCGGCTCTGACCTGGAAAACTGGGCCTTTCATGGCTCAATCTAGATTACCAAGTTGGCCCAGTTTGGAAGTGCGGTCTGGTCCAGAATAACACACTCACCAGCAGTACTGCATGGAAAAGGCAGTGCAGGTTGCAGACAAGTGCACACACAAAAAGCATTTCTTCCCCCACCAATCTCTGCCAAAGTCTCCGAGTCTTTGGACAATCACATGAACCACAAAGGAAACACTCATGATCCTGGGACACTGAAGGGAGCCATACAATGAGTATCAGTGTTCTGAGATTGACACATATTCTAGCCAATCCTCTGTCAGCACCACAGGCCTTCCCTACTAAACTGAGTATCTAGTGCATTTGGGGCTTTGCAGTCAATAGAGACAGTCGTGTGTGTGTGTGTGTGTGTGTGTGTGTGTGTGTGTGTGTGTGTGTAGAATATACCCTCAAAAATACAGAAAAAATTTGTTACAGAGGAGAGAGGAGAGCAGTGACTGAGAGGCCAACAAATTGAACAGCAGAAAACAGCAGAGTGCTGCAGCCGTTGCATCAGAATGAGAGCACTGATTAAATAAAATGATTTTTCATTAGAAAGAGAGAGAGTACAGAGAGACCAACAAATTCAACAGCAGAGTGCAGGGTAGACAGCAGCAAAGTGCAAATATTGCAGACTCCACATTAAAATGATAAAACACCAATTTTTGTTAGTCAGAGACACATAGAGACATAGAATAGAGAGAGACAGATAGGCAGACCAACAAATTCAGCAGAGACAGACAGGACAGGAGGACTCTGACTGAAGGTCATAGTGCCTAAGTAATTTTATGAGGGGTTTATAGTGCCATAGTTTTTGAATGAGGTGTCACCCACATCTCAGACTCTGTGTTGCCCATCTCTGCTGCCCTGAAAGGTCATACTGCACTAGACTCTGTGTTGTCCATCTCTGTGCCATAGTGTCAAACAGATTGTGAAGGGGTATCACATCTCAGACTCTGTGTTGCCCATCTCTGTGCTTCCCTGAAAGGTCATACTGCCCTAGATTCTGTGTTGCCCATATCTGTGTTATAGTGCCATACAGATTGTGAAGGGAGATGTCACGTCTCGGACTGTGTTGCTCATCTCTGTGCCTGAACTACTACTAGATCTTAGTGCCATACAGATTTGTAGGGGTGGGGGTCACATCTTTCTTTAACAGTTATGGTGATTGTCAGTGTTACTCAATTTTCTGTTTGATACCAATACATTTTGGGTGCAACCCTGTCTTCTGTTTCATGTCACTTAGTCACGAATCACCACTTAATTTTCGAGTGCAACCCTATTCATGGAGTCTTCTATTTTACATCACCTAGTCACGATCCTTAGGAATCACACCACTTAATTTCTGGGTGCAACCCAATCCTGTTTGTTTACTGAATCTTCTGTTTCATGTCCGTGTTTAAGTAAGCCATTTTGTCAGTGTCTTTCTGTAGCACTTTTAGTGATTTTCAGTGTTACTGAATCTTCTGTTTGACACCATTTAATTCTTGGGTGCAACCCTGTACATGAATATTCTATTTCATGTCACTTAGTCATGAATCATTTGACTTAATTTCTGGGTGCAACCCTGCTTGTTTACTGAATCTTCTGTTTCATGTCAGTGTTAAAGTAAACCATTTTGTCAGTGTCTTTCTATGGCACATTTAGTGATTTTAGTATTACTGAATCTTTGAATCTTCTGTTTGATGCCATTTAATTTTGGATGCATCCTGTACATGAATATTCTGTTTCATGTCACTTAGACATGATTCATTCCACTTAATTTTGGTGCAACCCTGTTCACGAAATCTGCTCCTTCATGTCACTTAGTCATGATCCTCAGAAATCACGCCACTTAAGTTTTGGCTGCAATCCTGCTTGTGTACTGAAATTTCTCATTCATGTCTGTGCTTACGTAGGCCATTTTGTCAGTGTCTTTCAGTAGCACCTTTAGTGATTTTTCATGTTGAATCTTCTGTTTGATGTCATTTAATTTTAGGTGCAGCCATGTACATAAATCTTTTGTTTCATGTCACTTAGTCACAATCCTCACAAATCACATGACTTAATTTTTGGATGCAACCCGATCCCGTTTGTTTACTGAATCTTCTGTTTCACCTCCATGTTTAAGTAAATTATTTTGTTAGTGTCTTTCTGTAGCACTTTTAATTATTTTCAGTGATACTGAATCTTCTGTTTGATAACATTTAATTTCCGGTGCAACCCTGTACATGAATCTTCTGTTTGACGTCACTTAGTCATGAGTCACACCACTTAATTTTTGAATACCGGCATTGACCTCCTTGTTCAGTGACTCACTACCGCAGTACTGGTGACTGTTATATATATATATATATATATATTTTTTATTATTATTGCTGTTGGCTGCTTGCTGACCAAATGACATGGAAATACAGAATTTTTTAAAAGGTTAAATTTTATTTATTTTTTTTAACAGGGGATCTAAGCAAATAATACTGATGCATTTCTCAAACTCAGATAGACTAAAATAGGTTTATAATTCATCAGAGTAAATCAGAACCATTTGAAAAAAATCAGAGTTAGAATCAGAACTCGGTCACAGCTCACCCACCCATCCATAGTTTATTTGTCCTTTGCTTGTAATTCTTCACTGACAGTGCCACCTCTCACTCTGAGTGACCATTTGTGATCACTTCTGTTATTTTTCTGTACTTTCTTCATCACCTTGGAAGTCTTCCTTAGTTTGAATTCTAAATGAAGACTTGATTGATAATTTGCCAAATAACTGCGTGTAGATGTCTATGGCATCATGATCCTCCTTTGGCTCTTTCTCCATCAGGTGACATGCCTCAGGTCCTTGTTGAGCAGATCCAATACACTGTACATGATGTGAGTGCTTCAGAATGCTACAGTAAAATCCACTTGACAGGATTTGACATGACTGTAGTGTTAACGCACTCAGCAGACTGGACATAATAATACCCTGCTCATATATGGTTGAGATTTCATCTATCACATCATTGTATAGTATACAAAATGAATAGCATATAAATTTCTTATGGACTTTAGTCTAAAAATGTCTTGGGTTAAGTACTATATATAGGAGTGCAAGATGTGTTTTAAACAGAACATCATTTTTCACTGTAGGTTTTACCAGCCAGATACAATAGTTGTTCCTGTAGGTCTTAAACATTCTATAAATTAGGAAAGATAAATAAAGCCTTGCAAAGCAGCAAAGACAGCTGAAGAGAAGAGAGCAAGTCTGTTTTGTGAACCTGTTATACTATAGAGGTACAGTAAATGTGTATAATTATTTTGTTGTGTGCAGCACTTCATGATTACTGTGCTTTAGTACAGTAAGCACTTTTGCTTACAGCAGGCAGTATCAGCTGATCCTTTATCTACATTTAGACTCAGACATGATAGGTATGTTGAAGAAAATGGGATGACAGGATATTATCACTGAGATACTGGGGTAATAATCTGATGGGTCAATGGCCTTCTTTCTTTCCTAAAACTGTATACATGTACATATATATTAAAACATTTTATATTATATGAATTTGCTTGTGTAAGCACACTCTGTTTTCCCATTTAAAGATCAATTATGAATTCTACAGAGAACTTATGTCGGGTAAAGGCCTAAAAGCTTTTAAAAGCAATGTGAATCAAGCTTTGCACTTTTGGGGCTGTAGTTTCCAACTTCTGTTCAGGAATTTGGGATTCCACAACTCATTCTGGATCCAACTAGATATATAGCAGAATCTTAAGAATGTTTTAATTCTGGGCTAACCTCTGAGCCAGTGGCAACCCTTTATACTTTCATGCCATGGTCTTGATACAAAATTAACTCAGAAGCTGACCAGGCACCCAAGGAAGCTGGAGTGGTGCTGCTGTGTAGCAGAAGTACCATTTAGGATGGTATGGTATCAGGTTCCTTTGCCACAGCAGTGACCTTTGTGATGGCCCACAAACTGGTTCCTGTACTGGGTGTTCTCTGTGCATGTAAAACTCACTCAGGAAGGCATTCCCTGGTGTGTTTGAGGTGCCACAATGTGGGAGGGAGTTGGGGAGAGAGCCAGTGTAAACACATTGGCATCACCAGGAATATGGTCACTTGTACTCTCTGGCCCTGCCCACAAGGACCTTCACTAGTGGGAGTAGTGGAGTAATGGCAGATGGGACTTGGAGGTTGCAAAGAAATAGTTCAACCCCAGGACAGGGTAAGCAATGCCACTGGACAAAAACTTTTAAAACAGAATGTTTGAAATCTCAGACACTTCAAGATCTTAAAAGGAATAGGGAGGAGTAAATTGTTTAACCAGGAAAGACACTAATCCAAGCTTGTTTTCAGGTGCAACCTGGGAGCAAATGGAAGTTAAGTGACTTGCTCAGAGTCACACAATATGCATGGGGAGGCTGTAGGATTCAAACCCAGGTCTTCAGGTTTTGCAGCTTAGTGCCCTAATCCACAGCACGATACTGCCTCCTTCACTCCAGACATTTTGCAAGGTCATACACCTGCTTTTCCTCACTGGTGTCAGGGTTTTAAAATCTACTTACACATAGCATGTTTGTAAGCAATAAGACCCAATAGGGTGTGGAGTTTTGGGGATACTCACATGCCCAGGGCATAATGAGACCTGATGCTACAGGAGGAGACCCTTGAAATCCTTTGTAAAAGCAGATATCGCCAACATCCCACACCCTGAAGGTCTTATTGTATTTAAAAATGGGCTTTTGCAGGAACAACCAAATCAGGATTCAGAATTTTTCCAATCCATTTGCTAATTAGAAATTAAGCTAATTGTAATTAAATTAGTATTATTTTACAATTAAAGATATTGTGAAAAATAAAAACAAGAAGGTCCCTTGATCTCTTTTCCCCTCCCTAATCTGGCCATAACAGTAGTGCAGTAAATAATGCTTACCATAGGGCTGCAAGAACAGGTCCCTTCAGTGACATCACATTAGCAGCAATATTTGGTTTTCTTAGAGTGAATCTTTTGATAAGGAAAACTTTTGTAATTTTTTAAATGCTACAAACCTGTGATTACCTTTTAATAAATTAATGCAGTGTCAACATTATTGTAACCAACAGCCTTGTTTTGCAAGGGTATGAAGTCATTTTTTTTTAAACGAAAGATCTACTTTATGGTAAACTGGACGGTTTATATACCCATACCTTTCAATTGCTATGTATTTTGCATAGCATTATGTGTTAACCAGAAAATATAAAAAGCAATTTCTGGAAAAAAAACTATTTAAAAATTAAACTAAATTGATAGAAACGTCCCTAACAGTAACTACATGGAGTCAACTTTTGTAAACCTGTAATTCTTTAAAAAATCAAATGTTGCATATGCTGGCCTCACTGTACATGGGCAGGCCGTGCTATGCATTATTATGCTGCAATGTTGAATGATGATTCCAACACTAACTCTGCCTTTAAAATTTTATTCATTCATTCATTCATTCCTTTATTCATTCAGTCATTCATCCATTAAGGTTTACGTCACACCTCAAGCGGTTGGCACAAAGTCACAGGCCAGGTGCAGCTGACACCCTGGAAGTGACTTGAAAAAACAAATAACCCACACTCATGCCAGATGCAACTGAAGGTTTCTTCTGGGTAAATTGTACTCCAGCAAGCAGTGATCATGACACACCGACTCTGCAGAAATGTCTCAATGTTTCACAGACATTGCTTTGTCAAGAGACGTGATCACCCTCTAGAGTCCATAACATATACTGAATATCTCTTAAAGGCATATACTAAGAGGGTGACTCACCAAAATCATAGGTGTGAAAATAGGTAAAAAAAGCTAAAATCAGATAGTGTGCCACAGTAGTTTTCAATGCTTGATATGGCAACTTATTAGTTGCTTCAAATATATTAGATGCAACCGTGAAGAATGGATAGACAGTAAAAGTCATGCTTATCTAAATATGCAAATTTAAACAGCCAAAACATGTTTTAACAATTTGTATGATGTTGTATTGCTGGATAGTAATGCAACATATTCCACTGGCACCATAGGATCAGTACATGCTATAAAACATGTTAAAACATCCTACTCATAGGTGTGTACTGAAGCATCACAGCCACATGGATGCACAAGTATTTGTAAGTGTTAGCATGGAGACCCACAGAAATGGGGCCAGTTCAGATTTGTTTTGAGTCCCCATCCACTGGTTGCCCCAAGTCAGAAGATCCAGAAACCCTACCTATGCAGGATGATTCACAGATGATCCCTTCTCCTAGGGTCCAACTGAACTTTTTCAATACCCACACAGTGCCATCTATTGTTTGCATGGTCAGGAGCTTGAATGGTGCATACTGCAGTCACATATTCTAAATTGCCCCGTGCAATGGTTAAAACATAGTCCCACACCCTTTCCATAAGTTTCCACTTTATGCAGCCCACATATGAGCTAGAATATGAACAGATTGTGAAACTGGCAAACAGGCTGCTGATTTGTTCACCCTGCTGAGGCTGGGAAGAGATATGAAGAGATAAGATATTGCTGGGTAGGACAACAAGGCTGAAAACATTTAAAAATAAGGAATTAAGATGATTTAAAAAAAATGTTTACTTTGCTCAGAGAATCATTTAGCCAATAACTGTTGTCCTGACAAGAGGGATCTTTCCTTTGAAATGTAGCAGGCAACTTTAACAGTACTATGACCAATGGTTATTAAATAAAAACTGGAAAATTGAAGACTATATGTGGTGGGTGAGTCTATTTCTCCAGAAATGGTAGAGATGAAGTGAGGGGTGCCACTGGTTAAGGAAATGATAGGCACTGGATGGGTTGTGACTGCTCCCTCTGGACAACAGGGAGTGCTTAGCACAAAATGTGTGTTGATACAGCACTACTGTCTTTCAGTTATTAAAGTGAAACAGTTACTGATGAGAAAACTTTATAAGTGTCGGTCTCGTTTATGGGTATTACCCCAAGTACCTGGTATGGGGAAAGAACATCAGTTAGCTAACCATTAATAAAGTTATGCCTAGTGTGGGAAGTGAGAGAAACAACAGCAAGCAAGAGCCAGCTGGGGTAGGCAGATGCAACACCACTCTACATCCTATCTGAACATATCACATGAAAGGAAGAGCCACCATTCATAAGCTCATTTTATAGGAAGATCAATCAGATGTGTGCACACATAGGCCAGCCCTCGTGGTGGAGAGGGCTGAGATGCTGATGCCTCACCTACTGCCTCACTGTCGACCCACGCTTATAAAAATTCATGGGTCAGCCTGGGGAAACTGAGTGTTCCAATGGATGGTCTTCTCCTCCAGGGAGGGAAGATGATGGTCTCTGCTGCAACACTACCACCTGGGTGACCACAGGTGGCAGTGAGCGGAGCAACAATGGGGGTGCCTGCTGACTAGGATGCACATATTGTGTATGTCTGCTCAGTCCATGCCCACAGGGTACCGAGGGTAGTGGAGAAAAATCAGAAAAGCTGAAGCAATGTAAAATGACATTGCACTCCCTCACAGGCTCTGCACTGTCAAAGGGCTGCTCACTGCCATGTTCCAACAAATAGCCTTCTCCCAGGATTGGGGAAACCAGGAGGCCTGTCCATGTGGGAGGGAATCTATGGGGCACTGTAAGGCAGTGGGGCTGTAGACCCCAGAGACAATGGGTGACAGGGTTTGGGGAGTTACAAGGAAACTGAGGGGCCAGCTAAGGAAGTAGGGGAATAAAAAGATATGTTCATAACACATGCACACACCACTACGCCACGGGACACAGCCAAACCCAAAATAATTGATCCACCAAAATACCAGTACACTACAGAACAACATCAACAAAAGACACAAAAAAGCAAACCCAGAAATGATCACATGCATGATCTGAACTAAAAAGTACTCTCAAATGTATTATAAAAACAAAAGGATACTTAAGTTTTCCTTAGGGCAAACATAGCATCATAGGGGCCTAATGAAGTTATAAAGTCACTCTCCCTTCAAGAGTGTGGTATTATTACTTTATTAGTCATATTAGTCCCAATAACTGTCTATCTATTTATCTGTCTCTCTCATATGGGTAGCATATATGTGTGTGTGTGTGTGTGTGTGTGTGTGTATATATATATATGGCAAAAACTCCATTAATGCATCAGTTAAGGTTCATAGCACAGTGACAAAAGCATGGAAATGTGGTAGTAAGTTACACCCTACCATCCCACCACCACCCTTCACATCAACAGGCATCGGGTGTGTGTGTGGGTCAGTCAGCCTAACTCTCACCCCATTCCATGTGTGAAACAAGCTGAGGTGGTGCAGTATAAGAGAATGGGTGAGAGATAGGCACATGACCACAACTCACACCGATGCCTGTTGGTGTGTGGAGGTGGGGTCGGGTGAGAGGGGTGGTAACCCTAACACCACATTTCCATGCTTTTGTCACTGTGCTATGAACCCTAACTGATGCATTAATGGATTGCTACGAATTTCCTTCTTTTGAGAAAATGTAATGTAACCGTTAGTGGTATGTGTTACTGGGAGCACGGGTCCTCTGGGCCCTGAGCTCCCTTCATATTGCCCATTTTTGCATAATTTTATGTATCTGTGGGAGTGCAGGCCTTTCGGGCCCTGTGCTCTAACTTACACATAACTATGGACCCATACAGCAGCCCTACAGGGCAAGGAACCATTGTAACACTAATTTGCTAATATCTCAGCAACTGTAGCAGCTAGGAAAAATTCCAGTGCAGTTGTAATCATGACAGCGATTACTTCAGGTCAGATAAATCAACCAGCTCTGTATCTTGCATCATTTACAAGATATGGGCAACAAAATACGCTGAAAAGGCACCCTTGGAACTCTCATGAAACGAATGTGCCAATATCTCTGTAACTCAGCAAGTAAGAAAAAAATCCACTGCTGTTGTAATCTATGATTTCCAAACTTGTTTCAGCAGCATAGAACAGCTAAGCTGCAGGTAATAAAACTCCGTATCTCGCTTTGTTTTCGAGATACGGGCACAGAAAAAGGAATCACGGGTGCTGCAATGTTATCCCATGAGAAATTTATCAACCTTGGAACACTTTAACTTTGTGTCTGTTGAATGTTTTGGCACCAAACCACCAAAAGGCACATCTGTGGGACCAGTGCTTGCAACCTGCAATTATCAGCCCAAAAGATGCAACCATTTTGTTGCTGGGGATGGCAAAGAGTTGCAGTTTTTTGCAAAATTCTTTTGCAAATTGCAAAAGTTTGCAAAAACAGCACAAACTTTCGCATTTGTGAATGTTTCATGGATGTATTTTCCACAATTTGTGAAAGTACTAGGGCTCTGAGTTTTAAAACAGCATTTCTGTGGGGTTTTACCCACCAAAAAGATAAGACTGGCATCCTCAGGACCCAACTAGGTAAGCCCAGCAGTCAGTGTTTACCTAGAGGGTCCCAAATTTAAATGTCAGGCATTTTTCTGTCTCGCTAACTGAAAACAAGATGGCAGCAACACGAAAGAAAAGGGCCATTTGCCAAAGGAAAATTGTACTTGCGACACTTTCGTGAGACATATATTTTTTCACCTTTGACTATAATGGGAAATTTGTTTTGAATAACTTTTGAATGGTTTAATATTTTATAACAAATCTTCAAAGGCACATTGGTGACCAGACTGCAACTTCTCTAAAGCTTTCCGACAAAATGGACAAATCGTGTGGGCTGTGGGCACGAGCAAAGAAACATGCAAAAGTCTGTTTTTTGTGTTTTTTGCATTCTGCAGCTCTGCAACTGTACATTCGACTGTAACACAACTTGCAAGATTCAGAGATCTATGGAATCAGACTGTGTATGCAGGATTTCAGGCAAATCCATCATATGGTGGGAAGTTATTAAAGTGCAAAAACTGAGGTTTAACATTAAAGTGCTTACTCAACCTAACTACAGTGCAATTACCTTTGCACTATAATAGATATAGATATAGATATAGATATATTATGGTAGCACGGTAGTGCTACCATAGTTAGGGGTTGAGGAGCCATTTCTATGTTAAACCCCAAAACTTTGCACCACAATAACTTTGCAACTGTTTGACAGATTTCCCTGAAATTTGAATACATGATCAAGACCCATAGGCCTTGGGATCTGCCAAGTTTTGTACTGGTCAGATATACAGCT
Organism: Neoceratodus forsteri; assembly: GCA_016271365.2. NCBI lineage: Eukaryota > Metazoa > Chordata > Ceratodontiformes > Ceratodontidae > Neoceratodus > Neoceratodus forsteri. Next base: position 797,362,945 of record CM028131.1, read on the forward strand.
GTGGAGTTATTAAACATGATCTGTGCGCACGTTTACACTTTTTCTGGAATTCTACGGTCGCGCTCTACAGGTCGATGGTTTTATGGATCGGCCCAAAATCTTCAGGGAACATGCGGCCAGGGTCCCCAATGTGCCTTTTGAAGATTTCGTGAAAAATATTAAACGTTCAAAAGTTATTAAAACAGTTTCCCATTATGTCAATGGGAAAAGTTAACAAAGTTCAACACTTTCGCAAATGCATTTTTACTTTCGCAAATGGGCCTGTAACTTTCGCAAATCGGCCATTTTGTTTTCAGTTGGTGATCAGAAAATGGTTGGCATTTAAATTTGGGACCCTCTAGCAACCTAATTCTTTTTGTATTCACCTAGTTGGACCCTGAGGATGCTTGCCATGTCTTTATTTTGTGGTAAAACACCCCAGAAATATGTTTTCAAATTTTGGAAAAGTACTTTCATAAATTACTTTCGTGTTCATGAAAGTGTTGAACTTTTTCAAAGCTTTCAAAATTGCGACAGTAGTTTTCCAACTGTGGGACAGTGACAGCGATTCTTTGGCACCGCTGCAAAAGAACCGTTAGAGTTCTGGGCTGAAATTTGAGGAACGGAGCCAACAACTCACAGATGTGCCTTTCAGTGTTGTATTGAAAAAATATTACATGGCGGCAACATTACGGCACTCAAAGTTGACGGTTTTTCCCATAGGATAACATTACGGCGCCCGACGATTATAGAAACCTTTGGCACCCTGCTGCAAAATAACGGTTTTGTCTTTTTCCTGAAATTTGGAGGGACGACAGCCAACAGCCCACAGATGTGCCTTTCAGTGGTTTGGTGAAAAATATTACACAGTGTCAAAGTTACGGCACTCCAAATTTGACAGTTTTCCCATAGGATAACATTACGGGCGTCATCATTACAGAAATCCTTTGGATCCCTGCTGCAAAGTAACGGTTTGGTCTTTTTCCTGAAATTTGGAGGAAGACAGCCAACAGCCCACAGATGTGCCTTTCAGTGGTTTGGTGAAAAACATTACAGGGAGGCCAAGTTATGGCGCTCGAACTTTTCTTTTTCCCATAGGATAACATTACGGCGTGTCACGCTTCCAGGGCCCAGATCTCGAAACGGTGTGGAGATACGGACTTTTCATTGGAAAAACCTTTAACAGGGGCTAAGTACCAAATTAACCAGGACAGTTGCAAATAATATGACTTTTAAATTTTTTTTCACGTCATGACGGTTCCTGAGATATAACGATTTAGTATTCCAAGTTCTCATTTTCTGTGCTGATACTCATTATTATGCATACATTATTTGTACTCACTGTCTTTCTCTATGCAGGTTTTGGGGAAAACCAGCCTGTGGCTTACATTACTGTTACTGTTGCCCTTTCCGCTATGGTTCCAGTACCGGTTCACTTACTGTTGACGCCTGCGCCACCATGTGCGCATTCTTTCATGCTTCTATGCTTTCTGTTATTTTTAGCCATTTCTGTCTACAGTACTGTTTATCTTTCTGTTTCACTTTACGTCACCATGCCCATTGACATTTCTGTTTGCAGGCACCATGTTACTATGTGACAACACTCGCACGTGGCAGACTGTTCCGTCTAAACCACCATGTGCATTACCCTTTCTGTTCTCATTACTTGTTACCATGTGCACCACTGTTAGCATTTCTTGTTTGCATTGCTGTCCCTGTTAGTATGCCACAAGACATTATGTGGTGGGAGCTAAGCCCAAAGGGCTCCACCTCCCGCTGCTGCATTACTTTCACAATTTCTCATTATCATTCTCAAAAAGAAGGAAATTAGAGGCAAAAACTCAGTTTAATGCATTAGTTAGGGTTGTTCCACAGCTTACAAAGTGAGGAAATTCGCTGTTAGGGTTGAAAACCCTAACTCCGAATTCACCCCCAGCACCACACACACACAGACACACACACACACACACATGCAAGTATGGGGTAGGACCAAGACAACAAAACCAATGACAGACATCCAGCAGCAGGTGACAGAAATAACAAACAATTGTCTAAATGTACTACAAGACATCCCCACCCACCTGACCAGGTACTGCATGCTCAGTGGAGATCAACAGCAAAACTGAGGCCATGTACACCAAATGTACACATCCATGATTGCAGCTGCACAGCGTACCACACTTAGTAGTTGCATGGCCTTACCTACGAGGCCCCACACCACACCACACCACATGTAGTGGGACACCTGAGCAATAGAGTTCAGCAAAACCAAGGAGTTGTACAGGTATATCTCTGACAATAACAAGGGTTTGAGAAATGCAGCTTTCTAATTGACTGTAAACATTGTAACACCCTTATGTTTAGTTTTTGTTAACATACATGTAGAGCCTAACCATATGATGAACATGGTTTAATGTTGTTTAAAAACAGTTTTATTATGATAGCAATAAGCCACTACCAGGAATTATGTTAATGGTCAGTTTATCACTGTCTAGCGACATATGGCGCTTTCGGCTATGCCTCATTCAACATTAAAGCCCTACAGGGGATTAACAGACCATTTAACATAACTATTGGTTATGCCTTATTGCTTAATTGTCTTTATGAGTAGATACTCTCCTCTGCTAGGCACTGCAGCAGCTTTAACGCAGTGTGCCACCCAGTTACACCATACACTATCTAGTTACTGGAGAATGGCTGTCAATATGAACTCATGAAGATGAACAGTGTAACTTGATCATTACAGTCATCGAAACCTTAGTGTGATTATAAGTGACAGAGTCAGTGATAGAGAATAACCCCTGCTGTCCTAGTACACTTACTCCATTGTGAGTTAAATCAATACTAAAAGACATTATGTTTATATCTACACTATACCTACTTGATTCCTGTTGTACCACAATTAACATAGTTATCACTTTGATAGCATCAGTGACAGAAGTGTGGCAAACCCAAACACTAGGCATACAGCCTGAGTATGAAACAACTGTTAAAAAAATTACACTGTGTCCATAAGTGGGATAGATCACTCATTGCAACAATAGTAAATGTATTACTAGTTGAATAAGTTAGTCATCACAGATGCAATGAGATTGTCTTTATCAGGTACAACGTACTCAGTAAGTGCCTACAAGAAAATCTATGCTATATACATCTCCGATACCGGTACGTCATTGTTGGCTCAGTAGTACTATGATATTTAGAAGTCAGTTTGGCCTGATCCATGCAATTATGCTGTTTCTTACAAAGAATACTTACTGCATCTTTACTATTCAAACACACAAAGTCTATGTATGTACATCAGCAGTACACCTTCATCAGTAAGAATGCATCTGATACTGGCAGCACGAATTGCACAGCGTTGAACAGCCAATGCTTTTCCATACATTTACATCAGCCTCTCTATCTTGAGTAAACTGTTGCAGTAAATGTACCACTATGTAAATCAGATACTAAATGTAACACTACTTTTATATTGAGCATGCTAGTGTCTTGTAGTAAATTTATGTACTTCTCTTAATAAATGTATGCTCACTATTGTTAAACCTTTCTACAACTGTCATCATGCACCTTCATCATTTATATTGACTAACAGCACAGTACCAGTTGTGGTGTGGGGCCTAGGTAGGTAAGGCCATGCAACTACTAAGTGTGGTACGTTGTGTGCAGCTGCAATCATGGATGTGTATGTTTGGTGTACATGGCCTCAGTTTTGCTGTTGATCTCCACTGAGCATGCAGTACCTGGTCAGGTGGGTGGGGATGTCTCGTAGTACATTTAGACAATTGTTTGTTATTTCTGTCACCTGCTGCTGGATGTCTGTCATTGGTTGTGTTGACTTGGTCCTCCCCATACTTGCATGTGTATGTGTGTGTGGTGCTGGGGTGACTCGAGTTAGGGTTTTCAACCCTAACAGCGAATTTCCTCACTTTTGTCGCTGTGGAACAACCCTAACTAATGCATTAAATGGAGTTTTTGCCTCTAATATATATATATATATATATATATATATATATATGTACAGTGGCGTGAAAAAGTATTTGCCCCTTCCTGATTTTCTCTATTATTGCATATTTGTCACACTGGATGTTTTCAGGTCTTTAGAGAAAATGTAATATTAGATAAAGGGAACCTGAGTGAACAAATAACACTTGTTTTTTTTTTAATTTCACTTATTTAATGAAAAAAAGTTAACTAACACCAACTGGCACTGTGTGAAAAGTAATTGCCCCTTACACTTAATAACTGGTTATGCCACATTTAGCTGCAATGACTGCAACCAAACACTTCCTAGAATTCAATATCAGTCTTTCACATCGCTGTGGAGGAATTTTAACCCACTCTTCCTCACAGAACTGCTTTAATTCAATAACATTTGGTAGGTTTTGAGCATGACCTGCTGCTTCAGGTCCTGCCACAGCATCTCTATTGGGTTTAAGTCTGGACTTTGACTAGGCCACTCCAAAACTTTAATTTTACTTCTTTTTAGCCATTCTGATGTGGACTTGCTTTTGTGTTTTGGATCATTGTCTTGCTGCATGGCCCAACTACGCTTCAGCTTCAGCTGACGGAAGGATGACGGACATTTTCCTTAAGAATTTTCTGGTACAGAGCAGAATTCATGGTTCCTTTAATTATGGCAAGTCATCCAGGTCCTTAGGCAGCAAAGCATCCCCACACCATCCACTACCACCACCATGTTTGACTGTTGGTATGGTGTTCTTACTGTGGAATGCTGTGTTTGCTTTTACGCGAGACATTATGGGATCCATGTCATCCAAAAGTTCCACTTTAGACTCATCTGTCCATAGAACATTTTCCCAAAAGGCTTGTGGATCATCCAGGTGCTTCTTGGCAAATGAGAGCGAGCATTTATGTTCTTCTTGGTTAGCAGTGGTTTCGCCTTGCTGCTCTCACATGAAGCCCATTTTTGCCCAGTCTCTTTCTGATTGTGGAGTCGTGAACACTGACCTTAGCTGAGGCAAGAGAAGCCTGCAGTTCTTGGATGTTGTTTTAGGATCCTTTGAGACTTCCTGAATGATTTTACGCTGCACCCTTGGAGTAATTTTGGCAGGCCGCCCACTCCTGGGAAGATTCACTACTGTTCCAAGTGTTCTCCATTTGGAGATTATGGCTCTCTGTGGTTCGATGGAGTCCCAGAGCCTTAGAAATAGCTTTGTAACCCTTTCCAGACTGATAGAGGGCAACAAATTTTTTCTGATCTTTTCAGGAACTTTTGATCATGGCATAATGTGCTTGTTGAATCTTTTGTGCTGGCAACGTGACTTGATGGTAAGGGTCAAAATAAGTGAGATTTATATTGAGCAGGGCTGGCTGGTAATCAAGCCTGGCTGTGTTCAAGCAGCTGACTCTAATTATCCCTTTAATTGGGTTGATTTAACTAGGGGCAATTACTTTTTCACACAGTCCGTTGGTGTTGGTTAACTTTTCATTAAATAAATGAAATAAGTAAAAAAAAGTGTTATTTGTTCACTCAGGTTCCTTTATCTAATATTATATTTTGTCTAAAGACCTGAAAACATCCAGTGTGACAAATATGCAATAATAGAGAAAATCAGGAAGGGGCAAATACTTTTCACGCCACTGTATATATTAATTGCTAAAAACTTATTAATGCATCAGTTAGGGTAGATATCAAAGTGACAAATTTTTGGAAATTGATATTAGGTTAACCCCATGACCTCACACCTCCCATTCTTCCGCACCACAGATGGGTGTGCCATGGAGTCATCAGGCTCAATCCTCACCACATTTCATATGTAAGCAAGCTGACATACTAAAATGTAGGAGAATGGGGTGAGAGTAGGACTAATGACCCCATGGCACATGTCTGTTGGTGTGAGGAGGATGGGTGGGTGGCAGGGGTTAACCTTAACATTAAATTTCCAAACTTTTATCACTGTGACATCAACCCTAACTGATGCACTAATGAAGTTTCCATGCGCTACCAAAATATGCAGAAATATTTGATAATTTTCACTTTTGGATGCTCTATGAGTCCACAATTTTACATCCAACTGGAATGAAACCTTCCAGATCCAGATAACTATAGAGGGACTCCGCACATGCAAAATTTCAGGCAAATCGGACAAACAGTTGCAAAGTTATTAAAATGCAAAATATTGGGTTTAACATAGAAGTGGCTGCAACCTTAACTATACCTGGTTTTTCATAAAGATAGATAGATGGATATTATTTGCAAAAAAAAAAAAATACTGAACCAGTTTTGGTAACTTGACACCAGGAAGTAGGAAAATGCTGTGTTAGGGTTTCCACCCTAACTCCCCATCCAACCAACCAAGCAACACAAGGAAAAACATTAGGGTTTTGAGTCTCTCTGGGGTCATGGCAAATCAATGGTGTGATCTTCCTTGGGGTTGTCAGCCCTAATACTCACCCTATTCTGTGAACAAGCAACCACACATGATCTCCTGCAGTCCCTGGGTGCAGAAAGCTATAACAAATTGTGTTGGCAACATGTGACTAGACATACTTATCTACCTTTGAGAGTGTATCACTATGAGGCAGTGGTTTGGATCTGCACCTTGTGCTTCACAGTAGTGGCTATGGGCCAGGAGGAGGGAGGAACATTAGGGTTGGTAACCCAAAGGAAGACACCACCACTGACTGGCTAGATTCCTGGAGACCCCAAACCCTATTTTTCTTCCATTTGCTACTTGGGGGTTAGGTGGGAGTTAGGAATGGAAATGCTAATGCTGCATTTCTCTACTTTTGTGAGTTAAATTACGTAACTGATGCATTAACAAAGTTTTTGGCAAAGAATTGTCCTTCTTTTTGAGATAGGTGAACAGGTGCAGACTTGTATGGTCATCTTGACCCTGTGCTAAGGGAAGACTCCATCCACTGATGGAAGTACAGGGCCTTTGACCATGCCCTTCTATGCACCATCTGATGTCAAAAATTAACAAAATCATGAACATGCATAGGCAAATGTTAGCGTACCTTCATAACTATGTTGTTTTATAAGATTTTGACACCAAATTATAAAGAGAGCAGATAGCCAGTCAGCAGCAAGAAGGAGCAGGGCTCAGGACTACAAAAAGCCCATGCCAGCCCAAGGAGAAGATCCAGCATTTCTGAGCACCTTCTGAACTGCTGCCTCGCCATCTGAACAATTACATTTACCATCCTGACGGAGTTGTACTGCTTTAATATCCAACTTCTCAGTCAGTAACTACAGACTATACATCTACGTTGTTCCCTGTGCACTGGTACAGCTTTTCATTGCTGCTTGTGGAAAGGACTTGGCTGTGAGCCGATAGCCAATCAGCAACAAGAAGGAGTGGGGCTCAGGACTACAAGAAACCTATGCTGGCCCAAGCATGAGCATGAGTGGCTGCTCCACTCAGTGGAAATATCAGTCTTGGACTCATTTGCAACTCTTTATGCTGTTTTTAATTAAAGTGTGCCCAGCATTAGTTCGCATTTTCTGCCTCGGTATCTACAGGAATTAAGAGTCTTCCATGCACCCTGGTGAGCATTTAAAAACAGGTTTTCCTGGGAAAAAATTAGAGAACCAGTTTAGGGAACGACTGGGGCAGCAGGGCTTGCTTTCTTTTATATTTAATAAAAGTGATAATCTCAGAGTAAAAGTTGTGATGTAAATGCAAATTTTAAGTGTAGAGATTATTTAAATGGTGTTTCATAAACTGTAGGTACAGTAGTTTTATGCAGACCCATACTTTTCTGAGGCCCTGAACTAACATTTTTAATAAATTAGAATGAAATTTATTACAAATATTTAGGATGTCTTTGTTAAGGTTATTTTTAGTTTTTTATGTGTTTATTATTTTTTATCTGTACCAGGTTCTAACTTGAATGTGTTTATTCCTATAGAAGAGCCTTCATGCATTTATGGATACAAGGGTACAAATAAATAATGGGGTCAGAATGACACAACAATCAGAAAGAGGTATCTTGCCTGGTTTATTATATCCTAGAACAGAATCTATCTTGATATATTGGGTGGCAACACAGAGGATTATTCTGACTGGGTGGGGACAGGTAGACTCAGCTATTGATTTATGTGAAATTAGGACCCCTCTAGGACAAGTTTTATAAAAGAACAACTATATAAGTTCTGTAAAATTGCCTTAGTTATTAGTTTAACGCTTGGTGGTGACATTCACCCTAATCCAGGTCCTGTTGAATATTTAAAAATAATAATAATAATTTTAAGTTAGATAAAGACCTATACAGATGTAACTGCAACTATATTAAAACAGCATGGGTTATGCATAATTCACTTAAATATTTGTAGTTTGACAAAAAAATGACTGTTTGAGAGAATGGACCATTTAGTGTAGCCCAGATATTATTGTGATATTAGAAACTTGGTTGAATGAGAAATCTACAGATGATTTAATTGCATTACAAGGGTATGGCCTGTGGAGAAAATATAGGAATAAAGGGGAGGGGATTGCCATTTATGTATCTAGTTCTTTAGAAGTAACTTATATTGAACAACAGCAAAATTGGGGCAGTTCTGAGGTTTTGGTGTTAGAAATAAAACTCACATTTACTAAACCTATATTGATTTTAGGGTATATCATCTCCTAAAAGTTTCCATGAAGTATTTGATGTAATGCAAATATTTTCTTGAAACTATTGAGCAACCCATAAAATCCTCTTAACCAGGGATTTTAATGTGGATTGAAAGCAGTAGTCACTGGTTGTGATATTATGGAAATGGCCATTAATTTAAGCATGACCCAACTAATTAATGAAATAACTAGGGTTAATGCAAGGCACCCAGGTTTGTCTACAATTTTGGAACTGATTTTTGTCACAGACCCTGAGACCTATGTGGATAGTGAGATGCTTGCTGATTCTTTTTAGATCATCAAATAGTACTGTATAAGAAACCAGAAAATAACAAAATGTCATGGAAAACATTTCAATTTAGATCATTTAGGAAATTTTACTGTATTAGTTTTATGCTTGAACTGGATACATATAATTGGGACAGATTTGCCTTGGTGTCAACTGTGAATGATGCATGGGCCTTATTTTATGAGGACTTTATGTCAATCTAAAATCGACATGCCCCACTAAAGACTAGGAATGTGTCATCAAAAATTCCTCTTGGTATAATAAACAACTTTTCAAATAAAAACAACAATGGATAGGGTCTGGAAAGTAGTTAAAACTATGAAGATAAACTCAGACTGGTTAAATACAAACAGTTAAGAAATAAATATACTGTTACACTTAGAAAAGTAGACAAGAATACTACAATAGAGAGTTAACAACTAATTTGGATAGTGACCCCAGGAAGTCTTGGAAAGTGATTAAAAAGTAAAAGGAGCACAAAAATTGAGTGCCCTGAGAAATTTGAAATAAACAATATAAAATCCCTTGGGACCTCAAGTAGTAGATATAGCCAAAGTAATTCCGTTCTAAAATCTGGGTCAAATATAATATAGAAAATTATAGGCCAATCTCATTACTACCAGTAGTTGCAAAAATTTTGAAAAATTGATAGCTAAACAATTGCAAGATTTCCTGGAAGTAGGAAAATCATAAGTAAGCACCAATCAGGGTTTAGACCTTTACATTGTACTACAGCTGCCCTGTTAAAAGTGACAGGAAATATTATCAATGCTCTGGACAGGAGGATATCAGTGGGAGCAATATTCATTGGTTTGCCAAAAGCATTTGACCCCCTGAATCACGACATCCTCCTGTGCAGATTAAAAACCCTGGGAGTATCCATGAAGGCATCTATTTGGTTTAAGGCATATTTGTTTGGTAGAAAACAACTGGTGACTACTAATGGCTACACATCTGGATTTAAAACTATTTTTCAGGAGTACCTCAAGGATCCATTTTGGTCCAATTCTATTTAATTTGTACATGAACAGTCTCAACTTGTCTCATCTGGGTATACTATGGCATCTATACACCGATGATACTATTATTTATGCAGAAGGGTCATCAATACAGCAAATTGAGGCTACATTACAGGAAGCTTTTAATCAACTCCAGAATTTATTTTTGGAATCTAAACTTATTCTAAATCCAAAATAAATGCAAGTGTTGTTGTTTCCTAGAGAAACTGGAGCTAGGACTACTGAATGTTGTCTAAAGATAAGTACCCTAACAAAATTATTTTGGAGCAGAACCAGAATTATAAATATCTGGGCCTGTATTTGGATAGTGCAGTGAAGTGGACCACCCATATAGATTATGTGACAATAAAGGTGGAAAATGCTAGAGAGCATTATATAGGATTGGCAATGGCATGTCTGAGACTGTTAGAAAACATGTGGTTACAATACTAGCATTGACCCTTCTTGATTATGAGGGCATAATGTATATGGGAGTGACATTGACACAGTTGTCCAGGTGGATATCTTATTTAACAAATTGGCAAGATTTGTTTCAAACATCCACAGGAAGGCTCATAGATGGCAATTATATAATTGTTGAATTGGGTATACCCAAAAGATAGAGTCTGTCACATGTATTAAATTATATGCTGAATTGCTCTAAGAATGAGATCCCTGAATATATCTTAGAGGGTATACAATTTAGAGAGATAAGAACTGGGTTGTGCTCAGCAGATGGTATTGAAAATATCCTTCCAACAGCAAGGACAGAATTTAGCTAGTCTCATTTTTTCTTCTTGGGTCCCAAATCCAGAACAAATTACCATTATTTCTTAGACCAATAAATATACCATTCAGCCAGGTGTAATTAAATCATGGTTTGAACAAGATGCACTAAGAAAATCTGTGAAGACCTGCTTTGATCTTAGACTCATTCATAATGTAAGTACTGGGTATATAAATTGTATCATCTTAAAATGTATATGAGGTAACTACTTTTTGTTTGGTGTGTGTGTGTGTATGTACCTATATTTACAATAATATTTGTTGTATTTATATATTGTATTGTTAACAATGTTTGATGTATTTTGATATTGTAACTTAACTAGGATGCACTAAGGGCCTCACTGGAAATGAGCTTGTCTCAGTCAAGTTGTACCTATTCACTCTTTATTTCAGTTGAATACAATTTTAGCACTACTACTGCCACTACTACTAGCCTTAACATGAGTCTACCTCAAGAAACTGGTAAGTGAAACATTTTCAAATCTTGTCTGAAATGTCATTCCTTGGCACTGGTGAGAAAACACATTTTGTCAGTTTTGAAAAATTACAGCTATTATATTGATGAGATGATGTGAAAAATGATTACGTTGAACATTTGGGATAAAAATATGTAAAATTAACAAAGTTATGAGCATGCATTGCAAAATTTCAACATGCACTCATAACTTTGTTATTTTGAGCCCACCTCATGAATGGGGTAGAGAAAATGTTCAAAACCCACACAAAGATCATTTCTCACAGCAACAATGTCATTCCATGCCAGGAACGGAAACACATTTTGGCCAGGATTTGAATGATGACAGTTGGCACATTCATGAGATGATGTGAAAGAATGGCTATGTTGAAAATTTTGGAGTGGGAGATTGGTGGGTCACTCCTCTTACTGTAGCCTGCAGATCCCATTTAGCTAGGTGCAGGTGTCTTTTTTAAATTACATCATTCTATGTATTGTCCATGTTGTTTATTTTGAGTGGGAAAACAAATGACAGCTCTCATGGTGCAATGTATTTTTTTTGTGCCATGAGAAGCAAGTGTAAGAAACCAAAATGGTCCAGCATGACTATTGTTTTCATGTTATATCAGAAGGTTATCCTAAGAACCCTATTGAGCATGCTCAGAACAGGAAAAAAATTTAAAGCCTGAAACCATTTAATACTTTTTCAAAAATCTTTCAATGACACTACCTTAGACATCGTGGTTGTACCCTAAATGTCTGGGGTAAAATTCCATTCCGGTAGGCTGCAGGTGAAAGTAATGAAAATCCCATGTTAAATATAGGAAAAAATTAGACATCTACAGATAAATGACATACTGTATGCTGATCTCGAAACCACACAAGCTGCCATCCCAAAATATTCCACAGATTTTGAACTTGCCTCCTACATAATACATGCAAAATTTCATCTGATTTCATTAAGTACTGCCAGAGCTATTATGCAAAGTTAGGAGTTTAACGCTGAACACCCTTCTCAAGCCTAAATGTAGGGTCACTATTGCACCCCAATAATTATAGGGTGCCAAGATAGATAAGGTTGACCAAGAGTTTTTATGTAACCCCTAATTTGTACCTTAATTGTTTTGACAGCGTTTGACAAAATTATCTGAGATTTGGAAGGTAGTATCTAGGAGAGACATTTATTTTTGTTTTCAATAATTGGCATGGGTTTTGGTTTTGTTCTCTCTTACAGCCTACACAGAATGGAATTTTTCCTGAAACTTTTCAGGGTGGAAGTGTACAGTACCAAGGTAGTGCCTTTGAAGGTTTCTGAAAAAATATTCAATTATTTCGGAGTTATAAGGATTTAGATTATTTTTCTGTTCTGAATATTCTCAAGTTTTTTTATTAATTTATTTATTTGCTTTTGTTTACCGGTAAGCACACTAGACAGCCAAGTGCCTATTTTCAGGTGCGACCGGGAGGGTCACAGGTAAAGTGAGCACAGGGTACAGTGAGGAAGACATTGCATCAAACAGAAAATAACAGGCATCACAGGGATTACAGTCAGTGCAGGATACGGAGACTAACAGGCATCACAGGATTACAACAGGTGCCAACAGTATTAGAATAACTGAAAGTACAAAAACAGTACGGTATTGGTACATACAGGGTAATTGGGTAGTAAGACAGTATCAGGCGGCTTAATAGCACAAAATATTTCAGTGGAGATATGTGCAGGGAGGATATTTTTTGACAATGTTCTAATAACAACACAAAACATTCCATATCACAAGACTGTTTTTTGTTTCTCACCATTTGCTTCTCACAACACAACACCTTTTTTCATGTCATGACAACTGCTATCTTGTTTCCCTAAAGAAACATGGAAAATACCTAAAAATAGTATAATTTTAAAAAATAAACACGAGAACCTAGCTAAACGTGACCCATTTAGCTATGGCCAGAATAAACTTCTGAGCACCCTAAAATCCAGGGGACCACTTAGTGAACAGAGCCATTCACCCACATTCTCTGTATGAGATCAGTGGGATTTTCTTGAATACTGAAGCAACAGCTGGAGTGGTGCTGCTGGCTTCAGTTGAGGCTATGAGCAGGCAATCCACTGTTTTTCTGTCTCTGTCTGTCTGTCTGTCTATCTCATCTATCTATCTATCTATCTATCTATCTATCTATCTATCCATCTATCTAATTTTATGTCTATCTTACTATCTATCCCACACCGGTATCACTTTTTCTCCCCTCCCTTCTAGGTCACCCACCCAGTTCCATATCGTGTACGGTGGCTTTGGGGTGCCCACCCCAGTGCCACAGAAAAGAAGCTTCAAAAATGGGTGCCCAGTCACCAGTGACAAGCCCCTGAATTTAAAAAATAAACAAACTTTTTAGTTTACGATAAAAAGGAAACCATCCTCACAGATCCATTCGCCACAAGCAGCCACCCACTAAACCCTGACCTTGCACTCCAGCACCTCCACTCACACATCCTCACTCACTTGAACACATCTCATGATGTAGATCCACTCTAGTTGAAGATACATCTTGATGCTGTAAGCAGCAACTGCAATATGAAAACTAAGGTCAGTCTGGTTTAATGTATTTCAGTGGGGTTTAAACTTTATTCATTTGAAAGTTTTCACTGCACTAGTACACATGACCTTCGAAACCAATCAGTCCACTTTACCCATCTGCAAGCTATCAATTTCCACCACTAGTGGCCACTGCAGTCAAATATCCTCCAATACTAGAAAGACAGCTAGCTCCACCACTAGAGGCCACTGTATAGTTTTAAAAAACAAAACAAACCCTATTTGACCATGTCACTCTCAGTATTAATTATTCTTGCTCTACACCCTGGATGCCTTCTCGCCACCCTCTCTGTTCTGACCTCTCCACCCCTATCTCTCTCTTCTTACACCCTCTCTCCCTCTCCCCAAACCTCCTCTCTGTAAAACCCCTCCACCCTCCCGGTACATCACCTCTACTCAAATCTATGACCTTCTTCTCACTCCTTGCATAGAATCCCTTCCTCCCCTCCATCAACCCCTCCCCAACCTTTCACCCTTCCTGCTCCACTCACATGCTAAACCCTAGAGGCCCTTCTCCGGCGCCTAAACCTCTGAGCTCCACCCATAGGGTACTCAAATAGCAGATGCAAAAGTGCCTCACCTCCTCTTACCCCTGCTACTCCTACTCCTGGCAGGTGATATACACCCAAACCCTGGCCCCACCAACAAATCTTCCCCAGCGTCACGGTCCTCCAACTCAGTTTCTCACCAAACTCATTCCCAAAGGGCCTCCGTATATTCCACATAAACGTCAGAAGCCTCCTCCCCAAACTAGACACCTCTGTCTCTGGTCAGCACAGTACAATCTGGGCATACTTTGTATCACAGAAACTTGGCTCTCAGGAAAATCTCCAACCTCTCACTCACCATACCTAACTATATCCTGTTCCACAGGACCGTGGAAGCGTGGCAGGGGATAGCACTGTATATCAGACACTCCATTAAGTGCTTGGTAATTTTCAAAGAATCATGCCCATCCTCCCACAAATCCTTAGTCAGCTCACCTATCCTTCCCCTCATCCACCTCTTTATACTGTGTTCTATATACCTCCAAAACCCTCACCTGACTCCTCATCTCAGCCATTTCCTCCATCTCTTCAACCTCTTCAAATGGCAAACTCATTCTATTAGGCGATTTCAACCTAAACTGACTCTCCTCATCCACAAAACCATCAGCCCTGAGGACTGAAGCTCTAAATCTCACTCAGTTAATCCAGGAACCTACCCATCTAAATCACCAACACAAAAACACACCCTACTGGACTGAATTCTAACCTCCCACCCCATTGGATCACTGCCTCAGTGTATCCTTTCTGACGCCTCTTAGCGTACCACTGTATAACCTATTGTATCCACAAAATCCATTCACTTCACTCCAACCCCAAATTCATCGCTACCCGCCTTACACCTCCTTGACAAATCTGCCCTTCTACATGACCTGTCAAACACAGACTGGCTCCCGGTCCTTGCCTCACATGACATCGACACTGCCCTCTCCCACTTCTGCAGCATCTTCCTAAGCATATGGGACCGCCACGCACCCTCAGGAAAGCCCGAGTTAGAAATACCACCACCCCTAGATCACAGCCTAATCTAATCTCCCTGGGCGTGTCAGAGATAAGGCCTGGAGGCGTTACAAAACCTCTTTAGGTACCAGCGACCTGCTCTCTTCAAAACTCTTAGAAACAACTGCACAAAGATATTCGACTCATCCAAAGCCCAGTATTTCAGGCCCAACTCACTGTTCACCAAGCCTCCCCGGCATATTTCTGGAAGGTGATAAACTCTCATAAATCCACGACAAAGCAAGCCAGCCCTAGCCTAAACATTGACGGTAATATAGCCTCTGACCGGCCATTATATCCAAACTCTTCAACTCATTCTTCATCTCCTGCGCCAAGCCCAATTCACCCCACCTCTCCAAAAATCCCCCACCCTCTCACCATGGTTTCCACTCTTCCCACCCTGGAAGTTTACACTTCTCTCTCCTCCCTAAATCTGTCAAATCCAGCCCAGATGGCTTGCATCCCAGTCTGCTCAGCATCTCCCAGCTGCCATAGTCACTCCTATTACCCACATACCAAATTCTCGATCGACACAGCCACCATCCCTCCATCTGGAAACTTGCCAAAATCCTACCTCTTTAAAGGTGGTGACCCCTCCCTCCCTGGAAATTATAGACCCATCTCTCTCCTCCCTTCCCTTGCCAAAATCCAAGACTCCCTCATGCTATCAAAGCTGTCCCTTTTCTCCACTACAAACAGCTCCTCTCCCTTATCAATCAGGATTCAGAAAATCTCATTCCACCACCACCGCCTTACTACTAGTCACCGACTCCATATTCTCCGCCATGGACAGGGCACACAACTACTGCCATTTTATTGACCTAGCCAAAGCCTTTGATTCAGTCTCCCACCCTCTACTGTTAGGCAAATTGCTGCCTTTGGCCTCGTAAATCAGGCCATAAACTGGTTCCATTCCTACCTCCAAAACAGGATGCAGCAAGTACAAATCGGGACACCATCTCTAACCCTCGACCCATCCTTGTGGGCATCCCCAAGGCTCCATCCTTGGCCCTATCCTTTTATAAACGACCTCCCTCAGCCTGTTTCATCTCCAGCTGCACCTATATGCTGATGACACCATAATCTATGCCTCAGGCCCTCCCATGGCAGCGTTCACCCAAACCTCCAAAGTGATTTCAACCGAGTACAAGCTTGGCTCCAGAAAAATCAGCTAAAACTAGTGCAAAAAACTGTCTCCATGGTTTTCGGCACAAGACAAAACTTGCCTTCCTGCCTGCCCCCCTCAATCTACACCCTGGAAGAAATACCCTCGAAACTGTACCCACGTTTAAGTACCTGGGAGCCTGGCTGCACTCAAACCCAAATTACCCACCCACGTCGATGCTGCCTGGCACCAAACTCTGGCCCAAACTTGCCATCCTCTACCACCACAAAGCCTGCCTCCCTCCCTACTCGGAGTGAACTCATACAAAACCATCCTACCGGTACTGGACTACTTAGACGCCATTTATGGCACAGCCCTTCCTCCTCCCTTTCTAAATTTGATGTCCTGCTAAACTCCTTCATCCGCTCGCCACTGCCTCCCCCACTCACTCACTCATCACTACCAACTACTCTCAACTGTATCACTGATGCCACTCACATAAGTGGAAAACCCATAGCGCCTCACTCATAGCTAAATATTGGCTTGGCTCCTTCCCTGCCTCCTCCCACCTCTCTTGCCAACCCTCTGGCTACTCACTTCACCACAGATATGTTCGTACCTTCCACCTCTCACATCCCCTCTCAGCCTCCGGGCAAGCTGCCTTTTCCTACCAGCTCCCACTCCATGGAACAACCTCCTTCCCAACCTCCACCTGGCCTCCTCCCTATCCATCTTCAAACAGCTTCTCAGGCTCCTCCCTCCAACTCCCTGCCTCAGCTGTGCACCCAATCCCCTACCTGGACCTAGTGTAACCCCAAGTTTTTGAGAAGTCCACTGCAGTAAATAAATGTATTTATACTCATATCTGAAAGTCTAGGGAATTTTATGGTCTAGAGATGAAATATATAAATTTGTTTTTCCACTGGATGCTCTTCAGAAGTGTAACTTACCACCAATCTCCATGTAATTTACAATACTGTACCATTTTTTTATGCTAATTGTTATTATTTCTGTATATCTATATTTTTCTATATCTATGTCTCCCTGTTGTACTATGCACCCAGTTCACACCTGAAAATGAGCTCAGCTCAGCGTGCCTTTCCGTCAACAATTTTACATAAATAAATAAATAAATAAATGTTAACAATTTGATGTAGAAATGACAAAAGTTATTAATCACAGTTTAAACTCCATTGAAATACTTTAAATTGGACTTAACAGTCACCATTTCCAGCAGCAATGCATGTCTTCAATCAAAATGTAAAGTTATCAGTTTAATTTCCTATCTCCTTTTGTGTGCAAGCTGAAAATTCCCCTGTCACACCACTGTGCATGTGTGAGCAGGGAATTCCTGGCACACAACATGAAAAATGTCTCCTCTCACTATGCTGGTCACTCAGGAATTTGGAAAGCAACGAAAGGTATTTCTGGTTCTAATGATATTAAAAACAAACACTAGAATCTGGCTAAATGGTTGCCATTTAGCTATGATCAGGTTTTTATTCTTCTATATACATCATTTTAGGTATTTTCATGTTTTTAGTTTAAAATAATAAAAAAGATGGTGGTTGTCATGGCCCATAAAACAGTTTTTCAGATTGTGACAGCTAAGTGGTATGAACACAACATACTGTAACACCCATATTTTTGGATCTTATCAGAGGGTTATCCCAAAACTCCCAGTAAGCATGCTCAGGAAAAAAAAACATGAAATCCTTATAACTTTGGAACTGACTAATATGTTTTCATGAAACCTTTGAATGGCATTGCCTTAGCTCAGGCCACTTCCTCCCTAAGAACTTCGGAAAATAATTCTGTACCATAGAGGTTTTAGGTGAGAGTAAAATAAAAACATGTTATAAGTACATAAAAAATGTCCTTTTCATTAAAAATCAACATTCTGTATCTTGGAAATCACACAAACTTTGTCATGAAACTTGTCATGTCTTGAGAACTTGTCTCAAACACAATGTATGACAGAGTTTTGCCAATTTCATCTCACACTGACAAAATTACTAAGGTGCACAAATTGGGGTTAATAGAAACACCTTATTCAACCTACCTAATCTACCACACCAGTATAAGATATCTGTCTGTCTGTCTATCTATATATCTGTCTAGTAAGACCTGGTTAATCCGTAAACATGTTCTTTTGCTCCTTTTGTTATGTAATAAAATACATAGTACCCAGACAATGGCCAGAATCTTTTGTTTTGTTTACTTTATTAGAAAATTGAAAATTTGGAAATACAGTGTAAACCAGTTGAAACATTTCTTTTCCTTTCTTATTCATTATAGAAACATAGAAACATAGAAGTTGAAGGCAGATAAGGACCGCAAGGCCCAAACAGTCTGCCCATTTCTTTTTCTACCTTATAAATGTGCCATCGGCCTTTGCTCTGTCAGTGGCCTATCTATTCATAGTCATTTGTATTGCTCCTTATGCCTATCCCATGCCTGTTTGAAGCCCTGCACTGTATTCATAGCCACCACGCCTTGTGGTGTTTCATTCCATGCATCCACCAATCTTTCTGTGAAAAAGAATTTCCTCATATCTCCCTTAATCGCCCCTCTAATCTCATGCTGTGTCCTCTTATCCTGCTATTTTGCTTATATTTAAACATGTTAGACTCTTTCACCTTGTTAATGCCCTTAAGGTGTTTGAATGCCTCAATCATATCACCTCTCCCTCCTTTGCTCAAGGGTATACATATTGAGCTCTGTTAATCTGTCCTCATATGTCTTCTGATGCAGTCCCTGCACCATTTTGTTGCCCTTCTCTGGACTGCCTCAATTTGGTTAATGTCCTTGTGAAGGTGTGGCCTCCAATACTGCATGCAGTACTCCAGGTGGGGCCTAACCAGTGTCTTGTAAAGAGGATTATTACCTCCCTCTTACGACTTGGATACCCCTACTAATACACCCTAACACCCCTAGCCTTACCTACTGCTTTAGAGGTCTGCTTGATGATTTCAGGTCATCAGTGATGATGATGCCAAGTCTCTTTCTTCCTTTGTGACTGCTAGCAACCCTGCCAACCTATAGGTGGCTTCAGGTTTCTCTTCCCTATGTGCATGATTTTGCACTTCTTGCATTAAATCCCAGTTGCCACTCTTCTGACCATTTTGCTAGTTTATCCAGATCTCTTCTCATTCTGCCCACCAGATCTGGATCATCTACTCTGTTGCAGATCTTGGTGTCATCTGCAAACAGACAAGCCTTACCTCTAGTCCATCTGCAAGGTCACAAATGAAGATGTTGAAGAGGACTGGCCCCAGGACTGATCCCTGAGGTACCCCACTTGTGACTTGCATCTCTTCTGACTGTATACCATTTACCACCACTCTCTGTTTTCTGCTCCGTCAACCAGTTTGCCACCCAGTTGACCAACTTCTGACCCACCCTGAGCCTACACAGCTTATTTATCAGTCTTCTATGTGGAACAGTGTCAAAAGCTTTGCTGAAGTCAAGGTAGGCAACATCAACTGCTCACCCTTGGTCCACCACTCTGGTTACCCAGTCAAAGAAATCTATGAGATTAGTTTGACAGACCTTCCTTTGTAAACCCATGCTTTCTTGGATCCTGTGCCCATGGATTCCAGGTGTTGCACTATCCTTTCCTGAGGCCTCCATAATCTTGCCTGCCATTGAGGTAAGACTGACTGGTCTGAAGTTCCATGCCTCCTCCCTGCTACCACTCTTGTGGAGCGGGATCACATGAGCCCTTCTCCAGTCTTCTGGGACCTCTCCTATGCTCAGAGACTCACTAAACAGTTCTGCTAATGGCTCTGCTAGTTCCACCTTTAGCTCCTTAATACCCTGGGATGTATGCCATCAGGTCCCATTGCCTTATCCACCCTGAGCTTAGCAAGCTCTTGTAGGACCTTTTCTTTTGTGAAGGGAGTAGTGCTCACCTCCCTCCCCTGTGTCCATGATGCTGAGCTGTGGCCCTGCCCTACCTTCTCTTCAGTAAATACTGAGCAAAGTATCTATTTAGGATAGATGCCTTTACAGGTTCTCCTCCTCACATGCTCCCTTTTCTCCATTAAGCTTAGCAATACCCTCTGGACTTTCTCCTTTCACTAATGTATCTATAGAAAGTCTTGTCACCTTCTTTTACTGTTCGTGCTAGTGTTTCTCAGTTTGGGACTTTGCCTGCCTTACTGCCTTCTCTGCTTCCCTTAGGGCAGTTTGGTATGCCTCCCTATCTTCATCCCGCTGTGTTCCTTTATATTTCCTGAAGGCCAGCCTTTTGGCTCTGACCTTTTCTGCTACTATATTTGAGAACCAAAGTGGTTTCCTTCTTCTTTGCACTTCCTTTTCTGTCTAACACAATGGGATGTTGCTTCAAGTATTGCATCCTTAATGCTTGCCCACTTTGCCTTTACCCCTCACCTGTGTTTCTTTTGCCAGGGCTAGCTTAACTCTGTTGGCCATCTTATCAAAGTCAGCTCCTCTGAAGTCCCATATATTTGCCTTGGAATGGGAATTATCACTATTTAGCTAACGCTTAGTTTAATAAAAACAAAATCCTTGATTTTGCTTAGAAGTTTCTGCCCTTTAGCATTTTAGTATACTTGATTTATGTCAATAACCCAGTCCACAGGTTTCTGTTTTCTCTTAAGGGTTTTGCTTCTAGGTAGGAGCAGAGAAAGAATTTTCAGTTCACAATCAAAGAAGCAGTGTTTTCAGTTAGCAGAGACTAGAAACACATCTTTCAGACAAGGTTTATAGTTAATGTGAACTTGAGTTATTGCTGAGTGGGAGAGAACATTTTGAGAGCAGCAGAAGGATTGATTGGGGACAGAACCTTAAGAGTTGGCAGAGACAGTAAACAGGCAAAGTTGAATTACTGCTGGAATGGAAATCATGACAGGAGGGAGCTTTTGTTAAAAGTGACAGAAAATAGTTTTTTTTTGCAACTCTAGATGCCTTCCTGTCTCCTATTAGCGATGTCCAAACTGATGTTTTACATTTTTGTTAAATTATTTGTTAAATTAATAATCTGTTTTTTGCCTCTGTAATTACTCAGAATCCCTTCTCCTCAGCAGATGCTGTTCTCTCTTTTCATATTGCCTGATCATTCTATAATATTATTAACAGCATTCCAGGCCATTTAGATGAATAGGATGGAATGGGGTCACTGATATCATGGAATGTCTATGGAATATGTGAAGCAGTAGCTGTAGCTGGTGAGAGAGTGCGACTCAAGACTGATTTGAGGGCACCTCCAAGCTAGGTTATTTATTTATAATAAAAATCGTCAAAGCATATCAGAATACATAACTAGCATGGAAAGAAAAATAGAGGGCAGTTAATTATCTAAGAATAATTTCTCTAGCCAGCCCAGTGGCACTGGGAGATTGAGGCGCTGGTTGCTACACCTCACGCCATGCGTGACCCAGGTTCAGGAACGAGCAAGGTCCACCAGGGATTGGCAGGGGGAGAAAGGATCAAATGTCTGGAGGACTGCTTTCCTGTTTTGGGGAGTGAGAATTCTTGGCCAGCTCATTGCCTCTGGTGGTGGCTGGAGGGCAGTATGAGTTGGGCGGCACATACCGACGCCCTCACATGGGTAAGGGAGAAGGAGATGAGAGAAAATGAGGAAATGGAGCTCGAGGTTCTGTGATGGCTCGTGTCTCCAAGGGCCACCCCTTGATAGAAGAATAGAGAGAAAGAGAGATAGGTAGATGGATAGATAGAAAGATAATAATAATAATAATAATAATAATCTTGATTTTATGACGCTTTTCAAAACCAAGGCACCTAACAAATATAAAATAACATAACATAACATAACAGATAGATAGATAGATAGATAGTTATATAGAAGGAAAGAAATATAGAATTTGATGGTAGATAAAGACTGCATAACCCATCCAATTTGCCCATTTCTCCTACCTACAATACACCACTACTGCAGAGCATGCCCGATCTACAGCTCTTTCTTCCCCTTCCTTTCCACTATCATTTTCTTGTGCTTACCCTATCCATTTTTGAACCCACCTTTTCTTTTCATCCCCACCATCTCTGCTGAAAGGGTGTACCAAGGATGAATCACTTTCTCTGTGAAGAAGTATTTCCTCATATCTCTCTTTGAACATACCCTCCAACTCATAATATGTCCCCTTATACCTTCCTGCTGTACCATAATTACCCCCATGAGATATTTAAAGGTCTGTATCATATTCCATTCTCCCTCCACTGTTCAAAGGTATACATATTGAGGTCCTTAGTCTCTCCTCCTAGAGCTTTTGATGCAGACCATGTGCCATTTTAGTTGCCATCCTCTGGACCAACTTCACTCTGTCTATGTCCTGCTCAAGATGTGGTCTCCAGAACTGGACATAGAAGTCTAGGAGGGTCTTACCAGTGATGTATACAGGAAAACACCACCTCTCTCATTCTGCTGGTGATACTCCTCCTGTGCACCCCATCATCCCACACGCCTCTTTGTCACACTGCCTGGCTACTATTAGGTAATCTGATATGAATTCCTGCTTGGTGGTTGTCAATATGGCAGGGTTGCCCCTGAAAACCCGGGTCACCCTGAAAAAGGGACCTTCGGGATCAGTGGGCCTACCCGTCACCAAAATTTAATAAATAAATAATATCACTACACCAATCTTGTTCTCTGCTCCTAGATTTCTGTGCCCTAAGTGCATTATTTTGCACTTTTGCATTGAATCCCATTTGCTGTACCTTTGACCACCTCTAGTTTTCTCAGGTCTCTGCTCATCCTGTCGACCCCCACCCTAAGTGTCCGCCCAGTTGCAGACTTTGGTGTCATCTGCAAAGAGGCAGACCTTCCCTTAAACCTCCTATGCTGCAACGTTACTTGTAAAACATTAAAGAGGACTGGTCCCAGCACTGATCCCTGAGGTACCCTGCTGGTCACACTCCATTCCTTGAAGTCAACTCTGTTTACCATTACCCTCCTTCACCTATCCCCTAACCAGTTTCTTATCCAGATTACCACCTTTGACCCACCTAGCTACCCAGCTTGCTTACTAGTCTCCTATATGGAACAGTGCCAAAGCTTTACTGAACTTTACATAGGCTATGTTCACTGCTCTACCCTGGTCTAGTTTCTGGTCACCCAGTCAAAGACATTCATCAGATTTATTTGACATGACCTCTCCTCTGTGAAACCATGCTACCTCAGGTCTTGTAACCCACTGGATTCAAGATATTCCACAATCCTTTCCTTCAGCATTGATTCCATTAACGTTTCCACCATCAATGATGGCTGACTGGCCTATAATTGCCAGTCTTCTGCTACCATTTTCATGTTGGCTTGCGTATGCATAAGCAACATCTTGTAGTAGTAGCATTTCAGAGTTTTGTCAGTGTTGCAGTGAATGCAGGTGATGCTTTAGTGGGTGTGTCCCTCAGCTGCCAACAAGTGAGCATTCTGCCGATGACAGCAGTTTCAAAGAGAGCCACAGAGTTGAAACAAATCTGGCACTGCAATCAGAGATAGGCTCATCATTGCAGTGGCAGATGACAAGCCTCTATTATGTGCCTTTCCTGTGAAACATTTCAATAAATATGGCAGCTTCTGCCATCCACCACACAATCACCAGAAAGCCAATATCGGGTGCCCAATCCCCATGTCGGCATGCCTCCACATGTATCCAAATTACCAAATAAATAAATATAGAAACATTTTATGTACGCCGTAACATGGCCAGCTCTTGCCGCCCACCACACACTTCGAAAAAGCCATTAGGTGCGAATCCATGTGTCGGTATCCCCTCTTAGTGTGTCTTTCCTGGTTAAACAGTTTCCTTTCTCCGATACCAGGATGTCCACTCCCCAGTGTCGGATGCGCCTACCCACCCATATATATGCCTTTGCTGACATCGGGTTCCCAATCCCCGTGTCAGCATTCCTCACTCCCAGAATTGTGTTTTTTTTGTGTAACCTGTAAATGAAGAAACCTTCCTTCGCTGTCTATTTTTCTTCCCATGCAAGCAAGAAAATGGACCACTGTTGTCTCCTCATTCTCTCCCCATCCCCACCCTCCCTCTGGGCACCCACCTTCCTGTACCCCTGACCCATACTTACCTCTGAAGTTGGGAGCAGTGATCTCTGAACCGGAACACGTGCACTTTTCAAAGCTGAACTGCTAACTGAAGAAATGACAGTAAGCTTTATAATGGGAGGTAATGGTTGATAACTCAGCTATTTTTTGAAGTTTGGCCCCAAATTTCTCAACATGGGGTTCTTGGGTCCCCACCATGAACCTGTTACAGTCATTTAGTTTTTCAGTCCTGAAAGGTGATTTTTGGTCACTGCATGGAATCAACATTTGGGGACTGACTAATGAAACAACAGTGCCATCACTATGAACGGAGGTCCCAAAAAGCCCATGTTACAAATTTGGTGAAATAATTCCAAAAAATTACTGCATTATGAGGTGCATTGTGCAGTTTCTACGCATGTTCGTAACTTCACCAGTTTTTAATATTTTCTCCAGATTTTCAACATTGCTGTTTTTCACACCTCCTTAAGAACAATATAGCTGTCATTTTTCACATCCTTCCTGAAACATTGTTTTCACACCTGTAGCACAGAACAGCACAGTTACTGTGGGAAATTAACTTTCAGGACAGATTAACAAAATCACAATGCCACCGTTCATGAGGAGAGGTTCAAAATGCCAATGTTTGAAATTTGGTGAAAAAATTTTAAAATGATCGTGTTACAGCCGTGTTTTATGCAGTTTCACGCACGCTCAGAACTTCGCCAGTTTTTCATATTTTAACATCAGATTTTCAACACTGCCTTTTTTCACACCACCTCATGAACAGTACAGCTATCATTTTCACATCCTGCAAAAATTTGTAACCTGTGGTGCCAAATGGCACAGTCACTGTTCAAAACCACCTTTGAAATTGAATAATGAAATGATGTTGCCACTGTTCATGACGTGGTCACAAAAATACAATTCTGAAAATTTGGAGTGAAAATACCAACAAACAGCCAGGGCATTAGGGTTTCCAACCCTAACACCCTACTTCCAGAGACTGATTGGCATCAGAGGTGTGACATGGATCGTTTGCCATAATGCTTGTACCATTCCCCCCACCCAGCAGCCACTGATAGGTATTGAGGTATGACTTGGGGTCTTCAGCCCCAACGCTCACCCCATTCTGCTATATTGCACCCATCTCAGCATATTTCCTCATGGAATGGGTGTGTATAAGGCCCAAAGTCCTCTAAGATAGACCACAACGCCTGTCAGTGTCTGCAGGGTAGGGTAAGATGAAACGGTGTGAGTATTATGGCCGATGACCTAAAGGTACACCCCAATGCCTGCCAGTCTCTGCAGGGTGGGGTGGGGTTGGTGTCAGTTTAATAGTTCACTGCCATTCCTGTTATGCATCTCTCAACTCCTGCACTACCAATGTAAATGCCAGCAAGCCAACACTGGGCATTGACAAATACTTGTTCTGTAGTGAGACTAAACCCTTCTTCCTTCAGTCTTCTGGAACCACTCCTGTTTCCAGTGAACTCTTAAATATAACTCTTAGATGTGCAACCAGTATTTACCTGAGCTCCCACAGTACCTTTGGATGTGCCCCATCTGGCCACATTGCTTTGTCCACCTTGAGATGAGCAAGACCTTTAAGGACTCTTGCCTCCAAAAAGGACTCATATATACTTCCTCCCTTCAAAGTTTCTTCTGTTTTGTGGTCCCTCCCTCTCCATTCTCTGTGAGTACTGAACAAAGTATTTGTTCAGGATATCTGCCTTTCCTGGCCCCCTCTGCACAAATAGATGTTACAGTGTAATTCCACTGGGTGTCACACTTAGTAGGCAACAGTATCAAATGTTTTCGGAGCAGAGCTCTGTAACAAAAGTGTTCCAAGTTGCCTCTTGACTATTACAACAAATGTGTGCTTTGCTAGTTACTTAATCATAACATTAAGGTCAATGAAACAGGAAACATTTGGGTGATACTTTTTAATCAGGAAATATAAAACTTTGTTAACACTTTAAGACACAGGTCCTAAAAACATTTGTGTTTGATATTTTTTTTACTTTTGTTTCTGAATCTTTTAAATTAGTCATTTAAAAGGGCAAGGAGTTAATCTAATGTGTTTGAGTGTTTAGGCATTACTAAGTGTTTTTTGTTAATGTACTCAGCTGCAAATTGATTATATAAATAGCAAGTTCCCTTCTCCACCAAAGCAAGTCATTAATTAAATACTGGTATAAAATGTGATTCTTAAATTACAATCAAGATCTTGGTATTTTTGTTCCTGTTTGTCTGCAGTTGCTTAATCTAACACTAAATAAGCTTCAGAACTTAGCGAATAAATGCATAAGGAAAACATTTCAGGTATCTTTTTCAAATATGGAATGTTAGCTGTTCCCTGTTGATAATAATAAATACTATAGGCTTTAAAGGAAATACTGTAATTTAATTCTGCTAACAGTTAACGGTGATTCTAATGACTGACCAACAACCTATTAGGGTATGCTAATCTGTGTAAACATAAGACTGGCAACAAAAGCATAAATGTAGCTATCTTTGAAGAATCTCATCATGATAATGTTACATATTTTTATTAGCTGTATTTTAGAGTAATTTTACATAACTATGTTTTGTTTCTTTTCTCTGACAGCAGTTATTATATGGTATTTTACTAACCCTTCGCTATGCCTAATGGTTTAACATGATGATGATGATTATGCAGTAGATCAGATTAGTTCTGTATAACGCCTGTTGAGCATAAATCCCACTGTTTTATGGGTAATTTAAGCAGAACGTCACAGCAAGAGGTGGCATAATGCCATAAAATCCCCTACAGGATGATAAAGGAATAGGAGGCAAAGCAGAGTACCATTTGCATTGGGGAGTTGATTACTGAATGGAGTCTACCCCAGAGTCCTCACCATCACTAAAACATAGTATTTTTGTCAGTTTTTCTTTTTTTATTAAAATGACAGCCAGGTGGGGGTCAAATGTGCAGAAGAAAGCCAAGAAAAAGCTAACATTTTAAACAACAGACTGTCATGAATTAACAAGCACTGGGGGAGTGGACACAACTCTATTTATGGAACAGAAGGTCCACCGGGGTTGGAAACCCTTATGGAAAGCAAGGTGATGGGGCTGCATGGGATTCACCTAAGGGTACTTAAGGACCTGAAGACCATAGTAGTCACACATCTGAAAACACTATTTGGCACCTCATTCAAGATGGGGTGGTTTCAGAGGTGTGGAAGATGGCTGATGTGAACTCTCTGCACAACAGTGGCAGTTAACAGAGGCCTGCAATTATAGACCAGGGTAGCACATCATTACAGCAATTTACTTTGGGCTAATTAATTTGTGCGAATCAGCATGACTGCAAAATTGGCGAATGGTTAATTACAGCAAACAGCCAATATGAGAGATTATAACTGTTCAGTGAACCACAGAGGCAATGTGCAACTTGGAGTCAGAATCCTAGAGATGGGGGTACAGAGGGTGCAGCCCCCATTGGTGGCAAAGAAAGGAACATGTAGTAGTGACTGGGAGCTGGGACCACGAGTCACTCCCCATTGAAATGCTGTGCCCATTATGGTCTCCTTGCGATGGAAAGAGAGAGGTAGAGGATGGCACAGATCCTTGAAGACACCGAGCACCCTTGCAGTGTCCTCTCTCTCATTGGGTGTCCCTCCACTGATACATTGGCAGCAACAGAGAGCAAGACCAGGAAGTTTGCTGACTCCTGCATGCTCGCTCACTTACCCAGTTGCTCACCACTGCCACTGACACCTGGAGAAACAGACAGTGACAACATCCATACCAGCCTGGAATATTTATGGGGTGTTTTGAGCTGAAATATGCATTGTTGAAATTGCCAGTCTCTATATTCTTCCTCGCTATTATTACTTTGCGAAATTGCATGCACTGTTATTGAATCACTGAAATGACATAGACCCTAGACCAGTCAGTCTCACAACACTGGTGGGAAAGTTAATGGAATTTCTGCTGAAGGACAGACTGATGGATTATCTAGAGATATATGGACTGCAGGACTACTGGCAGCATGACTTTACAGGGGTACATCATGTCAGTTACTTTGGCTGGGTAATTAGTGCGGTAGATCTGTGGAGAGCAGTGAATGTGGCCTTTCTGGACTTCTGTAAGGCCTTTAAAATTGTACCACACAGGCGGGTGATAAAATAAAACTTAGCAGCCTGGGGTGGGGGAGAAGGTAGAGAGCCGGATATCAATTGGTTGAAAGATTGGAGGCAGAGGATGGTGCTTAGATGACAGTCACTCAAAGGATGAGAGAGAGTGACAATGACAGTGCCACAGAGGTTGTTACTGGTCTTTCCTTTTCAATGTGTTCAAAAGTGCCATTGCTTAAGAACTTGAGTAGAAAGTCTGTCTCATTCACAAGACTCCAAAATCTCTAACAGTCTGGACAACCAAGAGGTTGTGGAGAGAATGCAAAGGGATTTGGGAACTAGGGAATAGTCTAGTAAGTTGCAGATAGGTTTCAATGCCAAAAGTATAAAGTCATGCACATAGGGTGGAGAAACCTGAGGGCAGTGTGTAAGTTGGGGTGAGGTTCTTCCAGTTACCAAGCATGAGAAGAACCTTGGGTGATCATATCTGATTATCTCAAGGTGGCATGGCAGTGTGACAAGGAAGACGAAAGGCAAGCCATTTGCTGGGGTGCATAGTGAGGTGGATCTCTAAAATTCAGTATAACTAAAAGGTTAAATTACAGCAAGCATTAAAACCTTTCAGCAAGATGAATGCATGTGGCTGTACATTAACATGTGACACTGCCATCTTAGAAAAGGACTCATTTGTGTATATACTGTAAAAATATTTTGTTTAAGATTAATGCACATCAAAGGCAAATGGAAAAACAGTTTTAGACTGATTTCATTATTAAATATTTTGTTCCTTCTGTTTTTCTTCATTGATGTACTGAAACTTGTATGCGGCTCATTTGAAATAAAACAGCACAATTTCACTCTAAAAGTTTGTACATTATATTAGTTTGTTTGATGTAAGTAGGAATACTGTTTCAAATATGACAAAAGTGAGCAATGAAATTTTCAAGATGTAATATACTATATATCAATTAATTTAAATAATAATAATAATACATTTTATTTATAAGGCACCTTATCCATAACCAAGGTACCTAACAATTTTAAAAACAGAACAATCATCAATACAATTAACACTAAAATAACAGCACACCAAAAGGAAGATCAGTCACTGAATGCCTGGTGCCACAAAAAGTTTTGAGCTTGCATGAATTCCTCCACAGTTGTGCACTCCCATAACCGTGAGGTGGAGAATTCCAAAGGTAGGGCTGCATACATAAATGCTCTCACCCAAGATGATTTCAAACACACCCTTGGAATCTCTAGCAACCCCTCGTCTGCCAAATGGAGTGATCATCCAGGGCAGAAAGAAACCAGGAGCTCTTTCAGGTAATCCGAGCCCAGTCCGTGTAGAGCTTTTAAATGTCAGGAAAACCAACTTTGAAGGTGATTAGCCACTGTACTGGCAGCCAGTGCAGTTTGCACAGTACCAGCAAAATATGACAGGACCGAGCAGATCCCATCAAAAGCCGGGATGCTGCATTCTGCACCAGCTGCAGGCAGGGATTTCCACCTCAGGAAGCCCTAGATAAAGGGAGTTGCAATAGTCTAAGCGTAAGGACATGAAGGCATGGACCAAAGTAGGAAGGTCACCAGATGGAACCAGATGCTTAATCCTGGTGATATTCTTAAGATGATAAAAGCAAGATTTGATGACAGCTGACACCTGAAAATGCAGGGCCAGTCCTTCATCAAAAATTACCCCAGGTTATGCACCCGTTCAGAGGTCGGGAGTGAAATGCCACTGAGAAAAACTCCAGGTGAACCAACCCCCAACCCTCCTATCCGGCGACCTGGGTCCACAACCAGTACCTAATTTTTTCCGAGTTCAACTTCAGCCAGCAGGAATCCATCCACTCCTGGATTTCAGACACTTATTAAAGACTGAGAGAGCTCTATCCTGGTTGGGTGCAAAAGAAAGGTAGAGCTGGGTATCATCAGCATAGCGTGAAACCTCAGCCCATACCTTCTTACAGTGTCTCTCCGGTAGCATGTACGCCATGAAACAACATGGGTGACAGCACTGAACCCTGAGGAACCCCATACGACAGAGAAAGAGAGCCTGAGGAAAAGACCCCAGACACCACTTTCTGTGTTCTACCAATGAGGAACAATTAAACCACCTGAAGACTATTCCCAACAGTCCATAGATGTACCTCAGGTGACCAAGCAACACCCCATGGTCCATGGTGTCAAATGCTAATGAGAAATCTGGAAGAACTAAGATAGAACGGCTCTTCTGATCTCTAGCCATCAGGAGATCATTGAGCACCTGAACCAGTGCTGCTCGGTACTATGGCTCTTTCTAAAACCAGACTGGAGTGGTTCATAGATGTCATGGATTGCCAAATGGTCCTCCAGTTGTGCTGCCACTACTTTCTTAATCACCTTCCTAAAATGGGGAGGTTAGAGATAGGTCTATAGTTTGCATGGCAGTCTGGGTCCATTGTAGCTTTCTTCAAGAGTGGTGTCACCAACGCCTCTTTCAAGCAGCTGGAAACTCTTCAGATTCCAAGGAGCACTAGACTATCTGTTCAAGGACTGGACTGATGACATCAGTACAACCTAAAATTAGGGAAGTTGGTCCAGGGTCCAAACTACAGCATGTAGGATGTACACCTGTATGATCCACATGACATTCATGAACTCCGGTCATCTGAAGGAACTAAGAAGGCGAGTGCAGTGACCTCGTACTGATCAAAACAATGCCCATAGAGTGTGCCAGCTGGAGTACCACCCTGATGTCAGCCATCTTATTAGCAAAGAATCGAGCAAGCTCGTTGCACTCTAATTGTGAAAAGGCTTTCCGAACATGTAGACAAGTGGGATGCACAGGCTGTCCACAGTTTGGAAAAGCTGAGCTGGTCGATTCTGAGCAGTCACAATCTGCCTGGAGAGGAGTTCTGCCTTCTTACAGGTGATTGCAGATTGACAGGCTTGATAATTGTAGTGAGTAATTTTACTCTAATGTGTGTCTTTGCACAAATTTTAATAGTTGGCAGGAGACAGGCTACAAAACCCCAAGTACAATCTGATAAAGCCACTAAGTGGGTGCATGAGCAAATACACAGAAAGACAGAGTATAAAAGGTATGTATACACAATGCAGTTACAACACAGACATGCTACAAAATGGTAGTTAAAAAACAAAACTTTGTGTGTGTGAAATGGTGGACAAAACAAAACTTATATGCTGCATTTCCCCAAAATGATGTAGAATTTCTTATAAATGCTACGTGTCATATTTGTCATAGCTCCTATTTGTCATAGTTACACAGTTACCTATCAGAATGTGACAGTAGCTTGCTAAGGAGAAAAGTATATAAAAGTATATTGCATTTCTTTGTAACTGTCTGCTAAGATATTAATAGAATTTAAACCATATATCCTGTTAATGCTATAGTTTAAACTGCAATGCAATTTTTATGTTTTACGTATAGTAGAAAAAGGGCACAGTTAAGTGTGTGCAAAGTATAATAGTGGAACAAAACCAGCTATTGTATGTGTTAAGCCTCGTGCATGTATGTCAATGGAGAATTTGCTAAAAGCAAATTCTCATTGAATCTCTAATGCTGCCATCTTGTGGGGATTGACATTTATTACATTCATTCACCACCAAAATTTGCAAATTGAGCTTACCGCATACCACAGGAAATGCAGAGGTAAATTCTCCAATTATAGAGCTAATATACCAACATTGCCTTGTTTGGAAACAGGATATACATCCTGCACTTGTTCAATTGTATATAAGCTTTATAAGTTCTGTCTAAAAACAGAACAGTTTTTTATTTTAGTAACTGAAGCTACAACCATTGTACCAGCTTAAATTTTGTATCCTGACCAAGTAAAGCTTCATAAATCTCCTCCATCCTCCGTGTGGTCTGTAAGTATACATCTAGGTGGTCTAATAGAGAGTATCGAGAGAGGGAGCCAACCCCTCCTCGGAGATCCCATTGGGGTCTCCTGTTACAATAATGGTCCATTAATCTAAGGCAGCGGTATCAAGGGCAGACTTCAGTCAAACGCTCTAACCTTCATCCTAGTCTCCATCTAGTCCCATCAAACCAAGGGGATCGAGGACAAAGGAGAGAGGACAAACACAAACTGGAGCAATGAAATCCAGAGCCACTGAGACAGCCAAATTATAGGCCGTCATGAGGGTCTCTGGATCACTGCTTGCTGACGAGAGGGACAAGAGGTCAAACACTGCTGCTAGGCTATGAGAACTTATATCTTATAAAGGACAGAACCTAACCATCTCCACAGGGGTAGGCCTATGAAGGAGATGCTAAAACTAAACCCCACAGTGTAGTGATCTGACCACCTAACTGGTTCTACCACAAGTCAGATGTTTCAATCCCCAGGAGGAAGACTAAGTCAAGGGAGTGTCTGTGTTGTGAAAGCAGTGGTAACCACTTGTGTAAGACCCAGAGATTTCATCAACTGGAGGAAGTACTGACCAAAGTGCAAGAGTTCATCATTGACCCAGCGTCGAAGTTGCCCAGAACCATCAGTCTGGGCTGACTCAAGCGCCATATCAGCGGCAGATCCACCACATCCTGAAGGAATCACTTCTCATCACTGGGCGAGCGATAAATAAGGGCAATCCGATAACCTACACCTGCTACTACAGCACACTCGAATGACTCGAACCCCCAACTAGTACACTCATGAGGTTGTTCGGTCTTAAACAGACCACAATCTTCCCCACGGTCCAATCTTGGGCAGTGTATTGCTGAGTACCCAGCTGGAGTTAAAGCCACCAAAATGGGCCAGAGTTCTCATCCAGCCAGGTCCAGGTGATGCATGCAGCCAATAGTAGAACAGAACACATAAATGATGAAACTTCCTTAAGAAAATCATGTATTTGCAAAGTTTACATTGCATTAAGAGTTATCTTTACAAGAAATACTTTTTACACAGAAAAGTTAGTCTTTTTAAATTTCTTCAATATGTCAATGTCACATACATTCATGATTTGTCACACACATTCATCTTTTTAACAGTTTTTAATGGCTTTAACTATGACTTTTAATTCTATAGCATTTTAATAAATAACATTACTATAATAAAGTTTCATGGCAGTTCATTTCTTTATTTTAAGGTTTTGCTATCTAGCATAATAATAATAACATGCAAAATCAGTGTCAGTGGCTCAGCAGGTAGTACACTCGCCTCTGAGACCAGGAGATTAGAAGGTTGTGGGTTCTATCCCACACCAGTCAGTTAGGTTAAATCCCAAGACTGACACTGTAGTGCAGCATGAAGTGGGTGCTGCACCCTGAGGTGCTGTTTTTTGGAGGAGACATTAAACCAAAGTCCCATCTGCCTGTTCTGGTGGTAGTTCAGGTGGATGTTAAGATGGTACTTCTCAAAAGAGTAGGGAATATTTTATTATGACTCAGAATAAAATAATAATATAATACATATTAGTAACCGGTTAGATAAGTGCTACCAGAACAGTGCCAGTCAACTGAGCTCTAGTCTGGATAGTGCTACCACAGACAGCAAGAGGGATTTACAGCGCTTACTGAAGCATTCTCCTCATCGCTGTACATGGTGCCACTCATCTACAAGGTCACCAGAATTGAGGAGCTGGCCAAGCTGCTCCCATGGCTTGGAGGGCTGGAGCATAGAGCAGCTCTGTCAGCTATTGGAGACCAGCGTTCTAATTCAGGTCTCGGTCATTTAGCTTGTTTCCAGGACTTGTGGTTTTTCAGGGGTTGTGAAAACAGTATTACATGGCCCCAGACATTTAACTTGCCCTGTGATCCACCCCAAGTGAGAATAATTAAGTCCAGGGTGCGAGGGCAGATATTATCTGGCTAATGTCCAAGAGGGTCTGTCTGTAAAATGAGGTTGGGCAATAAAAAGTGTTCTTGTATGCATGCATAGCATTCCTTCCTTGTGTAATTTAAAATAAGTTGTTTGGGAATATTCCATTTTTAATTTACTAAAACTTCTTGCATATAAACAGGAAACCAACTAGCAATTTTGTCTAGGTATACCTGAATCATTTCCCAGGATTGTAACCAAGGTAATAGCTGATTTGTGGTCAATTGTAACCCACAAAGATTTTTCCTTGCAAAATGGGTTTAATATTACTATAAATGAATATACTGAAGAAAAAAATAGGGTTGATCATATTTAAACCTCCTTTGTCACCCTGTAGTGTACTTGAGTAAAAAGTTGGAGTGAACTGATTTGGGAAGCTCATCCCATGCAGGGATAGAGCCCCAAATTCAGTCTAGGTGGGGAGGATTGTGATGCTTGGCCAGCTGGTTATAATTGTTCTATGATATTTGTAATATAGAATGAGGTATGTGAGTGTCTCCCATGAGACATCCTGTGCTATGGGTGCCACACCCAGGTTTCAATTAAAATGATCGATATATATTAAACCAGCAGATCTCTGTAATGTGATTAACTTCCTGGAGACATTGCATTTTATGGCCTTTGCTGCTTTGAAGTGGAAATGAAATGAGACTTTATGAGTCTGCCAGAGGATGGAGATCATAAACTTTATGACGTCTTATGAGGAAGAACATTTAATATCAACTGGTGTTAAAAGCTGTATTGCATCTAGGTTAGAAACTGCAGAGTTGTAAAATCTTTGATGTGTCCTGGGAACAGGAACTGCTCAAAGACCAAAGAGAAGGAACTGGAAATCACAGACTTATAATTTAGGAAATTAGTTTTTGCTGAAGTCACAGTATTTTAAATATCTCCTGACAGTAAGATCAGAGGCTCCTGACCTGCTGAGTGCGTTTGTGACAGATGACTCCCTCTTAATGGGGTTCAGCTAACTACCCACCACACACTGGAAAAAACAGCCATAAATAGTTGTCTCCAGGTGCCTTGGAGGGAAAAACTGCACTAAGATAAAGAAACATGCTCAAAAGGAATGTCTTTATCATGTAGAGTCCTTTTTTTTTTTTGGTCATGTACTAGGAATTCCATTCCGTTTTTTTACATCCTCTAAAAGCATGTTCCAGTTATAGGAGCTCATATCTTCTTTTCAAAATACACCCCAATGTTTTATTCATGTTTTGTTGTATTGGCACCTCGCCACAGTATCATGGTGGGGTTAGATATTTCACTTGATAAACATTGGCTTTTTAGTGTAATTTATTGTAGAGTATGTACCTATGGAGATTTCTGTCAGTATTTTCTCTGTTTGTATAGTACCTGTAGATGAAAAATCAGCCAGAACAAGAAACAAATGGTCTGCATAGGCTATGATTTTATCTCATCATCTGAATTAGATAAGGAAAGACCTGAAATTCTGTTATTATTGTTAATTTTTGAATAAGGGTTCCACTGGCAAAATATATATATAGTAGAGAGATGAGGGGCACCCCTGTTGGACTCCTCTAATAGCCATACATTTGTTCCCTATCCACCCATTTATTAATGTGGTAGCTACTGTTTGGAAATAACAGATTTGGATCCATTGAATAAATATATCTGGAAACACAAATCTCTTCATACATTCCCATAGGTATTAATGTTCCACTTTATTAAAAGCTTTAGCCTGGTCAGTCCTATTAAGAACCCATCAATTTCCCATGTTTTCCTTTTTCTAGGATTTCCCTATTTAGTAAAAGTCTCTCTATGATTTTCCTCCCAGGTATAGTGCACATTTTTGATGTGTACTATTGAATCTAATTCATTGAGATTCAATTTTGTAATAGTGTGAGAATTTTCAAATCTGTATTGAGGAGAGTGATAGGCCTTCAGCTGGACAATATTGATCTGTCACCTGATTTGTGTAATAAAATTAATATACTGTGGTACATACTAGGGGTTAGTGTGTTGCATAGAAACATAGACTTTGACAGCAGATAAGGACCGCTTGGCCCACCTAGTCTACCCATTTCTACCTAGAGGATAAGCTGCAGATCCTATTTAACCAACAGCCTGTTTCTTCCTACCCCCACAAAAATTGCCTTATGTCTGTCCCATGCATTCTTGAATTCTCCCAGATTTTAGACCCCACAACCTCCTCAGGAAGGCTGTTCCACGTGTCCACCACCCTCTCTGTGAAAAATACTTCCTCCACATTCCCCTGAGCCATCTCCCTTTTATCTTCAAATTGTGTCCCCTTGTTCTTGCACATCTCTTTTCTGAGAAGTTGTACCCTCTTGGACTTTGTTGATTCCACTGAGGTACTTAAATGTTTCTGTCATGTCCCCCTCTCCCTCCTTTCCTCAAGGGTATACATATTAAGCTCCTTTAGTCTCTCCTCATATGGCTTCTCTTGCAGACCCTGCACCATTTTAGTTGCCCTCCTCTGAACTGCCTCCATCCTGTCTGTCCTTGTGGAGATGGGGTCTCCAGAACTGGACACAGTACTCAGATGGGGTCTCACCAACTGTCTGTACAGGGGATAACAACTTCCTGTTTTCTGCTGGTGATACCTCTCCCTATACATCCCAGTATCCCCAGCCCTCCCTACCACCTTCTGCATTGGTTGCCAAGCTTAAGGTCATCTGATATGATTACCCCTAGGTCTCTTTCCATTTTTGTTGTTGTTACTACCTCCCCATTGTTCCTCTTCCTGGGTTTTTGTTTCCCAGGTGCATTACTTGCACTCTTTGCATTGAATCCAAGCTGCCATACTTCTGACCATTCCTCCAACCTTGCCAAGTCCTTCTCATCCTTTCCACGCCTCCTTGTGTATCAACCCTGTTGCAGATCTTTGTGTCATCTGCAAAGAGGCATACTTTCCTTCCAGTCCCTCTGCAATGTCACTTATAAAGACATATAAAGGACTGAACCAGTACTGAACCCTGCAGTACCCCACTAGTAACCCTCTTTCTTCAGAGTGGACTCCATTTACAATTACCTTCTGTGTCCTGTTGTTCAGCCAATGTTTTAGGCTAGCACCACCTTGGGACCCCTCCCAGGATGGTTAATTTGACTACTAATCTTTTGTGTGGGACTGTGTCAAATGCCTTGCTAAAGTCTAGGTACATGTCACAGCCCCTCCCTGGTCTACTACTTTGGTCACCTAGTCAAAGAAATCAATTAGATTCTTCTGACATGACCTTCCCACTGTGAACCCATGCTGCCTTGGGTGCTGTGCCCCACTGGCCTCTAGGTACTCAACAATTTCTTTCCTTCAGAAGTGATTCCATCACTTTCCCTACCACAGAGGTCAAACTGACAGGTCTGTAGTTTCCTGCCTCCATCTTGGTCCCACTTTTGTGAAGGGGAATCACATCCACCTTCATTATAAACTTGAGATAACTCAGTATTGAGGTGAGATAATATTTTTTGAATAGTTCATCTGGGATAAAATCACTCCCTGGTGTTACTCTATGTCTTGCATTAATTGCAATAATTGATTCTATTTCCTTACCAGAAAAGGGAAATTAAAGTTGGTATAAATTATTCAGGTATTGTTTTAAAAGGAAATCCTGTAACCAGTTTTCTGTTCTTTCATCAGAAATATTAGATGTATGGAACATAGCTGAGACAGAATGCTCAACTTCTGTTAGAATTTCTTTTAGAGTGTCCACTATTTTATTGTTCTCTAAAGTAATGAATTTTATTCTTTTTTTCTGATTTATGCATGCTTCAAATGGATTCGTTTGAAATTGTGTTCCTCGAATACTATGTTTTTGTTCTTCAATTAAGTTTTAAATCTATCGTGTTGTATTTGTTCCATTGGTTCTTTAATCTTGGAAATTTGTTCTGTGTAACTATGCCACCCTGTATATTGAAGTGATTGTAATTAAAATAATTGTTCCCTAACTTTGTCATACTGTAGTGTTTTACCTTTCCTTTAATTCTTCCTATTTCTTGAAAATAATCTTTAATATCCTTTTGCTATCTTCCCACCATTCAAGTAAGGAACCATATAAATGTAAAAATGATTTCTAGCTTCCAAAACATATTGGATGCCCTGTGTATTGTTAGGGTCAGCTAATAATGACATATTCATCTTCCAGTAACATGGACCTTTGAAAGTGTTTTTATAACTGGATATTTTAAACTAAGAAGGCCATGGTCTGAGGTAGCTAAGGATTGCACAGTGGCAGAATCTATAATAAGTGTTAGGTTATAAACCAATAATCAATTCTGGTTGATGTATTTCCCATAAAAAGGTATGAGGAGCTGGAGTAGTAGCAGTAGTAGTAGAGAGAAAGGCCTCCACTAGCCCAGTTTGGGAAATATAATTTGGTTGAGGTGGGAGGCATCACAAAAAATTTCAGTTTGTAAACCCCTGTCTACTAAAAATCTACTAATATTAAAGTCGCTCCCAATAATATGTTTTTAGCTGTGTATAAGTATGGTTTAATTTTGTCTAATAAAGCAATGTGTTCTTTCCTAGTCTGGGGTGCACAGACGTTAATTAAATGAAAACTACTTTATTTATTTTAACATCCAACAATAGAGTACAACCTGGAACAATGTCAACTCGTGAGTAATTTGAATGTTACAGTCAGTGAAACCTATCCACATGCCACTACATAAATCATCACCGGTGACCAAACACTAGGTCCCCAAATCCATGCTGAGAAAGCTTGATGAATATCCTGCATCATGTGGTGCCTGGTGTAGGCATTGTGTTATTGTACTTAAATTATAATTACAAATGAGACGAACGGAGATGAGGCTGATGGTGGAAGAATTTAATGATTATAATAATAATCATAGCTGAGAGATTACAAGTGGTACATTCTTCATTTCAAACTAACAGTGTAGGCTGGCTTGCTTATATAGTGGAAGACAGCATCATCATTTCCTATGGTTGTCTATGATTGGTTCATAACAAGTACAAACATCAACTTAAAGGCAATTCTCCTTTTGGTATATGTATGAGCTCATCTTTGGTCAGCACAAATGTATAGATAGTGTACATTCTATTATTATATATGGCTAGTAACAACTGTCACTATCAGTTACCGAGGTCTAGGAGGAAGAAATAGGTTTGGACTTAAGAATGTGCATAGAAGCATTTTGGCCTGTCCTGATAATAATAAACACTAAAAGATAGTCAGAAGGGATAATTTGAACACTATCCTGTATCTCTGCTTTGTAATCACATAAGACAACTGTTTGCTATACTCACATGGTCAGCACAAATATTAAAAGGCACTTTGATATTGCAACTTGTGGTTTAGTTTGTCTTGTGGCTTTACAAGTTTTATATGATCCAGCTTCATAGGTCAATATTTGTTACACAGATACATTATGTTTTAGACCAAAATGAGGTTTGCCTGAAATATTGGGACAAACTTCTTTATCCCTTTTACACCTGGTATCCTGCAGAAAAACCACATCCTATTTATAAGGCGGAAAAAGGTCAAAAGTTGCTAGCCTTTTCCTGTCAGAAGATATGCTATTAGTATTAAGACTAGCAACTGTTAAATAGTAGAGGGGATGTTTGTTCATAAAGGATCTTTTTTTTTCCTCAAACCTGCTCTAGTCCCCATTAGCCCTTTTTCTTTATAACCTTATTTGGATGTTCCTCCTGAGTTCTTTATCTGTTGGCATCTCCTTCTGTATGGAGGTGCTAGAGCTAGTGTTAGAGCCAATGCCAATGTTATTGTCTGAGGTGCCCCAGTCCAAAATAGCATATCTGTTAGACATGAAAATATCATCAGATGTTTGGGTTACAGGTTGTACAATGTGTTTGGTTTTCCCTGGAGCTTTTAATTTTCTTTTTTCTTGATTTCCAGACTCTATTATGGGGGGGCATTGACTGTGAATCTCCTTCTGGGGCTGAGGCCTCAGTTGACTGTAAGATATTGGCTGTTGTAGCTAAGGAAGCTTCTTCCCAGTTTGGTTAGGCATTTGGGAGGATTTTGTGGGCATTGGAATCATGAGCACCGAGGACGGGAGTGAGGATTTATCCTTTGTAGGGTGGCTATCAGATCTGAACACTGTTTAAATAAAAGTCTTGCACTACAAAATCAGCTGCTTCTCACTGTTTTGAGGGCCCAGGGACATTTTAGAAAGGAATGACCCTCTGTGTCACATAAGTTGCATTTGGGAGTTTTATTGCAATGAAAGCCTCAATGGCCTATTTCTCCACAGTAGTCACATTTTAGAACTTCACAGTTCACACTGAGGTGCCTAGGAGAGTCACACTTGAATCAGTGTATAGGCTGGCCTGGGTAAAAGAAACCTTCTCCTTCCCAATATAAAAGCAGTTAGGTAGATGATGGAAATCATTTGAGATCTTGGTGCAATTTAACATAGGCACCATCCACCCGTCCTGAAACCCTCGGTATCCAGGATGGGTTCTGAGATTTAGCTCTACCATGCAGCATTCTCTAGCCAAAGAAGAATATCCTTAATGTTTATTCCCTTGTTCCTAAACAAGATTGTGATGATTCTGGTTGCTTGCTTAGTGGGGTATAACCTGAAAAGGCATCCAGATATGGTTGGTTTTAAGTACGGCATATTTTGTCCAGAAACTTTCCAGGAGTTCGGGATCTAAAGCTAACATCAAATGTTTGCTCCCTAGAACACATACAGTATAAATGCATAAACCTCAGCTGGGAAAATTTCAGAGATTGTTTTAACAGAAATTTCCCAACATAGTCTCAGTCTGGGGAGAGTTCCAGATCCCTCATGTATCTCAGCCATATGGCATAGCATATTTAGCAAGGTCTATCGCTTTTTAAAAAGACTAGCATAGGTCTAGTTAGGAGGTTTGTTTTGTGGTGGAGGGCCAGCGATAGGTATTTCTTGCTCAGCACCAGAGGTCTATGAAACTGGCTCTCCTGTGGCTGTGTCATAGAACACTTATCTAGCAACATCAGTAACAGAGTCAGTTGAAGAAAAGTTTGTCATACCTGAGTTCTGTTGTGGAGTACCATTGTCTCATCTGTCATTTGAAGGCAGGTTGCTGGTCCAACATCTATAGCTATCCCTGGTATAAGGACAGAAGGATCTGGGATCCCTATGCCATCCTTGCTTAGGATACATCCAGCATTACCAAGTGCTGACTCAGGTGTCCAAGTAGAAGTATTTGGGGATTGGTTCTTATTTAACCTTGGGTCTTGCAGGTTATTTGTATTCTTACCCGACTGTCCAAAATTAAAAACTTTGGTATCAACATTTCTTCAGTCAGAGGTGAATTATTTAGGCAGCGCTTATGTTTTTTTCCTCATTCAATCTATCTTTAGTGTCCTGAAAAGCTTTTTCTGCTTGAAGCAATTTTTCCTGAAAAGCCCTCCTGGTCTCTGTAGCAAATTGGACTGCAGCTCTTCTTCAGTCTGGTTGATATTCATACCCTTTGAAACGTTTGGTGTCTGTACTTCGGTGATGACTGCACCATTGCCACAGGTAACCTCTGCATCTGCTGTTTGCACACCTCCTGTTCCTCCAGGCTCCAGCTCAGCACTTGGCCCTCCATGATAGCAACTCAGAGGTTCCCCCACAGCAGAGATGGGAATTTCCTGGTTCCCTGGCCAAATGTCCCTCCATTCACTAAAATACCACCAACAGCTTAATTTGGTTCAAGGTCAGTTGGCATTCATCTGTATCCCCCTCCTTTAAGTCATACCTGAAAATAGGCAGAATGTGTCTAGTGCACTTACCCGGTCAACAAAAATTAAATAAATAAAATAAATGCAAATTATTGGTTCTTACATTGGGCAATTGTACATTTGCAACTAAGAACAACTGAAAGCTGCTGTGTAAAATGCCACAAAGATACAATAAATGATGTGACAGGTTTCAGTCTGTAGAGAAAAATAAATTAAACATAAAGAAAATAAAGTTCACAGGGAGAACAAGACCATATAAGGAGGACACATCACACACGTAACACAGATGCTCAACATGAACTCAAGATATATGTATCCAAAAGACAAAAATAATAATAATATCCTCTGACATTTGATCATCACCTATGGTCACTATAAATGATAATAAAAGCGGCAGGCTAAGTGCCTCATGCACACAAGAAGTAACAATATCCCATGATATACCATATCCCTGGAGTGTATTATTGCTGTTCTAAATTGGATCCATATTTTATCCATTTAATGTAAAAAAGTTTTATAATACTTCCATACTGTTTTAACATGAACATATGTACACATTTAAAAAAATAAGTTCTTCTGTGTCATGTTTTAGACAGTAGGTGGTGCTATTGCATATGGATTTGTATGTTAGAAACTCCATTCCCATTTAGTCTTCTGCCCCCAATGTGATTTTCTATTCTGACTATCCACTGTGTAATTTATTTTGTTTAGTGGATGGGAGTGAAGGCATGTTTGTGTGAATCAGTAATTTTGCAGGTGATGTTAGTAACATTTTTTTTTTTTTTTTGCAGATGATTTCACGTTCGGTAGAACTGAGCCATTGCTCAGGGATTTAAGAGCTGTAATTGATGGTTAGTACCATAAAGGGGATGTAGAGTTGACAGACCCAATTCAGGCATTATGTTGAAGCCGATAACAGTGGAGGTTACAAAGAGTTTTAGGAAGCTAAAATCATGTGGCTTAGATGTTACCATGGCACTTCAATTTTGAATCAGATTGTACGCATGTATAGTGGCAGTCAGAGTGTGAGAGATACAGTAGTTTGTTTTGTCAGTGGAAGGGAGTTAAGTGCTAAATTAAGTATTATGGCAGTGTGCAGCAGCTAAGTAATATCCACTAACCCGTCCACTGCTGCCACTGACCGCAACTTCATCCATGCTGTTTAGGAGCTGAAATATATGGGTAGATTGATCTTCAACAGGTAAAATTATCTGTTGGCTGGAACCTTTTCTTACCCATGATTATGTTGTGGATATACATCATGGGTAGGAAGGGTTTAACCAATCAGGTTGCTGGATTTTTGGAACCCAGATCATAATTAAGCAATAAGGCACAACAGGGTGTGGTATATCATGGGATACAGTCACGCCTCAGGTGGTTGGGCATGAGGCCACAGGCGAAAAGGCCCCAACCGTCCGAGAAGTGACAATATCCCATGATATACCACACCCTGAGTGACTTACTGCTATTATGAACTGGCTTAAAAGTTTTAGTAGTATAAAATACAAAGAAAAGTTTAAAATATTTTAAAATGACTTTTAGAGTGGTGGAGGAGTATACTTTAAGAAAAAGTTCCTATAATTCTCTGGTCAGCAGGTGGCGCTGTTATAAGTGGAGAAGTGGAGACAGGTTGAAGAGGTGCTGCTCTGAACTATCACTCCCAGCAGTGTGTGCTCCTTACATTTCACCTGGTCATGCTGTGTGCTCCGAGGCTGTGTGAAGATGGACTGTATTTCTTTGAAACTCTGATCTGGTGGCAGTGGGAGAAACAAGTAAACAGGTACACACACACACATTGTGGACATTTTTTTTGTACTTCGCCAAGGAGTTGCTCGAGGCATGCCCCACGCCCATGCTGAATGTGTTTTCTGCTGTCGGTATTTGTTGTGTGAGGAGGAATGAGTGACGGTTGTTTTTAAACAGCGTTCCGTGATGGTCATGTTGGGAAACTCCGTCCGCTTTTCCAGAGGCAGTGGGCACTGTTGCATGAGGTAAAGTGGGAAATGGAGCTGTCAGTGGAATTTCTGTCTGTGAGCAGGCTGGTGGCTGGAGGCTTTTGAAGCCGTGATGATGTAGTCTGACATCATCATGGTTTCAAAGAGAGCTCTCAGCCAATCAGATTTATCTATTTATGATCACCAGTTCATAATTGAAACTATTACATAGAAACATAGAATCTGTTGGCAGAAAAGGCATTGGCCCATCATGTGTGTCCACTGCTACCTAATTATGAATGAGAGAGCCCTTGTGGTTCTTCTGTCTATCTCTCTCTTTACTCCTCTTCCATTTTATTGTGATCTTTACCAAGCGCTTTTCTCTGCTCCACCCTTGTTTGAATCTTCCCACTAT
Source organism: Neoceratodus forsteri (assembly GCA_016271365.2). NCBI lineage: Eukaryota > Metazoa > Chordata > Ceratodontiformes > Ceratodontidae > Neoceratodus > Neoceratodus forsteri. The sequence continues at coordinate 797,407,261 of CM028131.1, forward strand.
TTTGCAAAAAAAAAAACACCTCCTTCAGCAACTCATTCCACCACTGCACCACCATCTCCATGAAGAAATGCATCCCATCCTGGTATCTCTTAATGTTTCCTGGTATTTGTGTTCCCATTCCGTTTGAACAATAATTGCCATCCATTTCATTTACTTTGTTGAGGTATTTGTAAGTTTCAGTGGATTGCCCTTTCTCCTTCACTACTCAAGTGTGTGCATGTTCTGTTCTTCCAGCCACTCTTCATACATCCAGTCCTGCTGTCACTGGATCATCTTGGTTATCCTCCTCTGATCTGAAACATAGAAATATTGAAACAATTTGACATCAGATAAGGACAGCTTGTCACACCTAGTCCACCCATTTTTCCTGACCTGCTATATCACCACAGACCCTACTTGATCTCCGGCGTATACCCCCCTTGTGTTATCACTTAGGTTCCCTTATGCCTATCCCATGCTTTCTTGAACTGCTTCCACTCTATCCCTGTTCTTCTTCAAATTCTTGGCTCGAGTAACCCAGTAACATATATGATAGCACACTCCATTTTCTACAGCAGATCCCTTTCCCTATGCAGTCCAAAGTCCTATTTGCTCTACCCACTGCCCAATTGCATTGTGCTGATATCGCCAGCCTGAATTCTGTCTCCATCTTGACCTCCTGAGCTTCCTGATATTTTTATTTTGTCATTTTAGGTACTCCTCCTGTCCTACTCTTTTCAATGCCCTTATGTTTTATGAACTGATATATTAAAATGAACAAAGTGGCTCATTGGGAAGTGTCACTGGATAGTGTGCCCACCCACAGAAAAGAGAAGCACACTGTGGCCTATATTAATTGATTCTACAAAGGAGGGCAAGGCAGAACATAATAGCATTGAAGGTGAACAACCACTGAAGAAGTGGCAGATAGCCATGAAATGTCATGGGGCCCGATTCCAGAACTGTTATGCATGGTCAAGTGACTGTCACCAAAACAAATGGCACAAGTAGCACTTAGTGCCATGAGTTATGGTGATCAGTATTCAAAATGCGACCCTGCGACATGTCACAGGCTGCCTACACCAAAGTGGTCCTATGCCACCATGTACGCCTATAAAACCACTGCGACATTGCGCATAGGGGTCTATGGCAGCAGTTGTGCCCTATTCTGGGAGGGTGGCTGCTGGAACAGCATAGTTGCTGTTCCAAGAGAATCTCGAAGACATTGGTCAGTACAGTTAGACCAGCAATTAGCTGGTCTAGTGTACTCTGCATCCACCTGGGGTGGATGACTGTGCCATGTGCACCCAACAGCTACCCTCCCACTATCCCACATAAGCTCCCCCCATCCCTCATTGTGCACTACACATAAATGCCCTCTGCAGGCTGCAGCACCCCATGCCCTGATCCCCAAGTAATGCCCTGCAGAAAACAAGGCCCACCACCATGCCCGATCCCTGATTGCCAGCTCACCAGTAATTGTAAAAAGTGATGCATAACAGCACAACCCATACACCCTGTAGTTTACTGCCCCCTACCAGGCAGTGCCATCCCACCCCACTCCCCACCCATCCCCAGACAGTGACTGGTACAGCCCACCTCTCACCAGCATGGCCAGCCACTGACTGAACTCCCTCTGAGCACATACTGCTGTAATAGCATGCACTTGATGAATGAGCTGTCATTCATCGGGTGCATACTTTATACAGTAGTATGTGCTCAGCGGAGCTCAGTCATCAGCTGGCAATGGTGGTGAGAGGTGGGCTTGCCAGTCACCAGCTGAGATGGGTGGTAGCAGAGTGGGCTGGCACTGCCAGGTGGGGGCCACTAGACTACCAGGGTGTATGGGTTGTGCTGTTATGCATCACTTACAAGTTATTTATTTTAATTTATTTGTATTTCGGATGACACCTTTGAGCTGAGGGCTCTTTACAAAGGTTCCATGTCAAGGCAATAAGGACAATAAGGTACAAAACAGACATGATCATTACAATGGAACGTACAAAAAAGACAAGTAAGGTTACAATAATAGCACCAAAAGCCATTGTCAAGGAATTGTGTTGCAAGTTAATTATACAGCATAAGCCAGGCAGCTCAGTGAAGCTTTGTTTGAGGGGTTAGTGGGAAAAGAGAAAGAAGAGTGGTATCGAGGGAGTGGTATGGGAGAGAGAGAGAAAGAGGAGGGAGAAATAGGGAGGGCATTGCATTGGGTATGTGGTAGATGGGAAATAGCAAGGAGGAGGAACGAGGATAAAAGTAGAGGGAGACAGATTCATCCTATACCCAGTAATGGGGGTAGAAGAGGAGGAGAAGCTGAGGCAGGAGGGAGGGATGTTTGAGGTAGTATGCCTGAGAGTATTATAAGAAGCAATCACAGAAGACACCAGCCACGAGATGTTGATGTAGTTTACAGTTGAAAGCACCAATCGTGGCAATTTGGAGATTTCTGTAGGTAGCAAGTTGAACCAAGTGGAGGCTCTGACATGGTAAGAATGCTGAGCTTGAGAGGTCCGCAGCGAGATATTGTAAATTACCAGTGAGCTGGCCATCAAAGATTAGGGCATGGGGGGCATGATTATCCCTGCAGGGCATTGCTTGCAGATCTGGGCATGTAGGTCTGATAGCCCTCTGGTTTTGTATATAGTGTATTGGGGAACCAGGGGCAGAGGGGCACCTGCCCTACCAGTCCAGTGCCGCAGGCTTGGGACACCCTGTTTGGGTATGCCTCTGTTTGGCATGCCTCTGGGTTGGTGCAAATCATGAACATAGCTGCAGGGGCCCTGGCTGTTCTAGAATTGGCATAGGGTCCCTGGCACATCAGCATTTGGCGCAAGTCACAATTGTCAGAGTTTTGTGCCATGCCTTCTGAATTGAGCCCATGATGTTTAATTTTGGGGTAAGAAACTTGGAGTTAAATAAACTTTGGACATTCTTTTAGAAAAGTTTATGTGTGGATGTGAAGCCATTTATTTCCTTTCTGCCAGTGGGCTGTATTGCCATGTTATAACTCTCTTTAGACTTTTTCAAGTCCTGGCACACAAAACCATTTTACATGTTATGCACATGGGGTTGGATTCAAAACTGGGGCTAAGTCCCACACCACAACTCAGTTGTGGACTGAAATCAAAGAGCTGAGGAGATTGCAATTCATAGCCACGGCAGTTGTAGAAGATGTCATGTCTGGTCCCACTGGCCAACATCTTTCCGAGGCTGCGGGATTTCCTTGACAACATCACCCACAACCAGCCATACATCATGGTGCCAGTTTTAATCCACCTCCACCTTTGTAAATACATGCAGCTGTGGGAAACTTGTGGATCCTCAAGTGACAACCCACTTATGCCGGGTATTTTGGCACAGCTGTGTGACTTACACAAGTTCTGTGAATCCAGCCTATGGTACATATTGCTGCATGCACTTCACACAAATCAGCACTAGCCACATTAATTCTTCTACTCCCATTCCTCAAAGCTCAAAGTTTCCATTCCAGCATGTTTTGGTCTTTTCAAATGACAAGTGAAACCATCACTTCAGTGGCGTGCTGGCAGCCATATACATAGCTCATTTTCTTTTTTATCTGACAGTTTGTACTCCTTTTGCTGCAGCCCTTTCTCTGCAGGGAGCCCTCGGTCCTGTCCCTCAGCATCCACCAGCCTGTGTTGACCCTCACCCCAGGGCTTATCCCCAATGAGCCAGCAGCCCCCCACCCTCACCAAGACCAGATCTAGTGTGGCCAGCACCATGGCTAGCCAGGAGTGGGACTCACGAGGCACCCTCCATTATCCACCGCAGCAACCTTTTCTCCTCCCTTCTGAGATGGAGTATGCAGTGACACCAACCATGGCAGCGTGCATGGGCTCCCATGCACACTCCTCCAGGTGTGTGCCCCATCTCCACCTACATCAACAGCATTGGCATGCTACCCCCAGCCTCTGCTAGGGCCAGTCATATGCCAACCACTGGCATACCTTCAGAGAAGGAGATCAGTCCCTGGGATGCTCAGTCCTCTCCTCCCTTGCTGACCCTAATGGCCCATGCTCATTCCCAAACATGGGTCACTGGTGAGGGCAGTGTACAGCGCCTCAACCCTCACTGCCACTAGGCTGGCACATCACATGCTTTTTTATAAACATGCAGCATGCTGTTCCTGGACTGGCAGCTTCACATTTCAGTTTGTGGTCTCCTGGTACAAACATTAAATATGACCAGCTGTACAGCAAGACCTTTTCAAAATCATCTGAAACCACCAGAAGCATCCATAGTCTTTAAACAGCACATGTTCAACAAAGAGTGCTGTACCAACTGATCGGCAGGCTGTTTGATGGTCGGTGGGCAGACAGATTCAGTTTTAAACTTTTCTATCCTGGAACAAAAATAGGGAGAGACTCTCTTTTCATCTTCAGTTTCCTGGTAGAAAACTGGGAACAATGGACAAAGACAGACACCAAGACATATGGGGAGGACAACATGCAAGCACATAAAGCAAGCTCAAACAGAGAGTTACTCTACTGACCAATAGAAGCAGCTAAGCACTTTTACATATGTATACCATATCTACACTTAAGGAAAAAATCATAAAGAAGCACAAAGGCAGTTTAACATGTGTATTTTTTTTGCATTGAACCATTGTATAATAGCAATAATGCACTCCAGGGTGTGAGTCTGTGTTTAGCCCTTCAGTGGCACTATCACCTTAATAAAAGCACTGATTTTAAGCATTAAACATTGGTGTATGGCCAAGAGTGTCATGCTGCAATACTATCAGCTATATCTTATACTAATTAAAGTCTTTTGACAAATACTAGTGGTCTGACTACCTTATACTGTCCATACAAATGCCCAGCTTGTTAGTTTTTTTTTTGTCTATGAATATATGCTGAAAGCACCATAGTTTGGGTTCCAGAGCTACATCTTACTGTTACAGTTATACTCCATCCTGTCTAAACATTTAGTATTCAAAATATTATGATCATGTCAATACTCAATCTTCTTTTCTCTAGATTAAATATCTGTGTACTATACAGCCAGTCTCTCCTTACAACTGTTGCTACCAGGCCACTAATCAGCTTGATGGCCCTGTGATGGATCCTCTTAAAGAGCTAGTGTACTGCCTAAAACTAATATTACATTTTAAAAAGTCAACCATTACCTTTTATATCTGAGGCACCTTTTCTTTTCCCTTTGATTAATTAGAAAGTTGTTTACCTGATGTTAGTAGGTGTGATGTGTGGAACACTCTTAGCCTGGCAGCTGACATATCTTGCTCTGCTGCCCACACTAAATAATCAGCATTAGACTACTGACCTGACATCACTGCTACTTAGGAACAGCCAGTGAGAGACTGCCAGGTTATTCACCTGTGATGTCATAGTCAGTGAGGTCACAATCCTGAAGATGTAGTGTGGGACAGATGAGCTAGATATGTCAGCTGTCAGGTGAAGAGCTGTTCCACAAATCCAACACAACATTATCATGGAGAAAACTTTCTGATGAAGTACAGGAAAAGAAAAATACTAGAAATAAAAGTTACAAGTAACTACTTCTTAAAATTTGTATTGTTTTCATGTCTGCCTGTTTTGGCTCCAGTATCTCTGTAATGTTTGCTATGGCATTTCTGTACTGTGTTGACCAGAACTGGACTCAGACTCCAACAGTGGTCTAACCAAAGTCTTGCACAGAAAAATGATCCCATCTCTTGTGCCTATCCTTTCCCTTCATAATACACACCAGCATTATGTTTTCTGTCTAGGCTATAGAATCAGCATTGTCTGTTCATTGTTCTCAATTGTGATGCCCCCTTTGCACCATATAAAGCATACAGCTACTGGAGTGTTCAGTCTAGGCATATCCAGTGGTAGGCTGGCATGGCTTAGGAAGGAAAATGGGAGAAAAGATGTAAAGTAGCAGGAGTCTCTTTACTGACACCTTTCTACATTTCTATATGTGACACTGGTTACTGACCCCTCCATGTAATACCCTGCATTTCCTCACAATAAACCTAAGCCCCCATTTCTCAGTTGATACCCTGTGTACAAGTCCCCATGTAGTGCATCTCTTCCTCTGTTGTGTCCAATCTTCTTGTAAATTTTGTATCATCATCAACTTCTACAGTCTAATGCTGCCCCTCCTCCAAGTAATTAATAAACATGTTATGACAAGGAAAGGTGAGCATTTTGCTTTATACAGCTCTCCATCCAGTAAAGCTTCAAGTACTGTCAAATAAAATGTATCATACAATCAAGCACTAATAATAACTATAGACAATATAAATAAAATGCTAAAGAGCAATGGACCTAGCACTGATCTGTAATTTACTTGACTCAGAACATCCCTCCACTCTGACTGGTGATCATCCACTACCACACTGATTCATAGAAACATAGAATTTGACAGCAGATAAGGACCGCTTGGCCCACCTAGTCTGCCCATTTTCCTACCTGATGGATAAGCTGCAGATTCTAGTTAATCAACAGCTTACTTCCTCCTATCCACCACTAGAATTGCCTTATGCCTGTCCCATGCATTCTTGAATTCTCCCACTGTTCCTGACTCCACAACCTCCTCAGAAAAGCTGTTCCATGCATCCACAACCCTCTCTGTGAAAAATACATATCTAACATTACCTCTGAGCTCATCCTCTCTATCTTCAAATTGTGCCCTTCTTGTTCTTGCCTATCTCTTCTTCCGAAAGATACTACCTTCCTGTACTTTGTTAAGTTCCTTGAGATACTTAAAAGTTTCTATCATGTCCCCCTCTCCTCCTTTCCTTAGGGTATACATATAAAGCTGCTTTAGTCTCTCCTTGTATGTCTTCTGGTGCAGACCCTGCACCATTTTGTTGCTCCTCCTCTGAATAGCCTCCACTCTGTCTATTTCTTGGGAGATAGGGTCTCCAGAATTGTACACAGTACTCCAGATGGGGTCTCACTAACTGCCTGTACACGTTCTGGACTCCATATTGTGCCATTTTCTATGGGTTACCTTGCCATAGCATGTCAAAGTCCTTGCTGAAGTTCATATAGATTACATCAAATGGCTGGCTTCTATCTACTTCCATAGTGTCCCCTTAAACAAATATGACAACTAAAAAACTCACTTTTGAATGCTGCTAGACTTGGTGGATTTTTATGTGAGAGTTCTGTGGATTTGTCAGTTTTGCTGACATGAAAAGCCTACTGAGACAAAGTCCCATTTTCAGGGCGACCCAGAGTTATTTATAGAAACCAGAAGAGCAAACATATGACATATCAGGTATACATCGTTGGCTGAAGCAAGGACTGATTCAGTGAAAATTGAAAAAGAAGTTAGGTTTCTCCTCGTAATAAATGGATAATTTCTTATAATGCACTATCTGCACATGCCTAGTTGGAATATATTGTTATTAGTCCTCATGAACCAGTTGCTGTTGTAAGGGATGAAAATGTATTAGTGGTGGGGTTGTAGAAAATCAATCAGTAATCTTTATTCAACCAAGTGAATCACCATTGAGGAGAATTCATTTACAAAGTGGGCCTGGACAACAGTACAATGCACATCATACAAACAAGGATAAACAGAATGAAAGAAAAGTACCCTAAATACAATACAGTGCATGAGGACCTAATAAATTGCAACAGGATTACAGTACTTGAGGGCCTAATAGTATAGTTACAATGAAAGAGTGGGGGAATATACAGGTAAATGCAATGTAAATACAGAAACATATTTACAAATATACATGGAGCCTTGAACTAGGCTTCTTTGGTGCAATGAAGAGTAATTAAGCAAACTTTTACAGTGTCAAAGGCTAAATGTATTGTAAGAATATCAAAACAGTTATAAGAGATGAAAATCAGTAAGATGTTGATGTGAAGGAGACCTCGCTTGGGAGGGTGAAGGATGTAAGGGAGAGAGAGAGAGAGAGAGGTAGGGACTTGAAGAGTTGGGGGAGGAAGAGGAGGAAGTATGGGGATAATAAAGTGTATGTGAAAATTAGATTATATGGAGCCAGAACGGTGATGTCTTTTGCAAGATATACTTAGGAGGGGCCTGGTAATGTGTTCTTATTGTTGAGAGAGAACAGGGGTTAGGAGAAGCAATTAGAAGAGTTGATAAAATGCCATCTATTAGTGTTTTAAAGGTAGGCATTTTAATCAGGGAGGAAAGCTTCAAAGATTTCTGCAGATTATTCCAGAGGGTTGTAAGGCATGGCTTAAGGAGGAGGCCCCAAAAGCAGGTCCTATTTCTGGGAATGTCAAGGGACAGATGGGAGTAGCTTCTAAAATATGCCATAATATAACAGAAGGTAAAATTAATAAACAAAAGAAACCTACAACATATTACTTAAAATTATAAACTGATTTTAAGTGTGTTTTTGAGATACAAATGTTAAAAGGAGTAGTGTGCTATTTAACAAATCTGAGGGATAACTACTTGGGAGATATATTATCTATATTAGAAATGGAACCAAACCAAATGATCACATATTTGTTAAAATTTACTTCACATATGCATTAGAGAGGTAATTTTCTCAGCAAGATTATAGATATAAGAAATTGCATATAATAGAATAATAATATATATTTGCACAAATTACTTAATTAATCTGTGGGGAAACATTGTATTGATGTTTATCATGAAAGAGAGTATGTTTTATATATATATATACTGTATATATATATATATATATACTGTATATATATAAAACATACAGCTAAACTTCACTGTGTTATTTATATTGCAATGGTATAAACTGCAGATCAATAAACAAATTTGATTGATTGATAGTGTGCTATTTGAGAGAATGGTTATAATATACCTTAATGGTATCAGAAGCTGCATAGTAATCTTGTATCCAGGACAGATTAGTCATAGATATCTACTAAGGGCTTAATGCACATAAGCAGATGCTCATGGTGTGAGGTTCCCAGCTTTGATATTTTTCAGTGTTGGTATCATGTTTACTAGACATGCTGTATTACCATACCTGTTAAACACAGAAACATAGAAACATAGACTTTGATGGCAGATAGGAACCACTTGGCCCACGCAGTCTGTCCATTTCTTACCTTTTGATAAGCTGCAGATCCTAGTTAACAACGGCCTACTTCTTCCTACCACCCACCACCAAAATTGCCTTATGTCTGCCCCATGCATTCTTGAATTCCCCACTGTTTTTAATCCCACAACCTCCTCAGGAAGGCCATTCCATGTGTCCACCACCTCTCCATGAAAACATACTTCCTCATCTTGCCCCTGAGCCATCCCTCTATCTTCAAATGTGAAAATCTTTTCACACCTCTTTTTTTTGAAAGATGCCCTCTTGACTTGTTGATTCCTTGAGGTACTTGAAAGTTTCTATCAAGTCCTCACTCTCCCTCCTTTCCTTGAGGGTATACATGTTATGCTCCTTTAGTCTCCCTTTGTATGGCTTCTGGTGCAAACTCTGCACCATTTTAGTTGCCCTCCTCTAGACTGCCTCCATTCTGTCTATGTCCTTGTGGAGATGGGGTCTCCAGAACGGCACGCAGTACTCCAAATGGGGTCTCACCAGCGGTCTACTAGTGATGCCTCTCCCTATGCATCCCAGTACCCACCCAAGTCCTCCTTACTGCCTTCTCACATTGCTTGCCTACCTATAGGTCATCTGTTATGACTACCTCCAGGTCCCTTTCAATTTTGTTGTTGATAGTACCTCACTCCCTTATTGTTCACTCTTCCTGGGTTTTTGTTTCCCAGGTGCATTACTTTGCACTTCTTAGCATTGAATTTAAGCTTCCATACTTTTGACCATTCCTCCAACCTTGCCAAGTCCCTTCATCCATCACTCCCCTTATTTATCAACCCCATTGCAGATCTTTGTGCCATATGCAAAGCGCATACATTTCCTTCCAGTCCCTCCAGAATGTCACTTATAAAGACATTAAAGAGGACAGGCCCCAGTACTGAACCCTGCAGTACTCCTACTAGTAGCCACCCTTTCTTCAGAGTGGACTCCATTTACTATTACCCTCTGTGTCCTGTTGTCCAGATAACGTTTTACCCAGGCTACCACCCTGGGACCCACTCAGGCTGGTTAATTTTATTATTAATCTTTATGTGGAACTGTGACAAATGCCTTGCTAAATTGTAGGAAGGCCATGTCCACGCCCCTCCCTGGTCTGCTACTTTGGTCACCCAGTCAAAGAAATCTATGCAATCCATCTGACATGACCTTCCCACTGTGAATCCATGCTGCCTTGGGTCCTGTGCCCCACTGGCCTATAGGTACTCAACAATTCTTTCTTTCAGTAGTGATTCCATCATTTTCCTACCACTGAGGCCAAATTAATAGGTCTGCAGTGTCCTGCCTCTGCCTTTCTCCCACTTTTGTGAAGGGGAATCACATCCACTCTCCTGCATATCAGGTACCACACCACCCTTTCATGATTTGCTAAAATGTATAGTCAATGGTGTCACTAGTTTTCACCTTAGTTCTTTGGAATTTGGGGAAAACTGCTTCTTCACACAGTACATGCTGAAAGTAGTAATCAAAATTGTTGAAGAGTGCAGTAAACCTCATCAACAGTTATTTAAAATAATTATAGTACATGGTTAGGGCTTATTCTAGATGGAAAACAATGGCTTCCCAAATGTTGTTGTAGGACAGTTCAAAGGTCAAAGTTGTTGTACTATCATTCTGACATCAGATCGATAGTAAACAACTTTTCAGCCTTGAGCTGCTACATGATAGGCTGAAAACAGAGCTAATCAAAAATGTGCTCTAAAATGGCGGAGGTGTCTAACGATCAGTCGGTAGTGCCATTCAGTCAGATAGTTGGAACACAGACTGCCATACTTGGCTCGTGTTCTCAAACTATCAGTTTGCCAGTTTTTTAATTTCTTTTACTGAGAGCAGGACTGCAGGAAGCAGTGAAGCACCAATATCTTCGTGTCAGAACTGGATGGTGACTGCAGCATGGACTGGGAGGGCGACCGAGCAAGCGGCGGGGCAATATTCACAAGGTATGAACTTTGTCGATAGTCAAACCTCCTACAGTTTGGGGAACCATATACTATATAAAATAGTATATAGTTGCTTAAACCTAACAAAGCGTTATTGCCATCTCGGGAAGCGATTCAGTCCACCACGGACCTCTGCGAGCCTTCGAGGTCTGTGTGACGCCATCACATCCCCTCAATGGCAACATAGTCTTGTTGTGTATGAGCAACCATACACTATTCTATATGTTTAACCCTGTTTGGCCTAGTGCAGTTAAGTTGCATATACTGTACTACTGGAAAAGTGATTTGCAAAAGTTTTAAAAGAGAAGCATGGCATGCAAAGAAAGTTTTTATCCCTTCCTTTCAGGATGATCTAGAATTACATGTTTTTACAGTTACGTGAATGTTCCATTTATATTAATTTATGACCTTCACCTTTCCTGAAAATTCCTCTGCACCCAGGAACCTGTAATTATTCTTTTATTCCAGCTATTAGTCATGTTCAGAGCTGGCTGTACTTAAAACAATTCAAAATGGTAATCAGTTTTCTACAGAAGGCTATGGCATTCAGTTCTTATTCTGTTAATAAATTGGGTTTTATGTTCACTGAAGGTACTTAGCAGGTTTTCTTCCACTATCCTATACAGCAGGCTGAGAACACAACATTGTGGGCTCCTTCATAGTTAACTTCTGTCAAATGAATAGTATGCACCCATCCAAAACAGTATGAAACTATCTGGCTTTTTTCCTGTGCCCCACCAAAGATGCTTTATTTTGCAGTTAGCCAAATCAGTAGAAATTAGATTTCAAACCTACCAGACTGATATATAAATTATTTGCCCTTTGATCAGAGATGATATACAGTAGTCTGTAAGCCTGCATTAAGGGAATAGGGTTAGTAGGATTGCTAAAGCAATGGATTACAATGACTATTTACTTGAAATCTGACAACAGTTGGCTCCAGTTCTCTAAGCCCCCCTGAATGGTGCAAGGGGCTTGTGTCAAAGAATGACACAAGGTGCAGTTTATGCCAAAAGATGTGCTAGAAGCATTCACTAACACAGCCTGCATGCACCATGGCTTGCACCATCCTTGTGATAGAAAATGGGCTGTGGCATGGTACTAGGGGACTTGTTCAAATATACCTTCAGTATGAGTAATTTGGCTGCATGATGCCACTGATTATGTCAGTGATAGGGATTTTAGGTCTTGGTGTAAGGATTAAGACACAAGCTTGGCTCAATCCCTCGAAAGCAACGTTTATTTTCTCACTACAAATTTCGCAGTATGACAGAGATTATTGATGTTATACTAATGTTCCTGATAGAGTTTCAACAAGGTTAGAATTTTTTATAATTGCTGATAACTTGATGAACTGCAGGAAACTATTTAACTGGAATAATAGCTTGTAGGTTACAGGGAGATGAATGGAAATTAACTGGAGGGAGGTTCAGGAGTCACACGAGGAAGTATTATTTCAGAGAAAGGGGTGGTGGGACCATAGAACAGTATACCATCCAAAGTTGTAAGTGCAAAACCTTTGGTAGTTTCAAGCATGGTTGGGACAGAATGAAGGTTATAGTACTTGCTTGGGGTGGCAGAAGGTGGGTGGAGAATGGGACAGAGGCTGGAGAGGGCTATAGAGGGCAGTAGATCTCAAGACTGTTTAGGGAACTTGGGAACACTGGATTTAACATGAGTCCTTTTCTGCCATCATTGTCTATGTTTCTATATAACTTGAAAAGTTCCAGCTGAGCCTTTCAGCTTTGAATGCAACATGGAAACATTACTTCAAATTGACAGGCTATCCATTACAAAATCCACTGAGCTGTGTGTGTGTGTGGGGGGAGGGTGCACTCACTGATAGATGTCCTTTGCCACAGCATACATCTCCTGTATAGGGAAGCTTATATACAGTGGTAGAGGCAAAGCCACAAAGCAGTAGAGGGTAGGGGGCCTGGGTTGGATCCCAGAGTGGAACATTTTATTCTTTCTTGCTACAACTTATGTAGTATAGAGACATAGTTAGATGTCACTGCTGATGATATTGACATACTTTCACTAAGGTTTGAAGTTCTGTATTGCTGATAACTTCAAAAGTTATAGCACAGACTGAGGTTTAAATGCAGCTTGATAAACACTACAAATAGATAGACACGTTGACTGCAGTTGTGAAGGTAGAGTCCACACTTACTGCAGGATGTCCTCTGCACAATACACATCTCCTGTTCAGGAACATAGAATGTGTTGGCAGAAAAGGACCAGTCAGCACATCTAGTCTGCCCTATTTTCCCTGGGCTATCAGTATACCCTGGACCCTATTTTGTCACCATTGTCCCTCCTTCCTCCTTTCCCCTACCTGTTATGCTCATGTACTTATCCTCACATGGTTGAAACACCCTACTGTCTTTGCCTGACCACCTCTTCTGACAAGCTGTTCCAGGTGTCCACCATTCTTTCTGTGAAGAAATATGTTTTCCACATCACTGTTGAACTCCCGCCCCCAGCTGCCGTGCATGCATCTGTGTTCTGGTGCTCCTCCTTCACTGAAAGAGACTCATTTCCTGCAGCATGTTTACCTCCATGAGGTACTTATGGGTTTTAATCATCTCCCCTCTCATCCTTCTCATCTGGCCCATAGTGGAAAAGTCCTCACCCTGGGTGGACCTCCAGTCATCAACCACACCAACGGCAACTCTAGATGTAGAATTCAAGACTTCAGCAGTAAGGCACGGGACTTTCACTGGCAGGGCCACTTTAGCTGCTAGAGTGGGTTTGAGGCACCCTTTTGCTATTCTCTTTAAAACTGCCTGTGGTTCACCTGGTTTGTTTTAGATCGGTTGGCGGCTGAGTGCCTTGGCAGTCATTACTCTCCTCCTCCAGCCTTGGAGGCTCATACCACATCCAGAGTACTCTGTGTTACAGAGTTTGATTGTAACCCTTCATGGCATTCCCTTTAGAGTGATAGAGTATTCCCCTCAACTTGATTCCACCCCTGGATTGGTGTACTAAAATTGCAGTAGCTGAGACATCACTAATCAAATTCTCCCGAAGCCTGGAGGAAAGGTGACCTAGGCCTTGGATCCCCAGAGGTTTCTCCTTAAAGTGTTTTTCCTCTCCACTGTGCCAATGGTCATAAAATCTAGATGGGTTAGTACTACTCCCTAGGTTCCGTGAGTTAGGTTCTGCTGTAGGATGGGAGTCAGATGGTGGCCCCATGGCTGTTCCCTCTCTCCTTAGAAAGTTCTGCCTAGTGCCTCGTCCAACCTCTGAACCTGAAACTCTTCCTCCATTGTTTCCGTTCCTCTACTCCAGTCTTAACCATCTATGCCTCTTGACCTCCATTCACGTCCCTCAATACTGTTCTGAATTTATCACCTAATTTACGCTGCTTGACACCCTTTTAGGGTACTCTTTTTAGGCTCCTTCCTAAGCTACCTTTAGTGAATGGAATCATTCCTGTGGCACCTCTATAGGTGTGGAACCCTCTTCTAGGGTTCCTTGCTGTCATACCCTACAGGGTGGTATATCCCATGGATAGAGAGGAGAACAGCTGCAGTGTATCCAAGTCACACAAGCATAACAACATATCAAGTTGCATAGGCCCAATGAACTACAAGGCTATGCCTGTGGTTTAGTGGGGAGGAGCTAACAATCACGCCTCTGATCGGTCCTTAAAAGGCAGCTCATCCTAGTCGCTCCACAAACATTTTCTCATTGCCTTCCCATCCTCTCCTCTTCCTCCAGCGGCTCATCTCTGTCTTCTGTGGGATCCTTCCTAAGCTACCTTTAGCCTAGGGAATCATTCCTGTGGCACCTCTAGGCTGGAACCCTCCTCTAGGGTTCCTTGCTGTCACACATCTACAGAGTGGTTCATCCCATGGATAGAGAGGCGAACAGACACAGTGTATCCAAGTTGCACAAGCATAACAACATAACAAGTTGCATAGGCTCATTGAACAACTGAGTAGTCCCAATATTGTGTGATGATTTACTTTTTACTGCAAAAGCCATCTAAAAAGAATCAGCAATAAATTACTTTTATACAGCGTAATCCATAATCTGTCACTGATTACTTCTCTTAGACAATAATTTTATAACTGATTACTTTTCAAAAGTACAGTACACTTGAATTAAGTTGTCATAACAATGAGTTGGTTTAGCAAAATTCTTTAAAGTTGGCAGAACATTGGCAACCCCTTTGTACTGTTTTTCAGCACTTAGCCACTCATGGACACTTTTAAGAAAAGTTGTTGCAACTCATCTGTAATGACTCTGCAGTTCTCTCATGATATAATATAAAACTAAGTTGAAACTTTTAGGCAATAGTTTTTGTTAGACTTTACAAATCCAGCAAGACTTTTGCGACTCACAAAGAAATGCAGAAGAACTTCATTACCATGAGAGTTTAATGTGACCTGTATTGTATTCTGTCAACCCTGAGGTCAGTGTTCCAGAACACCCATGGGTTGGAAAGGGATTTCAAAATGTAGTCTACAATTTGCACCACTTTTCCTGCACAACCTCAGAAATTGCACCATAAATTGAGACTGCCTAAATGGGGTATTACTTTCTAGTGTAAGTGGTACAACTCGATGACATATGTCACAGAAAAAGTATGCATGCACCATTTTTTTGTTTGTTTTGCCATACAACTAGGTAACTTTTGCAAATGCAACAATACATTTGGAAATAGCATTCCCTTGTGTTGACCCATTTAATTTAATACTGGTACAAATCCAAATTGTAAAATGTGCCTTCATCGAGACTTTTCAAAATCTGTGTCACTGCAGTTGACTGTGTCAGTTTGTAGTTTGACTGGCTGATAGATTTTAGGTTTTATCAGTTTAGCCTTTGAAGTTTATATGATAGATTTCTGAACTGGGGTGTCTGGAGAGGATTTTATCCCTGCCCAGCAAAGTAGTGTAATGTACATTTCCTGGGCAATTGTTTTAAGCAGTGAACAGACAGCTAGATTTCAAATACAGGTTTCTTTCAAATTTTTTGGCTTTGTTCATACTGTGTCATGTTCAACAGTGCCAGCTCAACTGCCATATATGCATAAAAAGAATTATATGCTTTATGTGTTTTAAATGGCAAGAAACTTAAAACTAAGGCTACTCAGTATGAATATTCATATTGAAGCCAGGTCTTGAAAAGATCAAAACCATGCATACAGACCATCATGGTTCATAGGTTACAAGCTTTGGTACAGCCTGTATGTTATGCTATATCCTGTTTTTGAAATGCTGTCACTAGTCTGGTAACTAATTCCTTCACCTGTGGAGGTTGTTCTAGTCAAGTAACTGCCCAATGGGCAGTGGAAGGGTTCAAACAGGTTCCAGCAGGGTTAGGGAATAATGATAGGGCATCCGACTTGGAGAAATCACAACTGGACTGGGGTATGGCAGGGCATCTGATCACAAGGGCCAGCATCTTTGGTAATGTGGTGGGGTGTGCTGGGTGTGGGTTGGCCATGGTACTTGTCTTGGCTTGGAAGAGGGGTGGCTGCATGGTGTGCCATCAGTTGGCACAACTGAAGGAGGAGTTCGGGGTTGAGATGGATGCTGGGTAGGACATGGGTGAGGGTGGTGGAGTGGAAGGAGGCTCTGCTAAGGGTGTAAGATGGAGTGGGGGAGAAATAATGAGGAAGGCACGGTGGTTCCAGGAACCACACTTGAAATTGGCAAGAGCAGTCTGGAGAAGGATGGAGGGCACATGGGGCTGCACAAGAAGGGAAGGAGATGTAGGGGTGGGCATTGGAGAGGTCCCACTGGAGTAATGGGCAAGAGCAGTCAGAAGTAGGTTGGAAGGAGCACTGGGGACAGCACAAGAAGGAAGAAAATGTGCATGGTGGGCATTGGGGGCCCAGGGGCTTGGATGAGGTAGTCCTGAACACGAAAAGGGGCCAGGGTGCTGGCAAGGTGTTAGGAGCAAAGATCCAATGTATGCAAGGAAGGGACCTGATTGGGGGGTCATCAGCAGAGAAAATCAAGGCAGTAGGCATGGAACAAAAACAGATTTGCACCACTAGTGCAGATAAATGAGGAGGAGAATGATGAATTTGAAGCAGAAGTGGATCCTGGGGGAAGGGAGAGTTGGGCATGATGGAATGATCATTAGTCAGGAGGTGGGGTTGTTCCCTTGCTAAAGGATGCAGAGGGGCAGGAGGGGTTGTCAGCTTCTGGCAGTGCATAAGTGAGGAGGATAGGGTGGGAGGGTTGATGGCAAGGGCACTGAGGCCAAGGGAGGAGTAG
The DNA here is from genome assembly GCA_016271365.2 of Neoceratodus forsteri. NCBI lineage: Eukaryota > Metazoa > Chordata > Ceratodontiformes > Ceratodontidae > Neoceratodus > Neoceratodus forsteri. The sequence goes on from CM028131.1 coordinate 797,424,459, forward strand.
GAGTTAGCAGAGGAAGGAGCTGGGACTAGAGAGTGCCTGGGAAGGGAGGACTAGGACTCAGTAAGGATGGAGTGTAGTCCAGGGGAAGGGACCAGCAGGGATACAGTGAGGGGAGGTCAGAAAAAAACAGAGAGAGGGTGGAAATGAGTTCCTCTGTGGGGCAGGAGGGACACTAGTTACTGGGGGCACAGCGAGGATGGACCAAAGTGATCTAGCAAGGGGAAGGTGCTGGGGCAGTCAGGTCAGTTAGGAGAAAGAGCTGGAACAGGAGGGATAGGGCAGCAAATGCCACTCAGAGTGGGGTGGCCAGCACTCTGATAGGGGTGAGACCAGGAAAACTGAGGCAGTGGGAGGAAAGGGGGGTATTTGAGAAAAGGGTAGGTCCAAGGATAAGGAGGCAGTTAGGGTGCTCCTGGGGGACTCCATGATTAGGGGTATTAAGTGGGAAGGGCAGGGAGAGGAAACCCTGTGTTGTCAGGACCAAGAGTATTTCTGGCTTACTGTGCATGAGGCCAAGCGCCTGCTCTGTGCTTTGGTGAAGGAATGTGGTGGATCCCTGATATTAGTGCACTTGGGCACAAATGATATAGAGGAAATAGTGTGCTGGAGATTCAGGCAAGGTTCCAGGAACTAGCCAGGGTCTGTCATGACGTAGGGTGCTCAGTCTCCTTCTTGGAGATCCTACTAGTGCCTAGTGCCAGTGTGGGAAACAAACAAAAAATTAAAGAGGTAAATGAGTTGCTCAGAGAGTGTTGTGAGGCTGGGGGATATGGGTTGTTGGGGATTGGGGTGCAACTTTGAGGACAGGGGCTGTATGCAAGGACAGGCTCCACCTCAATTTGGGAGGGAAGGAGGTGTTAAAACAAAACTGTCTGGATTCATCCAAGCTAGGGGGTTTAAACTCTGAGGGGAGGACTGGGGCTTGAGGCTGATCCTAGCATGCCCAGCAAGGAGGCTTGGCCTTCCCCAGCAGTGAGGAGGGTACAAAACGTGAGCACCCGACTGTACACATGCAGCTACCTGGGAGCCCTAGGTTGGGGAAATGAGGGAAGGAAATGGAAAGGAATGGAGGGTGGTCCTGATTAATGCCAGGAGCTTGGGTAACAAGATGCCTGAGCTTCAGTCAATGATGGTAGAAGGAAGTGGATGTGGCAGCTGTCACTGAAACTTGGGCCACTCCTGGACATGACTGGGACCTAAACCTGATGTAGTACACTACGTTCAGAAAGGACAGGGCTGTGAGTATGGGGGAGGAGTAGCAGTCATCAATAAGAATGGCATAAGGATAAGCAGGGTGGAGGGGAGGAGGTAAATGTGGAGGCATTATGGGTCACCTTGCAGGCACCTGGGGCAAGAGGATAAAACTGGGGTGGTGTATAGACCACCCATGTTGATGGAAGATCTAGAGGAAGGCCTGGTGGCAAATCTTAGGGACCACTGTGGTTAGGGGAGTGTAGAACAGTGGTGCTGGGTGACTAAACATGCCGGGGCTGATTGGGAACTATGGTGTCCTCATCTGCCAAGAAGCAGTGACTACTGGATGTCTTCCAGGATGCGCTCCTTGCTCAATTGGTGGTTAACCCAATGAGGGAGGGATGTATCCTGGATGTGGTCCTGTCAGACTGCAGATCTGGTTAGGGATCTAGTGGTAGGGATCCACTGGTGGGGAGTGATCATGCCACAGTCTGGTTTTCCTAGAACTGGGGGAGAGAAGATCATACTATCATGCTATGCTATGTATTGTCTATTATCAACCTAGGGGGGTCCTATACCTTTGCTGCCCCTAGGCCTGTATGTACCCTACGATGTATGACCCACTAGTGTCGTATATATGCTTATCTCTATACTATGTACTACTGCTTTAATAACCATTGTTGTTTCACTCCTGTGTTGGAGCATGCCAGTCCAGGTTTGTACTGTGACTATGTATTTCTCTCATGTATACCTTGTAACTATGTATTTCTGTCATGTATACCTTGTAACTGTGTATTTCATCATGTATACCTTGAACCTCCTGGTCGCACCTGACAATAGGCACCAGCTGTCTAGTGTGCTTACCCGTTACCAAAAGCAAATAAATAAATAAATGCAAAAATGGTGGTAGTGGTCTTCAGGGTGTGGACTTCAAGGGTATGGAACAGATCCTTATGGGTCACTTGAGGGGATCAGGATGGACAGGAACGCTGGAATTATTAAAAGGGGTTCCAGGAAGCTACCAAGGCCTGCACGGAGGCGCAATACAAGTTTGTTAGGGCCAGGAAGCCAAGCTGGTGGACCAGGGAGATCCAGGAAGCAGTGAGGGAGAATAAGGTTTTATAGCTGATACAGGCCCTTGCATTGGGTTATGGACAAGGGGAGTATGATATGAAGGCCAGAATGGTTACCAGGGTGGTGAGATCTGCCAAGGTGAGGATGGAGCATAGGTTGGCCCAGGGGTTAAGAGAGGTGATAAAGGGTTCTTTAGGTATATTAGGAAGAAAGGAAAGTGAAGGGCAGATTGGTAGACTGAGGTCGGGAGTGGGCGGGCTGAGGAGGCTGAAGAGCAAGTGGAGGTACTGATGATTACTTTGCCTCGTCTTCACTAGGGAGGATGGTGGGGCTGCACTGTAATGGGGGCAGTCTGACTTGCAGTTGGGAGGGGGCACGAAGTTCAAATCTCTGTTTGTATAGTGTGGGAAGCCCCAAGTCCCTAAGAATGGAGAAAGCCCTGGGTCCGTTGGTCTTCATCCTAGGGTGCTACGGAACTAACCAATGTCCTGGCTGCACCCCTGGTGGACCTTTTAACTTTTTCTTCGTCACGAGGAGGGTGTCTCAGGATTGGAGGATGGCCCACATCGTGCCTATCAACAAGGGAGGCTCACGAGAGGAGCAGGGTAACTACAGGCCTGTCAGCCTGATGTTGGTGGTAAGCAAATTGATGGAGGCCATCTTAAAGTAAAGGCTGGGGATGTTTCTGGAGACATGGAGCTACCTGCATGATCACAAGCATGGCTTTGATCACAGCATATAATGTCAGAGTTCTACGACTGGGTGATGAAGCGCTGGACCAGGGTAGGCCGGTGGTTGTCCTCTTTCTAGACTTCAGCAAGGCATTTGATTCAGTGCCACATCCTGAGCTGCTGGATAAATTAGGGAAATGGGGTAGGGAACAGATGGTTGGGAGGATAGGGAACTGGCTAGCTGGGCGTTTTAGAAGGTGGTGGTCGGTGGGGAGGTTTCATCTTCTGGGAGGTCATTAGAGGTCCCACAGGGATTGGTACTGGGCCTGCTCCTGTTTAACACTTACATCTCAGACATCAAGAACAGCATCAGTAGCAAGATGAGCTTCTTTGCCAATGACTCGGCCTTTAGGCGTTGGTGCATGGGGAGGAGGGTAGAGTAGCCCTAAAAGGGGACCTGGAGACTTTGAAGAGGTGGTCATGCACCTGGAAACTGAGGTTTAATACGGAGACATGCAGGGCTCTCCACTTAGGCCCAGGAACCCAGCTCATGTGTACACCTTGGGAGGGGAGACACTGCAGGCTTCAAGTGGGAGAAGGACCTTGGGGTGGTTGTGGATGCCAAAATGAACAACTCTGAGCATTGTAGGAGGGCTGCAGCCAAAGCAAATAAAATGCTGGGGTTCATCACCAGGAGGATAACCTCAAGAAGCCAGGAGGCACTTCTCCCTCTGTATAACTGCCTGGTTAGACTACACCTGAATACTATGTGCAGTTTGGCACCCATACCTAGAAAAGGACATTGCAGTCCTGGAGAGGGTCCAGAGGAGGGCAAACCAGGATGATTCAGGGTCTGGGAGAGAGGTACTGTAAGGAGATACATGAGGAGCTCAACTTATACTCCTGTAGGAGAAGAGGAATGGGGGTTATGATGAGGTCTTCAAATACCTTAGGGGGATAAATAGGGTAAATTCAGATAGGGTGTTCCAGCTGAAGGAGGTATAGGCTACTAGGAGGGCACCAGATGAGTCTGGTTGGAGGGAGACTTAGGGAGAGACAAGGAGATGCTACTTCACTGAGAGGGTGGTGGAACCCTGGAACACACTGCCTGCAGAACTGGTGGATGTAGATACTAGGGGAGATTCAAGAGAGGCTGGGACAAGTATAGGGGAAGGTGAAGCTGAGTAGTGCCAAAACTGGATGAGAACTTCAATAGGCGGTTGGGGGTTTCGCTGGGGAGGTGGGGGAAGGCAGCAACAGTGCCCCAAGGTACTGATCCTCGAGCAGACTTGATTAGATTCATAGAGCCTACTCTGGTTGGCATTTTAGTATGTTAGTATTTACACAAGACACCAAGAATTTAGATCAGCTAAGTTTAACACGAGAGTGAAGGATGCCAGCAGACTTCACAAACAGTCTTTTAAGGCTTAAAACATCAAACAACAGACACGTTTCATTACTTTTAGGACACACTAATGTGAGGTAGGCATTGGCTCAGCCAAGCACAAGGGGTCAGTCTGACAGTGTGGAACTGTTGGAGGACATGGAGAGTCTAACAATAAAGTAAAGTAACAGAAGAAAACTCAATGCAGACAGCACCAATGGAAAGTTTATGCACAAAATTGGCAGTGCTATACATATGGTTTTGTTGTAGTTTATTTGGTTCATTGAGAAGAGCCATGTTTGGATTTCAAAGAACAAGAGAAGAATTGTTTTGCAGGTGATGAAGGACTGCAAAGACAATGTATGGAGGGCAGAAGGAAAAATAATAAAACCAGAAAAGTAATGTAGAAAAGAAAATATATTTTGAAAAAGGTAAGTAAAATGAAAAAAATACTGAAACTAGAATACAAGATAACAAAAGCCAGTGACAGAAAGTGAAGCAACAAAACAAAGAGAAAAACAATCACCACTTGACCATCCAATCAGCCACCTATGCACAGCCAGCTAGCCCTCAAGCTACCTCCCAGTGCCTACCCACTACTGTCTGCCTTCTAACTGGTTGCTAACAGTCTGTGGATTAGATAGAAAACTAGGGAGTCACCAGATTCTGTAGCTAGCTATCTCACCATGTCACAATCACCAGTAAGCATATTCATGGTGTAATGTATACTCATAAGTATCAACTGGAAATTCTCGAACCCACTGACAACTGCCATCTTTTCTTGATGTTTCATTAATTTCCTTCATCATAAAAAGTAGGAAGGAACAGGAGTGCAGTAAGATGAATCCAAAATCAAAACTAAATTCATACTGTATATAAATTGATTTACTTTCAAACTTAGCAAATATAGATCTTCTTGATTTGCCCATAAGTGACATTTGAAAACCTAGCTTCAGAATTCAATGAAGTGTTTTATGTAAGTGTGCATGTATGTGTGTGTGTGTGGGGTGGGGGTACTATATTTTGTTGTTGCTTATTGTTATTATGTACTGTCCCTTGTCTTACAGCAGTAATGATGAGCATCCTTTTCAATCTGCATGCCCCCCACACACAGGAGCTGTCTGCTTTTTTTTTCACTTATTCTTTATACTCCCCTTCGTCTCCACAGTTGCCCCTTTCTTCAGGGCCCCAATGCATCCCTGCATCAGGAGGAGCAGAGATCTACTAGCTCACATGGGTGCCCGTCTCCCCAGACAATCTCGAGCCCACAGGTATCCCCCTGGTTGGACTGGAGGAGTCTCCCTTTCTCCCTCCATACCTTCAGTGGGATGTACCTTGAGCCACCTTCCTCAGATTCTCCCCGATTGCGGCACTGGGACCCGTCTACAGGCACAGCTGCAGTGTATTTCCTCATTTTCTGGTCCCTCCCCTGCAGACATCAGTGCACATGGAGGACCAATGAGCTGGAGGCGTGCAGAGCGCATCTTCGCTCTGGTCCTCGGACAGTGCCCGTCCATCCCTAGTATTCTGCCTCTTCTGCTGTACCAGCACCACCCATGGTCACCCAGGTGGTGGTGGTACTGCAGTGAGGAGAGCTTCCCACCCTTCCAAGAAGAGAAGAGTGACCCATCAGGCATAGAAACATAGAATTTGATGACAGATAAGGACCGCTTGGCCCACCTAGTCTGCTCATTTCTCTACCTAATGGATAAGCTGCAGATCCTAGTTAACCAACAGCCTACTTCCTCCTACGCCCCACTAGAATTGCCTTATGTCTGTCCCATGCATTCTTGAATTCCCCACTGTTTCGACTCTCGACCTCCTCAGCAAGGCTGTTCCATGCATCCACAACCCTCACTGTGAAGAAATACTTCCTCACATTACCTCCGCGCCGTCCCCACCTCTATTCTTCAAATTATGCCCCTTGTTTTTGCACATCTCTTTTTCTGAAAGATGCTGCCCTCTTGGACTTTGTTGATTCCCTTGAGGTATTTGAAAGTTTCTATCATGTCCCCCCTCTCCCACCTTTCTTGAGGCTATACATCTTTAGTTCCTTTAGTCTTTCTTCATATGTTTTATGATGCAGACCCTGCATCATTTTGGTTCCTCCTCTGGAGGCACTCAATCCTTCTTCCCTGGCCAGACCTCTGACAACCCTGGCTCACTACCAAACCTGAGTCGCTTGTGTCATGAGTGGTAGTGCTACCACTGCATGGATGGGCTGGCAGTACTATCAGCTTTACAGTATGTCATTAGTATTCTTTATGCAATTTGGACTCCCATAAGGCTTAACAATTTTTCTATTGCACAGGAAAACTTGTTCTAAAATTGAAGGCAGAATTCACAAAGCAGTTGTGCTCAATGCATCTGAGATGCGCTGGGGCAAATGAGATGAACTGTGCCCAAACAGTGGTATTCACAGAAGGATGTGCTGCAGTATGCACCTGCTATCCCCACTGTGAATACCATTGAAGCACCACATGGCACAACCTGAGTTGCCACAGCGCATCCAGGATTGCAGAAGCACCTGGGACCACAAAACAATGAATCAGGAGCAAGTCAGCAAGGGACTCCAGGAGCAACCGGAGAAGACTGCTGTGGCATAATGACTGCTGATAAACAGCCCAGCAGGGACTCTTTACAGAGCCAATGGGTTGGAGAGTGGCCTCAAAGCAGATGAGGTGCACAGACAGAGCACACATGTTGACACCTGGAAGCACCACAGAAACACACCCAACACAGAGGACCAAAAGGCACAGTTGCCAGGCACAGGGGTGACGATCAAGGTGTGGCACAGCACCAGAGGTGCACCAGTCAACATGGCAGAGGCAGCCACGCATGTCCCAGTGCACAGGAACACATCAGAGTGGACATGGGAGCAGCAACACAGGAACACACGGGTGGACAGGCACAATAGCACACATTCTGAAGGCCATGGCCTGCTAGGAGGAACATGCCCACAGACACTGTGGTCCACAAGCAGAGCAGCACAGCACCAGGGTGACCACCACAACAAAGCAGCATGTACTATACACAGAACTGGGGCACTGTGGAAGCCAGCACATGAGAAGGCCACCCAACAGTCAAGACAGAACATGGAGGACACATTGTAGCGGGCATGAAAGGGACATGGCACATGGATGCTCAGTACCATAGAGCATGTGCAAATGGAAACAAAGGTACTGTGGAATCTAGGAAGCACAATAGGGCACCAGCACAAGATAAAATAAATGACCACAGACACTGGCAATAATATCAAAACATGTACTGAATCAGGTAAAATAATAGGAACAGCAACATGAGCAACAGAATAAATAAGCAATAACAGGTATAGGAAGTGTGGGACTTGACACAGTAACAACAAACAAGAAAATCAGGAAAATGTCAGTTGGGGGAACAGGGAAGAATGCAAGGAAGGGATGGTCCTGGAGGATAGGGGACAGGAACAAAGGGGCTATTTACAAAAGTCACAGTGGCCTACTGGTCATGATGGGGCACAGCCTACACCCTCCTTGTTGGCCCCTGCCCAAAGTGTCCACATAAGGTTATGGCCCTCAGCAACTGCGCCTGCCTCCTGAAGAGTGGCACCATGGTTCTCTGCAGTGCTCTCTGGATCGCAATCCCTGCCAGCCTGAATGTGATCTGCCCTCTCCTCCTCCTCCCCGCCACAGCAGGATGTGCACACCATGGACCCACAGTGGGGACACAGACAACAATAACTCAGTGCCATGGTCCACACCATGCCCCCACACCCCTGACCACCATGAGAGTGTGAAGAAGGCAGCCCCATGGCAATGGACGACAGCCTGCCATACACACTGCACACCAGCAGCAGGCCAGCAAACACTGCCACACAGTGACTGTCTAATGGTACTAAGACAGCACAAGGCTCTCATGTGCATGGAGAGTGATGCACACAGATGGGCATGCAGCCATGTCCCACACAGCATGTGCAGATGCCATCTGGGTGCACAACCGTGCAGGCCTGTCCGCCCACCAGTGGCGCACCACAGTGTGCCCATGGCCCTAAGCAGATGCGAACATGGTGGATAGACACAGGAGCCATGTACACAGTGGCCCTAGCACCCATCAATAAGGTGACACCTCAGGTGTGCGCAATATGTAGCACACAGACATCTACATGTAGTCAGGCAAATGGCCCACTGTGTGTAATCCCCCCATGAACACAATGTGGAAGCACATGCATTACACTCCACCTGCCCCACATGGCCAGATCCTTGTCCTCCACCACTGGCCCTACCATCCCTGGCCTCCACCAGCATCACTGCCCTCAACCTGTCTGCCAGTCCTGCAATGGAAACACAAGCAAAGAGCACTGTGAGGTGACAGTAGGTATGTAGAAACACTCCTCCGCCCAGTGACCCACAGCAACATCACTGTAGCCAGCATGCAGTGATGGACCACCCTCACTGACCATGTAACAATACCCTGTGCAGTGGGTAGGAACAGACATCACCACAAACTGTGACCCACTGTGTCAGTGTGCAGATGGATGTGTGCTGTGCACTGTCAACACCAGAATGTGCCTGCCATAGTGCCAACACAACTCCCCTGATGTGCACAATGGCACACACATCGACGAACAGTGTGCATGGCTGCACTACACAAGCATAGCAGCAGGGCATGCCACACAGGTGTGTGTGTGTGTGTGGGCACACTGCACAAACCCCCAAGAATGCAAAGCAGCTGGCTAGAGTGGATGGGAGTAGTTGTGACTTACCTGGGTGTGACACTGCACCACTTTGTGCCTGGTCCCAAAGGCTGTGAAGCTGGTCAGGGTCACTCTGCAGAAGATCCCCATAGTGGTACCTGCACTGCTCCCCCATGTGTTCCACCTCAGACCTGCGACCAGACGCTCTGCCACCTTGCCCACAAAGCACAGTGTGGCTTGTGCAGGTCCTAGCTGCCAAAGAGTTACCCTCAAGTGGCATGACCAGTGCCACTGGTTGCCAGCTCAGCCTCCCCCGTTCATTGCTCTTGGTTCAGCAGACTGGGCACATGGCATGTTGCTGTGGAGTTCTGAGGTAGCAGGTGTCACCACAAGCTCCAGAACAGTTCTAGCCTATTCATGCCACATGCGCAATAGGCCATAGAGCAACAGACCATGCATTGCAGGACTGCAGCATGGCAATGTGTGATAGCTGCCAATTCCATTGCACTGCGCATTTGCAGTGAGCACAGTATGGGGGAGACCAGGGTCAGGGGTCACAACTGGGCCTCGCATGCACCGGCTCGCGTGGAACTGCCATATTGAGAATGACACATTGTGCCACTCACAAGGCACTGTGGATGGTGCATGCAAACATACATGCACTGTGCTCTGGAGTGGCACAATACCACAACATTACAGAGATATGACATACCCTCACAACATGAAACATGCTGCACAGATCCAATAGCGCATGTCTCCTGCCATGCGCTGCTGGCCACTAATCACGCTATTGGTAAAACCGCACATAATGTGCTATGCATTGCATGGCCTTGATGACGATCATGCATACAGTACATGGGGATGCACCATATGACTTGTACCGCATTTATAAAATGCCCCTTAAAGCAATCGACATGCATGGGAATGCACTGTAGGGGATGTGCCCAAAGCCAGATTTGCACAATGATGATTGAGAAAGCTGGGGCAGTTATGCAAGTCACAGACAAGCTCTCAGTTCATCTCACTGCCAAATTCAGGAGCATCTCACCTGCTTTGCATCTCATTACAGTTTCTCCAAACCTCATTTGCATGTGCTGGGCCATAAATGGTCCTGAATGTTCCACCTCAATCCACAAGTGACTGACGGGTATTGCAATCTTGAAGGTAGGTCTGTTTACATTCTGCTTTGCATAGCTTGTCAGCAAAAGTAGACAGTGGGGTTTTGAAGGCATCAAGGGGCCTGTGACTGTGCTGCTTCCTGCCATGTTGCTGGCACATATCCACAATTGCCTGAACTGTGCTGATGCCTGCATCTTTCCACCCACAGAAGCCACAATGTCTGATCAGGACGATGCCTCAGGACAGAGATGTCCCATCTTCACTTCAGAACAGAACAGGGCACTGCTGGAGGCCTACTTCCTAGGCAGGGCATCCTGTCTGGTAGGGGTGGCAGCCGCCAGTGCAGGTATGAGGCCTGGGAGGAAGTTGCCTGCCATGTAAATGCCCATGGCATTTACAACAGAACTCAAAGGAGTGTCTCAAGCACTTCCATGACAAGAAGTGGAGGGTCAAGGATAAGATGGCCACCATCTGGGCCTCCCTGGGGTGACAAGGGGTAGGCCACTGACAGTGGTACATCTCACCCCAGTGAGGAGAAGCTGGTTGCCAATATGGGCTGGACCATGGTGATGGGTGTTCTGGGTGGTGGCTTCTAGATTGGGGGTAGTCCATCGTAGTACTGTAGTATTCATTTGTCACTAACTGTGGAGGTCTGTATGTGCTTGCCATGCCTGCTGTGACATGCCCCACCATACTCTGCTACATGTCCATGTGTCATAGTAAACTCGCATGTCAATGTGCATCCCTGTCTATCCACAGTGTGCTGCTGACACATGTTATGCCACCTCTGTGCAGCACCTGGGGTGGGAGAGGAGGTGATTGTGGGGGTAGGGAGGGCTGGTTGCTTGGGAGGTTGTTCCCGGTTGGTGGACATAGTGTGGGCCACCACTCACAGTGGTGTGCTGTCCCACATATGTCCCTGAGTGGCTGAACTAGCCACAGTGCATGGTTGCTTACGCTGGTGCTTGTGCTTAGCAGTGTTTGCTATGGTGGCACTCACCTGTGTGGCAGGTCTGACACACCAATGGCACACATGCATGTCTCCCCATTCATACCTGTTTATACACACCACTGACACATGTTACTAATCATGGTTCCTTCTTTCTTTCAGCTCTGTCACACCTAACGGGTGCTGCAGGGTCCGGCGGAAACCCTGATGATCCGGCAGAGGAGGAGCCCGGACCATCACACTGCTACAGCTGGGGCTGTGGTGGAGTCTGTGCCAGGTACATCCAACACCTCTGCAGCCCAGGACATGGTGGATGATGGTGCAGGGCCATTCAACCTCTCTACAGCTGGTGCCATGACTGGTGGCCATGGTAACACATGGCTGCTCAACCTACTGGGTCTTGCTGACAAGGACCCTGTGGACAGGGTCAACATTGCAGATCACCTGCTGGAGCTGGCATCTGGAACTGAGGGGTGTATGATGACAGTGATGTTAATGCCACACAGATGGGGGACACAGCCAACACCGGTCAGACTGTGGCACATGTGCATGCACAGGTGGCCCCATGCAACCTTGGCAGTGCTATGGGCCCCATGTGCACCCATAGGGCCATCACAACTGCCCATGGTGGTGGATGTTGATGGCCATGTGTCTGGTGTTGTTGTGGGGCCAGGGACTACTGACACTGTTCAGCAGGATGCTGTGGAGCAGCAGCAGGCAGCAGAGGACCATGATGCAGGCATACTTGGGCACACAGAGGTTGCCCATGCTCAGTCCCCACACATACAGCACCCTGCTGTGCAGCATTCACCTACAGTGGATGCAGCACAGCAGGCCAAAACCCCACCTGTTCTTCTCAGGCTGCCTCTGTTGCATCCCCCACTGACAAGGCGGAGGGCTATACATACCTTCTGCAGGACAGCACGGAGGGCAGTCATCCCTCAGGGCAGAGCTGAGGGAGTTTGAACAGTGCTGGTCATGGAGCATAAGTCGTCATCTGAGTGGCGCACCCAGATGCTGGCCGAGATTCGCCTAATGCAGGGGGCATGACCACTACACTGGAGTGGATGGCATTTGCTCTCAAGGAGGTGGGTGTTCACACCGCGCTAAATGGACACTGGAGTTTCAGCCGCACAAGAGTGCCTGTCACACCCCAGGTCACAGCATCAGGTAAACCCATCACTGCTGATGCCATCAACATGCCTGGCCATCCTTGACACCCCAGAATCCAACCTGGGTCTCAGGAGCTACACACTGGTGAGCACCCATTTATGGTCTTTGTTCAGTATCCCACTGAGGTGATGGATACCCCCAAGGGCAGTGGTGCTGACTCAGTGACCACCAGGTGAGGGCTTGCCTGCCCACATGTCAATGGTGGCCATGATGGCTCCTGCTGACACCTTGGTTGCCTGCTCCCATGACCTCTGTATCCTGCACCTGTTGTAGCCCTAACACCAGGCTGACAGTGCCCGGGCAGCATGATGTGGCACTCATCTTCCCCAGAACTCTTCCTGTATGGTGCACTGTGCATGGCTGGGGCCACTGCTGTTGTGCTGTGTGTCATGAGGATGATGAGGGTGGCCCTGTGTCCACTGTGCATGTGTGCTGGTGGATGTACACTGATCCATGCCATACCCAACATCAACATTGTGTCCCCCTGTCCATATCTGGTCTGCTTGTGTGCCTTGCATGGCTGCCACCACTCTCAGTGCACTCAGCACCGGCCTGCGTGGTAGTCATCTGCACATGTGTGTCATTCCCCACCCCACCTGTGGTGTGTCTGCATGGGGGGCTGCTATGTGATACCACCTTCGGTCCCAGAAATGCTCCTTCACTATGGTGTCCCTGTGCCGCAGGGACCATGCGACCAATAGTGGGTCCCTGCTGCATCCCAGGGGTGGCTGCCCACCACCACCATGGGGCCACAGCTCTGCATCCTCCTCTCCACCTCCTCCCTGTAACTGTCACCCTCTTCAGCCTGGGCAGGTATTCCACATTCAATGGCCATGTTCTGCAGCATACAACAGGCCAGGAATATGCCACAGGCCTTCCGGCTATATTGTAGAGCACCACCAGACCTATCTCAAGCTCCTGAAGTGCATCTTCAGCATGCTGAAAGCACACTCAGTGATGGTACGTGTAGCAATCTGTGTCTTGTTGTACCACCTCTGACTCGATGCCTGGATGGTGGTAGGAGGAACAACTTGGGGGGGAGGAGATACACTGTATCACCTGTGGGAGGACAAAGTAGTCTGTTAGTACCCTGCATGCATGTGCTTTGTGATCCACTGCCCCACCCCCATCCATCACTGCACATGGGTGCAGCTACTTCCTGTCCACCTCTGTACCTGTGGCCCACCTCCAAGTGCATCCCTATACCACCACAGTGGGACACTGCATCTGTGCTCTAGCCACCGCCTGCAGTTTTCTGGCTGCCCTCTTCTGCCCTGTACCTGACCATGCCCACATCCAGGGCTGACTGCTTCTGTCCAGTCCAGCATTGGTAATCCTCCATTGCCCTGCCTGGGTGCATGTAGCACCTTCCACCCTGCCTCACATGCCTGCTGTTCCTCATCACCACACCTCCATGCTGCATTGTACTGCTACACTGTTCCCCTATTGTGTGCACCATCCCAACAGCATGCCCACCTCCACTGTCCCACATGGGTGTGTGCCCTTGCAAAGTCCCTGTCACTGCTTCCACACCCATGCACTACCTCCTGACATATGTGGTGCTACAGTTTGCATTTTATGGGCATGTACTGATGCCCCACTCACCCACTAGGTGGCCGCTGGGGATATCCCTGTCTCAAAAGGTGGCACAGGGCTGGCTGGTCCCATATGAGTGCATCATGTGTACTCCCAGGATTTGTGGCACAGACATTGCTGATGCACCCTGTGGCATTGCACACCACCTGGCAGTTGATGTAGTATTACCCCTTGCAGTTCATGTTCGGTATTGCCTCATCACCAGATGGTGCACGGATTGCCATATAAGTACAGTCAATGGCTCCTATCACACCTGACATGTGTACCACCCTGTTGAATTGCAGCATAGCTTCTGTCCGCTCTGCCTGTGAGCTTGGAAATCAAATGAACTCCAAAACATGTGGGAGCAGTGTGGTGAGGAACTGTGTGAGAATCTGGGATGTGTACGGCTGGGATATGCCAGTGATGTCTCCAGCTGGTCTCTGGAAGGTGTCCGTGGTGAGCAGGCATAATGCTGTTGTCACTTTGGTCTCCACAGATATGGCAGCATGACCCTTCCAGTGGGTGCCTGCATTTCAACATGGCAAAGCTCACAGAGCTGCCTCAGAATTGCCCTGTTCAGGAGGTATCAGCCAATTGTTTCTGTGTCTGTCAACTGGTCAGATGTGATTCTGGCACAATACCACAGTGGGGCAAGCAGCCTAAGGTGCCTTCCACCACCATGTTATTGGTCTGCCTGTCTCCTCGTCCCCATTAACGTGCCCATCATCATGAACGTGCACCATCCATTTGTGGGCCTCTGGTGCTGCTGCTGGTGATGCTGCTGCTGCTATCCTGCTGGCTGCTTGCTGGGGCTTACACTTAAGTCTACTCCTTTTATTCTTATCTCCTTAGTGCACATATGGGTGGATTGCAAATTCAGTTTGCTTTGTGAATGGGGATGTGCCATGTATGCAGCTACACGCCTCCTCCATATTTGCTGCATATCATTATTTTTGGTCTCCGTGCATCCTTGTGGCGTGCATCCAGGATGTGCCGGAGCATCTCTGTCCTTTGTGAATTACACTAGTGCACATCTTCAAGATGTGCTGGAGCATCTTAGATGCACCATGTACATCTCTTTTGTGAATCCTGCCCATAATGTTCAGCACAATTCAGATATTATTATATTAATTTTCTGTATTTCACTTCCTCATTCTTTATTGCTAAGGACTGGGTCATGATAACAAGATTTCTGTGTCTCTAACTTCATCTTATCCTCCTGCCGAAGTCCTAATTTTCTGCTTGTGACATCACAGCATGTTGCCGTGGAAATAATTATGATTGTAGCAGTCAATGGGAGTTTTAAGGGTAAATAATAACTGGAGTTATTCAGGGGTTGGTGCTGGGAATGGTGCTTTCAAATGTGTTCATTTGCAGTAATGGGGAAGGTGTTAAGGGTAAAATCTGCCTCTTTGATGATAACCCAAAAGGTCCACATGAGGATGGATGTGGTGGAAGGGTAAGAAAACTCAAGATCAAGGCAGGTTTTAGAGCTAGTCAAAGATCGGGCTGATGGAGTTCAATGCTGAAATATGTAATGTGATGTACATTGGGAGAAGGAACCCGTGCAGTACATAATGGACTGATGGTGGTGCTAGAAAGCACAATGGCAAAAAAAAGACATTGGTGTTGTATCAGAAAACATAAAAACAACAGAGAAACGGATAAGGCAAACAGTATAGGATGCTGGGATACATATGGAGAGGAATAAGTAGTAGAAGCCAGGTGTTCATCTCACTGTACAGGTCATTGGTGTGACCAAATCTGAAATACTGCACAAACCTGAGGAAAGACTTCAATGAAGTGGAGACAGTACACCACAGGGCAAACCAGATGGTCCATGGACTAGGACATGAACATGTACATCCTCAAGAAAAGGAGCAAAAGGGTGACATGACTGAAACATACAAATACCTGCATGTAATAAATATGGAGTATGCAAAGGTACTTTCTCCTTAAGCGCAAACACTGGGACAAGGGGACACTTACTTAAACTCACAGTGGAGCGATCAAAGAGAGAGAGAGACACCATCAAGCATTTTCTTCACAGAAAGAGGGTGTACAAGTGGAATAAGCTAAGGAGGCAGTGATACAGGCAAATTCAGTAAACTGCTATAAGCAGGGATAGAATGAGCATATGGAATTGGTCAGAAAAGAGGTCACAGAAACAAAGAGGAGGAATGGCCACTAGGGCCAGTGCGGAGTAGTTTGGTAGGGTGAGCAAACTGGATGGATGGATAGGCATTTTCTGCCTTCATAGTCTGTGCCTCTGTGTATCTATGTATATAATGCATTGCAGGTAAAACATCAATATGAACATTTGTTTTCGTTTTCTTTCATTCTTACACTGAAATATGAGATACAAAGTGTTCTAAACTGCTGTTCCTCTGCCATATATGACATAAAAATTAAATATTGTGAGGTGGTGCTATGGGTTTTCCTTTAGAAATATATGGTAGCAGCATCCAAATACAACAACAGTATGATTCTAGCATGTACATTTCAAAAGTAACCCCAATTGCAGGATTTTCCAAAAATTGCAAGTGACAACCATCTTTATTTGCTTGCTTCATTAAGTACAAAATTAGCTATAAAAGCTATTTGAAACATTTCTGAGGAACTTAAATATACTGATGATGATTCTAAGGATGTCAAGTATAGTTTTGCTATAAAACCATAAAGTGAAATTTTCTGCCAACTAGCATATGCTTCTGCTTCAAGAGCCTGAGCAAAAAAAAAAAAAAACAAGTAACCATCATTTTGTACTGTAGGACAGTGGAAATATGGTGGTGGGTAATATACATTTTTCCAATAACTAAAATGTATGCTGGTTATAAAAGCTGGCAACTGCATATCTAACTAAAACTTCATAAAGAAAATACATATTTCACCATCAAACAATTCCATTTTTGTTTCTAAAGTTTGATCCACAATGGGCAATAGTGAAACAGATATGGTGTTTGAAATTCTTCTCTCAGGAATATGGGGTTTGAGGAAATGAATAGCTTTGGATAACCAATGTGCTATACTTTTTGTGAATAGTGAAAAATCTGTGTTTATTTATTTATTACATGTTGGGGACGGGTGAGCCCACTGGGCCCCAGAGGTCCCTTTTCAGGGGCGACCCAGGATTTTCATTGAACAGAAAGTGAAATGGTAAGCATGATTTACATGAGTTACAGGCAAGATACAGTATGGTACAGCATAGTGAGGCAGTGAGCAGGAGTTACATGTTTTACCAGTAACATACAATCATGATACATGAAAAGTAAATAGGGGAGCTGCAAAGTTGATATATAGTACTGGACCAACCAGAGTCAGGAGCGGACCAAGGAAACCTTAAAGTCTGAGGTAGGCCTCAGGGGCCAATGCAGTGGCAGGTACTAGCAGTGACCATATAAGGCCTTGAGCCTGCACACCTGGGAGGAGTGTGTTCCACAGGGTGGGAGCAGTGTGGGCAAATGACTTACCGCCTGCATTGGTTCTTAGTCTGGGGACTTGTAGGAGAGTTCGTCCAGCAGAGTGGAGGGGCGGGGATTGGACTTTAAGACGATGAGTCCTGAGAGACTAGGGGAGGAGCTGGGCTGATTAGCTTGTAGGCCAGGCATAGCAAAGGGTACTGGAGGTAGGCATCCAGTGATGGCAAGTTGAGTAGTGATTGGGTATTGCAATGATGATTCCTGGGGTTTTCCAGGAGGCAAAGCATGCCACCTTGTTGTACAACACTTGGAGTCTGTTCTTCTCGGTCTTCGCCATTCCATTTATGACTGGGGCAGCATATGTGAGTGTCGGGAGGAGGACGCTGGTGCGATGGCGACCCTGGCTTCCAATACCAGCTGGTCTTTTAATCGGTAGAGGGTACCTAGTTTCCATGTATAGTTTTGGCGACTTGGTCCACATGGTTCTTAAGGAGAGACCCTGGTCCAAGATGAGGCTGAGGTATTTTAGGAGGGTACTACTTCTATTCAGGTGCCAGCCACGGAGGTGAAATGTAGGAGTTGTTTTCTGTCCTGACCGAGGGATCTGGGACCAAACAACATGGCCTTGGTTTTGTTTGTGTTAAAGACCATTCTGTTCTCTATGAGCCAGTTCTCAAGGGATTGACGGTCATCTTGGAGTAAGGAACTGAGGTCTGTCAGGTTGGCAGTGGAATGATAGGTGACAGAGTCATCCGTGTACTGGACAGCTCTCCAGCCACAGTAGTCACTTAGATTGTTAGTGGACAGGAGAACAGGAGGGGCCGGTATCGATCCTTGAGGCACCCCTCTTTAGTGGAAGTGAGTCAGATATGGCATCCTTCCATTTACCACCTTCTGTGTGAGACCAGTTAGGTAGCTTTAAACCACCTTAGAGCATGGTAGTCGAGGCCTATGTTGCCAAGCTTGGCTAGGAGCAGGTTGTGATTGACCAGGTCAAGGCCTTGGACAAGTCTATGAAGACCGCCTCAGTAGGGGACCCCTGTCCAGGTCTAGGAGTACTCAGATAATTTGGTAGAGCAGTATCAGTCCCATGCCTGGTCCTGAAGCCGTAAAGGAAGGGTGCCAGAAGTTGGTGGACCTCCAGGTAGTCTCGGAGTTGTCTGTAGATCAATCTTTCCTAGAGTTTTGATAAGATACAGAAGAGAGAGATTGGCCTATAATTGCCAATGGACTCCCGGTGGCCTGCCTTGTAGATGGGGACCACATGGGCCTGTTTCGATTGTTCAGGGACTGCACCCTCCATCAAGGAGCAGTTGATGAGCCAAGACAGGGCTCTGGCCAGGGCAGTGGCACCATCCTTCAGCAGCCTGGGATGAATCCCGTCTGGACCCCAGAGCTCGAGGTTTTAAGTCTTAAGTAGTGGGATAACCTCTTTGGCTTGACCAGCCTAAGGTGAAGGATGGGCATCCTAGGTTAGAGAGTGCCAGCGTATTGGGGTCAGTGTTGGGGTGGTAGACCAGCCTTGTACACATCAAGGTTGGTGAAGTGGTGGTTGAATGAAGTGGCAGTTTGGAGCTTATCTCTTAACAGTTGTCCATTGACTTCAATGGGACCAGGTTTGGACCTGCCTTTCCCTTTTAACAGCTCATTAATGTGAGCCCAGAAAAGTCTAGGGTTCCCAAGGTTTTTTTTTTCTGAAGATGCATGACATAATTCCCTTTTGCATTTTATAGCCAGTTTACACTTATTTCTGAGGGTTTTGTAATTCACGAGGTTGGCTGGTAGGGAGGAGTGCTTGAACTTTTCCAAGCCTTTCATGGGTTAGTCATCAGGGCCTTTAATGAAGGGTTATCCATTTCTAGCAGCTGCCTGCACGGAGCTTTTTCATAACTGCAAAGAGGTTTGCTGCCATGATGACCGATCTCTGCAAGAAGGCAGCCACCTCGTCCAGATTGGGAGGAGTTTGGTTGGACTCCAATCTAGTCTGCTGAGGTGGTCAGTGAATAGTTCAGGTGAGAAGTGGAGTAGTTCTGTGCAGACAGGATCTGTGTGGAACCCTGGGTGCCTTATTCTTCAGATGCAGAATATGGGGAGTGGTCACTCAGGGCATCAGCCATGGTACCAGCTGTCAGTATGTTACAGGGGTTGGTCACCATAGCCCAGTCAAGGGTGGAGTGATTACCAGTTTCATGGTTCAGTCATGTGGGTTTGGATATGACTTGAATGAGGTTTGTCCTTTTAGAGACAGGTTTGCATCCTGGGCCCAGTTCAAGTTGAAGTCTCCCAGGATGAGGAGTTCTGAGGAGACCTCCTTAGCTACATCCTTAAGACTGCCTCCAAGGATTGGAGGGCATTCTTAGGGAGTTATAAATGCACCTAACGGTGAGATGCTTGCAGTGCCCAAGGGTGATGTGAACGAAAATTGCTTCTCTGTCAGTGTGGGCATTGTTCTATAGGTTGACCAGTACTGAGTTCAGGGCATCTTTTACATAGATTAGGACCCCACCCCTCTTTTGTTGATCCTGTCTTTTCAGTAGGAATGATACCTGAGGCGTCGACCTCGGTGAGGAATACGTGTGGTTTTGATCCATGTCTCAAAACAGCCAACACGTCTGTTTGGTACAGGTCCAACCATGCTTGCACTTCTTGCATCTTGGGCCACAGGCTACAAATGTTCATGTGCACAAACCACTTGCCCTTGAGGACACAGTGGGGAAAACAAGATGTTGTCAGGACGAGGACCTGGGTAGGTTGCATGTCTCCAGCCAGTAAAAGAAGGGTGGTGAGGAGGCAAAGTGACGTAGGGCTGGGGTTGGGATTAAGTCTCTACTGAGAGTCCTTTTGCATGGAGGATGGTGGCATGCCAAATGCCTTTCTTGGTAAATTCATGGGCTATCAAGAGGGACAGGAATCTACCCTAGGAGGGAGAGTAATAGGAGTATGGAAGTGTATCAGGCTTTTGGGATCCTTCAGAGTCTGGGTCACCTATGCAGGTGAGCCCGTCCACCAGAGAAGGGATAGGATGTAAACTGTGGCCAGGAGTAGCCCTCTGTTGGGCAGATAATGGCAAGGTATACCCTGTTTTAGAGTCATAATTATGGGAGGGGACCTCTAGTTAGGTGGGGCAACTTAAGGATACCTAAGTTTGCTAATCTTGTGATCACCTAAGTGAGATAAGCTGGAGTTCCTGTGGGCTACCTGATGCTTCTATACTCTGTATCTTCAGCAGGAGTATGCAGATGGGGCTGAGTTGGCAGCGGCTACTAGGTATGTACTATCAAACAGCTAGGGATCTGGAGCAGGCCGTAAGGATCAGAGATTAGATTGACATACAGGTGTAATCACTTTGTACATTCAGATTCTTATATTTCCAACTCCTAGCAGTTCTAGCATTTATACATACATAACTAGTTTCAAAGAGTGTCCAAGTCCCACAATGGGAAAATTACCATTTCAGTTTTATTGATCTATACTTCCAAATTTACAGGGCAATCACTGCAAATGCAGAGGCTGGTATGATTGCAAAATCATAAACTGCTGTATGGTATATACATTCCCAGCCATTTAATTGCAACCTCTGTGTTGGAACACTCAACACTCTATATGCTGTTTAAAATATACATACAAATAAAAACACATTCATGTATTCTCAAGAAGACAAGAGTGCCATATTCCTTCTGGGAGGCATGTGTTGCCAGAGCTACAGTCTCCATTTACTAGGTACTCAAAACATGTTAGCATAAAGTGTGAAGACAAAATTGTTATGTAACGCCCCATATCTGGCCATTAAGGAACAAGAGGTGTTGACATAACTGTTTAAGTTGCTTTCTTCTATTTTCATGGTAGCACATTGCAGTCAAATGTATGGATCTTTGTTTCATAGCTGTTTGTGATAGTGCAGTATACAAGAAAGCTACTGTATTGTAATTAAAAAGATACATAATTTCATAACACTTTAAATAAAGAAATGTTTATGAAGACAAAAAACACTATTTTATCTCATCTCAGTAATATATGGTTTGTATTTTCATCTGTCCACTTTTGACACTCATTATACTTCTTAATTTAATTGCAAATTTCCTGCAAGAATGTCACAGTCTTGAGGAGAATTGATATTCGTGTGGTTTATCTTAATTAGTCCCAATTTGGTGATGTTTTTTGCACCTTTGTTATTTTAGGGTGAGCTATTACACCATGATAAATGCATCATTATTTGTGCCTTAGAACTGTAAAGCACAGTTGGATGTGATAATTAAGATATTTTTTAAACAAAGTTGTGCAATGCTAATTTAAATCCTGCAGACTATCACGTAGGTACAGAATACCAAATATTAACCCTAAACAGGACTTTAATATGTTGACACAAACGATTCAGAATTTTTGTTTTTTAATTTGATTTGACAATAAGTCATATAACCTGCTTTTCACACATATTCTAGTTTGGATCTGGTTACCAAAGATTCAGTAGTGTAGCGATAAGCGTATGAGTCTTCAACCTCTAGGCTCCTCTAGAGGAAGTAGCTTAGACTGCTGAGTAACTGTGCATACCTGAACAAGAGCTCAGTGGCTGTGTTAATGTGGATTTTGCTTGCCCCTCTCCCTGCATATATAGTAGCGGATCTAATAGAGTGGGCCTGCTCCAGATTTGCTGGTGATAGGGAGACAACCTAAAACATATGTCAGAGCCATGTGGCAGTCAAGGAGAACTCTCTTATCTGTTCATTCCATGCGCTCCAGGAATACCATACTTGTGTTCTGATCACAGCCTTCAGGTATGTGTGTCTGTGCCCTCAGTAGGCTCAGAAAGTTTGCCCTTTTACTGACTGGAGCTGAGGTTAGAATAAAGTTGAGCCTTTGAGGAGCTATCCATTTGTATCAGGTCTCTAAGGGAAGAGTAACAATAATCCCACAGTGTGTAACAAAGGATCAGTAGCTGTAACAGTGTAGCACAAAGCAATCTTTGGGTAAATGTTTTGTGCTGTTTTTTATAGGGAAGGGTATCAGTATTTTGCAGAGTGTGTTTCTTCCATGGACCATATGTATGTAGCCCTTGGAGTGAAGGGCCCTAAACAGAGATGCAGAAGAAAAGGCGTATCAGTGTTGGAAATCCACTTTATGAGCTTTCAGAGCTGGGGGATATGGGTCCAATCTTTATATTGAGCCCCCTCCCATTATAAGTCAATGGCAGTGTTTTGTGAGCTACCAGGGCTCAATACAGTGCTACTGGGTCCCAGCCCTGGCAAGCCTCCTGTAATTCCAACACTGAAAAGATAAACAATAAGTACAGTAAATGCATAGAGAATTCCCTTCCTGAGAGACCCTATGAGAATGCCAAACAAGTACTGTGCATCTGTGTACATAATGCGTAATGTCCCTTTGAGGACCATAGTATGTGTCCTGAAGCATTTTAAAAATTGCTGTGACTCACTCCATTTATTGAAGTGAACAATACCCACTGTGTTGGAATATGTTTTGGTACATTTTAGCTGCAACTAGGGACCTCACAGGTGCCCCAGTTCCTGAACATAAATGAAAACCATGTGTTTTGTCCCTGCCTTGAGGTGGGGCCTAAATAACCTGTAATCTGGGGAACGGTCAAATGGACACTGTCAGCCCTCTTAGGCCTCAAAGAGTCACTAGTTTAAAAGCACGTTATGATTGTCCACATTCTGAAGAGACTGCTGATGTTGCTCATAGTTTGATTCTGATTATTTTATTCTTATAAAATTTGAGAATCAAGGCTTACCAACACAGTGGTAGTGCTGTTGCCTGTGATGCTGATGACCTGTGTTCAAGAATGAATGTGGTGTGTCAAAGGGTTGGCGGGGAGGTAGGATGAGCATCCCAAGGACAGCTCTCCTACTTTATGGTGGAGGGTTGTGGCTCACAGTAAGCCTGAGACACCCAGCAGAGGCTTAATACATGACAGCCAGGACCCCTCTTCAATAGGGAGGTGTCATTGGATGTCTGTAAGACAGGTTACAGGACCGCCCAGCCCACACTGACACCATTGCACGCCGGCACCTCAGAGACCTTAATAAGAAGAGCTGTCTGGGCAAGTGCACTGGGACATCCATGGACCTCCACCTGAATGGCGCCTCAGGTGTTAGCCTCAGCCTGGGGCTTCTGGTTGAGTCTAGTCCTTCCCTGTGATCCCACCACAGGGGTAAACTGTAGGCCTCCCAGTCCAAGATACCTGGAGATGCCTGGTGTAAGGTTCAGGTGCTGAGAAGGGGTAGAATCCTGCCTGTTACAGGGTTGAAAAAACAAAGTGAAAAGAAAAAAGTGAACATCCGACAGCCCACCATACTGGTGTTACCACACAAAAACGTGTTTGTTTACACTCCTTCAGCAACACCCACTGCATCTTTCCTGGACTTGGAAACACCCCTAAATGGTCTAGCCGCTAATTATGCATGGGGAGTAGCAGAGACTATTGCATCATTATTGCCAGCACTGTTGGTGGGGGTTGTTCTAATGTTAAGGAAATATGCAATAGACATAGACCAAGGATTAGAAACAACAATAGTGCTGGATATAACTACATTTTAGCATGCATTCCAGTTCTACTAAGCAAAGGAGGCAGATAAAACAACCAGTAACATCAATGAATTTTAGAAGGTAGGCAATGATAAAATGCGGGGTTTTAACTAAAAATAATATGATGCAAAAATGGTTGACAGTGTCCTAATAAAGTCATGCCCTATTTTTCTTGAAAGAAACTCAGAAATGGCAAGAGTGCATTTTACTGGAATTATATGAACTTCATTTACAGTATGACGTTTCTTCACTCATGAAAGGAACAACAGTGTTCCCACTCCAAACAAGAATAATTTGAAGTTGTTTTTGTTAGGTGGAACTTTTTTTCCATTTTATAAGAACAGCTAATAGGAGTAAAGTTCTCATCCACAACTGCCATAACAAACTGTCATACTGTAGTGACCTGCTATAGTACTGTAGTGATGGACTGACTTCATCCCACTCTTCTGTTGTGCCTGCACAGTGAATGTCTTCAGGTGGAGTAACAGAAGCTCAGTATGTAGAATAACAAAACAAACAAAGCACAAGCTTTTAAACACCTCCATTGATCCATGAAGTGCAACCTAGTAAAGTTGCAACATTACTCACTGCCAAAACATATTCCCTTTGAACTGAACATCACCCAGAAAGTTGGGTTATATTTCATAGTTTAACCAGATAACAACTAGGGTATGCAATTCAGTCTTTTCAGAATGAATTGGAAATTAAGTGAATACATATTTTCCCAGTACTGTATTGACAGTATGCAGCAAATATCACATGGAGTTGTTTATTTTTTTCCACCTTGTGTTTCTCGACTTGATCACGCCAAAGCTGCCCCATCTGGACTGGTCCAGCTGGACCTACCACCTGAATTTTCTGGGACTTACCTTCTCCACAGTTGTCCTACAATAGGACCTGACCAAACATGCCCAGTTATCTCTGTGGGACCTGTGAAGGACCAGGCCATCACTGCACTGAGAAAGACAGTTTTTTTCTCCATGTTTTCGCATTGGGTCCCACATGCATGCAATAATGCATGTGCACGTTCCACCTCTGCAGAGATGCCACCAGCATCCTGGCATTGGGTCCCCCTCCCTTGCTGTCCCACTACCTAAATCTAGGTTTCTCTAGGTGGCCACTGAATCACAGTACAGGCATACTCCCTTTCCAAGAGAGGAGAGCTGTCCATGGATACTCAATCCTCTCTAGAATCGAGCAGCCCTGAGTGACCCTAGTCCATTCCCAAATCTCAGTTGCTGGTGCAGCAGGTTCTGAGGCAGCACTTCCTCAGTCTACTCAGCCACTGAGCTGGTGACACTTGTGGTTGTTAACCCCTACATACCCATCTCTGCTTAGATCATCCATAAAAATACCTTTGCAAATATTTTTAGAAGTCAACCTGATTACATTTTCAATTCTCTATGCAGTACATTTTAAATGTCATCATAATTGGTGAGAATTACAGGTCCCCCAATCAGCCAAGAACAAAACACCCTGGATAGCCTTTTGCTGTTATAAAATCAGTTCAGATGCAAATACATTTGCAAATGTATTCTTTTATTGGGAGTTGTCAGACAGTTACCATTAAGGTAGCTCTTGCTCCGTTATGTCATTACTGTACATCTTGTAGCTCATGTTATCAAGATGACTAGTTCTTACCAGAAAGACTGGTAATCATGGAAGGAGGTCAACTAATACACAGGCATGCCTGGTTTGTTAACTATCTGGGAGATATATTTTCATTAGTCATACTACTGTATTTATGTCTTCTCCCCAGTATTTTTAGTGGTTGCAGTTTTATGCTTGCCTAGCATGAACCAGTGCAATCCCTCTATGCAATATATTAATGTGCATTTCAGTCTTTTCACTTAAGGAAAAACCTCTAATCTGACTAGGGATTTGTAAGAATGTCAGAAAAGTGTTACAGCTAGTGTCTGCCGGGATGACAGTTTCAATCAGTGTTACATAGTCTCTGCTCTGGCACATTGACTGTCACTGTGTACTGCGTGAGCATAATCAGTGTCCCTGAGAGAGTCCATGATGTGGAAATTCCCAGCATCTTAGGTGTCTGGGAGACTCACTGTTAAGGATTTTATTATTGAAAATTATACCACATTAGTAGAGCACTCGTAATGTGAACATTATATTATTACAGGTTCACTAAGTAGGAAGACTTGCTATATGTTCTAGAACTACTTAATACATTTGGCAATTTAGGAAAATAAAGAAATATCATTGAATCTTTAAACATTAGTAAATTAGTCAATGACCTGTTGAACTATTTTACAGTGCTAGCATTCTCCAATGGAGATTTAGTAAAATCCAAACTTTAAGAATCACATGTGGATAGAGTCAGGCATAATACAATTTATAAATATGTGTACTGAAATGAATCTCAGATTTTTATGTGCTTGATCTTAGCAAGCTTTCAGAACAATTTGATGAGAAGAAAACCATATGGCCCCATACAGCATTTGAAGGACTACCCCAGCTAAACAAAATTCTTAAAACTTAGAGGCCCAGATATTCAAAGGGTTGCGCCATGCATGAAGTCAAAATCGCCATTCTGCGATATTCAGCAGGAAGCAGTTACGCCACTGGCACCAGGTTGCGCAAGAGGCAATGCAAATGAATGCATGCTCAACAGAGGAGGATCATGCATAACCTGCGCAACCCGATATTCAGTCGGGTTGCGGGAGTTGCATCACGCAACCAAGCTGCGCCCGCACAAGCTTGAGCCAAAAAAAAGGCTTAAGTCGAGGCCACCCACAGGTGAGCTGCTGCATTGCAGGCGCAACACAGCAGCTGCCACCCTGGCTGGCCCCAACTCGCTCCCTGTGCCCCCACCAGCCCGATCGCGGGCAGTACCGTCCATGTCCCCCCCACATCCCACAGCCCGATCGGGCAGAACCTGTATAAACCTCCCCCAGTGCCCGATCGGCGGGCAGAACCTGTAACCTCCCCAGTGCCCGATCGCGGGCAGAACCTGTATAAACCTCCCCCAGTGCCCGATCGCGGGCAGAACCTATATAAACCTCCCCCAGTGCCCGATCGCGGGCAGAACCTGCTAACCTCCCCCAGTGCCCGATCACAGGCAGAACCTTATAAACCCCAAGTGCCCGATCGCGGGCAGAATGTAACCCTCCCCCAACCCGAATAACTCCTGGTGGTCCAGTGGACCGTAAAGCCCGATCGCGGGCAGAATGTCACAGCACAACCCCCAAACATCTCCCTGGTGTCTAGTTGCCCCCACCCACCCGAAGCCCCTCCACCCGCTCCCCGCGGCGGCGGCGACAGCATCCACCCGTCTGCCGCCCGCCGCCCGCCGACTGACTGTCGGTAGGGCTGCCGCCCATTGGTGCAGAGCTACAGCCAATGGGCATGCAGCCACACCGTCATGACAGTCAGATTTGTGAATGATCATTCACAAATCTGGACTGTCATGCTCTGTTATGAGCTACGCCCATGAAAGCAAGCTCTTCCTGTCGACAACCACCAGGCACAGTCGGTCGGCGGCGGCAAAGCGGCAGGCAGTACTATCGCCCGCTCGGCTGCGGGGGGCGAGATGGAGGAGCTTCGTGGGTGGTGGAGTGGGTGGGGACACTAGACACCAGGGAGATGTTTGGGGGGTTCTGCTGTGACATTCTGCCGCGATCGGGCTTCTCACTGGACCACAGGGAGTTAATCGGGGTTGGGGGAGGGTTCTTCTGCCCGCGATCGGGCACTGAGTACTCACAGGTTCTGCCTGCGATCCCTGAAGGGGGCGACATATGTGTTCTGCCCGCGATCGGGCTGTGGAAGGTTGGAGGGCGACATGTATGTGTTCTGCCGCGATCGGGCTGTGGGAGGTGGGGGGGCATGTAACTGTGATGCCCGCGATCGGGCTGCAGTGTCGTGCGGTCCCGACGGCTGCTGCCTGGCAGGGTGGCCAGGAGCAAGTCTCGGGATCGGGCGCACCTACATGCAAAAGGCATGCAAATGGGGCCATAAAGAGATGTAAATGGCCCCCTGCGCCTTGCATAAATTATGGCCCCATTTGCATGTCACCTTTTGAATATCGGAAATTTGCGCATGGCGCAATGGTACTGCGCCACCGCAAGTTGAATGCTCAACTCTGGCAACTTGCGGTGGCGCAAGTTCACTGCGCGCATCTTGAAGTGCTGTGTGGTTGGGCGATATTCAAAGGAGTTGCTCAACAGCGCAACTCCTTTGAATATCACCCGGCCACACCCCGCGCAACTATTTTGAGCAGCGCAGGGCTTGCGCCTCAGACTGGCGCAGTTTGAATATCTGGGCCAGTATGTGAAGGTGAAGCCACCTCACTACCATATCTTGGGGCATATTTTGTGTGCACCACACACAGATATTAGATCAGTCTGCCACTCTGCTGTAACCTTGCATGGTATCTGAGTATTAGGAGTGCAAAGGGCATGCCTTTGTGCTCTCCACTGGTCACCAGAAATACAGCTGGAGTCTGGATGGTGAATGCTTGGGAAGGGTCTCACTAGACATATGGACTGGATTTTCAAAGGCCTGGCGCAGCTGCGACAATGGCAGCTGCGCCAAGTGCAGTGCACCTGAGACCCTGCACCTGAATTCTATTTTACAGGGTCTCAGCACTGAAGTCCAGTGGCTTCACGGCAAATGGGGTGCTGTGCCTGATTATGGTGCACCCACCTGCAATGGCTGTGGGGAGTCTGCAGCACCATGGACAGAGGCTGGCAACTGGGCACTGCCCCAACACCACGCACCACCGGCACCTGTTCTGCAGCTCTCCGTTACCCTGGTGGGCTAGTGCCCCGCCCAGTGATACCTATCTAGCACTCCACCCTCCTCCCGTACCCGATCCGGTGACGGAAGAGCCCTCCACATGCCACCCTGGCGGCCGTGGGTAAATGATTCGATCTTTCAGAGGCGAAAAGTGCACACATTTGCTGGGGGACCAGAAAGGCACCTAACTGGGGATTACTCTAGCCTGTATACTGGCTGCCATGGCTGGCTGGCCAAGAGACCATTAACCTTATTATACATAGAATAATAGACACAGAAAAGTAAGGAGAGGAAAATGTCCATTAATCGGTAAGTCTGTCCTGATTCCCCATGCTGAATTATTTTGAATGATCCTTCCCCTGAGAGTTTTACCTGTCACTACTGTACCACCCTCTTATTCTTAGTAACCCCTTAAGCCTTTCCACTGAGTTTTAAACCAATATATACAGTAGTCCCAGCATTGAGCACATATAATCAGGGACCTAATAAACAGAAGTGGGTAAACTGGCACCTGGACACTTGTCTGCCAGCATGGCATCAGGAATTTCTGCCATGGTCCTTATCCATTGTTGGGAAACAAACTCAGAATTTAGCATCCCTTATCTGGATCAACTTATTTACACTGTTGGTGCCTGAGTCACCCAGAAAGGCCTTGCATCAGCATTTTTGACTTAGGACTCCTAAGATGACACAAACACACAAACAAGGAACTCCAAATGGCCTAATTTTTGTATGGGCCCCAAATGTAAAAACATGAGCCACTTAGCTAAATACAACTCACCTGTATTTAGGAGGGAATAGTGCAAAAACACAAATAAAATTATGTAGTACAGGAAGATATCGATAAACCAACATTTTCATTAGGAAAAGATAAAGACAGACAGATTTGATAATCTGAAACCATGATATTTTGTCACTGTTGGTTATAGTATATACAGCTAATTAACAGCTACCTTATACAGAAATTTCTGTCTGAGCCACAGCCTGTACATGCAGTCATAAAACCAGTAAACATAGTACCAGTATTATCTTCCAGTGCTGTAGCCATTACTACATCAAGAATTGACCACCTCCATTTAACAGATCAACACCTGATTTGATGTGCATTGATGAATGACAACGGTACTGGCATAACACTGCTATGTCAACTGTACTCCAAGCCTTCCTTAACAATAAAAGCTTTTAACCCAAATGTTTTTAAGTTATCCTTTTTAAAAGAAAGAGGGTCTGATATTCAAAACTTTGCATGGCGCAAATGGGTTTTGCCGATGCAAACTGGGTTTTTACGGAGAGCAATATTCAAAAGTAGCGGTTCTGTAGGCAAACAGGGTTAGCCCCCTATAAAAACTAATGTATGCAGGTGAGCAAAGGGAGGGGCAGGGACAGGAATACCCACACAACCCCATGTTCAGCAGATTTACACTGCACAAAAGGGGTTAGTATTGTCCTTTGCACAGCACAAGTGCTGCTGAACCAAATCCATATTACTATGGACAACCCTGGAGGCTATCAGAGTTATTACATAAATTTGTGAGTTGACTGGTTGGAGAACCTACCCCCAGGTGACCACTGGTCCCACATCCTTCCAATTGTTGTCCTGCCAACACAGTATATTATCCCTAGTGGGCAGTGCCCCCTCCTCCGATCCCCATGTCATGAAAGAAGAGAAGTCCCTCATGTCCAGTGGTTCCCCTCATCCCGAATCTCTGGACCTTTTACATCAACCATAGTCCCACAATTCCTAGACCTGTGACGTTAAACAGTCCCCAGTGCCAGTGCCCTCCCCACCAATCCCTAGCCCTGTAACAAAAACAGGATCCTGTCCAGTGCCTGGCATGTCAATCAATAAGCTATGTTGCATGGCAAACAACCACCAAAGTGTTCTCTAGTGTCCAGTGGTACCCTCCACCCTTCCATCATCATTCCTCCATGTCACACTCATAATCCCTGACATCTAGCAGCCCCAAGGCAACAACCATCACCCTGCCAACTCCCCCATTTCCTGACTCATTGGTGCCACAGGGAGCCTGTTTGGGGACTGGCACAGCCCTCCTCTCACCTCCTTGGTGGTCACCATATGAACAGATATGGAGTGTGCATCCTTTGTATAGCACAGGGCATGCATCCTCTGTACAGTAGAGAGGACATGCACCCTGTACTATACATAAGATGCACTCTCCTGTCTGTTCTTATGTGACCAGCTGAAGACGTGATAGAAGGGCTGTGCCAGTCACAGCAAAGGATCCCATGGCACGAGTCAGGTAAGGAGTTGAGTTGGCAGGGTGGGTGGTCAATGCCAAAGGTGCTACTAGATGCCAGGGATTACTGCTGTGACAGGGAGTTATGGTGATGGAGGTGGGTAGTACCATTGAATGCTAGGAAATACTTTTGACTGGTAGTTGCCATGCACTAGCTACTGATAGTCATCCCAGGCTCGGGACAGGATCTTGTATTTGTTACAGGTCTAGGGATTGGTGAAAGTGAGGGGAACAATGCCGCCAGGGTCTGTTTAATGTAATGGGTCTGGGAATCAGGGACTAGGGAGACCACTGGACACCAGAAAATATGCTTGACATAATGGCTCTGGGATCAGGGACTGAAGGGAACCATAAGATGCTAGGGACTTCTCTTCTCTGCATGGGGTGGCACTTGGAGGAGGGAGACTGCTGGCTACCAAAGATACTATTCTATTTTACCAGGCCACTGATCAGAGGGTGGGATCACTGGGTACAAGGGACTGTCATGTATATTACAGCACTGGGCACATGGAGGATCAGATCTGTGCAAATCTGCTGCTACACCCATGCAAATGGCCTCTAAGTACCTTATATGCCCAATGGGCTCATTTGCATGGGTCTCTTGAATATCGCACCTAGCTCTTCAACACTGCCAAGCCTGGTGCTTCTACTCCCTGAACATCAGGGATCCATGTCAGGACAATGCTACTTGACTTAGCGGTGGGCCAGCATGCCCCTATATTCAGTCGGATACTACTGGAGTGCTATCCAATTGAATATAGCATCCTTGGACTCTGGGGCAAGGGCAAAGCACATCACAAAACTTAGAGTACCGCTTTGCCCATTTTTGAATATAGGGTCCAGTGTCTTTAGAATTAGCTAACTTTGGAACTGTGTGGACCTGGCACTTACTGTTGTAAAATAAAAACTTGGTGTCATGTTGCCTGGCTTGTTGTTCATAGAGCTTTTATATGCATGATACAGTAGTTGTTACATTGGTTCTTTGTCTTCATACTAATAATAACAATGTAATATTACAAGCCACTATGTTTTGTAGCTTACAAGGCAGAACTGCATACATTATACTATTGAAATGCATGGCAATCATCTTTCCAACAATATACCATATATGGCAATATATTTTGGGTTGCAGTACAATAACACATTTATCTCCACTAGTAAGTCATAAGACCCATAACTAACAGATAGCAAAGCCACAACTTAGTTATGAAAGTCTTGACACTCATATGTGGGATCTGCAGGGGAATGGTAGGGTGGGAGGATTGATGGGGGATTATGGAAGGTAAGATCCCAGTGAAGAGTGTGGGAAGGCCTTAAGTTCTTGTGGACAGACAAGGCACCAGGGCTGGATGAAATCCACACTAGAGTCCTGAAGGAATAGACAGAGGTCCTGGCAGCACCTCTGTCGGAGTTGTTCAACACCTCCCTTCAATCAGAATATGTACCATTGGACTGGAGGATGGCACATGTGATGCCCTCCATAACAGCAGACCTAGGGATGAGCCCGGAAATACAGACTGATCAGCCTTATGTCTATAGTGGGGAAATTAATGGAGACCATCTTAATGGAGAGGTTGGTGGAATTTCTGGAAGTAAATGGCTTTCAGGACATCTGGCAACATGGGTTCATCCAGGGAGATCTTGTCAAACTAACCTGGTCACATTTTTGACTGGGTGACAAAAGCTCTAGATGGAGGTTGGCAGTTAATGTCCCTACCTGGAATTCAGAAAGGCATTTGACTCTGTGCTTCACAGGAGACTGATGGGCAAATTGAGGAACCTGGGGTAGGGGCTGATGCTGGTACAGTGGATAGGGAACTGGGTGAGCAACAGACAGAAGAGGGTGGTGGGGGGAATTCTTGTCACCCAGGAAGGTCACTATTGTGATCCTGCAAGGATCAGTTTTGGGTCCACTGCTATTTAATGCTTTCATAGCAGACATAGTGGAGGGAGTTAAGAACAAGATAAGTTTGTTCACGAGCGACTCTAAATTAGGTTCAGTGGTGCGCAGTGAGGAAGGGAGGAGGGTACTCCAGGAGTATCTGGAAAGACTTGGACAATGGTTAAACACATGGCAGCTAGGTTCAAAACTAGGAAGTGCAGTGTACTGCATTTTTGAGTCAGGAACCCAGGATACAGTTACCACTTGAGGGGGAGATATCCATATCTGAGGAGGAAAATAATCTGGGTGTGGTGATCACAGGGAATATGAAACACTCAGTACAGTGTAGAAAAGCAGCAGCAAAGGCAAACAGAATGCTGAAGTGCATTGCTAGAGGGTCACTTCAAGGAGGGAGGAGGTTATTCTACCACTGTACAGATCATTGGTGAGGCCACACTTGGAGTACTGTGTGCAGTTCTGGTGCCCATACTTAAAGAGGGATGTCAGGCTACTAGAGGGAGTCCAGAGAAGGGTGCCCAAAATGATCCAGGGAATGGGGAGACATCCTATTGGGAGAGACTAAGAGAGCTCAACATGTACTCCCTGTAGGATAGAAGGGACAGAGGAGATATGATCGAAACCTTTAAGTACTTGAAGGGCATAAACAAAGTTAATACTGAGGGTATGTTTAGACTGAAGGGGAAGGGACCATGAGGGCAAATAGAATGAAACTGGTGGGGGGTGTTCAGGAGGGAGCTGAGAAATCATTACTTCACAGAAAGGGTGGTGTGGCTTGGAATGCACTGCCTGATGAGGTGATCTCGCTAGATTCAGTGTAAAGTTTTAAGAATGGATGGGATAGGCTCATGGGCAAGGTATAAGTAGGGAGATAATTGACCAGGGTGGTAAACTTGGAGAGAAAATTTGTCAGGAGGGATGAAAATGGGAGGAGCAGCAGCAGTTGTCTGAACTGTGAGCTGTTTTGAGCAGATGAGATAGACCATCAGCCTGCTTCTGCTGGCATTGTTGCATATGCTTTTTGCTCTGTAACCTATTAAAGTATGTAATATATATATATATATTAGAGGCAAAACTCCATTTAATGCATCAGTTA
Source organism: Neoceratodus forsteri (assembly GCA_016271365.2). NCBI lineage: Eukaryota > Metazoa > Chordata > Ceratodontiformes > Ceratodontidae > Neoceratodus > Neoceratodus forsteri. Next base: position 797,458,238 of record CM028131.1, read on the forward strand.
GGGTTGTTCCATAGTGACAAAGAAAGTAAATTCGATAATGGGGTTGAAACCCCTTGCACCCCTCTAGCCCACCCCCAACCGGCATCGGGGTACATGTTGGGGTCGTTGGTCCTAACTCTCACCCCATTCTCCTATTCCTCAGCTTGTTTCCACATGTGATGGGGTGAGAGTTAGACCACAACCCCAAAGCACACCTTGATGCTGGTTGGGGGAGTGGGCTGAGGGTGCAAGGGGGTCTCCAACCTCAACATCGAATTTCCTTGCTTTTTCGCTGTGGAACAACCCTATCTGATGCATTAAATGAAGTTTTTGCCTCTAATTTCCTTCTTTGAGAATGATAATGAGAAATAATGAATGTAATGAGGCTGGGAACATGGGTCCCTTAGGGCCCTGCACTCACACCACGTGATGTCTTGCCACATAGTAACACGTTGCCATAGACGCAAATGGTAATGTGCATGGTGACACAAAGCAAAACAGAAATAGAAAAGTACTGTAGACACAAATGGTAAAAATAATGTAAATGCAAGCTGAAATGAAAAGCAAAGGGTAACGCACATGGTGGCGACGGAACGGTAAGTGAAATGGGTATGGAACACAAGCGAAGCGGTAAGGTAACAGTAATTTAAGCACACAGGCTGGTTTTCCCAAAAACTGCATAGAGAAGACAGTGAATACAAAGAATGTATGCATAATAATGGGTATCTGAGCAGAAAATGAGGAGTTGGAATACTAAATTGCTTATATTTCAAGAACCGTCAGACGTTGAAAAATGTAAAAGTCATGTGATTTATGACTTTCCTGGCAATTTTTGTACTTAGTCTCTGCTAGAGGGCTGAAGCTTTTCTGCTTAAAAGTCCATATCTTGCATCGCTTCCTAGATAATGGGCCCTGGTGCTACGCCAAGCGAACGCCGTGAATGTTATCCTATGGGAAAAAAGAGAAGTTCGAGTGCCAAACTTTGCCGCCCTGTAATATTTTTTGACCAAACTACTAAAAGGTACATCTGTGCGATGTTGGCTTTCTTCCTCCAAATTTCAGTGAAAAAGACCAAACCATTATTTTGCAGCGGGTGGCAAAGAATTCCTGTCATGCCGTGGACCGCAATGTTAGTCTATGGGAAAAGTGTCAACTTTGAGTACCATAACTTTGCATCCATGCAATATTTTGTCACCAAACCCTTCCGTGGAGCATCTGTTTGGCACAACACCCTCCCTGCGGCAAATCTGGGAGTTTGGTGCAGGCCCCTATTGTACAAAAATCTGGCACACTCTGAGTTTGTTGCAGGCAGGGATTGGCACAATGTGTGCTGATCTAAAGTCATTTTCTAAAATAAGCCCATTATCTTGCTGAACTTTAAATTGAACTTATTATATTTTTCAGATAAATGTTATATCCCCATCAGTTCACTGTGGTACAGTTCAGTATGTAGCATTGTGATTGTGCACATGAGCGAAGACCAGTGCTTAGTGGCATTAGCCATGAATCAGTTTTTTTTTTTTAATGATTTCAAGTTTTTGTTTTGTGGCATGACATGACACTGAGCCAATGTTAATGTTTTAAAACATAAGATAAAGTGTTTGAATCAGGTGGTATGTAGGTAGTTCAGCTAAGTAACGGGAAGGAGCATTTCAATAAGCCAATGTCATGTTTATAGAAAGCTGCCATATGAGATGCCAACTGTAAGCAGGATAACAGGTACATGTCAGTTTGGAACTGCATGCACTTAGATTGGTTACAAATGATGTCATGATTTATAATATGCATAATGATATGTTTAAACCCAGAATGAGTAATATGATGCATCCTACTGTAGATTATATGTCACCCCTGAGGGTGCTAAGAAATGAACTAACATTTATTTCAAGATCCATCTCCTTCAGACTCACCTCAATAGAGTTTAGACCAGCTTCACAGTTGCTAGGTGTAAGGGCACAAAACATCATGGGAATCAATGTCCCACTGCACCCACAAATCTGATGGTCAGCCATGAGTGGCTTTTAGTTAACTAGGAGCAGAATCCACCACCCCCGGAGCAAATGTGACTAAGGTGTAATGGAAAAGAGGGTTGCAGATGTAAATGTGTGCCTTTTGACACCTGAGGTATGATTGCAATGGCCACTGTGAATTGAGCAGCATTCCCCTCACTGACGATTGGCTCAGGTGCTACAGCCTAATTCTTCCCATCACCTCCATTTTTTGAAAATTCAATTTTCTCAGCCCAGGGGTGGCCTAGGAACACAAATGATGGTGGGTTTTGCTGGGGGCTTCATTCTACGAGGCATGGTGGTGGTTCCATGTAATTCTGCCTAAAACTTGAGTTACAGCATTTTTTATTCTTTGATCATGAGCCTGCAAATTCTTTTGATCGTGAGATTCTTTGATAGCCATCTTTGATCGCAGATAGGGACAAGATGTCCAGATTATATAATGCATTAGATAGGGCAATTTCACCTATCTTTACGTTTAAATATCTTGGAAATGGTTTGGACTTTTACTTGAAATTTGTAGGATGTTCTCAGCATGTCCAATAGATGTGAATTCCAGTGTTTATGTGTCAGAGAAAACATTTTGCTGACATATTGCGTGACTAATTTACATGTTGTGGACAGTGTTTTGCATTGTGCTGGTGGCTTGAAATTGATAGGGTACCTAGCCTTAGTGTCATGGATGTAGTTTTCAGTCATTGTGCCTGTAAAATGTTAACAGGTGCGAATTCTGCAACTCTGATGAATGAAAATGTCAAACTTTAACATGTTATATCTCGGACACGGTTTATGTTTTGCATTGAAATTTGGAGGGTGTTCTTGGCATGTCCTGTAGAAGTGAATTTTGGTGTTTGTATGTCAGAAAATATTTTTTGTAGAGAGATTGTGTGACTCAATTTATGTATTGTGGAAAGTGTTTTGCATTGTGATGGTGGCTTGAAATTGATAGAGTATAGCCTTAGTGTCATGGATGTAGTTTTCAGTTGTTGTGCCTGTAAAATGTTAACAGGTGTGGAATTCTGCATCTCTGATGAATGAAAATGTAAAACTTTTACATGTTATATCTCGTATACGGTTTGGTGTTTTATATTGAAATTTGGAGGGTGTTGATGGTAATATGTTTACAAGTTGGTAACCTAGGCCTGAAGGGCCTGTGCTCCCACCAACCCGCGGCAAGTTCTGAAGTTTTGTATTCTTTCTCAAAAGCAAGGACATTCTATGCAAAACTGCATTAATGCATCATTTAGGGTTAAAAGCATAGAAAGTCAGAAAATGAGACCTTTAGGGTTGCCCCTCCCCAGACCTGCCCATCATCCCAAGACTGACAGCTGACAAGGTGTGTCATTAGGGTTGTGAGGCCTAAATGTCACCTATTCTTATTTACTGTGGCTTGTGAATGTCATTTCAGATGGAATGGGGTGACATTTAGGCCTCACAACCCCAATGACACACCCCTCCAGCTGTCAATCTTGGGATGATGGTGGGGTCCAGGGGATTGGCATCCCTAAAGGTCTCATTTCCTGACTTTTATGCTTAACCCTAAATGATGCATTAACACATTTTTGCATTTTAATATATATATATATATATATATATATATATATATATATATATGGCAAAAAACTCTGTTTAATGCATCAGTTAGGGTTGTTCCTCAGTGACAAAAGTGAGGAAATTCAGTGTTAGGGTTGCAAACCCTAACTGCAATCATCCCACCCCACCACCACCACACACACATACATGCAAGTGGCGGAAGGACCAAGTCACACAGCCAATCACATGCAACCAGCAGAAGGTGTATACCTGTGTTACTGTAGGAAGTGGAGAAATCCAACTTCAGATATCATACATTATTTACCAAGTTGTTCTATGAGGTTAGTTCACATAAAGGTGAACCAAGCTGGCAATAGCGAAAACAGTGTACCTTTGCGTTTTCAACATATGGGTGGTGAAAGGCATCATGGGCACCGTAATGTTAGTCTATGGCAAATTGCTCAATTTTGGAACAGTGTAACTTTGTCATTATTAAGTATTTTAGCACAAAAACTGGAAAAGGCACATCAGTGGGACAGGTCTTGCCACCCTGCAAATTTCAGCCCAAAGGACCTAACCGTTTGCTTGTAGGATGATGGCAAAGATGTGCAATCATTAGAAGCATACTTTCACAAAGTACTTTCTCAAATATAAAAGTGTAAAGCGTAACACATGAAAGTGTCACATTTGCAGAAGCATATAAAGTAGTATTGCAAAATACCGCCTCAAACACGAAAGTGTCACAAATGGAAGACACAACAGTGTCGCATTTGCAAAAGCATGCAAAATAGTGTTGCAAAATACTGTCACAAACATGAAAGTGTCTCAAATGCATAGTACAACACTGTCACATTTGCAAAAGTGATTTTGAAAGTATTTCAGGAATATGCAAAATCCTCTTTTGATCTTGTGAACCCCAAAATACCATATTGTACTCTGTGTTATTTGTTGTTGGCAGCGTGTGCAACATGCCCAGCTGTCCGTTGTGATATGTGCTTTGCAGTACGTGGAATGTCCAGGTTTAGAGTTACCAATGACGTCCCCATGCCACAGCCTGATGGGAGCATGGTGTGTGGTTCATGCTTTAGATAGTTGTATGTTATTCCTGTTACCTGCTGCTGGTTGTGTGTGATTGGTTGTGTTGCCTTGGTTCTTCCCTCAGTGTGTGTGTGTGTGTGTGTGTGTGTGTGTGTGTATGTGTGTGTGTGTGTGTGTGTGTAGTGGTGGGGTGGGGATCGAATGCATAGTTAGGGTTTTCAACCCTAACAATGAATTCTCACTTTTGTTGCTGTGGAACAACCCTAACTGATTCATTAAAGGAGATTTTTGCCAAACTTTCCCTTCTTTTTGAGAATGTGTGCTATAAATAGTGAATGGAATGTGGTGGTGCAAGCACTCCCACCATGTGATTTTCTGTCACTGTGCTGTGCAAAACTGTATGAAGTGAAATGAAAATTGGTAAATGAAGGCATGTACCATGGCACACGTGTGCCAGAATTGTGTGTACATCTGTTCAACGGTGGCACAGCGCCACATGCAAACAATGTAACATACACAATTCAGTAACTATAAGTGCCAGCAACACGAAAATTGGCAAACTGAAAGATGAATTATAAATATTTGTACATTCCAAATGCCAGGCAAATCGTGCGCATGGTTCAGAAGTTATTGAAGTGTAATGAAACACATTTTAATTCTTCAGAGTGGCATAATTCCGCACCTGTTAATGTTTTACACATGAAACTACTGCAAGGCACCTCTGAGCCACTAGGGCTACCTACACTATAAATTTAAAGGCAGTAGCACCATGTAGAATACTATGCAAAAATGTTAACTCAAGTCATGCAGCATCTCTGCAAATTAAAAAAATGTAAACAGCATGATTCACATTTCCATGACATCCACTCAACACCTACCAATTTCATGTGAAAAGACCAAACCATTCCAGAGATATTCAATTTTAATGTTTCTGTACCTTTAAGAAGTCTTCCAACACAAAATGGTGGAAATCACGCTGAAAATGCACTAAAATGGCAGACTGTGAAGGGGAAATTTCAAATGGCCATAACTCTGGAAAGGAAAAACATTTTTCACTAAACAGAAAAATGGCATGTACCTTGAACAAAGCTCTTTCTACCTGCCAAGATTCAGACCAATCAGCCACACACTGGCTGTGCTATGTGTTGTGGAAGACAGTGCAGTGCACTACACAAACACAAAACACAAACTGTAATGTTAATGCAAATGGTGATGGAAACAGTGAGGTAAAATAAAACAGTAACGCTTAACTGTAACACAAATGCAAGGACAAACGGAAATGCACATGGTGATGCAAATGTAAACGATAACGCAATGGTAAGAGAAACACAAATGCAAACATCAATGAAAACAGAAATGGTAACACAAACAGTAATGAAAATGCTCATGGCAACAGAAGCATAAACACAAATGGTAACAAAATAGCAACGGTAAGAGAAACGCAGACAGAAATGCAAACGTAATGGCAACGAATGAAGAAGGAAACAGTAATGCAATCAACAACGGAAATGCTACCAAAAACACAAATGCTAAGGCCAACAGAAATGCAAATGCAAACTGTAATGAACATGCAAACAGTAACGGTAACACAATTGAAATGCAAACGGCTATGGTAACACCAACGATGACGCTAAAGGAACAATAACAGAAACGGAAATGCAAACGTAGTGTGTATGCAAACACAAATGGTAATGCGATGGTCAAGGTAATGGAATTGGAAATACAAACTACGGTAACACCAACGATGATGCCAAAGGAAATACATACACAAACAGAAACACAAATGCAAGCGCGCACGAAATGCAAATAGTAATGTACACAGTGAGGCAAAAATGCAAACAAAAACAGTAATGGAAACACAAATGGTAACAGTAATGCAAATGCAAGGGTAATGCACATGGTGATGTAAACAGAAACACTAACGCAAATGGTAATGGAAATGAAAGGAAACGCTGATTGTAACAATAATGCAAATGCACACACTTTTTTCCCAAAAAGGTGCATTCAAGCACAATATTACAAGGGTTCCTTTTTCAGGCCTATAGGGCTGCTGTATAGTTCCATTGTTGTGTGTAGTGGGCCTTGTGAGGCCTAAAAGGCCGTGCTCCCACAGATGCATATCATTGTGCACAAATGGGCAGTTTGGTGAGAGCACGGGGCCCCAGCAACACATACCATTTACTAGTTACATTACACTTTTTAAAAGTTATGAAATTCATTGCAAAAGCTTTGTTAATGCATCAGTTAGTGCTGATGTTACCGTGACAAAGTTAGAAAATTCCATGTTAGGGTTACCACTGCTATCACCCCCACCCTACAGGCACCAACTCTCACCCCATTCTCCTATACTGTATAGTGTCAGCTTGTTTACACATGGAATAGGGTGATAGTTTGGCCTGACAACCCCATGGCATAGCACAATGCCTGTTGGTGTCTATAGGGTTGGGAAGGTGGGATATTGGCAAATTAGTGTAACAAGGGTTCCTTTTCAGGTCTATAGGGTACTGTATGGATCTGTTGTTATGTGTAAGTGGAGTGGGGCCCAGAGGACCACACTCCCACAGAAGCATATCATTATGCACAAATGGGCAGTTTGGCCACTATCACATGCCATTTACAAGCTAAATAGCACTTTTTCAAAAGTAAGAAATTCATTGCAAAACACTTCATTAATGCATCAGATAGGGTTGATGTCACAGCTACAAAGGTTTGGAAATTTGATGTTAGTGTTACCCCACCCCCCTCCACACACCAAGAGATGTTGGGGTGTGCCATAGAATCATCAGTCCTAACTCTCACCCCATTCTCCTACACTGTAGCATATCAGTTTGTTTACAGGAAGGGGTGAGAGTTGAGCCTGATGACCCCATGGCACACCCTGATGTCTCTTGGTGTGTGGAGGAGGGGGTGGGGTAACCCAACATCAATTTCCAAACCTTTGTTACTGTGACATCAACCCTAACTGGCATTAATGAATATTTTTTCAATTTGTATATATATATATATATCTATATATATGTATATATCCATCTGTGGTAATACATAGCTACATACTGAGAGCCTGTGTGTACATACTGATTATAATAAATAGGTACAGCAAACATTGCATCCTGATACAGTCAAGAGTCATCCCCAGGCATACGTTTATAGAGCAATAACCCTGTGCATTTCTGTCTACCATCTGTTTGGTATGGTACACACCAGCAATACCCATTACGTGTCCTAACCTGTAAACTACTATTTAAAACTCATTTCCTAAATAGCTATCCCCCCACCTAAAAACACATCAGAACCATAGCAAATGTTTTGCAGCATTACCTAAACTGTTTCAAAGTTGTTTTCTAATTTTTCTTTAGCAGGCCTGTATTCCTTGGTGAGGCAGTTGGTGGAGTCCAGCCAAATCCATCTTTCCTTGATGCAGTTTTGTCCTTCCACCTACCGTGACCTTATCTGTTGTATTCGGTTATCAACTTATTTGTGTGCCACAACTGTCAATACTTTTTTTATTTCTACAAGATGAGCATGAATATTGAGTGCTGAAACCAGGAGCGCTTGAAACCTTTACATTTACTCAAGTCAGTCACCAGTCAATGGCATGCTCACGCATCCACCCACACTGCCACCACCCAGCTTGTGCTGCTGCCACTGCTACCACCTTCTCCTCTCCCTATCATATTACAGGAACATGAAAGTTCTGCATTGTTTCTTTTATTTATTTTTTGTTTGTTTGTTTCTTTTATGGAGACCGTTATACAGCACCTGATGTATTGCCCCTCCTGCTCCTATATGGAACCAGATCACAGCTGCTGAACAGCAGGCTTGCTGTCCAATGTTCTCCTTACTCTCTCTCATGTTCACTTGATAACTACTGGAAAGGGAGGGAGAACTAGTGGGGGTGAACAAAGAAATGGGGTGGGGAGAAAAGTAACAAAATGTAACCAGTATAGGCACCCTCCACTGGCAAGCTGCAATTAACACAGTATGAACACATCTTTAATTTTAAGGCAAAGGAACTATTTTACATGAAAAAAATCATTTTTACTTTACTTACAATATATTTTATTTTTACATATACATCTATCTTACCATACTAACTCAAAGGATCCATTTTGTAAAGTAGTAAGTCGCTCTGTGGTGTGGTTTGTGTATCTGATACTGTAAATGCACTCCCAAGGTGCTGAAGGCACTCCACACAAGCTTCTCATGCCTCACTATATACCTTGCATTGTATGTTTATCAATTGAAAATGGGGTGGAGGGGTCTTGAAGAAAATAATTTCAATCAGGTCTTCACAAATATTTAGATTTTTTATTTACAAGCCCCATAATTAACTGTGTGTTTATCAGACAATAAACCACACCTTGGCATGGCTTATTGAATAAGTAATGGACAAACTGTATTGCTAGAATTAGTCCTAAACAAGTACAGTAGCTGAACTGAATTATGATATTGTTCTAATACACACTCTTATATTTTAAATTAGTTTTCAGTCACTGAATTATAGTGTGTCTACACTTCATTAATAAGAATCACAGGGCATCTTTTTCAGTGTTTCTAAAATGTTCTCCCTGGGCCTATGCATGATAGCAGCCGACATGTGTGAAAAGCATGCACCTGACCAGTGCAGCCCCACATCCATGGAAGGTCTACACTGGCCAGCATTCATCATCACTGGCCACCTGGCCATGGCCCAGTCCCCAGGCATGCAGCAGTGTGGGTGAGGAACACGGCTGTGCAGGCGAGAATACAATCAGATGCCCATCCCAGGTCCTGGACTAGATCCTCCTGCACTCAGACAGGGGATCTGGGACAGTACTAAGCCCTATCAGGTTTAAACACTGGGTATTTTCCTGAATGGACACCCCAGCCCATCCAGGCGGCACTGTGGGCTGGTGCCGATGTGTTCAGTGGGATCCAGTTGCCACTGTGGCCCACCATTTAACCTGTGAGGGAGTGCATTAGAACCTATGGCAGGGTATCCCGTCATGCAGCATTACCACGTGGTGTGGCACACAAGTGCTGTCATGCATACATGTGGCCCAGGCACCCCATTTCATGCCCCCATTCCAACCATGGCATGGCTGGGAGGGGGATCCTGTGCACCTGTGAGGAATGCCACTGGGGGTGTGCAGATTACTGCTGCATGGCATTTAGGAATAGGAAAACCTACTGTACATACTGCCCTAATGTGGAGTGTAGGTATTTGCACACAGGCCCCAGTATTAGAACACTGAGAACAACTTCAGCAATTAATCAACAGCACCAGGGAACAGGAGCTGCTCTCTCTCTCTCTCTCTAGCAGGTTTGAAAAGTGAAATGAAAACAGATACGTTGATGTTTGAGCTAGATGAAATATTGATATTTCGCTCTAGATGAAATATCTGTGGAGAACCAGGAACTTCAAATACTACTGCACTTCACAAAAAAAGAGTAATGATGCTTAGGTTGTAGCATAAACAAAAAAGCATTAGAGGAACGAGCTTAGTTCTCACACCACACAGATATGGTGCCATCATAGAGTGCTGAAGCTTCCCTCTTGTGCTTTATGGTATCACTGTACCTACTCAGTGTGAGAACCAGCTTGTTCTTCACTGATTATTCCCTTACCCAGAATGACCCAGATACAACACTAATTTGCAATAACTCTGCATTCACCAAATCTTATAGTTTAAGGGACTGAAGCTGATGGAGGTTATGATTTTCCCAAGGCCATATAGTGATCATATCATTCTGGTAGGGTTTGATTATTGCATCTGTTGGTACATACAGAATTTCACTGCTATAGCTAATAAACTGTAACTGCCTCTGGTACTTTACAGCTTTGCATTGCCTAAATTGCAAGACATGTTGCAAGCTCAGTTGTTTTTTTCTTTGATCAATGGCTTTAATCCTTGTTGTGCTGCAGACTAATACTGTATATCAGTCCAGAATTCCTATATGCTCTAATGCTGTTGGCAGCCAAAGGGTTAATATGTTATCAGTGCTATGGGCTATAATGTCATGGCCAGTGTGGCATCTACACCTGATGACTTTCCATAATCCAGGAGTATGTCATTCTCAAGTCAGAGAGTACAGGATTGCATGCTGGTGGATGACTTCACTGCTGCCTCTGCCATAAAAGGTCAAGTAGATTCCAGGCATGTGCATCAATAAACAGCTGGCTGCAAATGGTGATGGTTCAGATCACCTAAATGTGATGAACACTGGAGAGTGTATGGCACACTCTTGGTTTTGGATAGATTAAAGAGCCATTATGAACACAAAGCTGTTATTTTCTTTGCTCTAAAGACAGTGTTATCTGCCCACCCAGTTTTGTTGTCAAGAATCCTGGGAAAGATCTTGTAGGGATATGTATTAATTCTGTTTGAAATGAGCATACAGTGCCTACGCCAGGAGTCTTCTTCATACAGCAGTTTTAGTTTGATGTAAACAGGAGGTTCAAATGAGAAAATCCACAAAGTAATCATCAGGGATTAAAGTGGGATTGTATTCAAAGCACTAGAATAGACCTGCAATACTCAGTCACAGATGGACTGAGATATTATAGCTGCAGCCCGTGAACTGTTAGCTGGGACTCTGGACACTATGGTATTTAATTGCTGGGTTCGTATTATTATTATCATATGGATCCAGCAAATTGTCATCAGTTTTGTAGGTTTTTAAACATTTTAAAGAACACTTTAAAGTAGAGCAGAACTGAATTAGATTAATCTGTCTAGCTCTTCCTATTCAAACATTAGGTTCAGACTGTTCTGCTGCTAATAAGGGTTCCTCAGCTGAATCTGAATAATAGTGACATTCTTTTTGTCAGTGTATCTCAGTGTTACTGCTATAGTCTCTGGACCACAGGGTTCTGAGTTCAGTTTCCTCCCTGGAGACTTGGGTTCATGGCCAGTACTGAAACTGCCGTGCAGCATTAGAATGGTGTTACCTTAGTAGAGGTGCTGCCCTTAGATTATGCCATTTCTGACTGAGGCCCCATCTGCTCATGTTATGTGATTGTCACAGCACAAGTGAAAGATCCTGAACTTTTTCTGTAAGATTAGAATATATCTCTGATGTCTTACACAGCTCCATATCAGTAGCCATATACATGCAAGTGTCAATGCCTCTGAAGGATTCAAATTTGATATTTTTAAGTAGAGAACAGGAGGGGCCACCCACTTACTCAATATCTAGTCTAAAAAGGGATTTAGGTTCCTTATACAAGAGTTCTTGGCCACAATAACAGCTAAGGTTTCGCCATGAACTTTCTCAGAGCATGTGGTCCATAATAGATCACTAGTACCTGCAGACACTGTATTCATAGCCTAGGGTAATCAACTTTTACTTTCATATTAGTTACATAACCTTATAATCTATGTATAGCTCTTTTAGCTGTTTACTAACTCTTATAGTCTTTGTACAGCTCTGTGTAGCTGTTTACTGTTATAGTCTTTGTACAGCTCTGTGTAGCTGTTTACTGTTATAGTCTTTGTACAGCTCTTTGTAGCTGTTTACTAACTTTATAGTCTTTGTACAGCTCTGTGTAGTGGTTTACTAACTGTTATAGTCTTTGTACAGCTCTGTGTAGCTGTTTACTAACTGTTATAGTCTTTTCCAGCTCTTTGTAGCTGTTTACTGACTGTTATAGTCTTTGAACAGCTCTGTGTAGCTGTTTACTAACTGTTATAGTCTTTGTATAGCTCTTTGTAGCTGTTTACTGTTATAGTTTTGTACAGCTCTGTGTAGCTGTTTACTGACTGTTATAGTCTTTGTACAGCTCTGTGTAGTGGTTTAATAACTGTTATAGTCTTTGTACAGCTCTTTGTAGCTGTTTACTGACTGTTATAGTCTTTGTACAGCTCTGTGTAGCTGCTACTAACTGTTATAGTCTTTGTACAGCTCAGTATAGCTGTTTACTAACTATTATAGTCTTTGTACAGCTCTTTGTAGCTGTTTGCAGCTATTTATAGTCTTTGTACAGCTCTGTGTAGCTGTTTACGAACTGTTAGTCTTTGTACAGCTCTGTGTAGCGGTTTTTACTGACTGTTACAGTCTTCTTTGTACAGCTCTGTGTAGCTGTTTACTAACTGTTATAGTCTTTGTACAGCTCTTTGTAGTGGTTTATTAACTATTATAGTCTTTAGCAGCTCTTTGTAGCTGTTTACTAACTGTTATTGTCTTTTGTACAGCTCTGTGTGGCTGTTTACTAACTGTTATAGTCTTTGTACAGCTCTGTGTAGCTGTTTTCTAACTATTATTGTCTTTACAGCTCTGTGTAGCTGTTTACTAACTATTACAGTCTTTGTACAGCTCTGTGTAGCTGTTTACTAACTGTTATAGTCTTTGTACAGCTCTGTGTAGTGGTTTACTGACTGTTATAGTCTTTGTACAGCTCTTTGTAGTGGTTTACTAACAAAGGAATCCATTAGCATGATCCCTCACGTGTAACTTGCCAAAATTCATAAACCTGACTTTTGAAATGTTCTTATTTCATTGAAATGTGCATCACTCAGATGCAGCACAGCCCTGCTTAACATCAGCACACACCTATTTACCTCTCTAACATGCTGTCCAGATGCTTTCTGCCTCCATTACCCTGAGCACTGCACCTCCCCTCCCCATGCAGCAAGGCCCTGATGTTCAGTTTGCATGCTGCTGAGCACCAAGGAGCAGACAAGGTCACTGCAGGAAGGAAGGCAGCAGGGGGCATTAAATGGCATCTGGGAGAGTGGTACATGTACGTGTTATCTTCTGGCAGACCCACTGCCTTTTTTCTCTCCATCTTTTCATACTCACAGCCACATCAAGGCTAACACCACTTCCTGCCAGAGGAGGCTAGCAGAGCAGGATGCTTATATCCCTCCCCTCACTCAGAATGCAATGCTTCCACATAGTATCCCAGACTTCACTGGTACAGGATAGGGAAATCAGTCTCTGGCTCAAACCCATGTCTCCCACATGGCAGTGCAGTGCACCACCTGCTGGCTACACCTGACCAGGCATAGAGTAAATCAGCTTTTACATCTGAACACATGAAAAATGAAATTCAGAGAATAGTCTGTAATATTTTTATTTATTTATTTATTTAGATTTTGTTTACCGGTAAGCCCACTGAGACCAAAGGTCCCTTTTTCGAGGCGGCCAAGATTAAGTTACAGAGAGGACACTGAAACAATAATTACATTACCTACATCTGCTACACCAATCTGTTACACAAATAGTACAATGATAACATTTATACAGGGACAGCAATAGGGTTCATACAAGGCTCATATTATAAACAGTATGTTAATCACACACTTACAGAAAGTTTAGACCACACACATTATATACAGTATATACATCAGTTTCGCCAGTAATCAGAGTCCACATTAGCATTTCATGTCAAGGCGTGAGAGAGTTCAGAGCAGTACAACGGCCAGGGGACTATTTTGGGAGCTAGCAGTTACAGCCACAGAGGCTAAGATTGAGAAGATGTAGTTTGAGTCCATTTTTGAACTGTGTGAGGGTGGGTGAGTTTGTCAAGGCAGGTGGTAGAGAGTTCCATAGGTAAGGGCAGCAAATTTGAAGGAGGCGTTTGCCATAGTTTGAGCATGTTCTAGGGGTGACTAAAGGGTGACTTGCAGTTGAGCGCAGGGTTCTGGTATGTTTTCTAGGGAGAGAATTCCTCTGAGATGGGGAGGAGGACCTAGGTAAGAAAACTTGAAAGCTAGGCAGGCAATGGGATGGCAAGCTTATGACGGACAGTAGGCACTTAGCTCCTTTAGAGCCTCACAATGGTGTCTCCTAGGAGAGGAGTTAGTGGCAAAACGGGCCACTCGGTTATAAAGCACGGAGAGTTTATTGTATTCCATCTCATGGAGGAACTGCAGAAGTGGAGCCCCATATAGGATGGATGGAAGGAGATTGCAGCAGGCTATTACACGACGTGCAGTAGTGGATAAGGAGTTCCCCAGGTGGTAAAGGAGGCCAAGCTTTTGATGGGTGGACCTGGTTATTGAGTCAATATGGGATTGGTAGGACATTTCTTGGTCTAGATGGACCCCAAGGTATTTGAAACTAGACATGACCTCAACTCTTTTTCCTTGGCTGGTACAGATCTGGAGGAGCTAGCTTCTGTCAGAACCCAGGCATCTTGAGCCAAACAATACGGCTTTAGTTTTTCATCATTGAGTTTAAGGAGAACCAGGCCTCAAGGGTGGAGAGACTATCCTGCAGCGAAGTTGAGATGACACTAGGTTGGGGGTAACTGCGGTAAATGACAGTGTCATCAGCATACAGAATGAGGTTGTTGCAGGCTGTTTCCCCTCAATATTATTGAGGAAGAGTGAGAAGAGCAGAGGACCCAGGATTGAGCCCTGAGGTACCCCAGCAGAGACCGATCTAGGTCCAGACTGTGCACCCTTCCAGTGGACCTTTTGGGAATGGTCCCTCAGGTAGCTCTCGAACCAGGAGTGGGAGTGGTGATCCAGTCCTAAGGTCTGTAGTTTGGAGAGAAGATTATGGTTAACCAAATCAAAGGCCCTGGATAGGTCAATGAAGAGGGCTCCGTTGGGAAACCTTTGTCCATATGGGGAGGATGTCGTAGTGAGTCGGATAAGCACAGTGTCAGTGCCATGGCCCTTTCTAAAGCCATGCTGGACATCAGCCATGAGAGAGTGCTGCTCAAGGTAGTCTAGTAGTTGGTTTGAGACTAGCCTTTCCTGAATTTTTCCCAGGGGACTGAGAGGGAAATAGGTCTATAATTTCCCAATTTGTCTCGGGGCCCACTTTTGTATACAGGTACAATGGTCGCTACCTTCCACATTTTGGGACCTTTCCTTCCTGAAGTGACCTATTAATAAGTAAGGTGACAGGATGGGCAATAGCCGGCGGCAGCAGCCCTCAGAAAGGCGAGCTCAAGCTGGTCATGCCCTAGAGAGGAAGAAGGGTTAATTTTGCCTAGGTGAGGTAGTACCTCTGCCTGTTTGACCAGTTTTAGGTGAAATTGGGCCGAGGGTGGACCCATGCATCTCCAGAGTATAGGTTAGGCCCATGGGGGCCAGGGGAGACCTAATCGGGATAGAGTAGGAGGCACAGAAGGCCTCAGCAACCATGGCTGGGTCATTTGTCAGAGTCCCCACCATGATGGAGTCTGTTTGACTAGTTGAGGGGCCCTTGATAAGCAGATTTAGGTGGCCCCAGAATTTTTGGGGTCCCGTGAGGTGCCTAGTTTGTAGGTCATTTAGGTATTGAGACTTGGCTTTTTCAAAGATTTTTGCACTGATTTCTCAGCTCTCTGTACTTTTCCCAGTCTGTTGGGCTTCCAGAGGATTTGAAGGTGCCCAAGCTCTGTCCCAAAGGAGCATAGAATGCTTGAGGCAAGGGCTCAGCCATTTATGACATTTTCCCTGTACCCTGAGTTTTTTATCGGGCGTGAATGTTGGATGCAGACAAAAGGTCTGGGTGAAGTACTCAAGAGCCTCGTCTAGTGTGGGGAGAGAGAGGTGATAGGGGCCCAGTCAGAGTTCCACAGCTGGGAGCAGTAGTCTGCAGGTACAAACCTACTGTAGTTTCTGGCTTCAATGATCTTTGCGGCAATTTTTGGGGCTTGTTGGACCATATGCAGAAAGTGGCGAGTGATCGCTCAAGGAGTCAGCCATAATCCCTGCAGCCAGAATACGGCCGGGCAGGAGACAAGGATCCAATCAATGAGAGAGTGGTTTCAGACTTGAGGTTGTGTCTTGTGGGAGGTCGATGATTTGGGTAAGAAGTGAGCCAAGTAATGGGTTTTAATAGAGGAGGAGAGTAGGGACGGCCAGTGGAGATTGAAGTCCCCAAGTAGTATGGTTTCCCCAGGGGTAGTCCTCAAGCTGGCTAGTTATGGCTTCCAGGAGGAGGCAGCAGATTGTGGGGGATGTATACACCTCCTATGGTGAGGGGTTTGGTGTTGCCAAGTAGTACTTTGACAAGCAACATTTCAGCCAGGGGTCACTATGAGTGGGGAGTCCAGCTCTGAAGCTTGAAAGTCAGTGCTGACATAAATAATGACCCCACCTCCTTTTCCCAATCCTGTCTTTTCGAAAAGTTAGGTATCCCACTATGTCCACTTCATGGTGGAGGATCTGAGGTTTGAGCCAAGTTTCTGTCAAGGCTAATATGTCAGGCTTATACAGAGCCACCCAAGCCTCAACTTCATGGAATTTGTGCCTTAGGCTACAAATGTTCATATAAGCAGTTTGAGCCTTGGTATTAGCCACACGAGGCTGGGAGGGGTTGTTTAGAAGTAAGATTTGGGGAGATAGGACCTGGATTAGATTCTATGTCACCCCCAAGGGCTAGGATGGTCCTGCCCAGATTGTCAGGAGGTAGGTGAGGAGGGAGGAGGCAGTCGTCCATCGCATCCCTTGGGAGAGATACCTCGGCACCATCGTGTCCTGACAGGGATTGGCTTGAGAAGGCCATATTAGGAGGAGTTATTTTGAGTACTAAGCAAGAGAGAGAGAGTCCTTAGTAAGAAGTCACTAGTATGATCTAATGTCTGGCAAAGAGGTTCGGTACAGGGATTGAAAAATCTATGGCTTTGCCAGAGGTTTTGCAGGATTAGTATGTTAAGTAATTAACCCCTACAGGGAAAAGTAAAGGGGGCAAGTTACTTTATAAAGTTAAATGTCGTAGTGCAATTGGAAATATTGCCAGGGATTGGGGAAGCAAAATTGCAGTTACTGTGCGAGTTTGAGTGGGGAGACTTCTGAGGGCCTCTAGTGGGGAAACTGAGAAGTGAAATAGGAGAAAAGTGCAGTGCTAAAAGTTTACAATGGAGTGGTTAGTTATCCCAGTGATGACAAAGGGCCCCTAGTGGAGGTTATATAGGCTGCAAATGGTAAAGTGAGCTGATAGGTATTTTCAACTCACATGACCATCCCAGCAGCTATATAAGGAAACACCGACCTAGGGTGGCCAGGCATTCATCATAGTGTTATAAATTTCTCTATTATATTTCACTATACGATTTCCATTACCATGTTGATCCCTTCTTATTTGTGATGCAGTATTCCTTAACATTTTCTCATACTTGAGTGGAACCTCCTCACTTTGAAGTTTTCTATTTTCTTATAGGATCATTGACTGGTGACCTACCTCTACACAAATTCCTTCAATAAAACTTCTAAAGGGGTCCAAGCTTTTACAACAAGGAAGGCCAAGACATGAATACAGTATGCTACAAGTGAAACTGAGACCCAGCTACCCCTCCCATTGGGCTTGAGCCATAATTGGTTTAATGCTGTCTAACATTACCCTGTCATTAATTCAGGTTCATGTAAATTATAAAATTAGATTGCATGTGTATTAAGTGGTAAGTTCATGAGAGACTAATGTCCCAATGTGAAGTAGATCACACATTTAACACTCACAGTTGATAAATGTAAGTTTATAGTAGATATACTACAGTTATATTGTAGTTCTTCTGAGTTACCATTCTTCTTACACTTATGGGGTCCATTTCAAAGAGATGTGCCTGCACATCTCTGACTTATGAGGGCCGTCAGGAGCATGGCAATATTCAAATGCCCTGATAATCCCCACATGCCAGACTGTGCCACCACACAGAATATTGCAAGTGGGAATGCAAATGATGGGTCCCTCATGCATATGCCACGCGATGTTCAGTCCTCCCAAAGCGTAACTATGGCTGGGTGCACCAGCACATAGTTACACTTTCCAAGCCCTGCTTTAACCATACAAGGGAAGGTGTGTGCCCGTGCATAGCAAGGGCTGTGCACAGACCCTCCAGCCCTGATCAGTGCTCCAAATGTCCTTTCTGCCATGCCCTTTCCCATAGAGTAGTGCCCCTCTTGCTGCCCGATCCCCATGCAATAAATAAATCCCCAGCACTTTTCCATAGTGTAGTGTCCCCGCCAGAACCCCATAAAGTAAATAAAACCCCAGCACTTTTCCCTAGTGTAGCAGCCCTCCACCACAGCCCCAACACTGCCAAATCACCCAAGTGCCGGTAACCATACTGTAGATCCTCCCCTTGCACCGATCACTGGTACAACAGACCAGCCCTGAAATCTTGTCCCTGGTGGCTAGTGGCCCTTCCACCCCAGTAGGTGGTACCAGTGCCCTTCAGCCACACACACCAGACCAGTGCTGGTGACTGGCACAGCCCTCACCTCCCTTGCCATGGCCAGCTGCTGACTGGATCTGGATCAGACAGCATACGATAGTAGGGACATGCCCATTGGCTGTCCTTTCAGCCACTGAGCATGTACTATGTACTGTGTGTGCATTTTGCAGTGTGCCACAATTGATAACTAGCATAGCTGGGTACATCGCAATGGAATACTGACCCAGTCAGAGAACAGCTTGCACATTCTGATGGCATCTAAATAGCCACATGCAGTACTGAAACCACTGGTTAAATTCAAACAAAACAGTTTAATCTTTATACAAACTGAAGAATTAAAAGTTTTAACTATTAAACCAATGCTGTGAAAAATTGATATGCAATGGCTGGACTGAAAATCTACAGTTTATCATCACCTGTGAGGAGGCAGGACTTTCAGCACTCACTTGTGGCTCTGCCACTTCTGAATTATTGTCCTGTTCCCTGTCACTTGAAGATAAATTGTATATTTTGAGTCAGGTCATTGTATCGCCCCTATATCTTCATTTAGAATTTATCTGAGGCTACAATTAGTGTATCTGTAAGGTTTGACTCACCTTTGTACACTGAATAAATTATAATATATTATAGTATATTATTTGGTTGACCCTTATCAACTGCTGAATTCAGTGAAATAAACTATGTTTCCCATTCTAATGATGGCACTTAGGCAAATAGATGAATGATAGCTCAGTTTACATAATGTTATTCAGTACAGTAAATCCGCATTTGTGAATATTAGACTGTTGGCAGCTCAATTCAAACTCATTCATTCACTGACGACATATGCTATCCTGCCTACCTGCAAAATCAAAGTAAAAGCAATATGCATGCAACATAACCAAGTAACATTGCCCCACCCCAACAACACAGTTAAACTGCAGTAAATGAAAAGAAAGTCATGGAAAAAAAAGGACACAAATACAGCTAAAACAAAATTGATATGAACCTACAATATAGCAAAACTCTAACTGAAATAAAATAAATTGGAGAAATCTCTTCAGTAGAAATTCCTTACTGCATTTAGTGTTGAAATGATCAGCAAACTCTTGTCAGCCAAATGCAACAAATTATGCACTAATTCTATAAATAAAGAAGTGCATAATTTTAGCTTATCAAACCTTAATCAGTTGTTTCCAAAAATGTGCACTGACAGTTTGCAAATAAACAGCTATATCTACTTTAGAAAAGAAGAAACTCACATATTTTAGGGTAGAAAACACAGACTTCTTTCCAAAATTCCTGCATCCAACAGCATAGAAAACCTGGACCAGAGACTCCAGTCAGCACTGTATTATGTAATGCACCAGTTAAAAACTGGTTGGATTCTGTAACTGTAAATGGAGTCCACTCTGAAGAAAGAGGGTTACTAGTGGGGTACTGCAGGGTTCATACTAGGTCCAGTCCTTTTAATATCTTTATAAGTGACATTGCAGAGGGACTGGAAGGAAAAGTATGCCTCTTTGCAGATGACACAAAGATCTGCAACAGGGTAGATACACAAGGAGTGTGGAAAGGATGAGAAGGACTTGGCAAGGTTGGAGGAATGGTCAGAAGATGCCAGCTTGGATCCAATGCAAAGAAGTGCAAAATAATGCACCTGAGAAACAAAAACCCAGGGAAGATTACATGGGGTGGGGAGAGGTAGTAACAACAACAAAATGGAAAGGGACCGGGGTAATCATATCAGATGACCATAAGGTTAGCAAGCAATGTGGAAGGCAGTAAGGAGAGCTGGGGGTATACTGGGATGTATAGGAGAGGCATCACCAGCAGAAAACAGGAAGTTGTTATCCTCTGTACAGACAGTTGGTGAGATCCCATCTGGAGTACTGCATCCAGTTCTGGAGACCCCATCTCCACATGGACATAGACAGGATAGAGGCAGTCCAGAGGAGGGCAACTAAAATGGTGCAGGGTCTGCAAGAGAAGCCATATGAGAAGAGACTAAAGGAGCTTAATATGTATACCCTTGAGGAAAGGAGGGAGAGGGGACATGATAGAAACTTTTAAGTACCTCAGTGGAATCAACAAAGTCCAAGAGGGTAGCATCTTTCAGAAAAAGAGATGTGCAAGAACAATGGGACACAATTTAAAGATGGGGGCAGTTCAGGGGCAATGTGAGGAAGTATTTTTCACAGAGAGGGTGGTGGACGTATGGAACAGCCTTCCTGAGGAGGTTGTGGGGTCTAAAACTGTGGAAGAATTCAAGAATATGGAACAGACATAAGGCAATTCTTGTGGGAGGATAAGAAGAAATAGGCTGTTTGATTGATTGATAAAACTTTATTTTTATACAGGAAGCAAACAGATTAGGACCAAAGGCCCTGTTTTCAACTAATGTCCTGTGTTCTAGAATACATAAAGAAATAAAATACAAACAACATCTATACAAACTCTATCTTAAATACAAACATTAACCATACAAAACAAACTACATATCTAGGCTGTTGGTTAGCTACTATCTGCAGCTTATCCTGTAGGTAGGGAAATGGGCAGACTAGGTGGGCCAAGGTCCTTATCTGCCATCAAAGTCTATGTTGCTGTGTTTCTACATGTTTCTATGTTTCTGCTATCTGCTGCATTTTACTATTCTCCTGAGTGCCATTTCTAAATTTCTTCCTAATCATGTTGTATAACTCATTAGTCCTGGGTGCTAGTAAAGAACTCGGTGGTAATTTCATTTTTGATGCCTGGGTCAGAAAAAAGCCACCTGGCCTTCAGCCTTGTGTATTATTCTGCTTGATTTCACTGGATTCATTTACTGTCTTGTTCTGTCCGTGCAGAAATCTCTATGTACCTCAAGTGACAGTTATAAAGCATGAGTTAAAAATAGAGCTTACTGATTGGCTGACAGCAAAATGGTTAATGGCTGAAAGTCTTCATCTACAAAAGAATGATTATAATTTTAGCTATAAAACATTCTTTAAAAAAATATGAAAACATTGTAGTTTGATAATGGCTGTAAGGTACACCGGGTTAGGACTGTCATTGTTTGTTAATGCAACCCTAGGGCATCAGCCATCAGTTGCACCTATTGCTTTGTGACCGCCTATAGATAAATTAAATGACAATAGCCCTACGTCTGTCCATGTGTTAATGCTTATGTTGTGATTCTTGTAATGACTATAAGAGACACAATAACTGAACATACTATATAAACATACTACTAGGCAACTCATCAGTTTGTAATGAATTTAGTGTTTTGGAGTTCGTTGCATATGAAAAGTAACACCTAACTCTATATTCAATTCTGTTCCATTCTATTCTATTCTGTTCTGTTCTGTTCTCTTCTAGTCTATTCTGTTATATTCTATTCTATTCCCAGTGACCACCTGGTTTAAGACCTCGGCCCGATATTCAAAACTGGGCAAACGGAGTACACTGGTTTGTGCTGCATTGGCCATTGCCAAGGAGCCGAGGATGTCGTATTTCAGATGGATAGCACTGGCACTATCCAACTGACCATAAGGGTATACTGATGCAGTGCTAAGCCATGTAGCACTGTCCCAACATGGATCCTGGCAGTGTAGGAACAGCACCCCCCAGACCCAGTACCGTCAGTAGCTTCCGTGTGATATTTAGACGGCCATATGCAAAACTACCCATTGGGCATGCAAGGTTCTAAGAGCCCATTTGCATGGGAAGTAGTGGCAGGTTTACACCACTGCATCCAGCTACTCCCCACACTGATTGTCAGTTCCCAAAAAATAAACTATTCCGTGGTATCTAGTGGTCTCCCCACCCCTCTGATCACCTGCCTGGTCTAGTAAAAGTAACTCTCTGGTGCTTTGTAGTCACCTCACCTCGATCAAAAGCTCCAGTATAAAATAAAAAATCCATGGCATCTAGTGGCACCCCCACCCATCAATCCTGTCCTGTACACTCTCACATAGTGACAGGCATCTAGCAACCACCTGCCAGTGGCACCAACCTCCCATCCTGCCAATCTCCCCCTTACCTGAAGCACTGGTGCTGCAGGAGCCCATAGTGTACTGTCTATGGTAGACAGTATGTGTGCTCCCTTTTCAGTACCAAGGACATGTGCTCCTGTCATCGTATAAGGCAGCCAGCCGAGGTGGTGAGAGGGAAGACTTTGTCAGTTGCCACATGAGCTTCCTTTTGGCAATGATGCTTCAGGTAGAGGGGTAGCAGGGTGGGTGGTCAATGTTTGAAGTGCAGGGGTCCACTAGATACCATGGACTATGTGAGAATGTACAAGACAGAGACTGGTGAGTGGGGTGCCACGAGATGCCAGGGAGTTATTATATTATACCGGGTTGGCGATCAGAGGGTGGGAGAATCACTGGACACCAGGGAGTTACTTCTAATATACCAGGGATGGTGACGGAGGATGTGGACATGGGCACCAGGAATTTCTTTAATATACTGGGGCTAGTGACTGGAGAGCGAGGGACCACTGGGCACTAGGAATTACTTCTAATATACCAGGGCTAGTGATCAGCAATTGGAGGGTGGACGGGTGCCACTAGCCATCATGATGTAGGAGTGCTTCCCACCACCAACAAGGTTGTTGACTGCAGTTGCTCCACCTGACACTAGGGTTGCTGGAATAACTTGGGCTTCTTATCGGCAGTATTTGTGCTGCATAAAGTGACCTGTGCAAACCTTTTGCACACACAAATGTGCTGAATATTATGCTGCATGGTATTCCTGTCCCACCCCTCCCTTGACCCGATATACATTTGCTTTGCATGTGCTAACCCTGTTAGCATGCGCCACAGCCCCTTTTGAATATTGTACAGAGGAACAAACACCAGATAAGCAGAGCACAATCACTCAGTCAACCGGGCACAGGTTTGAATGTCTGGTCCCAGATTTTTTATTCTCAAGCATTGCCTGCTCTCATGCTCAGGCACAATAGTCATAAAAATAAGTTGGCCTCAGTTATCAGCTATTCTGTTAAATGGGCCTTCACATAAAACTCATGCAGAGAGTGATTTAAGAAATGTTAAATTCAACAGTGATCCTTTTACTGTGTGTGTGTAACTTACCCTATGGTTGACTTGTAACATTGCTTGACTTCCAAAAAGGATTAGCCTAGATCGTGAACTACTGTTGATCAATGCTGTTGCTCATACAATATAATAGGAAAGCCTCTTATGTCATCCACCCACACACGCACAAAAAATGTGAACCACCTCTTACATTTGACAGTCACCAGTCACTGAAGATATTATGTTGAAAGTTCACAAATTATTTTTTTCCTTTAGACTGAGCAATTCTCAAAAGGCACACTTCTGCCTTATTAACTGGGTGAAAGCATTACTCATTCTGTGACAGGATACCCGTGGATCCTATTTAAAACAATATCCTTTAGTAGACTGCTGTTCCTTTGGAACTCTGTTTCTCTCATTGTACCTAGTTCAACAAGCATTTCAAAGCACATTGTCTATCCTTAAATAGTAAGTACTGCTGCAAAGAAAAGGCAAAGTGAAAACATTAGCTTCATACAGTTGTGTTCACAAAATGGATCAAACTTACTTGCAGAATCCTGCATTTCTCCTAGATTTATCTTAATAAAATTAATAAAGTAATGTCGATACAGTTTTCATTCATTGATGCAAATCACATTTTAATGTTAGGACTTGATATAATACTGTCCACTGCACAGTAACATGTTAGTGGAATTGCACTAAGGAAAACCACCAATTTTCATTTAAGTTCTATTTTGCAATATATTTTCCCAGCATAGGCTATCTGAGATCCACATTATATGTTTTTCTGTGAGTCCCTGCTGCTATCCTTTTCAGTGGATGGGTGGACTGTAGCACTGGAAGGAGGTTTAGAGGCATGTCAAGGTCACAGAGTGAGTACTGTATTTGGCTCTAGTGGGGTTTGAACTTGTGTTCTCCTGGTTTATAGGCTGCTGCTCTAACCATCAGACCACTCTGTTCCCATGCTCCATCCTTCAGTTTGAAAAAGGTGTTCATTAGAACAAAGGTTCTCAATTGCAATATATATTTATATATATATATATATATATATATAAAATAACACTTATAAGTACCTGTCATCGGGTTTTATTTAACACAGAAAGAGTGACATCATTCTCTGGGAGGGTAGGTCCACTAAATCTGCTAGTTCTTCATATGGTGGATGCTCAGACAGTGATGTCTTCTCATGTGACAGTGCAGCATCGTCATCCTCATGCCAACAGAGAGATGTCATTGGTGGCATCCAATGAAAAGTTATGGCAGGTCTGCAAACAGATGAACATTCCCTGCATGGATGAAAGACAAAAGCTTGGCTGCCACCCCACAGCCTGACACCACCCTGGGATTATTACTCCATCTTCACCACTGCATCTGAGTTTGGACTAGGCAAGAGCTGTGCCCAAGACAAAAGGCATTTTCTAGGGGTGGTACACAGCAGGGTGTAGAGGATCTGAGGGGTGTGTGGTGGTAGAGACTGGTGTTCCCAGGGAATGAAGCAAAGTCAGAGGGAGCCAGAGCACTACACAGCCAAGATGGGTAAGAAGACAACAGAAGTTGCTGAAGAAATACAGCATGCTGTTATTCAGAGTTTGAGACATTGCCTGACAAAGCATTGATACTCTAACTTCAGCAGTGTGTCTCAAAGCATTGGTGTGCAAGTAAATTTCCATGCTTTGAAGGATAGTGCCAAATGTGGTAACACCAACATTGTGTTGAAGCATCATTGATACAATGAGGGACACCACATCCTACAATCACAAAGATTCTGGGAGTGTATACCCTTACGTCCAGTTTCCTGTTTTTGTGGCCTAATGATGTAACCCTAATCGATGGCTACATTTTTTGCCATTAATTTCCATGCTTTATTAAAGTAAATAACAAATCCACAGTCATTCATATTGAGAATATCAGCCTTTGACCAGCATTGTCAATGCAGCTAGTTAGTTAGTTAGGTAGTTAGTTAGTCAGCTTGTTTAAGACAAAGAACCTCAGTGCAAGAGCATTGAGGCAAGGGTTACCCAAAACACATTGACCATAAAGCCACGTTTCAAAGAAATACAAAACCACATAGCCCCATAATGCAAAGTATCTTGGGCTGTACATGCAAATCACCATGACATTTTAGGCTGGTTCAGCTTGAAGCAGGAATTCATGGTGGCCAAGGGACCTCTCACACAATCTGCAAATAGTGCGAACAGAAGACACAGCCACATGTTTTGTCCTACCAGGACTTATCAGCATGTCTCGTCTGTATGACACCCTGGGGAAATAAACCAGCTGCTTTAAGTTGGTCTTACAGGTTTGGGCTGTGTTGAGCCCCCAACAAAAAAAAAAAAAAAAAAACAGGCTAAAGACAAAGAACCTCAGTGCAAGAGCACTGAGGAAAGGATTACCTCAAAAGACATTGGCCATAAAGCCAGGTTTCAAAGAAATGCAAATCACATATACCTCATAATGCAAAGCATCATGAGCTGTTAGTTGTTTAGTTTATTTAAACACACCATTGCAACATACCTGAATGTAAGCTGAAGTAGGATACAGTATACCAAAACACATACATATAAAATGTACCTAAAATAGTTAAAGAGCAGCTGACGTCTTTGTAAAAACTTTAGGAAAGCATAATATATAGTTACAATTCAGCTTGCATTTTTATGTATCTTCTATAAGCGTTCTCCTCTTACGTTATTTAATATTGGAAAATTCCCAAAAAACAAGATGTTTATCCCATAGAGTTCATATGCCTCTGTAGCTTATTCCATACTTGACATAATAATGCTCTGTTGTCACATCACAGTCTGTTGCCATGGAGTAACTGTGATGTCATAAGCAGAGTATTATGACATCAGGTTGGGAAGAAGCAATTGAACTGATGAACCCTCAAAGTACAACTATCCTTTACCTCCCCACACTGTGTCAAGCTGTCACAGGCATCTGGTAACCGATGGCATCCTCCTAATGCTTGCCAAAATCCAAACAGTAAACACTGCATAGTAGTTTCTGACTAGGGCCAGTCTGCAGCTCAAGGCAATACTTTGTACTGATGTGGTGCCTTTGAAAAAGAGTCCCTGACTCAAAGTGTTGTAATCCTTAGACTTCAATAATAAAAATAAATAAATCCTGTTTTCCTGCATATGACCTCAGTAATAAATAACGGGATAAGAAATACAGAGCTAATGAGAAAAATAAGTTACTTTGTGTCCGGATATTATGTTTTTAAAGTTTTTTCCCAGGCATCAGTGGCTCTTAAATGTCCTGCAAGTAATTCAATTAACTATTTTTCTAAAGAAGACCCCCAAAAAATAAAGAGAGATACTTTCTAAAATGACATGAAACCTATTTACTAAAAGAGTACAAATTATTATACAGAACAACCAGTACTGCCGGTGTCATTTAGTCCCTGCTGTACAGTAGGATCCACATTGCTTGACCCTGCCATCTTCCTAGCAGTCCTTGGCATCTCTGTCACACCTTTATTTCCCCCACACTGTGTCAAGCAGTCACAGGCATCTGGTAACCAGTGGCATCCCTCCTAATCCTTGCCAAAATCCAAACAGTACACACTCACAAGTAGCCATGCTCTGACTAGGAGCCAGTCTGCAACTCAAGGCAGGAAACTCAAGCTGAACAGAACAGTGAGCTGCTTGCTTGAATGCTCACTCAAAAATGTGAAAACAGCATTCAGAAGGCAATAAAGCTTGTTCAAAAGTTATATTTACTACTACAACATCTGATAGTATGCAATCTGCTGAACAGCTCCTGAGGGTTGCCTGCAGTGCCCATCTTCTCACCTTTTCAGCCAGCCATGATCTGAACTCATCATCACTAACTGACATTCATGAAGTACACATTCTGTGTATGTGTATTTCTTCAGTTACTCACAAAACGTATGTTTGTGGGTGATCTATGAAATACACACAGAGAGTACAAAATCAAACATGCCTCCACAATGCAAAGCATCATGGGCTGCATATGCAAATCACCACAGAATGTTATGCTGGTCCAACTTTAAGCAGAAATTGCATGGTGCCGAAAGGCCTCTCACATAGTTTGCAAAGGGTGCTAACAGAAGACATAGACACGTGTTTAGTCCTACCAGGACTCATCAGTATGCCTCGCCTGTTTGACACCCCAGTGGAATGGACCAGCTACCCTTAAGGCAGTGTGCCTTGGATATATTGTGGTGAACCCATTAAAATAAAAACTATTTAAAGACAAAGAACCTCTGTGCACAAACACTGAGGTAAGGTTACCCAAAGGGCATTTGGCTGGGAAGCCAAGTTTCAAGAAAATACAAAATCACACATGCCCCCACAATGCAAAGCATCATGGACTGCATATATAAATCACCACAGAATGTTATGCTGGTCCAACTTTAAGCAGAAATTGCATGGTGCGAAAGGCCTCTCACACAGTTTGCAAGGGTGCTAACAGAAAACATAGACACATGTTTAGTCCTACCAGGACTCATCAGTATGCCTCGTCTGTTTGACACCCCAGTGGAATGGACCAGCTACCCTTAAGGCAGTGTGCCTTGGATATATTGTGGTGAACCCATTAAAATAAAAACTATTTAAAAGACAAAGAACCTCTGTGCTTAAACACTGAGGTAAGGGTTACCCAAAGGGCATTTGGCTGGGAAGCCAAGTTTCAAGAAAATAAAATACACACATGCCCCCACAATGCAAAGCATCATGGGTTGCATATACAAATCACCACAGAATGTTATGCTGGTCCAACTTTAAGCAGAAATTACATGGTGCCGAAAGGCCCTCTCACACAGTTGCAAAGGTCCTACCAGGACTCATCAGTATGCCTCGTCTGTTTGACACCTCAGTGGAATGGACCAGCTACCCTTAAGGCAGTGTGCCTTGGATATATTGTGGTGAACCCATTAAAATAAAATACTATTTAAAAGACAAAGAACCTCTATCGCAAACACTGAGGTAAGGTTACCAAAGAACATTTGGCTGGGAAGCCAAGTTTCAAGAAAATACAAAATCACACAAGCCCCACAATGCAAAGCATCATGGACTGCATATGCAAATCACCACAGAATGTTATGTGGTCCAACTTTAAGCAGAAATTGCATGGTGCCGAAAGGCCTCTCACACAGTTTGCAAAGGGTCCTACCAGGACTCATCAGTATGCCTCGTCTGTTTGACACCCCAGTGGAATGGACCAGCTACCCTTAAGGCAGTGTGCCTTGGATATATTGTGGTGAACCCATTAAAATAAAAACTATTTAAAAGACAAAGAACCTCTGTTGCAAACACTGAGGTAAGGGTTACCCCAAAGGGCATTTGGCTGGAAGCCAAGTTTCAACAGAATACAAAATCACACATGCCCCACAAAGCAAAGCATCATGGACTGCATATGCAAATCACCACAGAATGTTATGCTGGTCCAACTTTAAGCAGAAATTGCATGGTGCCGAAAGGCCTCTCACACAGTTGCAAAGGTGTCTAACAAAGACATAGACACGTGTTTCGTCCTACCAGGACTCATCAGTATGCCCTCATCTGTTTGACACCACAGTGGAATGGACCAGCTACCCTTAAGGCAGTGTGCCTTGGATATATTGTGGTGAACCCATTAAAATAAAAAACTATTTAAAGACAAAAGAACCTCTGTGC
This sequence comes from Neoceratodus forsteri, assembly GCA_016271365.2. Taxonomy (NCBI): domain Eukaryota; kingdom Metazoa; phylum Chordata; order Ceratodontiformes; family Ceratodontidae; genus Neoceratodus; species Neoceratodus forsteri. The sequence continues at coordinate 797,487,525 of CM028131.1, forward strand.
GCAAACACTGAGGTAAGGAGTTACCAAAGGGCATTTGGCTGGGAAGCCAAGTTTCAAGAAAATACAAAATCACAATGCCCCCACAATGCAAAGCATCATGGGTTGCATATACAAATCACCACAGAATGTTATGCTGGTCCAACTTTAAGCAGAAATTACATGGTGCCGAAAGGCCTCTCACACAGTTTGCAAAGGGTCCTATCAGGACTCATCAGTATGCCTCGTCTGTTTGACACCTCAGTGGAATGGACCAGCTACCCTTAAGGCAGTGTGCCTTGGATATATTGTGGTGAACCCATTAAAATAAAATACTATTTAAAGACAAAAGAACCTCTGTGCAAACACTGGAGGTAAGGGTTACCCAAAGAACATTTGGCTGGGAAGCCAAGTTTCAGAAAATACAAAATCACACAAGCCCCCACAATGCAAAGCATCATGGACTGCATATGCAAATCACCACAGAATGTTATGCTGGTCCAACTTTAAGCAGAAATTGCATGGTGCCGAAAGGCCTCTCACACAGTTTGCAAAGGGTGCTAACAGAAGACATAGACACATGTTTTGTCCTACCAGGACTCATCAGTATGCCTCATCTGTTTGACACCCCAGTGGAATGGACCAGCTACCCTTAAGGCAGTGTGCCTTGGATATATTGTGGTGAACCCATTAAAATAAAAAACTATTTAAAAGACAAAGAACTTCTGTTGCAAACACTGAGGTAAGGGTTACCCCAAAGGGCATTTGGCTGGGAAGCCAAGTTTCAACAGAATACAAAATCACACATGCCCCACAAAGCAAAGCATCATGGACTGCATATGCAAATCACCACAGAATGTCATGCTGGTCCAACTTTAGCAGAAATTGCATGGTGCCGAAAGGCCTCTCACACAGTTTGCAAAAGGTGCTAACAAAAGACATAGAACATGTTTCATCCTACCAGGACTCATCAGTATGCCTCATCTGTTTGACACCACAGTGGAATGGACCAGCTACCCTTAAGGCAGTGTGCCTTGGATATATTATGGTGAACCCATTAAAATAAAAACTATTTAAAGACAAAGAACCTCCTTGCGCAAACACTGAGGTAAGGGTTACCAAAGGGCATTTGGCTGGAAGCCAAGTTTCAAGAAAATACAAAATCACACATGCCCCCACAATGCAAAGCATTATGGGCTGCATATACAAATCACCACAGAATGTTATGCTGGTCCAGCTTTAGCAGAAATTACATGGTGCTGAAGGCCTCTCACCAGTTTGCAAAGGTGCTAACAGAAGACATGAACCGTGTTTCGTCCTACCAGGACTCATCAGTATGCCTCATCTGTTTGACACCCCAGTGGAATGGACCAGCTACCCTTAAGGCAGTGTGCCTTGGATATATTGTGGTGAACACACAGAGAGCATGTACTTTATAAATGCCAATTTGCTATAATGAGTCCAGACAGTGACTGGCTGAGAAAGTATGAGGAGGGTTTGACAACCATCATCATCTGAGAAGTGCTGGGTAACTTTGTGGCCCCAGAGATGGGTTCTGGTGCAACCATAAACAACTTGTTGCAGAGGAGCTAATAGGTGATGGGACAGTAAATGTTTTATTTTGAATATATTCACCCCTGCACTAGGGATAGGGTTCTGGTGTCAGATTAGTGAGAGGAGGGGTGTTGGGCACAGGGACAGTAGTGAGCCACAGTGGAAGGGTTCCCAGTCATCACATGTCTTTTTGAAGGAGGATTGTCTTCTAGTGGCTACATGTCTTTTTTTTTGGGGGGACTACTAGGAATTAGCAAACCATCAGGGATTGTCTCTTGGTAGCTGCGTTTTTGTGCGGTGTGTTAGCACTAGTGAGCCATCAGAACTGGACTTCTGGTGGCCACATTTATTTTTAACTTTTATTTTTTCACAATAAAAACATTACATACAAGCATCTCATGCCAGAAATCACATTGCATAATTTCAAATACATTCAATGTAACAGATATGAGTAGTGTAAGAAATCTTGCCATTGTAAATGGGGGTATTCCTTTAATTAGTAGTCCATGAGAAAGTCTTATAATAAGCTGCACCCCACAAGACTTTTGAGCGGTCATATCAAGAAAAGGATTACCAAACATTTATAAGACAACAACCATTGTTGTTATGACCCTCCCCAAACATGTATTCCCAAATAATGGTAGCAATCAGAGGAAACTCAACTTAGCCAACGTTAAGAACATATAGAGGTGATTACATGTGTACCTTAAGAAAAAAAAAACAAACCTAACACATCTAATGGTACCATTAAGCAGCTCACTATTGTTAATGTCCACCATTTTAACTGTGAATGTTGGAGTGCTAGACTGCAACACTCACTGTGTTTAAACATCATTTAAACTGAATTAATTTATACCATTAGACAGGCACAGCCTAAGAACTTGCCATAAAACTGAACCACATCTCCTTAGAAACATTTACAGAAAAACTTTTAAATACGTGGAAGCATACACTCCCTAACCTCCTATAGAGAATTAAAGTTAATAAGGAAACCTTAAAATGTTCATGTGCCTTGATATGAATCTGACTCTTCCAGTCACCTTGATTGATTGAATTCTCTGGAGGGGCTTCTGCTTTTGCTTTCAGCTTTCTTGGGGTCTGTATATTGGTGAGATATGGCCTCCATACTGGATCCGCTGATCAGGCTGGCATCAGGGTTGAATGAGTCACCCCAAACTAAGCAGTTTAGCCCGAACACCATCAAACTGTTTTTGTCTCTCCTGGTAGTGAACAATAAGTCCAGAAATAAATGTACAGTGGATCCCTGAAATTAATCCAAATAGTGTCCCTTGCTACTTGCAGAATAGTGACCTGAATTGCTGGATTCGTTGTCACCACAGTGATGGTTCTGGGCTGGTCATTAGCATCCAACGCTGACCTAGGAGAGATCCAGTAAGTCCGAATAAATTTTATGGTGCAATTATAGCTTCTAGATTTAGGGGTCCTGGCATCCACTCCCAGATAAAGTGTAGTAGATTACCCCTCAACATTTTCGAGCAGCCCCACAATTTTGGACATTTGAGGCCCTTTGGGAGTTCTCTAGTGCCCTGAGGTGATACTTAAGCTGGGCATTCTCTTGTTGAAGCTGCCAGAAGATGCCAATGCCTTCGTCACCATGGATTCAGCTGAGGTTGCTGTTAAGGTAGTTGCAGTTATCTTGGCATCCTGTTCCTCAAATTTGATAAGTCGATTCAATTTTTGTGTAGATAGCCTGCATGGATTTTTGCAGGACCCTCCATAGTGGTTCTGGCTCTGAGGAGGATTTTGATGTGGCCTCAGCTGGTGCATCTTCATTGGCTGAGTTTGTGTTCTGGTTCGGGCCCTTTGTTGATTCGGACCATGGTTGAGAAAGTTATCAGACTGTTCCTCTTGCCCTCATGAGTACCGATCTCATCGAAAAAAGGCACTTTCCAATATTTAGTATTGTTTTGCAAGTTAAATTTGATTCAGTTGAGGAGCTCCCACTGAATGCGTCTGGTCAGTAGGCGTGCTCCAACAGTGCCACTAGTGGCACATTTATATCAACAAAGTCTTCTGACACCAAGGACAGGCTATGTTGGCAATAATAAAAAAAATATTCTGCAAATACCAGAGATGGGCTTTTAGTGTTAGCATTAATGTGACCATGTCATGGGCCCAAAAGCACCCACAAAGCAATTGCAAATGTGGTCACATGCCTGTAAATGTTCATAGATATGGAAAAGCACTTTATGAAAATCCCTGTCAAATGCATTGCACATGCTTGGCCAGCATTTGAAAAAGCATTTAAATAACTTTCATTTTTGGATAGTTTGTTACAAAACAAGACAAGCACAGCCTTTGTGACATGATATAACAAAACAAAGTTTGTCTTTTACAATGAATAGTGACAGTTTGGAATGGTTTACCCTAAACACTTACAAACAGCACAACAAAAGAGAGTTTCAAGGCAAACAAGATAGCTTCATGGGCTTAATCAAAGATAATAATTGTCACTGAGAAGTGGGAGGTGTCTTACATGGGTCTTTTAACCTAATGATACCTCTACAGACAATAATATTAACAATAGTAAAACTGAAAATTCCATTTTTTTTTTTTACCATAAGCAGCTGAAAATAGTGGGCCTAATTTTTAAAGGCTGACATTTGATAGAAAGGTACCTGTGCCAAAAGGAACTGATGCAAGTGGCACCTTGCACTAAATGTTGTGGCAATCCAATTTTCAAAAGCAGGCTGCACCAAAATTGGCATGCCAGAAGAGCCAGTGCTTCCAGTTGTAGGGGCTTGTGCCACAGTGAGCTACCATCCCTTGTTTGAGATTTTGGAAGCCCCACCATTGCTGCAACTTCAGGCTGAATTTAGACCAGTAGTGAGCTTGTCTAACAGCCCTTGCACGTGTCTGGCATAATTCGTATTTAGAGGAGAACCTGCATGCTACAGGGCAGATGAACCTGTGGGGTGTCAGTAGTGGGTGGCGTGGGCTCAGCAGGGTATGGAAGGGTACAGTGGTGGCACTGGGGCAGGCATGCTCAGGACTGTGCAACACAGCTGCCGACTGGGAATGGGCAGTATGCTGGCAAAGACCATGTCCCGAACCCCTGATTCTGCCAGCCATTTCAGCAGATTGGGGTAGTTGGGACAAGAAGACGCCCTGGGGAGAAAATGGGAATAATGACAGGGGTTTTCCCTGTCTTGATCCCATATCCAAGGGCTCTGCTTCATGCAGGCATGTGGCTCAGTCTTCTCAGTGGCTCACCCTACTCAGGCAGTGTTATGCAATGTCAGATCTATTAATAAACATGACTGCCATAATAGCTGATCTTGTTGGGACATCAGACCTGGCTTCATCTCCAAGACCTGGTTGAATGAAAATACAGGCCCAGTTTTGGCCTCAGCTGTTCTGGTCGGGTACTCGGTGATACACCACCTGAGGATGGATTGCAGAGGTGGGGTGTAGCTATTTGTTTTGATCAGAATTGGGCCTTGTGGAGGTACCAATGGGGTCCACCAGATCCTTTGAATGTATCGTGGGTGCGGTGTGGGTGCAGAATACTGCTCATCTACCATCCACCCGGTGATAGGAAAATTTCGCAGGAAGTCGCAGACTTCATTGTCGATGTGGTGATGGTATCCCCAGATGATTAATTCTAGGGGATTCCAATGCCTGGGTTGACGATGAACTCTTGCATTTTGGTAGGACTCCTCCAACTTATGACATTGTTGAGCCTCACACAGGTGGTTTCCTTCACAACCCATATTAGTGGTCATTCATTGGGCATGGTGTTCCTCCTGGGATGAAATCTCCAACTTGGTGATGGAAACAGTGGGTTGATCTGACCATCACTCCATAAGGTTCAATTTCACGACCCCCTACAGGCCAGCCCCTACAGAGATGGTCCAGTACTACCCTTTAGGAGAGTGACCCTGGAGGGCCTAATGGTGGTGCTGGACCTATCAAATTCACTGAATTAATGTGTGGATCCAGGAAATTTGGTACTTGCCTATAACAAGGTGGTGGCAGAAGCCTTGGATGCCATCTCTCCTGTTCGTGTTCAACCCCTCACTCTTCATCCAAGGTCCCCATGGTTTAATGGGGCCTTGAAGGAAATGAGGAGAGTGTGTGTCGAAGCCTAGAGAGAGTCTGGTGGAAATTGGGCCTGAGAGGTCGACAGGCTTAGATTGATGGACCATTATTCTGTCTAAATCGACAATTTCCAATAAGAAGGTAGAATTCCTGTCCAGGAGACTGCTGCTGTGCAAAACTGACCAGATCAGCTCTTCCAGACTGTGGACAGATTTTGCAATCTGATCTGTCTTCAGCCTGTAGAGCCTTTTCACAAGAAAGAGTAATGAGTGTGCTCATTTTTCACGATAAGGTTGCCAACATAAAGTTCAGGATCTGCATGGCTCCTCTAATGGGCATTGCAGAGGTCAGCAGGAGGTGGAATCCATCCAGTTTGCATGGTCTGACTTCACCACCCGGATATCATGGACATAGTGAGGATTAACCAGACTCTGCGGCTGACCAGCTGCAGTTTGGAGCTGGGCCCAATGTGTATCCTTGTGGGGTGAGTTGATGAAAGTGGCCCAGTACTGGCCAAGATAGGCTGGAGGTCATTGGAGGGGAGGGTCTTTCCAGACTCCCTAAAGGAGGCAGTTGTACAACTGCTCCTGAAAAGCCCTCCTTTGACCTGAACTGTCTAACCAACTACAGACCCATCTTTAACCTGCCTTTTGTAGGCAAGGTTATTGAGAAGGTGGTTGTGCTGCAGCTGGATGGTCATTTATACACCCAAAATGTCTATGATACTCTCTAGTCTGGATTAAGGAAAGGCAGGGCACATGACATCCCTTGTTGAGGTGCTAAATGATCTACTAGCAAGAAATCGGAGGTCTTGTTCCATCTTGGTCCTCCTCGATCTCTCTGCAGCATGCAACACTGTAGACAATGGTGTACTTTTGGAGTGCCTGCGGTTCATCTGTGGATTGTCAGGTATGGTCCTCAGATGGTTTCGATCTTTCCTTGAGGGTAGGATGCAGAGAGTGGTCTCTGAGATATATTCCTCTGACCCTCTCCCCTTCTCCTGGAGTACCACAGGGCTCCATTTTGTCACCCATGTTGTTTGCAGTTTACATGCTGCCGCTAGGGAGACATTATTAGATGGCACAGTCTGAGTTTTCACTGCTATAAAGATGATACTCAGCTGTACATGTCTTGTACCCAAACGAGATGATGTCCTCTCAGTGTTTAACAGCTGTCTGTCCAAGGTCCAGGACTGGATGAGTGCCAGTTGGTTGTGGTAAAATCCAACTAAAATCATGGTGTTGATTGTGGACCCAGATCATTGAGAGAGTGGTCTGTCAGCTGGATGACCCTCTGAGCTTTGGCTAGGAAGTGCTTAACTGACTATCTCAGACCAGGTCGTAACTTGGGCATTATTTTCGATGACAGTTTGACCCTGAAATCTCAGGGTCTGCCATTGTCAGGACCTCGTTCTACCATCTGAAGAATACTGGAAACACCTGGTTCTTCCTGGGCTGATCTTTCAACATTGGTTCATGCCTTCATAACCTTGCACCTTGACTACTGCAATGCCTTTTACCTAGGGGCTACCTGGGGTTTATATCTGTTGTTTGCAGCTAGTGCAGAATGCAGCTGCCAGGCTGTTGACTGGAATGTCCAGGGCCAGTTACATTACACCTGTGCTCTGAGAACTGCACTGGCTGCCAGTTCAGTGGTGGATTACCTTCAAGGTCAGTCTTCTGACTTATAAAGCCCTACATGAACAGGGACCCTACTACCTGCAAGATCTTCTGTGCCCCTACTGCCCCTCACATCCTGTCTGCTCCACCGATGAGGGATTGCTAGACATTCCCAGGGTGTGACTGAAGACATCGGGGCTCAAACCTTTGCATTTGCAGCCCCTACCCAGTGGAATTCTCTGCCTCATTGGGTGAGAGAGTGCTTGACCATTTAGAGTTTTAAATCAGCTCTAAAGTCCAACTTTTAGCCTGGCATTTCCAAGATTTTAGCTGATTGATATATTTTAATATGGAGAACCATTTAGAATCCTAATGTACTGATGATACATTTTAATGGCTGCTTAATAATTTATGTTTTAAATGATTGTATATGTGTATGATTGATGTACAAGCACTTTGATCACTGGAAAGGTTCTTTTATAATAAACTTGCTTTGCTTTGTTTTGCTGTCTGTCCCACATCATGGCACCTCCCCAACATGCCATCTACCAGACCATTATGGCATCTGCCAATTGGGGTGCCCATCCCACCTTCCATATCTATTATGGCACCTGTGACTGTGCATCAGGGCAGGTAGTGCTGCCAGGGTTGCACCCTCATCAAGTGCAGCACCTCATCCCATGCTGCCATGGACTGTCACCCACTGTCAGGGAGGTGGCATGATGCAGGACAGCTGGTAGGGCTGAGAGTATCAGTGGTCCAGGACACAATCCATGCCAGCATATGTTCCAGCACCCAGTCCACAGGTCTGTTGCACATTCCAGGGCATGACTATCCAGTTGCCACCAGTGTACTGTCCTACCCTGCTGTGCCCATACAGCAAACTAATGGCACCCCACCATTCTGGTTGCTGTGTACCATGCAGCCTCCCCAAACATTGCTGGTCTGGACCAGGGTTGCACTGGGCAGGGGGATCTTGATGGGACCCTCTGTCAGTTCCTTCTGGTGTGCCAAAGCTTTGCTACAACTTTCTGACTGTGGCAACTGCTACAACCTCTGACAGTGGAAACTCTCAGGACATTGGCACAGTAACCCCTTTGTACTGCAAATCAGGTGCAGAATCCATGACACACAGATTTTGCTGCAAAATGCATTGATCTAGTGGCCCTCTAAAAATCAGGCCATGGGGTTTAACAATGAAGAGCCCATTCAGCACTAACTCAGAGTGATGCTGCCTATTCTATTACTTTCCATTTGGTCACTGCATGCTACTGTATATGTTGTTTTGTATTTATATTGTCTGTAAAATCAAATTAGAGTTATTATAAATATTGGTCCAGTGGGTATCACACAACCAGCCATTTATTTTAGACCATACTTAAAAAGTTGTTGAAAAGGAAAGGTGTAAAATGATCAGATACACAGAGAAACTGTTTCTAAGGAGGAGGTGTTAATTAGTTTCTGCATACTTCTAGTCACAGTAATGAGGTAGGAAGAAACTGTTATATTTAATCTTTACCACAAATACATGCACTTAGAATCAAGAGGTGTCCCTCACTGAGTGCTGTTTATGAGTAGTTTAGGAAAGCTGAACCTATTTCCAGTGGCCCATAGCTGGTTGTGGTACTAACAGGGTGTTTCATCATTTGAGAGGAATGATTTGTATTTATAGTATATAGTACTTATTATGCATATTGTATCCCAAAATACTTTGAAAATAATGAGAGTGACTGGCAGTGTAATGACTGCAACTGTGAGTAGCTGTCATCCCAGTTATCAACACCACAACAGCCATAAACAATTGTCTGTGCCAGTTTTATTGGAAAGGACAATATCGGCCAGTGCACCAGGGAAGACACCATACCCCAGGGATAGTGCCAGAGATCTGAAAACAACCAGTGTCACCCACTCTTCAATAATGGGTAATGTTAGATCCAGGTAACTACAGACCTGTGAACCTTACCTCAGTGCATGGCAAAATATTTGAATCAGTCATAAAAGATATGGTGGTTCTACACATGAATGAACTTTGGGCTGTTCTCTGGAATACAGCATGGTTTCACAAAAAGTAAACCTGCCAAATCAACCTGATTGCCTTCTTCAAGTTGGTAATTAGGAAGGTGGATAGCTGACAGGCAGTGGATGTAGTTTTATGTGTCCTGCAGCAAGAACTTTTACACTGTACCATATGCAAAACTCATAGAGAAAGTAGCACAGTAAGGAGCATATAAAGTGCACAGGAGATGGGTAATGACAGACAGGTACTGTAGAAAGCAAATAGTGGTGGTTATGGACACATATCATAGTAGAAAGATGTGCTGAGTGGAGTACTTCAAGGTTCAGTACTGAGTGTTACACTTCAACTTAGTGACCCATAGAAAAGGTCAGCAAAAGGCTGCTGAGGTTTGCTGATAACACTAAATTAGCAGCAAGAGTGGACACAAAAGAGGAAGTACTGTAAAATCACAACAGGGGATGCATACACATTAGGAGGACAGGCTGAGAAATGGAGATTATATTTGTTTGTTTTATTTTAATACTGAATGGCCATTGAGCAAAAATTAAATGCCCATTTCTACTGACGTCCAGTTACATAAAATATAACAAAACACTTAAACAATAACATAATAAATCATATACATAAAAGGCATTAATAAAATTCAGTTAAAACATTTACAGTCTGAGTTAGAGAAAAGTAATTCTTAAGTGAAGTCTTGAAAGAAGAAATATTGGGACAATTTATAACAGAAATCGGTAGAACATTGTAAAGTTTTGTAGCTGTAAACTGTATAGAATTTTGAGCCATAGCAGTATGGAAAATGGAACCTGAAAGGAGAATCTGTATTGTGACCTTGTAGATATAACACGGCACATTTTTGGAAAGAGATTGACAATGGTGTCCGGAAAATCCCAGATTAATCATATGTAAAAAATGAAAATCTAAAATTAAATTGATCAAAACATGATAAACACCCTATAGACCTATATAGTTCACAATTATGTGTCTTTTCATTAAACCAGTAACAAAACAAGTGATATTATGATAAGTGATTGTTAGTTTGTTAAGCACTTTTTCTGTTGAGAAGTAATATATAATGGATCCATAATCAATAAGAGAAAACAAAAACTGTGAGCAAAGATTAACCTTGTTTCATATGTTAGATGTTTATTCAAGTGATAAAGCATCCACAATCTCTGGTGTAACTTAATTATTAGTTTAGCAATATGAAGTTCAAATGAAAGATGACAGTCAAGTATTAAGCCAAGATATTTGAAATCAGAAAGTTTTTGATTGTATTGCCATAATTATCAAAATAAGGAAAAATCTGTAATAGCAGCCTTTATGGGATTTGTAAATACCAGAAGTTTTGTTTCATCTGAATTTAAAACTAATTTAAGTTGAACAAACCAGGTGTGAATCAAACAAAAGTCCCTTTGAAGATGTTTTAAACAGTAGAAAGAAGATTGTTTGAACATGTTAAGATACCGCCATCCACATATAAAATCAAGTCCATACTTTTACAAACATCAGTAAGTGAGTCTACAACAAGTGAAAATAACAGGGCCAAGAATGGACCCCTGTGGTACATCACAACTTATTAAACCATCTTTAGAAAATGAGCCATTGATTAAAGTTTGTTGTATCCTACCTTGGAGATAGTTATTTAGCCGTGTAATTACTTCTTCTGAAAAATTAACCTTTATAAGCATTTTAGAATCTCCCTATGGTAAACCAAGTCAAATGCCTTAGTGAGGTCCACAAAAGTCAAAGCCAAATATTTGCCCTCATCAAGGGCTTTGTGAGTTCAGCTTGTGAACCTTACCAAGGCAGTTGCAGTGTTATGACAGTGCCTGAACCCATGCTGAGAGGACGACCAAAGACTAAACTTATCAAGATGTTTTGATATGTGTTGGAGACAATGTTTCTAGGATTTTGGATACTGGTGCTAAAAGTAAAATAGGCCAGTAATTATTTACATTTGTAAATGATCCTGATTTATGAATTGGCCTGACAATGGCACAATTCCATTTAGTGGGAAAAGCGCAATGACATAATGAATAATTAAACAATTTGGTTAACTGTATTAAAGCAGTGGACTAACTCTCTTCAGTATATGGTCATCTATATTATGTCAATGCTAGGTTTGGGATCCATCTTAGTAGTGTACAAATAAACATCATTAGTGGATAAAGTACAAAAGTAAAATTTGGGAACTCCTGTGTACTGTGCTTTGGCCCTCAAAGCAAGCATTTCTTTTAACTCTGAAGTGAAAATATTATTTGTTGATCTATACTTTTCCAAAGTAACAAAATGTGAATTAAAACATTGGCAACCCTTATTGGGTCATTGATCAAATATCATTCAGCATCAACAGAAATATTATCAGACTTGTTTAATTTACCCCATAATAAATTTAGTGTATTCCAAGTTGCTTTGGAGTTACCATTTTCAGTAATACATTTTTTTAAAGAAATCAACTTTGGCTGCTTGAATATCTCACTTACACTGGTTACTTAACAGTTTATAATCTTGTTGAAGCTCCTGTATTTTTAACTTCCTAAATCTGGCCCAAATCTTATTTCTAGCTGTCATTAATTTAACTAGTTCCAGTGTAACCTATTGTTTACTTTCTCCTCTAACTATAACTTATTTTAAAGGTAAAGCTTATCACAAATAGCAATAAAATGTTTACAAAAATTTTCAAAAGTTTTAATATCTTTAATGTCATCTGAAAAAGACCAATCAATTAATTGAACCTCATTTAAAAATTTTGCATGTTTAGATCCTGAAGGTGTTGATAGGTTATTACCTTTAGAGCTAATTTGCCATACTTAACTTACCAACCACAAAAGACAGCACAATGGTCACTCAAACTGTCTGGTAGAATGCCCGAGTGACCACATGTCCAGGGTTACTGGTAATGACCTAATCAAGGGTTGATTCATAGCCCATTCTAAAATTAATGTGAGTAGTTTCATTAATCAGTTGATACAGTCCCAGGCCAGAAATAAGATTTCTGGCATATATTGCTTGAGCTGAGGACTAATTTAAGTAAAATTTCCCATTACTGTAAGCTCCCTAGAGGAGTTATAGACAAATTATCAAAATGAATCAATGCTCAGTTTAACATTTCCAGGAGGAGCATAAACATTATTGATAGTTAAGATTTTGTTGCTGCCTAAAATAAAATTTATTGAAAGTGACTCTATTATGGACTAACTAAAATAGGCTGATATTCTGAAAATACTAGCTGGTCGGCCACATAGATTAAGCAAACCCCTTACCATTTCTATCCTTCTTAACAACTGAGTAACCATCTAAAGGTAATTCGTTGTTTGATATTTTGTCAGAAAGCCATGTCTCTGTAACTGCCAAAACATCAAACAGGTTTTCCTCCAGCCAGCATTCCAGTCGATCCTTTTTAGCTAAGAGGCTCTGAATATTTAAATGGACAATCCATAATGAAGGTTGAATCACTATAGAGTCATTCTTTGTCTCAGTGTTCCTAGAACTAGGACCATGATTTGGATGTATTGAACCTGACAGAAGCAGTAAGAGTAACAAAATTCTCTATGACTTGGTCAATTAAACCTGCTTTTCATTGAGAAAGTGAGAATTGTTAAATCACTGTTATAAATAAAACTCAGTTTCACAAACTTAAAAAGGTTTGTAACATAATCTGTTTATAATTCCTCTTTCAAACTCATACCCAAATGCAACATTTCTGCAGATAAAATAACCCAAATTAGAGGAACTAGCTAGGCATGAATAGTGTAAACCATTTAGGTATCTATATACACATGATTAATAATAGGGTATTGATAAGCATCTGAAGCAGAATCACAGATAAAGACATTAGCTTGTTGTCCAATATTGGCCACACAGAGTAGGGTATGTAACAGAGTAAAATAAAACATTATGTAGATTTATAATGATTAATTGCAACAAGAAAACTCACAATGCAGCATCCTGCAGCCTCCCACTGTAGAATCCCACTAGTGACTTCTGCCACTCCAGTGGGAGCTACTCATGGAGAGCTGCATCACGGAGAGCCACTGTAGAACCATGGCTTTTAAATGCTTGTTCCCCACCTCCTTGAGTCATCACATCCCACGCCCCCAACCAATGACTCCTGCCACCAGCCAGATATTGGAAATGGAAGGGAAACACAGCATCAAGCAGTCAGTTGGGGCAGCTGATGTTATCACCCTTTTTGGCAAGAGTACAGTTTTCTTGTGGCTGAAAACAGGAAAGTAGAAAAGGTGCAGCGTGCATTCTGAAACGCTTTAGTGGCTTGGCTTTTAAATGCTTGTGCCCCACCTCCTTGAGTTATCATGTCCCATAGCCCCAATAACTGGCTCCTGCCACCTGCTGGATATGAAACAGGGAACAACACAGTGGCAAGCAGTCATTTGGGGCTGCTGATGTTTCTTCACCCATTTGGGCAAAAGCACAGTCTTTCTTGTGGCAGAAAGCAGGAGAGCAGAAGAGTACAGCATGCCTTGTGAAGCACCAGCTGGATATGGGAAACGGGGAGAACACAGCAGTAAGCAGACAGTTGGGGCAGCTGATGTCTTCACCTTTTCAGGCAAAAGCACAGCCTTTTTTTTGCAGCAGAAAGCAGGACAGCAGAAAATATAGAGAAGCTACTACACCTTGAGTAAAAAAATCTAAGTAGCACATCCGCCCTGTGTAGTTTGACAACAGACAACCCAACCAAATAAAAGCATCTAGGAGTAATCATGGACCGTAGAACTAAAGCCAGGTGGACATTGTGGTGCCACAGTCACCTACACTGACTCTAGTCTGAAGACTTTAATAAAAGAAATTGAAAATAACCATTTGCATAATTTCAGGCACTTCAATATGACAGGGAGGGTTCCTGTCCTAAAACAATGGATGTTGGTTTAGATAAAACTTCCAAGTCAAGGCTGACACCATGGACATTGATTCTCCAGCCCCAGACCCGTGGTTCCCCATTTTCTACCCCTCCCACCTGGGTGGGCTGCAAGGCCATCAAGATTTCTCACTTCAGCATCTGGAGCTTTTTAGACAACAAGCCAAACCTTAACTCTTGGATGCCCTACTATTCTCCAGATATTCTTGGAGTCACTGAAACCTGGCTAAAACCAAATATCCCAGACTCTGCCTGCTCCATACCAAACTGTAATCTTATTCAAATGGACAGGCCATCCTCTAAATAAGGATGATGCTTCACTTTTATAACAGAAGTCACCTAGATCTCTAAGCCAAACCATTTCCTCCTGGAATCCTATGTCAGGCATTCCATGGTACTCTTCTTCAGGGTAACATCAAAAACACCACCTTATTTACGTTAATAATCCCCTAAAAGTGGTTTAACTGGACTACCTGCACTCACTAGTACAACCCTACCCCAAGTCGGTCAAAATGAAGTGATCAACATAGGGCATTTCAATCTTAATTGACTGGACATCCAAAGTAAATCCTATGAATTGGTGACCAGCAAGCTGGATTTTACTCTGTTCATAACTGACCCTACCCACCTCTCATCTGGAGGAGGGGTTACACCATCCTGGAGTGGATGCTATCCAACAAGCCAGACAGACTCCAGTTAGCTGGTGTACTACCCAAGGCATTGAATGAACACTCATCCACTGTCTGCATCTGGAGAGTTAGAGCTCCCAAAGCCAATCCTAAAATTCTTACACTAGGACCTCTTTTCTGTGAATCCCCTTCTACCTACAAGAGTTGGCACAAATGCTGTCTTCAACTCTCAAAAAAATCACCAATGCCCTCAGTCTCTTTCATTCCCAACAGTCTCTGGTTCAAGATAGGCTGGGACCACATACTAAGAGAATGTTTAAATCCATGGCTACTCAGTGATTCCACAGGGACCTTCTTTCCTGTTTTAGGCTAGGGACAAACTTTGGTGGGACTTTAAAGCTTCATCTGAGCTGACACACTGGTTCACCTACAGACAACTCAGGAACCAATGTAAAAGGACTACCCACCTTGAAAAGCTTTTTCTGCCAAGAACAATTAAATACTGTGCCTTAAAGGAACCCTAATTTCTTAATATCAAAAGCTTGGGGACCCTAAGATCTTCTGGGGTCATGTTAAGGACCTCCTAAGTTGCACAATAAAGATACTGATAATGATCTGCCGATCAGTGATGTCCACTGCATAACAACTGCCAATGCCTTCAATGCCCACCTCATGGATCTCTTCCCCACAGCCTAAAGCTCTGAGCTGCCCTCCCAGTCCTTTTCACAAATCCTCTTTTAAAGATTAATGAAGGTAAATAAAATAAACATTCTCTTGCTTACAAGATCACTAACACTATGGGCAGATAGTCAGACTGCCAGCAGTGAGAATAACAGAAGGTGAAACTACGTGATATGATACTTGATGGCATCCTGCCAGAAGCCAGTGCAGCCTCAGGCCAGCAAGCAGACTGAGTCCATGAGGACCTCTTTGAAGGCTGCCATGCAGGGTCAAACAGGTGTCTTCAGCCTTGGGCAAATATGCTACTGACCCTGCGTCCTGAGAAATGTCCTGGCTGACCATACACAAGGAAAATGTCTCTTTATTGTCAGTATTACATGACATAATGTTTATATTGTTTAAATTCACCAAACATGAGGCCCTGATTTTGAATAAAAGGCTCACAGTCTTTTTATTTTGGAAAATAACTTTATTACTCTGCTTTACAGCCTGAAAAAGTTCTAAGCAATAATTGGTATGGCACAATATGGTATGATATGGTATGGTACAGTACAGTGTGAAGTTGTGTGGTGTGGTAAGCCTTCCCACCTTCCTGCTCTGACTCCATGCTTACTACACCAGGCCATTGAGAAGGACAGATGACATTGTGTGGTCATCCAGGACATCAGAGCCACCACAATGTCCTAGCAAAGGAGGCACTCATACAGTGGGCAGAAAATTCCTCTCCTGGAGCCTAATTGCACTACCTCTACATAATGCCCAGAAGTCCACTGTTCTGGTGTGGGATACTTGCACTGAGATATGAATCTGGATCTCCCACATGGTAACACAGTGTGCAATGCCCAGTAAATTATGGCTGGGAGTTTACCTATAACTTTTAAAAACATCACCTCCTTTGTCAATCTAAATTGATACTATGCCAGCTTTTCTACTGGTTTTAGAGGACTTGTGGAGCTATCCATGAAATTGAAGGCTTAATTTGTCACTTTTTGAAAATCTTTTCTTGTTATGCATTTTACAGCTATTTTAAGAGAGAACCCTTTTGAAAACATTACTAACTGCTCCAAGTATTGTGAGATGCAATGAATTTGTACAAAAGAATATGCTTTCTGACTTGTCCCCTATAGTTATTAATTTGATACTAAATGAAGGAAGTGCAAATGGGAGCTGTAAACATTTTACGTGAAACTCTTAATTGTAGTGAGGAACAGAAATTCTTCCTCTCCTTTCTGTTAAATCTTTCCATTGATAATATCTTCCTGATAATATATCTGCACTATCTGTGTGTCATATCTTAGTCACTAATGAAAATTGGAGCTTAGTTCAGAAAGCTAACATATTGTAATGCTTAGCTGTTAAGTTCATTACAGCTCAAAGAGATTTCCTTGTATGCATGCTGATAATTTTTCTCCTTAGTGGAAATCATTGTACTGAAAGTTTGTGCTGCTGCATTTTCAGTAGTGTCAGTCCCTATCTCAGTTGTCCAGTACTATTACAGTTAGTTTACTTGAGTTTCCTTCCATCCCATTCAGTCCCTTATCTGGAACCAGCCAACAGCAACCAGTATGTTCTTGATTTGATATTGCAGTTTTATCACATTGTCAGTACTGAATATAATACCAGTGAGCAAGGCTGATCAATTATTTTCCTCTCTGGTTCCTTTTCAGATCATCTAATTACTTTTGCAGAAAAGTCTAAATTACATAATCCACCTAGAACTGTGCTGTATTGTTCTTATAGTAATTTGACTATACTGTGTTTCATTTATATAGGACCTTGAGAATGTAAATTGAATAGATCGAGGTTGATCCCTTCAGAGAAGGATGCCAGGATATTCTCTGGAGATTAATTGGTCTCTGTTTGTAAAAAGGCATCCTCCCTTGCATTCAAAGTAAGCACAACTAAACAGCATCCCTGTTTTTCCTAAAACGATACAAAAAGCAAAATAAGGGACAAGGATTGGCAGCTGCTAAGTCCATCAATTCAGAGGCAGCATGGTACAATTATAAAATAGAGAAAATGATTACTTTAAGGAGGTTAGTCCACTGATTCCCACTTTTCAGTCAAATACTTGAATCCTCTTCAAGAATTAAACCAGATGACTTTTTGGAAAAGTTTGCATAAAGTTGACAATCAAGTGTGTCTGGATTTATCAAATTATAATGGCTTTGTTGCAGGCAGATACTGCCAAACCAACCTGTAGATTACTACAGTATGACTGAGTAACTGGGAATATGGGCAAGGGCCATGCTGTGGATGTCCTGTATCTGGACTTCAGCAAGGCATTCGATTTGGTGCCACTTGAGAGACTTGGAATAAAACTTGAAGGTATAGGGGCAGGAGTAAAATGGTGGGATGGGTGACAAACTGGCTGCAGTGAAGGCAGCAGAGGGTGATGGTGGAAGGGAACTCTCATCCCCAAGGGCAGTAATGAGTGGGATTCCACAGGGCTTGGTGCTGGGAACAGTGTTATTTGGGATATTTATTGCAGACATTTTCATGGGTATAAAGAGCAGGATCAGCCTGTTTGCCCATGACACCCAGATAGGGCAGTGGTGGATGACATAGATGGGTGGCAGAGTTTGCAGAAAGATCTGAAAAGATTGAGACCTGTTCAGACACTTGGCAGCTGGGGTTCAATGCCAAAAGTGTAAGGTACTGCATTTTAGGATAAAAAATCCAAGGAGAAACTACCAGCTGGGGGATTGCAGCTGGTGGAGACTGAGGAGGGAAGGATCTGGGGTTGGTCATCACGGGACAATGAACAACTCAGCACAGTGTAGGAAGGCAGCAGCAAGGGCCAACAAAATGCTGGGTTGCATCACAAGGGAAATAACATCAAGAGTGGAAAGGTGATTCTGCCGCTGTATAGATCATTAGTTAGACCGCAACTCAAATATGACATATAGTACTGGCACCTATACCTGAAAAGGACATTAAATTACTGGAAGAAGCACAGCACAGAGCAATTAAGATGATCTAGGGACTTGGGGATTCACTGTATGAGAGTAGACTAAAGGAGTTGAACATGTACTCACTGAGGAGAGGAGGGACAGAGGGATATGATCAAGACATTCAAGTACATGAGAGGGATAAGCAAGACTGGTACAGAGGGGCTATTCAGGATAAAGGTGGTGAGAGCACTCGAGGCCACGGCATGAGATTGAGGGAGAAATTTCAGGAGGGAATGAGGAGACACTTTTTACAGAGAGGATGGTGGCAGGGTGGAACTTGTTACCAGCAGAGGTGGTAGCCCTAAAACAGTAGGCTGCTTAAAAAGGGTCTGGTACAGGGCAAGGGGGTGAGGAGGGACTGGCAGCTGCAGAATAGGGCTGCTAGCTACAAAATCAAGCAGACTTAATAGACCAAATGGCCCTTTCCTGCTGGCAAGTTTTGTATGTTCATATGTTCATAAATTATTTTATGTTACATGGAAAACAGAGCTGATATAATAATTATAGAACAGTAAGTTTAATTAGTACAGTATCATGCCCTAGGGAATTTCAACTGCAAAATCACAGCAGGTAACCATTAAGGGACATCCATCTACTGAGGGTGGTGTTACCAGCTCTGTGCCACAGGGGTCAGTCTTGGGACCCATTATTTTCAACTCTTTATAGAGGACATGGAAGACAATGTCCAGAATTACATAACTAAATATGCAATAATGCTAAACTGGGTGGTCCCTGTTATACTACAGATGAAATTAATCATTTACAGAAGGATCTAGATGTAATCGCTATTTGGGCATCCACAATGGGTATGGCTTTAAATATAGAAAATGTCGATCTTACATATAGGGAAACATACCCTTTAAATAAATACTTTTTTTAATTCAGTAAACTTTATTCAGTTTTAATTTGTTATTAAACACCAAAAACAGAAAATGAAGTATAGTGTAGTATACAGAGATATAAGGATAAGCATATGGCCATAATATCAGTATTCAAATGCACTTATTTGGGTACATAGCGATATTATGCAATCCAGATCATCTAATAGAATTCAAGCTTAGAATGAAAGTATACTACAACAGAGCAGAGGGTTCGGTGAGAACTTTAACAAAAACCCAGATAAAGACATCAAGTATTTAAGTTTCCTCCTGAGAGCTAGAGACAATTTTTTTAAAAAGGACCTTCAGTCACTGGTTACTTCCACTCAGGGCTTCCATGCTGTTAACAACGCATCTAGAGTTCCCCATCTATCTAAGTAACCTTGCAGTTGATTATTCATACTAGCAATATGCTTTTCTAATTGCAAAGCCTGCAAGATTTCTATGCCACTTAATATTGTAGGTAAGGAATCATCAGTCCAGTGCCTCATAAGTATAAGTTTAGCCACTGCAGAAATGAGAGCCATAAAGTATTTCTTAGACTTCAGTGTTCCTACTGGGTAGTGATTAAGTAAACAAACTTCTGGAGAAAATAATGAATCTAAGACAATATAGGGTCCAAGGAATTTTCTATAGCCCTCCAAAATAATTGTACTTTAGGGCATGCCCATAACATATGGTGAAGGTCGCCATTTCCATTAGGCACCGGGGAAATAAGGGATGATACTTTACCAATTTTGTAAAGTTTCCGGGGAGTATAATGTGTTATTCATAATATTGAACTGTACAAGATGCAGATGGTCTTGTTTAACAAATCTATGTAGGTTGTTCCATTTTTGTTGCCAGAAATCAAGTGTGGCTGGGAGGGATAAGGCATTAACCCAATAATGACATATACCAGTGGGTAGCTGGGTGTCAAGGATCTGCAATTCTTTGTATACCATAGATGTAGGATGTGGAAGGCCGGCCACTCTAAGGAGGGAGGATAGGTCCATTTTGATGATTCAGGTGTTCCCATAATGGCTGTAAAGGAGGCAACCGCCTGCTAACCTGCCAGTATTTGAAGGGATGCCCTTTTAATTCAGGAAAGCTTTATAAGAATTGATTATAAGGAAGTATACTACCATTAGGCGCAAGACCTTGAGCCTATGTCCTTAAAGAGGGCCAAAGCACTGTTGGAATAGGCTTCTGTTGGATCTTAAAATGGGGATTATTTAAAAGTGGTTGTTCTCCATCTACATGTCAGTTAACTTTCAGGTAACGCTAGAATTGACTCAGAACTCTCAACAACCATCCTATTGGGGATTTCCAGAGTTCTTGGGAATATATTTTGAGGATGAGTATAGTAAAGATGGCAAAGAGCATAGTGTGGGGATACCAAGGTTTTCAATATCTAGCCAGGAGGGGAATATGAATTAGGTCTCCTTCATATAGTTGGGACATCCAATGTGCTAGCTTTGTGATGTGGATTGCTCCATAATAATTAAGTAGGAACGGTAAAGAAAGCCCACCACAAATTTTTCGTGCCATCAGTTTGTGATATGCCCATCTCACCATTTTGCCCTTCCAGATAAATTTGTTAAATAAATTTCTGAGATTCGAAACCATGATTTGAAGATAAGGGGCCAACATATTAAGGGATATAAAATTTGGTAAGACATTCATTTTAATTATGTTGATCCTTCCCCATAGGGAGATTGGTAATGTGTTCCATCTTTCTAGATCCAAATTTATTATTTGGGCTAGTTTAATGAGATTATCTCTGATGACAGAAGAGTATGTTTTAAGGATTTTAATACTAAGTAGGTTAGACCTTTGTTTTCCCAATGTAATCCAAATTTTCTACATCTGCTCGCAATAGTTTCTGATTCAGAGGGAGAATAGTAGATTTTGCCAAATTAAGTTTGTAGTAGGATACTCTTGAAAAAGACTCAATTTCTTGTAGAAGGGCCGGATACTTCGGTCGGATTCATCACGTGTAACAACAGATCATCTGCATAAGCAGACAGAAGATGTTGTCGAATCTCTATTTGAATGCCTTGTAAACCCTGTGTTGTGAGTAACCTCCTAATACAGGGATCCAAATAAAAGTTAAAAGGAGCGGGAAAGTGGACAACCCTGTCTAGTGCCACTAAGTAATGGGAATGGGTTTGATAAGTGACCTTTGCACCAAACCTGGGCTGTAGGAGACGTATATAATAGTCTAACCCATTTGATAAATGCTTGTGGAAGGCCATACCGGATAATGCAGTGAAAAGGAAATGCCAAAGACCGGTCAAGGCCTTTTCCACGCTCTAAGGTGATAAGGGCCATAGGTACATCTGAATTATCAGCTAGGGGAATAAGATGCAACAAGCGGCGATATGATCACCTCAAGATCTTCTTGGCATAAAACCAACCTGTTCATTACTAATTAATGTATCCTTTAAAGGGTCTAAATGGTTAGCCAGTATTTTTGCTAGTATCTTACGTCAACATTAAGTAAAGAAATAGGATGGTAATTTTCAACATAGTGTGGATTGCGACCGGTTTAGGAATAATAGTAATTAGAGCTAGGTATGTACAATCTGAGAAACCACATTCATACCAGAAATTAGACTTTGTTAAGAGAGGAGAGAGTTCTGTCCTATATAGTTTATACAGGTTAGTCGGGAAGCCGTCTGACCAGGTGACTTATCAACTGTGGGTTGCTTATTTGCCTGTGTGACTTCCCATTCCAGAATAGGGGAGCTCAAAATGGCTTTTTATCTGTGGATAGAGTCGGAATGGTCAACTGATCAAAGTATGCTTGTAATTGTTCATTTGGGATGTTTCCATCTACAGCATGATACAGGTTTCTGTAATATTTTGCAAAACTAGAAATGATTCCCTCAGATTTGTGACTAATGGCCTTCTTTATGTGGATATAATCCTGGCACAAACCCTTTAAATAAATATTTACAAAATGATCAAATTATACAAGCCAAAACACATGAAAAGACCTTGGGATTGTAATCAACAACCTGGATCTTAAGACTCATTGTACAACTGTAGTTGCAAAGCAAACTATACATTAAAAGCTATCATGAGGAATATAAAAATAGATTAGTAGAGGTTTAATGCCCTTGTATTTGTCTATAGTGAGACCTCAAATAGATCATGGCAGCCAAGTTTGGAGTCCTTACACAAGAAAGGAAATAGGTGCACTTGCAAAAGTACAATGTCGATTTACAAAATCAGTTAGGAATTTAAAAGATCAAACATATACATCCAGATTACAGCACCTGGGGCTTCATAGATTAGAAACTAGAAGGCTTAGAGGCTTATATGCTCTTCTATTATAATATTATGAACAATCCATATTTAATAACAGAACTGAACATAGAATACAAGAACATCATTTCAACAACTAGAGGCCATTCATTGCAAGTGAAAATAAATCCATTTAAAACCCATAAGAGAAAATATTTTATACACAAAGGGCAGATAATTTATGGAACAACCTTCCTGTGGAAATTATTATACGTGAAAACAAGAAAGCCATTAAAAGAAACTTGGACAGATATATTGCAATAATAACATGCGCTCTTATCATAAATGAGCTGTTTTATGGGCCTTAGACTTTTTGCTCCTTAATACATTAATGAATCCATAATTTAGGGATTATACTGATAAATTTATTAATATAAATCCACTGAGGGGCAAATCTTAATGAAACAAAACATGGAGTCACATATAATAGATCATGCCAATACATTCTGGTGAGCTTTTGATCCAGTTATTAAGGCAGTAGGTCAGGGAAATCTATGGATGTGATGTAATTGGATCTAAGAAAAGGCAATTGATACAGTCACACATACAGAACTAATCAACAACTTGAATTAGATGGAGATGAACAGTGGTGTCATTAGATGGATATCAAACTGGCTTAAAGGGAGGAGACAGAGGGTGAAAGTGAGTGGATTTATCAGCTTCAGTAGATGTTAATAGTGTAAAGGGGCCCTGCAAGGATAAGTTTTGGGTCCAATCATACTTTATCTATCTATCTATCTATCTATCTATCTATCTATCTATCTATCTATCTATCTATCTCTGATATGCATAAAAACACTGATGTATGGGTAGACAAATTTGCAGCACTACAATAGATGCTACAAGGAAACCTGAGAAGAAAAAACATTGACAGACTGAGAGGGTGCATCAGTCTTGCTTCAATGTATCATGATGTGCATTGTAAATAAAAATAACAAAGGAATGTATTAACCTGAGAAAAAATGTAAGACTGAGCACTCACTACCAAATCAGTCCACAGCACCCATCTTATTACGGAACAGAAAACTTTTACTGAGGTGCCTGCCAGGTTGCAAATAAAATCATAAGACTCCCTCTGCATTATGTCTAAAGCATTTCCATGGAGTGTACCTTGTCAAATGTCTCTGACAAGTACACTTTGTGAAATGCATTAGGCAAGTAGCATGATTTTGTGATGAGGGTACGCTCATTCATTTTTTCTCATGTTTGACTGTTTGCTGACCTGTAACACCTGTATCCCTTGAGCAACTTTTCTGCTTTGCTGAGGAAAGTACTGTACTTTATTGAAGATTATGAACTTGGCTCAGCAACACTTGGTGGGATCATAGCATAAACATTGGTGATTACTTAAAAATGTCTGAATAGTGTGATCTTACAATACAAAATGTAAAAGCTATTAGGTAGCATCAGAAGAAGTTTCATAAACTGGGACCAAAGGGTAATCATGCCACCTTATAGGGCTATTATACTGAATTTGGAATATTGTATTCAGTTTTGGTCAACTAACCTAAAAGGAGACATACTGTAAAGAGGGCGGATGTGTGCAGAGAAGGGTCAAAACATGTTTAAGGGATTACAGAAAAAGAGTTATGAGGACAGGATTAGGGACTTCAATTTGTTCTCACTTGAATGGAGAAGAATCGGGGACATGAAAATGGTATGGAAAGCAATCCATAATGTCACATATAATTTAATTGTTCCATAATTTGTGGCCAGGAAAGACACACTGAGTTGAGGCTTGTTTTCAGTGCATCCTGGGAGCACAGGGAATTTAACTGACTTGCTCATGGTCACACATTGTGCAAGTGGTGGCTGTGGTATTCAAACCCATTTCTCCAGGTCTGCACCTCAGTGCTTTTAACAACACGCTGTGCTGTCTCCTCTGATTCTGAAATGGTTGATTTTAAAATTGAGTAAATTAACTCAAAACACCAGGGCTCAGTTTTCAAGGCATGTTGCAGGGCTTACATCATGCCCTGCACCGTGACACTTGCATTCTGGCAGTGCACAGAACCCCTTTGCTGCAAATGCACCTGATTTTCCAGTCTCGGGCAACAATTTCCACCTTTTATGTCAGCTTGTGCAAAATATTTGGTATAAGCTCCTAAAAGTCCTTAGGATTGCTACAAACTGGACCAGAAAAGTTGGTCCAGCTTGCAGCATCTGTCACATAGGATTGAAAATCCTGATTTCTAGCTGGATGATTGTCACAAGCCTTGTTCGATATATCTTTACGCATCTGAGGCTTGCAACATTTGTGGCTTTGAAAATTCAGCCCCAGAAATCATAAGAATCAACTGATGGGGATAGCATAAAAACAGAGCAAAGGAAATAATTATTTTTCCAAAGAGTAGTCATTATCTGAAATCAGTTGCTGGAGACGGTGTTCAAAAGCCCAATGGTAGAAATGTTTAAAATGAGATAAGATAAAATTGTGAATGCTAAGGGGATCCAATGGTACTCTATATACCACTAACATGTCACAGACAAACTTGTAAGGCTTCTTCCAACAGGTCTCTGTTTTGAATTCCTACATTCTTACTGTATGTAACTTAATATTGGAATCTTAGCTAATGTATTTACTGTTTCTTCATCACCTTTGACGATATTGATCAAATATTTGTAATGGTGGATCAGCTCCAGACTCGGATCAGCTCCAGACTTGTATTACCATGCCTGTAGAATGAAGTGGAAAGAACAGACACCCATTCAAATATAACAAAAGTGATGAAAAGAAATTCTGAGGGAATTTGTTACATGCGGTCAGATAATTTAGACAGCCCGAGCAGTAGATTGTTGAGGTACTGTATGCTGCCCCTATGGTTTTACCACCTTTTAAAACTCTGCTTAATCTATTCCTAGAACTGAGAGACTTCCCAAATGTTAGGAATGAGACTTTGTTCATACTGATATTCAAATTCGGGAGAAAGATTTATTTAATAACTACTCCCTATTGTCTTTGCTGTTGGAGGTCCAAAGAGGTTAGATGCTCTGCAGATCAATAATTTTCTGAAGTGTAATAGCACTGTGTTATTTTGTAATCTCTCATGATTTGGAGCCAAGCACAGCACTTTGACAGCTGTTGTGAAATTCTCTAATTATATTTAATTGTCAATTGACAAAGGCATCTTGACTGGTGCTGATATGTTGACCTGTCCTTGGCTTCTATCATCAGTGCTCAATTTATAATGGTAAAGGCATTGGCTTTTCTGGGATTTGGAAATTCAGTCCAGGTCTGGGTAACAAGCTAGCTCTCTGATCAGAAACAGCTGGTGGTTGTCAACAGTGCAAAACTGATTCTCCTTCTAGCAACTAAAGGGGACATCAAGGTTCAGTCCTGGGTCGTCTCTTATTTTCTCATTTCAGGGAAAAAAGCCTTTCCCTCCTCACTTTAGTGGTGAAAGCCAGTTTCATAGCAACCCTACACCTTCTCCTCCTCCTCTACTATATCTACCACACCTGTAGGTATTATTTACTGGTACAGAGCCACCACATTCTAGAACCTTTAAGATGTGTTCTGCCATAGACCAACTTCCTATTGTCTGGAAGAAGCTCCAAAAGAATGTCACATTTCATTACATTTGGATGCTGATGGGGAAGTTACTTTGGTTCAAACTCTGACAATTTATTTTTATGTGAAAATTTCTGAGAATATTTCTAGGCTTACAACATAGCCACCTTGGAGCTTCAGTAGATAATTGAAATCTATATGCATACTTTCATGGAAAGGCATGGAAACTGCAAAAGGTAATTGGTTTTGTAAATTGTAGTTACAGGAGTCCAAAATGTCACAATTATTGGTTAAATTGTGTGAACATTTTCAAAATATTTGGATGCTTATAGCTCCATTGGGTTGCAGATATACACTCAAAATTTGGCATGCATACCAAATTAAATATGTCCTGAAATGAATTAAGCTGGATAAATGTGATTTAGTAGGTTATAATATATTGTGGATACTTAAAAATGACTAACTGGCAAAATGTGCTCAAAAGTTCATGGACGCATGACAGGTAGTGCCACTAGAATTCCACTTGTGGAATTTAACTATCACAAAGCCCTTATCATCAATGAATCACCTTACAGTACCTGCACCAACACCATGGCCCTGCAATACCCTCCAACTCTCCTGCAACAGAGATTCCCAGCATCCTACTCCATCATAACTAAAGAGAGACTGATACTTCTGTCACAATAGCCTAAATTGCAAGAGTTGTAATGTTTGACATCACTTGGTGCCACTGTTTTCAGGTACTAAAATGTACATTGTTTTGTACAGGATTGTTAAAGAGTCAGCAGGTGGCATTGCTAGAAACAGTACTGCATGTGCTTCCACAAGTCATTATGTCAATGAGCTCTAGTGGATATCTGGCATATTGCAAAATGTAGGCTAGTGCACAGTGATGCCCATGACTATTCTTCATGGTTCATCATTCAAAACAGTGACCTGACACTTAGCACCACTGTACTTTTAGTGTGAAATTTTCTATGAATGCTACCTTTTGCCACTTTTACAGCTTTTACCTTCTTCTTCAATGGCTACTCAGGTGTATGACTGGGCATAATGTATGGACATGGCTTTGAAAAAATATACCATTACAATGTTGAAATTTTGAATTGAACTCCATTACAGTGACAACTTTGAGGTTGTCGCTGTAATGGACCCGATGGCGTAAATTTGCCGATTTTAAACACTTCTCCTGTTCTTTGAACAAACTCTGATCTGGAGTTTGTTATCTTTAAAAGGTGAGGAGGTGAAGCCTCCAGGTGGGGGTGTGGCAGCACAAACCCCCGCAAAAAAAACGCTCATCGTCGGACAGGTGAAATTCTGCCTGTCAACATTTTACTGCCGCTGTGCCACATTTCGATAACTTGGTTGTTGATGCAGCTTGCTGGAACCTGAAAAAGTATCACATTTTACAATTTCACAAGCGCTCATGAAATTCAACTTTAATTACTGATGTTATTTTGGAGTCTTTGGCTACTTATAACTGGCCTGCCTAAAAGCAAGAGATTAGAGAGCTGACACACAGCCCATTTTTTTCCATATTGTTTTTTTTTCTCCTGGCCAGCAGTTCATCTCTAAAGGATATACCCTGTTCACAGGATTAAACCCTGATCAGGCTGAATTTAGAAATCATTCAGAATGGCGAAATTTGGACAAATGCATTTTACAGTAATGGATATAATGGAAATTAGAATGTTGGTTACATTTTACAAACTTTTCTTTGAAATATTTGTGAACTTTTGCAGGCGCGGAATCAACATTTGGCCAGAATGTCATTGTAGGAAGATACATTTTGCCTATCCCTACTTATGACCATATTTGGTAGAAACCTCCCTTCTTACCACCAATATATGAGTTAAGGGAAGGTAAAATATTTTGTGTATAAGCTTTGATCCACACCTCATGATTCACTTAGGGTTAGATAACCAGATGGTAACCCAATCCCTGTCCATGCCTTAATGCTGAGCAATCATTAACAAAGCATATTATGAAGTTAGTCTACCTATAGCTACACAGTTTATACACATTGTAAAATAACAAACCATGTGATTATTGAAGCGACTTGTGGTCCATCTTATCTGCCCCTCCTGCTGTAAGGCTTTGACTATACCAAATTTTAATATGCATGCACACCTGAGCTAAACAACCTTAAATATTACCACACTTATGTGGAGTAAACATCAATGCCATTCCTACTCAGGCATTAGGAATCTGTCTAGTCCTGCTTTTAAATCCTGAACAGTGCTAGTTTCCACAACCTCACTGGCCAGTGTAAGCCACATATTAACCATCCTTTGTGTTATGTTTTCCCTAATTTCTGGGACCCTCATGAAAACAAGATGCTGCATGGCATGGGGTCATCATGGTTGGAGTCATTTCAAATTAAATACCTGCCCTCCCACCATCCTCAATGTGAGAGCATGCCTCTAATTCTGATAGAAACAGAAACAAAGAATGTGTTTAGAAAAGGACTGCCTGGCCAGCCCAATGTGTCCAAATGTTTTCTGTCTAATCTGTCTCTGTAAACCTGAACTGGTCTCCAGCAACACTCCTCCTCCTTTTTTTTCTACTGTGCCCCTATGACTTCACACATGCTTGAAGACCCACACTGTTTTCACCCCACCACTTGCTTAGAAGTCTGTTCCAGACATCTACCACCCTTTCAGTGAAGAATTATTTCCTCACATCATTTTTAACACCTCGCCCCCAGCTTCATCACATGCCAACTGGTCCTGGTGCTTTTTCTCATTTGAAATAGAGTTTCCTCCTGCACCCTGTTTACCTTGTGAAGTACTTTGGGTCTCTATCATGTCACCTCTTGCTCTCCTCTCTTCCAGTGTAGTAGTTGTAGCAGTATTTATCTCATAGGCACCCAAGCCCACTAGCCCTGACAGCCTTACATATCAAAACATACAATAACAGCAGCACAATAAACAACTATCAATAGATAATACCATAACATAATAACAGTTTAGAAATCAGTTGTAAGCACTTCTGAAACGATAGCTCTTTAGCCCCACTTAAATCTACCAACTGAGGGGGCCTCCTGAAGCTCTCACAGCAACTAGTTGCAGACAACTGTAGCAGCCAGCACAAAGGCACAATCCCCAAACAGCTTTAAGCAAGATCTGAGGACCTTCAAGAGGCCCAACCACGAAGAGATGATAGAGAAGTCAGGAGCATATGGACACAGGAGCTCTTTTAGGTAGTCTGGACCAGATCATATAGGGCTTTGTATGTTAACAAACCTATCTTGAGGGTGAACATTGTTGAGATCCCTCTGTCTCTCATCATAGTGCTTCAGGTGCAACCACTGCACTATTTTATTTGCCCTCCTGTAGACTGCCTCCACCCTTTCTATATTTTTCTGAGGTGTGGCCTTCCAAACTGGACATAGTACTACAGATCCAATCCCCCAAAAGAGTACCACAGAGGATAAGACATCTGAAATACCTGAGTTTGCTACACCCTGTCTACCCTCTTTACTATTTGGAAAGCTGTGCTCATGACCCTCTCAGATTTCTCTTCTGTAGGCTAAATATTTGGAGTATGTCCAGCCTCAGCTTATAGCCTTGCCTCCAAAGCCAGTAATCAGTTTGTTGGCAGTGTTCTGAAGCCTCTCCATCTTTTCAATGTCCTTTCTGTAGCATGGTTATTAAAACTGGACACTACTGTAGGTGTATTCAAATTAAGCCCTTGTACAGAGTGAGGACCACCTCCCTTGACCATCTCATTTTCCCCTTCCTAATACATCCCATCACTGCATTTGCTTTCTTGACTGCTGCAGCACACTGCCTGCCTGATTTCTCTGATATACAAGTAATCATAGATCCTTTTCTCAATGTTGCTGTCCATTGTTGCATCACAGGTGTACTGTATATGTAACCAAATTTCTTGCACCTTGGGTAGCAGAACACATAATCATTAAAATATTTATAGGAAAGAAAGAAAGATATTTTCAGTAATTTTTTATCAAATTACAGTGTCTTAAACATAACATTGTTTTATATAATTAAGCAATAATGCACAACAGAATGTGTATCATGCTGGGATAATGCCATGTCAGAAGGGGTTGGGCATTAGGCCACAGGCCAAGAGCATCCAACACCTGAGAAGTGGTGATAGTCCCATGACACATACCTGGAGTGTTATACTGCAATCATAAATGGCTTGCTTCTAAAAAAGGTGAAACAAATTTTTTAAATACATTTTAGTTGCTTTTGAATAGGTATGATGTTGTGATGGGACACATCACAGTTGAAGGTCAACACTTACCAAACAGAGCCAGGGATTTTCTTGCCATTTATAGCTGGAAATTTGATCACGTTCGTATAGCAAGAAACACTTTTCTTAAACAAATATTGCATCCGAGGCAGCGCTGCCTCAGAGGCAGAAGACTTAATCCCACCCTTCACTGTGTCTCATTGGTTAATACATTCTGAAGGACAGTAACTAAGGTTGCCCACCTTGCTGCTGATTGGTTACATGCCGTTGCCTCAGAGGCAGACTATTTAATCCTGCCTTAGGCTGTGTCTCATTGGTTAATATCTTATGAAGGACAGTAACTCAGGTTGCCGCCTGTTGCTACTGAATGATTATATGTGCCACTTCCTCAGAGACAGACCACTTAATCCCACCCTCCACTCTGTCTCATTGGTTAATATTTCTGAAGGCAGTAACTGAGGTTGCTGCCTGTTGCTGCTGATTGATTATTCATGTGGTCTCTAAATGGCCCCCACAGGTTTCTCTTGCTCTGATTGTGTGGTTCTAGCCTGCCTGATTGGTTGACAAATAGAAAATGCCCTTTTGAAGACACTTTTTAAATGCAAGTTGTCACTGAGGGACATCCACCTCCAAGCAGCCCTGCCTTTCAGGCAGGAATGGATAGGCTGCCTCCAGGCAGGGCTTTACCCTCTATAGCCAAAGACCTGAGCTTCACAGCTGTGCCAGCTTGGTGGTATAGTGGAAAGGTGTACAGCCTGATAAATGATAGGTTGAGAGTTTGAATCCACACAATGTCCCCTCAGTTCTCTTTATCAGAATTTCACTTGAGTGGTGATTCATGGCAGCATGGTGTTAGAATAGTAAGTATGTTAGAAAAGTGACTCAGCTGTGCCTTAGAGGTAATATTTGTTTAAGAAAAGTGCTGCAGATATGCCTCCAATGCAAAAGTTTATTGTTGCAATTATTCTTTCTCACAGCTACAGTAAGTCACTTTTCTTATATACTTACCATTCTAACACCATGCTGCCATGAATCACCACCACTCAAAATGAAATTCTGACAAAAGAGAACTGATGGGACCTTGTGTGATTCAACTTCAACCACTTGTTTATCAGGCTGTACACCTTTCCACTACACCACCAAGCTGGCCCAGCAGTGAAGCTCATCTTTAGCTATAGAGGTTAAAGCCCTGCCTGGTAGATAGCCTTATTCATTCCTGCCTCAAAGGCAGAGCTGCCTTGGAGACAACTTTCATTTAAAAACATGTCTTTAAAAGGGCACATTCTGTATGTCAACCAATCAGAGCAAGAAAACATGTGGGCAATCCATACAGAAACCAGATGAATAACCAGTCAGCAGCAACTGACAGCAACCTCAGTTACTGCGCTCAGAAGGTATTAACTAATGAGACATAGTGGAGGGCAGTATTGAGTGGTCTGATTCTGAGGCAGTGGCATGTAACCAATCAGCAGCAAGAGGCGGCAACCTCAGTTACTGTCCTTCAGAAGTTATTAACCAATGAGACACAGCGGAGGGTGGGATTAGGTTGTCTGACTCGAGGCAACATTATCAAGAGGGGCAATATTCATTTAAGAAAAGAGACTCTTGTGTTTGTATGTAATCAGTTAAATATCCACAGTGTATTATTTTATATCTTTGGTTAGAAATAATCTTAGTTTTCAACATCAGAGGATTGTGGGATTTACCTTCTTTACAGAAGAAATATAATCTCACATACTATTTAATTCAGATATTTGCAACTCTGTCATGCCCTGACCACCCATTTTGGGTGATTTATGCTGCCTCAGGCCTTTGAGCCATATCTTGTATTTATAACTTCTATCAAACCCATGACCCTCAGACACTCCTTGCTACTATTGGCAACATGCACTTAAAATAGTCTGGTCCCCTCAGATTGTCACTGGGTTTGATGGGGATTATACAAATATATTAAACAAGACCAGTATAGACTGCAGCAGTTTAATATTCTACATAATTTATATTACACCCACAAAAGCTACACTGTGTGGGTTTCAGATTCTCCCCTGCTTCAGATGTCATCAGGCTACAGGCACTCTGTTATATACGTTATGGTCCTGTGACAAAATTGACCCTTTGGGACTCTATTAAAACTTGTTTGGACTCATCTTTTGACTTGTATACTGCCTTTATACTGGAAATATGCCTGATGGGGAACCTTCAGAGACTCTCTCCAAGTTACTGGAAGGGTTATATTGCATTGACAGCCGCGGCAGCCAAAAGGTTCTACTCTGGTATTGGCTGTCAGATGCTACCCCATCTTGGAAGAATGGCATGCCAAACTCCTCAGTGCCTTAAATGCTGAACTTCATGTTGCCAATGTTTGACATAGATCTCATGCATTCCTATAAAATTAGGTCTTTAAATGTTTGGTTATCCACCATGTAATTACTTTGTACTAACTTTGTCTTGTATCTTGGTTTGATATTGTTTTTATCTCATGCGATTTGATTGACCATGTGGATATATTGGGGTGACACTTGGTGGTGAGGGGTTCAGGGTTCTTTGGGTTTTTACTGGTTTCTTTTTACATCTTGTTAATGGTTGTTGTTGTCCTTTGTTTTCATTGTGATGTTGATTTCTGTTTGTGCTCCTTTCTCCCCAAAAATAAAACAATAAAATATATTACATTAAAAAATACATAATCTTAGTTTTCTTGTTAATCCCACATTTTTCCTGCCAAGTATTAATTTTGCAGTATTAGTTCTAGAAGCTGGTGACGCCAGATGAGGGAGCCCAATGTTCAGCTTTCCCCTGCAACCTTCACCTGAGCTAATGTCACCACAGTTTATGAAACTGATAAGTACCTGTAATTCAAACATGTATTTTGGGAAGGAAAATGGCAGCATTACCATGGGACCATAACTGAAGAAAATGAAAGACTTTTTCAGAACAAACACATGAAGCAGTACACTGGGAGATTAAACAGCGAACATGTCCAGTTTTCCATATATTTAAACAATTTAAAAAAAGGTTTATGATCCATCTAACAATTCTATTCTGAAGGCTGCCTAGGAGAGAAGATCAAGCTATCCCAGGGCTGCTCTCCTTCCAACAGGATGGGGTTACCATGGCTCACTGCTTGACTGCCACCTGGAGGTGTTCAGGTGGCAGCACAAGTGAACCACGATTCAGGGAAGGGGCCCCACATTCCGGGCACTGGGGTGTCTCCATTAATTCAGAGCATGCACATCATGCCCACTGCATGTCCTGTGGGCCCAGAGAGAAAACTGTAGAAAAACACCTAGAGCTGCAAGATGATGACCAACCTTTGCTGGTATCTCACTGGTGACTGGGCAACCCCACAGTCCTGTGGTAGAGGATGACTGATGAAGATAAGCTCCAGAAAAGATGGGTTATGAGGCTTGGGGGGCAGCCAGAAAGGGCAGCTGGGGAAAGTGTAGGAATATACAACCTCTATAGGAAAAAAAGAGATACTTCATTGACACAAAGCTATTAACTAAGGAATTAATGCATCTGGTTGTGTCAAATTGTATAATGTTGTGTTATTTTAATTCACTGCTGAGATCAGAATCAACCTCATTAGTGTCAGGCTCATTTTATGTAGCACTATATTATCACCATTTAGGTGAATATGCAAGTTTATACAAACATTGAATCTACTTCAAAAGAAGGAACACAGTGGAGCCACAGCTGAATAAAACCAAAGTTGACATTTAAAAAGCTAGTGTCATAAATTTCAGATTGGCACCTCAAAAGATTAATAGGCCAATCGGGTTTCTCCAATCGAGTGAGAGAGTCATTGAGGGTGAAAAAGGTAATTCACTGAGTACAGGGCAAACAAAGGGAATAAACCTGGCAGGGATATTAGGCTAAACACAAAGAGGCAGAGGTGGTGGTCAGGATGGCAAATGCAGACACAAACCTGTGGATTGCTGAGGAGTAAGAAAGGTGGGAAAATAAACATTTAGATACATAAGGAAAAAGGAAAACAAGGAGGGACAGTCAGGTTAGCGGAAGGGAAAAAGGTAGTTGAAGATGACAAGCAGAAGGCGAAGGTACTGAACAGTTACTTCTGTTCAGGTTACAGGATTACAAACTCCAATGGAGAGTGTGTCAGGCCAACAAATGGGAGTTCAGAAAATGGCACAATATGGATCTTGGTTGACAAGGTAAGAAAGGATCTAGAAGCTCCGGTAGAAAATGCACCAGGCTCAAATTGCCTGCACCTACAGGTACTTGGAGAGTTAACCACAGAACTGTGAATACCCCTAACCCAACTACTCAACATCTCATTGAAGTTCAGAGTGGTGTCAGCAGATTTTGTGGTGCTACTTCACAATGGGAGGAGACTGGGAATCAGGCAACTACATGACTTTTGTCAGCTGATGGAGACCAAAGTCAAGGAAAGGTTGGTGGCCTACTTAGAGGACAATGGACTTCAGGACAATAAAAACATGGGTTTGTAATAGGGAGACCATCCTAGACCAGTAAGATACTGTATTTCAACTGGGTCACCAAGGTAATAGACAGAGGACATATGGCAGATTTACTCTATTTCAGTGAGGCCTTTAATTGGATACAGTATCACATAGGAGGCTGCTGAAAATGTTGAAGGACTTTGAAGTGAGCGTGGTTTAGTTTGGTGGGTAAGAAATTGGCCTGGGGAGGCAATGGAGGGTAGTGGTGAGTTGGGCTAAGCTAGGGACAGGGAGGTCCAAGTGGGGCACTGCAGGTTCAGTCCTGGGACCTGTTATTGTTAATATGTTCATAAGTGACATGGGAAGGTACAGTATCAGGGAAAGTGGGTCTCTTTACTGATGACACAAAGCTATGCAGCTACTGCGTGGATCATGAGGAAGAGATGGCAGTTTTCCATGTGGACCTGGAGAAAACAGAGAGGTGGTCTATGGTCTGGCAGTTGAGATTCAATACCAAGAAGTGCAAGTAATGCATATAAGAGACAGAATCCATGGCATACAAGATTGGAGGGTTAGGCTGGGTACCACAACAGACAAGTAGGATCAGGGTGGTTAATAATCAGATACTCCCTCATACAAATGACTCACTGCAACAAAGCATATAGCAAAGTATTGAGGATTCTGGGTGTGTGTAGGGAGGGGTTTGGACATTAAGAGAAGTGAGTAATTTGGCCCCTGTACAGATCCTTGGTGAGGCCTCCCTTGAGTACAGTGCTCAGTTCTGGAGTCCTCAGCTAAGGAAGGACAGAGCAGACTTGAGTTGGTGCAGAAATGGTCCCAATATGATCCAGATCCAGCAGGACTGGTTCAATGAGGATTGGCTGGTGGCCTAATTATGTACTCACTGGAGATCAAGCATGAGAGGGGTACATGATAGAAACAATATGTTCCTCAGGGGTATAAGAAGGTAAATTGATATTACTTATTAGTAAGAAATAGGGACACAATTAATAGGGATCATGACTTGAGGTTGGCAGGGGAAGTTCAAGGGAGATGTGAGGAAGTTCTATGTTACGGAGAGGGTGGTGGGATGGTAAAACAGACTACTGACAGATGTGATGGGGCAGATATCCTAAATGGGTTTACAAACAGCTGGGATAGGGCAAGATACTCATATTCCCTATAGGGAGCAATACAGGATTGAGTGGTGGGGGAGAGGGAAGAGGAGACAACTCATGAGTGTAGTAGGTTAGTGGGATGAAGGAATATGGTAAGGGCAGACTTGATGGACTTCGCCTCCTTCTGCCCTCAGATTCTATGTTGTTATAGTTTCCAGAAGTACTTGTTATGTAAGGCTTAAACCAGAATATATTTGTGATTTTTTGAAGTTTTGGCAGGAAAGGCACACTAAGCTAAAGCTCTTCTAGAAGAGCCCTGAAAAGAACAGGGAGGATAAGTGACTTGCTTGGGGTCACAGAGTATGCAAGTGACAGTTGTTTTCAAACCCAGGTCTGCTGACAAACATACAACTCTTTAATAAAACAACTTTGGGTAATGTGATTATTAGTGTTATTATTTGCCAAACTGATTGATTTGATGTATTAACAAAAACATTAATGGGTAAATTAATGTCACTCTATGAGCAGGTAAACTTTGTAGCTTGTGTGCAGAACTTGACTCTATCTTAGAAGGAGTTTATTTTCTGTTGAAATTCCAGCGGTTTCTAAGCTTCACTGATTAATTTCAGAAAGCTGTTTTTGAGCTCAGTTGAGAAAAAAAAAACTACAACTCTATTGCTATTTCATTACTGGCTTGCCCTGTTGTTTGAATTACAGTAGTTAATGTTTGGTGCTCTATATGGGGTGCAAAAATTGCCTGTTTTCTCACTTAAAGCTGCATAATAATGATTCTGCACTTCCTAAAAGACCATAAGGTTTAAGTGCTTTCTGTATTGTTGTTCCCTATGTTATTTACCTGAGGTTCACTAAAGCAGGTAAAGATGCTTGTCTGGGAAGTGCTGTCTTCAGTGATTTTCCTGGAAGGTACCAACTAAAACTGCTGTGTTACATCACTGTGGGCATGACTGATCATTAATTGTGGCACTCTATGTAATTACTCAAAAACAGTACAATTGCAAGTCTCCCAAAGCATTGCCAGTAAGCAGGTTAAGTGCTGAGACTTGCTTGGTGAACTTGTTGAAAGGTGAAGACTGTAAAGGATATTAGAAGATACATTTATGAGAAAGAAGCTAACATGTTAATATGGATGCTCTCTGGTGTTCTCCACCTCATGTCATATTTCTAATTTTTTGCCTAGTACATTCAAGCACCCCCAAAAAAAAAAAACACAGAATGTGTTCCTATGCTTTTTGAGCTGCTTGATGAGACTTAATACTGCTTAATAGAAAAAATCAGTAAGGAGTCAGATTATTTTTTATTAGTAACAAAATCATTATTTTAGGTGTCGATATACAGTAAGTGCAAATTATAAATAGGGCACAGTATTTTTAAGATGTTTGCTTATTTTTTTCCACCAATGCAAAATAAAGTATAAGTTGCAGAAACTTTGAAAGCCAACTTGTACTAACATTTCAAGGAAGCATCTGTCAAAGCCAAACATGTTTGCTTACACACTGTTAGATGTTAGAACAGCAGCAATATCTCATTTCTTTAGGGCCCTGTTTTTAAATATTTTACATTGTATTTACAAAGGTTAGCACAACATAGATGCAATATCTCATTTTCAATGTGGTCCTGCTTTTTCCCCACAAAGCTGTTTCCAGTTCTGGGCTCATCCAGCAGTACCCCAGGCCCATCATTGACCTTCTCACAGACTTACAGGTTATCCATCACTTACTGAAGAGCACAATGTGATGGGTGGCCAACCGTGAGGTGGTGCATAAGTGCAGTGGCATACATGACAGATATCCAGCGGCAATCCCTCCCTCCTTCCTGGTGCTACTGGACGCTGCTGCCATCTAGTCTCCACTTGTTGGCAGTCACGTGTGAATACGTCATCACTCTCTCCCAAGGAAGGAGATAAGTAATGAGGACATGCATTCCTTCCTCCTGGGCCATCTCTCAATGGCTTAACCTTGTTCCCGAATGCGCATTGCTAGCTTACCACTGCTGTGCTAAAGGGCACTTTTAAAATGTATTTTCCCAGGATAGGCCAGCTGAGATGTAATATCTAATTTTTAATGGGGTCCTGCTAGTGCCCATTTCTTACAATGTATTTATCCAGGGTAGCACGATGGAGATGCAATAGTACCACCACAGTATTGTTGGAATTTACTGGTTTCCTCCATGACACCCTCAACCAAGGAACATGGGGGGGAGTATTCATTGTTCTAACGAAGGCCTTGACACCTTTAACCACCCACTCTTACTCAATCAACTGACCGCTCTCGGCTCTCCAATGATGCACTGCCCTAGTTTACTAGCTACCTAGAGAAAGGGTCCAATGTGTCAGAATTGCTGGAGTCACCTCTGATGAAAAACAGTCCTCTCAGGTGTCCCCCAGGGCTCAATACTGGGGCCACTACTCTTTCTCACTTTCTTAATTGCCTCCCTAGTGTCTGTCAACAGAGAATATGGCTTTATGCAGATGATGCAGTACTGTTTACTAGGAACCGAGATACTAGTCAACTTGAGAGTCAACTACAATGCGACTTCAGGCACATTGAAGATTGGTTAGCTCACACAAACTTGTACTGAACTATAGCAAAACCAAGGTCATGACATTCTACAACCCAAGGAGCAAGTACAAACCTCTGTCCTCAACATCAGGAACCATGCGAGGCCTCACTTCAATATGTTTTAGAGTTTAAATACCTTGGCATCACCCTGGGCAGCTCACTTTCTTACTGGCAGCACATTGGTAATGTAGCGAAGGCTGCCAATATATGGATTGGCCTGCTCCACAAGCACAAGCACTGCCTGATCCCTGAAGCCCTTTAGGGCTGGCCATTTATAGCTCTGTCACCCATTATCGACTATGGTCTAGTCATCTATGGCTCTGCAGATATAACTGTTTTATTTAAGCAATAATGCACAACAGAGGGGTGTGTCGTGTTGCACAATATCAAGCCTTAGGTGATTGGTCACAAGGCCACAGGCTGAGAGCATCCAAAACGCAAGAAGTGATGTTATCCCTTCATGACACACACCCTGGAGTGCATTATTACTATTATACAATGGCTCTTACTAATAAAAAAGAACAACAAAAAAGCAACAAGATTGACAAATACAGTTTCAAAACATGTTTTGTGTTTTGTTTTATATGATTAGGTATACAGTTCAAAAAGTAAGTTTTGTTCTTCCTCTTTTGGCCAGTAGATAGTGCAGCACTCATATCTGTCAGTGTTCTCCTCCACTCCACCCCCCACCACCATTATATCTCTGTTCTCTGTCTCTTTTTCCTCTTTCTGCTCACATCTTTTGCTCTCGGTTAAATTCAGTTGGTTCTGCTGCCTCCACTGGGACTGGGTGAATGTTTTAATTTAAATAGTTGTTGGGAGGCATGGATCCATGACTGTGAAATGTAACTGGTTAGCTGATTGACTTGGGGACCAAGAGACTTCTACTTATTCACATGTGATTGGTAAGTCACTCCTGCTGGTTATGTTATATTTTGTTTTAGAACATTGCTTGATAGGGACAGACAGAAACTGGAAAGGTTCAAGAAAGCTTACAGAAAAGTCATTCTGAGCAGAGCAGGAGAAAGTGATGCTTGCAGGCATGGTCACTCCTGTGTTGTCAATGACATCTGAGAAGCCACTCATAATGGCTGTTTCACAAGAAAAATACAGTAATGGTTTGCTGGCTGTTTTCAGTGGTGGCTTGGGGTCCAACAAAAGTACTGCAATGAACAGTTAATTTGCCAGGTGGTAGGGTGGGGGTGGCAGGAAGCAATGGCAGTTTTGAGACAGAAGAGTGTAGATAGTGGAGATGGGGTGCAGTGATTTATTTTTCTCTTTTGTGATCATGTGTGCTGGACCTTAATACTGTAATGTTATGCTAAGATAACATCATTGTTCATGGCACGCACTGACCAATCAGAGCCCTACACATTTTCTTGCCATTCTACAATATAAATTATAGTTCTAATTAATTATTCATGAGCCCAGCAAGGCTTATATTGGCTACTGGATTAGTCATTAATATTTTAGAAATGACTACTCCAGCTGCCAACTGATGCTGTGTGGACGCATGGCTCATACCGCTCTACTTAAAACCTTAAAAAGTTAAACCTAAATGGGAACATGAACATTGTTATTACGATTAGATTTATAATCCAAATAACAACCTCAAGGACAGTAATTTCTGGATTAATGACAGCTGGAAGGAGGTAGCCCTCAGCAGTGCCTCAAACACACATCCCCAACCAGTCATTAATCCCTTGAAATGACCAGCTTCTGTTCTTATTGCTTAAATAGTTTTCAGAAACTGTGAAACAAGATTAGCTGTGGAGGGTCATTTTGCCCATGCTGTTATTTTAGAATAACAGCACTGGATAATGATCCAGCATCCTCTTCACAATAAAATCAATACTAACCACAACACATCACTGACTGCCATCACAAACATGGTCACCACCTTTACTTACTAAAAACTTTCAGCTAGTCATAAAAATAAAACTGCCTTAAGAAAAATAAATATTGTTTTCTCTCATAATCCACTTCTTACACACACATAACACAAATTTAAAAGGAAGTACTACCGTATTTATTATTTTAATTTTTTGCTTGTCTTTGTTGACTATGGAAAAAGTCACCCTCCTATCCTGGTCTGATTATCAGGAAATTCTCTGCTGTATAACCTGATACACATAAAACAGAATTTCTGGATCTACCTATGACCTTCTGTTGTGTGAGTGTGAGGTGAACATTCTGCCAGTAAAACTGAGCAGAA
The DNA here is from genome assembly GCA_016271365.2 of Neoceratodus forsteri. NCBI lineage: Eukaryota > Metazoa > Chordata > Ceratodontiformes > Ceratodontidae > Neoceratodus > Neoceratodus forsteri. Next base: position 797,528,133 of record CM028131.1, read on the forward strand.
GTTCTATTTCATATACCATCCATGGTAAGCATGCCATTGTTTGAATTTAGGAAAATAGACAAGAAACGGATGGGGAAAGGGAGGAAATAATAGAAAGAAGGTGAAGAAATGGGTAAATGTGGGTAGGTTAGGAAAGCAGGGTGTTTAAAGACTAAATTAAAAAGAAAAATATGTATGTATTTGCTGTGGATAATATTTGCAACTGAGATGGCATGCCAATGCTTGTATGTGCTAGAACTATTGAGGTGGGGTGAATGATTAAAAATATAATAATTAACATTTTTAACATTATTTTATTTTGGGGATATACCCGCCCCAAAAAAAATCTCGTCAATTTATAATCTCACTTAGACACTCCAGGGTGTACTTTGTGGTGGGATAATGGCACTTCTGGGGTAGTTGAAGTCACTCAGTGATGCCTGGTGCCTTACAACATACTCAGGGTTTGCTGTTATCCCACCACAATGCATGCCCTGTTATTTTTATTGCATAATTATAAGCGAGGTGGAAAAGTCGATAATTCATGATGATGGAGCCACTGTTTGAGCTACACTGTGTACTGTATTCTATGGTTTCTTCCACAAATACTATAAATGCTCCATCTCCGCCTCTGTCATTTACTACTGCAATTCTGTTTAAGATTTTAGAAAAAAAGAGAAAAAACAAGTATTTTTTAAGCATATTTCAGATTGGATTACAGTTCTGAGGCACTACATGTTATCACAGTGTGATTAACATACCACATAGCATGATCTCTTTTATAAGAGGCCTGGGACTCCATGTAAATTATTTAGTAAGTGATCAAAATACCTACTCTGGGCAGGTGAGGAGAGTGATCAAAACACATATTCCAGCAAGGTGAGATAGGGTGACTGTCCACTTAAACAAGTGACAGGAACAAATAAGGTAGAAAATAAACATTAATTAATGCAAGAATTTAAACACGTTTGTATATTGATTCATATCTTAACTTCCATAGGTTCTAAATTTAACTGTAGCAAGTTAGGTAACTGAACAAAGCATCCTGACTGCTCAGCTGATCAGCCTAGCTCATGTGTACCTTTTTATTACATGATATTTGACATTGTTGCCATAGTTACTTAGTGCTGACACATTACATAAAAGCAATGTGCTTACTGATGCATAGTGGTTTAGTGGATACATCAGCAATGTGAAAATCCATCTCAGTGCTTTTTGACTGGCTTGGGACTGGTGGGGAGACATTAGAATAATTGCATCTTTGAGAATTGGACAATTGTCAAATGGGTCTTTTAGTAGACCATTAGGTTTGGCTATGATCAATTTTATGTGATTAGGTTTCATATCATGCTTATTACTGTCTATCCCAGAGTGCAGTAGCATTGTCATTAACCCAGACCATGTTAGGCTCATCTGGACTGAGGCACAAAGAGCAATCCATCTCTTCTAATTTGTGGGGCTTGATGAGTACATCACACAGCATTATTATTTTCATATATAGATCACTTAGGTGGATCTGAAACACAGAAACATTGGCAATGATGGCAGAAAAAGACCAATGTTCCATGTAGTCTGCCTGTAACAACATATCATATTCCTAGATGTTTTGTCACTATGGGGTCTTTTTCTTCATTATCCAAACATTGCTTCCTGTTTTACTACTGAACCCCAGAGTAATGTCTAAGCCCTTAACTCTTTCATAATCATGTTTGAAACCATCAATGACTAGCGGTCCCCTCCTCCCATAAGTCTACAGTTTAATTCTGGGTGTTATGGATATGTACTAGAGCAAAGGTAAACCAACAAACATTTCTTGTCATCCTCCCTGAAAATTATTGATCTCTGCTATCATTATAAACTCCTACAACAATAACTCAGATTTAAAGCAGTTTTGTATGTTGCTAGGCTGGTAACAGAAGCTTGCCAGTTCACCATATGATGCAATGGACAGGGCAGAAAAACTGACAACGCTTGAGAGATTTGTTGGGAATTGAACCTGGATGTTTGTTAGTATGTGAAAGACCCAGGTACACTCTGTGAGTCCAGACTGCTGTGCAGTTCTGGCCAGCAGTGAAAGTGCTTCCTGAAGGAGTGCTCTACATCCCAGAGGAGGGAGAATGCCATCACAAGTCTGTAGCGACCTCTGATGCCAGGCTGGAAATTTGTCTGCCCATTACTTGCCCATGTCTCCAGCCAAAGGGACTGGTGGTATGAACAGCAACTGCAGGGACCGAACAAGCAGCACATTGAAAGTAGGAGGAAAAACTGAGGGTAAAATAAGAAAAGAAAGAACAGTCAGTCAATCTGTGATTGGAAGTAAGATTCTTTTCAAACTGGGTATGTTTTCTTATCCTAGTCTGTCTGACATGAGGCATCAGAGTCTGTGCTGAGTGTCCACCTTGGATGCCTTGGGGATTGGGGTTGGTGACTCAACAGTTACTCTACTCCCCCTCCCCTGATAGGCCCATGGCTCCAGACAGGGCAAAATCCTGCTGACAGTGAGAGTCAGATTGCTGGCATAATATACAGTTCTCTTTTAGTTCAACTCTTTTCCAGCAAGTGTCTGTTATGGTGTGGTGGTGGGCCTGGTCTGACCCTGCTTCTGACAGGCCAGACAGGTATTGTCTTTGAAACCATGCCCTGGTGGTGTAGAGAAGTGATATAGGGATAGAAAATAAGTGTATGCAATGGTGGTGCTCAGACATATGATGTTACTATTGCTGAACCTTGCCAGTTGTGATATCCAGACCCTAGTTCCTTTGCCCCTCTTGAATTCAACAGTTTTGTCTGGCTCTGCTTTAGCCTGTCTAGTGCCAAAGTGCGATGGGATGGACTAGTTCCAGAACAGCATAAAGGTGACATGTAGTAGGTACTGTATTTGAAAAATAGTGGTGACTGTTCCAACACTTGTTGGATGTGTGGCTTGTGGATGGGCTGAAAAGAGGTTGGCCCCACCAGGTAAGAAAAGAAAATAAGCAGCAGTAAGGGGACAAGTAAAATCAGTGCATTGCTTCAGCATGACAGTGCTAGAGCTACAATGTCAGTTCTCTGCATTGCAGCCAATATTGACACTTGAATGCTAGGAACTGGAAAATGTGTTGGCTGCACTAAGAAGTTTGTGCAATCATAGCTTGCTTCCACACCTTTTGAGAAATGCGAGTCTATTTGGAGCCTAGTCAGACATACAGTATTTTGAACAAATCTCTACTATCATTAAATTGTCTAACCAAAACTCTGGCCCATATACATGACTCGCACATTGGTTCATGTTGGAAGTCAGGCTGACCATCACTAAAAGTACACAACTTCCTACCCTAATTTAAATTAGTTTATTGCAGAGCCACTGCAGCTGAACTTAACTTGACGCCTTAGTCATGTTTACACTTTACTGATATAGTAGCTGCATCTACACAGCCCATCTCAGCAGTGATGCAAGCCATACTGGAGAGATGGCTGGAGTTCAGGAGGGAGGGGTTCTGCAACATACCTGCAGCAATCACTGTGTTTGTGCAGACAGAAACATAGAATTTGACGGCAGATAAGGATCGCTTGGCCCACCTAGCCTGCCCATTTTCCCTACCTGTTTCATATACTGCAGATCCTAAATGATCTGTGGGTTACCTCTCTTCCTATCGCTGGAGTTCCTTTATGTTTGTCCCATGCGTGTTTGAATTCCCCTCACCATTTTTGCCCCTATAACCTCTGCTGGGAGGCTGTTCCATGGTTCCACCACCGTTTCCATGAAAAATAGTTTCTACATTATCCCTAACTCTACCCACTCTATGTTCATATCATGGCCCCTTGTTCTTGAACATCTTTTTTGAAAGATTCTACACTTTTGTACCATATTTACACCTTTGAGGTATTTGAAAGTTTCTCACATATCCTCTCTCATCTCTCCCCAGGGAATACATATTGAGATTCTCCAGTCTCCCTCATATGACTTTTGGTGCAGCCTCTGCACCATTTTTGTCACTTTTCTCTGAACTGCTTCTACTCTGTCTATCTCCTTCTTGAGATGCGGCCTCCAGAACTGGACACAGTACTCTAGTTGAGGTTCTCAGCAATGTTCTATATAGTGGCATCACCACCTCCTTTCTTCTGCTTGCACCCCAGCATTCAAGTGGCTCTCCTCACAGCATTCTCACATTGTTTGGTAATCTTTAGTTCATCAGATATGATTACTTCCGGTACCTTTCCTGTTTGGTAGCGCCAGTACCTCCCACCCCCATTATGTACTCCTCCCTGTATTTCTGTGCCCCCCAGTGTATGATCTTGTACTTCTTTGCATTGAATCTTAGCTGCCACACCTTGACCACTCCTCAAGTTTGCTTAGGTCCCTTCTCATTTTCTCTAACCCTCCTGGGTGTCAACCCTGTTGCAGATCGTCCTTGTCATCTGCAAAGAGACACACCTTCCCTTCCAACCCCTCTGCAATGTCACTAAAAAGACATTAAAGAGGACTGACTAAGCACGGATTCCTGTGGGACCCCACTGGTCACCCACCTCTCTTGGAATTAACTCCATTCAACACCACCCTCTAACTTATTGCTCAGCCAATTTTGATCCAGTTTACTAACCTGTGACCCACTCCCAGGCTGCCCAGCTTGTTTACTAGCCTCCCATGTGGGACAGTGTCAAAGGCCTTCACCACCCTCCCTGATCCACCTCCTTAGTGACCCAGTCAAAGAAATCTATCAGATTTTTGGACAGGATCTTCTCACTGTGAATCCATGCTGTCTTGGATCCTGTGCTCTGTTGAATTTGAGATATATCACAAACCTTTCTTTTAGTAGTGATTCCATTAGTTTCCCACCACCAAGGTGAGGCTGACTGACCTGTAATTGCCAGCCTCCCACTTTTGTAGAGATGGACCATTTTCACCTCCTCAGTCCTTGGTACAACACCTGTTTCCAGCAGTTTAACAGGGCTGCCAGTAATGCTGCCAGCATCTCCTGAGTTCTCTAATACTCTGGTATGTATCTCATCTTGCTTCATTGTCTTGTCCACTTTCAGATTAGTGAGTTCCTTTAAGACTACCTCCTCCTCCTTAAATGGGCAGGTGAGAGATATGCTGCCTGCCCACACAGCAGCTTACACCACCTGCATTGCAATGTGTACTCAACTCAGCTGAGACTCCACAGGTGATGTGGGTATTGCTTGGTCTAGTAAGTGTCCACTTAGTTGCTTTTGCACTGGAGCAACTTGAACACTCAGACTGCTCCAATACAAAGGCAGCCAAGTAAAGGCCCTTTCAAAAAGGATCCATCATTTTGACTATGTAAGTATTGAACCCAACACTATAAATTATATGATGAGTTGGGTTTGCATATCACCCAAGTGAACAGAATCTATATTCAGGGATGTCTCACTGATGAGCTTCAAGGGACTCTGTACACCACCCCTTTCCTGGGATGCTTGTACCTGGGGAAAAAGGTATACCTCTAAATTACTACTCTTTAAGCTTTCTCCACAATGATATGCAAGAAAGTGTTCTATCAGGCCCTGATGGAACAGGTTATTGTATCATGTGATCCTGGCCTCCAGCCATATAACATTTAAGAGTGGTCCAAGGAAATACTTATAGTGTGTTACTGTTGCTCAAACTATGAACAGCGAGTAAAGAAATTAGACACAATACAGTTAATAAGTTGTATTATTCCTTCATTGTTATTCACTGCTACGTTAATTATTGTCCTCAAAACCCTAGAGTTTACTTACAACTGCTGTTCAGTTGTTTGCTAAAAATCCCAATCTTCCATTTGTGACATGGAATTGTGCTGCTGTGAAAATGAATAGGATGCCATACACAGGATGGCGACTTCAGCAAAGGATTAAACAGATGAGTAAATCAGCTGTGGGAAAAGGATATTGTTTCAATTTAATTGATCCTAGTAATCAAAACAAAAGAAACAGCTATAGAAAATTAAGAAACTATAAGTTCAATGGTGTCTAAATACCACAGTAGCTTTCTCAGCAGGACACTTTTCAAAAGGCAGTTATACAGGATTTAGAACACTGTCCTACATGCTGGACCATCGGAGATCTAAGGCTCAGCTCCAGACAGCATGGCCAGAGATTGCACCTCAAATCACATATTCAAGAGGAAATATATTACAAGAACTGCCCGAATTTCCCCAACGTCCAACTGAAGCACCTCGACTGCAGAGGGTAGTTGGTCCAGGAGGTTGGCGGGTGGTTAGGAGTGGCAAATCGGTGCCTCATCAATCAATGCTCACGAACGATCACCACAAACCATATAAAATAACAAACAGGTATCTGCCTCTATCTCTGAAATCAAACAAAGGGGTAGAGGACACTGCAGAGCAGGACACAGGAGCTAGCACTACAAAACTCACTCAAAACAGGGGCAAAACAAAAAGTAAAGGAAAATCCAAAACACTTATGATCATGGGAGACTCCATGATTTGGGGTGTTGATACTACCTCTGGCTGGGGTAATGGTCAGATGTCTCCCAGGTATATCAGCATGGAGAGACGCTGACCACATAGCTAAAATCATGCAGGAAGTAGGGAAAACATTGACATCCTGGTAAACATAGGACTATCAATCTCACCAGCTGGTCAGTTGTGGAGAACAATGAACACCTGACCGGGCTGGGAGACAAACTGTCATCCATTCCATCTGGCATCTCCTTCTCTGAGATCCTGCCAGTCTGGGAGTGTAGGGTAGATGGACAGAAGGTCAAAGAAGTGGAGACAGGGAGCTAAACATGTGGCTCAAGGGTGATGTCAGGAAAAGGACACATATTTGTAGGTAACTTGCAACAGTTTGGGAGCAAAAGTTCTTTAAATTAATGGACTGCATCTGACTAAGAAGGAGTCAGTGCTTTGGGGCAGAAGTTTCACGTCTTTGCAGAATATTTAAACTAGCAAATGGGGAGAGGGATGCAGCACCTGATACACTGAATGGAAGATCACCCCTCCCTCTCAGCTAGTGATCAGACAGGAGTTCAGCATGTTTGTAGTTCATTTGCATCACCAGGTAAGGAAAAGCCTGGTTCCCATACGATGTGCTGGGAAACGCTGGACCTCGCCCAGCAAATAACGCATCAAAATCTGGCCAATGGAAAATCATGTACATAACTCCTGCAGTCTGGGAAACAAGATCCCAGACCTGGAGGCAACAATGACAGAGGCTAAACTGGACATAGTAGCCATTACCGAGACATGGTTCACCAGTAACCACACTTGAGAGATGTCAGTACCCAGTTATGTACTGTTCAGAAGAGACCAAGGTGAAAAAGTGTGGGGGCGCTTTATGTCAATGAAAATATCAAAGCTACAGAAATTCAGAATACACATAAGGAACCAGAAGAACTGTGGGTCACCCTGGAAACAGGAAATGGGACAGCCATATCAACTGGGGTTGACTACAGGCCTCCAGACCAATATGAGGACATAGACACATTACTGTTAGAAGATATACAAAACATGATGGCTAAGGGAGCTTCTGATAATGGTAGACTTCAAACATGCCAAATACAGTTTGGTCAGTACCAACAGGAACATCTGCCAGAACTAGACACATAGTGGATTTCCTGAAGGGAAGTCATCAAACAACTGGTACAACAGCCCAAACAAGACATGGTTATCCTGGATCTAGTGCTGTCTAATGGGAAAGGATCACAGATCTCCAGGTAGAAGGTCACCTAAATAGTGACCATCACATGGTATGGTTCAATTTGGCAACTAGAACTAAATCATCCCATTCCAAGACAAAAATATGGGACTTTAGAGGAGCTGACTTTGATAAGATGACCAACAGAGTTCAGGTAGCCCTGGTAAGAAGAAATACAGGTGAGAGGGTACAGGCAAAGTGGGCAAGCATTAAGGATGCAATACTTGAAGCAACATTCCATTGTCTTAGGAGAAAAGCAAGAGCAAAAGAAAGAGGAAACCGCTTTGGTTCTCAAAACAGTAGCAGAAAAGATCATAGCCAAAAGGCTGGCCTTAAGGAAATATAAGGGACCACAGTGGGATGAAAATAGAGAGGCATACCAAACTTCTCTAAGGGAAGGCAGTAAGGCAGGCAAAGGCCCAAACCGAGGATACACTAGCACGAACAGTAAAAGAAGAGAACAAGGCTTTCTATAGATATATTAGTGAAAGGAGAAAGTCCAGAGGGGTTTTGCTAAGATCAGAGGAGATAAGGGAGTATGTGGAGGAGGACCAAGGAAAAACATCTATCCTAAATAGATACTTCTGCTCAGTATTTACTGAGGAGAAGGTGAAACAAGCCCACAGCTCAGCACCATGGACACAGTGGGGAGGAGGTGTGCACAAGTCCTTCACAAAGAAAGGGTCCCACAAGAGTTGCTAAGCTCAGGGTGGACAAGGCAATAGGACCTGATGGCATACATCCCAGGGTACTAAAGGAGCTAAGGGTTGAACTAGCAGAGCCATTATCAGGACTGTTTAGTGAGTCTCTGAGCACTGGAGAGATCCCAGAAGACTGGAGAAGGGTTCATGTGATCTTACTTCACAAGAGTGGCAGCAAGGAGGAGGCAGGGAGCTACAGACCAGTCATGCTTACCTCAGTAGTGAGCAAGATTATGGAGACACTCCTAAGGAAACGACAGTGCAACACCTGGAATCCATAGAGCACAGGATCCAAGACAGCATAGGTTTACAACAGGAAGGTCCTGTCAAATTAAGCTCATAGATTTCTTTGCCTTGGTAACCAGAGAGGCTGACCAAAGGGGTGTAATTGATGTTGTCTACAGTACCTTGACTTCAGCAAAGCTTCGATAATGTTCCACATAGAAGATTGATTAATAAGCTGGGTAGGCTCAGGTGAGTCAGAGGTGGGTCAACTGGGTGGCAAACTGGTTGGTGGGCAGAAAACAGAGAGTGGTGGTAAATGGTATACAGGCAGAAGAGATGCAAGTCACAAGTGGGTAAACTTCAGTGATCAGTCCTGGGGCCAGTCCTCTTCAATATCTTCATCAGTGACATTGCAGATGGACTAGAGGGTAAGGTTTGTCTGTTTGCACATGACACTAAGATCTGCAACAGAGTAGATGATCCAGATGGGTGGGCAGAATGAGAAGAGATCTAAATAAACAGATCACTTGGCAACTGTCCATTGCCGTGGTGACCCAGAAAGAAGTCAATCAAGTTCATCTGGCAGGACCTGGATAATACAGTTCCATGCTGCCTCATGTTCTGGAGCCTATTATCCTCCAAAATGGTCAGAAGAGTGGCTATTGGGGTTTAACGCAAAGAAATGCAAGACCATGCACATAGGGAAGAGAAACTCTGAAGCCACCTATAGGTTGGGAGGAGTTGCTGGCAATCACAAGGGAAGAAAGAGACTTGGGCATCATCATCACAGATGACCTGAAATCACCCATGCAGACCACTAAAGCACTAGGTAAGGCTATAGGAATGTTGGGGTGCATTCATATAGGTATCACAAGTCATAAGAGGAGGTAATAATCCTCTTACAACACACTGGTTAAGTTGCATCTGGAGTACTGTGTGCAGTACTGAGGCTGCCCCCAGAAGGACAGTAACAAAATGGAGGCAGTCCAGAGAAGGGCAACGAAAATTGTGCAGGACTGCATCAGAAACATATGAGGACAGATTAATGGAGCTATGACATGTATACCTTAGAGCAAAGGACGGAGAGAGGTGATATGATCGAAACATTCAAACATCTTAAGGGCATTAACAAGGTGAAAGAGTCTAACATGTTTCAATATAATAAAATAGCAGAATAAGAGGACACAGCATGAGATGAGAGGAGGCCAATTAGGGGCAATGTGAGGAAGTTCTTTTCACAAAAAGGGTGGTGGGTGCATGGAACAGCCTACCTCACGAAGTGGTGGATATGAATACAGTGCAGGGTTTCAAACAGGCATGGGATAGGCATAAGGGATAATAAAGATGAGTATGAATAGATAGGCTATTGATGGAGTAAAGGCCTATGGCACATTTCTAAGGTAGAAAAATGGTCAGACTGGATGGGCCTTGCGGTCATTATTTACCGTCATCTTCTATGTTTCTGTTGTTGCTCTGACATTGTCTTGTACCTCATACTATGTGCTTGCAACATATTCCATTTGACCTGCAGTTATTCTTTCCCTTTGGTATGCATATTATTGCCAGTTCAGTTTTCTAATACAAACACATAAATATGCCATCAGATAAGTCTAGTCTGTGTGAATGTACAGTTCCTCATGCTTACAGAGGGAACTGCCCTTCTCCCTTATCCCCTGAGCCTCGTCCAGTGCCCCCCACTTGTAACGTTCCTTCACCCTATCCCAACCTCTTGAAGCTCTCCACCATTGTTAGGCATGCCACCACCTCCAACAACTCATTCCACTTTGCCGCTGCCTCTCTATGAAAAAGTGCCTCCTCATCTCCCTTCCGAACCTATCCACCACCAGTTTCAGGCTGTTGCCTCTAGTGGTTTTGTTCACACTAAAGCTGAAGAAACCCTCAGTGCTCACCTAATTTATACTCTTGAGGTACTTGAAGGACCCCTTCTCCCTTCTATCCTCAAGAGAGTGCATGTTCAGCCCCTGAGCCTCTTCTCGTAGGTGTTGCCTTGGTGCTCCTGGATCACCTTGTTACCACTCTCTGGACCTTTTCCAGCAAGTTGATATCCTACTTGAGAGAAGGAAAAAACTGCACAGTTCTCCAGGTGCAGTCTCACTAGAGATCTGTATAGCAGCAAGATGATCTCCACTCTCCTACTGGTGATTCCCTGGCTATGCAGCCAAGCATTTGATTTTCTTTGGCTGTAGCCTTCCTGCTTTTTTTTCTTTTCTAGTTAGGCTACAGGAGGGGCTGTATGCTCTATCAGTGCATATGGACCCCCAACCTGACATCCCCCGGCTGCCCAGTCTGGGAGGCCTGCAACTCCTCTGCATCGAGCTCCCTCACAAGGAGAAACTGAGACCCATCTGAGGCCCCAGCTGAGACCCATGCCTGGGGCTTCATTCAGGTGAGTTCCAGGGCTACATGAGTGACTGGCCCAAGGATTTTCTCTAATGTTCCCTCCAGGAAGTACAGACATGCAATGATGACAGTGCAGGTCATTCCCGCTCCTGCATCTGACCTGTAGATGTATGCCTTTGCCTCTGTCCACTGCATGATGATCCCCACTGGTGGATACTCCCAGTCACCACTGGGTGTTGCTAGCATGCCAGAAATCCACAACCCTCACCAACCCAGATGAGGAGAACTATCCATGGGACACTCATCCTACTTTCCCCTTGCAGTCCTCTGTTGCTCCATGCTCATTCATGAACATGGGTCATTAGCGCCACAGGCAATAGCGTTACCACTGTGCCAGTGGGCCAGCCTAGCCTTCTTCCATAGCGCCAAGTGTTTCAGGTGACTTCTAATAATTACAGACAGGTCTTTTTCTTCTCTGACCTGGTTACCTGCACTACACCCAGCCTTTATTTGGTGCCTGGGTGTTTTGACCCTAGCACGTAACTTTTAACTTTTTAGCATTGAATCCCAGTTGCCAAATGTCAGACCACGTATCTAGCCTACCCAAGTTTTCCCGAGTTTCTGTCTCCTCCTCTCTGTCCAGCCTTCCACAGAGCTCTGTGTCACCTACAACAGGCATATCTTGCCCCAACCCCTCTCCCGCGGGTCATATCTGGAAATGAGCCTTGGCTCAGTATGCCTCTTCGGTTATGTATTTTATATAAATAAATTATTCCATCTGGTATGTCACTTGTTTAATATATTCATAACACCGGGCTAGGCACAGAAAACAGAGATTCTGTGGGACCCCACTGGTCATAGTCCCAGCTTCTGAGGAGCTTTTCCCCACACTACCCCTTTTTGGCATCTTTCCTGAAGCCAACTTCTGATCCACCCAACCAGCTTGCTCACACCCCTAGGTCTTCTAGCTTCCTGACCAGTTTCTTGTGAGGTACAGAGTTGAATGCCTTGCTGAAATCCAGATACAGGATATCAATCACTTGGCCACTGTCCATTGCCATGGTGCCAGAAATAAGTCAATCAAGTTCATCTGACAGGATCTGCATAATACAGATCCATGCTGCCTCATGTTCTGGAGCCTATTATCCTCCAGAAACCTCATTAGGTTCTCTTTAGGATGGATTCCATCAGCATGTCCACTATTTAGTTATGCTGACCAGCCTGTAGTTCCCAGGTTCATCCTTTGGACCACTTTTGTGGTGAGGCACCACATGTGCAGTTCTCCAATCCCGGGCATGATCCTGACTCCAGAGGTGTTAAACAGGTGTACTAGGGGACCCACCAGGGCCTCTGTTCCCTTAGGACCCCTGGGTGCACACAACTGGTCCTGGGATTTTGTCTACTTTTGAGGGCCTTAAGTCCTATAGTACCCCATCAGCATAGATGATGCCATCCCTGACTTTCCCACTGAATGTCCTCACCCCTGTTCCCTGTGGTACTGGCCCATCCTTCCCTCAAGTGAAGACTGAACAGAAGTAGTTGTTAAGTACCTCCACTTTATCTTCACTACTCTGCCAAACTCGCATCCTTTTAAATTCCCTATCACATCCTTGGTGTTCTTTTTTTTTCCTTTATTTATAGGAATAAGGTTTTCTTACCTGTTTTCCCCTTGTGCTAGCTGCACTTTCATTTTTGGCCTTTGCCACCCTGGCTGATGTGTTCACTTCTGGATTAGCAGAGTATTCCACCCTGTTCTATTCCTTCTGAGTACTGCCCTCTTGTCTCCTACAGCTTTTGCCACCTCCTTTCTGAACAGCCTGGACTTTTGGCTGTGGTTGTCTTAGTTTTGATTTTGGCACACACACTAGTGGCCTTCACCAATGCCTCCTTTATTTTGCCCATTTCTTCTCTACATCCATTTCCTCTCTGATCCCAGCAAGGGGGCCTTCTAGACTTTCTCAACAAAGTCAGCCCTCTTGAAGTCCAGCACTCTTGTCCTGGTTTTGACTATCTCCTGTCCATGTCCAGGTGCAGCCACACCATGTGGTGGTCACTACCTGCAAGTGTTTTTCCACTGTCACATCATGAACATACCCACAGTTATAGGACCAGGTCCAATATGGTTCTCTCCCTAGTGGGTTCCAAGACACCTTGAGCCAGGAAGCAACTCAGAAATGCATTGTCTTCTCTTGCCCTGTAACTTTGTAGGTAACTACAGTATTATTGCCATATGGCTTGTGTTGAGCCTGCAGATGGACAAACTCTTAGCCCACTGCACGTACCTGTTTATCAAATAAATAAATAGTGTAAAATAAAAAAGTCTTGGAGAGCAGGTTAAAGTCCTTGAGAAAAATGGTCAAGCTTGCTCCATAAAGGAGGTAAAACTTCATTGGGCTGTATGAGGCCTTGTTTTGTGCAACTCCACCTGATGGTTACAGGATGCAGGGACTTGGATTTGGTTTTGATAGACTATTACTGCTTCTGCCAACCTTCACAGCTTGAGTTACAGTAGAAGAGTAAGCATCAGAAGGAATTTAGTGAATACAGAGTAAATACACATTAAGTAAATACAGATTAATATAACACTAAATCTATAAATGAATATTGAGTAAAACAGATTAATATAACATTTATTAAAATACATTTACCAAAGACTGCCCAGCTGAGATGCAATATCTTGTTTTCAATTGAGTCTTGCTTTTAACCCATTTGACAGATGAATATACTGACTTACTTTGGGATTAAAGGACTTGCTCAGGGTCACACAATAAGTAAGTGGTTCTAGTGCGATTTGAACCTGGGTCTCCTGGATCTCAATTCTGTACCCGGACCACTACACCATTGCCTATAAATTAGAAAGGCTTTTTACCATTCTTTTAAAATTTTGCTAAAGAATGTTGCCTTCATGAAACACATTAGAGTGACAGAACTGGAGAACAAAGCAATGAACTGTATTTATAGTATCAAGTGACAAGCATCGAAGAGCAGTGACAGTGCTAAATTTCCCACACTGCTCTGCAATTTACCACACTCTTGCCTTATAGGGAATACCTTTCAGCAGGTCACAAACATTGGCCTTTAAAATAAATTGCTGATTTTATTTATTTTTTGCTTGTTGAGATTTATAGCCCATTACCTTAAGTCGGACTAGCCTTTTGCTAACAAAATTATAATTTTATATTAGGAAAAGGAAGGATCATAACTGGAGCTGAACCCTTGGCCAGTTGATCTCTTTCACTTCCGGCCTATTGGTCCCACTTCTGCATAAGACGTTTTGTGACATGGAAGCATGGAGACCACGAGGAGTGCACCATAGAGGTCTATGGGGAAAGATTGCAATGCATTTTCTGTATGTTTAAGTCACCTTGTAGAAATGAAAGCCACTACTCGCTGCCATGCCTCATACCATGCCAGCGACCTGGGTTCAGATGCAAGCTTGCATCACCGGGCTAGGAGGGAAGGAGAGGACTGCTCTCCTCTAATTCGAGAGGGTTTCAGTTCCAGTGTCTGCTTGCCCCTAATTCTGGCTGAAGGAGAGGCAGGCTAGGGCTATCAGCTAGGGGAGGCAGTGGCAGCTGTCAATTCTCCATGCATGGAAGCGTGCATTGAGACATCTGGGTGGTACTGCGATGCCCTAGGGAGAAAACCTAAAAATATGTCTGTCCAAGCTGCTGCTGACCATGACCACCTGCAGCCCTGTACTCCACTGAGCATCCAGGCAATGCTACCATTGTGTGAAGGTAAGTCCTGGTGGAATGCAGGGGAGTGGAGGTGATTAGCATCCAAAGGGCAGCTTAAGTTCTAAAGAAACAGCACTAACTGCAAAAAAATAAAAATAATAATAAAAAAATCACCCACATCTCTAGTGTGTCCTCATAAATGCTAGCCTGGGATAGGTGTTGTATTGTCACCTTCCATTTTCAGCATCACCCTTTACTCACCGTGGGATATGCTATGGTAGCAAGGAGGCTACATCTTCCCACAAAATCTGGGAGTAAGGCCTCACCATCACATCTTATAGTCCCATCAGCCCGGGATGGAATGTCAGAACACAATGGGACTCAAGTCACATGCATGAAAACATGATGCACTCTACCAGTGCCACTTGACTGGGCAGTGCACAACAGTTATTGCAGTATTCTTTAGTTAGGTATTTTGTGGTGCCAATTTTGCACACCATCCCCAGTGTTGTTTGGCTTTCTCAGCCTATTAGATGAAATGTTCTAATAGTTTACATACCATTAACAGTATCTTTAGTTGGGTTGGTATCACTACCAGTTGTCATACCGCTGCCCACTCTTAGTGAGACTTTTCCAGCCTGCTGTACAATTTAGGTGGATGTCATGTCAGTTCTGCACTCCAGTGCAGAACATTAGTATTACCTTCACAGCTCATTGAAGAAAGTATTTAAAGAATTATACTAGTAATTAATCATAATTAAATAATTCAGTCATGAACACAAGGAATCAAGTATAGCAATTATTAGCATGTACTGTACATAAAGGCTGACCCTGTTTAGATTTTCCAAAGAGTCTGAGAGATATGCAGTTGTATCTGTGTAAGGAAAAGATAAGTCAGAAGGCAAGAAAGACACAGACCTGGGGTCATCAATCAATACAAGGCCTTTAAAATGTGTCCCATACTATATCTGAGTCTGATTGTACAGTCAAGCAGAGGCCAACTGTTTCATCAACAGTTAGAAATCATGATGACATGGGTCATTGGACTGGATTGTAGGCATGGGAGCCTCCATTACTCTTGCAACACACCAATGCCATTCTTAGTCTGTTCAAAAAAATGTTAAGAAAGACTATATAGATGAAGGGTCCAAATTTCTTTCAGAGGTTGTGAAAGATGAGAGTGTCATAGAAGCAGGACTGGGAAAAGATGATGATGATGATAGTGATGGTGGTGATGATGATACTGCAAGTGTTTCTCTTGCCACTAGTAGTGTAGAACTTTAGAATACTGCATGTCACTGCAGAATGCTGTCTCCCTCCTGTCTCCCATTGTTTTCTCTCAGCAAACATTTGCCAATGCCTATCAAAGACAAAGAGCTCTCACATGGCTTCTTGCAGCCAGCAACAATAAGATGTAATTTGTTACATGGGCATAATATTTGAAACCTTTGGCAGCCTACCATTAGTAGACAACCCTTTGGGTTGCTGCACCTGCTGTCTACCTACACCAAGTTAGGAAACTTAATACAGTGGTAGACCTACAACCAACTAAGCAGTAGTGGGTAGGGGACCTAGGATTAATCTCTAGTGTGGAAAATGTATTAATATAAATCATGCTAAAGGAAAGTCTGGTAGAGTATCTTGAATGCAACTGGCTGCAAGACCACAGGCAGCATGGATTCTCAGGGGAAGGGTGTCATGCCAGAAGAATCTGATTGATTTCTTTGACTGGTGACTATTGAAATAGATCAAGGGAGGAGTTGATATGGCCTATTAGGACTTTAGCAATGCCATGAACACTGTGCTGCCCAGTTCTGATCAAGAAATTGAGCAGCCTAGGGCAAGACCCAAAATGGTGAAATGGGTCAAAATTGGTTAATGGATAGATGACGGAGTTTGGTGGTTAACAGGACTCAATTTAATGATGGGAGACTGACCAGCAGGGTGCCACATGGCTCAGTTCGGGACTGGTCCTCTTCAATGTCTTCATAATTGACTTTGCAGAAGAACTAGATAGGAAGTATGCTTTGTTCAGATCATACCAAAATGAGTAATAGGATGGACCTCAGGAGGGTAAAGAGAATATGAAGGACTCTTGGAAAACTATAGAAGTGGTCAAAAGCATTGCAATTAGGTTCAGTGCCAAAAATTGCAAAAGTGTGCACCTGGGACATAGGAACCCAGGAGTAGAGTACAGGATGGGGTGGGAGAGAGGTACTGACAGTCCCTAAGCAGGAATAGGAGCTTGGGGTTATCATATCTGATGATCTCAAAGTGGCAGGGCAGAGTGACAAAGTCGTGGGTAGGGTCAGTGAGATGCTGGGATGCATAGGGAGAGGTATTTCCAGCAAGAGAAGGGAGGTGGTTATGGCTCTGTATCCTTGATGATGAGACCTAATCAGGAGAACTGTGTCTAGTTCTGGAGACTGCACCACAAAAGGACATAGACAAGGTGGATGCAGTCTGGAGGAGAGCAACTAAAATGGTGCAGGGGTTGCATGAGAAGCCCTATGAGGAGAGACTAAGGGATCTCAACACATACACCCTGGAAGAAAGGAGGGTAAAGGAACATGATAGAAACCTACAAGTATCTCACAGAGGTGAACTGAGTGTTGTAAGTGAGTCTCTTTTAAATAAGAAAGAGCACCAAGACCAAGGGCATGCAATGAAGCTGGAGGGAGGAGTTTAAGAGGGATGTGAAGAGTACTACTTCACTGAAAGGGTGGTAGACACCCTGAACAGACTGCCAGTAGAAGTGTTGGTGTTGAAAACAGAAGTGCTCTTCAAGCATTGGTGGGATAGACAAAGGGTAATATTAGTAAGTTGGCAATGAGGGTGTAGCTTGCCAGAGATCAGTTAGGGTCTGCAGAGACAGAGCAGGCAGGAACATCTGGGATGACTGTGAGGCCAAGAGGTCCTTTTCTGCCAGAAATTCTACATTTCTAATGAATAAAAATGTTGCAGCAGCATGCCACAATGGCATCATTTGTTGAATTTGTGCTAGTTTACTCTTTAGGTTGTGATATGTACTGCACCAGACTGAGATTGTGAAATGACAGTAACACTTAACATGGACATGCCTAAAAATGAGTAGAATCAACAAAATAAAGACACAAGTGGGCAATATCATTTTTAAACCATTTCTGCAAGGGGTTGGAACTGATGCCACACTATGCAGTGTGCTTTCTTTCCCTCTCCTAGGATACTAAAGGTCAAGTGAATAATTTTTTTTTTTTGTTTTAAAACTATTGTCAAATGCATAGATTGTAACAATGGCAACAATTTAGTGCATCTAAAACAGCCTTGTTAAGTTCCACTCCTAGTGACCCATAGTCTGGACCCCATCACACACAAATGTTTGAATCGCTCAGTCTGAAAGACTTGATCATAGTGTCAGGGCAGTGCTTTTGAAGCAAACAGCAAAACCAGGATGCACCTGGAAACAAATGGATCTTAATTCTCAGTGTGCCTTCATGGACAAATATAAATAAGGAAATAAAGAGAAACATAAATGTAATACACAACACAGTGAATTAATTGATTAGGATACTTTTGTGGAATTATCAGAGACACACCAAACTGAACTTGTAGAACTTTCTAGGATTCAATGCTTGAAATTAAAAAATAGAACTTTCAGTAGTTTGCACATCTCAGTTATATCTTTCTGTTACTAACCAGAGACCCTATACACAGTCACAATTATTGTCACAAAGTGGTTAGAAGGACCACTCTGTGGCACATTCTTAACGTTCCCCACCTTGTGCTATATATAAAGGGGTCGCAAAGTTTTTACCTACGCTAGTGTACAGGTCAGTGTGCCAGGCATGGGGTCATAATGCCACAAGACATTATGCCATAGCAATACACCACACTGCCAGTACAATGCGATACTTTGCAAATGGCATTGTTTTCAGGGATCAGCCCCCATACCCCCATTATAGGGGCTGCGCCCTACACCCCCCAACTAATAGCACTAACTCCGGAGTGACATAATATCGCACAAACTACGTAAAAGGAAAAATCAATACATCTGGATTGGAAACCAAACCGGGTCCCAAATGCACTGCTTTCCTCCCTTGTTGACAGTGGTTCATCTCATCGATTCATTGTAGCTGCTGGGCAGACCCCTGTCCCAGCAGGATTCTTTATCCTGCACTGGGAAGAGTGAGAAAGGGTGCACTACCACGCGTACTTCCTTTTGCTGTTTTGTACCCTCTCTCTTTGCCAACTGTGCTGTTCTATCTCACGATCATGTTGTGCACTGTAGAATGCGTGCATTTTGACTCCAGTAGGCTGTGCCAGCACAGAGAAGATGCATTGAGTCCTTGATAATGAAGTTTCTAGTGTTCATGGAGGTACTGTGCTATACATAGAAGCTCCCCACCTAACCCCTCATCCAAGGTGCAGAACTCTAAAAGAAGTTTCTCAAGTGGACAGCACCTGCAAGTGAAAATGTCCATTCTGGCAGGGGAAGGGTTCAGAGCTGAACAAACCCACAAAGAATTGCAGAATACAGGAACAGGGCTAGTAAGAGGGACCTACTAGACCCCAATGATTTCATCAAATGGAGGATTTGGGAGTCATTGAACCACCAGAATAGAGTGGAGTGGAATGAGACAATTAAGGAACAGCTGGTCATGAAACAGACCAAAAGTATGAGGCAAGATGTTGGTGGGTGGTTTAAGTATTTGAGCCATATGCCCAAGTCAGGGGCAAATGCCTGGCAAATTACAATTGGAACCATGCCATTAGTTGACCCCTCTGCTGTCTCAGTCCAGCATGTTTGTGTCTGCACAGGCTATTTTCAACCAGTCAATAACATCTAGATTTATGAGTTGCCCTTGCAGACTGTAGCATCCATTTGTATACTGGCAGGTACAACTTTATTGATACAAAGTGCAAGTACAACAAGTATTACACATAAATAGACATTAAAAACATTTTTCAAGCAATTCCAAACTCAAGAAAGAGCTTTATATAAATATACAATTCAGATTAAAAACATTCTCTATTTTCCTTAGTCTATTAGCAGCTATAGTGAATTGTGCAACACTATACAATATTGCCACTTTCTCTGTATTTAACAAGTATTCAATCTGTTTGCCAAAGGTAAATCAGAAATCCTACTAAGTTATTGGGACAACCATTTTTCTCTCAAGTCACCAGATATGGACATATAAATAATATATGAACAGTATCCCATTTCCTGGACAGAGCCTTACATTCTATTCCTCTCTTAAAATATTCCATTTCATAAAACTGGCTAAGATGCCCCATTTATGTTGAATCTTAAGTTTGCTAAAGCTTTATAGTGCTAATTATTTTCACACTATGATAGATGTGCCTCTTTGTTTAAATGTTTTTGTAAGAGATTTGTAAATTGGAAAATTTATTGATGCAGAGACTCTAGCCATGTCCTGCTGCCTTGAAACATCTTGGATCCTATTTACTGCATCCGAACAAAATCTAGCACTTGTGTCCCTAGTTCTTATTTTTAAAATTGATTCTATACCCAACTTCCTTAACTGATTATCCAGTTCCTTCATCCATGCACCATCCTTTAACACAATTGTTTCTTTGAGAACCTGAGTCCAGCCATCTTTACAGCAATTATACAATACAGCATTGTCCTCTAGGCAGTTCAATATCCTATATAAATAATTAAATTGCCTAGTCAAACTTCAGAAACAAGGCTCATGCAACCCATTTCAGTTCTTAAATATTCCTCTGGTATAAACTATGGGAGGGATAAAATTAATCTGATGTATAAATTCTTAATTGGTTCGAGTGATCAAATTATTGTATGATCCCCAAATTTCTACTCCATACAAAATTGCTGAATCCACCTTCATCTGAAAGATTTTAGTAGCGCAGATGCTGAGTTGTTAAAGAATCGTTTGGAAAATGTATTTATTACTAATTAAATTCATCTAGCTTTCCTTTTACATTCTTCTATATGCAATCCCCAAATACATGTGTTATGAATTATAATTCCTAGATGGGTAGCTACTTGCAGTCATTATTATACTTTCCACACTTTTCCACTGAAAATTCATTTTTAAGATTCATTTGACAATTAGAATTTTTATTTTTCTAATATTAACTGATAACTGTAAATCTCTTAGAGTAGAAGCAACATCTGACAATGCTGTTTGGAGACCACTTGCTGTCCATGAAATTAATATAATATTGTTAGCATATAAAAGTGCATTAATCTTAATGTTATTTATTTCTGGGGCCTCAGTCTCTACTAAATCCAATCTTTGCACTAGTTGATCAATGTAAACATTAAGCAAAAGTGGTGCAAGAAGACATCCTTATAACACCTTTAACTGTGTTACTAGATTCAGTCAATCTCCATCTACTGAAAAATGCATTTGAATGGTTGTATTTGAATACAGTCTCTGTATAAGCTTGAGCATTTTCCTATCAGTTTCCCATGCCTCCAAAATTATCCACAAGATTTCTCTGTTTACACTATCAATTGCCAAAGTCATATCTATAAATGCAAAATATAGAGGAGTTTTATTCACTTTTGCCTTTCTAATTAGACAATCCAATATGCATATGCAATCAAGTGTGGAATGCTTTCTCTAAAACCAAACTATTTATCTGACAAAATTTTATTTTCATTTACCCAATAGTTACATCTCGTAAGAGAATATGTGAATATTTTGGCTGAAATATTTTGTAGGGCTAATGGTCTATAATTGGTGGGATCATATTTATCTCCTTTTATGTTTGCTTGTTGTCATGCGCAAGAAACATATTGTGTCAGCCTGCTTGTAGTAGCTAATTGTGGAGGTGTGGCAGTATTGTAGCCAGTGCCAGCAGTCCATTGTGGGGCTAGTGTTGTGGGCTAATAGAGGAGCAGACTGTCCATGATAGCAGTAATGTAGCGTGCCACCAACTTGAAAGAAACTCTGCAGCTGCAATCATGGAGTGCCCTGTCATTAATAATCATCTGTTTTGCTGCTGTGGCAGTCCCTGATTACAGCAGTGAATTACAACTTGTCATATCTGGTGTCCTTTCAATAGACATGGTGGTGGCTTCAGCCGTCCACCTCTAACAATCCCACAGAAGCCAATGGACAGCCACTGCCTCTCACAGTCCCATAAAAGCTGACAGGGTACCAATCCCACTGTTGACATGCCCTCCCCAGATCATTTGCTGATGGGGTAACCCAATCCCAGTTGGCATAATGTCCCTGCATTTGGTTTTAATTTCACTTGGCAGCGGATATCGCCATCCGCCCCTCACATCTACATAAAGCTGATGGGGTGCCGAACCTCTGTTGGCATGCCCATCCTAAATTCATTTGCTGACAGAGAGCCCAATCCCTGTTGGCATAATGCCCCATTTGTTGTGAGCTGAGGTGCCCAATCCCTCGGCTCATGCACACCTCCCAGCACTCTGCATGTACTGATGGGGTGCCCAATCCTCATCGGCTACAGCCCCCAAGAAACACTCAGGTGGCATGCTGGGAGCTTGCCCCAGCATTCTAAACCACCTGTAAATAAAGAAAACCTTCACGTTGTTTTTCTTTTTTTTTTCAACCTGTAAAATAAAAAGTCCCTTGTTAAGTCCAGTGCACCCTTCCCAACCCGCACTCCACCATCTTCACACCCTACCTCCCACATCCCCTCACCCCATACTTACTCTCCAGAGCCTGGCGCAATCTTCAGTGGACTGGGAACACGTCTGCACTCTTCAAAGCCAACTGTGAACTGAAGAAATGCCGGTAAGCTGTATAATGACATAAATGTTTTTTTTTTAACTTATGTGGATATCTCAGCCATTTTCACAAATGTTGGTACCACATTTTCAACATGGGGTTCTTGGGACCCCATCTCATGAATTCAGTGACTATTCATCTGGTTATTCGATCCCGAAAGGTGATTTTGCTGTCACTGTGTGGAATCACCTTTGGGACCAAGTAACAGAATGACAGTGTCACTGTTCTGTGAGGCAGGCTCCCAAATAGCCCATGTTGCAAATTTGGTGAAAAATTCAAATATGACTGTGTTAAGAGCATGCATTACACAGTTTCACACTCATAACTTTGCAAATATGAAATATTTTCACTCCAGATTTTCAACACTGGCATTTTTCACACCTCCATATGAACAGTACAGCTGTCATTTTTCACATCCTGGCCAAATGTGTTTTCACACTTCCAGTGCAGAATAGCGTCACTGTGGGAAATCAGTATTTGGGACAGATTAAGAGAATCACAGTGACACTGTTCATGAGCGGAGGTCCTAAATGCCTATGTTAAAAATTTGGTGACAAATGCCCATAAATGATTATGTTATGAGTGTGCATTGCAAAGTTTCCATGCACACTCTTAACTTTGAGAATTTGTAATATTTTCACTCAAAATTGTCAACATTGTCAATTTTGCACACCTCCTTATGAACAGTACAGATGTCATTTTTCACACCTGCCCAATCTATATTTTCACACATCTGGCACAAAATGGCATGGTCACTGTGGGAAATCAACGTTGAACATAGTAACAAAATCATAATGCCACTGTCCATGAGCAGAGGTCCCAAATGATTTCATGAGGTGGGAGTCACAAAAGGTCATGTTGAAAATTTGTAGTGCAAATACCAACAAACACCTGGGATGTTAGGGTTCTAACCATAACTACCCCTTTACAGACTGACAGGCATCAGGGATGTGCCTTTGGATTGTGGCTGTAATGCTCACATATCCACCCCACCCTGATTGTTGGTGTCTGCAGGATATGGTGAGGTGAAATGCCACCAGTGTTATGGGTGATGACCAAAGGCACACCCCAATTCCTTTACATCTCTGCAGGATGTTGGCATGAGTTAAATACTTTACTGCCATTCCTATTCTGCATCTGTCTAACTCCTGCATGTCCAATGCTAATATCAGCAAGCAAACATTCAGCATTGACAAATGCTTGTTTATATATTGGTACAATCTCAGCCTCAAGTCATGAATTTGGAACTTTTCTAGCTTAATCACTGTCTCAAACAGCTTCTCAAAATGTCCAACCACCAAGAAGATTCAAACTGAAAAACTCAGCTGGTATTCCATCAGTACCGTAGCTTTATTCTTTTTTGAGCTTTTATAGCTATATCAATCATTTGTTTTTGTTATTACAAAATCAGTTTGAGGTAAATTGTTTCCATATGTACTAGTGATGACTTTGAAAGGTTTGGCCAGATACTTGTTAGGTTCATATAAACTTTCAAAGAATTAACCCATAAGGCTACAGGTATATTTGCTTCTATATTCAGATGATATCTATTTTCTGCCAAAAGAATGAGTTTCAGAAGTCTTGTGATTTTTTTCCATTACACCTTTTGAAACTGCACCCATAAAATATTAAAGTATTTTTATTAATAATAAGTTGTCTATACTCTTTCCTAAGTTGCACTAAAGCTTTTTATAATCACAATCAAAAATATCTCCTACTTAAACCTGTAAGTCTGTTTAACAGTTTGTTATATTTCATTCACTTTATATCATACCAAGGTGCTTTATTTAAAAGTTTTGCACCTTTAATTTTTCCTGTGCATTATTTTTATATAGTTACCTATTTAATATAAAAACTCTCAAAATGAGTGAAAAGATAGGTATCACGTGCATTACAAATCAATTCTTTCTTTCTAAAATGTGCAAGCTTTGTAGCAAATTGTGCATTTTTAGGGCATTATAGATCCCATTTAATACATTACTTTCACAATTGTAAGTGTTGATCTGCCTCCATAGTAGAAATCAAATAGTTTGAGTTCTGTACATTTAACCCTTCATTCACCTGGAGTTCAAAATAAAGTTATCTGACAAATTTTCTGGATTATTATAAAACTATACATCTTGGAATAAAGTGCCACATCTACTAGCACTAAATCAAGTAAAGTGACCCTTTTTTAGGAAATGTATATTCACCCAAACTATCAGATACATTTCTACCATTTAGGATACAAAGATTATGATCTACAATCAATTTTATAAGCATAAAGTCCTTTTTATTTTTACTATGGTCTTTAGACACTCTAACTGGAATATCTTTATATTACCTCTTATCATCTAAATTACATCCTAACTCTAGCTTATTAAAATCACCTACATGTGCATTCCAATCTCCAAATACAGTAACATAATGGGCAGGATTCACAGAAGGATGCTCCAGCGCATCAAGATGCATGGGGCATCACCAAAATACATCCAAGGGCAATTCTGGCAGGGTGCCAAAGCGCCAAGCACAACCCTGATGCACCAGTGTATCCCTGATGTACGCATACCACCAGTAATGCTATGCAGTGCATCTGGAGGGGCTGTGATGGGGTGTGCCCATGCATGCCAGGCACAACCCCATTCACAGACCCTAGTCTGTGGTGCAACCCCAGGGCAAGTCTAGGGATGAGCCACTGAATGATAAGTCTAGAAAATCTAGACTTAAGTAGGTAGCTCCAAGAGGCAGGCTGCCACACACAGGCAGCAGCATGGCAGCCTGCCCACCCTGCCCACCCTGGTAGTCCAGTGTGCCCCCAAGCCCCGTCCAATGCAGCTCGGTGGCAGTAACAGAAATGATGCAACCTCCAGCACCCATCCAGTGCCCTCCTTGCAGCAGTAAATGAAAAGATGACACCCTCCCAAGCCCCGTCTGATGCCGCTTCTGGTGGCAGTTTAAAAAGATGACCTCCCCAAGCCCCCATATGAAGCCACTCCAGGAGGTGGTGAATGGAGCTGCATTGGACGGGGGCTTGGGTGCACACTAGACTGCCAGGGTGGGCGGGCCGCTGTGCTGCTGCCTGCAGTGTGGCAGCCTGCCTGCAGGTGGCTCACCTACTTAAGTCTAGATTTTCTAGACTTATCATAAGTGTAGTTAGTAGCTTAGGGGATTGGGAATTAGACCTTAGCATCAAAGGTACAGGGTTTAAATCTGAATGGTGAAATTTTAGGGGAGGGTTAATGAATGGGAAGGGTGGAAGGGAGGGCAGCTGCAGATAAGGTGCTAGCTGCACATTCGATCAGACTTGATAGACCTCTAGGCCTTTATCTGCTGGCAAATTTCATATGTCAGTAGGATGAACCCCCTCCCAGCCCCAAGCCCTCGGTAAAGCCACCTTCCACAGCAATCAGCTGGTGCAGACCCCCAAGTACCCCCAACCCACCCATCTTCCCCACCCCAGCAGGGCCCCACTTTTGCATGGCAACTCAACCTACCCATACCACTACAGCCACCCAACGACAGAGCTGTCTGAGAATGACAGCTATTGCACAGCCTCTCGAGGGTGTTATCATTTCATTTACCACCACTGGGAGTGGCATCAGACAGGGGCTTGGGGGTGTTATCATTTCATTTACTGCCACCAGAGGTAATTGTACAGGGGCTGGGGGTGTTATCTTTTAGATTTACTGCTGCTGGGAGTGGCATCGGACAGGGCTGGGGAGTGTTACTTTACATTTACTGCTGCCAGAAGCGGCATTGGACGGGGGCTGGGGCATCAGTTCATTTACCGCTGCCGGAGCCGGAGGTCTTGGCTGGGGTCAGACAGGAGGGGAGGTGGGTATAGGTGATGCATTCTGCTGGGGCAGCTCTTGAGGATCAATGCAAATGGGGCTGTAATGACATGCTAATGGCCCCATTGCACCATTTATACCTATTGGTCTCATTTGCATGCCCCTGGCTGTGAATTGCATTTTTGGGTGCAGGGCATCCTGAGATACCCTGCCCCAATGGGTTCACAGCCTGACATGTGGGATGCGCTGGTGCAGCCTGGGATGCTCTGGGGCATCCTGGGCTGGGCGCACCTGTGCTATTCATGGAGGGGATGCACTAGGGGCATCTCCCTGTGCCTCCTCTGTGAATCACCCAATATGCACTCAGTGCATCTCCCTGCACCGGGCAGCCAAGATGCACGAGGCACATCTTCTTTGTGAATCCTGCCCAAGATGTCTACAGGTGGTACAAGTAGAGAAATCTTCCAAAAACTGGATAGTTCTTTAAGGTGGGCTTCAAACACATAATTTTCAAAGTAGGGAGGAAATAGCAGCTCACAAGAAGAATATTCATGTCTTTCTCAGTTGTTACATTAATGGCAAGCCAATTAGAATACAAAGAATTATATGTCTTATGGACTAACCATTTATTTTTGTATCTAATAAACACATCAGTCCACCACTACAATGATCCCAAATGGCCAGGGAGGAGTAATTGATGAAACCCTGCAATGCTATTTGTATACCCAAATCAAGTTATGTCTCCTGCAATAAGATCATATTTATTCATTAAGGAAAGCCATGAACCATCCTCATTGTTTTTTGCATGTACACCTGCTATATTCCATGATAGTATGGTTAAACCAGACTGAGTCTTAAGTGGTGGAGAGATAGTCTTTCTTAAAATTCAGTCTGAGAGTTTAAATGTAGAACATTCTGACTCAGAGCTCTCAATGGTACAAGAAAGAGCATCATAATAATTGTGACAAGACACGCTAACTATATGTGCACAACCATGTTCAAAGTTTTCCTTGTCAGAGCTATCAGTTACATTTTCTTCTAAAACCATACTGTTATTTATTAGTTTACATCTCTCCTTTCTACTTCTTGTTACTTTTTAAACTCTTGGGATCTCTTCAGTGCATATTTCACTACTGTTGGTTTCTGTAAGTATCTGATGATTGACTGTTGGTTGTCCTTTCCTACATTTATAGTTTGTTTAATTTGCTGTAAATCCTCATTCTGTGTCCAGGGTCTAGCTTCAAGAACTATACCCATTTTGCATGTTTCTTCCTTTAGTTTCAATATTTCATGTCCTATTGCTTTATTCTTCACCACTAAACAAACATAACCTTTATTGGGGAGACCTTATATCTGTAAACTGAGACCATATCTTCCCATGTAAACTTTGTATTAAGTTGAGTTTTAATAATATTATATACAGCAATGTTTAATAGAAAAGTGTCTCCTTCTAGCTTTGGGTATACCACAGAAGTAGACTGACTACGTGCAACTTGCTTTCATGTTTTTCTTGTTTTTATAATTATTTTTGTTTTCATGCTCTTAAAATCCTTATTTTGTTCTGTTTCCCTGTTTTGTTTTACATTCATTTTTGCAGCTTCCATTTACATGGCATTGTTTGAATTCCCTTTTCCTTATATTTTCTTGTCATATTTTTCCTCTTTCTTTTAGTCACAGCATTTTACTTGTCTTCTCTGCTTGACATCTGTTCTATTGTGATTTCTAAAGTCTCTCATCTATCTGTATTCATTGTCAGCCACCTCTTTTGTAATTTATTTTATACTTTTCTTTGTTTCCTTGATACCCTTTTCTACATAGACCATTTGTTTTAGCTCTTCTAACTGCCTTTTCTGCATTTCAGGTTCTTTCATAATGGCTCCTATTGACATATTAGCAACCACTAGAACTGTTTTTGGTCTCAGAAAGCTGTTAGCTGATAAGAATGTTAGCCTGGACATTATAGTCACTCATAATTGTTGGATTTAGTTTACTATCAGAATGTGGTTGCCCATCAGTCGTCCTCTCTTGGGGTATTTGGGCACACACAGTTGTGTCCCCTAAATTCTAAGTGGGAATTATATTAGTCTCCTGAGTAATATCAGTATCAGCACCAACTTTCCCATAGGACAGGTCCCCGCTGTTCATAAAGGGTGTGATAAAATTGTCAAAATCAGTCAAATAATCTTCTGTTATATCTTGAACCCTTTCAGCCTTTTCTTTAAGCATTAATGGCCCCTGTTTGAGTTCCCTTCAGTACAATCCTGGAATATACCTCCAGTCTCTTCATTCTGAGTTTCAAGTACTTTAATGGAATTAAATAGTCACCTGGTAGGCTATTATTTTCTATATCTCTGTACTATGTATGGGCCCTATTGGTGTTTCTTTTATTGTGGAAGATGTTCTAGGTATACAGATTTTATCTGAACTGTTTAAAATCTTGTGATCTTTTATTCTTTGTTATGATTTTGTCTCCTTTTATTTTTAAGTATGACTTTATCATTTCTCAGTTTCATACTTTTATCCTCCATCTCATCTATCCAGATGTATAATCAGATATGAACTGAGAAACAACTATACAGAAGAAAGAAGAATCAGTATTAAATCTGTATTAAATGCTAGAGAGTCATTTCTTAATTCTTCTCAGTTGCTTCTCCTTCTATTGCCGACTTTCACCTCCCAAGTCCACCAAGAAGAAGGAGCCCAGAAAAAAAACATGCTTTATCAGGAAGCTTTGATGGCAGAAACACTGGTAACTGATAGTCCATAGAGAAATCAAGGTGCTAAAAATTTAAAAGATTGTTATAAAAACCAGTAATAAAATGTACCCCACGCTATTTATAAAACAATCCAAAACTTACAAAAGTAAAACATAATGTACTGGGATCCAATTTACATTCCAGTTCACTGAGTTCTTAGGGGTAAGCTCATTACATGATAATGAGTAAAATGCCTTTAAAAAAACAGAAATACCAGGGACTAAGTATCAAAGAAATACTAAAAGGAGAAATAGCAAGTAGCAAACAAAAAGAGAGAATAAGGATTGGAAAATGGTATTCAGAATGAAGAGGTGCCAACATTTGCGCCATATGAAGGAACAATCATGTGATCTCAGCCCAAAATATAAAAAGTGAGTTTATATTACAAAATATATAAAATTAACTTCGGAAGAAAGTTACAAAGAGGTTAAATGCAAAGAGATACAGTATCAAAACCCATGAGAAAGAGGGCACCACATGAAAAAATATTGAAACATTGGCATACACACAATGGCTCAGTTTATACATACAATCACTGCTTGTTATGAACTCACTGCTTAGGACATCTTGCATACATGCATGAATGCACTCTTTCTTTAATTAAATTAATGTTGTAAGCAATCAGTTAGTTAATCAAATAGCCACTGAACAGACTTAACCAGTAACATTATTGGTTTTTCATTGTTGTAAATCTTTGTTCATTCAGATGTGTAGTGAAAAATATAGTGTGTTGTTTTAATTGGTACTGTATGTGTTTCTCTCAGTAAAACATCTCTTTGAATTTGAGAGAATAATATCATTATGTTATATAGAAGAGATGAGTGATTTTCCTTTACCATAGCATGTTATTTTGAATGGAAAGTGTCTATATTGTAACACTGAGTTTTAGAAGGAAATCACTTGCAGAGCTAATAGTACTTGTACAGCTAAAGATTAGTTTTCCTTGATTGGATCAAGTGACACTCTTGGTCCAAAGCTGCAGATTTAATTAAGAGTCACAACAAAATGTTTCATATTGTGCTTATTTGTATAATGTTGTCTCCAGAGTGGCAGAAAAAAAGTGGGTTAATAGGGATAAATAAAAAGAAAATAAACATTAAAAGTACTGTTGAGGCATTCATGCTGGTCTTGTTAGGACTGGAGGAAACCTTGAACAGAAAAGTCACTGACAGATGTTTGGCTGTGGTCCTCCAGTCCTTCTTTACACCAGGTTAATTGAATTATTAACATGCCAGTAACTACAGCCTGTCATGCAAAGCTTTCAGCATTCATGTGAGATAAAGTTTGTGCTGGATTTCCTCAGAGCATTCCCTCCTGAAGATTAGGGCTATTTGATAATAAGAAATCAGATTTATTTTCTGATTTTAGTAACTTCTGTATGAAGAACAAAAATTATGCTCCCACTAGGACATCCCAATAGATTCAGCCTTTCCTGTTACTGAAATTATCCATTTACATATCCTGCTGGGATCATCATCTTTCTGTTGATCAGTCTTTGCAGAAGAATCATGGCTAAGTCACACTTTTTTTGTGAAGCTGATGTACATATTATATTAACATCACTGAACTTGGCTGCACTCGAGCCTACTCAAAAGCATCTTCATCTCCCTGTTTATTAGCTTTTATTTTTTTCTAAACCCTGGCCTTGTTTAAGTGGATCAGACAACTGTGAGACTGAGACTCTTTCTGTGGAAGCACAGCCTATGCAACTGACATTTCATAGTGCTCAGCTCCCTAACACCAAATGGGTGACCCTTCAACCTTATTGCAGAGGTATCTCTAATACATCCAGCAGAGGGAAGAGGAGATGCATGAACTTTTGCTTTGGACCAGGAAGGAGGAGAACAGTGTCATCTCATACTAAACCCAACACCCTTTCTTGTTTTCACCTGATTCCCCACGGGTGTGCAGAGTCAGAGGGCAGTGAATAGCTTCATAATTGAATCCATTTTCAAGTCTTTAAACTCTCAACTTTGCTACTGTTAAAGGGGGAACAGCAGAACCCCAAGGAATACCACTTCCTCCTCCCTCGAGGAGAGCATTATCTGCTGGGACATTGCAGTGTTCCAACTGACAACCATCGGTGTCTTCTCATGATCAGGCTGTTAACCCAGCTCAATGAGGTCACCAACAGGGCAATCCACTTGCTTTGTGTTGTATTATTGTGACACAGTATGTATTGGGATGGATTCTCAAACAGATCCAAAACTTTTGCAGTAGATGAAAAATGGAAATTTAATTGCTGCATATTCAAAAGAAAAGTTCCACAGTTGGGGTAAATCACAAAACAGGCGAGTTGCAAATTCTGCAAGTGCTGAAAATCTGCAAATATTTTTCTGCAGCTGTGAAAATAATGTTAAAGGCCCTGCAGCCAGAATAACAGCAGGTGCTCCATATTAAGTGGAGCAGAAGACTTTCACAGTCTTGCAAAATTGTAGAACCATCACTCCCAGCGAGTCAAGCAGCCAGTCCCATAACTAAGACCAAGTAGCAACACCTGTATCAGCAGGACCTTGCACCCACTGACAGTATGAATCTGTTGGTTTGTCTCTTTCTGAGGTGTTTCTTCCTCCTGTGTCTATAGCACATACTTTTGTCTGTTAACCTCTTCGCCTACTGCCTGGTGGGCTCCTTTATGGGCAGCACTTGGTCCTGTGGTTGTGTTTTGTTGTCTTTCAATGGAAATTTGTGCTATTTGTGTTGTAACAACTGACATTATATACAGCCTACAGGTTTGCAGTTGCTGGTGCCTGAAACTCTGCTATAATTATATCCAAATTGTTAGTATACTGCTTTTTGCTAAGGGTGAGTTCTGCCTTACTCTCTGTAGTGCAGCATGTGTGCAACATTCTTTCTGCAACTGTGGAAAACAGTGACTGAGAATAGCTTTATTTATTTTATTTATTTATTGAAAAGTTTCACCAGGAAAGGCACACAGAACAATGAAATTGCTCATCTCCGTGCATCCTGGGGAGAGGGAGTGGAGTAACAACCAAACGGACAACATGCCAAATATAAGGATACATCACTACAATATGTACAATGGAAATTAAACAGTAGGCATATAACATAAATCATAAGAAAACATGAGATGTGCTCTTAACATAGGTCAGACACTCATTTCTTGAAGAATACAGATAAGTGCCTAGTGCATTTAGTAGTTAGCAAGCATACAGTATAAGGCATGAAACTAACACTAACGTATCAAGTGATTCATTAGGGAAGGAAGGGCAGCATTGTAGAGGAGAGGACAGAGGACAGACTGGCAGTGGTAACATGGATGAGGAAAATATCATCTTGGAGTGAGGAGATTAGGTGGACTTAAGGCAGGTACATTAGGAGAGAGAAGTTCTGCAGATAAGAGGAGAGGGAAGGAGGGAAGAGGTGTGACATATTTGATGGGGTAATTGGTTCCAAAGTTTGTGGAAATGATGTGAGAACACATTCTGTCCTACTGAGGTAGAGCGCTGAGGGACAGCCAGCATATGAGAGTCATTTGATCTAAGGGAGGGCAGGGAGGGAGGAGGAATAGATAGAGTGGAGCACAGGTAAGAAATGAGCGAACCAAACCAAAATTTAAAGATGAATTTAGCGCTATGGGTGAGACATCTGTTGTCAAGCAAGGGAAATGACAGAGAGTGATACAGGTGGTAGTGATGCATGGGAGGGGGGTCCAGAGCAAAATGGCAGAAGGAGTTGAAGAGGGTGTCCAATTTGGTTAAGGAAGACTTGGAGCAACACTGTAGACTACATCTCAGTAGTCAAAAATAAGGTGTATCATCTTCTGAATGAGATCATGCCTAGCCAAAATGGTATGTTGCTGTGGTTCCTGTATAGGCACCCCACTTGGGGTGCAGATTTTCAGGATGGTGTCTATGTCCAGAGAAGTTGAGGTGTTGGTCGAGCCATACCCTCAAGGTATATAAATGAGGTGGCATCCTCAAGGATTGTCCCATCAAAGGTGTGGAAAGAGGGCATTGAGGGAAGCCTAGAGAGTCTCTGCCTAGTGCCAAAGGTCATGGAGACAGTCTTTTGGTGTTGAGAAAGAATTGATGTGGAGCTTA
The DNA here is from genome assembly GCA_016271365.2 of Neoceratodus forsteri. Classification (NCBI taxonomy): domain Eukaryota; kingdom Metazoa; phylum Chordata; order Ceratodontiformes; family Ceratodontidae; genus Neoceratodus; species Neoceratodus forsteri. Next base: position 797,561,046 of record CM028131.1, read on the forward strand.
GCAGTGCTGAACCTTGTTGAAGTCATGCTGTAGTCATGCAGCCACATTGAAGGAGACTGGCTGGAAGTGAACAGGACTGTGTCAACAAACATATGGATGGAGGATGAAAAGCAGACCTATGGAAGGTCACTCAGATAAATGTAGAATAGAAGTGGGCCAAGCACTGAGCCCTGTGGCACACCAGTGTTGATGTGGAGTGAAGGAATATAGAATCAGCAATTTTAACTGATTGCATCCTACCTACAGGGTAGGCTCTGATCCAGTTTGTAGCTGAGTCGATAGGCCAGCTGATGTGAGGTTGTTTAAAAGGAGGGTGTGGGAAACTGTGTTGAAATCTTGGTGAGGTCGACAAAAATAGTGGATGTAATTAGTTCACTGTCCATCCCAGAGGATGGAGTCGATAAGCCTAAGTAGGGAGGGTGGTAGAGTGATTTTTCCAAAACACTGATTGGTAAGATGCAAGAAGCAGGAGTCTTAGTGATAGGAGGAGAGTTGAGAGGGACCAAGTGCTCCTGTAGCTTGGCAATGGTAGGGAGCAGAGATATAGGACAGTAGTTCCCAGATGAAGAAGAATCTCCACCCTTAGCTAAGGGAAGGATGATGGTGTGCTTCCTGGCAGTAGGGATGGATGCAGTTGAGAATGAGAGGTTAAGGAGTTCAGACACTGGAGAGGAGAATGGAGGAGTTGAAAGGTATAGAAGTTTGAGATCAAGTCCATCAGGTGAACTGCCCTTATAGGTTACGTGCAAGAAGGGCTTTAGGGTGGCAGCGGGGGAGACTTTAGAAGGAAAATATTCTGGTGGGAGATGGTCACTTGGGTTATTAGTGGTGCGATAGAGTAGATGGGAGATGAGGGAGGAGGATAGGAGGAGGAAGCAAAGGACGAAAGTAGGAGTTAAATTCAGCATTGACTGAAGCATGGTGAGTTATAAGTGAGTTGTTTATTTTAATGAGTGGGGCTGGAGGTTTTGAATGGGGAGGGCATGGACTACCTTCCTGAATTTGAAGTGGTTGTTTATAGTTGATTGGAAGATGGATCTGAAGTGTTCAGCCTTCGCTAACTGGATGGCTTTTATGCAAGAATTCCAAAGCACAAGGTATCTTTCAAAGTCCCTATGTAGCTTGGAGGTTTTATGAACCTTCCATGCTAGATCACGTGTTCGTTGGCAGGCCAGCAGTTCAGAGGTAACCCATGGAAGGTGGCTACCAGAACTCTGGTGCGCTTTAATTGCGATGATGGTTCAGTATTTGAGAAAATTAACTTTGAAATAGTCCAGAACTTCATCAACTGAGTTAGTAGAGGCTATAGGGTCCAGTCTGCGTAAACTAGATCTTGTAGGAAAGGGGCAAGATCCAAAGAGTTGTAAGAGTGAATTAATAAGATTTTGTGGGGGCCTTGGGCCTGTGGCTTTATAGAACCAAATAGATCATATGGTGATCACTTAAGGCATCTGGAAGGATTCCTGATTTTATTACCCTGTGTGGATGGGAGGTGAGGGCCCAGTCAAACAAGGAGTGATTTTGTGTTTATGGTTCAACCATGTTGGTGCCAGAATTAACTGTGCTAGGTTTTGAGTGGCTATGACATTACATGCCTTGTTTAGAGAGAGTAGAGCCAGTTTGGGTTGAACTCACCCATAATATACAGCTTGCCCGAGAAGTGAGTGAAACAATAGTGGTAATGGTGTCAGTGGCTACAGAAGAGGGATGCCAGGATAACAGTAGACACCAGCAATGAAGATAGGGGCAGAGAACAGCAGGAATAATTTTATAATGAGTGCTTCATAGGCTGTAGGGAGGAAGTAGATAGAATAGTCATTAATTGGATTCAACAGGAGATATACATCACCCTCCTCCTCCTCCCTTACCTGCAGGATCTTGTTGGGAGATGGTGTAGCCAAGAATAGAGATAGAGCGGGTCAGACATCTTATTATTAGTGAGTTTCTGAGAGGTGAATAATGTCAGGGGCAAGCGAGACAGTGAGAGGTTGAAATATATCGATTTTTCGGAAGGGCTGTGAATATTTGGACGAGAAATTTGAGGCCATGTGGGAGGCTTTGGGAGTTGGAATGGGACTGGGCATGGTTAGCATTAGTAAACCAAGTGGCGATGGAGGTGTTAGGTCCAGGGTTGGGGTTTATATCATCCAATGATAGGAGTAGTAGAGCTACGATGAGATAGTGAAGTTTAGGATTTTATACCATGTCTGAGATCACCAGAGCTTGCAATTGTGGAGGTTAGTGGAGGGAGGTGGCTGAGTCATTAGTAGTTGTAGTGGCATAAGTGTTAGGCACAGACATGAGGAGTCACAAGGGAGGAGTGGAAACTGGGACCAGGTTTGGTAGAAGGGGATGGGGTTACAGTGTGGATAAACATAAAAGCATGTAGGATGGGTAAATAAGAAATGGTCAATGCAGTAGAAATTGTGGGCTATGTGGAGGTGAGGAGGGAGGGTAAGGGAGAAGAGCATGGAGTAGGCATGGGGTGACTATCTGGATGATGGGACAGTGAAGGCACTATCATGGAACAGAGTTACGCTCAATATGGTAGGTGGGAGAGGGAAGAGCCAACACATGGAGTGCAGTTTGTTTACTTTAGTTAGATGTTATTGAGCAAGTGAAATAGGGAATTGCAGCTGAGTAGAACAGTCCATACAAGCTAAAGATCCCTAGTGGACAAATTATATAAGGATCCAATGAGAAAGTCTGCACTTAGTTAATTAGACACATGCATTCATCTGGTCATATGACTAACCTAGGTATATAAATAATTGCCCAGATAGGATGGGGTTTCCTGTGGGTGGGTGGGCAAGCTGGTGGTTAGGTGCTGTTGGAGAAGCCACACTGCAGAGGAGCACCAGTCAAGGGCAAAACTAGATGGAAGGAAGGGGTGAGAGATTGTAAACTTACAGGCAGCTAAATTGGTGGGAGGAGAATAACTCAGGAGGGTCGGGGGGACAAAGGATGAATGAATAGTCACTAAATCTGTAGGTGGAATCACCCAGGAAGAGATACAGAGGTAGAGACAGGGCTTTTAAAGGATATGCCATACTTATCAATGTTTTTTTTTTTTTTGCTCAGGAACTTTTGCAGCTGCACATTTTCCTCAGTCCTCAATGTATTTTTCCCACAGCTATGTAAGTTTTGAGTATACCATTTAATGCTATAACCAGTTTTGGGGACTTGTCGATTTTTTGCACCTTCCAAGTGTTCTGAGAATTCAGTAAATCACGGAATAAAACACGCTACCACAGTTGACTCAAAATGTGATTATTTTTTTACTATAGAAATGCTGTTAAAATGGACACAGACCTCAGCACTTCAAGAGATATAAGCTCTCTTCATCAGGAGGTGGAGTCAAGTTCACACACTGAGAATTTATACAGATTTCATGAAGTCTTTGTTCATATGACATTCAATGTGAAATTAAACATATAATACAAAAACAAATACAACTAAAATGAAAATGAATTATTACATTTGGTAAGCTATCAGACAATAGCAGTATCTTATGACAGAAGGAATTTATATTCTCCATCCTATATTAAATTCAGTTAAATGTTTCCAAAATTGAAAAAGCTATTTGCTAGAACATCATTTATTTTATTTTAGGTGCTGCTCTATTTAAAGGTGCACATCAGAAATACTTCAAAAACTACTGCAGTCAATAATATGAGAATAATGCCTGATGTACAGGTGATAACCATGGTGTAATCACCTCAAGTAGTTGCTAGGGCATCAGTAAACCTCTAGAGCACAACAAGGTTTACCGATGCCCTAACAGCCATGGTGATTACACAGTGAGTTATCACCTACATCAGAATTGTCATTTATAATGTATGGGACTTGACATGAGAAGTTACACCCTCCTCCTGAACACAAGTAATTTAGCCTTATTAATGAATCTGCACTATAGCCACATGATTGTGTGGGAAAACAATTTATTAGAATACACGGACTGAACAACAATGGCCAAACCAGCTCCAGAGTTAAAATCTCTATCATATGTGATAAGAACTAGACTCAGAAATGGTAGTAGCATAGCCCTATCAGAAAATCGATCTTACATCTTTAAGAACAGACATTCTTTTCTGTTATAAAACCTGGTGTTCAATATCAGACACTAGTTCAAAAGTTCAAGCGGAAACTGTAAAGTGGGGACCTTGTCTAGAGTCGATAAGTGTTAGAATCTGAAAGTAGCGAGAGCTTCTACTTCATAATCACATCTATTCAGGATCACTAACCAGGACACATGGTCACTATGGAAGGCTTTAGAAAATCTACAGCTGGCAGGACTGAGCCACAGCAGCAGGAACCCAGGCTCTCGTCTGTGACCGGGTTTGATTCCCACTCCCAGAATATTTTATTTTTCAAACTTGTGCACTCTGTGAGGTGAACCTCCACAGAGTTGAGAATCTTTGGGGGGTCCAGGGGGCAGTCCCCATAATGAGGGTGTGGGGGCGGGGCCCCAAAGAAAAAGACTTATGCCTCAAGGCAGAAAGTGTGCTGTATTGGCAGCGCGATTTTGCCATGAGGCATGATGTTCTTGTACATTATAACCCTGTCCCTTTATCCAAGAGGTCTCAATAGAGAATTGGACCTAACTATGTATGTTTAAACACCTATTCTATTTATGCTTATCATATGAATTCTTTCTATACCCTCCTGGTTAGTATGATGTCTATAGAATACAGTCTGTCATTGTATTTTGTAACAGTATTGATTCAAGCTGTATTTACTAATTTAGTAAATTTAACATACATACAAGTAAAGAACTTAAATTAGGGACTGTATATTATTTAGCACATTTGTTTGTCTCTTTTCTCTTGTGATCCTGCAAATGGTTTATTATCAACTGCAGCAGTTTTTTAAGTATTTCTTGATGCTCTTTAAGTAGCTCAGCACCTAAAATAAAATAAATGATGTTCTAGCAATTAGCTTTTCAATTTTGGAAACATTTAACTGAATTTATTATAGAATGGAGACTATAAATTCCCTTCTGTCATAAGATACTGCTGTTGTCTGATAGCTTACCAAATATAATAATTAATTTTCATTTTTGTTGTATTTGTTTTTTGTATTATATGTTTAATTTCACATTGAATGTCATATGAACAATGATGTCATGAAATTACTGTATAAATTCAGGTGTGTGACCTGACTCGACCTCCTGATGAAGAGGCTTAGATCCTTGAAGCACCAAGATCTGTGTCCGTTTTGCAGCATTTCTATAGTAAAAATTGCATTTGAGTCAACTGTGAGTGCATGTTTTTCTGTGATTTCCTTTATTTTTAGCCTTTTACCACAGCAGCTCCTGAACTTTTCTTGGCACACCTAGTTTGTGTGTTTGTGTTTGAGAATCAGCCCATCATCTTTTATTTGACACATTGATACTGAGTAATGTGAGTGGATTTCTATTGCACTATTCATGGCTTCTCCTCTGCCAACCACTAAAAGCCTATTACCAGTGGTGGGGGTGGGCTGCAGCTAGTCTTATCAGATGGTACATATATGAAGAGGGCTAGGGATGGACTGGATGTTTGATGCAGTCAGTGTGTGGGCTAAGAGGCAGTGCTGGGTATGGGATTGCACAGCTAGTTGGAAGAGGTAGGGGACATTACTCTGTTGTGGTTGGGGCTGACAACCATTGGAGATAAGCTGCTGGTGCTGGCGCTATGTGGTAGGTGGGAGAATATAGTGGCACCTGAGATAGTGACTTATGCTGATTTCATTTTCTTTGGGGTTATAATCCTGTGTATTGGTTTTGTCCCTGTGCTGGCCTAATCTAGGCAGCTTGGAATAGTGCTTTGAGTGCAGAGCTGTGAACTTGGAAACTCATGGTTGAATCCCATCACTACTATTTACTGACTGTGAAGCCCAAGGAGTCCCTTAACCTCCTGTGTTATCCTCTCTAAAGTATACTACTTTGGGTTGCATTGTAGGGATTTCAGACACTTCAGAAATGCTCTTATACCATTGCTGTGACATCAAAATGCTCCAATGCCATAATTTTTATATTGCACTGATGGTACAAAAGCATCAGGAAATGATTACACCTTACTCCTGACTAAAAAATTATCATTTTTTAAATGAAAAATATCCACCCAAGATGCTACTTCTTAAAACCTACCCAACAGTTCCCCAAAATACCTAACCACTCCTCAACAACCCAACCTCCCCACCACGCACACACACACACGCATGCACGCACGCACACACACCTCACAAGCCATTTGGACTTTTTAAGTGTCATAAATGTAAAATAATGTACCTTGCACCCAGCTACTCAACACAACACCCTCCCATCACCCCCAAAAGCCCAACTACCATTGCTGTGTTTTTATGTTTTTTAATTCATTTTGCTAATGTTGTTCACCAACTTCCTTCATATGCATAAGCAAACTTTGTCTGTTTACATTGCAACAAGGCTTACTCGCACATTAAATAAGGAAATAGCGAGGATGGAATCATTACAAATGACATGAACAAGCAAATAAAATATTAATTAAAACACTGCAACGGTTTCTTAGCATAGTGGGACAATGATACAGTAGGATGTTGAGCAGATGGGTCAGGACTGGTTCTTTAAAATTTTGCAAGCATGATTGAATAGTGTGTGTATGAGGGCAGGTCATTTTCTTTTACATTTTTTTTTTAAGAGTGCACTTCATAAACATTTATATTTCAGTATCACAGAAACAAAGAATTTGATAGCAGAAAGACACTGAAGGTCCATCAAGTCTGCCCTTAGTATAAGACATTACCACACCAACCTACTGCCGTGAGGGGCTGTTTCTCCCTCCCCACTACCCCACACCTTAAACCCTTGTCATCTCCCTTGGGACTATGAGTCCCCTTACCATGTCCCAACCACATTTAAATCTTTAAGGAAGAAGCACCACCACTTCCACTTTTTTCACAATTCCATCACTTTCAGTGAAGTCGGGCTTTTTGTTTCTTGAATTTGCTCCCACCAACCAACCTCCAGTTATGCCATTAGTAACTGAATCCCTATTTCTTACAAACAGGTCCTCACTGTTTATCTCGTCTATACCCTGAGAAACTGATATGTTTCTGTCATGTCTTCAGATTCCAGTCTGGTGCTAGCACATACATGTTTAGGGCCCCCAGGCATTCTCATAACATCTGGCATGCTGGCCTTTTCACTGAACTGACTACAACCTGTCAATTTTAGTCTGTCAGTTTCCTTCTCTCAGTGAAGGGCTTCAGAACTGGACATAGTACTGCAGAATTGGCCTCACCAGGGATCTGTACAGCCAGAATTATTTCACATCTCCTTCTGTCAAACGCCCATAAAACAAACAGCATTCCCAATGCCTTGCTGTATAGTTTAGTAGACAGGTCTTGCTAAGTGCAGTACTATGGCCAATTTCTTCACCAGCTCAGGACCTCTCTTCAACTAGTCCCTGCACCTGGTCATCATAGGGATGTCTGTCATCTATCCAGTACCAGATGAGCTTCAGTTCCAAGACTCCCACTTCATCATACTCCACTGCTTGGAGTAAACTGGCTTAGCACATCACACAGGGCTGGAGGTACTGTATAACTGAGGTGCATTAAACATAATCTTTCCTCACAAATTCTCACATACATTGCTTTACTATGTTTGCTCAGTGGTGTGATGGCAGCCATCTCAGTAAACACTATGAAAATTGACTCTGTGATGCTATGGTACCTGTCTCACAATCAGAATGGGCTCTACGCTTAAAATGCAGAACTATCCCTATTTATCCCTCCCACGTGAGTTTTTCTCCACTCACTGAAAGGTTAAACCCAAGCACCTCTGCAATGGTGGGCAGGAACCCCTTTGATTACCTCTCCTGTCACCCATTTTTTCCTTCTGACACAAAGTCATAGATGGTCAAATAGAGACCCCATTGTCCTATTGATTTGTTGCATCTCTAGTGCTAACTAAAGCTTCTCTTCAGTCCCCAGTGTTTGCAGCTCACTTTGATGCCTACCTGCAATGGTTAAACACTCAGACCTATAGCCTCCTGGGAATCCCGTGCTCAGGCTCCATGGAATCCAAACACAATCCCCCAGAACTACACCATGACCCAGGGCCCAGAACCACAAAATTACATTTTCTTCCTCTTTATACTCCTAAGCTCCTACCACTTAACTGTTCACTATCTACACTACTTTGATAGCTATTTACAGCAAAGAGGTTTGGTAAGACATCCCTCCAGTGGAGGAGAGGGCATTATACCTTGCCTGCCCAACAGTTTGTTGCACCCATCAATTATGGCTATGCAACCATTGCACCACCCGAGAGACAATAGTGGATAAGTAAATCACACACTTGCCCATGACCATAGTGATCTTTACAGACTGAGATGATACCTATCGTTACCTTCACTCAGACATGAAGGAACCAGCTCCTCTTCCCCACAACAACCAGTACTCAGCAAGACATTACTCAGTCACAAGGGTCCTGCAGTGGCCACATTGGGATGTACTGACCTGTCAAAAGGCATCCCAAATATAATTTTGCTTTTGTTTTTCAAAACATTTATTGGTACTTTTTGTCAACACTGCAGATACCTGTTTGAGGGTACCAGTATAAGTATGTGTTGATTAATTATGTTGTTTGAAATAGTAGGATTTAATATATTTGTAAACCATTTTGTGTTTACAATTACCATTATTTGTAGTTTGTAGCAACATGCTTTATTAATACATCAACATAGCGTACTAACTTTTCATTTAAAAATGAATAAACTGTTGTCACTAATTGCTCAAAGAGAAGTTAAGGTTTAAAGAAAATATATTTCATAAGGTTTAACTTTTTAAACTGTTAGGGCCATTAAACTTAATTTTTCAAATGAAAATGTGATATAAGATTGATAGGCAATAGTCCTATTGATGCCATGCTCATTTGTCAACACTATTTTCTATGAATCAAAGCAGACCAAACCAAACCAATTTTATTTCTGAAATGCTATTCCAAAATAGATAATAGCATTTTACACAATATCATCACACAATTTAAAACAGACTCAATTCTTAAAAAAACACAGGAGGTTTAATGTCATTATAAGCCATTGCAAACAAATACATTTTCAAAGCCGACTTGAAGGGCCTCAATGGACGGGCATTCCCTTACCTGATGAGGTAAACAATTCCACAGGGCTGGAGCTGCAAAAGCAAATGACCTGGCACCCAATGTTGTCAGAAGAACTCTGGAATCTCTAGCAATTCCTCGTTGGTGGGCGGAGAGGGCAAAATATGGTAGGGACAGAGGAACTCTTGCAGGTACACATAGTCCATGTCCGTGTAGGTCCTTCTAGTCAATAATCCAACCTTGAAGGTGATCCTCCACCGCATAGGTGTGACATGGTCAGATCTATGTAAACCTGTCAGCAATCTGGTAGCCACATTCTGCATGAGATGCAGGTGGCTAAGGTCCACCCCTGTAGCCCTAGGTATAGGGCATTGCAGTAATCAAGGTGCAAGGTCACCAAGGCATGGACCAATGTCGGAAGATCATCAGATGATACCAGGTACTTTATCCAGATGACATTCCTCAGATGGTAAAATGAGGACCTGACCATGGCCAACACTATTCTGAATGAACTTTCTGTATTATGCTACTCTATTCATGTTGTGTAACCATCAATGCCATGTTCCTTTAGAAATCTGTTTAGTACTGCTTTGACATCCTGAATAGTGCTTTTTACACAACCTCACCAGGTAGTGTAGTTCATTTGTTATTCACCCTGTCTCTGAAATATTACTTCAAATATTTCCCATTACACTGTCCCTCTCATTTTTCAGTGCATGTCTTTGAGTTCTACTTACACTGACCAGAAGAACTAACTATATATACTCCACTCTGTCTATCCCATTTAGTATCCAGAGCACAGTGATCATGTCCCTGCTCAGCCTTCTCTTTCCAAGGCAGAATAATATAAGTGTGCCAATTTCTCCTCATCGCTTTTGACTCTTAAATCACTAATCAGCAAGGTGGCTGTGTCTTGAACCCTCTCAAACTCTTCAATGTTTCTCTCCTTACAGCAATGAATAGAACTGAATTTAGATTCATACAGTGGTCTAACCATTACAGAGAAAGGACCTCCTCCCTTAGAAACATAGAAACATAGTAGTTGAATGATAGATAAGGACCGCTAAAGGCCCATCCAGTCTGCCATTTCTTTTTCTACCTTATAAATGTGCCATCGGCCTTTGTTCTGTCAGTGGCCTATCTATTCATACTCATCTGTTTTGCTCCCTTATGCATATCCCATTCCTGTTTGAAGCCCTGCACTGTATTCATAGCTACCACTTCCTGGGGTAGGCCGTTCCATGCATCCACCACCCTTTCTGTGAAAAAGAATTTCCTCACATTCCCCTTAATCAGCCTCCCTCTAGTCTCATGCTGTGTACTCTTGTCCTGCTATTTTTCTTATATTTAAACATATTAGACTCTTTCACTTTGTTAATGCCCTTAAGGTGTTTGAATGTTTGATCATATCACACTCTCTCCTTCTTTGCTCAAGGTACACATATTGAGCTCCATTAATCTCTCATATGTTGATGCAGTCTCTGTACCATTTTGGTTGCCCTTCTCTGGACTGCCTCAATTTGGTTAATGTCCTTGTGAAGGTGTGGCCTCCAGTACTGCTATGCAGTACTCAGTGTCTTGTAAAGAGGGATTATTACCTCCCTCTTCGAAACATGATACCCTACTAATACCCTAACATCCCCAGCCTTACCTACTGCGTTAGAGGTCTGCTTGGATGATTTCAGGTCATCAGTGATGATGATGCCAGAGTCTCTTTCTTCCTTTGTGACTGCCAGAAGCTCCCCTCTCAGCCTATAGGTGGCTGCAGGGTTTCTCTTCCCTATGTGCATGATCTTGCACTTCTTTGCTTTAAATCCCAGTTGCCACTCTTCTGACCATTTTGCTAGTTTATCTAGATCTCTTCTCATTCTGCCTACCCCATCTGGATCATCTACTCTGTTGCAGATCTTGGTGTCATCTGCAAAACAGACAAATATTACCCTCTAGTCCATCTAAATGTCACTAATGAAGATATTGAAGAGGACTGGCCCAGGACTGATCCCCGAGGTACCCCACTTGTGACTTGCATCTCTTCTCACTATATACCATTTACCACCACTCTCTTGTTTTCTGCCTGTCAACCAGTTTGCCACCAGTTGACCAACTTCTGACCCACCCTGAGTCTACCCAGCTTATTAATCAATCTTCTATGTGGAAAAGTGTTGAAAGCTTTGCTTGTCAAGGTAGGTGACATCAACTGCTCCCCTTGGTCCCACCACTCTGGTTACCCAGTCAAAAGAAATCTATGAGATTAGTTGGCCAGGACCTTCCTTTTGTAAACCCATGCTGTCTTGGATCCGTGCCCCTATGGATTCCAGGTGTTGCACTATCCTTTCCTTAAGGAGTGCCTCCATAATCTTGCCCACTACTGAGGTAAGACTGACTGGTCTGTAGTTCTCTGCCTCCTCCCTGCTACCACTCTTGTGGAGAGGGATCACATGAGCCCTTCTCCAGTCTTCTGGGACCTCTCCTGTCCTCATAGACTCACTAAACCATTCTGCTAATGGCTCTGCAAGTTCCACCCTTAGCTCCTTAAGTACCCTGGGATGTATGCCATCAGGTCCCATTGCCTTGTCCATCCTGAGCTTAGGCGAACTCTTGTAGGACCTTTCTTTTGGAAGGAGTAGTGCTCACCTCCCTCCCCTGTGTCCATGGTGCTGGGCTGTGTGCCCTGCTGTACCTTCTTCATTAAATACTGATCAAAGTGTCTATTTAGGATAGATGCTTTTACAGGGTCCTCCTCCTCATATGCCCCTTTTCCTTTTGAGCTTAGCAATACCCCCTCTGGACTTATTCCTTCACTAATGTATCTATAGAAAGTCTTGTCACCTTCTTTTACTGTTCATGCTTGTGTTTCCTCAGTTTGGGACTTTGTCTGCCTTACTGCCTTCCTTGCTTCCCTTAGGGCAGTTTGGTATGCCTCCCTATCTTTATCCCACTGTGTTCCTTATATTTCCTGGAGACCAGTCTTTTGGCTCTGACCTTTTCTGCTACTGTATTTGAGAACCAAAGTGGTTTCCTTCTTCTTTTGCACTTCCTTTTCTGTTTAACACAATGGGATGTTGCTTCAAGTATTGCATCCTTAATGCTTGCCCACTTTGCCTATACCCCTGTGTTTCCTTTTTGCAGGTTAGCTTAACTCTGTTGGCCATCTTATCAAAGTCAGCTTCTCTGAAGTCCCATATGTTTGCCTTGGAATGGGATGATTCAGATATAGTGGCCAAATTGAACCATACCATGTGATGGTCACTGGCCCCTGGTGACCTTCTACCTGAGATCGGTGATCCCTTCCCTGCTAATAAATACTAGATCTAGGATAGCCCTTGTGTCTTGTGGGTTGTTGTACCAGTTGTTTGAGGCCCTCCCTGCAGGGAATCCACCATGTGTTTAGTTCTGGCAGATGTTCCTGCTGGTATTGACCAATCTGTATCTGGCATGTTGATCTCTTCCTTACCATACCTAATGCAACCCATCATTGCATTTCCTCTTGACTGTGGCAGCATTCTGCATCTCTTCAGTTTACTATCCACAGTTCCTATACAGTCTATATCCTTCTTGCTGGCTATCCTGTCCACTGTTGCACCACACAGGGTGTACAGACCATCCACCAGGATCAAACGCTCAGTGACGCTTCACAGTTTATTTCACAACAAATTGGAGCAATTGCCATTGGACTGCATTAAGTGCCTACATATCCTGCCAGAGATCCTAGCAAAATTTGATAAGAGTGCTTGATTCTGGTGAACATCACTGTATATGCAACTCTGATTCCTCTTCTCTAGATTTAGAACATTGAACTTTCCCACATGAAATCCAAGCCCCATGGACCTAGGCTGAAGCATTGACCCCTGGGGTTCTCTACTCAGAACATTATTCCTCTGAATCTAGCAATATAATATGACTTGAATGTGCTGTGTATTTATTCTTCCATTACATTTCCCTACTGTTACCCAATTCTTCCCAGCATGCACATGGAAAAGAGTCATAGGCTCAGTGTCACTTTCTGGTCAGAACTTTAATTAGAGGATGATGGATACCTCCCCATCAGTAACAAGGGTGTTGGTGCATAGAGGTTGCCTCTAAACATTTAGAACCTCCCAGAGTGAAGCTCAAGAGGTTCTGTCACCATCGGCAGCCTCAAGATGCAACAGCATGCTTATTACCAATGAGGATGGCGTCCATTATCTTTTATTGTGTAGGATGCCACCCTAAACAAGCGGAGACACAATTGACCCTACACCCAGCACAAGAAGAGACAAAATCCCCACACCCAGCACAAGCGGACGATAATCAAGCCACACACCCACCATGGCCATAAAGTGCAATAACAAGAAAATGGAGTACAACATTTGAAACTACAACATTTTTACTTATGATTCAACAGGGGACAGTAGAGGAGAAGTCATTCACATCAAATATTTTTTTTGAAAAAGAAACTCAAGTTTAATTAATTATTAGTCCAATGAATTTGATCAGGTACTTCCTCAAATGAGTTTAAGGTCATGCCATGTCATGCTCTTTTAGATCTTCAGCCAGTGTGACCTGAAAAAAAAACATTAAGCTAAAGGTTGAAGGTGACAGACTAGCACTAACTGACAGATGCTGAGACAGCACGAAGGATTGCAAGGAGAAGTGCCAGCATCAGTTCTATGTTGTTATGCTGCATTAGTTATGTAGCTGCTGCAGCATAACAACATAGAATGATGTGCCTGATGCAGCTTAACAGCGTTTGAGAGAGATGAATTTTGATGTATTACAACATTCCAGCATACGCTAAATATAACTGGAACCCACAGAAAGTTGCTATAGATGTTGCATTTCAGCTATTCTATTCTGTGACATAGGTGATAAGCAGCACCATTTAGATATGAGTGCTACAAGGTCAGAGTCCCACATTGTGGAGGAATGGGCAGAACAGAGTCCTCTAGTTGTACTGAGCTGATAGTAGTTGAGGTTAATAACACAGTCTAACCTTCCACTAATGGTAATATTCCCTTTAACTGACTGGTTAGAGCTGCTGTGTTTGGACTCAGGGTCTTAATTTTGTTTCCCAGAAATCAGTCTAAAGCACAAAGGCTTCTACCTGCCTACTGTACTTTCTCGGTTCACTGAAAAGGTTGGCAGCCAGAAAGCAAATGAGAACTAATTCCTGCTCTCATGGACTTCAAAAAAAAGACCCATGAGGTATAAATGAAGTTAAATACTGTGGAGTCTGCTAGAATGCAATCTAATTCTGCAGCATATCGCAGCAGAGTGACTGCTGAAAACAAAGCACTTTTAGTGGCAGTTAATCTTGTTGTCATGCAGGAATCTGTGACACTGAGTTGCATCCAGGAGGCTCCACTGTGCTCACTTTATTTAAGTCAGAAGGAGCATTACCTGAGTGTAGTACTCTCCACAGCACTTTACCTCACACTGAGTCTTTGTTAGGAAGAGATTTTTTCTTTAGATGACTGGTTTGAGCTGCAGGGCTTGAGTCCGCGAAACTCAGTGCAAGCTGTGCAAATGGTGGCTTGCACTAAATGCCAGTGAGCCAGGCACCCTGTGCCCAATTTTCGATCGGGTAGGATCTGATGGCAAAGTCCCACAACTTGCAACAACTGTGGATGGGTCGAACAGACGGTGCATCTGATGCACTGCTTGCAAGCTGTGGAGCAGCCATGTTCCCCTCTGGGACATCCTAGCCCCCAGCCCTGCTCCTTTGTTATGAAAATTAAAGATGTCCCTTGGGGTCAAGCAGACTGCCCCTGCCAGCCCCAACCCCTAATAACATTTAAAGATGTCGCTAGGTCTAGTGGGCTGCCCCAGCCCAGATCCCCCATTAGGAAATGAAATGATGTCCCTGGTGGTCTAGTGGACCACCCAGCCCTGACCTTTGTTATGAAATGTAAAGATGTCCCTGGTTGTCTAGCAGACTTCCCAGCCCCAGTTCCCCTGTTATGAAATGTAAAGATGTCCCTGGTTGTCTAGTAGACTACCACAGCCCTGATCTCTTGTTATGAAAAAGTAAAACATCACTGGTGGTGTAGAGATCCCCCAAGCCCCGATCCCTGTTATGTAATTTAAAACTTCTCTGGTGGTCTAGTGGATCTCCACCCTCTGTCCTGGCAGGCAGTACCCTACCACCATGCTCCCCCATCCCAAAACTAGCTGGCGATTGGCACAGCCCACCGCCACCAACATAGCCAGCCACCGACTGAGCTCTCAATGAGTGCACACTGAATACAGTACGCAGTCAGTGATTGACAGCCCACTGAGTCCATTAGACCACCAGGGATGTTTTACATTTTCATAAGGAGGGATCGGGACTTGGGTGGTCCACTAAACCACCAGGGACATCATTACATTTCATAGCATGGGATTGGCAGCTAAGGCAGTCTGCTGGACCACCAGGGACATCTGTAATTTTAATACCAGGGTTTGGTGCTGGTGGGGTCCTGATAGACCACTAGAGATGTTTAAATTTTTTATAAAGGAGGATCAGGGTTTAGGGGGATCTGTTAGATCACCAGGGACTGATTTTAATAAAGGGAATTGAGACAGGTGTTGATAGAGTGATATTGTAGGAAACTTGTAAAGGTGCTGCAGGCTTGCTACTAGTGGGTGTTACAGTGTGTCAGTGACAGCCAGTGAGACAAAACGAAAACAGCCATGCATGCTAATTGTGTGGGGGGTGTAGAGCTCATGCTCTGTCTCCCCCACCAAAAAACAAGACCGCTGTGAACTGAATTAAAAAGGGCTTGAAGACATGACTCTGAATTTATCTGCTTTGAGGTTTTTTTTTTTCTATAGGCTTACCATGGGCTGTTATACTTCAAATGCTTTTTTACATAGTTTAGTAACTTAGTAAAGCACACTAGGCACAAATGGGTGTTTTCATGGGCTTTCCAGGAGCACTGTGAAAGTTACTTAACTTGCTCAGAGTCACACAGCATGCAAATGGAGGTTGCAGGAATCAAACACTGGTCAATTAGATGTATAAAGCTCATTCACAGCTTGTTACTCTAGGCTATACTACCAGCCCATGCATACTTTCACATATAGTCTTGTATATGGAAATAAATTACAAACAATCTCAGTCATTAGGCACATTATGTTGATTGCCTAGATTACTACTGCTAATAATCAAAATAGCCATGTAAGAGGGGTAAACTTCTGATGTGCACATCCTCATCTTTCAGAAAATAAGACAAAACATTACTAAAGATTGTATATTTTACAGAAATTGCAAAGTTGATTTTGGGAGATAAATCTTCAAAGTGTTGGATTAAATAGTCCTCTACCCACAAGTCACCCCACTTACATATGTTTGGGGCAGTGGTCAGAGATTAGGTGTTTGAATGCAAGCCACATAAAAAAGAAATGAAATCTTCAAATTTTAGGAAACAATTCCTCAAGGAACAGAAAGAACTAGTTACGTTGTTATACTGGTCCTGTAGAACAGATCAGTCTAAAGCAAATGGCTTATTACCTTTTTATTGGACAAACATAGTTGTTACAAAAGAAAACAATGCCTATGCTTCGGACCAATCAAGTCCTTCCTCGGAAGCATGAACTTGCGCTGGTTCAAAAGCTTAGGCACTATTTTCTTTTTGTAACATCCATGTTGTTCCAATAAACAGTATCAAACCATTTGTTTCTGGATCTGTTCAGGAACAGAATTAATTGTGTTTCTCCTCAAGTCCCCTACTTGCATGTGTGTGTGTTGAGGCAGGAACAAAAGTTATATGTCTGAAGGCAAACCATGTGGTCTTTGAATTACAGTGTATAGTCATATGTGACTCTTGAGGGGTCCCTCAGACAGACTGTCATGGACATAAATAATTACAAATGACTGGCAAATATCTTTTAATTTTTTCACTTTCTTTCCCTCTGGTCACGACTGACTGGGGCTTCTTCTGATGACCTACCTTATCCCTCTGGCCTGACATCCTCCCATCTGCACCTACATTCTCAACTCACCTGCTGACACACTAATGGAGCCATTCCCCAGAATACACCCCTGGGGGTGGAGCCGCCTTCTGCTCCTCAGCACTTTCTTCCGGCGCTCCATGGGCAAGGTGATGTCAGGACCAGGTCGCAGTGGGCAGGATCCGGTGGTGGAGGTGGGGAAGGTAACATCTACCCCAGCCAGTGGGTGTTTTTGATGTTGATGGAGCTCCTCCTAGGAGCCTGCCATTCAGTGCTGCCGAGCACGCTCCGCACCAGCCTGTGAACGGCTGTCGGGGCTCCTTCCTTGCCTCTGAAGCATGATCCCTGTACTGCAGCACTCTCATAGCCTCTGCCAGGGAGCTGCTTCACGTGGGGAATCATCCACCCTCCTCCCCAAGAGAGAGAGCTGTCCTCCAGACACTTAATCCTCTCTGTTCCCTGCTGACCCCGATGACCTAAGCTTGCACCCAAACCCGGTCGCTGATGTGGCACTAGGTGTGGCATCCAGTGCCTCAACCTCAGTGCCACCGGGCCGGCGACTGGCAAATATCTTAATAGCTAAATAACCATGTTGTCACTTTTGGTTACAGCTGGTCATGTGCAACTGCAAGCTGTCAATAAAATGTGCACTGCTAAAGCTGTAAATTCCAGCAGCACAACTGTCTCTTATTTCAAACAATTTCCTCATAGAAAAACAGCTGAGTTTTTACAGTTTAAAACAAAGAAGTTAAAGGTTACATAACTGAACTATGATTTCACAAAGATTTTATATAAGTGAACTGACTCTAAGCTCTCTAAACACCTCCTTTATTAAAATGCCAGACAGTAATTATAAAACAAAAAGGGAAGATGTATGTAACACAGAATGTCTTATGTTTCTTTGGTGTGAAATGTTCTATAACTTCTCTAGCTTCACTGTTGGGGTTTATGTACCATTCCATGGCTCCAGTTTGTATAAAAGTCTGGTGCACCTCCCCATGTATTATTCTCTGTATAATAACAAGTGAGGTGCTTTATCAATCTGATTTTAGTTGATGTGAAATGTGGTAATAACTGGTATAACGTCACCCCAGTTATAACGGCATGTCTTTCTAAACACTATCTTGGAATCCTGAGAAACAGCTGTGAACTGACAATGCAATCTGGAGCCGCACTATCAGACCGGAGGTGTTCAGCAGGAAAGTGAAACCCTGAGTCTAACTCAACACTGTTCTTCCAGTCAAAGTGGTTT
The DNA here is from genome assembly GCA_016271365.2 of Neoceratodus forsteri. NCBI lineage: Eukaryota > Metazoa > Chordata > Ceratodontiformes > Ceratodontidae > Neoceratodus > Neoceratodus forsteri. The sequence continues at coordinate 797,579,294 of CM028131.1, forward strand.
GCTTTCAAAAAGATTTCAAATAAATGCACTGTTGTATTTAAAGTGTTGAACTCAGTGATTTAAAACTTGGACCGCACTGATTTTGTGTCTCGTCTTCAGCCCTACTGATAGTTTTCAGCAACCCTGTTAGCAACACCTCATTTTATTCAGGTTCTTTCAAAATCTGAGACTAGTTATTATATAAAACACTCAGGTCATCTGTGTATTTATGAGTTTTTTGTTTTTTCACACCTTTGTGTGTAGTGACCTCAAAATCTCTCAAGCTTTGCTTTCAATGTTTATGGGTCATCACGCAACTCAGTGTTTAAAATATTCATAAGAGACAGATTGCCTGAGCATTATTCTTTGTTTAGCACTTTATTTTTGATGATCACCTCTGTTTTGGATGTTCAAAATGACATTTGTAATGAAAAATTTAAAAGTCTGGAAAACATGGGAGAAGTATGTATACATTAAAACAACTTAGATATTTCCCAAGATTTTCCTTGCATCAGTTCATGTGACTGCCCCATCTTCTTGTTCCTGTTATTGAGAAAAGCAGGCAGACTGTAGCAGGGATTCACAGCACACTCCATATCAATGAATTATTATAAAATAACAATCTAATCTTTCTAAAACTCATTAATATTTATTTAGCACCCAGCAAGGATTTTTGTTTTTCTTATTTTTTCTGGCAATTGATTTTGTAGCGCTAGCATGGTCTTGGTGATGGCATTGGAAGTGTGCTCAAGACCTGTCAAGTTTAGTGTGACACTGCTCTTAGCAGTATTTCTATATTTAATTACTGAGTACAATGATACCGCTTATTATTGGCAGGTGTCTCATCACACTGTGACCACCCAACACACTATGAATGTTTAATAACTCTTAAGGATATAGTTTGGCTTTTCCTGTTCTGCCAGGTTGACTTGGGATGAGTCAGGCAAACTGGAACCAGAACCAGTCAGAACTTAAACATTGGAGTAATAAATGGTATAATAAATTTATTAAAATAAAGTAAAATACACTTCAGAACTAGGTCTGCAGCACTCAGAGGGCCAGTGTAAACCAAAAGCTTTGTTCTCTACTCCTTCTTTGCTACCATGGTCCCACCAACCCACATGGAGGCATTAGGATGTGCTCTGTGAAACTGGATGCTCTGGGTTTTAGCCCACCAGTGATATTTTGAGGAAAGATTTTGATCCACAGTACTGCCCTAACTGCCACTACCTACCCCAGCAGGTATAACATAGTTCATATTCATATTAACATAGCAATTCAAGGTCAGAAGGGACTGTAGACATTGTACATACTCCCCATCCTCCACCTGCAGCTTCACAGGCTATAATTCATTACTTAACATTGTGCAAAAATGTGCCGATTTATAGGGATCACCCACCCACTCTACTACCCAGGGTGCATGGTGATTCCTTTGGTATGCAGAAATGTGCCTAGGCTTATCTTAAAGGCATATCGTTCTTCATGTCAACTGTTTCCACTTGTTGGCTGTTCCAAGGGTCTCCAATCTGTGGAAGAAAAAGAGTCTAACATAACCCTTTTATTTTGCCACCTCTGACCTTCCAGGGCATGTCCCTTTACTCCTGTGTCCTACTGAAAGACACCAGATCAAACATCTGCAAAACAGTTTAATCGTGTTGATACTTTGAGTATGCAGAGGACTGAGGTCATGTTCCTCTCTGCCTTCATTTCTCAGGGTGAACATGATAAGGTCCACAACAATTATCTGCAAATAAACATGTATTGCACAGATTATAAATTGTGGGACTTACATTTCATGGAGCCCAAACATCATGGAGATGCCAACTCGGGGCTAGACATACTTTCAACTGGTTTTGTACTACAGGTATCCATGTCACCAGCCTACCATTCTTGACTTCAACTCCTATTACCTTTTCTGTCCCCTCATTATTCAGTTCCCTTTACCAGAGTTCCATTGCATATGGAGACTCCCCTCTTAAATTTGCAGTTTCTGCAGCCTTTTGAGTTTGTTTGCAACTGATGAGGCCTACATAACTGAAGCTATGATGTGAACACCCTCACTGAATGAATCAAAATGTTTCTATGTCTAAATGAACTGGACATACTTCTCCTCACTGGGATACCTATCAGCCCCTCCCTTCTTCCTGTCCATGACCCTCCAATCACCCTTATGGACCATTTGGGGCCTTTGACAGAGGAGAGCTTCTTGGTACTCCTAGTTCTACTAGAGCTACACCAGACTCTGTAGTTCACTATACTGCAGATAGTTCTATAGGAGAGTGCTACTAGTTCTCACATACTGACAGCAGCTGACACGCACTGTATCACCATCCTTTTTGAAGAACAGCTTGTAGCTTCTTTAACCCACGGGCCTGCATTCTTTATCCTTAAGTATTTTTTGCCCTTCCTTAGCTTTCCATCCCTTTCAGCCTGCACTACATGACTATTAAAACCTGTCTCAAATGTTCAGATCAGCATATCCCAAAGACTGAGTAATACCAAAACCCTAATATCGCTGTTATCAAGTCCTCCATCCTGTGAGGTTCCTGTGTCTTATGTACTCCAAATCTTCTACCTTCCCCCTCTATGTGTTTATGTCAGTGTACTCTAGACAGGTGCCAAGCACTACAGACCTCCTGCACCAGATAAGTGAGGTCCTCCTCTGTTGATTTTCTACCCTACTGCATTACCTGCTCCTCTTTAGTCCCCTGACCACTGTCTTCCTCTTAGGGTCTCCCCAACATTACAAGACCCCAGCACTAAGTACCACAATACCAGCTTAAACTCACATGCACCCAGAGTGAGTCTTATAGTGTCTGTACACAAATGGACAGAGTCTCCAACTGACTTCTTGATGATCCCTTATAACACCCTGTAGACACTGTCCTCCTGCTCCATGGCCCTCACACTCCATGGTCACTCATGCAAGGGATGTTTAGCCATGTGGCATTTAGATATGGGACTCCAGGGCCATAATGTGCCATGAAGAATCACTAAGTAAAAGTAAGGAGCAAAAGACAAATCTCATCTAAAACTCCTGTCAGCTACCTGGGTTCCATGACGCCCATCAACAACAAACTTGTCGAAAACAGTACAGTGATGCAATTTTGCTGACAGCGATCACATCACCTGGCAAATATGTTGACTGACTGCCGTGGCGCCCATGCACCGGGCACTTAGAATGTTTGCAGGGCTTTTCATACCCCCTGTGCATAGGGTTCTGCCCACACACCCCAGACCTATATATAATCAACTCGGGGCATTACTGGGATGATCACCCAAAACTGGGAGTCTCTGTATCTGTAAAATATTTGACAACCCTTCAACACTGTGGATGTTTAATGGGTTATTGTCACTGTGTTGGTTTTGCTCTCCTGGTTTTGCTGTAATGACGATATACCAGTTACCCATAATAGCTTAATAAGCAATTTGAAAGTGTCCCAGACAGTCACAAAATTTGCATCCCTCACAATGGCTCTGAAAGTTTGAACACTCCACCTCCTGTTCATCTTCATCTCACAGTCCTTCCCACATCCTGGTTTCCTTTTCCTACAGCACACAACAAATCCCATTAAGTTACAGTGGTATTTTGGCAGCAGTAATATTCCTTGTATGCTCACCTGCTTTTTTAGCCCTTTCTTTGGTGATCTGTGCACAAAGTGGCTGTTCATACTCTTTTAATTGCTAACTACTAGGTCTCTGATTTATCCTTAGATGTCATATGATGTGCACACTTCACAATGGTGGTAAGCACTTGACGCTTCTCTCACCAACCCTCCTTATCTCATAATCTCCTGCCTCACAAATTCCCTTTCCCACAGTGCACGTGTGTGCACCCCCACACACAATCACATTAATTTAGTGTTATTTTGGTAGTAGCAATGTCCCTGGCAGGCTCACCTGCTTTCTAAGACGTACCTTCATTATTCTGTGCACAAAACTGACTGCTCAGCTTAAATCTCAGGTAAATCTGATCTCTGGGCAAATGAGAAACACACTCCAGTTATTACATTAAGCTTGCCTTTGCTCAGTGGAAACCCATAATTAAATATGCATAGGCGTTGAATCACTATCTCATCTTTTCTTGAGGGACAGTGTGGCCTAGTGGTTAGCATTGCAGATCTGTGAACTTAAGACCCAGGTTTATACCACAAGTAAATGACACTTACTCTGTACTCATGAGAAAGTCCCATAACCTGCCTGTGCTGCTCAACCTCTCAGTTTAATTCCACCGCTAAACTGTCTGGGAACTCTTTATGCTCACTGAAATAACATTAATGTTCCCTCTCATCTCTCCTGAACTATAAATTGTTGTGGATACAGTTTCTGTAAATAGTACAATTCAAGAACAAAATGTGTTCTTTTTGGGGGCAGTTATGAGATGCTGTGGAGAAAATAAAAATAAATATTTTTCTTTTATACCTGCCAGTCACACAAATTCCATGAGTACTACATTCTGCACTAAAATGTTAAGATGGAAAAAAGACAAGAAAGATTATCAGTTAGTCATGTCTAGTAAAGCTTTCAGTACAAACAGTCAAACCATATAAATTTATAATGAGTAATACAATTTGAGTCATCAGCTTTTATTCATACTGATAGACAGATTCAGAAGATTTGTTTCCATGTGTGAGTGCTTCATAAATGTTCTTATTCACACTCTTTTTACTGAGCAGAACTGATTTCCATTTTCTATTGGCTGTGACATAGCAGTAGTCAGAACAGTCCCTGAGGAGAACAGCCATAGTTTAGAGCTGGTTACACAGACTGTATAAGAAATGGGTTTGAAATTTTCCAGTCTCTGATTGGTCGAGCTCTTGCTAAGGTAAGCATTCATGTGGCAACAGAGACTGGGAAATAACAAGTCCTAGTGCCAAGTCACCCATTACCAGCTGGCATCACTGTGCCAGCTTAGAATTCAGGTTTAAACAGCCACCATTTTTGCTTAGTGAGAGCTGCAACCCCTCACTGCTTAGTGTTGCCACCCCCTGAGACTGTAGCAGTTTCTATATAATTCAGCATAACGCAAGCTATTCTTCTCACCCCACCAAATGAAAGTATTGCAACACTCATGCTACATTTTCAGTTGGCTACCTGCCAGTGTGTTTACGATCCACCATGTTCTCCTGCCACCCACAGAAAAATCAGAATAGTCAAACTTGCAGTACCTTATTTCAGGTACTATACTTAAATGCATCTCATGGAATAGTCAGGTACCATCAAGATTCACAGACATATCAGACCCCAGCATCAGTCTGATGATGCTCCTGATCTCTGACTCTTCCCAAAAGCCGCCTACTCGATACTACCATCCTCCAGCCACCCACTGATCTCTCAAGTGGCACAAGCTGACAGTGCATCTCCATCTGTATTAGATGAAATGAAAACTACCAGAAAAATATTACTGCTTCTCTCTGACACTGTCATATTCACTATTATAGTACTACTGCCAGTGCTCTTGTTGACCGTGTCACTGATCGACTACAAACCCAATTTATTTTTTCTTTTCCCATTCTTACTTATGAATGGAAGGGGATGGTAGAAACACCACAAATGGAAAACAGCACATTCTGAACAAACAGATTCAGAAACACGTGCCTCTAATGGCAATCATCCCAGTAGAGGGACTACTTCAGGAAAAATGAGAATATTTTTATTTAATAAATATGTTCTCTATAACTCATTTTCTAATTGTAATGAGACTCTCCATCATGGGGTGGGGGGTATGGGCTATAGTAGACCTTTCAGGTGCTTTATGACATCTGCCAGTGGTGTCAAGCCTCATAATGCCCCTGGGCAGTCCAATATAGCCCAATACCACCCACCCTGTTAGGTATTATTGCTTAGTTAACATTGAGGTAAAAGAAGAAACTATTCTAGTCTCCTTTTACAAGGCTTAAGCGAAGGATTCCACACCCCAACATTATTTGAATCCAGTATATTTATTCAGCTTGTTTTCTTTATCACCCTTAATGAAACATTCAATTTCCTGTAGTTCAAGGCAATTTTATTTTAGATAGCATCTTTCTTATAGACAGTTTACCAAACTGCATTTCCAGTTTATTTACTGTATGTATAGATGTATTTGTTTATTTATTTAAAAGTGTATGCCATGAAGTCACAAGCAGTTCCTCATTTCCAGGTATGTCTTGGAGGGCAGAGAATTTGGGAAACATACAGAAAAATAAACACAGAAAACTTCAGTACATTAGCTGCAGCATATATATGTAACCCCTAGATGGCGCTATCCCAGGGGCTACTACCCCTGCCTGATTTGCCACTAACAGGTTGAGGGGCCTGGATCCAATGGCGGGTGCCTCCACCCAGAGGTCAGGGTTTGCAATAGTTAAACTTACTTGGTCACAGCCCTCTGGGACACTGCAACCCCTTTCTTCCCACTAGTGGCCCAAACAATATATCAGAATTACCTTCACAGTATACACTTACCCCCAGGACTAGTTCCAGCACTGGGACCTCCTGTGAAATAAGATACAGTGCAACAATCACAGTACAGTACTTTAACATAGACAAATACCTCAGGCAGTATAACTTTGCTGAAACAAGCAGCTCTGATTTATTTAGGGGATATAACAAGGACAGGGGAAATCAGGTTAATTAGCTTATCACTTTACTATCTACCTATGGCTCTGTGCAAGGCCTATCCCTACCAGTTACTGTCCCTGGGTACCCAAGCCCTAGTGGCTAGTCCAAACCGTGGCAGCTAGTAGGGGCCCTTCACACAGTGAAAAGAAAAATTAGTTTAAACAGTCAGCAGTACAGTGATTCCATTTGGATTTAATGTGGCAATTCAACAGGAGCGACTCTGAATTAGTACTCACGACCTCCAAACAAGATAGGGTCCTTCAACGTCAGCAGGGCTACTCTTGAGCTCCACGAGACTCTTCACACATTTATATGGTAAAAAAAGAAAGTACTATACCAGGCAGGTTGCTTCTCTATCCGATTGCAATTACTGCACAATACCGGGAGAACACAGCAGATTCAGTTCCTGACAGACCGAGTGCAATTCAACAATTTCTCCAGTCTTCATGGGTGAGCCTGGTTTCTACTCTTCAGAGATCCTTTGATTCTTTTCACAGGACAGATTCAGTCCTAACAAGCAGTTACACAAGCTGCAGACCGAGACTCTGGGCCTTACACACGTTTTTGACTGAAACTGTGCACTGAAGGAGCACGGGGTTTCTTTCCCTTCACTCCCAGAGCTAAACTGAAACTCCAACAGACAAAACCGGCACTTCCTTTGAGTTCCTCCCAGTTCTTGACTGGATTGGCTGTCACTCACAATAGACTGCTGCTGTTGGTCCAAAAAGGCGCCAAAGTCTAAACTACATCTCCCAGAGTCACTGCCCATACAATCCTCTTGTGGCTGGCTCAGATTATGAGTCCAAGTTCTGATTCGTCCAAGGCACCATTTTAGAGCTAGCTTACCCCACACTGATTGGTCCAGTTCAGTAGTTCAAAACCAGAATGGGGAACTAGGCAGACACAGTTCTGACTGCAAAGAAAGCAGGTTAGACAAACTGTAATTTCATTATTACTGTAAATGATTTCTGGCAAACAGTTACATCTTTCAGATAGGTTCCTTTGCACTCCTAGTGACTGCAAAAATGGAGTGAATTGACAGCAGCTCGAGTGATACTCAAACAGAGAAGCACACAGTCCTCCCATACAAATTAATTATGTCTGCAAGCAGACAGCTCTTAAAGACAGTACCAGAGGCTCTAAAACACTCACTGATAAATGGCTTAAACGCCAAACACCATTCAGGCTTGGAGCATTCAAGCAAGCTCCTGAAGTCTTTTGGGAACCCCATTTGCAGGGGTTACATATATATATATATCAAAATGTACAATACCACTAATGGATGCTACTGAGAGGCAGAAATGTCAGATAACCATAAGTACCAGTAGAAGATGAGGCAAAATTGTTAATGCAAAATAGTATGCAAGCAAGACAGCATTATACACAATATGTTTCAATGTACAATACAGAATAACTGTCAGCTAATGAGGGTAAAATTAAGCAATATGGTACGGTGTGTGTTATGATGAGATAATGTCATGCCTTGGGTGAGTTCGGGGACATGAGGTGTAGCTGAGTGCCATCAACCACTTGTGAAGTGACATTACCTGCATTACAAACACACTGGAGTGCCGAATTGTAATTATTAAATGGATTTGTTGGACGAAAAAAAAAGGATTTTTATATAGGTTTCCTTTAGATTACATTCAGACCATAGTGTTGTATATAGAGAACTCTGTGGGTTATCACCTTATAAAACAACACATCAGAGCCTGGGTGCACTGTACCAGATAAACCCTTTCCTGTTCCCCCAAAAAGAGACCTCTTGGCAGATTCATTCCTGCTCCTACTTATTGAATATGGATTAATCCTCTACCCTGCAGCAACTGACACAGGGTTCCACATTGTCAACACCCCACCCTGTATTAACAAATCACTAAATTCACTACTTGCTCCTCCGGACCCACCACTGTGACCTGCTCAAAAGGCCAACTTACTTCCCTCTCCACCAGAGTCAAGTTTCACGTGGATGCTGTGGCATGGAAAATAGTAATGAACAGCACTAAACCTATCTAGCACACCTTCTTCCAACCCAGAGCTCCAAAGACTCAAACAAGATCAGCAGCCACTGCCCACTACAAAATTCCCTGCTAAGATCAGGTGCTGGTCAAAGGTCATTACTTTACCAGCTGCCTATCTCTACAACTCACTTCTTCCACATGTGTCGGACCAATCTCTGTCTCTCTCTGTTTTCAAAATAAAATTATGGGACTGGTTATGTACCTCGGATACTTGTAAATGCCTGTAATATGCCATGTTGCTTAAGTTGTATTTGCTGACAAAACGCTTACTGTCTTCATTGTAATGGCACACCCAAGGTATGATTGTAATCTCTCCTTCCTTCTGGATGCACCTCTGGTCGTCTATGAAAACAGGTAGATTTGCTCATAGCCTCAAAAGATGTCAATAGACAAATACAATAAAACATAAAACAAATAACTTCACTGCTTGAACTACCAATAGACCAATCAGCTGTCTTGATTTTTCTGTCCATGCTGTACATGCAGATTATCAACAATGGCAAACACAGACAGATAATTTAATTGAAATAAAGTGGGGTACTAAAGGTCTGATGGTAGTGGAGGTGTGTGAGGTAAATAACAGGTGGATTAAGTGATAGAGGAGGGAAAACTACAGATTCACTATATGAACAGACATAGGAAAAGTTGTTATGAAATGGGAGCTTCAGGACGGAGGAGGAGTAGAGGGAGAGGCTATAAAAGAGATGAGGAAATCTGAAAGAAAGCTGTTTGACCTTCTTTGGTCTTGTCAGGTGGAGGCAAAAGATGCGGAGTCAAGTGCATTCAAATAACACAAAATACAAATATTAGAACATTAACAAATGTGCATTTTATGAAAATAATTCGCAGTGAAATAGTGAGAATTCAATGCTGTATAGGCAAATTTATAATAGATACATTCTGAGAAGAAAAATGGGCCCATTAGGGAGATACATCACAGATTGATTAAACAGTCATATGAATGGGTCTATTTTGCATAGTATTGTAAAGCTGGTAATGTATTGACAACTCATTTTGTATTGTTTTTCAACATGTAAACAGCTCAATACCAACTTTTATTAACTGTTTTTGCAGTGCTGCCAGAATGCAGCAGCAATTCTATCACAGTGCAATGCAAAACAGAGTTGCAACTCTAAAGCAAAAGTGTTTGTAAGACATTGAGCAGCCTCAAGGGTATGCCTCCAGGATGGTGACACTATTACAGTGAAAACGCAATACCAACAACATCTATGTTTATGCTGTAATAGTCCGCCCGAGACCCGGCACACACTCTTCTGGTTCTCGCACCCTCCTCTATCCAACTCAGACTTGGAGTTTGAATCTTTTAGGTTGGAGGGTGCAGGAGGCAAAGCCCCCAACATGGGGGTTCTGGGGTGAAGCCCCACAATGAAAAACAGCTGGGGTCTACAGTCGGATTTATGTCAACTGCAAGCTGTGGTCGACATAAATCCATCACTGTGATGGCGGTCGACAACTTAGTTGTTTAATAGGCATTGTAGAGCTGGCTCAAGTAACCCCATGCCACTGATACCAATACAGAAGAAAGGGGCTCACCTTAAAAAGTAATTACGTGACTTTAAGTGCACATACCTGGTAGTGTAGGATACAATATGCAGCACAGGCAGGTCAGCACTAAACAAGCTATTGAAAACATATTTTTCTCATAAATAGGTACTTAATTATGTGAAAAAATCAGACAAAACTGATGATGATTCTTGTCAAAATGTAAGTGCATGTTTTTCCACCTGAGGGAAGGTCTTTGTTATGGATATAGGCATTACAAACACTACACCTGGTAGTAGTTCTTTATTTTATCTCCAAATCTTCAGCAAAACTTGCTGGGGTGCTATTGTCATTGGAAACATTGTGGTAAGAAGAATGAGTTCATGCTGAACCTGTATTGTACTGATGTTGTGCAACCAGTTGTTTTTTGAACTACCAGTAAACACCAGATGCTAGCCTACCTATGCAGCCATTTTGCCACAGAGGTGTGCCTAAGTGTTTATTTCAGCTTGCTGCTTTTCCTAACATATACCACTCACACTATTTTAAACCTGTTTTCTCCCCAAGTGGTTTTATGTGGGTAAGCCTGTAGCTTTTGTCTGATTTTTTCTCACAATAAAGTACCTATTTATAAGAAAAAATATTTTTTCCATAGACTTGTTTAGTGCTGACCTGCGCTCCTTATAGTGGAACACTTGTACTGCTTCTTGTATCCTACACTCCCAGGTATGTGCACTAAAAGTCCCATAACGACTTATAATAAATATAGGCTATGGGTTCTAGAGTAGATGTAGAGTACAGTAGAGTGAGGAGATGACAGAACAAAAACTCCTGAGTAGTGAAGTCATGAGGTGAGCTTATAATTACCCCACCCCTCACAAGTGCAATAAAGTATCTATTACCAGATAGGATACTACATGTTTGAGTTACTGAATTCCATTTTAAATATATGACGTTTAATTTGAAGCTTTGTATAAAGCTTTAGCTACTTCTTTTGACTTCACTAGTTTAGTGAGAATGCAGCTTATAGCCTCTGTGATTGAATCAAGCAGCATGAATGCTGCTGTTCTATTGGTTATATTTTCCACTGTGATAGATCTAAAGTGAGAATATCAGGGAATTATGATGCATCTAGGATGACAAATTCATACTGTTAAGGTACATTTCTGTGTTCAGTTAGACATTAGACTTTTTAATTGCTCTCTGCATCAAATCTGAGGTCCACCCTAATTCGTCAGTGGCTTATCTTTTCTTTTTGCTCCTTAATCTGTATTGTAGCTTGGTTGATGACTTTTCAATCACCAGTACATGGACCCCAACAATTTATCCCTGAAGCAGGACTCCACGGTGGGGGATTTTGTCTACCTCAAGGTAGTCTTTGAGTTGAGTTGCAAGCTGGCTGGTTGCCAGCAATGCATGATATATAATCTTTGGGCAACATCCCTAGGTATGTCAGGGAGGAACACAATAGAGGGTTCTGTGGGTGGGTTCCATGTCATAATAGCAACTGCAAAATAGTGATCACTATTATAGTGAGTGTATATTGCCGATCACTATTATGGCGAGTGTATATCACCAAAAAGCAGATTAGCGATATACACTCCCAGGTGACCCCGACATCTGGAAAAAGAAAAAAAGGTTGTGCCCCCCCATGACCCCTCATGGGGCTTCTTCCCAACCCTCCCCATGATAAGGATTCTCAACCCAGGGGTACACGTCAGGGTAGGGGCAAAATCACTGCATAGTGAAAAATTAAGTGTTGCAGCTGCAGGCAGCAGAAAAATTTCCCATCTGGTCCAGAACCCTGTACCTGCTGCATGAGCTAACCACCCACACACCCACACCACACAGCTAGCTTAAGTGCAGCAGGCAATATCAGTCCTCAAAACCTTTCCCTGTTTCTCCCTTCCCTCGCTATCCCCCGCTGCCCTGTAGTACCCTCACATTCATATAGAGTCACTATCCTTCCAAGGTAGCCCAGGAGGAAAGTGCTGAAAATGAGTCACCATTTTGACAGTCGCTCATATTCAGTCACCATTCTCACTGGATACACTGTGGGTGTGATTTCTCATCCCTCTGGGGCTCAAGGTGTCACTCATACCATGTTATATGCCAATTGCCACTAGAAGACATGAATTGTGACAGATCAGACACTAAAATACTGTTAGTATTAGGTGATAATACATCTCATCTAGATTATAAATATCTACTGTAGGTTAATCGTAACATAGAGTAGATGCACCATCAAGAAAAGTATCTAAACCACCATTCTCAGTCACATTTGGGGTGGTGCAAACTGCCACCAAAACTGCTGTCTTCAATAAGTGGTACACTCAGTTGGGAGTAGGTGGAGTCCTTAATGGATTCAAAGAATCGTATTACTATTCAAATTGCTAAGCGTACTGGTGTGCTTGTCCATAAATTTGGTCACCACAGCAATGTACTGCCTTTGTAATGCATGGTACATATCAGCTTAATCATGTAGCCCAACCCTTGCCTCCACCATCTGATGAAAGTTTCTTAGTGGAGAAGGATTACTACAAACCAACCACCATTGAGATTAACCAGGGATCTAGTCATCTCCCTTCCACTCCTCCAATGGTAATTACTGTGGTGATCCATACATTCCCATTCCCCTCACACTAGCTCTGTGCAACTCCTGCTGGTCCCCCCTTACAGTCATCTAATATCTGTGGCTTTGGTGCTGCCACTTGCACCTGCTTACACTCCTGATTTATCATATCTTCTTTTTGTTGGACTGTAAGGTTGACTGAGCACAACAAAAGCCCAGGTGGGCCTGCAATGGCTGCTATGATTTTAGAATGGCCCCTGCAAACAGCAGAGCTCATCCTCCCTACTTTGCCATACGCCCTGCAATGGCTCTTTGTAAGCTCAAGGAAATGGTTTTCCAATGGAGTTCAAAACAGCACACAAGTACAAAGTTTCTTCTTTAACAATTATGCACTACAAATTGAAACAGGAAATGTGTCCTAATTTGTTTTAGCACATTTATTTCTAATGATACTATAAAAATAAATACAGTAGACAGTACATAGACCATAGATGATTGGATGGATGGACAGATTGATGCATATAAATGGTGCAAGAGGAATCACAGTGGTAGACATATTTAGGGCAAAACAGCTAAGGATGTCCACACATTGGGAGAGGAGCATCAGGCATGGAAATTGATGTAAGTAATGTCAGGAGCCTGGGCAACAAGACCTGTGTTCTCCAGGTAATAATGGCAAGTCACAGTTGTACATGGAGACTGTAACAGAGAAGTGGACAACAAGGAATTATGAGAAGGAATAACAGGCACCAGGCTACACTATGTTCAGGAGGGATTAGGGAAAGGGTGAGGAGAGTAGCATTATATGCTAAGGAAGGCATTTTAGCCTCAGAAAAATTAGGCAGTAGACAAAAACAATGGGATGGAAACTGCGTGGACTCAGATGATTGCAAGAGGAGGGACTGTGATTACAATCAGAGGTACAATCTCCTCACTTCTCTAAACTCATCTTTTTTCTTACCATCACTTAATCCTCTACACTTTCTGCCCTCCATTCTTTTATATTCATAAAGAGCAAATCCCAAATGGCATCCACTCAAAACTCCTGTACCTCCCTGCTCCTGTTCTTGCCACCTCCTTACTTCCCTCCGCAACATCTCCTTCCAACTCAGGTCTATTTCCTATGCATGAAGGATAGCTAAGATCCTCCCCTTCTCAATGGGGTGGTTCCTCACTCCTGAGGACTGCTGTCCTATATCTCTCCTCCTAACCTGATCAAACTTCAGAAAAAGCACGTACTTTCCCAGTTCACCTCATAGGTTCTTACAGTTTCTTCTCCCCCATTCCAGTCTGGTGTTTACATGTCACTCCTCTTTCTCCTCCATCCTCCAGATCATGAACTTATTTTGAATGGAACTGACCAGGGCCATCGCACCATTGCTATCTTTATTGACCTTGCAAGGCCTTAGATGTAGTGGCCCACCCTCCTATTGGATAGGCTGAGGAGGGTTCAGTTGACCGCTTTGACTCTTCTCTCTCAGATCAGCATCAGTTGGTTCAGGTAGGTGACACCTGATCTCCTCCCCTTTCATCAACTCTGGTGTCCCCAGGGCTCCATCCTTGGGACTATCCTGTTTTCTGTCTTCCTAAATGGCCTCCCTTATCTGCTGTTGAGTCATACATACCAAAGTCTCTGAGTTGGAATCACTTATCATAACTTCAGCAATGTCCAGTGCTGGTTCTGCTCAAACTAGTGTGTGCTGAATGTAAAAAATAAAGTATCTGTTTCCTCTGGCACTAGACATAGGTTTGCCAGGTGAATCATCACCGCCACTTTTAAAACCCTGGATGGTACTCTGCTAGAAGACATCTCCCAATTCAAGTACATTTGGTGTGGAGCTGGATAGAAGCCTGGACTTCTCCACACATATTAATGCCACCCTTAAGAGCTCTGCCCCTGATGTCATGCCCTTTACAACAACAAAGCTTGCCTTTTCCTACCCATGAGTCTGCAATATCCTTCAAAATGATCCTGCTGGGGTTTATCTGTGCAGCTGTGGTTTATGGCATTGCTCCAAACGACTCCTTAGCAAGGCATACTGTTTCTTTCATTTCTTCTGCTTCTTCATATCTCAACCTCCTCCTTACCCATCACTGTTTACTCTACTTAAACCTTTCACTCCACCCCGACAGTATGTCCTGATGGTTCTCTCTCATTTGTTTTAATTCCTCTCTAAGTACAGCTACTCTTCCTTCCCTACCTCTCTAGCTTCCACTCCTTATCTGTCACTTCTTCCTACTCGCTTCAGTCCACTGACTCCACATCCTTCACATCCCCTGCTGCAGAACCTCTGTTGGTCAAACTGCTTCTTCTGTCTGTCTGTCTGCCTTATACTAGAATAACCTTCCTACTTATATCTGCCTCTCATCCTCCTATATCATATGAGTTCCCTCTTCAATTTATCTCAGTGGTTTATCTTCTCAGCTTTAAAAATGTCTGGGTCCCACTACATTTCAGTTATTACTTTTCATCTGATGCATTCTGAAGCCTCCGTAAGTTGGAGTCATTTATTTACTGCATCTCTGATGTAATTGAATTAGAGTATGTATATGGACTCTTCAAGTGTTGTGCCTGTCCCTTTCAAAAGCACTCAACCCCACGTGAACATTCTGAGTGTGTTGCATAGCAATAGGAGTACGTGATTTGGATTTTATCTCTATCAGTCCACCAGTGTTTTCAATCATTTTAATTGCTTTAATTATTGCTACAATGGTGCTGTAACATTCTATGTTGTCTGGCACTAGTCTAGTGGTGTTGCAGTAGCAGAGGATATGGCTCTATTGGTGTCACCAGCACTTGTCCTCATGCACAAATGGATGTTGAGCACTTTTGTATCCTCAGAGATATGTGAAGTATAAAGGCAGTCATCACCACTTTCAAAAATAACATCAGATGGCATGAGATGGCAAGTCCTGATATCAGAAATGCTGCGTTCAGATGAATGCAGCTTTGACAACAGTATTAGGCTATGACGTACATACCCTAAGGTATCTCTTAAAAGTGGTGCTGGCTACCACTGTATGTATTTTTATTTATCTGCATATCCATACAGAAAAGTACCTGTAGGTTTACTGTATAGTAGTAATAGTCCGTAATATAGTAACAGTGTAAATTAGGGTTCAAAAGGAGTCTGGTGTATCATGTTCTCCCCTATTCATAAGCAAGCATTAATAAGTATGCTGTACATGGACACAGGCAAACCACTTGAAGGCACTCTCCAAGATTTATGTGCGAGAAAAGTTTGTGGCATGTTACTAATCATGATTCTAATAATTTCTCTCTCTAGCACTTTCTCTTCTGCCTTTTTCAGACTTTGGAATATGGACTCTTTATACACTGGTTACCTGTCTCGGGAGTAATGACTTCAATTTGGAAAATGTTGCAGATGTCTTGGCAAGAATGAAAATGACCTTATTCTTGAGTCAAGTCATGTTCCAAATCAATTTTATCTTAATCCTTAACTTTACTGCAATGGTATTTTTAACTACAGAGTTCCTTCACTAGGTTCTTTCTGTAGTACTTTAGTTGTTTGTTACTTATAACACATTAGGCTAACCTGAAAGTAATTTTTGTAAGAACATTTTTTTGTAAGTCTTGCTGCATCTTGGGCACATTGGCCTACAGTACTCTATGTTTGTGTTTTGTTCACTTTGGGTAATGTTTCCAAATTTCAGGGTTTACTAATATCAGGGCCTATGCTCCAATGGGTGGGAATTATGTGCCAAAGGTGCATATCCCACCCATGGGCTCTCTGCACCAGACAGGTGTGCACTGGCAGCATTCACAACCACTGGCCACCTGTCTGTGGCCCGCCCCCCTGGCATGGGTCCATGCAGGTCTGCATGGGGCGGTCATGGGTGGGCTGTGCAGCTGGGTGGGCAGTCAATGTGTGCCCATCCTGGATCCCTCAGTGGATACCCACATGGTGGGGGGACATTGGCTGTGCTCCCCTGTGGATGTTATACGGCCGGCAGCCATGCCATGCCTCCAGTATGTCTAGGCGGTACAAGAGTGGGGATGGTGCCACAAAGTGCATGTGTGTGTGTGCAGGGGTCTAGTAGCCCACCACACCATCCTTAGCATGGGGTGCTGAGAGGTGGGTAGGGAGGTCTCTGTGGACCAGAGGCTGATGCCCCCATGGGTGTGTGGGGTTGGCAGATAATGGTGACAGTGGGGGCACTGCTGGGTGCCAGAGTCAGGGGCTTAGTGCATCCAGTGGTTGTGGAGGCAGTGGTCCCTTGTGTGAGACCAATGCGTGGGGCACATAGGGGACATATGGCAGGGTTACCCTGGTGTACCAGCTACCTCCTACACACCCTATGTGCAGCTCTATGCAGCTCTGTGCATGCTGTGTAGTGCTGACATGCCACCCTCTGCCATGTGGCGGTCCGCATGGGTGGGGATCGGGTGCATGAGGCTGCTTGCAGGCACATGCATCCCATGTGGGCGAATGGGTGCGGAGTGTCTCCGCAGTTCACACACACAGCATGGAGGTGCTCGGTTCTTTTGATTAGGCCTCATCATTACAAAACCTACCCCATTAGTCACCCAGGACATGTTTAACAAACTCTGGCCAGAGCTGAAAGGGCTGCATGTGTTGGGGGTGGGGGATAGAGAGGAAGGTTGTGAGGGAGGATATCTATAATTTAAAAATAAAATCAGCAGTGTCCTGATCATGACACTGGGGGATTAGTGACAAGATAGAGTCAATATGTTGTACTTCATTAGTAGGCTGATTAGAATCCTGTGGGACAGGATCAGGAGCACTGAGTACCATGTCTGCCTGGCCCATTCCAGGATTATCAGGATCATTGTGGCTGTCTCTCTCTCCTGAGCGTTGTGAGCATTGTCTGAATGGGTGGGAATGGTGGGATGATAATTGTTAAGGGGCACCGGGATGGGATAGACTGGTGATGGGCAGAGAAAGGGCAGTGAGGAGCTGTTTGAATAGCAGTAGAGCACAAGCACCAGAGAAGGGAATGGGGTTGTGATGGGCAGAGAGAATCAGTTTTTGTGAATTAGGAAAAAAATGCAGAGTCCTTTCTCTGTGATCTTTAAGGACTGCAAGCTCTGGCCATTGCAGCCCTAAAAGAAGAAAGCGAGCTGACGGACAGGATGTCAACAATAACCCACCGCCACTAGTCAGGAGCATAGTTTGCTTTTTACAGGGAGGCAAAGAGTGCTAAAGGCCCTTCTTTTTCATAGTAAATCCAAATCAATAGGCTGGGGTCTGTGGGCGCCTAGGCCATCATAAGCTATAAGGTTTTCGATGCATTCTGGTGAGTTTTGAGGATCATTTTGACACCATTTGGCTACTTTTAACACCTTGTTTGCCTTGTTACAAGCAACCGATATTCCTACCAAAATAAGTAGTGTTTTATTTTCTTTAAGAAATTGTTAAAAACTAAAGCAACTATTTGATCAGTATTAAGGAGCAGAAATCATCTAGTATCCAGAAAATTCAGCCATAAAATATTTACATTGGTAACCTATATTGCACATCACATAGGATTTACTTATGCTGTTAAAGTAAAATACAGGATAAGGAAGGGACCATTTTGGAGATTAGATCCCTATGCAGCAGCAACAAATAGTCCCAAAAACAATGGTACATAAAACAAACCCATTTATACTGATAATGGTCAATCCAAAACATGAACCACCGAGTGTGAACCAGAGTTTAAAACCAAGAATGACTGCTATCCATCAGCATAAAACCCACTGCAAAAGGATGTAAAATCCCTACTTGTGTCAGTAAATCCAGCACAAGTGCGAGCATGGTCTGTGGGGAAATATAAAAGCTGCAAATAACCAAGGCTGTGACACACAATAGTGCACCACACTACACACCACCACCTACAACAGAAGGAAGACAGTGCAAGAATACTACATGCCACCAATAGATTAATCTGGTTCAATGTAAATCTGTTCTCAGTTGGCATCCATCACCCCTCCCAGAGGGTGCTGTATTCAGGCTGAGGCCCTCACGGGAATGAGGGCTGACAACAGGCAGAATTGTTTTGTCCTCCTTTCCCAGTGAATAATGAATGCTACAAACTTTCTGTCAAATCTGGGAAAACGAGTGGAATGTGCAAGTTTTCTATAGTAAATGAACAGCTAGAGTGGAAGCCCACAGCACATAGCTGGAAGGACAGCAGAAAGCACAGCAAGCAACAATGAATTTAAATGTCCATCCAAAGCTACAGCCCACTCTCCCCACCCCGTACCTGCATGGCCATTATCTCCACCTAGATTGGCCAGCTCGGCTACCTCTCTGCACCCTGATGGACTTGCACAGCCACTCTCCCCACCCAACTAACACCATTTCCAGCTCCATTTATCTGGTATCTGACTCCAGGCATCCAGGCCTGTTGCCCCCCCATCACAGGCACACAAAAATAAATAAATAAATACCACATAGTGTACTGCATTTTGTTTATGTCTCTTTCTTTGTCTGGAAAGAGAGATGTTGAACTACTGGTCAGAAGTTCAGCTTTCCTGGTATGCAACTACAACCCCACCCAACCAACACAATGCCAGTGCCACCAGTTCCTCCACCCCACCCACACAATGCCTGCATCCTCAACCCCTCCACACACATGACTGACCAGTGTCCCTAACCCCCCCACACACACGACCAGTGTTTCCAACCCCCAAAATCATGGCCAGTCAGCAGTCACTATAACAATAGCCAGGCAGTAGTATCATCCACCAGCACAGACAGTCCCACCAGTCACCCAGGCAGCCAGCAAACATGAATGGCCCCCCATGCCCCACCAAGGATAGTCCCCCTCCAACACCCAGCTAGCAAACATGGAATGTCCCCGCCAACATGAACAATCACACCCAGCTAGCAAACACAGGGCATTCCCCTCCCACCAACACTGATAGTCCATCCAAGACACCTGATCAGCAATCACGGATATCCCCGATAAGCCATCACAGACAGTTTTCCCCAGACACCCAGCCAGCAAACACAGAGTCCCCTTCACACTAGACAACCTGTCTGCAAACATGGACAGTCCTCATACCCCACTAACACAGACAGTCCTTCCCAGACACCCGGCCAGCAAGCACAGACTGTCCCCTGCTCCACCAACACAGAAAGACCCCCATACACCCAGCCAGCAAGCAGACAGTCCTGCCTTCCCACTAGACACCCAGCCCGGCAAACATGGATAACCCCCACCCCACCAACATGAATAGTCTCCCCACCCAGACACCCAGCCAGCAAACACATACAGTCCCTCTGCCCCACCAACATGGACAGCAGGGGTTGAAATGAAGTTTGCAGCCACTAGCCAGAAAGGCTATTGAATGGGAAAATCTGCCAGCCCATAGACTTTTCCACTAGCCCAGCTGGTGTACATATTCAAATGTTACCTTGTCCAGTACAAACCTGAAGGGTTAGTTAAAGGCAAATCTTACTAGCCTGATACAAAATCTACCAGCATTTGGCTAGTGGGCCTGTGCTAATTTGACCCCTGGACAGTTCCCCAGATATTTGGCCATAAAGCATGGAATGTCCACCCTCTTTACCATCACAGACAATCCCCCAGACAAATGGCCAGCCAAGACCACCAAACAATGGCTAGTGTCCCCACCTCACCACCACAGCCAGTGTCCCCACCCCACCCCAGAATAGAAAACAGACTGCCCCAGCACCAGACACAGACCATCCCCCATGCCCCACCAAACAAACCATCCTTCCATCCCCAAACACTAACTGCCCCAGCACCAAACACTGACCGTCCCCTCAGCCCCACCAAACGCAGACCCCCAGCACCAAAACTGACCATCCCTTCAGCAAGTCAGCCCCAAAACACAGACCGTCATCCCAGCCACATAAAACAGGCCATCCACCCCAGCCCCACCACAGACCATCCAGTGAGTTTCCCCTACGCACCCCACCGCACCATTGCAGTCACATTCAGTGTCCCCACCCCACCAACATGGCCAGTGTCCACACCATACCAAACAACAAATAGGCCCCCCACCAACATAGACAGCCTCATCAGCAGCCAGCAAATAACCCCCAAGAGACACTTCCAGAAGCCACCACTCAGGCATACTGACAGGCTGCACAGTTATTATAACAAATCAATAAGGGCAGCACCGTCATGCAGCAAGGAGGGCACAGCAGGCCAAGAGGCAGGTCAGGTGCATCTCTACTCTATCCCGACAAAAGTGTTTTGCTACCTGCCTTCTCAAAGAGACATTTGTTATTTTATACAGCTTAGCACTACTTGACAAACCTGTTTAACCTAGCACTACAGAAACACATTTTAAAGTGGTAATATCCTTTTAAAGCGATGGAGTCATGGCACTTTCTTCTCCGATTCTGTGCTTTCTTATAAGAGGATGTAACATTGGTGTAAGCCCTAGCCCAGTGTTTTTCTTTGTTATGTGCCGTAGCCCCTGCTGGCCCCTTCACATGACTTCTGTCCCATACGACTTACACTCAGTGTCCTCCCATTATCTGATATCGCAAAACAAATCCACGTTTTTGTTTCCTTTTCCTGTTCCCACTATCTCTTTATCCCCTCTTATGTAGTAAATCGTCACGCCAGCATCAGACAGTAGTAAAAAAAAATAGTATGTATTTTTCTAATCTGCAGCATTTTCTGCTCACAGGTACATGATCCCTCACATCCTAAGCGCTCCTTGAGAGATCTCTATGGAATAGCGGCCAGCTGGCGAAGTCAAATGGAAAGTTCTGCCTTCTGTTTGGAAAGCAGTAGCAAGAAGCAAAACTGCTAATCTGTGGCAAATTGGCAATGAACAATTAAAATAACATGCACGATCATGTCACCCACCTCGAATAGCTTTCTGTCTTAGTTCTCTGACTCTCCTAGGCAATCCCAGGGCCAGTTCTGGCCCATGCTATGGATGCTGCTGCCTCATGAGCCCTCTCCTTTTCATGATGGAAGGTGCACAGACATCTAAATGGTGCCACAACTGCAGTACTGGTCATGCAAGCGTGCGATGTCACGAGTCTGCAGCACTCTCTGATTGGCTGCAACATGCGGGTGCTATGGTTGCAGGTTGCAGCCAATTAGAAAAAGGGATTTATTTTTTTGTACAGGGGAGCCTTGGGCATACTGTGCCCGCCCACCAGAGAGAGATGAGCCAGGCATAGCTGATAGCCTTGAGCCCACACTTAAAAAACAAGAAAAAAGAGAACTGGAGAACAGAGCTCATTAAAAGTCCGGTCTAATTTCTCGGGGGCTTTGCCTGCTCCCACAATCACGCCACTGCCACTAGTCACAGCTGGATGTGGCTCATCTCCCTGATGCTGTGAAGTTTCAGCACTCCACGTGAGGACTGTGAAGGGTGCATTGTTCTTGGGTGGGGAGGACTGACACATATTGCACAAATTCTCAAAAGCATAAACACTCTGATTAAAAACAAACAACAAAAATCAGACCACTGCTACACATAAATCTGAAAATAGTTACCACTCCCTTCATCTGTGCAGTGTTTTGCTGTGCTATACATGCTATTTTCCTTCATCTACTGGAACCACAGACATGCTGTGTATCTCCTAGAAGGTGTACTGTGTTCCTACAAAGACTAGAGTTCCATCAGTAACAGATATACAAAATGCATAACTGAGTATGCTGTTTACAATTACACCTGTGGGAAAAAGACATTCATTATCTAAAAGTTATAGGCTTAGCTGAAATTCAGATGACTAGATTGCCGCTTACTGACAGGCCTGTCTCCCACATGTTGAAACAGTCCTCAACTTCAGATCCAGAGAATCACTGTAGAAACGTCTAGGGAATCTCAGCCTTGAGCAGTTTGGATGGAGTGCTTCTTTCTCTGCACCCCACATCTGTACCACTGACAATCATGTGTAGTGGAGGGGCTTGGAGTGCCCGACCCCTCCACCCATGTGTTTAAGCTGCCAAAACAAAGAGGAAAAATAACATAGTAAGATAGAAATCCACTATGCTCAAAAGACAGTCCATTCAAAAGCCAGGTACTCCAATGTTTTTTGCTTATGATAAGAAGCAGGAGAGCTGAGAAACTGCAGGAGCCTAGAATGCAAGAGCTGTGTGTCTGCAGCAGAACTGAACCTAGCAGGAACAGACCAGGGCCCACAACAAGCAGAGAATCAAAGGAAATAGCCACAAAGAATGCACATCTGAAAGGTCAAAGGCAAGGGAAGCTCAAGTCAAGGGGGACAAAGCAGCAAGCAGGTAAGCAACAGTGTAATGGGCCAAAAAGGCATAATGAGCCCACAGGAAGGAAGGAAGCAAGCTGAATGCAGCAGCAAAAAGCCAGGGTCAGGCCAAAGTGGATAATGGAAATGCAAACCAAAACAGAAAGTTAGAGAGAGGTAAGAACCCCTTCCCAAAAATAGCAATGAGAACAAATTGCAACCATAACAAAAGGCTGGTGGCAGCAGGAGGTGGTCTGGAAGCCTATGCAGCAGGGCCAGTATAGACCCAGCCAGTACAGAAGCCAACAAGGTATGCAAGTCAGGAGGCAGCTGGAACATGCTCCATAAATAGTGTTTGGAGGAGGCAGGACTTGTTGCCACTGACCACTGCTGCAGCATGTGCCAATCTACTATACCCACAAAAGGTAGGGAGACGCTCCAAGGACACGATGCTAAAGCAGGCTGAACATCGAAACAAAAAAGGAGCTCAGCACTCAACTCTGAGGTACCAACTTGCACTCAACAGGTAATAAAAATCCAGCAAGGAATACAGTGCAAGTTCAGTTTACTGAGTGCAAAATATGAAGATGCAGGTGCAATTCACGCTGTGTGAAACAGCAACAATTACCCTACAGGTCACCTGATGCATTTCAGACCTATCTGGTCATTTCTCAAAGACCTACCTAATATACTCTGTTCATTCCTGTCTACCTGTCTTCCCAAAAGCAGTGCCTCCACTACCCCCATGGCTTCTCCTCCATGGTGAGGGCTCTGGAGAGAAGGCCATCCACCTCCCCAGACAGTTCACTGTGTGGACTAGGATCCATAGATGGCAGGCACTAGGGGCAGTTTAAGGGCCAAGACTGTCATGTAGATGGATATGGGATTTTCTCAGCTGTTTTTCCTTCCACCTCCCCTGACGAAAGCATAGCCTTCTGGGTGGCCAACCTGTAGCTGAAACAAGCTCCTGACCCTAGCCAGGGGATTGCTGTGGTGGCAGAGCTCACCAACAACCCTCCTGGACTGAAGCACACTGCTGCATGGCAGCTACCCCAGCCTGGACTGCCTCCCTTTAATTAAAATCAAG
The DNA here is from genome assembly GCA_016271365.2 of Neoceratodus forsteri. NCBI lineage: Eukaryota > Metazoa > Chordata > Ceratodontiformes > Ceratodontidae > Neoceratodus > Neoceratodus forsteri. The sequence continues at coordinate 797,603,228 of CM028131.1, forward strand.
TTTGCTCCCAAACCAATGTCACTCTGTACAGAAGTGGCCATCGGGGTGGCCCCAAATTATTTTTTATTATAAATCACTTACATTATTTCAGTCAGTTAGTGCTTCTTCCAGTGTACAGCTGTCATCTCCTGGAATGAATCTTCCACTTTAGAGGATGGTGCAGTTTTCCACTCAGAGCTCGAGGCAGGAAGGAGGTTCCACTTCAGAGTTAGGGGTGGGGAGGAGTGCTCCACTTCAGAGCTAGAATGGGGAGGAGTGTTCCACCAGAGATGGAGATGGAGGAGTACTGTTCCATTTCAGAGGCTGGGGAAAATGTTGCATTAAGAGAACAAATAGAACTTTAAAACTTAATACAGATCACTGTAGCTTCCTTAGGTGATTTATATAATAAGTTTCTGTAATATATATGCTCCAAGAGGTGTCTCTTGTAGTATAAGAATGCTGGTCTCAATCTCTTGTCATACACTACATTGTAACATAGGGACAAAAGCTGAGACAACTGTGGGAAAAGTGCCTTTCAAGCCTGCATCAAACTGATACCCCCTAAACCACATTTCTGTGGTCTACCATGCTTCTGTATTCAGGACTCTTGAATGCCTCTTGTGGCAGCCTCATGCGTATCCTCATAGCAGCATACATCTGAGTAACACAAATGCACCCAGGACTGGAAAATATGGTGTAGTTGTGGCACTTGGACTTGGAGCACCAGTAGCACTAAACTGCATGGTCACAACACCGCCACAAGCACTGGTCCTGCCTTGGAATATCCAGTCTCTTGTTTCCAGGGGGACCTGCTTCTACCTGTTTCCACAGCTGGATGAATTGTAGCACTGAGAGGTTAATGATTCTCTCAAGGTTGCACAATGAGTAACTGGTGCTGCTGATCATTGTTCTAACCCCAAATCGCACTGACTCTCTAATTTATGTACAATTTGCATGTTGCTGACATGCTTGTCATTCCCATTAGCCAATTTGCAATTTCAGCTGCTTGATTAGTTTTATTTTTTTTGCAATTCAACCTTTATTGAAAATTTTAGTACAGGAGTACATCCAGTAGGAACATAAATATTGATGAAATCACCAGACATGACATAAAGGACCTTCCGGATGCAACCCCTCACCCCCCCAGCCCACCCTCCCCCACACCAGTAGCCACTTGCACAGCACACCAAATACCTATCCTTAAACATGTTGTTACTCAGAACCATTTTACTCTGATACAGAATAAAAGAATATAATGGACCCCAGATTCGGTTAAACTTAGACAGGTTATTCTGAAGACTTGCAATAGTCCTTTCAGTTCTAAGATTAGCCAGGAGTTCCTGGAACCATTCGCCATAAGAAATCTCTACAGTGTCTTTCCAATGCTTCAGAACCACTTTTTTGACCGAGGCTGAAATCAAACTAACATGGTATTTCCTTATCCGAACATCAATAGCGCCATATCCCCAAGAATACATATTTCGGAGTAAATAACCTATCCAACCCCAAACAAGGGTCCAGTTTCTCCTTAATATTGCCCTCATAATGCGGCTATTTTAGGGCAGTGCCAAAATATGAAGTAAATCCTCAGCCCCTCGTTGGCATCTGAAACAACGAGAAGAAGAGAGCATACCAAGTCTAACTAACTTTAAAGGAGAATAATAAATGTTATGTAACAATTTGAATTGCATTATTCTAAGTCTGTCTTGTAAAAGAAATTTATGACACGATTTCAGATGCCTGCCCAATCAAAATTATATTCTGGGAGAAGCTGAGACCAATACTGTCTTGGAGCAAGAATTAAGGGATGTGTCCAATTAAGTAATGTACTATATATGGAGATACTGCATGAGCTTTTCCCACCAGTGGCTCAAGTGTATCACAGAAATCAGAAACTGCCCCATTAAGGGAGGAGTGCCCAATTTGTTAGCCACCAAATGCCAAGTTGAAAACCTTAAATATCATAACCTGAGGAATTTGAAATTTGTTCAATATCTCAATTGAAGTGAGTAATTTTTCTCCTTCCGAAAACAGGTCTTTAATCAATACCTTCCCAATAAAGATAACCAAGCCTCCTAATGGGTTTCCCATCTATTAAAAAGTTAGGATTACCTATTAGTGGTTGAGCTGGATCCGTAATATGAGAGTATTTTAAAAGGTGCATAATTGCACTTGAACTTTAACAGATATCTCAATAGGAGAATTACGCAAAGATATGGGAAGGATTTGTGCCAACAATATAACAAGGCCTAGGCATAATTCCAGAATCGATTATCCGGGATATCTCTAATTTTAACCATAAAGGTATATAGGTACTAGTTTGGGGACCATCTATTATAGCAAGCCACCGAAGGTACTTATTAGCATGACTAGCCCAGTAGTACAGACCAAAATGGGAAATCTCAGGCCACCGGACAGTTTAGGGGCAATCAATTTATGATAAGCCAATCTAGGTTTCTTATAATTCCAAATGAAAGGAAAATTATACTATGAATTTTTAAACCATTTTAATGGAGCCAGATATTTAATATATTCACAGGATAAAACAAACGAGGAAAGACATTCTATTTTACTAAGTTAATTTTACCCCAGATAGACAAAGGAAGCATTGCCCATCTTTTAAGATCAACTTCAATACATTGCAATACTGGGTCAAGATTAAATTGAACCAAACGAGAAGTAGATCTGGTTAAGGTAAGGCCCAAATATTTGATTACCTCAGCATTCCAAGCCAACCCAAAAGGGATAATATCCTGAGCGTATGTTTTATAATTTAAGGGAAAACCACAGACTTACCAGTATTAAGCCTATAATTAGCAATAGCACCAAAATTGTCAATGGTTTCGAGTAAAATCGGAATAGAGGCGGACGGATATGAGATTTGCAATAGCAAATCATCTGCATACGCAAGAACTTTCAGAGTGTGTCCCCAGGCCTGAATACCCTGGATCCGTTGCTCTGTTTGATCTGCCTAATAAGGGGTTCAATATATAAATTAAAAAGAAGCAGGAAAGTGGGCAGCCTTGTCTGGTACCAACAAAAGTCTGAAAGGGCTGAGGTTATCCCATTACAAAGAATTCTTGCTGTTGGGAACTTGTAAATAGCATTGACCCACGAACAAAACTGTTGGGGAAAATCGAAGGTATTCATAACCCTGACCAAGTATCTCCATAGACCTATCAAAGGCCTTCTCAAGGTCCAGAGAAACCAATACCGTCAGGGTGATCTGAATCCCTGGAAGCCGAGAAGACATGTGCCAATAACCTTAAATGATCAGTTGAGGACCTTCCTTTCATAATCCAACCTGTTCAGGTCCTGTTAAACCCATAAGGACCCCACTGATCCGATCAGCCAATAATTTGGTAAGGATTTTAATATCCTGATTCAGAAGTGAAATGGGTCTATAGCTGGACACCAAATCATGAGACTTACCGGTTTAGGCAAAAGCACAATTAGGGCCTCAAAAGAAAAACATCAGCAGCAGCACCATCTAAAATACACCGAAACAGTCTCAACAGTGAGGGATTAACTCCTTAGAGAAGGTTTTATAAAATTGGCTGAAAACCATCGGGCCTGGTGTTTTATCGAGGGAAGGGACTTGATAACCTGGTTAACTTCACTCTCCGTGATGGGAGCCGTGAGTAGGGCTTGATGAAATTCACTCAAAGAGGGAGATTTAACCATTTAAAAGGTGCCTATCCTCTCCTCCGATGGTGGATCCTCATGAGGCGTAAATCTCCTCAAAATATTTTTCGAATTCCCCAAAATATCCTCAGGAAGTCTTAAATGAACCGTCATCCACTGAACGAATGACAGGCACCAACCTGGAAAACTCTAATTGCTTAACCCTCCTAGCTAATAATCAGCCAGCTTTTTCTCCTTGATCCGTGTATATTGCCCCAGTTTTGATGATCGCCCATTCCGCCTGTTCGCTTAGAATCAAGGTACGAGTCCTTTAACAAAGTTAACTCCTGCCTATAATCATCCAAGAAGAGGTCAAAGCCCAGATTCTTTTTTCCTAATCTGGTTAAGTAGTCTCGAATACGCCTGCCTCTCCTTCTTCCTACGGGAGGCAAGGTCTATCAAAATGCCCCGTATAAAAGCTTTGAATGCCCCCATTCCATATCCGCCGATTAGTGGAATTAAGGTTAAAGGAAATAAATTCTGTTATCTGAGAAGAGATATACTTAACCAGATTCGGATCCTTTAATAACTGATTGTTAATTTTCCATCTACTCCCAGGTTTGGGTAAAGATGAAAATGCAATTAGACACGTTATTATAGAGTGGTCCGATAGCGGGCCAGGGATATGTCGGTATTTAAAACACCTGGTAAAGAGTATTTGAGATTAACACGTAATCAATTCTAGACAAGGTATTATGTACCTGAGAAATAAAGGTGAACTTCCGACATTCGGATGAAAAATCCTCTACACATCACATAAGCCCAGTTGGTCTATCATTTCTCTCATTGCCTTTGACCCGGAGATAAACCCTTCTTAACCGACCCAGATCTATCAATAACAGGGTCCATTACCAGATTTAGGTCTCCACCCATTACAATAGGTAAATTGCAATAGGGAGAGAGTAACTCCATAATCTGAACAAAAATCCAGGGTATCAATATTGGGACCATAAATCGAACCCAGGATAATCTCAAGAGTATGTAATGTACCCCTGACAAAAATGTACCTCCCTAAACCATCCTGGAATGTTTGAATTGGATTGAAAGGAACAGATCTACGTAACATGACCATAACCCTCTGCTTTGGGAACTGCCTTCAGAGGCAAAGACCTGACCTATTTGGAGCCTCCGTAGTTGGTTACATTCAGAGTTAAGTAAGTGGGTCTCCTGCAGAAACATAATATCTGCCTTCACATAGCCCAAATGTTTTAAAATCTTATATTGTTTCGATTTATGGCGAAGCCCATGAACATTCCAGCTCACAATATTTAACTCCCTAGCCATTTGTAAGACTATTAATATATTCAAATAACACAAGTCTATAAAACCAGTCCATTCATCTAAAGCTAAGATTGAGCGTGTTGTGCAAACCCCCCAGCATCCCCTTTCTCATAATGTAAAGCCCCCATAGCAATAATAACTCCCAAACCCCAGTTCACCTTCACCCACACCCCACCCGATCTATCAGTGAACATGGTTACAGCTCAATGAAACTCACTACCTCTGTCCTGTCCACCCAGCCTCCCTAATCAATAATGCCCAGTCCCGCAATCTTCAGACCAAACAAGATATTACTTATTAAACTCCAGACCTTAAGGCAACAGTTTAAAGAAGTAGTAATAATTGCTATTAAGCACATTACTGATAACTAACATTAACCCCTATATCCCAGCTGATATCCAAAGCCAAATCAATGTTCACAAACCAAATAAGCCCCCAAAACAGTAATACAGAAAACACCCCACCACCCACTATCCCAAGTACAAATTGTCTATTATATTGAAAAACATTGTACCAACTCTACATAATGAACAAGGTACTTAAACATAACTTAAAAATAAGTTTGTAGTAGGGTGCTCTTCTTTACAGTACTAGCCGTATTCCCTGAAGAACTAAAATTCAGTCCATGTCTACCGAGGTGCTCCAAACAATCTGGCAGTCTTTGGCACCATCTAGCTTAAAATTACAAAATGAAATAAGCAAGCAACGATGCATCAGCTGAATACCTCGAACGGCTTCACATTAAGTAAAGGAGCACAGTCATAGGAACTGCAAAATTAAACGGGCACACACGGCCCCTGAAACTGTCCAGCAATAAAGGAGACCAGCCAACCGTCCAAATCCCCATCCACAACCCCAAAACACTACCGCATTAGGTGAAATAAACAGTTAAACGGGCTCAAAAGGAAATTGAATAGCAGGAAAATTAAACTGGGATCCGATCCATTTCACAGCAAGAGCGTAGATCCAAACTTCACTCACAGCCATCCAACGCCGGGTGGAAGATGTGACACAGAAACATTGCAGCAACAAAACTCAGGGCTCTCTAAATACATCAGGAAGGCTTGCTTTAAAGCTGATAATGCGGACTCATAACCCTCGAAGCTACGCCTGGTTCCAGCCACCAGGACCTGAAATCGCAGGATACCCCATCCTGAACTTAATATTAGCTGCAATAAGCTTTGTGATAATGGGGTGATAAGTCGCTCTCTTCTGCCAGACCAAAAGCAGCAAATCTTGAACCACCCTCAACGTCGCACCTTCCCAGGACAATTCCTTGACTTCTTTAACCTTCAGAAGGAAATGTTGCTGCTCCAAGTAGTTGAGGAAGCGTAGGATGAAAGTACGTGGAGGGGCTCCAGCTGCAGGTATCACTCTTAACGCCAATAGGCTCTTTCAATAGTGTAGGCATGCCCAAAGGGTGAAGGACCAGCTATTTTCCCACTAAACGCTGTGCAAATTTAATAGGATCGGCTCCTCTTCTTTCTCCGGGAGGCCGATAATTACAACATTATTACGGCGACTCCGACCTTCTAAATCCTCGACCTTGCCTTCCAGTTTAGATATCTGTTGCCTCATTGCTGCCAGATCGGTGCCAGCTTTTCATTCTTACGTTCTACAGAACATAGACAGGCTTCATTATCCGCAGTCCGACGAGTTAAATCTTCCAGGGCACACGATATATTTTAATCTTCGCCCGCCAGCTCCTTCATCTCATCCTTGAAAGGCTGGAACTCTTTGAGGAAGCTGGTTAATGTAAGGGTTCCGTATCATAAGTGCCAGGAACCTGCACCAGGGTTTGCTGTGTAATAGAGGCCCTTGCTTTTTTGAGGCCTTCTCCGGGTAGTCGGTGGCGTGTGTTGAGGTAAGGCTTCTTCAATTCTGCATCCATCCCACGCTACCCGATGGAAAGCGCTTTAGTGTAGATCTCCAAAAGGTAACAGGAATACTGCCAGAAAGTAATAGGGACCACTAAATGGTAAAATTTGCAGGTTGGGTAGACGGAGTCGAGGTAGCAGCTAGCTCATGCTCTGCACCACGTGATCCCCTGCTTGATTCGCTTTTAGGTTGGGAGGTTTGAAATGGTCCAAAATTCAAACCAATACCTGGCCTGGGAAGGGCAGGTTGGGGTCGACCATCTATAATAATTCTGCACAGAGGTGTATCAAAGGAACAGCCATGCTGTGCTTCGCAAATATAAGGTGTGTTGTGGATTTTTTTGGGGGCCCACTAAATGTCTCCTTTTCTTCCCTTTACACACAGGCTGCCTTTTACTCTTCACTTCAAAGAGAAAAGAGCAGTCTACAAACCTCAGTGGTTTAAAGGAAGGGTTACATCCCACTGAACATGGCAAGCTGTCTACCTCAAAAAACGTGCACAGTGGGCAGAAATCCTGGGAATCTTGAATCTTAGCAGTTGTGGAGTGTTTAAAGACAGAACATCCTAACACATAAGGTTCCATGTGATATGGGTGACTGCATAATGGTGAGCCCATAATCGTGACTTCAGTACACTGAGGACAGAAATGGCAACAATGCTTTTCTGCAGGGGCTTCACCCTCCGCACCGCCCCAGTGGGCACCACAAATAAGGGTCAGTTTTCCAGCCTTAGTACCTTCCTGCACTGAACTTGCAGGTGCACAAAGCAATGACACCATGCTCACACATTATCCTATGTGTTCCATCAAGGGTCAGAATGTCTGCTGAGTTGCCCATGCAATAAGGCTGCCATGCCTTGTCTCAGCATTCAAGCAGAACTCCACTGGAAGCAAAATGTTGTGTCTCAGCTGGGCTATCCCAGCTAAACTGTAAAAATATAAAACAAATTACAGGCAGGACACTGGAAAGTGCAACGTGGGATATGAGGCTTCTGAGAGGTGAAGGAGGGACTTCAGTCATAATGCAGAACAGCTGAGAGGTATGGCTTTGAGTAAGTTCATAATGAAAAACAAATCCAGAATAAATGGTTTGATATCTTTATTGGACCAACAAGGATGTTATACAACGATATGAACTGTTGTCCTGCCTCTTGTTCTGCTGCCATCTCCTTGCAGTTAAGGCAAGTCCTGTTTTTTCATTGGACCCTTACCTCTTCGAACTGTATTTATCGCTAATCAGATTCCTCTCAAGCTTCTTTGCTTAAGACAGAACATATTCAGTTCCTTCAGCATGCCCTTGTAGGTCATTCGTTCCATGCATTTACATACATACATATATATATATATATATATATATATATATATATATACTGTACATACAGTACATACGAACATATGAAGAAGCAGCACAAGAATACCAATTGGTCTATCAAGTCTGTTGATATGGCAGGGTCCATAGCTTGAGCTAATGTCCCTGCCTTCCTCCCCACTCCTCCCATCCTCTCTACCCATGATACTAACCCTCTCCTGTGCTTGTCCCAGCCTCTCTTTAAGCTGCACACTGTCTTCAAGGAAATTACCTCTTCTGGCAGCGCATTCCAAGTGTCCACCATCCTCTCTGTGAAGAAGTGCTTTCCGACCTCCCTCCTAAACCTCCCACCCTCCAGTTTAAGACTGTGCCCCTCTCGTTATGGTTGCCACTAGCTTAAAGAGACTCTCCTTATCAAACTTATTTATCCCTTTCAAGTACTTGAAGGTCCCAATCATGCCCCTCTCTCTCTCCTATCTCCAGGGAGTAAATGTTCAGTGCCCTCAACCTCTCCTCGTATGCCTTATCCTGCTGACTGGCTATCATTTTGTAGCCCTCCTCTGGACCTCTCCAGCAGGTTAATATCCCTTTGAGGTGTGGCGGCAGTACTGAACTCCATACTCTAGATGCGACCTTACTAGTGACCTGTATAGTACAAGGGCAGTATAACCTCTGTCTCCTACTACCAATCCACCTAGATATGCATCCCAGCATTTTGTTTGCCTTTGCTGCTGCTCCTTGCACTGTGTGGAGTGCTTTAGGTCACTCCCAGGTCCTTCTCCTTCTCTGATGCAGATACTGGAGTCCATCCAGGTAGTATCCCACCATTATTTCACTATTTGGGGCCTACTTCTACCACATTGTGTACCCTGCTTTAATGAATTTGCAATTATTGTTCTGAGATCCTTTCTTTAGACTTTGCCTGATGCCTCATCCTGAGGTGTGTGTACATGTGATGTCACAATCTCCTGTTGAGCTTGTCCAGGGTGGTGGTTGCAAGCAGAGACTACAAGCAAGAGCAGGAGAAATCCAAGGGAGTATGATCTGTTTTTGAGCAAATAATTGTCAGTAACAAAGACAGAGGGCACGGATTACAGACAAAATATGAAATATAAGAGGAAATCTATTGAAACATAATATTCTTCACAAGGATTCCCTGTGGAGTCAGAAGCCAGGGGTGAAATTAACATTTGCAACCACTGTCCAGCAGGAGCTAGTGACTAGAAAGGTCCACAGAAACCATAGAAATGCCACTGGCCTAAATGATGAATTTATTGAAATATTGCTACCTCCAGCACACGCCAGCAGGGCTAGCTAAAGGAACATTTTACTAAGCTTATATACAATCTACCAGTGTTTGATCAATGGCCCAGTGCCAGTTTTGATAGCTCCATGTCATAAGGGCAAATCAAGAATGGCAAGCGCCATTACGGCTAATCAATTAAGGTGATGGCAATAAATCACGGTGAAAGTAGTTTAGGTGAATTTGGGAGGCAGACCCACTACACCACAACCATATTTAGGAGTGCACTAGACCTGAATGTGAAAACTATAGGCACGCCATACAGATATTCACAAAGCCAGCATGCAGGAGCACCACTGTGCCTTTTTGGCTGGTAAGACACTGTGCTAACATTTTCCTCCAGTAGCTCACCTGCATATGCCAGCACACCTTTACATGGTCTATGACACAGTTCACCTGTTTTAATGCTGGGGCTATGAGACCTCCCATTTCTAAATAACCTGCTTCGAAATATACATTGACAGTCATGTTCGCCATTCCTGTGGATTCACTGCTATTCCAGGTTGCCATCTGTGTGTTCACTGTTATTGAGTTGCCATTTTGACTTCATCATCATTACATGCTACTGTGCTGCCCCATCATCACTCCCACCACCTCTCTTCTCCTTCTGCCTCCACCCACATTCAAAGCTGGCAAAACTTCAATAACTACAAGAGTGTCAACAACAATTGCATTTTCTATACTGACATTTTTCATATTCCAAGCTGATTTCTGCTTATACTTTCTACAGTACTTTAGTGTGCCCTTCTGTGCTGGTGCTCCAAGCAGCCACTTGATGCCTAACACTGCCTCTAAGAAAGTTTTACAAACATTATTAAATTAAAACTTTTAAGCAAGCAGTGACAAGTAGAACACAGAAACATACCTGTCAACACCACCCCCATAACTCACAAATCAGAGAAAAGCTTGAAAAAATCAGACTAATTTTAAATAATATCCACTCAAATACCTGTTACAATAAGAAGCTTCTTCCAAGAAACATTTTCTGACACAGAACTAGACTGTAATATTAATTGCTGGCTTTATGTTATCACCACGTTTACATGTCAGGAAGTAATCAGATAGCTGAAGAAATCAGATAACTTGAAAACCTAACTGAGTTTTCTGCAGTGCTGTTTACATGCAGCCTCTCTTAATAATCTGATTCAGTGCATCTGCTTACATGTCTGAGAGTTATCTGGTTTGATTTACATGGGCTCCAGTTGTAACATGACTATTTTGTCTACAGTATACTGTATACTTAGGATTCAGACAAAGGCATTTTGTTCACAAAAAGTAAGAGTACAGTTCTTACCTTCAACTACCCTCACACTCCAACCTCTGTCCCACAGATATCCCTACTCTTGTAATGCCCTACAGCTAGCACCCGATATTCTTATGTGGAACTGCTCGACCCCAATATCTGTCTCACAACTCCTCACTCTAGTATCCCTCCTCATAACTACCTAATATTCTGTCTTGTAACTACCCCACCCAAATATCTGCCCACAGATACCCTAACTCTAGTGACATTCTCACAGCTTTCCAACATTCTGTCCTGCAACTACTCACATCGTTATCTGACACACAACTACCCTTACTCTTCCAACACTAATGTATCCGGGCAATATTCTGCCCTTAGTCTCACATGCCACAATATCTACACCACAGCTATGCCAGTGTAAGATCGTCACAGCTTCTCAACATTCTGCCCAGCAATTACCATACACCACATTATCTGCCACAGTTACCAACACCCTAGTAACACTATAGAAGCCAACTAATATTTTGTCCAGTAACTACCCCATTCCCCAATACCTATCCTACAACAACCACAACTTTAGTAAGATATTCTCAGTGACCCAGTATTTACCCTACAACTACCCTACACCACAATATCTGCCCCAAAACTACCCCACTGTAGTAACTCTCACAGCTACCCAATATTCTGCCCTGCAGTTACCTCTCACTACAATGTTTGAGCACAGCTACCCCACTCTAGTCACATTTTTTAACCTGCCCTATTTTGTGTCCTGCAACTTCCCCATGTCCCAATAGTTAACCCACAACAACCCCTACAGTAGTAACCTTTTGCAGTTACCCAATAGTCTGTCCTACAGATACCCACTACCCAACATCTGTTTCAGAACTACCACAACTCTAGTTGTTACACATTCTCAGTAACCCAACATTCTGCCCTGCAACTATCCTACAATACAATATCTGCCCAACAACTACCTGACAGTAGTAACACTCTCAAAACGTCCCAATATACTGCCTACAACCAACCACCACATTGTCTGCCCTCACTTATTCACACCATTGCAGCTACTCAATATTCTGCCCTGCAACTACCACACACCCCAATATGTGCCCCACAACTACCCCACCCTAATAACACTAATGCAGCTACCCAGTATTCTGCCTTGCAAATATCCCACTACCCAATATTGATACCACAACTACCCATCCTCTAATAACACACACAGTAACCCAGTATTCTTTCTCCCACTCTAGTAACACTCACAACTAGCCAATATTCTTCCCTGCTACTACCCCACTCAACAATATCTGCCCCACTGCTACCTTCACTTTAGTAACACTTCTGCAGCTACCATATATTCTGCCCTGCAACTACCCAATACCTTAATATCTTCCACCATGGGTTGGCCTGCTGGTGCAGTGTTAGCACTACTGCTAGTGATGTCAGTGATCCAGGTTCAGGAACGAGCCCAGGAGTTGGAGAGGCCAGCCGGTAGAAGGCTTGAGCATCCATGGGACTGTCTGCCTCTCCAGGGGTGGGGGAGTGGAGTAAGACTTGGCACTTGTCTGGCCTTTGGCAGAAACTGGCAGCACCTTGAGCACCAGTCCAGATTTCGAGGGGAAGCATGATGGACATTGGTGTATGCACTCTGACATCCAAACACACATCATGACTCCAGAAAAATCAGAAAAATGGCCCCAGCACACCAGGAAGACAGAGTGCCCAGCACCGATCCAGAACTCCCTGCCTGCCTGTCCCAGTTGCAGAGCATCCCAACATAACTGCAGAATTCTGAGGGCAAGACCTGCCCACCTCATCCAAGCATGAGGATACAGCCACGGCTCCATCGGAGATGACCTTGGTCACTGGACTCCAGGAAGAGGGACAACAACTGTGGGATGCCTTGGAGACTCATGGGTGTCAGTGTGCTGGTGGCAAGGGGAGAGGAGGAGGGGGAGTATATTCATAAAGCAACTAAACAAATAAATAAATATCTCTCCCACCTACCCCCAGTCTGGCAACACTCTGCACATGAAGTTATCTGTAGCTTTTTCATCACACTGGCACATCTGTACAATCTCATTTTCAAGGGGACCCATCTTGGGACCAACTTTCAAGGTACAAGTAATGATCATTTACCTTCCCTGGGAGAAACTACATTCCCAAAATGAAGTGCTGAATCCTCCATGCCTGTCTGGTCTATCCTCCCAGGGAAGGTGACTAATAAGTTTGCATACCTTGAAAGTCGGGATGCTGATGCTAATGCAATATATGTGCTAGTTCAATAAACCTTGTTTTGTGGTGTTCAGTTTATCATTTCCAGTGTAATTGCTGGCTCAAATACCCAACATGCTTACCCAGCATTCTACTCTACAACTACCCCACGCCTGAGTATATGCCCTGCAACTATCCCTTACTAACTTTCTGCCCCATCACTACCCCGCCACACTGTGATATCTGCCCAGCAACTATGGCTCAGCCCTGTATCTGTCTCCAAACTGCTCCATACCCCATTGTTTACTCTAAATTAGTACACAACATACTAGTAAATACCCCACATTACAGTATCTGCCCCTCAATTACCCACATTCCAGTATCAGGTTCAGAATTATACAGTATACTGTAACACCCCAGTAACTGTACTGTAATTAACCCATCAATGTATTTACCAATAGCCTACATCCATCATTGTTTCTGCCCCATAATAACCCTAACACCACGGTACTTCACTGAAACCACCCTTCATCCTTGTATCTGCCATACAACTGCACCACATCCTATTATCTGTTAAACCATCCCATATGTCTGTATCTGCCCACAACTACACACCACACCTCAGTATTTGCTCCATAACCACCCTATACACATCATCCATTCCAGAGCAAACCTCACTTCACTAAAGAGTAGTACAGAGTCAGCTACTGGAGTGTGAGTTGATTGCATATAGATTCTGGGATGTAATAGCTGTAAGTTGGAAAGTAGGTTAAAGAATGTAGTGCAAATACTGAAGAATGATGGTGGTTGTGGGCAGTATATATGGTCTGTCATAGCTCTGGCCAAATATTGGGATGTGAGGTAGTTGTGTGGTAGATACTTGAGTGTGGGGCTACCTTATATGTATACCTAACATCCAGCTATCTGCCCCACAGTGGTCCCACTTCATGGTGGATGGCCACAAACATTCAGATATAGAATGAGGACTCCAGAGGCATGGAGTCTTGAGGGTCAGAGACTGGCAGAGGTCACAAGAGCTTGCTTCTTATGCACTGGGTTACGGAGGCATTTATTTCAGAATGATGCAATGTGCATATACTGTATGTGACTTACAAACAGACAGAAGTGTGAACAAATTAAAGGCAATAGCTAGAATTTGAACCTAGGTCTCTGCCATTCTATTCCGCTGCTCTACCAGTTATGCCACCCAGGCAGCTGGAAACCTGGGACCTGATTTTAAAATGATCAGGACTGGCACAAGGGACTTGAGTCAAGGAGACATGGAGCAAATGGCTTCTTGAGCCACATCTTGTGCCAGTCCAGATTTTAGAAGGCACCCTGCACTACTTGGAAGACTGCCTGTGCCAACTGGGCTTGCACCATTCTTGCGATGGCCATACCAGTGCACCATGGCAGAAGGGGGCTTGCACTGAGGAAGTGCTGCAATATCCTCTAGAGTAGGATTTTGCAAGCCTCCCCATGGGTGCATGGAGCCTGGGTCTGATGTAACCTGCTGTGCAGCATTCCAAGAGATATCACTGGGTAGGGGTAATCCTGTGCCCCCTGAGGAAGGTGCCCTCAGAGCCCCAACACCTGCCAGTCCACTGCTGGAGGGCTGGTGACCATGGCAGATATGAGCATGGAACCCTTGCCACCAGTAGTAGTGCTGCTGCATCTAACCCCCACAGACCTGCACTGCAGGTGGTGTCATGTTTTTCCCCAGTTGGGGGCAGATGCCATCCCCATCTCTAATCAGACCTCCTGTCACCCCCCACCACCAATGAGCCAGAGCATGCCCCAGATGACCCACAATCCACCAAGGATACTGGCCCCTGATGCTGCAAGCCAGTCTTCATGCACTGGTTTGCAGTGCAGCTGTCAGCTTGCAGCAAACCTGGGGACTTTGGCACTTGGACCCGCTTTTGTAAAATCATGTGCAGGATCTCTGTCGCACCTGGGTTTGGAATAGCCAGTGGTTCACTGTACCATGTGTCAATCTAACTGTGCCTTTTAAAATCATGTCTCTAAGGCCGCCCAGTGGTGTTAAGGGTTGAGGTGCTGGACGCCACACCTTGCACTATGTTGGCAACCCAGCAATCTCAGGTCACCGGGTGCTGGCACTGGGAGGAAGGGGGAGCATGATTGAGTGTTGGCCTCCTCTCCTCTCCTGGGTAAGGGGTAGGGTCATCCGCCTGTAGTTCCGCCATCACTGAATAGAGGTTCGGTGCCAGCGCAGGTGGTTAATGGCGAGACTGGAAGGGAGGGCATCCCGAATGGCATGCATACGCACTATGTTAAGGATGCATGTGTGTACAGGCTAGGAGAAAACCTGTAAAACCCAGAAACTGTATATGGAAAAAAATAATGTCCTTGGCACTCTAAGAGACACCCCTTCATTGTCAAATGCACAACCTGGTGCTACACAAATTTTAATAATTTTCACCCCCAGCAATGTGGCCCTGACATACAACCCTCATTCTATTAGCCACAGAGGTGGAACCATAATAATAAAGTGGTGGTTCTGTGGCATTAGTGGCGGATGGATACTGGTACTGTCATACTCGTGGGAGTGATGGTTTTCAGACTCTTTACTCTCCCAACTCACTGGCCAAAGACTATGCCCCTTGACCAAGCACTCTAACTGGTGGATGGTGGCTAACTTCTTGTGGTCATCCATGATATCAAGAACGCCACCGCTTCCCACCATAGGATGCACTCCACTCGAGCATCAGAGTACACATCACCCCACCACCTGGATCAGGACATGATACTTACTCATTGTGTTCCATACTCACTGGCCCAGGACAGGAGAGTCAGACTCAGGATGTGACCCTGTGTTTCTCATGGGATGGGTCAGTGCAACACACATAGAAACATAGAAATATAAAATTTGACAGCAGATAAGGACCGCTTGGCCCACCTAGTCTGCCCATCTCTGTACCTAATGGATAAGCTGCAGATCCTAGTTAACCAACAACCTATTTCTTCCTATCCTCCACTAGAATTGTCTTATGTCTGTCCCATGCATTCTTGAATTCTTTTCACTGTTTTTGACTCCACTACCTCCTCAGGAAGGTTGTTCCATGAATCTACAACCCTCTTCATAAAAAATACTTCCTCACATTACCTCTGAGCCAACCTCCCTCTATCTTGAAATTGTGCCTTGTTCTTGCACATCTTTTCTAAAAGATGCTACCCTCTTAGACTTTGTTGATTCCCTTGAGGTACTTGGAAAGTTTTTATTATGTCCCCTCTCCCTCCTCTCTTCGAGGGTATACATATTAAGGTCCTTTAATCTGTCTTCATATGTCTTCTGGTGCAGACCCAGCACCATTTTAGTTGCCCTCCTATGGACAGACCCCATCCTGTCTATGTCCTTGCTGAGATGGGGTCTCCAGAACTGCACACAATACTCCAGATGGGGTCTCACCAACTGTCTGTACAGAGGGATAACAACTTCCTGTTTCTACTCGTGATGCCTCTCTTATGCATCCCAATATCCTGCCATCACTCATACTACCTTCTCACATTGCTTGCCCACCTTAGGGTCATCTGATATGACTAACCCCAGGTCCCTTTCCATTTTTGTTGTTGTTAGTATCTCACCCCCACTGTGTACTCTTCCCTGGGTTTTTGTTTCCTAGATGCATTACCTTGCACTTCTTTGCACTGAATCTGAGCTGCCACATATTTGACCATTCCTCCAACCTTGCCAAGTCCCTTTGCATCCTTTCCATCCCCTTCTGTATTGACCCTGTTGCAGATCTTTGTGTTGTCTGCAAAGAGACATACTTTTCCTTCCAGTCCATCTGCAATGTCACTTATAAAGACATTAAAGCGGACCAGTCCCAGTACTGAACCCTGTGGTACCCCACTAGTAACCCCCTTTCTTCAGCGTGGACTCCGTTTACTATTACACTCTGTGTCATGTTGTCCAGTCAATTTTTACCCAGGCTACCACCTTGGGTCCCACTCCAAGGCTGGCTAGCTTGTATATTAATCTTTTGTGAGGGACTGTGTCAACTGTCTTGCTAAATCCAGGTAAGCCATATCCATAGCCCTCCCTGGTCTACTGCTTTGGTCACCCAAAGAAATTGGCCTTATTTTCTGTATCTGTGCCCAGTAGTGCAGTCCTCCTGGGTAGTCCTGAATGATTTTTGCTCACACAGTGCTGACTGCTTTGCTCATCTGGCTCCCCCAAGCTGGCTATGTGGGACCAGGGAGTATAAGTTGCTGCTGGTTTCTTTTAAAATCATCTCAGCAGCATGCCTGCATTCTGCCAGACATGCAGTGAAAGTAAATAATTTGCTTTCCCAGCCCCTATGAAGTGGCCAAATGGAGCGAGCAGTGTGACAGTAAAGTATGCCTTTTTTTTTTAATTCTCTGTGACTGGAGTTGCACTGATATCCTAATGTAATTGGTCTCCTGGCACCCACAGAGTGGACAAAGTGGGCTGGAAAGCACGAAAAACAAACTGCATTTATTTTATTTTTCTGCGACCAGAGCCACACTGATAATGTAACTTATTTGTTGCCCTGGCTCCTATAAAGTATTCAACTGGGAATGAGGAGCATGAAAACAAATAATGAATTTTATTCTGCCAGCATGTTCAATTTCTACTTCTGGAGCTGCTCTGATAGCTCAGTCTGTGAAGCTGTCAGGTACAGAACCCATCGAGTAAGTCCTGGTGCTGTGCCTTCTGTTTGAACAAATCAATCTCCATGTCTCTCTGCCACAAAGACCATGTAATAGAGGTGGGGAGCAAAGCATAACAAGATAGGACCATTGTTACAGTTGAAGCAGAAGGAGGGGAGGTAATTATTTTAATTGGTTTTAATTGGTTGGACCACTGGACTACCAGCTAAAAATGTTTGGAGGAGATAGCAATACCAGTAGAAGTGGATACATGGCAGGGGTTGAGCCACAAAGAACTGACACCATTTTGATGTACTTGTGAGGCAGGCTGAATGGGGTCATTGTGAGGGTGATTTAAGCAATATACCATGACAGGATGTGGGTATATGGCAGGATTTACCATGCCTTGTGTGGTTTGGTCAAAGACTGCAGAACAAGTGAGTAAACCACACCAGAAGTGTAAATCCAGCCATATACTCACACCCTGGAGTGGTATATTGTGATTATACAGTACAATGTCCCCTTCAGTTTTTGAAAAAAAAAATAGAAAAGTGCATTTTATTGTCATTTTACATAATTTTTATTTATTGTTGCACTGGGAAAAAACAGCCAGAATACAGTAGACTGAGAGGCAACAGCAACTCAGCCCTATCTTGTAAATGATAGCAGGCATTGAATCTGGAAATTGTTGTTTGTTTTACTTCAGTAAGGAGCCAGTAGGGGCAAAAGTGTTAATAACATTGAGGATTTTTATTTTCTCTATGATGATGTAAGACTTTGGGCTGCAATGTGTAGTGAGGAGTGAAGTTCAGCATGTGGGTTTTGTCGGAATGGACGGTTGCTGTACCTAACAGCCTGTTTCTGGTGCCATCTCTCTTGAAGCGCTATTTTTTATAATTCTGACTAAATTTTTTTTTTTTTAATTTGGACATTAAGAGATATTTATTTAGTGTGTAACAGCATTCAGTGAGTTTTTCTGCTGTGATGATTCGGGTACATCAGAAAGAAGGAGAGGTGACAGTGAAACAGAAAAGTGAAAAAGGTGAGCTGTGAGGAAGTGGCTACCAGGAAACTAGCTAGAATAAAAGACTTGGGGGAGGGGATGCAGTTTTGGTCCTGATATGGCGTTGGTTTTGTCTGGTTGATTGCGCTGTTAAGCAGAGGCGTAATGTGGCGAGACTGCTTGCCTTCCATTGCCTTTGCCAGTCTTGGGCTGGTGATGGTCGGAGTGATTTTAGGGTTGTTCTTTATGCAGCAGACTAGTGGCTGGCACCTTTTGCATTGATACACTGGAGGATTTACAACATTGCAAGGTGCCAGCCAGCCAATCAGAAAGTAGCATTTACTCTGCATTGACTTGGCCATTGTATAATGTCAGATTTAGTGGGCAATAGTCTGAAAGACTATTACCCAGTCTAGTGAACTCTTGACCAGTTTTAGTTTGAAACCAGTCAACAGACCAAAACTTTTGCTGTCATGTGACTGGCTCAGGACTAATCAGAGACCAGGATTGTTTTTATTTTATTTTAAAAACATTTTTGAAACGTGGTTCTTTCAGGCAATTTTACCAACATGTAGAACAGTTTCATCTATGTACACTTCCATCTTGTACATGTAATCACCCAACAAACATTTTATCGCCACCACCCCACAACCAACCCCAAATCTGTCTTGTTTTGCAGGCTTTGCCTATAAAAACCTTAGAAGATGCTGGTGACTCGGGTTCAGAAGCAAAACAGGGCTGTCAGAGGTTGGCGGGGGATAGCAGGAGTGAGATCGAGCTGCCACAAGGCAGCTATATCTTCCTAGGAGGGACTTGGGCCCTCCGGCCATTGGGCGCCACCTGGTGGAGAACGTGTTTGGCTCTGACCATTGGGAGTTCTGGTGCTAGCCACAAGAAGGGGTAGAAGGGGCTGAGCTGGTGTCACGGGGCATGTGTGCACCTCCATGTATGCACAACACACATGTGCTGTGGTCCCAGGACTAGGGGAGGAAAAGGAAACAAATTGACACAGTACTAATTGAAGGAACACTGTTAACCCCTTAGGTCTCAAAGTGTTCTAGTTTAAAAACATATTTTATGACTACCAAAATTCTGTAAAGATTATTGCTGTTAGCTGGTAGTTTGGTTCTGGCTCTTATTTTCTTAAAAAGTTAAAACAGACTGCCCAACATACTGGTGTTATCACACCAAAACATGTTTGTTTACATTCCTTGATCAACTCAAATGCATCTTTCCTGGACTTGGGGACACCCACAAAACAGTCTAGCCTCTCATGATGCAGTGGGAGTTTAGGAAGCTACTGCCTCATGAGTGACTGCACTGTTTGGGTGTGTTTCTAATGCTCAGGAAGTATGCAGTAAGAACAGAACCAGGATTGTAAATAAAAATAAGGTTGTTTATAAATATGCATTGCCACACATTTAGTTCTTCTAAGCATAGAGACAGACAAAACAAACAGCAACATCAGTGAATTTCAGAGAGGTTAAGCAATAATAAAATGTGGGGTTTCAACTAGAAATAATATGATGAAAAACAGGTTGACAGTGTCCCTTTAAAAAACCTTAGAAGATATTACTGATAGAAATAATACTGTTTGAAAGGTCTTGTAGTTTTGTTAATCTTTATGCCCCATCAGTCAGAGTGATGATTTCTATGCGGTGAACAGACACATTTCATGCAACCAGGCATATGCAAACATAATAATAATCTGAAAACATTACAGATCTGTTTACATGAGCCAGTTACCAGATTCAAATTGGAAAAATCCAGGTATCTGAATCAGGTTTCTAAAAGTTTACATAATCTGATTATAATAAGAATTTTCCCATTTACATGGATCTGAATAATCTGATTCAGTTATCAGATAATTCAATAATCCAGTTTGAATCAGATATCTACCTGACTGTAAACATGGCAAGTGAAATCCCTACTCTTCCAAGACAGAAATGGCACATTTAACAGAGCCCACTGAAATGTCTGCTGCAAAAATCAGGGACATTCCTAAAACATCAAGGGCAGTTGGGAGAAATTAGTGTTTAAAGGGAAAATAAACTCTGTTGTTTAACATTTTTAATAACATTCTGGACATGTGTAAAGTCTGTTTAATAACACCAGTATCTTGTGTGTTTCTTTTGAAAAGTCATATTTCATTATTTGGGGTCCTTTTTCCAGCACATTCTTTTTACAGCTCAGTGTTTATTTTTAATTACAGCTGCTCATCTTATGTCATTGGGTTCCAGAACAGCAAAGTAATTAACAAAAATGAATACAGAATGGTGAAAGGCAACATTAAGAAGGGACCCTAAATAAGAAAAATACATCTGTCTCAAAACAAAACATAGCGAGACTTCACACATGCCCAAATCTGTAATTATATTAAAAAGTGAACATGGTTTTGTTATTGCCATGTCATGTATAATGATTTTCTGGCAAAACATCAATATACCCATTTTTCATTTTGCTTTTTTACTCCTAGACTAAGATAAGGAATTTGAAGTTTCTAAAATGCCCCACCCCAGACATGCTCACCATGAAAAAGTAAATATATTGGTATGGTGCTGTTGGCAATCTAAAACATGATAGTACCATTTTCAGTAAGAAGCTAGTATTTGTAATTGACAGGAAATGTCAATGGATGAGATTTTACAAACTGTGAGTGGCAGACATATTTAATTACGCAGGTCACTAAATACATAATTAGTTATAAAAGAGGGTTTAAGAATATTTGAGAAAATTAAAAATACACTGAGGATTAATCTAAGGATGCCAGAAATACAGTTTGGCTAAAAGCAATATGATAAAAAAATACGCTACAAGCCAGATAACATTTTACTAAGCATTTCTTTACTGAGCTAAGAATAACATTGTCCAAGCCAGTCGTGAGGCAGTCCTTACATGCTGAAGAATAAAATCCAATGATCTGTAACAGTTTAGCTAAAAACATTTTTCACTTTGGCTAAACATGTTTGGTGTCAGAAAAGTCCTGTTTTGGGTTTCTGTATCATGACAAAAAGGAAAACACAGGAAGATCCTATCAAGATCAATGAAAGAGGCAGAGAACAAAAAAAAATGCTACGTGAATGTAATAAAAATCAAAATATGAATCCATGCCTTTGCCTGTATTAAGAGACAACACCTGAGATCTGAACTGCAGTGAATTGTGATGGATGGTGGGTAAGCCCTCCAGCCCCCAGCAGCAGCAACCAGAGAAGGGCAGCAGGGGAGATTAGCACATTGATGTCACCTTTGCGACACTAGACTGACCATCTCTGATTTAAAAGTAAAGAATCTCAGGAGGCGGTGTCCTCACCTCCGGCTTCTGGTGAATCTCAGTTACACAAACCAGGCTGTTTTTCCCATTTGTGATTTTTGTTCAAAGTACAGCACCTCCACCCGCAATATTCCTAACTTTTTTCACATGTCACTGCCGTGACTGATTTCAGATTAAAAACTACAAAAGAAATTATTACATCAACAGAAATAGTCTACTCTCCACACAATATTAGTAATAAACACTCCAATTTCTATGGTTGCCGCTGCTTTCTATGACTGCTCAATAAAGTTTAATGGAAAAGATCAAGAGTTCATCAGCAGCACTGGTGGGTGGGATACTGGGAAAGGGGCAGGGTGGAGACGAGCAGAGCTGAGAGATGGGGTGGGGGGAATGGAGATTACATACCACAAAAGGCATTTTCTTTTTAGGACCTCTGCAGGAGACATCCAGGTCCAGGAGCATTTGAGAGAATCTCATTCTCATTCAGAACCCTGGACTGCAGTAGACTGGGGACCAAACCGGAAGGAAATTTGCAGCATCTGATTAGACCTAGAAGAGTTAGGTAATGACAGCCACCCACAGTTTATAACATTTTATTTGAATATTTAAAGTGTTCGTTTGAAATATGCCCCAGCTTTCATAACATGGAGGGGCAGGTAGTACTGCAGAATTCTGTACTATTAGAGTGTGCTGCTTACTTTGTGTACTCACTGAGCCCTTCATAAACCATATTGCATTCCAGTACAGCGACATGATTCTCTCGGTTGGGTAGGTCCGGCTCTTTTAGGGAATTTGCTCTGCAAACCTCGGCTCGCTTCAAGACAAAACTGTACTACTGTCTCTCCCCAGTTGTGTTAGTCAACACAGACCAGATGCCAGCCCTCTTGTTTATGTAACAGCTGATTGCACAGGCACCGAGAGGTGGTGGGAGTGTGATGGGCGGAGAGAATTTTTTTTTTAATGCAGGAAAAATGCAGAGTCTCACTCTGTGATTATTAAAGGACAGCAGGCTCCACCCACTGTAGTCCTAAAATCAAAAAATCAGGACTTGTTTTAATCCTTCTTATTTGCTGAAAGTGCTCTTCTTAATGCATTGACTGTTCCCTTGAGTACTGCTTTTATTATTAAGGCATTATTGTTACAGATAGAACTTTCTAAGTTGATGAGGCTGAAATTCTTTTTAATTAGTCACATGGCTCCAACTATCACAGGGCCTATGTCTATGTCCTTCTTCCAAGCTGATTTTGTTTCTCTTTATATATGTTGATATTTAATAATCGTATGTCTTCCCATGTGCAGGATACTTCAGTTACTAGGGGTGGGCAGAACTGTTCATTTTCTTTAACTGCTGTGGCTGGTTTTCGTATTAACATGATTGACAGTTGACAGCAGTTGTCCCCATGTGATTATTACTTAATCATTTTCTGAATTTCTATAGGTTCGTGAATCCAGTGGGTTTCTGCCACCTTGATGTTATACTTTTGTATACTTTCTGATGATTCAGGCAGGATGACAGGTGCTGTGTTTATGGATCTGACCAAGGCACTTGATCCCATTGAACATGATCTGGCTTCTGTTAAGTTGCAGTAGCTGGGTTTTCAGCTACATATGTGGCCTGGGTCAAGGACTATTTATTCAAGAGGTCCAAGGTGATTTATATTTATTCCATTGAGTACCAATAGTCTTTATCAGCTGTGGGGTCCCGGGTCCATATCGGGCCCCTGTTGTTCATCCTGTTTGTGAATCAATTACCATCTCAATGCTCAGATTGTGAAACAGTTTCTTTAAACAGATAATCTTATTTTGTTTATGAAGCAAATTCTATTAGTACCATTGTTTCTTCTGTCAAAAGTATTGTAATATTATTTGTAGTTGGTTTGCAAACAATTCTATGATATTGAACTCAAAGAAAAAAATCAATGTTGTTTGCAACAAGGTCAGTGTTAAAAGGTAGCCCCAATCTATTAGTTCATGATATGTCAGGGGTAACTTTTGAACAAGCACAACAGTTCAAGTATCTTGGTGTTTTGCTGGATCCAGCATTACAATTTTCGTTACAAGTTACTTCAGTCAGTCACAAAATAAATCAAAAAATGGATCTTTTGTATAAATTTAAGTCTTACTCTTCTACTGAAACTAGAAAAGCTATAGCTTTAGGTTCTCTTCTCCCAACATGGATTATGTTCCCAGTATTTATTTTAAGTTAGGTATTAAAGAATATTTGCTGCTTTGTTTTATCTGTTTCTTATCGCATACGCATTGTGATTTGTATTCTTGGTTATGTTGGTTGCCTTTTAGTTCTAGAATTGAATATTTTTATGGGTGTTTGATTTTGAATCCATTTCTTTAAGTCCATTGTTTTCTTTGTCGGATACAATTTCAGTTCACAGAATGCCAACAATGCTAGGTCTGCAAATGGTTTATTGCTAGAAACTTTTAAATGTAAACAAAAACTTGGGTCTCGTGCTTTTTCAATTCTGTTCAGTTATTTTGGAATTAATTGCCTGTGTCCATTTGTATGGCTAATTTAGTTGTGTGTTTCAAATCTATGTTCAAACAGTTTCTTTGACAAATTTACTTTTTAAATGTATTAAGCAATTATTGCATCTGTAGATGTTTTGTCAATTTTGTATTTCTTTAGTATTTGTGTTGAACCTGAAAGGGCATTTGGTCCAGTGTCCTTACCCAGATAACAAATGAATAAATAAAAAATCAGTATGGCTACATTATTGTGTCTTTCCAGATGCACGTCTTCTGTCATGAATTCTTCAAATCCAGCCAACAGAGCAAACACTGTATCTAACTTGGTACACACTGGAACCTAAACATGATAGCTAAATAGACAGATGGTTGATGTCTGTTGATGAAGTTAAAGAAACTCTGACAATATATAAGAGACAGTTTTATTAAAGCAATAGTCAAGAATTTACTAGCTTATATTTCATGTATTTTATGCATCCAACGCACATGTTTTAAAGATAACATATAGAGGACCCTTATGTAGTGGTGAAAGAACTGAACTTTGAAACAGAATTTTAAGTGTTCAATTCCCACCAGCGTAGAACTTTCATAAACATATGAAAAGGATCACAGACTGGCTGGTTGTATACATCTGACAACATGACCCCTACTGGTGATATCATAATCTGTTGCATTGTACCATTGCCACTGGCTGTGGATGCCCAGATGGTGGAACGGGACTTGTAGTGCGGGAGGGAGGATGCTGTTATGCACTTGGTCATGATGTGTGTCAGCACGTCTACAGCCTGGACTTCCATCCTTCATATCAGAGTCCTCGGGTGGGCTTGGAGCACTTTAGGTAGCACTCACTGACATGCAGCATGATCTCCAACAGCGGGAGGGGGACTGAGTACAGATGGTCAGTGTAACTGCCACCGAGCCCACTGGCAGTGGATGATAATCTATGTTAAAAAATCAGGGTATTGTGATGTCAAATGTAAACAACTAGTAGAGAAAATAAAGGCTGGGGACAATTATGTTAATGTTTTCAGATTATCAAGAACAGTGCTGTCAGAAACTAAATACAGAAGATTTATGAAACATAAATTAAACATATTTTAAAAGTTCTCATTTAAGTATCAGAGGCTCTTTAAGAAATTCTTTCTGCTATAGTATTGCTTATATATGCACAACAGGGCAGGTGTTGTGCTGGAATAATGTCACGCCTTGGGTGGCTGAGCACCAGGCCATAGGCAGTGTGCATTTAAAACCCAACAAGTAAGGTTATCCCAACATGACACACCTTGGAGTGTATTATTGTTATTATAAATGGCTTGTTTGCAAAGATTAAACACGTAAGATTAACATTAATAAAATAGATTTTTAACTGATTTTGAATGAGAATGTATATGTAGAAAAAATGTTTTGTTTTTGTGTTTTGGCCAGTATGATCCCACACCCAACTCCCTTTCATTCTTTTTTTTTTAATTAGTATACATTATTATTAAAAGAAAAATGTTGCATATACATAAACAACAAGACGCCATATATAACACAGTAGTGAACAAACCCTACTCTACCAAAAACAATGAACATTCAAACACTTTCGCCCCCACACCTGTGGCATGCCACACCTCTGAAACACCACCCAAACCAATAATACAACTGGAGCAAATGGATTATTTACAAACCAGTATAAGGAGTCACAGCTTGTACAGAAAGGGCCACAGGCCATGAGGACTTTGAAGATATAATAGAGAGCCAATCATGTAAAGGCCACCATCTTTCCCAAAACACACAATGGGCCAGATTTTCAAAACTTTGCCCCAGGGCTAAATTAGCACTGCCGGCATGTAAAGTAGCCCAGACCCAATAGCCCTCTGTATTCAAAAGCGATAGCCCTGGTGCTAACCCTGCTAAATATAGCATGCTAAGGAAGCTGGGCAATCTGGGCTGGGAGTGCAGTGTGAACATAGCCTGGAATAAGACAACTCTTAATATAGCAACCAGGAAGTGTATACCACAACAGCAGCTAAGTGCACAGTGACGTGAAGGTAGGTAGAGGTGAACAATGTGGCTAATGTGTGTTCCAGCAAATGCATGGAACCAGTACAGCTGCAGGCAGCAGTGCATGTGAAAGTACAGTGTGCAAAACTGTATAATATTCCCCGAGTTGTTTACGCAGTGCTAACACGCTTTGCACTGGTTTAGCATGGAATTGCTTACATTGTCGGTGCAAACACATTTACTCGGGACTAAACTTTACATATTCAAAAGAGACATGCAAATGAGCTTACTTAGGTAGTCTTTCGTGAAACATCCAGATTAGCATCCCATTGTACACTGATTTGCATAGTTTGCCCAGCCTTACTGCAGGGTCCACAGCTCTACCTGTAGGTCAGTCTGGAACTACAGGGGCTGGCTGGGACTGCCTACAGCTCCACCTGTAGTTCAGTCTGGCAGTGCATGATGGTAGCTACAGGCTACATGTAAACAGTACAACATAGCATATTGTGCCCCAGGGACAACACAACATAGGCACAGGTGGTGGTGGTGCTGCATGCAACTGTCATACTGTAGGTCATGCTACGGTGCACAGCAAACAATGCAGTAGCAAAGGGCCAGTAATGTGAGGGACACAGCAATGCCTATGGTGTGTAGGGCAGTGATGACTACTGCACTGTACACAGTGACAGGCCCAACTTGCCAGTGCTTACTGAAAGTGGACATTACTGTTACGCTGTTGTGTGACCCACAGATGCTGCACCTCTGGCACGGGATGCTCAGAGTGACATATACATGCCCAGCTGTGTGTGCAGTGGTGTTTGTACAGCTGTGCAGTATGTGGCTGGGGGAACATACAATCAGATAGGCACACTGGTGTTGGGGTATTTCCAGTACTGGCCAATGTGCACTGCACGATGTGTCCCAGCCTTGTGGCACACCGTCTGTGGCCAGTGCCCAGGCCACTCATACACCCTCCCTCAACACCCTCCATGCCCACAGTGCCGTATGCATGTGCTGGCATCTGTTGTTGTATGCAGAAAGGTGGTCTGCAGGTGGTGCTGTATGGCCAAACTGCCATGCTGTCCACTGGCAGCAGGGTCATCACTTACTGCCTGGCATAGCTGGGACTGGTGGCAGATGATGGCATCATTGTGCTGCCACAGTGAGCAGCATGTTTCCTCTATGTCTGGCTTTTCTATGTGTCATACTTATTGGTTAGGGTCACGCAAAGCCAAGCAAAATTCATGCTAATGCCACGCCAAAGCCACAATGTCATACAAAGCTGGATTGCCCAGGGTTAAGACTACCTTTTCCTGGGTGGTAATTTGCACCGTGCAAAGTATCACGCTAAGTCACGCAACACCACTTTGTGTGGTGCTAGTCACTGAATATAGCATTGCACCTGTAATCATGTACACACACCTCAGTTTGCCCTTCAGTACATTATGATTTTGCCCGCGCTAATGCACATTGAGCGTGCTATTTGGCCTTTTGAATATAGTGGACCCACAATAATCCCATGGTAAACCTGCATAAACAGTTCGTGCCCAGCACAAAGTTTTAAATATCTGGCCCTAGATATATAATTTTCATTTGCAATATGCTTTTCCATATTTAATGCACTCATGACGTTGTTATGCTATTCAACCCAGGATGACATTTTATCATCCTTCCAATGATGGAGTAAAACTAATTTGGCAGCAGCTGCAATTAGAGCAATATATCCTTATGGGGCCCTATCCACTGCCAACATAGTGTCCAACAAGACAGATTTTCAGGGTAAAGGCATTGGTGAGGGCCTAAAGTGGGTCCAAATAGTATCTAATTTCATCTCAAAATGGGCTGCTTTCTTATAGATCCACAATATATGGAGCAGGGACCCCTTTCACTTTTCTGTCTCCCTCACACTCCTTCACTGGGACTCAGATGAATAAACAGCTCCTCTTCTGCCAGATTATGGAATTGCAGGCATGACAACTATTTTTAATCAACATGCTTTTTAGGGCTGCAGTGGGCAGAGTCATGCAGACCTCTTGATAAGAAAAAAATGCAGTCAGCACATTCTTTCCAACCAAACAGCATGTTGAAGTTTTAACATAGTTGTCTCTGCACCTGTGAAGCACTCCACTTATTGTCTCAGTAGGAAGTGGCACTGCAATATTTTTCGGTATTGGCAGTCATGTTGGAACACAACACAGTCTGCCATGTCCAGGATGGCCACTGAACTGTACTACGCATGTGTGACCACTAGCACAAGCATTGTCTTATGCAGCAGCCATCTTGGTCATGACAGAATTTTGCTGTATTCGCCTTGACTGCCGATGACTTTTTAAATTACACATATCCATCCACCTGACCCTCCTCTCAGCACCCCCAGAAACATAACAATGACACTGGGGTGCCCAATCCCCAGTGTCATGATCATGTTCTGTTTCCTTTTTATATATATTTTTATCCACCACCTGACCCACACTCTCAGTACCCCAACCCCCAAGAAATACCCAGAAGCATAACAGTGAAACTGTGGGTGTTCAACCCCCTGTATCAAGATGGCAGTTCCTTCTGTCCTTTTTTTTTATATACCCTGTAAAAGAAAACAAATCAATCAATGTCTGTTTTCACCCAAAAAAAAAAGTCCATCAATGTATTTTGCATTGTTACTGTGCACATCATGAGGGTGATAGTTGTCATTTTTGTTTTGTTTTTATTCTGGGGTTTGTGAGAGTGTGGGGTTATTTGGAAATAATTATTTATTGTGGGTTTTTTGTTTCTAGGGCTAGTTGGTTGGCTTACTTGGTGCCACTGTGATTATCAGGATGTATTTGATGTAGTCTCTCCCTGTCAGGCACTATTCCTTATGAGCTCTTGGACCTCCACCCTTTTAACTACCCCCACTATCTGTGGCAGTTCATGGCCACTGTAGGGCTGTTGGAATAGTGGAGAGGAGGAGAAGGGGTGGGGACCAGGCAGAGGGGTGAGCTGGGTGGCCTGATTAGGTAGTAGGAACCAGAAGATGCCCTAGGGTGAAATGGAGCACTGAACAAGGTTCTCCTTGTTTGGCCTCATACCCAAGGGTTCCATGATTAGTGGGCCAGTATCTTAAATTGCTCTGGGTTTTCACCTGACCTGCATGGTGTTGTGCAATGTCAGATTTATTAAAACAAGTCAGCTATTATAGCTAATCTTGTTGGACCATTTGACCTGGCTTGCATCACTGAGACCTGGCTGGATGAAATGTGGGTCCCATTTTGGAGTCAGCCATTCCAGCCAGTTTCTCTGTGTTTACACCATGCTACATTGGGTAGCAGGGGTGGGGGTGTAGCAATTTGTATTAAATCTGAATTGGGCCTTGTTGATGTGCCAGTTAAGGACACCAGATCTTTGAGTGCACCGTGGCTGGAGGTGTGAGGTGCAAAATCATTCTCATCTACTTTCACCAGGAGGTGAGAACAAGTTTTTGCAGAAGATCGTAGATTTCATAGTTGGTATTGTGTTGGAATCCCCAGGATGATGGTATTGGGGATTTCAACACCTGGATCAATGATGAACTCTTGCAGATTGGACAAGACTTCCTCCATCTTATGAGTTCTTTGGGCTTCACACAGGTAGTTTCCTCTGTGACACATAATCATGGTCACTCATTGGACCTGGTCTTTCTCCTGGGGTCGGAGACCTCCAAGTTGAGTGGTGGAACCAGTTGGATGGTCCGACAAAGACATCATAAGGTTCAGTTTTCTGGCCCCCTTATTGGCCTTCCCTGTGGAGATGGTCCAATGCCGCCCATTATGGGGCTTGACCCTGAAGAACCTCTGGTGGTGTTGGACCTATTGGGATGCCAGAGGCAAGTGAGGGTCCAGAGAATGTACTTCAGGCTTTTAACTGAGCAGTGATGGGAGTTCTGGATACCTTGCTCCTTTCCATGTTCACCCACTAACTCGCCACCCTCGGTCCCGATGGTTTGATGGGACTTTGAAGGAGCTGAAACAAGTGGGCTCAAGGTTAGAACATGCTTGGTGTAGGTCCAGCCTGGATACTGACAGGCTTAGACTGATGGAACATTATAGAGACTATAAGTCAACAATCTCCTGTAAGAAGGGAGAGTTCCTGTCCAGGGAGATTGCTGCAGCACAGAACTGACCAGCTCAGCTGTTCCAAACTGCAGACAGACTGTGCAATCCAGCCTGTCAACGAGTTCAGAAAGCCTTTTCACAAATTGAGGTGCAATGAGTTCGTTCACTTCTTTGCTGATAAGGTTGCCAACATTAGGTTGGGGATTCACCTGTCATGGTCTATAGGGGTTACAGGTGGTTGAAGTGGGGTTGTGACTCCTCTGTTTTGTTGGGTTGAGTTTGACCGACCAGAGATCGAGGATATCATGAGGCTTCTCTGGGGCATGCGGCCAACTAGTTGTAGTTTAGACCTGGGCCCTACTCACCTTTTAATAGGGTGTGTTGAAGTAATCGCCAGGTTCTAGTGGAATTAATCTGCTGCTCAGTGGAGTTGGGGGAGTTTTCCAGCTCCTGAAGGAGGCTGTGAAACTCCCTTCTCAAGAAGCCACCTCTTGACTCAGATTCTCCTGCAAACCTAAGATCAATCTCTAACCTCCCTTCATAGGGAAGGTTATTGAGAAAGTTGTTGTGCAACAGTTGGAGAACCATCTTACCATCCATGCTATCTAAGATCCTCTCCAGTCAGGTTTTCATAAGAGACATAGTACTGAGACTACTCTGGTTCAGGTACTCAATGATCTCCTAATGGGTAGAGACCAGAACCACCATTCATCAGCATTTGATACTGGGGACAATGGGGTGCTTCTTGATCATCTGTGGGTCATCTGTGGCCTGTCTGGTACAGTCATCCGATGGTTCCATTCTTTTCTCACTAGCAAGTTGCAGAGGGTAGTATCAGGGATTTTTTTCTCTAACTCTTTCTCCTTGCCATGTGGGGTCCCATGAGTTCAGAGTAGTCACCCATGTTGTTTGCGGTGTACATGCTACCATTAGGAGACATTGAGAGATGGTATGGGCTGAGTTTTCACTGTTACGCAGATGATACTCAGCTGTACCGTTTCTTTGTGCCAGACTAGAATAGTGCACTCTCAGTCTTTTCCAAATGTCTCACTGAAATCCAAGACTGGATGAATTCCAGTAGGTTAAAGTTAAACTCAGACAAGACAGAGGTGTTAGTGGTGGAACCAGGGTCACCGGATAGAAGGTCAGCCGTTGGGTGCCCTTCTGTGCTTTGGCTTGGGGGCTCCCAGCTGTTGTCCTCTGAATGGTTGCAAAATCTGGGGTGACACTTGATGATGGGCTGACACTTCATTCACAGGTGTCAGCTATGGTTAAGTCCTCATTTTACCACCTGAGGAACATTACCTGGATTAAGCACCTTGTTCCATCTGGCGATCTTCCAACCCTGGTCAATGCTCTTGTGACCTTGTGCCTTGACTACTATAACTCCCTGTACCTGGGGCTTCCTGGGGTTGATATCCACCACTTGAAACTAGTGCAGAATGCTGCAGCCAGGTTATTGACTGGGTCAACTCGATCAGACATATTTTTCCTGTGCTGCACTGTCTGCACTGGCTCGCGATTCAGTGGCAGATCACCTTTAAAGTTGGTTTATTGACTTTTAGAGCCCTACACGATTTGGGCCTGAGTTACATGCAAGAGCTCTTGAATCCCTACTGCCCCTCTGACCATTCTGCTCATCCATTGAGGGATTGTTAGAGATTCCCAGGTGCATTTGAAGACCTCTGGAGCTTGGGCTTTTATTTATGCTGTCCCTAACCTGTGAAATTCTCTGCCTCATTGGATACAAGAGCGCCAGACATTGGAGAGCTTCAAAATTGCTTTAAAAACCCATTTGTATTTATGTGCTTTTCCTGATTTCTGATTTGGATTATTTGATTCTGTACATTGCATGAATATTTTACTAAGTTTTTATATTTTACTTTCTATATAAATATTTAGAGTTTGATGTGTTTTGTACAGCGCTTTAATATCAGTGAATTACGCTTAACAAATAAAGTTATTATTATTTTTCAAATCCTGCCCAAAATGGTTTTTACATCCTGAAATGTGATTTTGTTGTCTCTGTAAAAATCACCTTTGGGCAGGAGATAAAAATTCTCTGCCCTTGTTCATGAGTTAGGGTCATAAGATGGCTATGTTGAAAATTTGGTGCAATAATATTAAAAAAAACAATAAAATTCTGAGCCTACATTGAATTTTGCAAATGCAAGCTTGTAACTTTGCAGTATTCAATGTTTTAGCCACATTTCAACATAGCCATTTCTTTACAGCACCTCATGAATGTGATAGCTGTCATTTTCAACTCCTGCCAAAAATTTATTTTTGCATCCTGAAAGTTAGTTTTGCAGTCCTGCACAAAATTACCTTTAGGCCAAGTTAAATATTTTTCTGCCCATCTTCTTGAGTTAGGGTCTTAACAAGGCTATGTTTAAAATTTGGTGTCAAAATATTAAAAACTAATTTTCAATATTTTACCCCAAATTCCTCAACTGCAGCCCTATTGGCTCTTGCCAGAATTTGGTTTATCTTGTCAGCAGTACCGATAATGTGGTAAGCTAAAGGCAGTAATCAGTAAGTGGAGTGAGTGATGTCATGCACTGTGCTTTTGAAGTGTGCACTCAATGTTGTCTTTCATGCTGCTGAGTGGGTGTACTGTGAAGTCACTCACAGTGACAGCTTTAATTTAACTTTCATGTTACACTGACAGTGAACAAATGTCTGAATTGAGAATTTGGGGAAATTGTAAGTTTTTCCCCAGGTATTGGAATGGTTCTAGCACAGTGAAAGGGAGGGATTTATGGCTTAAAATATTCACATTGGACTGGCGTACTTCAAAGCAAACATGCCTTGTGTGGTAACTTGGTCATGGGGCATGTTGTGATTTTTTCTTTCATGTGGTCATATGTGCTTGACCTTCTTAGAGTGATGTTTTCTGGGATAACATCACTGGTGAAGTAGGGCATGGACCAATCACAGTCCTGGATTTTTACTTGCCATTTAACACAATCATCTGCTCATTAGAATTCATAGTTTGATCTTTTGACACAGAAATAGGTTAAATATGCTTTCCTCCATTTGACCTCAATTTCTCATCTACAGTTCTGCTCAGGTAGAATAGCAGGAGAAGATACAGAAACCTAACAACAAACTGACTTTTCATTTGGTGTGGCTATAAAGTATTTTAAAGCACATATTGTTAATCCTGTGGACTTGCTTCTATGTTAGAACATACTGCGCTATTTATCCACAAAACAAAGCTAATTTATCCACAAGCATGCATTTTACATGCATGTAGTGCTAATACATAAGAAACAGTTGTTCCTTTCTGTGATGGCACTTTTCAAGAGTGCATGATATTCAAAGCTCACAAAACTCTGCAGTTCCACAGTTGCAGGATTTTTGCAGAACTTTACATCATGCCAATGAATATATGTAGTACCACAGAATACACTGCTCTTGTTTATTTGTCATTCAAATATGTAAGTTTCTCCATAGTAACTGAATCCTTCCTTCCACTCCGTGTTTATCATGAAGCCCTTCCTGTATGTTCAGCATGTGCTGTCATCAATGACATCACATCATATTTTAACCAATGGCAGAACTCCATTCTGCCTCATAAAGAAATAGTTTGTGCTGCAGGAAACAACAGTGCTTCAGAAGACTTGGAGCACTGCTACAGAAATCAGGCCAGATGTGCCAAAGATAACTACATGATGTTGTCATACTAATGTGAAAAGCACGGGTTCAGTATGGAAGAGTGATGCTGATGGCCATAGTGTGTACAATTAGACCTCTTCCAATTAAAAATTGTGCATACACTGCAGCTGGAGGGATGAAGAGATGCCACTAGGTAGAATAGTCTGTGGCCTAAACAATATTCTTTTTATAAAGTAGATTTTAACCAATGCCTAGTCCTTTTAACAAAATGAAGCCTGACATGAGTGCACACGGCTGAAAATACTATTACTCCACAAAGCAGCCCTGAGCTACTGGTCAAATTGTATTTGTACCATTTAACTGTTATGGGTGTACAATACTATATACTATGTAATTTCTGTCTGTGTATCCACGGTATTGGGCATTTTGTTCTTGACATCCAAGAATTGCTGAAAATGGGATGTATGGATAAATCCACCACCTGGTAAAAAGTAAAATAAAAGTCATTTACCTGAGCACAGTAACATAGTTTCCTAAGGGAATGAAGAAAAGACAGAGTGTAATTCTTGAATACAAAAGATATTAGCTGGGCTTTAACATAAGTCAGTACCACCACACTGTGTAAGGAATGAAAGTAGCCAATAAAATTGAATGCCACAGTTTTACAAATGAACATTCAAAGCATAGCCGGTGCTGTGTGACTAAACACAGCTATTCATAGTGAACTCATTCTTTGACTGCTGTAGCCCAGAATCCTACACACTCTGCTTTAGTAAAGATTTGTAAGGATCAGTGTGACATTAATATTCCCCAAGGGTGAATTTTCCTTTCTTGTAGTCTCTTTGAAAGAAAGACTCAATGCAATGTGAGCATTTTGATCAAATACTATTTCATCATTATGCCAACATAGCTGTCTGTCTGAAGCTGTGTTCCACTTTTTATCTGTAAAAGTTCAGCTTATTCCCTATTCTCAATCAAAAGTTCTTTTGTAGTCTGTTGCAGTTAGAAATCATTAAAGACATCATTCCATGCATTACCATTGTGTTGAAATTAAAGCAATCCATTTAAAAGTTTGAAAGCATTACTGAGAAATTAGTCATTTATTTTCTAATTTAGATCAGAGTGATTGCAATTGAGGTTTCACAAGATAATATACTTTCAATGATACTATTTTTATTGAAACTATACAATTTCATAGGTTATTTTTAAAATATGTCTTAGACACCTGTGAATATATTTGAGATTCCTTGTACTGTGTATGCCTTTATGACACTTCCATGGATGTTTGACTATATAATATATGTTTACAATCTTTGAATTTAAAGTAGTACTTTACTGAGTTTCTCTTTTCCAGTAAAACTATATTGACCTTAGTAAAAACATTTGTTTCACACTTGCTATAACTTCTAGCATCACTCTGCCATACCTTCCTAGCTTGTACTGTCATATAACAGTAGATAAGAAAGAAGGGTTTTCATGCAGTAATAGAAGGTGTATCAAACAAGAGCAGCCACTCCACTGCAACACTGTGCCATACAAAAATGGAAAAATTAGCAAAAAGATACAGCACCTGCAGAAGAGTGAAAGTATTATTCCATAAACATCAAAAATACTTACAGTGCTGTGCAGTTAAAATACAAAATAAGATCACACAATACGGCAAGGGAACAGACCCAACCTGGTTTTGCCACAGGGCTTTCTCAAGGGATTACGGATCAGTGCTTACCAGTATGCTAAAATAGTACTGTGGCTAAGTCATAGGGTATTGTGTGACTTATGTTGCACTTAACTGCACAGCACTATAGGTTTTTGATATTTATGGAATAATACTTTACACTGGTGATTGTCTATTTTTAGCTAATAGTCATAGAAGGCAGAGCAAGTTTGGGAGCTGTCTTGCTAATTAGGTGGTTATTGCTCTGATTGTCTGATAACATTCATTCTTCTGTAGCTGACCAACATGGAGAGAGGGTTGCCTGATCACCGTACAGGAGACCTTTAATTTCCTTTTAGGAGTTTCAGGGGAAAGAGGGCTGAATCACTGCCAAACAATAGTGGGGAATGGGAGGGTGGTATTGCTTTTATTGGATCAGTCAGGGAAGGAGTCTGGTAGACTTGAGCTATTGATGGTGGGAGGGGTTCAATACATTCTATTTAACTATCCTTCTTTCTACTGGACAGGGTGGAGGGTGGGCAATAGTACTATATAGATGGGAGTGATATTAAGCATGATGGTTGGCAGGAGTTGGGAAAACCTTGCTGTGCTCCATGTAGTGAGAAGTTCTAAAATTTGCATCAGATACAACAACAACATTACGATTTGCAACATCTCTTATCTACTAGTGGAAAGAGTTTGGCTCTAGTTCAGTTCCTTTAAGTGAGACACCTGATCCTTATTCAGGATCCACAATGAATTTGTGAGAAAATACAGTAGGAACATAAGATTCAAGAGACAGAAAAAGAAAAGACCAAGGGTCTATCAAATCTACCTTGCCATCTTGGCAGAGTCAGCCATCTTAGTCATCCATGTTGTCTGACTAAAATTGATGTTTTAACCATTCATGTTTCTACACACAAATGTAACATGAAAGATATGACATAAGCTGGAACAAAAACTGTTTTTACTTGCCTGTTCAGTCTGCATAACACAGATTTATGCATACTAAATGCAACATCTATGCTGAACAAATTATGATTGTGTTTCAGTCTCTGTCAGAATTATTTTCTTAAAGTACCTAAGTGCACTGTGTTCTTAGCAATAGCTGATGTAATATTTAATGTGACTGTGAAGGCTCTCATTCTAAGACTCTAGTACTTAATACTTCTGCACTTGAGCTAGAAGGAGAGTCCAACTAGCTGTCAGATATTACTTCCAGGTTTTGTTCTTTGTTAAACCTTCTTGCTAAGCCTTTGACGATTCGGGGGTCAGAAACTTGGCAACCTGAAATTCAATGCTAAACAGTGTGCTGTGATGCACTTGGGGCATAAAATACATGAACAGCTTACACTCTAGGGGAGAAATCAAAAACAGATCAGGAGAGGGATTTGGGATTATAATATCAAGCAACCTTAAGGTAGAGACACAATGTAGCAAAGCTGTGGGAAGGCAAATAGAATGTTGGCATGCATTGGGAGGGCATAACTACAGTAGCAGAAGGAGGAGGTACTGATGTCCCTTTACAAAGCCATGGTGAGGCTGCACCTGGAATACAAGGTCCAGTTCTGGAGACCGTACCTACACAAGGACATAGATGGGGCAGAGAGCATTCAGAGAAGGGCAACCAAGATGGTGCATGGTATGCAGAGGAACCACATGAACAGAAGTGTAGGGAATTGGATCTGTACCCATTGAGTAAAACTTTTAAGTATGTAAGGGGAGCAATAATGTGAATGAGGGAGCTTATTTAAAAGGAAAGAGGAGGCTAAAACTAGAGGGCATAGCCAAAGATTGGAGGGAGGAAGATAATGAGGAAATGTGAGGGGTGATTGTTCATAGAAAAGGTGGTGGAGGCCTGGAACAAACTACCAGAGGAGGAGGTGGTAGGGCCTGAAATGGTAGAAGGCATTCAAGAGGGCATGGGACAGACATATGGGGTTGGTAAGTGGGGGGATAGAGAGAGCCTGTGGAAAAGGAGATGAGTGAGGGGATGGGCAGACTCGGGCCATTGGGGTCCATTTCTGCCATCTGATTTGTATGATTCTGTGATTCTATGAAGAGTCATCCTTATTGTATGCAGGAGACAAAAATAATAAATGATACTGACTGAATATATTGACTCCTTTGTTCCTTTTTCTTGTCACCATTTAATCAATATAATCCCCAGATATATTTTAATGTCATAGCCATTTGTGATGGAATAGTTAAGTTATGTTCTTGACAGAGCATGTTTGTTTGTTAGTTTCTGTATTTATTGTTATTCAGAACTTTTGCACCACAGAATGGCCTCATTTAAGCAATACAAACAGTTTGCCAGGTTCCTAGGGGACATGACTGCAGCAGAGTAGATGAGGTACTGTATTTATAATAGTGGATGGGAAACAGGCACATCAGGACTGTAATCATGTCAAAACATTTTGGCCATCCCAGGCTACACCATGTTCAGGAAGGAGAGAATAGGAGGAAAGGCAGAGGGTTGTTTTATATGGGAAGAAGGGTATATGAGCTACTGCTATACAGGGACAACTTAAGAAAAAAAGGCTGGAGGTGCAATGGGTCAGCCTAAAGATGGGGTCTGGGACTGTTATTGACATGGGGTGATGTACAGGCCTCCAACACGGGGAGGATTTAGACAGAACCATGGTGGGATCCATTAACAAAATGGCCAGTAAGCGGTAAGTTTTGATAATGGGTGACTTTAATCTGCTGAATGTAGATTGGGACATTCTTACTATAGTTATATCAAGAGGCAGGGCCATCCTTGACTCTATACAAGGGCATTTCTCAAACAACTGGTTGTGTAACCCACTAGGGACAGGGCAGTTCTGGACTTGGTACTTACAAACAGAGACTGCATTGCTGACATCACTGTGTAGTCCCCTGGCTACAAGTGTTCACTGTACACTGGTTTGGCATATGGATAGGACAGGAAAAACACACTAAGACAACTGTCCTGGACTTTAGTAGGGCAGATTTTAAAGAAATGGAAACTGCCTAAGAGAATGCCTCATGAGGGAGGCAGAGGGAGAATTTAGACTGAAAAAATTAAGAAGGTATTGCCCAGGCAATGACATGCTGTTTGGAGGAAATGAGCAAGGGAAAGGGAGAAAAGGCCACTATGATTCCCTAAGGAGGTGGCAAAGGCAGTGAAGGAGAAGAAAGCAGCATTTAGAAAGTACGAGGAGACCCAAAAGGATGAAGACAGAGAGGTATATCTGGCAAAGCAAAGGGAGGGAGGCAGGAAGGACCGTGATGGCAGCTAAGCACTAACAAAGGAGAGGATAGCTAAGGAGGTCAAAAGGGACAGGACATTCTTTAGGTACAGTATGTGAGGGAAGAAGAAGAAGACAAGGAGGGATAATGAGAATCAGGAAGGCAGGTGGACTGTACAGAGGAAGATCAAGAGAAAGTAGAAATACTGAACAATTACTTCTGCTCGGTCTTCATGGTAGAGATTTGGTGGGACAGACCAGCATGCTGCACTAAGCAACAGAGAGGGGGTGAGTGGACACAAGTCCATTCTCAATGGAAAGCATCCAGAAGGGATTAGGAGCCTTAACTCATTGCTTCCTAGAATACGCCTGTAGTTGGCAGCAAATGTTCTGCAGTATGTCCCAGAACAACTACAGAAGTCAGCTACCGACTTCTGTGTGCACTAGTAACATCTGGAGACATCACTCACATGTTTTAATATTACTTGCCAGCTAGAATTTATTAGAATTGATTGCATAGCACTATTAGAAAGGTAAAGTTGTGTTGAACATCTTTGCCACTGATACTTCATGTGTATCATGTTCACTTTAGGAGTTGTTCGCATTTGTTTATGACATGGTGTGTATGGCAGACATTTTGGCCATCAAGTCTCACTTAAGCACCTTGCATAAAAACGGGAAAATACATGTTTTATACTAGAGAAAATGCTTTTTGTACAAATGTACTGTTGTAACTACATCTAATGTATGGATGCTTAATTTGGTGTTGATATGTTACATATTTACCAACCAAAAATGGCTTATGTTGTCTTCTTTTGTGCAACAAAATGGTTATTTTGACTACTATAGATAACAAAATTACTTATTATTAATTACATAGCACCATCTGAAAGATGATTTTGTGCTGAACAACATTGCTACTCATGCTTTGTGTGTAGCATTTATAGTTCATGAGGCATTAGCATTTGTTTGTGGTATGCTGATTATGGATTGATTTTGCTTAGAAAGGCCCAGGATGCAATGTTAAGAGTATACAGGAGGCAAGTGGTGGCACTTTTAATAAGCTCCTGGGAGTGAATGAGTTAAAGTAGAATAAGATGATGGGGTTGGATGGGATTCATCCAAGGGCCCTAAAGGAACTGAGCATGGTACTGACCACCCCTGGCAGCAATTTTAGCACCTCACTGGAGATGGGGAAGTTCCGGAGGAATGGAGGAGGGATGATGTGGTTCTCTCTCAAAAGCGCAGCAGGAGGATGCTAGCAACTATACATAGACAGTGTCATGATAAGGGGCCTATGGCCCACCCAGTCTGCCCATTTGAGCTTGTAAGTTCAGTTTGTTTTCCTAGAAGTCTGTTGCCCCTTACCCTGACCTCCAGAATTCCTTTATGTCTATCCCATGCATTCTTAAATCCGTGATTGTTTCAGCCCCCACCACTTCCTCTGGCAGGGTGTTCCACTTGTCCACCACCCATTCTGTGAAGAAATTCTTTCTTATGTTTCCTCTGAATCGTCCTCCCTCCAACTTCATCCCATGCCCTCAAGTCCTGGAACATCTTTTCGCTTAAAAATAGTGTTTTCCTGCACCCTGTTCCTCCCTGTAAGATACTTGTATGTCTCTATCATATCCCTCTCTCCTTCTCTCCTCCAGGGAGTACATGTTCAGTTCCTTCAACCTGTCTTCATAGGACTTGTGATGCAATCCATGCACCATCTTTGTTGCCCTCCTCTGAACCTTCTCTACCCTGTCTATGTCCCTTACGTGGGTATGGTCTCCAGAACCGTACACTGTACTCCAGGTGGGGGCCTCACTAGTGTCTTGTATAGCGAGATTATGACCTCCTTTTCCTGCTGGTGATGCCCTGCCTATACATCCCAGCATCCTATTTGCTTTACCTGCTGCCTTGTCACACTGTTTCCCTACCTTGAGGTCATCTGAGATGATAACCCCAAGATCCCTTTCCTGCTTGGTGCATGCTATCCTCACCCCCCAACTGATATATTGTGCCAGGGTTTTTGTGCCCCATATGCATTATCTTGCACTTCTTTGCATTGAATTTCAACTGCCAAACCTCTGACCATTCTTCAAGTTTCTGCAGGTCCCTTCTCATTCTGTCTACACCTCTGGTGTGTCTACTCTATTACAGAGCTTTGTGTCATCAGCGAACAGTGAAATTCTGCCTTCTAGGTCCTCGCCCATGCCACTGATGAAGATGTTGAATAGGACGGTCCCAGCACTGATCCCTGTGGTACCCCACTGGTCAATATTCACTATCGGACAGACAGTCTCACATCAGTGGTGGAAAGTTAATGAAGACATTACTGAAGAGCCTCTTGGAGCACCTGGAGGCAAAGGGCTGCAGGACCACTGGCAGTATGGATCCAGTTGAGGAAGATATATCAAATTAATGTCATAGGTGTCTTTGACTGTGTTACCAGGGAGGTGGATCAAGGGAGAACATGGGATGTGGCCTATCTGGACTTCAGAGAGGTTTTAAACACTGTGCTGCACAGGAGACTAATTATGAAACTAAGCAGCTTGGGGTGGGGAAAAAGTGACAAGCAGGGTGTCAAACTGGTTCAGAGATAGAAGGCAAAGGGTGGTAGAAACAGCAGTCACTCAGATAATAGGAGAGTGACTGATAGGGTAATAGGGGTTCAGAGCTGGGACCAGTCCTCTTCAATGTCTTCATGAGTGACATTGTGAAGGCAATTAAGGGTAAGGTGTGTCTGCTTGTGGATGATAATGAAAATTTGCAACAAGTTGACACTCAGAAAAGGGTGGAGAAAATGAAAAGGGATCTGAGGAAACTAGAGGAATGGTCTAGGGGTGGCAGCTGGGTTTCAAACCCAAAATGTGCAAGTTTATGCACTTAGGGCTGTGGAATCACAGTGGCTTTATTTAAGATGGCAGAGTGGAGCTTACAGTCAGCAAGCAGGAAAGGGACCTTGGGATCATCATATCTGATGACCTTAGGGTAGCTGTGCAGTGTGACAGAGCAGTGGCAAACACTAGCATGATGCGGGATGAATTGGGAGAGGGATTTTTAGCAGGAGGGAGGTGGTGGTGTTGCCATTGTATTGCTCACTGGTGAGGCCCCTCTTGATGTACTACATCCAATTCTGACAGCATGCAGTGAAGCTTGGGGAATTTAAGAGATGTATGGAAATACTTCTTCAAAGAAAAGTGGTGTCTTGTTCAAGTGCCCTCCTTTCTCTGAAATATATCTTCCACATGTAACTTGTTCACTTCTATGAGGCGTGCTCACTCCTGTGAGGGACTTGTAGGTTTCAATCATGTACTCTCCCACTCCCTTTCTTCCAGGAAGTACATGTTGAGTTCCTGCAGCCACTCCTCATATGGCTTCTCCTGCAACCCCCACTATCCCGCTCTCCATTTTGTTTGCCCTCCTCTGTACTGCTTCCACTCTTTCAATGTTCTTGCAGAACTATGTCAGTTCTCAAACAGCCTTAGTTTTTGCAATTTCTGGTAATTTCTGGTAATCTATGGCTGTGGTGAACTCTGGATGCATCACCGGACCCTGTGCCCAATTCTATAAAAACAGTGGTCCCTGTGCCAAAAACCTGGGAGCTGCCACACCTGGATGCTAGCACCAAACAATTGGGACACCTGCCATTATTGCTGCAGGCTTCAGCTCCCTATCCACCCTTTGCAACACTAGAGGGCAGGGATGGTTGCAGGGGTAGTGAAACATGTGCGAAGTAGGGTCAGGGGCAGCAGGGAAAAGGGGGTGCCTTGTGGGAGTTAGGGAGACAGTGGGCATGTGAGGGGAAGATGTGGCACCCAGTAGGGTGCCATTTATATAACTATTAAGCTAATGGGATTGTACAGTGGGGTGTATAGGGACAGACAGTGCTAGAGGCTGGGGTTGCTTCCAGGGCTGTCATCACCTTGGAGCCAAGGCACTGTTTGTCCCTCGAACCCCCTTCATGGTACCATCCCATTAGCTTTATTGAAATATAAATGGCACCCACCAGGTCGCATATCACTGCTTTACATGCCCACCATCTCCCTATGGCCCCACCTTCCTTCTGCCCTCAGTCCCCACTTTTAGTCCCCAAGTTGCCATATTGGTGCATGGTGCTTAGACCACCTCATGGCTGATCTAAGTTGAGCCCTTTGTTGCACCATGGTGGGGCACAGAATACAAAAAAGGGGTGGTGCAGCCCCACCGTTGCACATGGGTGCTTTTGCTGCAAGGGTGGCACAAGGGGACTTTACCACATGGCATCCTGATGTCACCACAACCAGTGTTTGAGAACTGGTATTGCCACAAACTATGATGCAGGTGCCACTTGTGCTATCCCCTGCTTGGTGCAGGCACCTTATGTCATAGTTTTGCTTTTGAAAATTGGGCCCTCTGTGCTTCCATGTTACAACTGGGGCATTTGCTATTGCTGTGCTATCTAGCTTAGCTGTCTATTTCTTGGTGAAGCTATGCACCTAACTCCTACAGGTGGTACCTCCTCCCAACACTAGCTGTCTTCCCAATCCCAATACTTTAATTTGAATACCCCAAACTTCATATCCCTTGACAAGACCAATACCTCTCCCTTTTGCACAACAGCACAATCTGAGCATGCAGGCATTATAACTACAGAGACCAAACATTGCCAAAAGTATATAAGAAAATAGGTACTGAAGATAAAGGTTTTCTGGACCAATCTACAAAACTTGTACATTTCATATTATAAAACTCAGGTATATACAACAGATATCAAATTTTTAAATCAACTGGTCTGTCCATACCAAGAGATGAAAGTGAATCAACAATTTGATTTTATTTGGTAGCAGTATAGAATTTTGAATATATTATTCAATAAATTCAGAATACATACTGGATATCAACAATCAATAGACTGGGAAAAGTTAATTCAAGAACATCAAGAAAATTTCCAGATTATTTCATTGAACTCATAAAGAAACTATACAAGAAATGTATAATCAAAATGATAGTAAAATTCAAAAAAGATCTATTGTGCATAGCAGATGGTCCAAAGAAATAAATGCAAACAATACTGATCATATTTGGGCTGAATATGGAGAATGGACGATAAATTGCAGCAATATGCCATAAATAAACCGCTCAATATACATACTTTCAAGAGCATATATGACTTCTTCCTGAATGTATAACATAATATTGAAAAGAATATGAATGCTGACATAATTGCAGTCAAAATGAGAACTGTTTCATTTATTATGGTATTGCCCAATAATTAAAAAAAACTGGATGCATATTACACATAAAGAGGTGGAGAAAATATTACAAACTGATTTCTCTAGCGTTTACAATTTTTGCTAAAATGCTTTTCAAGGTTAGTAACTAATTTACAATCTCTCTCTCTCTCTCTCTCTCTCTATATATATATATATATATATATATTGGCCTTTCTGAATACAGTATATGTACTGAGAGACTATTCTGTAGCACTGAAATGTCACTTCCTTACCAGCTTTTAATTAAAAGAAACATGCCAAACACAATTGATTAATATTCTG
Source organism: Neoceratodus forsteri (assembly GCA_016271365.2). Taxonomy (NCBI): domain Eukaryota; kingdom Metazoa; phylum Chordata; order Ceratodontiformes; family Ceratodontidae; genus Neoceratodus; species Neoceratodus forsteri. The sequence goes on from CM028131.1 coordinate 797,647,584, forward strand.
ATGACAGAAATATTTTTGCTAAATTATTCTCAACCAACAGATGCCTTGAAAGCCACATGGCAAAAAGCAGGAATGTGTATTACCAACAATCCTTAAGAATAGGATAGATAACCATAAATACCACTGCATAGATCAGGATTATGTGTTAATGATTCACTGATTTGCTATAGAGCGTAATATGTAATAGCTTACTTAATTCATTATTATGTTCAATATTTTCTTTAAAGGACCATGATATTTCATTAGATTATAATGCACTGCACTGTATTGTTTAAATGTTTCTACATTGTTCTTAAAATAAGAAAGTATTAAAATTATATTTGGAAAAAAAGACTTCCAATTTAAGCAGAATGTTTAAGCAGAAAAATGTATCTGTCTAATTGATGCCACTGTCATTCCTCAAAGACACCAGAATCATGAGGGCCTTGGGAAAGACCTCTCTGGAAATGTTTCCTTAGGAACATTTCTTATTGAAAAAGTGCCATCTTCATGTCCTGAGGAGGACTTGTATTGCCTATCTCAATGCACACAACAGTCATCTAATCTCACTACATGCAGTGCTCAGCTATGGATCACCTCAGTTGACCTGCACTGTAGGCAGGCAAATCACCTTACCTGCATTTAGCATAACTGCCCAGTAATGCCTCTCCAAACATCTTGCTATGTTTACAATGGAGTCCTCCATGAATCAAACCTTATCTTGTCTGTTGTTTGTTAAACTCGGGGTGATTCTGGAAACCTTGAAGGAGGCGATAGTGGTATCCCTTCTTAGAAACCATCTCTCGACTCAGACTGTCTTGCTAACTACAGACCCAGCTCTAACCTCCCTTTTGTGGGTAAGGTTATTGAGAAGGTAGTCACGCTGCATCTGGAGGAACATCTGACCATCCATGACATTCTGATCCTCTCTAGTCAGTTTCAGGAATGGCATAGTACCGTTACAGCCCTTGTTCAGGTTCTCAATGATCTTCTAACAGCATGAGATCAGAGGCCATTCCATCTTGGTTCTTCTTGATCTCTCAGTGGCATTGATACTATGGATCATGGGGTGTTGGTCGGGCACCTCCAGTCAATCTGTGGACTATCTGGTACAGTCCTCAGATGGTTTAATTCTTACCTCACTGGCAGGTTTCAGGAGTTGTATGTGAGGCTTACTCCTCTGACAAGGTATCCCTGCCATGTGAGGTTCCAGGGCTCTGTACTGTCCCCTATGTTGTTGCAGTATATATGCTGCCATTGGGAGACATTGTAAGGTGGTATGGGCTGAGTTTTCACTGCTATGCAGATGACACTCAGCTCTACCTGTCCTTTGTGCCTGATCAGGGAGCTGTCTCGAGGTTTTAATGACTGCCTTTCTGAGATTGAGGATTGGATGAGTGCCAGTTGGCTGAGGTTGAATCTGGACAAGATTGAGGTTTTGCGGCAGACCCAGGCCATCAGGTAGAGGGGCTGTCAGAGGGTGAGCCTCAGGACTTTGGCTCAGTGCTCACCAGCTGACAACCTCTGAATGGATGTGGGATCTGAGTGTGATTCTTGATGATGGACTGATGCTTAAACATCAGGTGTCATCCATTATCAAGACTGCCTTTTACCTTCTAAGGAATGTAGCACAGATCAAGCACCTAGTTCCACCTGATGACCTACCAGTTTTGGTTCATGCCTTTGTAACCTCATGCCATGATTACTGTAATGCCCTGTACCTAGGGCTACCAGGACTGATATCCACCACTTGCAGCTGGTGCAGAATGCAGCAACTTGGCTGTTAGCTGGGCTACCTTGTAGCTGTCATGTCACGCTGGTGCTGCATGATCTGCACTGGCTGCCTATTCAGTGGCAGATCACCTTTAAGTTCAGTTTACTGACCTGTGAGGCTCTACACGGACAGGGTCTGAGTTATCTGCAAGATCTTCTTCATCCTTATTGTCCCTCCTGGCGCTTTGCTCCTGTAGAGGATTGCTAGAGATTCCCAGGGTTCATTTAAAGTCATCTGGGGCCTGTGCATTTGAATTTGTGGCCCCATCCCTGTGAAATTCTCTACCTCGTCAGATTCAACAGTGCATGATGGTGGAGAGTTTTAAATCTGCATTAAAAACTCACTTATTTGTTGTGGTATTCCCTGATTTTATTTGATCTACTGCAGCTGTTTTTATAAGGGTAGTCATTTTATGGATTTTATGGCTATGTACTAGCGCTATGGTTTTGGAATAGAGCTATTTTATAAAAAATTTTGATTGATTGATTATTACTCTCACTAGTCTTTCCCTGTCTCCTGCATGGGAGGTCAGGATATGACTGGGAAATATTCATGGGTGTGAAATTCCATGATTTTCACAAGACTCATGAAATTCAACTTTAAGTACTGATGTTATTTTGCAATTAGAGGTGGGCAAAGTGCCTAAAATTTGCCATCGTAGTATTTAGTGTAGAATGCAAATTTTACATATTATTCCAAAAGCAAAGCAAATAACTTTGCACCTTGAAAGTATAAAGTTCCCATTACTCTCTATAGACTTTGCATTACTTCACCTTGTTTGTTTGCTCTTTAAGGTGAATTTTGCAGTGATTCATGGGACATAAGGTCACATGGGCTCTACATTGTCTTGCACAGCCTCAGTTCACCATAGTGTGTATAGCAGAAAGCTGGAGACAGTTTGCTCTCAGAGTTCTGAAAATCAAACCATTGAAAAACCTTTAAAACACATTTTTGCCACAAAATTTTGTGTCAAAGGTTAGTACATTGATTGTAGTAAACCCTTGTGTGTTTATATCATCTAGCATTTTTTGATTTTGTGTGAATATTGAATGTTAATTTAGTACATTCAGTCTCTCTACTGACAGACACTGTAGAAGTGTGCTTCTGGGGAGGGTGGTTCTGTGGTGTAGATTGTAGAAGGAGATTCACAGTGAGAAAGGCAGTTTTTCCAACTATTGTGGGCTATTGTTTTAGTATTTTTGTGTTCCGGTACACACAGCAATACTTTTATTAAGTTTTATGAGTTTTGCTGTTTGCTGTGCTGCTATGCATTTTTCAGTCTGTTTAAAAGACTGTGTTGTAGTTTACTGAACTGTTAAAGTTTCTACACATTACCTTTAGTCTGTGTGCATGCTGTCAAACCAGATGCATTTTATTGCACCACCGTAATAGCAGTACTCTTAATTTTTAGCGGTTCTGCAGTATTTTTCCCTGCTTCTATCTAGCTATTGCTGTAAATCCCCCCAAAATGAAAGTATTGTTGTTCCACTGTAGGATTTCTGAAGACTGGTTAAGGTTTTGTTGTGCCGGTGTGACTACATCTGTTTAGTGTTCAGTTTCCACCTGGAAGTCACTGTTGTTATTTTTTAGTTTCCCATCCACCAGAAACTGAATAAATATAATGTTGCTGTTAATTGTCTGTGTTCAATCTGTTGAAATTGTTGTCACTGTACTACTATTGTGTGTTTCCCCATAGTACCATGATTGAATACTGTCTCACAGTGCATATTATAGCATTAAACTGAAAGAAAAGACATAATAAAGAAACATACCTATTGCAGTATTTTTGGCATTGTGCTGTCTTGTGAATTCTCTTGAATTTGTTAACAACCCACAAAATTAGAAAAAAATCACTGTTTGCAAGAAACATGTTTATTTTCTTGGTGAATCTGCGTAACCTAAAAATGCCCCCAAAGACACGGTGAGCAAAGATGTTTCTGACTGTATGCATATCATAAGTCAGTGGAGTATAAGCTTTAGCTCTGTGGGCAGGGCATTCTGTCACATCACATGGAATAAATAAAAAGAAAAACATACTTGAAGGAACAAGTACTGTGTCAGAGTGGGTTAGGCCAGGCAAGGTTCCTGAATCTGTGTGGGTAGTAGCAGTGTCTGCAGCATCACCCTTAAGCGTGGGTGGTGTGTGAAACAAATTCCATGTGTGTGTCTGAAATAAAATCTGCCAGCCAGTCATCAAGTAACATCAAGTAGCCATGTAGGTAAAAGTTGTGAATTAACACTCGAGGTTTACCACAGACATGAGGCAGATGACTTTGAATGTTCAAGTAGTGTTCAGAGTACCAGTGTGGTGCATATCTCAGTGTGAGCATTGTACCCATTGTCATGTCATGATCACAAGCCATGAGACAAATCATGTTCTTCATCTTCATGATCATGAATCACACAACTTTAACTTTTTGGTCCATCACTTTTTTAATCTTTGGTTTCATCATGAATCAGGACTGGAAACACCCAGTTATCATGTCACATCACTCAAGATCACTGGTCTAGTATGATGCTTCTGTTTGTGTTCACGTTTTGTTGGATGCCCTACTCAAATTTTTGTCCTCACAAGAAGTCAGCCCTATTTAATCCTGGATAGTATCTCGATGTGAACATTGTACAGTTCAGGAAGTTCATCATGACTGAGTCATGTCATGTCATGATCATGAGTCATGAGACCTTAAGCGTAGGTGGTGTGTGTGAAATGAATTCTGTGTGTATGTCTGAAAAATCTGCCAGCCAGTCATCAAGTAACACCAAGTAGCCATGTAGTAAAGTTGTGAATTAACACTGGAGGTTTATCACAGGCATGAGGAGGATAATTTTGAATCTTCAGGTAGTGTTCAGAGTACCAGTGTGGTGCATATCTCAGTGTGAACATTGTACTTATTGTCATGTCATGACCATGAGTCATGAGACAAATCACGTTCTTCATCTTCACAATCACGAATCATACAACTTTAACTTTTTTTGTCCAACATACCAAACAGGTCAATCACATCTATGTTTATGCATGATCACAATGATGGTGGTGCAGAATAATGCAGGTGAGATAGACCATCCTGGTGCAGTGTACAATAGTGTAACATTGAGGTTGCTGATGCAGTCATGGAAAAAGAATTTCCAAGTGGGTACAACTCAGGCATTGAGGATTGCGAAGGCTGCTATCCTTTTTTTTTTGTTTCCTTGTTTTCCACCTGTGTAAAGTATTTCACAGCGGTGACATACAGGTCAGATGATGGATATAACTAAAGGCAGCAAAAGCTCCATGGGGTATTGATACTGAATGGGGTACTGGAATTAACTAGTTCACTGTCTTGCCTGATTAACTTCCTTCCGCATCATGTGACCTGCAGACTGTCAGACATGTGGTCTGTTGGCTTTTCTCACAAACTTCACCTTTCTCAAAATGTTACCTGAAGTTAATGCAAAGTCCATTAATGGCAAATTAATCTTTTAATGGAAACTACACAAAACTATTCATGGATCGAAGTTAGGAACTTTGCATTAACAAGTTCGTAGTGAAACTTTGCTGCATTTCTATTTGCAATTTTGGCACCTTATAACATGGACTTCTTTAAACAAGCAATTAATAAAATTACACACACACACACATTCTCCTTTTAAGGTCTAAGAACCTAACAAATTTAATGACACTCGTTCTCTTGTTTTAGAAATTTGTAGTTTACTGACTTCTGAAATTTAATTTAAATGTGAAAAGTTGTAATACTAAAATTGAGGAAAAACATGTTTTAAAGAATTGTCTTACAGTTTAGGTTTCATACAACTTATTAATGAAAGTACTCAAATTAACCCCAAGGATATTAAGCAATCTATTATCCTGGATTTAATCTTCACTTCCATTGAGACAGGATTACAATATCTGGTGTGTTGCCAGATTCTGTATCCGGTCATCAGGCAATCTTTTGTATCAGGAATTTAAAAAGCAAAGGGTCCCTCATAGAACTATTGTATACCAAAGCTACTGTGAATTGGAATATATAAAATGTATGCAAGATATTGACAGTAATGATTAGTATAGAATTAAGCTCATACCTACAGTTAAATAAACCTGAGACAGGATTTTCGAATGGTGGCACAGGGCTTGCATCCGCCCTGTACCACAGGACCTAAACTTTGGTGTTGGCATGAACCCTGTGCTGCAACTGCACCTGATTTTCCAATATCAGGTGCAGTTGTGACAGTTTCCTGTTTTCCAGCAGCTTGCACCATTACTATCTGATGCAAGCACCGATACTTTGTCCCCAGGAATGGTGCATGCTAGACCACAAGATTGTGGTCGAAGGTGTGAGTGCCAGTGCAAGGATGGAAAATCCCAAATGCCAGCTATGGATGCTGCACACTCCGTCACACTGGAGGCTTCTTGGCAGTATTGGACATTGAAAATACAGCCCTGGTCTTTGTGTTACCTAAACTTTATGGATGTTTGTAATTTTCATGCACCTTATTATAATAAAAGTAAAAAGAGAGATCTAATAATGCCTCCTGGTTTGATTTACATCTGCATAAGATTCATAAATAAGAGATAGAGTTTGGAAGAGGGCTAAAATCTCAAATAGTGATTCTGACTGGTTGAAATATAGACAGTTTAGAAATCAGAATATGTTGGATCACTGTAAATCTAAATGACACTATTATAAAAAGTACTAAGCCAGGATTTAAAATCAAATCCTCATTTATTTTGGAAAACTACCTGAAAATAAAAGCAAATGTTAGTTCAGGACTTCCTAATGATTTTGAACTGGTTGGAGAGTTACCCTATATGTGAATTTACAGCTAATAGATTTAATGATTTTTCAGGGCATTCCCAGCCTCTGGACGTCTCTGATAAATTAAATATAGTGGTCACTGAAAACAATTTGTACTCCAGGAAATTATGGGCCAGGGTGTATGTGAAGAATTACTTAACTTGGATATTAAAAAACCTAGTGACATTGATGATATTCCAACTAGACTTTAAATATATGGCCCCAGTTATTGCTTTTCTTTAGCTGATATTTTTAACCTGTCCTTAACTACAGCTAATATTCCACATATTGAAATCACCAAAAGTAAACCCAATTTTAAAGCAGGCTAAAAAAGCATTGAGAATTATTGACCAATATCACTGCTGTCAATTATATTAACATTTTTGAAATAATAATTGGGATGCAATTGTCAGAATATCCGGTGAACAATAATAGATTTGATAATTTCCAGTCAGGTGTTCATCCTCTTCATGGCACTGAGCACAGCTTTGCTTAACCTCCCAGTGGCATGGGCCGCTTTAAGTGGCCCATGGTATGTTTCTTAAATGATGCCCAAGTATACACTGTTAACTTTTAACTGATTATTTTAAATCCCATTAATCTTGATAAACAAATAATGGTTTATTAGTAATTAGACCCCTTCCCTGTCTGCTTTTAAAATTGTACCTCTGTAGCTTAATGTATGGTAAAGTACTGACAATTTAAAAATGAGCAAATTTTTTTTTTTTTTTGCTCTGCAGAATACTCACTCAGAGCACCTGAAACAGCACCTTTGTGATGCATGGAATGATTCTCAGCTCAGAACAGAGAAATCCACTCTGAGCTCAGACATGCTTTCTCTCTAATAAGGAGAGACATTATACTTTACCTTTTATGTGTACTGTGAGATATAGGAATAAAAATTGCTTGTGTACTGTTTATTTTAATTTGATATAAAACAAAACACACCATTTTGCTTTCAATTGATGTATCATGTCATACCTCAGCTTTCTCTGTGCTTAACACTGCAGTTCTTTTTAGCTTGTGGGACCTAAAGCTCTGCCAGTTTCTCACTTGAGTTTTGATACAAAATTACAATTTCAAATCTGCTCAGCACCAGAAGCAGCTCAGCCGATTTCATAGTTGAATTTTGAGACAAAATAACAACTTTAGATCAGCCCAGCACCTGTGTGGAAGCACACACTTTTACTGTGCTGTTGATAAGTGGACCAAAGTTTACTTGGCAATGAGGAACTTTTGAAAGCAAGTTCACTAAAACTAATGTGGTGTTTTATGTGTGACTGTAGTAGAACTTCAAAGCAAGGTTCTTGTCATGATTGATATATCATATTTCATTTCCCCATTACTTGTTTATTTGCTGTTTTGGTTATTCATTCTTTATGAAGGGCTTGACATTCAGTGTCTAGGCATGGTTTGTCACTTTTGTTTTGCTAATGATCATTATCTTATAGCAAGAAACTGATCTGATTTTGTTTTTGTTCTGAATGGTAAGAAGAGGATTGAGTTTTATTTTGTTTATGTTATCTATTTTTTTCTATCATTTAGCAAAGCTGTTGTATTTCTAACCCCCGCTTCCTGTTTGCATTTCTTGATGCTGACTGTAGTGTGAGTAAATGAGAGGTGAAGGAAGGAGTGAAGACTAGGCTACGATCTTGCTTCATTTCATGTAAAATGAGATACTTTATTGAGGATATCAAGCTGTATTTTTCTTCATTAGATGGTTTTCTCTAGGGTACTGTTTTGAATGGCTGAAAAACAACTGAGGATGTAATGTCCAGGCCTTGATGGCTATTTGCATATAACCTGCATTTGATGGTGGTGGTACAGTATACATAAATCATTTTGTTTCCCGTTTGTGCTTGACTGTTGCCTGATTGAATCTTTTGGACCATGCACAATTGAAGAGGCTCAGCACAAGCCTTTGTGCTGCAGTTTGTGCTTTTCTTGTGAATTCTGCCCGGGCTTTTACTGATTTTAAAGTGCATGCCTGTTTTTATTAGGATTTTTCTGCCCTGAACTCTGGGACCAACAGAACTGGGCCTAAAACAGAAGTCCCTAGAACTTGGAAAGTTTTAAGATTTAGTACCAAAACCACCTCCACTACAAAAATGGTTTGAAGGGTTTAAAGGCAAACTGTACATTAATTTTATTTATTAAAAAGTGGTCACCAGTATAGGCACAGTAAGCCTGGACTGGTTTACAGAATGCATCCGTGAGTGGGTGGGTGGGATGTGTCAGGGAATCCTTCAAGGAGTACAACAGGAGTGAAACAGTAATAATAAAGTGATAGAAGTAGTAATGTAAACTTGTACTGTAAAATCATACAAGTAAGGAATTTTGAAGAAATACAAAAACAATGGTTATGGTGTAAATAAGCATGTGATCAGGAATGTGAATGCAAGAACATTTCTAGACATGTAGCTACGTTACCCTTGGGCCTAAACACAAAAGCTTACCATAGGCCAGAGGGAAAATGGAGGGCAACCACATTACAGGGGCCAATGGAGCAGGGTGAGGTGGATCCAGAGCAGGGTCCCCAGGCTACAAGGGCTGGGGTCATCTTTGGGAGGCTGATAGGGTGTACTGGTTGTGGGTCATCCATGGTACTGGATATACAGTAGTCTGGAAAATGGGGATGCATGGTATGTGAGCAAATTGCACAGCTAAGGGAGGAGGTGGGATTGCTGAAGTGGACACTCAGATGGGAAAGGGAGAGGGTAGCAGAGAGAGGACAGGAGGGTCCTGCAGAAGGAGCTATTGCAGCTAGGGGGCTAGGTGCAATTAAAGATGGGCTGCAGGGGGCAAGGAGCAAACATGTACACAGGAAGGAAAAGATGGGATGGAGGAAAATAGAGGTGCAAAGTAAAGAGGGGATGTAGGGAAGGCTCCAGAGGGATACAGGAATCCCAGACAGTGGCAGAAAAGGGAACAAGAGTAACCGGGGGATGGCAGGTGATAAAGTATAAGAGTTCAAAGCCTGCACAGAGGACAAGGGAGAAGACAGCAAGGGAGGACCATCCGCCAGAGAGATACAGGGAGTGGGCCTAGAACAAAAAAATAGTTGCCTCACTAGAGGTACAAAATGTGAGGAAGAGCAGGAAAATGGAGTTGAAAGAGCACTCAGGGGAAATATGAGAGACAGGCACAAATGAAGCTCAGAAAAATTGGAAAAGGGATGCCCAATCAGGTAAGAACAATGGGCAAGCCCAAAGAATGTGGGGCAGTGTGCTTGGGTCCTGAGGTGCAAAAGCTAGATGGGGCAGGAAAGGGTGAGGGACCCAGGAAAAATCAGTCAGGGCACAGGCAGCGGCAGAAAGACACTGAGCAAAAAGTTCACAGATAGAGAGGTGGAGGTGGGAAGCCTGGCAGAAAGCTCCTGTGGGGGTTAAAGCTTTGGGGGCACAGAGTGAAGACAGTACTTTGGGGTGACATGGGCAAAGGGTATTGAAATAGGGTAATAAATAGGATACAAGGGGTTGGGGTAGGATGGAAGGAGATATAACCAGAAGGAGATGGAGAGCAGGGTTCTACTGGTTGGGGAACTCTATAATAAAATTAATTGGGTGGGGGCAAGGAGGACAAAAGCACATTGTGGGTGGATTGTTTGCCTGGCATGATGGCAGCTAAAGTCATTCACTATATCCTCAAGGGAAGCAACAGGATGAGAAACATGCAGTGCTGTTCTACCTGGGAATGAATGACCTGGAGAGAAATACGCCTGATGGAGGTACAGGCAAGATTCAGAGATCTTGCTAGATGCTATAGGGATCAAATTAGTGACTTTTTCAGAGGTACTACCATTATCAAGGGCAAGCACTGATAGGCAGATGAGGATAAGGGAGTTCAATGGCGGCTGGTGGGGTAGGGTGAGAAAATGTAGTAAGGGTTAGTAGGGAACTGAGGCTCTATGTGGGAGGACAAGAGCTTGTTTGCACCAGACAGACTGCACCTGAATATGGGGGGGTGGCAGTACTAAAAAGCAAACTAGAAGAATTGATAGAGGATACCAACAATTTAAACTAGGTTGGGGAATCTGCTCCACAAGGAAGAAAGTTTGGGTGTACAAGCCCCCAGGATAGCACTACATTGTTGGGCAAGAGGAGATGGGTGAAGGGAACAATGGGGAGGCTGGAGGAAGGGATTAGCAAAATACCAGAGGTTTGGGAAATAAGATTGTGAACATGGAGGCCATCATGAGGAATGAGGACTAGATCTAGTTGCAATGAGTAAGGCTTGGTGAACAGAGCATCACACCGGAAACAATGATTCCAGGATACAGACTGCTCAGAAGGGACAGAGAGGGCAAGGGGGTGGATTTGCCTTATATATCAGGGAAATCATTAGAGTAATCAAGGGCAGGAGGAGGAGGAAAGGGAGACTGAGCTGCTGTGGTAACACTAGTTAGGAAGAGGATGAACCTGTGGCTGGGGTATACAGCCCTCCTACACAAGAGGAGGAGGTTAATAAATGGCTAACTCAGGCAATCATGAGGTTGGCCCAGAAATGAGAACTGCTACACTGGTGGTGACCTGAACCTCCCAGATGTTAACTGGAAATCCCAGATGCAGCATCGCCGAGCAGAGACGAGTTCGACGAGCTGCAGGGGTATTCTTCAACAGCTGGTCAGGGAGCCAATGATGGGAAGCAACTTGTTAGATGTAGTCCTGAATAACAGGGAGGGTGTGGAGGAGGTGTAGGTGGGAGAAGTCTTGGGCACCAGCAACCACAGCATGGTATGGTTCAGGGTTAGGGAAGGGATGGAACACGTAAAACCAGCACGTCAGTCATGAACTTCAGGCACATGAACTTTAATAAGATGAGTAAGAGAAAAAATGGAAGGTAGGGTGAATATAGAAACAGTGGAGGAATTATGGAAAGCTATCAGGAGGGTTCAGGAAGCAGTGGAAATGTGCATAAAAGGTCAGGAAGAGCAAGGGGGAGGAGACCACTCTGGTTCACTAGGGAGGTGGCAGAGGCAGTCAAGGAAATGATGAGGGCTTTCAGAAAATTTAGAGGACACTCTGAGAGGAAGACTACGGAGGAGTACAGGAATAAGAGGAGTTTGGCAGGGAGGGAGATCAGAAGGGCAAAAGCAGCCACTGAGGAGAAAATAGCTAAAAAGCTAAGAGGGTATAAAACATTTTCAGATACATGAGGAGAGGAGAAGGGCTGGTCAGGGTATTGCTAGACCGGGCGGGAGAGATAAGCTTGGAGCAGGACTACGTAAAAGCAGATCGTTAAATAAGTACTTTATCTCGGCATTCATGGAGGAAGTGGAAGGCAGGGGCCTGGAGCTAAAGTCTAAGGGAGGAGGGAGGACAAATAAGTGGATCAGAGCCCGTTCACTGTGGATAAGGTCAGGGCAGAGCTAGACAGAGTAAGGGTGGACAAGGCTATGGGCCTGACAGGTTGCACCCAGAGTGATCAGAGAATTGAGGCACAAGCTCACGCACCCATCACAAGGCTCTTCAACCTGTCCCTGGATACAGGGAGGGTCCGGAGGACTGGAGGAAGGTGGACATGGTGCCCTTGCACAAGGGAGGTAGCAGGAGCTGAAGGAGAACTACTGCCCAGTCAGTCTCATGTCTGTGTTGGGGAATGTAATGGAGGCATTAATCAAGGGAGGGTGGTGGATTACCTGGGAGGTGTGTGGTGTGCAGGACAGTAGACAGGATGGCTTTATCAAGGGAAATCATGCAAGACCAACCTAACTGAGTTCTTTGATTGGGTGACTCAGGTAATCAACTGGTGAGGGGCAGTGGACATGGCCTATTTGGACTTCAGAAAGGCCTTTGACACCATCCTCCACAGGAGGTTTGTGAGCAAGATGGAAAGCATGGGGTTGGGAGGGAAAACAGCAACCTGGGTGGAGGCATGGCTGGCAGGGAGGACTCAGAGAGTGTTACTAAACGGGTGAACTCCGAGATGGCAAGAGCAAGGAGCGGGGTGCCACAGGGCTCAGTTTTGGTCCGCTTCTCTTCAACATCTACTTCAGTTATATTGCAGAAGGTTTAAGAGGAGGATGTGCCTATTGCTGATGATACAAACATCTGCAATAGGGTGGACACCCAGGATGGGTGGAGGACATGAGGAAGGACCTTTAGATGCATGAGGAGGTGGGACGTGTGAGCTGAAATTTAATGCCAAGAAATGCGCTGTGATGTACCTAGGGAGTAAAAACATTCATGCAGGGTACAAGCTGGGTGGGGAGGAAATCAAAAAAATCAGAACAGGAAGGGATCTGGGATCATAGTCCCCTGAAACCTTAAGGTAGGGTTCCAATCTAGCAGGGCGGATGGAAGGGCCAATAGAATGTTGGCATGCATAGGCAGGGACATTACTAGCAGTAGGAGGGAGGTAATAATGCACCTCTACAAAGCTATGGTGAGGCTGAAACTAGAGTACAGGGCTCAGTTCTGGAGACCACATCTCCACAAGGATGTAGATGCATTGGAGAGGGTTCAGAGAAGGGCAACAAAAATGGTGCAAGGTATGCAGAGGAAGACATACAAGCAGAGGTATAAGGAGCTGAATCTGTACACGCTGGAAACAAGGAGGAAAGGGGTGACATGATTTATACCTTTAGATATGTAAAGTGGCTAAATAAGTAGGAGAGGGCATCTGCTAAAAGGAAGGAGGGAGCCAGAACTGAGGGCACAGCCTCAGATTGTAAGGAAATAGATTCAGGGGCAATGTGAGGGAGCTTCTTCACAGAGAGGGTGGTGGTGCCTGGAACAGGCTGCCAGACATAGTGGTGGGAGCTAAAATAGTGGTGGAATTTAAGAGACATGGGACAGGCATGTGGGGCTGAGTATTGTGGTGGAGGGCAGGGGCAGGTGGAGAGGGGGTATATGAAAGGGAGGGAGGGATGGGAAGACTTGATGGGCCAGAAGGGTCCTTTTCTGCCATCAAGCTTCTATGCTTCTATGATTCTATGATAGGCACAGTGAGTCAAGGCTGGTTTACAGGTGCATCTGTGTGTGTGGGGGGCACTGAAGCCTTCAAGGGAGTGAAACAGTAATAAGAAAGTGACAGCAGTAGGGCGTTAACATGCACAGTAAAATCATACAAATGTAACCCCTAGGTGGCACTGCCCCAAGGGCTACTACCCTTTCCTGCTTGGCTAGTTGCAGGTTAAGGGCCTGGGTACTGAAATGGGTGCCTCCACCCAGAGGTCGGGGTTGTTAGTGGTCAAGCTAACCTGGGTACAGCCCTCCGGGACACTGTAACCTCCCTTTCCTTCTAGTGGCCCAAACAATATACAGTAATCAGTTTTGCAATGACCTTTATTCACCATGCATATTTCACACAGTTTGCACTTACCACCAGGGCTGGTTCCATCAGTTCGACCCTGGAGACCTTGTAAAACAAGGTTGGCACAGCAAACAACAACAGTACAGTGCTTTTGGTACAAACTGGAACCACAGTCAGGTTAAATGCAAACAGAACTAGATCTGATTTATTAAGGAGCTTGAACAAGGAAGGGGCATAATCAGGTTGATTGGCTTAAGGGCTAGATTGATCCGACAGTCATGCATGCACTTCAGAGTCCCTACACAGTCACACACTCGGTACCCAGGTGGGAGTAAGGTGGGCTAGCCAGGAACGTTGTCCGGGCAGGCTGGAGTCGCAGCTGGTTGGGGCCCCTGTGATGAAAGAAAGAAACATGCACAACACACACTATTTGTAATCCAGAGCTGGAGGGCTCAGTTCAAGAAGGAAAAGACCACAAGGCAATCAGATGACAACAGTTTAGATTTAGCTGTTGTTTCAGGGAGCTACCCTGATGTGTCCTCACGATACCCAATACAGGACACAGGCAGAACAAAATTGAGACTGCAGGTGGATGAACGGGAGTGCCAGAAGAAGCAGGGCCCACACAAATCACTGAGGAGTCATTCCTCTTCAAGGCATTGAGCAGGAGGCTGATCCCCAGGCAGGTCTCTCATCAATGGCTTTCTCTGTCTGATGGGTAATCAAGCTGGACCAGTGTGGCAAGGCCCAGGCCAAGTGGAGATGAATACAGTTTCAGTCTGGTGGGGCTGGATGCAGCCTCCAGCAAGCAGAATACAGTTCAGCACACAGTGGGGAACCAAATCGTGACCCACTAGCAACACACAGCACATTTATAGTAAGGAAATACCACTGTACCAGGTGGATGGCAGTCAGGTCACAATTTCAGAGTCTCTGCGCCAACTCAGGATTCCACAGTAATTGAGGTCCTGACAGGCCAATCGTGTTCAGAAAATCTTCGGTCTTCTACAGGTTTCAATCCTGGTCACAATTCAGTGGCTTTAATCTCTCTCTCTCTCTCTCCCTCCCTCTCTCTCTCATCTCTCTCTCTCTCTCTCGGATTCAGTCCAAAATAACTACAAGTTCCCTCTCAGGGACAGCAGGCAGGCGGGCTAAAATCAATCCTTCCACAGTTCTCCCACGCGAACTATGCGGAAACTGCTGCTCGACTATCTCGAGCTGTTCACCCATTCACTTCCCCACTCAGACTGACTGACTGCAGCAGTTGGGAATTTCCTTCGTGCAAAAGATTCTGATTGGCCCATTCTGGCAGTCCTGGACCAAGATGGTGGTGATAAACAGAACTGTCCATGCTGCAAAGAAGGCAGGTTAGACAAACTACAATACCATCACTGTTCTAATAGACAATCAGCAAATAAGTACAGCCTCTGACAGAGCTCCTCTGTGCAAATAGCGATGGCAGAAAGGAGAGATTATCTGGCAGCCCTGGCGGACTTGAGCATAGAACACTCAGCCCCTCCCAGAGTAAATAGGTACCAAGTTATTGGCAGCTCTTAAAGGGACAGAGCACAGAGGCATTAAGGCACTCTCACACAATCACTTTTAGAATGCTAAGACACAGGATACCAGCCTGGCAGTGGGCATTTGGCATACCCAGGAAGACTTTCAGGAACCCCCATTTATAGGGGGTTACACAAATAATAAGGAATTTCGAAGAAATATAAAAACATTGGTTATGGTGTAAACAAGAATGTGACAGGAATGTCATGCCAAGCTGATTTCTAGAAATGTGGCACTCAATAAAATATGAATCTGTTGGATAATACATTATGTCATGGTGGCATTGTGTCTGGTGATGTGACTGTATGTATGGTGTGGAGTGGTGTGACAAAGTGCATGGGAGTATGGGGTCATGAGATATGTCAGCATGCATTTGGTATAGAGTGGTGTGACAATGTGTTGGTGTCTGAGGTGTTGCTGTGTGTGTCACAGTACATGGGTGCGTAATGTCTGTGTGTCAGAGTTCATGGTGGTATGTTGATGGGTGGTGTGATAGCATGTAAGGTGTCGAGTGGTGTGAGACTGCAGGCTCGGTGAAGCCCTGCCAGCCAACCAGCATCTGCCGCTGGACAGCCCATAAAGTCCCAGTCTAGATTGTATCCTGGTGGGCGATGGCCCTTCCCTGCCCCACTACAGGGGAAATACATGAGGAAATGGGGCTTGTCGGTACCGGTGGAGTGGTGGACGGTCTCAGGTGGCAGGTAGGGTGGAATGTCCTGTCTGGTCACCATGTTGGGGGCGGGTATAATTGATGATAGAAAATAAAAACTTAATTTAAAAGGTGTTAACACATACTCATACACACACTTGTAAAGTTCATTCTACACTTGGCCCTGACCTTTCCTTAGTTGCTGCAAAAAGGAGATCTTCAATACATGTATGGCTCCCAACAGCTGCAAAGGCATGGGTGGTGAATGAACCATCACAAAATATAATGACTAAGCTTATTGCTGCACTCAAATGTCAATACAGAGAACTTTGTGACCAAACACCAGTTTTATCTTTTTCTATAATTTTTATAGCGATCATAAAGCATTATTAACAACTGTATTATTTCTGCTATGTTTTCTGGAAAGGAAAAGGCCTTTTTCACTCACTGGCATTGCCTTATGTCATTACCTCAACCTTGGAGGTACTCATACCCTCATTGACTCGTTATCACATATGCAATCTGGTTTGAATCGATATGTAAATGAAATGCAGGAATACAATTTCCTTTTGCATATCTTTAGATTGTTTTGGGTAGATAGGTATTTTGATACTGCTAGCATAAATAAGGTTGATTTTAAGATAATTTAATCTTAAAAGGATACTATGTTGGCAATCTGAAGCTGTGCTGACAGTAATAAAAGTAACCAGCTTTCAACTGCATTGGCCTTGATTTAGTTAACTGGGATCTAGATTTCTCAGAAAAATATTCTGATGAACCTTAAATACATTTAGTTTTTGACCTAATTATTCCTCTTGATATAAGTAATAAAATGAATCTTAAAAAAAACAAAATAGAATGAAGCAAAGTCAAATACTTTAATAATTCTGTCTCTGTATGATAATTTGTAGAGATGCAGTCTTACTTTGTGGGTGAATTCCCAGCAAATTCACCAGCTCCACCTCCCTGTGCCATTTTTGAAGTCGCCATCTGAAGTGGAAAATTCACTAAAATGGTATGGGGTAACACATTACTTTGGCTTTTTCAAATGAAAATTTCCTTAAAAACCCAAAGCGAGGAGCACAGCATCCCTGATGTCCATGTCTACCCCCACTCCTGCCGATTACTGACCCAGCATGAAAAAATAAATCCTTCCCAATTGACAAGCAATCCCCAGTGTCTAACCTGCAGTGATATGCCCCACCCCCCGCTGAGTGCCTGCTTGTTTTTAAAATAAAATCAAAGGTCCACTCACCACACCACCCATCACGGAATGCGTGTTTGAAATAATTTCCCTGGTGTCAGTGAACCTTCTACCCCCACCCTGCATTTACTGTCCACCACCCCAGTCCCCCCAGCTGACCCCATGCGGTGACTGGCTTCCAGCCCTCCAACGCTTCTCCCACTGTCACCCACGAGACTGAGCTCAATGAATGAGCACATGCTTGTACAATCACATGCACATTCATTGAGCTCAGTCAGGTGGCCGCCATGGAGGATTGTGGAGAGGCTGTGCCGTCACCCGCATAGGGTCCAGGTGGAGGGATCAGGTGGTGGACAGTAGACGAGGGGTGGGAGGGATGGGGGGCCAACTGGACACCAGGGGAATTATTTCAAACAAGCACTCCACAATGGGGTGAGAGTGGACCTTGATTGTTTTGTACTTTACATCAAGCAGGCGATTGGCAATTGGGAGGCACAAAAACTTCAGAGGGACACTGGGGATTGCCTAGCAATTGGGAGGGGGTATTTTTTCATGTTGGGGCTGGCAATTGGCAGGGGGCACCACTAGACACCAGGAAAACCCACATTTTGCAGAGTTATTTAGATGGTGAAGCTGGGCTTCTTTACACTCTGCAAAGTGGGAAAATCCATGAAATTTTTGTGGAGCAAATTTTCCCCACTTGCACATCTCTAATCATTTGTCATACATATATACAGTGACTTGATGAACATTTTTCAATCTATGATTTCAATGGAAGCTGAAAACAGGAACTCTGGCATGGGTAATATGGTTTCATAGCAACAGGTACAGGTGCATGACACTGTGGCTGTCACAGTCAGGTTCACAAAAGTAGTTATTGAAAGGTTTATTATCTACTGATTCTAGAAATAAATGTTGAATTATGGCTCTTTTACAACACAGGACTGCTATAGAGGTTATATTGATTGATTTTTGAAAAATGCAGCCTACAACCTTAAGGGCCAGAGTACAGAATGAAAAGATATTGTAGTATTATGTGAGAAAAATTTCATATAAGAAAAATAAATCTAAAAATCAGCCTTTCATGATCACAGCATCATTCCCATTAAATGTACTGACCCCTTGAGCAAGTTGTAGAGATCAATCAAAGGCACACAATGGAAAATGATAATGAACTGCTGGATGTGGCTTTTAAACAAGGTTTATCAGTGGACTTTACATTTAATGTGCGAATAAGTCTTTTATGATGCATCCTTTTTGAACACCTCTTCAGAGAATGCTGTTCTGGATGTCTGAGTCAACAGAGAGCTGTGATTTATTCAGCTCTATAGCTGCTGATGCTCAGACAATACTTCTTGCAATCCCTTCATTGAAGAGGATAGCATGTTAATACTGTTTGAGCTTTGGCAGTTACCTTACAAGCCTCAATATTCCATAAGATTTCCTTTACAGTTTAAAATACTATTCAGATAAAATACATTAAATCAGTTCCAAACATTGGGCTAATTCTATAAGCACCACTCGCATGTGCAACTTGCGACATGCGGAGTCTGAATTCAAGGACCCTCGCTCTGATTCTTTAAGAGGTGCACTTCGTGGTTAGTCCTGCAGCTTGTGACATTCCCACAGGTACACCAAATGAGGGGTGTACCGGAGGGGCACTGCAAGCTGCATCCACAGTCCTGAAGTGCGCAAGTGCCCCTATGCCCTTCCCTAAGAATGCACTGACTAGCCACCCGTGGCTGCACATGAATAAGCCCCACAGGGCTAAGCATGGCTCCCAAAACCCCATTTCCTGAACCGCCATGAATAGCATCCCCGTGCCAGCCTGCTAGGCAATGCCAACAATCCCTGGTAGTTTGATTTGCCCTCACCCCCCATCCAGTAATATGAACCACCTCCAACCCCTACCCAGCTGGTGACTGGCACAACACTCTCTCTCACCTCTGCCGCCAGTCAGCGACTGAGTCCTATCCATGCTTTTACTACAGTACAGTACATAGTATGTGCTCAATGAATGGCTTGTGTGTGTACTATGTAGTGTACAGAGTACGCATGGATGGGACTCCAGTCAGTGGCTGGCGGGAGGTGAGAAGAGGTTGTGCCAGTCGCTGGCTAGGTAGGAGTGGAGAGGGTGGTCTGGCAATACCAGGTGGGGAGCCACTAGACTACCAGGGATTGTTGGGTATTACGTGGCACAGGGGTAACTATTTGTGGTGGATCAGGGCTGGAGATGTAGTACAGTTACACCAGCTAAAACTGGTGTAACTGTACTTCAGCTGATGTCCTCCGGGGTTGTTAGAGAATAGCGCCCTTGGGGACTTTGTTGCTGCCCTTCCACAATAGGGTGCAACTGTTGGCATAACCCTCTAGTGCCATGTCGTAGTGGATTTAGGGCGTAACTGGTGGTGTAAGGCCACTTTGGCAAAAGCAGCCTGTGGCATGTCACAGGCTGATTTATAGAATACCACTTGTCACAACTGCTAGTGTAACTTGCTACTTGCACTGTTTTTCTTGGTGTAAGTCAAGGTATGCCAGGTGTAAGCTTTTAAGAATCTGGCCCATTTTGTTTTACTGCTCAAGATAGAGTGAACTATGGGCTCGATTCTCAAAGGTTGACGTAGAGCTTTCACAAGCCCTGCATTAACCTTGCACTGCTCAAATATATTACCACAACTTACACCTGATTAACAAAGGTTATGTGCATTTGTGACACTTTACCCCATTACAGTGGCTTGCACCAAATATTTAGCACAAACCCATAAAGGTCTGCAAAATTAGACCAGCAAAAGCTGGTCTAACTCATAACATGTGGTGCACGGGATCGAGAATTCCAATTGCCAGCCTGGGAATGCCAAAGACCCTTGCACCACATGTATGGTGCACCTGGGGCTTATGTCAAACTTTATAGAATTTCAGAAAAGTACAGTCATGTACAATGCAGCTAAATACATTCTAATTCTTTTGAGAATCGAGTTCATGGGTGTAATTCAGTAAAGGGTGCTGTTAGTGTAAACACCACAGTCTTAGCTTTTAAGAGAAATAAATCCAAAATAGCAACAGTAGTGTTCAACAACAGAATTATAATATGGATAGAAAATGTCCTGAAAGACTGATTGGTCACTCTAGAGACAGTTACAGCCACAATGATATCTCAGTACAACATCACAGCCTGAAACTGATCTAAAGAAAAAAAAAACATATTTTTTTTTTGATACTACATGCTTTATTTATAATCACAATAAAGCACTCCAGTGTATGTTATGCTGTGTAAAATATATTTTTGGGAGGTGGAAGGAACTCAGCTGTACATCATGCCCTGCAATACACCTAAGGCATTTAGTATCCCAATATAATGTAATGAATGCCTTTTATGCCTTATTTTTTAAGCATTTCACAATTTGGCAACAGATGTATCTCAGTTTTGTTTTCCTGCATTCCTTTTGAATACCAAGCATATCTACTCTATGCCCAGAAGTCTTATGGTGTGTAAGATCTCTATGACCCCAAATTGCTAAGAAACTGAAGGTGGAAGAAGATTTACTTCTCGTTTCTGCTACATTCACCTCCTACATCTGTTTGCTGTCCTGATTTTCCTGGCTATTTTGTATTGTTACAGACGTGCTTTGTCAGATCTTACAAATTGTAATACCATCTGCTGAGAAAGAGACAGGGTGGCACAGCTGGATAGCTACTTTATGGATGAGGTTACTGGATCAGATCCAAGCAAGGTACTGTTTTAGTGGTGGAAACAATCATATTCTGATGGATATTCATTAGCGTGTATGGAATTCGTTTTAAAGGGTCTTAGTGAATTGATGTCTGTGAGGTTTTGCAGAGAATCAACAAACTGGATTGTAAGAACTTGTCCAGAAGGAACAAGGGCAGAGTAACTACAGCACATGAGTTGAGACTGGCTGGGTGGGTTGGGGAGGATCAGGAGGGACATGAGGAAGTTTTTCAGGGAGCGGTGTTGAACCAATGGATTAGACAGCCAGTGAAGTAGTTGAGGCCAAGATTGTGATGGGGTTTAAATTTGGATGGGACAGATATAAGGATACGTGGAAACCACAGGCAGAAGAGGCAAGGAGTAACTAGCAAAAGGGTAATAATCAGCCACTATAGTATTGGATCTCTATCTCCAGCCCTGCAGTAGGTCAACCATAGAACTAGAAGGAAATGAGCAGATTGTATGAACATTTGTCTTTTCCACTGACACAATCTATGTTTCTGTAAAACCATCATCACAATTACATTATTGCTAGAAATCTCATATAAAATGCTATACATAAGCTATAGAGTAAGCCATCCACAAGAGGAAGTGTAGTCTAGTTGTTAGAGCACTGTCTTGATAGCCATGAGATTGTTGGTTCAGACCCCTCTAGTACCAACACTGTTTGGCTTTTGGCAAGTCACTTACTGTAAAATTGGGATAAGACAGGACCGCACTAAAACAAGATAATGAATCATTCATGGACTATCCTGGGTATATGTACTATTAATATAAAACATGGTTATGCAGTGTAAACCACATATCCACTCACTAGAGTGTTTTTTTCCCCAGAGCAGGGCTGAGGTACATTTGTAATGTAGTATAAAGAAATGACGCGTATTCAGCCTTGCTGTCATGTGCCCAAATAGAGGATTTGGTCTTCAGTGCTATCACTCTAGTAGCTGACACATACCAGTTCTGCCTTCTTCATGACAGGAGATAGAATCAAAGCTAAGCCATTAGGTCAAGTATCATGAAAAGTCGCACCATAGTAGTTAGATGTGATAGGAGCAGACCCACCAACACCATTAAAGAGTGTCCCCAATGTGGAGCAAGATTAGATCTCAGAGATGAAGGTCCCAAGAGCCAATCTTGAGTATTCCTATGGCAATGCAGTTTGAAAGCTTGACAAGTAGTAGGGTCAGAGCAAAATGAGACTCCTATAACAGGATCTGTTAAAATTAGAACCTCTTGGAGGACTAAATGAATCATAGTCTTCACTGACAGTAGAAAACTCTCAAGCCAGTATCCAGTGATTAGTGCTAATGAGGAAGGGCTAATGTGGGAAGGACGAGTGTATTACAGCCAGTGTCAAAGAGGCTATTTCTGCTCATTAGTGAACGTCATAATCGTGACTATGCAGAACTGCCACTGGAAACAGGGTGATTATGAGCAAGGAAACAGAAAGAAGGTCAAATAAGAAGACGGCCACTTGACAAAATGGTTATTCCCAATTCCTCACGGGCACACACACAGACACATACACACACACACCCACACACACACACACAGGTGTTCCATGGACTGTGGCCACTCACAGGAACAACAGACTGCCGTCCCCTCCCACAGTATGGACCACCCCCATGCCTGGGCAGCCTCCCACGTAGGCCAAGGTGGACTGCCAGCACAGTGCCACCATACACGCCATCGTGGCACACCCAGTAGGATGTCAGCATCCAGCAGTGCAGTGGTGGGGGAGCCGTACTGGGGTTTGAATCCATGCTGCCGCAAGCACCAACCCAACCAACATTGTCTAATGAGCCACTCAACTGCTCGGGGACCTTCTGTGGAGCACCCACACAGTGCAGACATACACCATTGCCAGAAAGTGCAGCACTTACTAGGATGTCCATGGCAGCAGTCTCCATAATGGGAAGTCGCCATTCCAGCAGCCACGCATCTGCCTGCATGCCAACAGTCTATTCATGCAGCATAGGCCCCAACACTATGGTGCCCACCACACCAGGGACACCTTTTTATGCAGCACTGCAGTAGGGTGGGGCTGCGCATGAATGGATGCACCAGGTCTTGGGAATACCTGATCCCGTCACTATATAGAGACATCATGCTGAAGTAATGATGTTTCCCCACAAATAGCGATCAGGAAGATGGATGGCGACATCTAGGTCCTCACAAGCCAAAGGAAACCACTCTTTGCACACCGTGGCTAGGTTTACTGTTGTGACAGGAGTTAAAATTTAAAGTTTACTGACGTGCATGCAGGAACACAGGTATGGGTGTCCTGTACTCATTCACACTGAGGTTGATCATGTGGTCTTATTGCCCACCCACACAATCACCCTGATGCAGACGAGGTAGGTGTGTGAGGTGTGCTTAGCTAAGTGCATGAATGTGTCTGCACAAGTGTGGAGAGCACCTCCCAGGTGCTCATCCACTGCACCACCAGCATGCCCGATGCAGTGTCTGGCAGGCTGCCAGCACTGCCGCTAATGAAGTGCACCATGCAGCAGGTGCGGCAGGCTGAGAGGAGTTCCTACCACACCAGTATCTGTCACTGTCTTGTGCATACCCCTGAGTTGACCATCATGGGGGAGGACACCTTCCTACAGCATCATGGTGGGCCTGCAGGGAATCGTGTCCTGATTTTCACAACACATGAGTCCCTACTGTACCTTGCTGCATGTGAGGATTTTGTTCCTGGATTGGACATTCCACTGCTCACTGCCACTGTTCGGCAGCTTTATACTGTACATGGATGCACTCTGGGGTGGTCTTGCCTGCCATTTAGATTCTCATGTCATCTTGCACAGAGCAGGCATACGCAGAGTCTTCACTGAGGTGCACCATCTGGTGGGTGGGGGCAGCCAAAGACAGTGCTCCTCGATTATAAGCAGGCTGCCTAGCATGCCTTCACTTCAGTCTTCAACATGGCTGCCCTCAGGGTTGTTTTTCCATTACTGGCAGGCCATCTTGTGTAAAATCCAGCATAACCCTGAGGTGCACGCCAGGTACTGCAGGGATGAGGGTTGCCCTTCAGATCTGTATGCTCCTTGCCCTGGTATTTCTGCCCATTGTGTACCGTTGAGGCAGCTTAAGGTGAGCTTCTGCACCAGCCATTCTACAGGGGCACATGAGGATGTATTTAGGCCCATCCTGGAGTACATGCAGGAGACATGGGTCGGTTGGCCAGCCCTTGGCAGGTCTGCTAGCAGATGGCCACTGTTTGTTATGTATCACGGAACATGTATGAGCTGAAGCTTGTGGGCCTGGTGAGAGACAATAATGTGAGGAGGGCTGGTACGAGGGTTCAGCACTAGGCTCGGTGTCAGCCAACCCAGCATCTGGAAGTTCTTCGACTGCCTCAAGGAGGCAGCAGGTCAGTGGCCTCCTTATGGTGTAGCTGCTCTCTGGGTCTGTCTCTGCAGCTCAGAAGAAGACCTACTGGGACATCACCCAGCACATAAAGGCAATCATGGGTAACTATGTGGCGGTGGCACACTGACTACCTGCGTGGGCTGGTGTATAACTTTCAGCTGCAGGTGTAGTCAGGAGTACCACTGACTGCACTGATGGCCATGCTCTGTGGTGCGAGTTTGCCCTCATCCCATGCTGCTGTTGGTTCTGTGCCCCTTCTCCTCTGCCAGCTGGCATGGGGTGCTGCACACCCCAACACACCCCATTGCTCTGCACACCCCAGTGCCTCCTTCCCTGGTGCATCCTGATGTGCCCTCAGCTTTCTCAAACCACTTTCCGGTGTGTTTGTCCATGCACCGTGTACCAGGTGGTGTTCCGGTCATGCTCCCCATGTTGGTGGTTATGATCGATCATCTGGTCTGGTTCGTCCTCCATGCGTGCATATCCCCATCCTCCTCACACAGTGCTCTTCTCCATTGTGTGCCTTCTGTTCAGTCTCCTGCATTCAGTGGTGGTGGCAGCTTTTTTTTAAATGTGATCCAGTCGCTATTTTGACAGTCTTGCCAGTGCCAGTTCACCTGTCCGCATTCTGTGTTGTTCCCTCACCCTTTCGGCGATTGCTATTCCATGATCACCCTTATCACATGGAATCCTCTGAGCCCACCAGTAGGAGAGCTTGGATATGAAGACTCATAGGGAGATATAAGAACTAAGATCCTTTGACTAAAAGCTGTAACTGATGCCATATTCCACCCAGCCTCCATTACATATTTATATATGGTAGTGACAAACACCATGTCAGCGTACTTTGTAAGAGATTGTAATCCAGCTATTGCTTTCTATTGTTTATTTTTTTCACAGTTACTTTTTCTAGGTTCCAAAAAGCAATATTACAGTAGCACATTTATACCAGAAGTATGATTAATTGAGCAACATTTGGATTTTGTGGACATAATGCAAGTAATGATTAACAAAAAAAACTGCAAAAGGAGGAGTTCATCCATTTAGTAGAATAATCTTTAATAAAATGTCATCATCTGCAATCAAGTATTCCCCATGGTTCACAAGAAAAATATCAAAATGACAAGAAATAAAAAGACAGTAGCTAGGATGCACATAAAATATCTATGTAAATGTAATAAGAATAAAGTGAAGAGGCTGAAACAACAAATAAGAAAGGCAAAGGGAACCCATGAAGTGAAATTGGCAATTAATAATCAGAATACAAAAGTGTTTTAAAGGTACGAAATTCCAAAAAAGAGGAAGAAACCGGAATAGATTCATTTAAAATCAATAAGAAATTGATCACTAAAGATAACACGGTAGTGAACAAACATAACAAGAAATTCTGCACCATCCATACTTAAGATAAATAGGGCATTCAAAAATAAATTCAAAATTTCAGTAGCAGCCAAAGACATGGTCAGGTATTTCTTGAAATTTCACGATATTTCTAAAACAACTCCATTCCTGCCTGCAATATCAATAAACGCCACCAGAGAGATATCTTTAAAAATATCAGGAAATATCTTTAAAAATTTGACCAAGTCTTTCGCTGAAACTGTACAAGGGAAGGGGTATTAATAAATTTAAATAAACTACATATGGATAAAGTCAGCGACTGGATGAAATTAATCCAGAAATGTTAAAAGGAGCTGCCGACTACATAGCATCTATATTACAACAGGTTTATAACTTATCCTTAACAACTTGGTGAGATCTTAGGGACTGGATGTTGGCATGGTTATACCAGTTTTCAAAAGGGAAATAAACACTCCCCAATAACTACCATCATATCAGCCTCACTTATGTGGCTGGAACAGTAATGAAAATGTCTATTAAATCTATGATAGAGAAGAATGTAGAGATAAGGCAATTAAAGATAGCATGCAACATGGTTACAGGGCAGGACAGCCATGCCCATGCACAATGAGTCTAGTAACATTCTATGAACCATTAAGCAGGGACCTTGACAAAGGTAATGCAGATGATATAATCTTTTGGACCTGTGCAGGCCTTCAACATAGCGTCACACATAAAATTCATAGAGAAGTTGAATACTGTAAATAAATTGTAAAACTGAAAACTACATAGCAGAATGGCTCAACAACAGGACCCAGAGGGTGAGGGTAATGAGGCACAAATCAGGAGAGGGGTGTGATGAGTGGGGTTCCACAGGGATCAGTCCTTGGACCAGTACTATCTAACCTCTTTGTAGGTGACCTGGGTGAAGAAGTGAGCATTGTGTGCAATAAATTGCAGATGAGACAAAACTGGGTGGGAAGACAAAATACAGAGGAAGAAGCAAAGTCTTACAAAATGATTTAAAATAAAATGATAGACTTGGCAAGTTAATGGAAGATGAAATTCAAAAGTGAGAAATGTACAGCAATATACTTGGGTAAAAACAACAAAATAAAATTTCTGTATGAATGTGGTTAGATTAAAACTACAATATGTGAGAAAGATCTGTGGCTGTACGGATCAAACACCCAGAAAAGCAGGAAGTAGGAAACAGGTAACTATAATGTATGTAAAACAAACAACTTATTAAACACCATCAAAGAGACATTTTGTGCTGGAATAACGGTCAGGCTGAAAGTACTTCTTGGCCAATCAGTAGGCAGCATTCTTTCAACCCATTTAGTAATAATTTTCATCATACAAAAGATCAAAATTAATGGACAGTATGAACCGTGTATGGGGATAAGATGACTACTAATTAATGAGGAATAACAAACAATTCAACACATCACATTACAAAACAAATGTCCGAAAACTCTTCTTTACACAAGGGTATTGAATATTTAGAATAATCTGCCTTTTGAGACAGTGAACTGCAAAATCAGTGATATATTCAAAAACTAATTAGACAAGTGGATTGAGGGTGGTTTATTCAAGGGTATATGATCTAATTATGGAATGGACTCCAATGGACAGCTAATGTCTCAGTCGATCTCAGGACCCAAAGTATTAACACAAATTATTACTTATCCAATGCTACTAAAATTTGCTAACACATTTGCAAACAAACACATAGATACTTTTAAAATACATTTAGTCCATTTTATTCAGAATTATTGCCCATGGCAGAATTCTATTATGTTCTGTATTTGTAAATACCACCTTAAAACAGAGGATGGTGAACACACTGTTTTCAACCTAAGTACTGTACAAATGCTGTAGATTTTTTTTATCATAGAATTATACACATTGTATATCATTTTGAGCCTGAGAATGTAGAATATGTTTTTGGCCAATACCCTTTTTAGGCTAACTGAATAATTTCACACAAGCATTTGGGGATCTCAGAGATCTCTTCATCAGATGTAGAAAATTATTTAGCACTTCAGAGTGCATACAAGAGTTTGTGGGTCAGTTTGCTTACAGTACATAAGAGAGAAGTAGAAGAAGTAAAAACATGTAATACAATGTATTGCCAGGAAGTTGCACTGATGTCTGTCAAGAGGGACCATGTGGACATGCAAATGGATGGTTACATCAAAGTGGTTCTATTGTAATAGGAGCACTTATTGAGGAGGTGCTATCTTTAGGTACTGCATACACAATGTGTGAGGCTGATTGTTCAGAAAGTTTACTGAACTGCTTCTGTGACTCCATTGGTCAGTTATGTTGTAGAAATTGACAGAAAAAATGTTAACAGTTTGAACTGGTGGGGCCCAGAGGGACAGTGGAAATGATAACATTGGAGATCTGGTAATGTGAAGGTAGCCTAGATTTTACTCTATCCATATTTGCCTGTTTCATGCAGCCATGTGCAAGTGATATCCAAGAGAAGACTTTCATGAGAGTTTTTGAAACTACAGTACATCTCCAAACTGCCACTTGAAGAGCGTTTAAGAACATGAGAATGGCCACTTTGGATATCAAGTGCTGTTGATATGTTGACAATTATTTTCTAAAGCACTGATGGATGTAAGAGTAAATGGTGCAGTGGTGACAGTTGCATGCCATATCGTATGTAGCTATACTTTTGTATTTATTGGCTAGTATCTTTAACTACAGTTGATAATTTTAAAATCACCACTTCAGTCAGTAAACCTTATTTTTTCTGTCGAATTATATCAGTTTTCCTTTTGCTATCCATGGGATATTTATTTTCTTGCTAGCTCCATTTCAGTGAATAAATAATTGATCTATAGCATTTTCCTTTTATATGCCATAATGTAAAGGGCTACAAAAACCTAATAATAGTATTCAGGGACAATATACTAATGTTTAGCACTTGACTAACCAGGTTAGTGTCCATGCTAACCTGGACTAGCACCGGTGCTCAAGGAGAGGCAATATTTAGAGACCTCCATAGTGCTACCCAAACCTGGAAGCATGATCATGCTAACAGTACCAATGGGCCAATGCAATTGAGAAGTCCCTCATGCATAATGGCAAAGTGGTACATTCAAATGGATTCAGTGTCACTAAACAGCCCACAGATCAGCACTGTTTACTGCCAGTGAAAAAAGTTTAAATGCAGCACAAGTTCAGTGACCCTGCCCTACAAAGACAGGGAAGCTTTTCTGCAGTCACCCACCCCTGTATCTAGTAGACCCCCACCAGATTGCTACTGAGATATTTTTACTCCTGGATCCCTGGTAGTCTATTAGACCCCCTCTCCAATTGCCCAGGTTCTCATTTTATGCCAAACAGCATTCTCTGGTGGGCTACCAACCCCACCACATGCCACTAACTCCCTTCCCCACTGACAACTCCCACCCACTGTGGACCCCAACTCAGCAACTCCCTCAACCCAGTCACCACTCACCACTAAATCTGTGGACAGATTAGTGGCCAGCACAACCTTCCAGTCACCTACTTGGCCTGGTGCTGTCTGACATTCTCAGAGCATTATTGCAAACAAGTACGCCAATCATGCTCCGTGACAATCAGATGGCAGCCAGCCGAGGAAGTGAGTGGAAGACTATGCTGGCTGCTAAACTGCCTATGGATTTAGTGGTAAGTGGTGACCTGCGAGGTGGGATATGAGGCAGGAGGTCCTCAGCTTGGGTGGGGTAACTGGGGGCGGTGTCACCCGAGGGACCACTCAGCCCACCAGACAATGGTGTTTGGCATACAGGAACCCAGGCAATTGGGGTCCACAAGGCTGCAAAGCCTACAAGAGATGTTGTACTGCTGCCATTCTGTGTTGCCAGTAAGGATCTTGCACCACGTAAATGAGCCATAATAATGGGCATGCAGAGGGTCTTTAAGCCTTGCATGCCCCAGAGAGCTCAATTGCTTGCTCAGTCTCAACATGGCCCACAGGAGCCCTGGTGCAATCCCAGTTAGTGCAGTGCTATCTCCTGTGGGCCATATGCAGCCTTGGCTGCATCAATGCAGCCCATATCCACTTAGTGCTGTGCGGACATGCCTGATATTCAGTCAGTTAGCCTCTAACTGTCTAAATATAGCTCAGAGCTGGCTATGCACTATTTTTGGCACAGTACTATAGGCCGTATTGCACTTGCAGCCATCTTTGAATATGGGGCCCATATGTTTAAAAGAAATATATTGCAGATTGGGAATTCTGAAAGTATTAATTAAAGAAGATCCATTTTATGGTTTGATGAGCTACAGAACTGTATTAAAATGCATAAGCTGTGCACTGCTCAATATATCATCTTCATGTAAGAAGCTGCAAAGTGATTTTGTTGTTACAATATATTCAATCTATAATGTTGTGCCTGGCATGGACTGAGATTTCATCAGTTTACTTCATTTCAGATTAAAGTCTTGACATTAACTCTGATTTACTGTGTGACATTGATGATATCTGTATTATAGGAATGTCTTCATTCATATATATGTACATACATCAAAGTGCACACAATTTAAACTATTACTGTCATAAACAAGACAGAAGGCAGATATTGACTATTTCTGCCAATATTCCAGAGGATTTACTTGTGTATCAATGACCTTGTCATTTCCACGAGCCTTTCAAGGGGATAGTTTGATTTCTTTTAATTACCAAGCAATAATTGTTAACTTTCATTAGATTTGTTCCATAATAAAGTGAAAATGGGCTGGGTTCAAATGACACTGTAGCAGTGTTACAGGAACTCATTGCTCTATCTCAGCTTTCATCCTTTCTTGATAACTTCTCCTTTTTCACTCCCTTGCAGTCTGGTTTTAGAAATCCCAGTCCACTTCTACCTCGTTCCTTTGTCTCTCTGACTCCATACTTACAGGTATGGATCAAGATCAGATTACTTCTGTCATTTTGTTGATCTTGCCAAAGCTTTTGACACTGTGGCCCATCCTCCTTCTGGACAAACTAAAAGCTGCAGGCCTCTCTGACTCTTCAGTAAGCTGGTTTTGTTCTTATACTGAGGGTGGGTCTCAAGCTGTCTGGATATGAAAATCCATCTCACTCTCACTTCCTATTAGCTCAGGTGTCCCTCAAGGGTCTGTCCTGGGTCCTATTCTTTTCTGTTTTCCTTAATGACCTAACCCTTTGTCTGTTCATCTGTGTCAATTCAAATGTACGCTGATGACACAGTTCTTTTGCATCTTGCTCCTCTTCCTGTGACCTTACCTCTCAGCTTTAGCTGGATTTTGACAACATTGAGCACTTGTTCAAGTCTAACCAATTATCCTTAATACCAAAAATACAGTCTCAATGACTTTTGTCACACATCAGAGGCTTGCCAAACTTACTTCTTTCCCACTATTTAATACCCTTGATGGTGCTAAGATTGAAAATGCCTCCTCCTTTAAGCACATTGGAGTCTGCCTGATCAGCATCTTATGAAATTCACCTTAAGCTTCACTTTAGGTTAGGTGCTTTGTACAGGAATAAAGTGAGTATTACATCTCCCTGCATGTTGAGAAGTCATATTAAAATTATCCTTTCTATCTTTGATTGTGTGACTTAGTCTACATTAGTGCCCCTAAATCCTCCTTTCCAGATTGGACCCCTTTATTATTCTTTCTGCCCTATAGATACTGTGTCTCTTCTTTTCCCTCAGTAGTCCAAGTTCAGTTTAACCAAAGTCTTTCACAGAGGAGGAGCATATCCTTGACCTCCACCATTTCCCTCTAATGGCATACCAAATTGTTTTTACTCCTGAACCACAAAACACAGCTGGGCACTCATCACCATGGAAAAGTTCCATGCAGTCATTCTTTTACCTTTTTAAAGAGCATGATTCTAGTGCAGGCACGGAAGTGCTCCCACTGCATTCAAATGTTTCACACTCCTTTCACTGCTTCCTCAAAGAATGGCACCACCTTGTGCAAAGCATACATTTATAATACAAATTTAAAGAGACACAGCCATCCCACCAGCACAGCAGAAGTGCTACGGATTGCGGCACTGACAAATTGTCCTTGGTAGCAAACATGGGACATCAGAGAGTTGGCTAGGAGGAGGAGAGGAGGAGAAAGACCCTGGGTCTGTGTGGTGGCTGCTTGTGTTTGTCTGTGTCTGTAGCTTAGTTTTGTGGATTTACATGTTTTTCTGCTTGTGGTAACTATACCATTCTTGCTCACTACATCTGTGAAAGTCTCCTGGACTGGATTTCTGCAAAAAATCATCATCAGGTATCTTTATTTTCATTTTAAAATCAACTTTTGGAAGCTATCCCAAGCAAAACACAAGTGAAGCAACTACATCTGACAAACTTGGTAACTCTGGGTCCTGCTGGAATCCACATTTTCGTCTGACCTGCTCCATGATCTGTATGTGGGCTTTTCAGCAACCTGTTTGAATGACAAAGAAGCATGCATACAAAGGGATTCACATCCTGCATATGTGAAGGCAAAGTTAATCACCTTCAGAATTTCAACATTTCAGTGACTCTGGACCTCAGCTGTTGATCATTCTTTTGGCTTTGACTTAACCACCAGGTACCTATCTGCAAGCGACTGGGTGTAACTGACAGCTCAACAAGGATAAATGGGCATATCATCCTCTATTACTAGCAATCTCCTTGCTCTGGGTCCCTAGGCAGCCTGCACTGGTCCAAGTCGATAAGCCTCAGAAGTGTAATTCAGTTGACTACAAAGTACAGCAACTGTCTCTTAAACTCCTACTCTTCCTCCTCTTGATATCAGGAAGTGTCCACTCAAATCCTTGGCCCTGTCTCCTACAGTACAACAAAGCCTGCCAAAATGGAGGGGCTCAAAATTGCTACCTAAACATCTGCAGTCTCCTCCCAAAACTGGCCTCCCTTCAAATCTTTGCCAGCCAACACAACCGGATATCCTTGCCATCATCGAAACTTGGCTGACACCTAATACTCGGATCATGCCATCTCTATACAAGGCTACAAGATATTCAGGCTGGATAGGACCTCAAAAGGTGGTGGATGTGCAATCTACATAAGGACTACCTCACCTGTCTCCCTGATTCTTATCCCACCAGAAACCTCAGTGCAACTCCTCCCTATCAAAGATACTACTTGGTGCCCAAAACAAAGTCCTCACGATTGCTGCTGTCTATATCCCACAAAAGATCCTGATTCCGGCCTACAGGCTGTCCTCGAGTTCTAAGTACACAACTTTCTGACATCGAACTCCTTCTCCTTGGGACTTTAATATAAATTGGCTTGCTCCTGATGCAGGGTCAAACAAAGATGCCATCATTGCAGCAAATGTAACACAAGTGGTAAACTCCCTACCAGGAAAAACTACAAATCAGGGACCAGCACCCTCATTGACTGGATCCTTACCAGCCACCCTACCAGTATAACCAATGTAAGTGTTCTCTGACTAGCTCAGTGATCACTCTCAATAATATATACCTGGACAAATAAGTTTCGTAGCAGCCTCCAAAACCATCTATAGCAGAGTCCTACCTTATGGCAACCTTACTCATCTCAAGATCTGTCTAGGCAGATAGACTGGTCCTTGATTTACAAAACTCAAGATGTTGACCTAGCCCCTGATTACTATTACTACTTTCAACACTGCCTGTGACACCTATGCACCTGTAAAAAGTGCAAAATCAAAGCACTCACAAATCCTGGCTCACGCAAAGCTATTGGCACAACTCAAAGTAGGGATCACCTCTGGGCCACTGCAAGAGCTACTGGCACTCTGTCGGACATTCAAAAGTATAAACAGGCTCGCAACCACTGTACTAAACAGATCCGCTTGATGAAGAGCTCCTACTTCAAGAATGCCCTCTCCAACTCCTGGGGCAAAGGGTAATCCTTCTGGGACAACATAAAGAATA
Organism: Neoceratodus forsteri; assembly: GCA_016271365.2. Classification (NCBI taxonomy): domain Eukaryota; kingdom Metazoa; phylum Chordata; order Ceratodontiformes; family Ceratodontidae; genus Neoceratodus; species Neoceratodus forsteri. The sequence goes on from CM028131.1 coordinate 797,681,122, forward strand.
TCATGGGTCAGCAGTCCAAATCCTCTCCTACAATAATGAATGTGGATGTAACCACTACATTAGACCCAGAGATCATTGCAAACACCCTAAACGATACCTTCACGGACCTTAGTGGTGTCCTGTCATCTGATTTCTTTACTGATGCTGACCTCCAATTTCTACTTCTACTACTGCCTCTCAACCAAACCACCCTTCCATTTCAAACTAGTAAAGGCACATGAAGTCTTTAAATATGTAAGGAAGGCCATTTCTAAGTCCCGAGCAAGCAGTGACACTATTGACCTTAAACTTCTGTCCCTCACTCTGGAGAAAGTACTGCTCCTCACAAAAATTTTCAATCTCTCCTCTGCTACAGCCAGTTCCTAGGAAATGGAAGGCTGCAGTTGTCACTCAGTGCACAAAAGTGGTGATAAGTCACTGCCTGGTAACTATCGCCTGATATCAATACTACCACCTCTCTCTAAGGCCCTTGAAGCGGCTTGGTGGACCAACTTTCAGACTACCTGGAAAAGCACAACATCCTATGCACTCAGCAGCATGGATTTAGGATAGGGCACAGCACATCGACTGCCCTACTTGAATTCTCAGGAGCAATCCACAATGCCATGGACAAAGGAAACCTAACTGGAGCAGTCTACATTGACTTAACCAAGGCATTTGATACAGTTCACCATGGCCTACTTATCAAACAACTTCTATCCCTAGGGCTCTCACAGGGTCCTGGTGACTGGGTAAAAATTACCTTGCTCAGGGCTCTCAATCTGTAAAGTAGCTGGAGTTCTCTCAGACTCAAAACCGGTTCACTCAGGAGTTCCCCAGGGATCCATCCTGGGCCCCTCCTTTTCAGCCTTTCCTAAACTCCCCCCCAAATCCTGCCCTGAACAATTAATCCTCTATGCCGATGATGCCGTGATTCTTGCCACTCATAAAGATCCGAGACCTCTCGCCTCAACCTTCAGCATGCTTTTTCCAAGTTGAGATGTGGTTCCTTGAACATAAGCTAGTTCCAAACCACAAAAAACTAAATCCATGCTCTTCTCTAACCCAGAAAACAAGAAACGGCAAGTCCCACTCACCATTAATACATACCTGGGAAATACCCTTGAACAAGTGCCAATTTTCAAATATCTTGGAATCAACTTTGATCAAGGCCTAACCTTGCAACTCACATTGATAGTACAGCAAAAACTATTAATCAGCGAATTGGGATTCTGTATCGGAACCGACAGCTTCTTACCCATTCTACTGAGGATTGCCATCCAATCTTCTATCATCTCAGTCGTTGACTATGGCTTAGTTATATATGGATCTGCCACTACTACAGCACTTGGTCATTACAACATCCCTAAATAAGGCCTGTCGGCTGCTCACTGGTGCACATCGGCGTACCCACACACATGTGAACTCTATGCTGACTCAGGTTGGTTGTAACTCTCAAACTGGATAAAGTACCTTACCTGCCTGATGGCAAAAAATCCACTCTGGGCCTCACTCCACCCTGTATCCAAGACCTGTTATGCCAGTGCTAGCACCCATTTACCAGAAGATCAGAACATCAGCCTCTCCAAGTCCCCGATGCCGGACTTCTCAGGGACAAAGATCATTTGCCTATCATACCCCAGCTGGCTAAATGCCCTCAGCACCTCATATTACTGCCTCCCACCTCTCTAGGTATTTTCAAATCAAGGCTTTTCTCTCACCTTGCCACCTCCAGCTCCTGTGACTGCCCTGATTGAACCTCCTATTTTCTCACTACCCACCCTGTTCCGTTATCTGACAAAGACATGTTTGGGAAACCTTTTCTCCTGCTATTGTCTGCTCCCCACACCTTTCACTTAACCTTTCTGTTCTGGACTTTTCCCTATTTGTTTCTCCTAATCTGGCATGACCTCTTTCTTGTAATAATAATGTGATTATTGATATCTCATGTCCTTTTGCACAAGTGATTTAATATGTATTTGTATATGTTTTCTTGTTTTGACACAACACAAATTTTTGTGTTATCTATGTAACCTTTTGTACTGTACCCTAATTGACGTGGAACCTTTGTAAAGAGCCTCTGGCTCAAGGTAGTAATTCCTAAGAACAATAAGCAAACTAAACTAAAAAAAAAAAGTGTCTAATGCTTCCTCTCCTGAGGAGGGAGGGAGGGATGCAGTGCCCAGTGTATACCTTGCCTTGCATTGGCTGTAGGCAGGTATCTAGGGACAGCAATGTTGGGATGGGAGGGCAGCAGCTGCTGATGTCCTGCATGTGCAAGTGTGTGCAGTGCTGTCTGGACAGCACTGCATACCCTCCTACAGGATGCACACCGGAAGAGTCGAAAACACCAGTAGGACAGGGTGATGGACCTGTCCGTCCACAGCCATGCACATGGCAAAATGGTGTGCCCCACCTGAGGTTCAATTTGCAGCCTCAGGACTGCCCCCACCACAAGGAAGAAGCAATAGGGAAGATGGAAGTTGGACATTAAGTCCATGAAATGCCAAGGTGTTTGTGGCTGGGAGGTCAATGCCTGATAAGGGCTTAGTTGGAGCAAAGGAAACAGAATTAAATGAAAACTTTTATTTGAGGAGACAGGTGCAAAGGAGAAGATTAAAAGTGATTGCTAATAAATGCAAAAAGTACATTTTTAATATCGATTCTTACACGTTTTCTCATAAGCATTACTTGTTATGTAAAACAAATTTATAAATTAGTAAAAATCTCCCAGTAAGAGTCAACATATGGTTAATAGAAGCATTTTCCTCTCAGTATAGTCTCCCTAAAAAGTCTACAATAAAATAGACAAGAATTTGTCAATGCTGAATGTTTGCTTGCTGGCATTGGCATTGGTTGTGTAAGTTACAGAGCTGCATAACAGGAATGGCAGTGAAGTATTGAACTGAAACCAACCCACCACCACCCTGCAGAGAGTGACAGGCATTGGGGTGTGCCTTTGGGTTGTCAGGCATAACGGCCATGCCATTTCACCACACCTACCCTGCAGACACTGACAAGTGTCACGGTGTGCCTTAGGGTCTTTGGCCCTTATGCGCACCCATTCCATCAGGAAATACGGTGAGGTGGGTGCAGTATGGAGAATGGGGTGAACTTTGGGGCCGAGTCCAAGGCATACCTCGATGCCTCTCACTGGCTGCAGGGTGTAGAATGGTATGAGCATTACAGGCAAGAATCCCAAGTCACATCCCTGGCGCCTGGCATTCTATACAGGGTGGGGCGTTATGATTGGAAACCCTAACACCTCAGGTATTCATTGGTATTTCACTCCAAATTTTCAACATGGTTTTGTGACCCCACCTCATGAACAGTGGCAATATCAGTTTGTTAGCAAGCTGCTTATGCACAGTGACTCGGCATTTAGCACCACAGGTGCAAAACACATTCTGAACAGGATGTAAAAATGACAGCTGTACTGTTTATGGGAGGTGTAAAATGGCAATGTTGCAAATCTGCAGTAAAAATATTAAAAACTGATGAAGTCATGAGCATGCATAGAAACTGTGCAACACACACCTGTAATGTAATTAGTTTGGGGATTTTTACAGCAGATTGTCAACACAGGCATTTTGGGACCTCCGATCATGAACAGTGTCACTGTGATTTTCTTTATCTGTCCCGAACAATGATTTCCCACAGCGACCACGCATCTCTGTGCTGAAGTGTGAAAACCCATTTCAGCCGATTGTGAAAAATGACAGCTGTACTGTTCATAAGGAAGTGTGGAAAAATGCCACTGGTGAAAATCTGGACTGAAAATATTACAAAGTCATGTACTTACGAGGTGCGTGGAAACTGCATGCAGCTCACTCATAACACAGTCATTGTATGGACTTTTGTCACCAAATTTTCAACATAGCATTTAAGACCTCTGCTCATGAACAGTGTAACTGTGATTTTCTTAATCTGTCCCAAACATTGCTTTACACCGACTACACCATTGTACGCTACATGTGCGGAAACACATTTTGGGCAACATGTGAAATATGGCAGCTGTACTGTTCATAGGAAGTGTGGTAAAATGGCAATGTTGAAAATCTGGAGTGAAAATATTGAAAATTCACGAACTTATGAGCGCTGAACTGCATAACGACGTCCATAAAACAGTCATTTTTAGGGAATTTTTCACCAAATTTTCAACATAGGCTTTTGAACCACCTCATGAACAGTGGCAGTGTCAATGTTGAAAATCTGGAGTGAAAATATTGAAAATTCACAAAACTTACTGACGTGCGTGAGAACTGCATAGCATGCTCATAAAACAGTCATTTTAGAATTTTCCACCAAATTTTCAACATAGGCTTTTGAGAGCCCACCTCATGAACAGTGGCAGTGTCATTTCATTACTCAGTCCGAAAGGTGATTTTGCGCAGTGACTGCAAAATCACCGTTTGGGCTCAATTAATGCCATGACTGTGACAGCATTCATGAGAAGGGGTCCCAAAACCCCATGTTGAAAATTTGGTGCAAAATCTCAAAAATGCCTGAGATATGCAGAAAAGTTGAAAAAACCCTATCTATCCCATTATACAACTTACGCATTTCCTCAGTTCGCGGTCTGCTTTGAAGAGTGCAGGCGTGTTCCCGGTCCACAGAACATCGTTGACAGTCAGAGGTAAGTATGGGGTGGGGGGTGGGGAGGCAAGGTGCGCAGTGGGTGGGTGCGGTGGGCTGGATGAACGCCGAGGCGCTTTCTAGTTTACAGGTTTTTTTAACAGGAAGACGACATGGGACGTTTGCCACGCTGGGTGGGCTCCCAACGTGGCAGCTAGAGCTGTTTGGGGCTGGGCCGACGGAGGTGGGCACCCCCATCGGCCGCCAGACTTGTGCCATGCTGGTGGGCTCCCAGCGTGGCAGCCTGTGGCATGTTTGGGGGGTTCGAGCCCACGGGATTGGACACCCCGTCACCCATACGGATAGTGTTGCCACGCTAGTGGGCACCCAGCATGGCATCTGAACTCTGGGGAAAGTGCAGCAACCGACGGGGATTGGGCACCCCCATCGGCTATACAGTGTGTGCGCGGTGGGGGGCTTAACACACAGTATGCGCGCGCACAGAGCGTGTAAGGGGGAGCATGCATGAGCAGGCGAGTAACTTATCATTGCCTCACTGAAGCATAGCTCCTCTTTCAACTGTATGCCACTGCATTTTCAACTGCTGTCATAGACAGCTCCAGCAGTGATTGGAGAACTGGTGCCGTGCCTGTAAACACACTACGACTGAATTGGAAGACGCTGACACACCTCAGAAAAATTCGGATGATGGCATCAATTACGTTTCTTGCACATGCATGCAAGCAAACATAATAAATGTGTGCCAGATGGTATATATAGACATTTCACAGCAGCGTTTTACCTAGAAAATATTTTAAAACACTGAATTTTAGCAACAGCTATGATTCTGTCAATCCTCTCTCCTCTGAATTAGCTGACATTCTCTTTCTATTGGAACAGAGATGGGGATTACTTTGTAAATAACAAGAACCTCATACTATACTTTAATTTGTGAATATGAAATATGTCAGAATGGGTGTCAGAGGTGGTAACCATGATACTGCCTTAGCAAAAGAGGCCTTCTGTATTTTTATAAAAGTGCTTAACACTGTCCAGGTCTTATTGACCAATTTGAGATAACACCAATTCTATGCTAGTTCTTTATATTGTCTGTAATATTGAGAATTAGCTTTATATGGTGTTTCCCTCTCTATTGCTGTATAAAGGATGAAATCTTAACTACTGCGCTACAGAAAATAGAGGGAGAAAAGAGGACATCAGTATCCTTGTTAAGGTTATATCCTTTACAGTCATCATACTGTGATATGCAAAAAGGTTTAATCCTCCCTCCCACTCAACCCCACACTCAGTGATTACCTCATACATGAATTGTTACAAAATTGTAAAAAGAATATTATGGATTAGGTTATTTATTAATAAATGTAAGTCTTGGATTCTAATGGACGTACATCCATGTGCTGCCATTTTTTCTTGATTCTTGGACATGGCTATTCATGGAACCTTTAAACCCAATCTATATTTTTGGGTGAACAAACATTAATAAATAAATGGCTAGTGTTCAGTCATTAGTCACACACAAGTGGGAGATGTGGCAGATGCAGCCAAGAAGTGAGCATGTGTCACACACTTATACTCATAGGCCATTGAACCCATGATTAGAATCTGTATTTCTTTGGCAACTATAGAGTCTTCATAACTAGGGCCTACTTTTCAGATCATATCCCATCAAAGGGCAAGGAACAAGGGTGTGAGAATGAATTCAAGGAATAGAACACAGGGGTCACTAGACTGGATCCTTGTTTCAACACACCCTTTTTAATTGGTCAGAAGAAAATAATTCTAAGTTACAAGACTTGGCGGGGGCTATGAAAACAGCCTGGCATTTGGAGTGCTCTGTTTTCAGGTACATTGTTCATGATGTTTGTTCTAGAATTTCCAAACCACCTTCTCTGCCATATACTGCACAGCTGCACCCTTTATCACGCTACACTATTAGGAGTCACTGTCATTTTCTTCCTAGTCTGGTTCTTTTTGTCTCTTGTCCAGTGTGCTGCAATGTTTACTTCACCAGCTGTATCCATCTTTAAGATGGTGCAGACACATGCATATACAGTGCAGTAGACTATGGAATGGAGACCATGTTTTCAGCCAGGCTTTTGGAGTAACCTTTAACTATTGGATTTGTCTTAATAGTTACGCCTTAACCAAAACTTTTATAAATTTAGACAGTAGATGATTTTTGCTGTACGACATCTATACCACATTCCAGCCTCTTGTGTGTCAATTGTCCCACAAAGAAATGTATAAGGTTGAATCATTATCAGTGATATAATTTTCCAAACTCACCCTTACTGTATGTGGGAAACACATACTGCATGTGGACAAAAAGAGCCTGGAGGTATTTTCACTCTAGCTATAAAATGAGAGGATTTGGGATCAAGAAGACAGTTTAGATCTGAAATACTGATGGTAATCAGTGCCCCTTCCTTACTCTTGTTTATGATTTAAATATTTTTCATTGACCAAATAGATTTAACAGTTGCATTTTAAAGGTGCTAGGGAATTTTTACATAATTAACCACCCTCCCATTTTCCATTCAATGTCACTTACCGTATGCATTACGATATACTTGGACAAATTTTGATAAATCAATAATCTAACACAGAGTTCCACTCTGTCCAGCCACTAATGCACTTTCTTTAGTATTTCTAAGACATTCAATGATATCAGTTACACAATTGCATGCTATTCATCTGAATGGTCTGGAATAGTGTTACTGATGTTATAGAATGTTTAGGCAGTATGAAAACAGAGATCAGCAATTGCTGAGGAGAGGGGGTTTAGGGCAGTTATAAAGGCAAAACATTAGAATATTACTTTAATTAAAAAATGTCAAAACATTAGATAGATAGTAGAAGGAAACAGAAGGGCATCTAGAGGTATGAAAAAAAACATTTTATGTCACCTTTAAGGAAGAGAAACTGTTTGAAAATCACATACATGTTCTTGAAAGTTTACATGCTATTGAGGACAAGCCACACAGAGATACTGGGATTAGATTATTTGCATTTGGGAAGCATTCAGCAGTGGTCTGAAATTAAAATTACTTGTGGGTCAAGGCAAAGGCTTGCTGCTTTATGTAACTTCTATGCAGATGACACAGGGTTAAGAATTATCATAATAGCTGTACTCAGTGCATATTAGACTTACAAAGAATTGTAACATCAGTGTTAAAATAAGACATACTGTTTGCAGCAACCAGTTGTCACCCTTTAACAGCATACTGTAGATGACACTGTTTATAGCCACGTACAACATGAATTTTATAATAATGTTGTTAGTAATGAGCTTACAAAATAATCAAACCCCAGTGAATTTTAACATGGTGCTCAGGTTGAATATTTTAAGGTTTTCCAGTTCTATTAGATTTATTTGTGAAACATATTTTACAATTACACATCATAATAATCTGTAGAAATCAAGTTAATCTTGGTGCCAAAAATGGTACAATATTTCACAGCCGTATTTTTCAGTTTGACAGATCTGGAAAGCGTTTTCTAGGTCTTCTGATCACTTGCTCTCTTAGCAATCACATAATACTATTACATAATATTCCGAGGTACAGATTTGTAACAATGCAAGGTCACATGTGCATTTTCACACAGAAAGAACATTTGTATTAAATGTAAAATCTCCTGTGCAGGATGACAGAACTAGAAAATATTATAAGCTATGAATCTTAGAATAAGGCTTGAGTTTAAAATAATGGTAGTTAAATCAGATTCTTGGATAGTAAGAGCTACCATAATTTTCAGTGGATAATGGAGTAAGAACATTGTTAACATGTAAGGTTACTAAGGTCTTGCCACCTTACTGAAGGCTTCTATGACTCTTACAGATTGTTTCAAATGCTCATGGAAAGCATACCATTTACAGTAACAGATTCAGTGGAGCTTTTGTTGTTTCTATTATAATTATTGCTTCCATTTTTCATTGTCCTGGATTCCCACAAAAGACAGAGACCATTATTTGTTGTTGTGCTCAGATTGGCAATTAATTTATTTCAATTCATAATTCCATATTCAATTCCAATTCCTTTATTATCATATTTCCAACATTTTGTTTATTCCATCCAATATATCAATCTCTGATTATTCTTCCCCAGGTGAAGACCTGGGTGCCTTCTTCTTCTCCTTTTCCATTAGGTAGCGGTGAAAACTGAGACCGCTTTTCCTTCATCTTCCTTCTCTTCTTGTGTTATTCCTGTTTCCTTCCCCCTCCCTCCTCCCCCCCTTTTCCCCACAGTCCTTAGCCACGTTATCACCTGCCATCCACCTTTGGCAGTCCTTAACCATATCCTTACTTGCCATCCACCTTTGGCAGTCCTGACCATATCCTTAGCTGCCATCCACCTTGGCAGCCCCATCTTTGACCAGCCTGGACGTGCTTCATCTGCACCATCACAGACCCCTTACCATCCATCTCGATCATCCTCCTTACTTGTTCCCTTTTGACAGGGTGGGCAGGAGGTATCCAAAACTCCAGCAAAAGTGGCTGAGGCCCCTTGTGCTGTCCCTAAAGTACATCCCTATCTCCTCCCTTCCTGTTTGTCTGTCTATTGTTCTGCTCCCTTAGCCTCTCCCTTCCCCCTCCCTTCTGAGCACAACCATTTTAAGCATGGGAGCAGGGGTGCACCAGGACATCCTGGTCTGCCCTCTAAAGGGGCAAACTCCATTGTCCTGGATTCCCCTCTTCCCCACAAAAGACAGACACATTATTTGTTGTTGTGCTCAGATTGGCAATTAATTTATTTCAATTCGTAATTCCATATTCCATTCCAATTCCTTTATTATCATATTTCCAACATTTTGTTTATTCCATCCAATATATCAATCTCTGATTATTCTTCCCCAGGTGAAGACCTGGGTGCCTTCTTTCTCCTTTTCCATTAGGTAACAGTGAAAACCGAGACAGCTTTTCCTTTATCTTCCTTCTCTTCTTTTGTTATTCCTTTTCCTCCCCCTTTTCCCCACTAGCCAGTCTCCAGCTTGCGTTGGATGGCTGGCTTCCCAGATTAACTAGGGTAGCCTTCACCCCTCACTCCAGGGAGCTCTTTTCCATTTATGTCTGTTATAATCTGCCCTTTCTTTTTTTTTTTTTATTTCCCATTGTTTGTCTGTCTCCTCCATTCCTCTATAAATCCCAACATTTCTGTATTGAACATGTCTATAGCTATGTCCGACAGGTGTACCCTGTCTGACCTGTAAAATTCATCTACCCATTCTTCTACCCCCCTCTCAGTATTACCTGACCTCCCATCTGTCTTACCAATGTCCCCACCCTCCTGTTCATCTTCCTTCTGGCCCTTTCTACTGCTCTGTGGCTGTGCTCTTGCCTCCACACTCTCCTCGGTATCATATCTGCCCAAGCGATACACACTTGCAGCCACCGCTGCCGTATAGTTCTTAAGTCCTTTCTTATTTGTAAATGTGTCCACCCAAGGTCTGTTTGCCAGGTAGTTGCCTCCAAAGTGTATAATACTTAGGTCTGGCTTGGGCTGCCGTTCACCTACTTCTGTTAACGTGGAAGCAGCTGGGCCCATCTCATCCCCCGTATTCCATGCCAGAACAACCTACACCTTCTCTTATCTTGGTATAGCTGCTTTCCCCAGCCTTCTTCTCTGCTCTCTTCCAGCCCAATAGATGTAGGAATGGCTGCAGATCCATATTTCCGTGGTCCTCCCTCTACCTATAGGGTGCAAGCAAAATCATTAATATACAAGCTCAATATGTCACTCCCCTATTCGTCCCCTCTTTTCCATGCACCCATTCCTGTCTACTCCCATTTTTTTTTTTTTTTTAGTTATTTCAGTGCCTTGATGTACCTTTTATAACTGGCCGATCACCAGCATCCCTTTTCTAATATCATGTTCACTGTCTCGCCTGCCACTGCCCACTGTGAGGTGGCCCCAATCCACAGGGAATGGGAAGAATAATTGGCTGGGTCTTCTCCTAAGATTGCATGCCCTTCTCCAGAATGCCGTAACTTGGTAGCCAGTCACCCATCTCCCATCCCGTGTACAAATAATTTCCCTGTCCTGTTCCCTGCGCTGCGGTGAAAACCCACAGTGCCTGCACCGGGCATATCGCCCTCTGTTCAACTCTTTAGCGTCACCATGTAACCTTTTCCCCTTGATCAGTCTTAGACCTCCTAATCCTGATCTGTATCTCAAGTCACTCCCAAGGTTATGTCATCCCAGTCTAGCCCCTTCCCGTCCTCCTTCCCATGGCCTACTACCTCACTCACTCTCATGGCACCTGCAAACATTATCACATAGATTGTGTGAACAGTTGGGCCTTGCTCCGTGATCTGCATATTACTGGGAGCACCACCTTTAGCTTTATAACCCATTGTTCCCCTATCGGCCTCCTGCTATCTGCTGGCCTTGGTTTTAACCTGCTCCATCCTTGCATCATTCTTCTGATGAGCAATGTCTTTGTCGGGTCCTTCCACCCTTTCAGACTGCAGATAAGCCCGATCCCTGCCAGGTAAACTCCCATCGTGGTGTGGGCTGTGCCTTTTGCCACTGTTCCACTGTGAACATTCCCAACTGTTCCTCTTTGGTGGCCTACTTATCTCCATCTGGTGCTCTGCCCTGAATGTTTGAAACACTCACCAGGCCCATCGTAGGCCTCAGGTCTGAGGGCACCCATGAGCTGCAAAACAACACTTCTGCTCCTTCCTGCCAATGTCCCAGATGTTCATTGCTATGGTGTCTTTAATTCCTCTGCTGCTGGTGCCAGCCTCCGAAAATGGTCCAGCTGCAGATGGGAAAACTGTCAGCCAGAGTGTTGTGTACCCTTCTATGTGTTGCGCTCTAAATGACACGTTCAGTTGTAATGCCTTAAGACTAAGCCATAGTACCTGCATGACTATGTCGATCTGGCTCCCTTGTTGTTCAACACGTCTACCACTGCTATATTGTCTCACCAAAAGTTACTTTCTGATCCATCAATTCCTCTCCCAGACTAAAGTACACGCCCATATGGGCATGATCTCAAACAATGTAATGTCTCTCACTTTCCCTCCTGTACCCAAATGTCTGGCCAGGGTTCTCTGAACTATTTTCCTCCATGTACCCCCCATGCCTTTACCCAGCCGCATCTGTGTATAGATCAAGATCTGTGTTGTATAGCCATTCCTCCTGCCAGAACGAGCAACCATTGTACTCCTTCAGAATTCTTCCCAAATCTAAAATCTTCCTTAACCCCTCTAGTCAAGTCTACCCAGTGATGAGGTCTGGTGACCCCAGCTGTGGCACTAAATTGTATTAATTCTTTCCAGCTTATTGACCTTCTTATCCGGTGGTCTAAATGCCCCGTTAAGGTGTCTATCTCAATTCCCAAAATTCTATAACCCTGCTGGGCCCTCTGTCTTTCCCGGAGTTAGTGGCACCTCAACTCCTGACACAACTCCTGGAACTTATCTAGCATCATTTGTGTCTCCCTTTTCCCTTGTCCGATGAATAGAAATCATCCAGATAATGTATGACCCTCCTATAACCTGTTTTCTTGAAATATCCACAGTAAACAGGTGCTGAAGGCCTCAAATGTCACACATGCTGTGGAACAACCAACGGCATTGCTTTGTCAAAATAGTATCTTCCCCGCTTTTTGAAACCCAATAAATCCCAATCCTCCCTCCTGACCGGAAGCAGTCTGAAAGCAGACTCAGTGTCCATTTTAGCTATCCATGCCCCTCTGTGGCCCGTATCATCCGGACCGCATCTTCTAGAGTCGCATAAGTCACTCTACTGTGCTCCTCACTAATAAAATCATTTACTGACTCTCCTTCTGGATAGGACAGATGGTGGATCACTCTGTATTCCCCTTCCTGTTTCTTGGGTACCAGACCCAATGGTGAGACCCGTATGCCTGCAATGGGGTTTCTCAAACAGGCCCTCTACTCTGCCCGCTGCTACTTCCTTCTCTATCTTCTGTCTTAGCACCTCCTCCTTCCCTTTACTGACCCTAGGTTGTTGGCCTTCATGGCTCGCCTGGGTCCGTAAACTGTAATGAAAACCGAGCTAAAACCCTGTAAAATCATGTTCCGCACTCTTGTGTCTGGATATTTGTCCATGTAACTTGCCCATACCTTATCTTTGATTGGAGTTCTGGCCATCCCAAAATGTGCCTTACCGATCCCCCGCCCTTGCCCTTTTGTCCCTATTTCTTCCTAATGCTCTCTCGCCCTTCGTCTGTTCTGCTCACCCCTACTCATGCTCCCCTACCCCGACCTCCTCTGCTCCAGGTCTGGCCTCTACCACCTTGACCCTCTCAAAAGCTGTTGGCCAGCTCCTTGCCACCCATGCACCTGCATCCCTTGTCCACCTGCTGCTCTACATCTGCTTGCTGGGTGGCCTCACCCGCATCTTGAGCACACATGTCGAAAGCGACATTGAGGCCAGGAACAAAGGCTCTATTAAAGTCCAACAGCATCTCTGGTCTCAAAGCCCTTCTTGCCCCATTCCCTTTGGGCTTGGACTGATCTGTGATGTAATCCATCCATAAATCTAGCTGTTTGGTGTCCCCTCCGTCCCCAAAGGTTGCCATTCTCTGCCTAAAAGATTCATCATAGTATAATCACCCCATCCCGCCCTTTGCCTTTGCCTTCCAAATTATAAGGAATAGGTAATGAACGGATGCCTAACTCTGGCCTCTTTTCCATGACAATGGCTGAGAAAGTAGCAAAACCTAGGAACCATCTATCCCAAGTCTTCTCTTTGTGAACTTATCTTCCTATTTCTTCCTAAAAGCACTATAGCCACTGCCATCTCACTCTTCCCTATGCCATCAGCCTCCTCATACTTGGCGGTGGCCTCACGGCTCTCAGGCGAATATGTCCACATATTCTCCTTTCCAAATTTTCTTTCGTGGTCAGTGGCACATGTTCGCCTATCCTCATTCCAGGGCGCCTATCTCTTGTCCCTTTTCCTCTCTCTCACTCCCTGTTCCTTCCTCTCTGTCCCTTCTTTTCCCTTCCTAATCTCAGCCAGTGCTGATTCCATCTGCCCTATACCGCCTGCTCCTAATGCCATTACTATTTGCCCTATATATTCTTTTATACTGTCCTCCATCGCACTGGATGTATTACCTGTGACCTTGTCTGGGCCATCCTGCCTGGAGTCTCCAAGGTCCCTCTTGCTTCTCCCAGTGGCTGCGGAGGGGATGGACTGCTGGGTTTTGTGGAGGAGCAAACCATTCTGGGCATCGTGACTGGGTTCAACCAGGGAGATGCCTCCCTGATCAGGCGGGAGACCGGTGACATGATGACTGTAGGCTGCAGGGGCAATGGATCCACCATCTTGGCTGGCCCGTTACCACCGGTGATGCCTTCCCGGCACCACGCAGCCCTCTGGCTGGTCGTTTGCCCTGCTGCCCTTTCCTGTGGCCGCCTTTCTCTTTTCCCGGGTCTCCCTGGTTCCTCTCCTCCACCAGCTCCCACATCCTGTTAGCTTTATCCGCCAATTCCATTATCGCCTTGTAAGCCTCCTCTTTCGATGGCCTGCTCTTCTTTGGTGCTATTGCCCTTTCTCTTTTCCTGTGGAAACAACTATGAGAGGAAAACAAGGTTAATTGTATAACTGTATCATCCAGAATGCTGTTCACTTCTGGCTGTACCCCACCAACCCTGTTCTGCATTCTGGCCCTCGGTCCAGACCCCTTCACACTTGACCGGCTTCTCTCTGGGCCTTCCCCTCATTTCTTCTTCCCTCCTCCATCCCTGTTTCCGGATGTCCTTCTTCTGGGTCTCTTCCATTGCTTGACCCTCCAGGCATGTGACATCCTGCCGCATGGCCTGGCCCCTTTACCAGACCTCTGGCTTGCTTCTGCTCATCCCTGTTTTGCGGTTCCCCGGTCCTTTACCTCCAAGGCCAATTGCATTGTATCCCATTACCAAAGAAAACCTCATCCCTTGCCATTAGGCAACCTTCATTTTGCCCCAGAAACATGCCCGCTGCTCAGTTCCGCCTATTCCTTTTAGCGTGTGGCGTCCGCCGTGGCGCTCATCATTCCCACTTGCTAGGCCTTCCAGTAGGCCTCCCGCGCTGCTAGCTTTGTCATGTGCAAATATCCCTCCTTCTTTAAGTGCTAGCCTGGCCCCTTCCTGCCAGGCCATCGCCCCTCTGTTGGCTCTTGGCCTGTTCCCTTGGCGTGTGACTTCACCCTCGGCCGTTCCCGCTTGCTTCCGCCATGCCTTCTTATAGTCCTCTCCTTGCTCTTCTAGCTTGTAACATGCAAGTCCCCCCACAACGCTATTCCCTGTCTAGTGTCACCATGCCAAATCAGTCAGCTGCTCGTTTGTTCGGCCTGCTCTGTTGGCGTGTGGACGTCACGCCCGCGTGCTGCTTCTCCATCCACCTAGGCCTTCTGTAGGCCTCTCCTTGCTCTACTGGTTGCAGAAGGCAAATGTCTCCCCTATCCTCTCCCATTTTAAAGCGCTACTCGCCGTGGCTCCCACACCTCGTCGCATCCCTATACCCCTATCGGCTTGGCCAATGCGCAGGCCCTCCAGCCACTTGGTTTTGCCATGCCGCCACCTGGGAAGCGAGACTGATCCTGTCCATCCGAGGAGCCAATCTCCACTTGGGGATGTGGGGAAGTAGCGAGGAGGTGGGGGTGATTAAAAATATTTTTTTTTAAAGCCAGCGGTAAAAACTGGCATGTGGAAACTCTTCGTAGAGAGCTGCTAAGCTCAGCTATTTGGGACATCAGCAAAAGAGTTTTATTCCTCAATTTTGCCTCTTTTGGGGGCTTCTTGGTAAAGAGTACAACTAAATTATGCAGAGAGACCACACATCCTGTAAGGCCTCAAAACTGTTTCCATCCTTTTGCGATTCTCCTCAACCAGCGATGCTAAAGGCCATTGGACGACCCATTCAACCCAGCTTCTCACCACCTCAGGCTTTCTCTTGTACTCAACCTCAGCTTTTAAATAGATGACCCTTCTCTGGGCCAAAAGCACTTTCCCACCAGACTTCTCTTTTCTGTGCCTAATCGCCTCTCTATTTTAAAACAATTACACTTCTCATTATAACTGCAAACATTCTTACAACCACTAAACACATGTCCTTGCACCAGCGATACTATAAACTTTTTTAAACTGAAACCTAATGAACCAGTCACCTACGAACCAATGCAACCACCTCAGTATTCTGTAAACCACTGAAAGACATTCATCCAAGCCAGCAAAAATTTCCTTCAACACCAGATTATTGTAAAGTAGTCACAAACAATGTATCTTAAAAGATTTTTTTTTTTGTATAGTAGTGCGGCTAGCAGTATATCACATTATAGTAGTACAGCTAGCAGTATATCACATTCTTAACCCTTTTTTAACATTGGAAGCTATCTTACCTGCTGTACCTGGTGCACAAACCTCTCCAATTGTTCAGCCAATCTGATGTGCTGCAGTTTCAACTATATCCAAAACTCCAGCAAAAGTGGCTGAGGTCCCCTGTGCTGTCCCTAAGTACATCCCTATCTCCCTCCCTTCCTGTTTGTCTGTCCATTGTTCTGCTCCCTTAGCCCTCCTCTTCCTCCCCTCCCTTCTGAGCACAACCATTTTAAGCATGGGAGCAGGGTGCACCAGGACAACCTGGTCTGCCCTCTAAAGGGCAAACTCCATTAGTGTATTCAGAGGGCTAGAGCTGCTCTCTAATTTTACTGTCCAAACTAAAATGAGATGGGCATTTTATGGATATTGATTGTTGCCAGAACAGTATCTTTAATGTTTCATTTGATGTCTCAGTCAATTGGTAGCAGTTCAAGGAGCTTTCAGCCATAGACCACTGGTTCAGATCCAGCCAAGGTCAGTAGTGGTGGAGCACCATTTATTTTTCATTATTCTTTATGGTCCTTCTGAGTTGATGGCCCCATCAGTCTTCCCAGCCCTGTCATCTGCATTCTCTGGGATATAACTGCAGGAAGCCCCTAGAATTCTGCGGCCGCAGAATTTTGGCGCAGAACTTGCAATCTACCACAGAACTTTCTGCGGTGCCGCAGAATTCACTCTTCTTGGTGATTTTTTATTAATATTTCTGTTTATCCATAGAATCTGGTTCCCTTCCCTCTTTTTACATCCAAACCCCTCCCACATGCTCAGAATGTGATGTTATCATTGCTATAACATCATACATTAGCTAATGAAATGGCTGCATTCTGCAACAGAAATGAACAATCACTTATCTACCACAGCTCCTACTGCCAGAGATGGTGGCACAGCACATCATGCATGGTGATATTTGCTCAACCTGCACTACAGTCTAATAAAATTTTCATTCTTACATTACTGCACTAGGCCAACTTAAACAAAACCTTGTCAATAGAACAGGCTTGTTAAGTCCATACCTCACTTTGTACAAACCTATTTGTGCCTTTAAGGTATAGAGATGTCTCTGAAATGAATAACTGGTAAAATGAATTTAACTGTCATTTTAAGAAAAATAAAGTAATTATGCCCAGAAACGTGGAATATAATAATGTGTAGACCTGTTGAAAGACTAGACCTGTTAAATAAATAATTGCACTGTACGATTTTTGCCAGGGTTATTGATTACATATTGTCATTGGTTGATAGTCACCTAAAAGTTACGGAGAAATGTTGTGTGCAGGGACAGCTGTTGGGCTAGAAGGTAGCATGCTGTGTTCCATGCTGGCAACTCAGGTTCAGAGATTAGCTCTGGGAGCTGGCTGGGCAGCACAAGGGACTGGTGGAACACATCACTGCTCAGAGCTTGGGAAGATATGGCGCAGTGTTCTGTCACATGGTGGACACATAGTGATGGGCTGGAGAGCTGTATCTCACAACTGTTTCACATGCATGTCATGGCCTGATAGTGTTCCGCAGTGTGTCAGGGTAAGCAGGTTGACATGAAAAATGAGTTTGCAATAACTTCTCTATTCCATTTCCAATATGACCTGTATGGATGAGGATGCAGGTTCATGGAAATTAAAAAATATACGTGTGTGTATATATATACACACATATACACACACACACACACACACACACACACATACAGTATCTCTCTCTCTAACCACACACACACACACACACACACATTTGTATGTATGTTTACAGACTGCATATAAATATATAAGTGATAGACAGTGGGAACCTCATGAGTGGTGTAGAAAGCACATACAAATATGTAAGTGATAGACAGTGGAAACCTCATTAGTGGTATAGATAGCAAGCATATAGAAATACCTTATTTATCACATAAGATCCACTCTGCATATGTCATTTATGCAACAGGCTAGGACCTTAAGGGAGAGACATTTGTTTTGCTTTTTTAGGCATAAAATTATTTTTATAAGTCTGTTATTTTTGAACTAGTGTTACTGTGCTTTCCACCATCCTGATTGCTATAACCACTGCCATGACAGTGAAGTCAGGATGACAAGCTGACACTGTGATGTGGTTGTTTGTTAGTGCTGCAGAACTTCCATGAAATTACAAACCACCACCACAGAAGTTCTCGGCAAATGGTTGTCTTGCCACAGAACTTAGTCCTACTGTGCCCCAGAAAAGTAGGGGCCCTGATAACTGGGCCTTGTAAAAGACATGCTGGATTACACCCTCCACAAATTAAGACCACCAGGAGATTGAGGAAGACCACTAGTGGAGACTGTATCTAATGTGAGGTCCGGGGCCAAGTCTACAGAGCAGAGCCTGTGGAAAGAGAGGTTTTCATCCTGTCACAACTGCTTTTTATCCCAGGTTTTTGTCCCTTCCTATAATGTTGAGCTCATCAATGTAAAGTAGCAGATGAAATGGGCATACACAATACCCATATGTATCCAATCACACTGCTATCTCCAACTGACTGGTGCCACCCAAGCATCACTAGGCATTATTCCTGCAGCAGGGAGTGAATGATCTCCCTTCCCTCCCAGGGAGAGCATCCTCTGGGTTGCTTGATCCTTCTCCCCATGGTCAGAACTGATAACCCAGGATAGTTACCAAACCTGGGTCACCAGTTTTATGAGTGGTACCTACTGCGTGCCAACAGGCCAGTGGTTGGCTAAATACCATTTCCATCTGATGGTTGATTAATAGCCTATATAAAATAAGCTGTGATACTTTTCAGTCAAGTTTCCAGTGGAGAGGCATCCATGTGAATAAAAACACAATAACAACAACACAGTTGTCACTCATTAGCACCCCTGTTGGCAATTTCATATGAGAAGCCAAGGACTGAATGGCCATGGCTTCTGCAAAATCTCTTATCCACAACCACATAGTCCACATTTCATGACTGAGTTGAGGCACACTGGAGGGGCAGTATAGAGAGGCCTGCACTGTGAGCACCTGTGCTGTACATATCATGTGAATAAACAAAGGGTTTAAGTCTCCAGTGCTGCCAATGTGGAATATTCCATGAGCACTGAAATGATCTGTCAATAAATTGAATATAATGAAACCTATTCTGTCTTCTGCAAAGGCATTCCAGACCTTCCTGGTACCTTTGCATGTAATTTAATTGCATTTAAGTGTACCCAGATTTTAATATTGGGCAGAAAGCAAAGTACTTGACACACATATCATGGCTAAGCTTATGTGCTGTCAATGTTGTATATTCAAGGTATCCTGTGATAAGGGCATCTGCTATTGAGCGTTTACAAAAGGGTGAATCAGTAGTGGCACCTGTTGACAGGGATACTGGACAGGGGCGAATATGGCTTTAGCAACATCCTGTCACTATATGTACACATGTGCATGGGGAGAGCGAGCACACCGAGCAACGGTGGAAGGTGATGGAGGATTTGTGAGGTGTAGCATGGTGCTGGGCTGGCCATGTGGCATGGTGGGTTCATGGCAGGCTAGGGTTGGGAGGGTACCAAGTTCAATGCTGGGTGCATTGATATTTTGCACCGGTCAATGATTTGTGTTATTTTTGTTTTCTCCCCCACATACCCCTGGAGTTGACAATTTGTAGTAGGGGTGCAAAATGTTTTGGCACCCTTTTAGTGTGTGCCGCTAGTGTACATCACCAAAATCGATTTTCATCGATGTACACTCACCCTAATTGCGATTGCCTTCCGTGATCACCGTTGTCACATAGAACCTATATTCCATGAGCACTAAAATGAAATATCAATAAATTGAATATAATGAAACCAATCCTGTCTTCTGCAAACATTCCAGACCATCCTGCCACCTCTGCATGTAATTTAATTGCATTTAAGTGTACCCAGCATTTTAACATTGGGCTGAAAGCACAGTACTTGACAAAACCTACCATGGCTAAGCTTAATATTTTTACATATTACTTATACTACTTCTGAGCATAATTACTTTTTGCAGCTGGCTTGCAAGAGGTAGTCCAAAAGTTAATCTATAACAAGTCTGGATGTGTTATCATACTACACCTTACCTCTCAGCTAGTGCATATACTGCTCACGATTGATTGTTTTACGAGCACTAGTATAGACTATTATGCTATAATAACTGGTGACCCCATTATCAACCCATTTTGAGTACTTTAAAAGTTGTATCAATCCACAGGTTGATATGAAAGCTCGTATCAACCTGCGGGTTGATCGACTTTTTAGTCTGTGCCGATAGAGCCTGCAGCAGTCCAAATGGAGAACCATTTTCTTGCTGTCTCACGGCACTGACAGGGACAGAGACAAAAATAATGTTTTACAGGAATTTCACTAAACTGCCTTTTAAGTGTGGTACCTTATGGTCATGGATTCAAGTCAGGGTAGATCCAAAACACGACTTTCACCACTACCCTTACTATTTTCCCATGTTGGATGACCTCTCTCCTCTGATCTGAGAAAGCAACACTCGAGAATTTCTTAAAATGACAAGTTGTCAGTTAATTTAAATGTAATTTACTAAATAATATAATAATTTTTGTTAGTAATTTGTCTCCTGCTGATCTTATCATAGAGAGTTACGTTTAAGTCTCATGAACTTCCCCTCGGACTGAAATTATCCGAGGCATCTAGATGATGCAGCCATGATGGATTTAAACTTTCCCATGAAAGGAACATATAAAAAGGTATCATTAAATTGTTACTGCATTCTGTTTACTCCTCTGGATGTAAAATATGTAGTAAAATCTGCTTTATCTACTTTCTATTATAAGAAATAAAATGCATGTAGATGCTGCATATGGAGTGATTTCTGATATGTACAAATGAGAACCATTTTTCTTTCACCAGTTATTATATAAAATAAAACATATGTAGGTAGTTGATATGGAGTTTTTACAAACCCTCAATGTGTGATAATATATAAACCTCTCGAGCTTCGCTCTCGAGGTTTAGATATTATCACACATCTTGGGTGTGTAAAAACTCATATCAACCACCTACATATGCATTATTCTCTATTTAATCCTTCCATCAGCAGAACTACACATCTCAATGGGTAATTAAAAATAGAAAGAATTTCAGATGTGAGGGAGCTCAGTACAAAATGTTTGAAGAAAAAAAACTGGTGTTGGCTTTTATTGTAAAGCATGTTGTATTATGAGTGCCTTGAATTGGATTGGTTTCTTTGTTGTTTTTTCCTTACTTACTTACTGTAGAAAAAAAAAAAACTATAGTACTAAGAATGTGAAAAAGGAACAGGAAAACTCTTAGCTACCCACATGGCATAATAATAAAAAAAACACTAGTAATAATAGAGAATAATATATGGGGTGGTGTGTTTAACAAGATTTTACACACACCCGAGTAGTGGGATGCTACATAAACCCCAAGGGCGAAGCACCAGGGGTTTATCAAAGCATCCACAATGAGGGTGTGTGTAAAAAGTGAGACTGCAGGTCATATACATGTAAAGTGATGCACATGGGAAATGGAAAAAAAGTGCAAAATGGAGTGGGAAGAGTGATGCTAGAAAGCCTCACAGAATAAAGGACCTGGGGTCATGATATCAAAGAGCCTGAAAACAAACACATTGTCGTAGAGCTGTGGACAATGCAAACAGGATGCTGGGTTGTATTGGGAAGGGATAAGCAGTGGAATTCATGAGGCAATCCTTCCATTATATGGGTCACTGCCACACCTGGAGTGCTGCGAGGGTACTGGAGTCCACACCTTGTCAGAGACTGTGACATGTTTAAAGACATACACCATAGGGTAAACAAGATGGTCCATGGACTAGGAGACAAGACGTACTGTATGAGGAGAGACTGCAGGTCATATACATGTACATCCTTGATATAAGATGGAAAGGGGCAACATGATCAAGACATAAAAGTACAATTATGGAATAAATAGGGTGGGCACCAAGGAACTTTATTCCTTAAATTCAGATTCAGAGATGAGACTAAACTCACATAAACTCACAGGGAGGGAGATTCAAAATGGATGTCCTCAGGCACTTCTTCACAGAAAGAGTGGTAGACAAGTGGAATAAGCTGCTAGAAGAAGTGTTGCATGCCAAATCAATGAGCACCTTTAAGTTTTGGTGGGACAGGCACATAAGATTAGTTAGAAAATGGGAGCAGAAACAAAGGGAGAGATGGCTGCTAGAGGAAGTTTGGAGTGGTTAGGTAGGATGGGCAGACTGGTTGGCTGAGAGGTCTTTTTCTGCTAGCATTATTTATGTATCTAGATTGCTAAACCCTCCATCCCTATTTTTTCTTCTTGTTTCACCAATGAAACTACTGCAACATGTCATCAACAACTTGTTGGGAGCCACTCTCTGGACACTTGGCATGGAAAGTGAAGTGGACTTTTGTAATTCAAAATACTGAGCCATTTGTTCTCCTACACATAATGGCTCTTTACCTCCAGCTTGTACATGATACGGATGCTTCCTGGGTTGTGATGGCTCCTTGGAAGCCACAGCAGGCCTTCCCTACCCAGACCACCTCAAAAGACCAGTGCGGCTACCTCAAAGATTTGCTGCTTGGCTGCTTTCTCCATAGCCCCAACAGCCAATCAGGAACCACTCTTGGGACATTAGCCATGGATGGGAAAATGCCCATCAGAATTTAAACCACAGATCCAGCTTCTCTTCTGCACATGTAGCAGATCTCTCCAGTGCAGACATGATGCTGGATGCCTTTATGGGATCTGAGGGCTTCTTGCTTGCCACAGGATGCCCTCTTTTGCCCTGACTGCCTCAACAGACCAGTGTGGCACCTAAACAGAGCAGCACGGCTTCTCCAAGGACTTGCTGATTGGCTGCCTTCTCCTTGTCCTAACAGCTAATCAGGATCTGCTCTCAATACACTGGGAATGGAAATGAGATAGCCTACCATAATTCAAACTGCTGAGCTGGTTGCTCTGCTGCACACATGGTGGCTCTCCTCTCCAGCACAGACCTCAAATCAATTTTATTGGATAGCAAATTGAGAGGGTACTTCTCATTTAGAACTGTGTCCAACCATAAAACAAGACAATAGAACAGCTTATTACAAAGTATTTCTACAAACATACAAATACAAATATTAAAAGTTTGACATCAGCATGTGATCATGATTATAGACATACTGTAGATATTTATCCAAAGCAATTGCAATGTTTGAAGATAAACTAGCTAAAGAAGCTCTAAAATGCCCCAGATGTAATAATACTTGTACTTCAATTTTATTTTGTATTATTTCCCAAGTATGAAGAACTGCTATTGATAAGGACTTTTCTCCACATTTGGATCAGACTTGATGCTTGAGGCCTTCTTAGGGTGTGAGGCTCCTTGGATGCCACAACAGTCCATCCTCACCCTAGTAGACTTGACAGACTAACACAGAACCTCAAAATACTAGAGTGACTATTCCAGGGAATTACTGATTGGAAGTTTTCTCCACAGCCCCAACAGCCAATCAGGATCTGCTCTTGGGACACTGGGCATGATTTATCCCTCCAAAGACCGAGCGCATCTAGTGTCTCTCCACACTGTGGCATGAAGCAAGAAGAGCCAGAGAACAAGGAACAGAGAACAAAGGGTTTCTTCTGTGGGCATCAGCATGGGGTGGCCATCAGCAGGAGAATGCCTCCACAGCTGAGCTGTATGTGGCTCAGACCATTGAGTGATGAACAAATTGCACATGAGGTCTTGCTCGAGTAGGTTTGCTCAGTGCTGTTATAGGATTATGTTATATACCTTTTGTGACACTCAGACAGCTGGTTATGATTAACCTATGATTTTGTAATATAAAATGTGTTATTGAATGTCTCTCATGAGAGATGCTGACAGCCTGTGGGATGACACACACACACACACACACACACACACCAGGTTTTAGCTAATAGGTGTTACCTGGAAGGTCAAGAGATAATTACAGGCTAGAAGAGACTTAAAATTTAGGATCTCCTTTTATATGACTAATTGCAACTTGCTAACTGCCAAGATAGATCATAAACTTTTATAGAGTTCAGAGGAAACACAGTAAAATTCACATGGTGATAAAATAGCATGTTGCACCTCTGTGAGATCTGGAGAGACATAACAAGTCCTTTGATGTCCTGGAAAGGGAAGCTGCTCATAGATCAAAAAGTCATTTTGAAAAAAAAAAAATGAGTTTTGCTGAGGTCACAGAATTTTAATTTACCTTCTGAAAAGACTTCCTGTATGTATGTATTTTTATATTCTGACAGGGAGGAGCTAGGTGACCTCATGCAAAGAGGTTGGCAAAGCCAGTTTTAAACAGTAATCTGTTTTCCATTTACACACAAATGTTTGGACTATGAAAAAGCAACATCAGGCACTATTAGATGAATATACCTTAGAAGAGACAATTCTAAGAGTACTGTGGTAGGAGATTTAGTCTGCACTTTTAAACCTGTTTTGTTTAAGTGATTTGTATTTTTTTTGTGATATATGGTTCTGTGTTTTACATTTTACATTCTTATCTAATTTTAAGTAAACATCTCATTTTAAATAGACTATTTGTGTCTTCCAAGTTATTCTTTTATGGCCTGTGATGCATGGATGGTTAAGAGTGTGACAACACTGTGCATGAGCTTATATGGTTTTACCAAACTGGGAAAAGGTAAGAGTTATCTGAGGTCTTTATTAAATTTTTAAGGGTTAATTTGTATACCTGGTTAGGTGCCCATAGGAGAAAGATATCTGCCCCCTGAAGAGCAGAATTATCTGAGCCTGTACATTGGGAATGCCAACAAGAGGTTCACAGTTTGAATCCCTCCAGTACTGAGACCAAAGGTTGATTCGAACCCACAAAACAGACTGGAGGGTTACCCTGTTTCTGTTTCCTGTTCACAAGACAGCACTTGGAGGTTGTTACTTTGGGAGTAGAGGGCTGACTGGCTGAGTGGGTTTGTGACACCTTTCACTGCTTTGTAAATTTGGGTCTGTTATTATCATTTATGGGTTGGAGTAGGCTCTTTGAGTGGTCACTTATCAGCTGAGTAGATGATTATGCTTGCTTTACAGCTGGTCTGCTGATAGTTTTAATAGTACTCATAATTAGCAACCAATACTATCCACCACCTCAGTACTGTACACATACCCCCAGTTATTATCAAGCTTACCATTAACGCACCCTGTCTTGGTGGTCCCTATATTTTGATTTAAAGTTGGTATTTATGTTAGACCTACAGCATACTTCTGTAACTTTCTATCTGGTGGCCACTTGCCCCAATATCTTGGTCTCCAGCTGGTATTTGTGCTAGGCCCACTGAATACCTCTATGACACCCTATGATATCTTTATTCCTCTTGGTGTCCTACTGGGCCCCTATCTGACATGGGTGTCTCACAGTCCGTGTGATCATATCCTGCTCTTCTTGGCAGGCCTCCATGCCTCCCACAATGAACCTAATAGCAACCACATTTCTGATGTTCTCTCTCCCAGTAGGGCTCTTTGATACTGTCAGGGTCATGTGCCAATGTATTTTCAATTGATCAAGCTGGCCCATCTTACTTTATAAACAGTCACTTTGTACAGTACTCCCTTCACCCAGTCATGACTCTTACACCTATCAGGTACTCCATCTGACACTTCTGGAAAAGAAGCATGGTTTTTCTGGGTGATTATTTATCCTACCAGGGCATATGTGGTGCCCAACACCCAAACTGGCATCATAAACTCAATCACCTTATTTCTACTACTACTGGTAGGAGACATCAAATCCAGGCCCAGTCACCTCCCCCATTGCTCACATTGACCCCCTATTGGCAAACAGGCTTAGGCTAAATAGTTTTCACTTCAATGTTCACAGCCTCCTGTCTAATGTCTCTTTGTTGGAAGCTTGGGTGTCTCTCTATAATTCAGATGTTACTAGAATCACTGTTTAAGTTCTCCATCTCTGACACCAGCTGCCACATTAAGGGCTTTAACATGATCAGGCGGGATAGATGGGGTAACAGAAAAGGAGATGGAGTCATATTATACTTCAGGGAAACATTAGATGCAGCCTTAATTTCTAGTAGTGCCACTGACAATACTGTCTCTCAATAGCTCATCACCAAACTTACTCTAGCCCAGACCAAGAAATTATATATTGGTTGCTCTTACAGTCCACATAAAGGTGGTCTAAATGGCCTTGTCCAACTAATCTAAGACATTGTTCACTGCTCCCCATGAGGAATCTCATTATGTTGGGGATCTTCAAACTTAAGTGACTACAAGGTTCCCAGCTTGACTGTTCTGAACTGCAGAACAAAACTCAATCTCTCACAATTTATGTCTACCCCACCTGCATCAACCATAATTTCATGAACTACTGCCTTCTGGATTGGATACCCACAAACCGGAAAGACGGATCCTCCAGGCAGTTCTGTATTGCCCCATCAGTGACTACTCCCAACTTTCTGTATCTGCTCCTGATATCCCCCAATTCTGTCTTTTAGAGATTTTTAAATGTGGCATACTCAACTGCTGTCAGACATTAGGGCTGTTGTATGGTCAGTCCTTCATACTCTGTTCAATGTGAACTCAACCCTGGGCTTCCTCACTGTTGCTCTATCCTTCATCCAGAACAAGCATTTTCCCATCACCATCCAGACATTGCAAGGTAGGAACTCTAGATGACTAGCCAAAAGCTACTGAGAAAATGAACAAGTGTAATGCACTGTGGGCTGCATACAAGTGCACTCCATCACTCTCTTCCTGCAACAATTACCGAAGGTTGTGTAACCTTGTAAACAGTAAGTAAAAACCCTAAAGATGACTACTTTAAAACTTTCAAGTTAAAACCTGGGCAACCCCCAAAGTTCTGGTCTTCAGTGAATGTCCTCTTTAAACCTGATATTAAACTAAATTCCAGCAAGCTATGAACTGAAGCTGGTACTAACTTGACCCCACTGTGTTGCAGAGACCTTAGCACTACATACAGTAACTTCTCTGACTACCTTGGCAAGCTCCCACCCAAAGATCCATTTTCAGCTTACAGCAGTCAGGATACTGATGGCCTCAGAATTCCTCCCCAGTGAGATCTGTCAATGCTTAAGGCTCTCTTCAGCTATGATAGTGCTGTTGCCCATGCTTGACACCTTCAAATATCTTGCTAGCAAACAACCTGAAAGGTCTCTGGAAAGATTCTCTAAAAGGAATTATTACTGTACAGGTATTTCACCTAACGTCAACTCAGTGATTAAGTCATGCTTTATAAAGGCATATAAAGCTATGGACATTCAAGAGGTATCAAATTCCAAAATTTCTAAATGGTATGCCAGCCATAAAATATGGCATGAGTCTGAGCCTGACTTACAGCTACCCTTAATGCCAAACAAAGATAAACAATTACTAGATGCCACATTGACTGTATTAGTCCTAAACTAATGGAGGCCATATATAACAACATAAATGAAAATAAAGGAGTGGAATGCTGTTATAACCTACATCATAATAAAACATTGTTTTACATTATGTTTCAGTGTCCTCTGTACTTGAAATGGAGAAACTTGTATGTATGTATTGTAGAAAGAAGTCTGGAGATATTGCTAGATCCATTTGCAGTTAATGATGTCCTGATTGTGACAAAGAATATCACCACTGTTTTAAGACATCGAAAAAAGCAGCAGCAATCAATATATAAGTCAAATTGTGTAGTAATTTGCAATATGTTTTATGTACAAAGCTATGTACCTGTTGATTGTATGATTGTGTTTTGTATTTATTATTTTCTATTTTGTAATGACAAATGGTTGAATAAATAAAATTAGTCAGTTAATGGCAGTGCTGGCAGCAGTAGTCACTGCCTGAGGTTTCTTAGGTTGACAGCCATCCATGTAGCTAAACCCCTTGCTGCCATTTTAATCTATCACTGACCCTGCTGTGCTGTTCTGATGTTATCAAAACAGGCTAGAGCAGTTCCTATATTTAAATCTGGTGGCCTACCCTTCTTGAAAACTATAGACTAGTTTTCACCCTTTTCCACCTAAGCAAGATTCTCAACAAATTGTTTCCAACAAATTTCAGAACATGGGTCGAGGTATAAGCTACTTGCTTCCCTAAAATGGCTTCAGAAAAGGCCACAGTCACACCACTGCCTTGGCTTGCTTCTCTGACCTGTTATCAAATGCATGGATGATGGCAAATTAACTGGTGCCATTTTCCTGGATCCAGCAAAGGCCTTTGATCTTGTGGTCCATAGCATCCTACTAAACAAGCTGCATTTCTATGGGTTCTCAAACCAAAAGTGCTTCCTTGGTTTAGTAACTATCTCACAGGAGAACTCGGGTGGTCTGTATGGGGGCACCTCTAACACCCTGGGTGTCAAAGGTGGGGTCCCTCAAGGATCTATACTGGGACCGATTCTATTGTCCTCTTTGTAAACTCTCTTCGTATTTGTAAGCATTCCACACACTTCTGTATGCAGAGAACCTGATTCTCTTTCACAGTATTAAAACTATGGATGAACTATCTGCTACCCTCATAGATGAGTTTAACACTGCCCAGAAGTGGTTTGTCTGAAACAGACACCCAGTCAACACCATGAAGACAAAGGAAATGTTGTTCAGGTAAAATCAAGGCTCGCCAAATGGTCAGTAGACACTGGTTCCTCTAACCCCTTGACTATACTATCACTGGACGGGACCCCTGGAACAAGTAACTGTTTTAAATACTTAGGAACCACAAATAGCCCCTCCATGACCTTCTCAGATCACATTGGGTTGACAGTTTGCTGAGTTAATCAGCAACTGGGTGTCTGTTCAGGCTAAAGAACCTTATGACCACTGAAATGCAGTTAGCCACAGCCTAGGAATGCTACTCCCTCCTCTGGACTTTTTTTATACCCAAACCTCATTTCCAACCTGTCCAGACACAAGAAAACTTACATCAGCATCAACAGGTTTGCTTCATTTGCCTCTTACACTATTCATCATTGCTCCTTTACCAGACTTTCAGCTGGCTGTCCTTGCTAGCCTGTTTTGAAGATCTACTAGGCAACTTTTTTTTTAAATTCAAGTTTATTGAAGAAACTGGTACAAAATACAGTTTAAAACAGTAGGATATCTAAAGCTGTTGTACATACGGTTTACCTGGTATTTCTCTGCAACGCTTCAGAATCACAGCAGTTACACAGCAATAGTGTCTTCCCACTGTCAGTCCTCCTCAAGCCATGCCCAGTTCCTGTTACCTCAGGTCTTCTTCACACCTTCTCCTAGAACATTCAGAGGCTGCCACCTATATGGGTCAAAAGCCTTCTCCATTGCTGCCCCTAGGCTCTGGAACAGCTTGCCAGTTTTGCTCCTCTCAGTCTAGACTCAAAGTCCTTTTCAAATCACACTATAAAATTGCCCTTTCAGCTGCTGCTGCCTGCAAGTGCACCACTGTTATAGAAATGTTCCTGGTTCCATTTTCTAAAGGCACTTTGCTGTATTTCTGTTTACTGTGTACATTTGTTTCATTAATTGCAGGGAGTCACCGCTCAACCTTGCCCTTTTAGTTGTATCTTTGTATTGGTACTTCTGTAATTATTGGTTGATGATAGCATGCACCCCAGACTGGGTAATCAGCTGTATTGTACCATGCTATTCATCTCTTTTCATGTTTGTGTGTTTACTATTCACTAGAATGTGTCATCATGATGGCATGGGTCATGCTTGAAAATGGTTTCTGTTACCAAAGTACCCCACACAATTAATAAATAAATAAAAAAATTCAAATTTATAACTACTTAGTAAAACTCTAAACAAAAATTGAGACACTTGACAGTTATCACAGATGTTACTGATGTAGCACAAGTCATGTTCTCTCACTAATATAGTACTAAACAGCATCCACTCCGCATCTCACATTCACCAACAAAATTATAATAGAAAAAGGGCATGCATATATATCAATTTCTAGTGCCATGGTTTCATTCAAGACCCCGTAATTAGCATTTTCAATATTTCATAGTCTTAACAAGTGAGTTGATTATTACTTGTGTTGCAGAGTTCTCGGATGCAGCATTTAAAATCAATTCATGTCATAAAGCATCTTGATCTAAAGCTGCCCTTTGATTCTGAGTGACTGAACAGCTGTGGCCTGATTTTCAAAAAACATTCATGTATCACTTTGGCTTTATGGGAGAGGGGAACTCTATGTGGGTATAAGAGGGGTAGATGAACTGCCAGAAAGGTCTCATTATTCTGACAGAGTCAGAATTACATTAAAAAATGTGTTCTTGAAACAAGTGTAACTTTAGACCTAAAACCTCTGTCATTGTTCACTACTGGTAGAATCCTAACTGTGTGCATTTTACAAAACATTCATTTTAAAATTAAGTGTCTCCCAAATAAATCTGTTGGAAACTCATCATAATGGAGCCCCAAAGAACACAACTATGGTTATTCTGACTAAAAGCATATTTTTATTATTTGCTTCACTAATCACTGCTAGGTGGCTCATCCCACAACTGTGATCGAAGATAGTTGAAAACAGTAAACTATGCATTTTGGCCAATCACAGTGATTTGAATATTGATATTTAGAATGCAGCACATGTGGAAACTACCTCCGAATAAACTGTTTTGTCTGCTTGTTATTTATAGACCTGCTCTCCTTTTTTCTGTCAGTACAAGAAAAGCAGCACTTACAATGCTCAAATTCAAAAATGCATTCATCATGCTGATTTAACAGTGGGGCTTTGAAGTACCAGCGACCTCTTGAGAAGGTTCAGGTTTATAGAATAAAAATATATGTACTGTGTGCTTGAAAGTGAAGTAGTTGATCCATTAGGATGGCACCAAACCTTAGAAGAACACATACATGCTTCAGTGTTTTGGTGAATAGCGTATGAAGTCAGAGTGCTTTTGTAATGTAGTTTACTTTTGGATTTACTCTATTCCCACCCTTGGTCAGGAAATTGGGTAGTGAGTAGGGAATAGGAAGCCCAGTACCAAGGGCTAGCAGAGTGCTGGAGAAGGAGGAGGCAGGGGTGGATGGTGGGTGTTGCATGACATTGTAAGCTGGGGACTGCTGTAGGATGTTGGCCTTTAAGGAACATGTCCCCACATTGAACCTCAGGCTTTAGCCTCCCATTCAATGTTTTTGGTGAATAACATATGAAGTCAGAGTGCTTGTCTAATGTAGTTTACTTTTGGCTTTACTCTAGTCCCACCCTTGGTAGGGAAATTGGGTAGTGAATAGGACCAGAAAGCCCAAATAGAATTACCAGTGAATGTCCAAAGAGTATGATTATCTCCTCCAACTCATGGAGGTATGAACAGTAGCATGCAGGAGGAGGAAAACCCAGGTGGAGGAAACGTCTGAGGACCCATGGCTGCTGATCTGCCTGTCCTCTGGGCAAACTAAGAGGAGATGAATCTGAGTTCTAGCAATCATATACTAATGTCAGAGGAAGGTGAACTAGTTGGTGAGATGATGGTCCATCTTGAAAGTCCATTGGATGATGCATTCTGGAAGGACAAGTCTGAGGTTGACAAGGTAGGTCTATTCAGAAGGAGCATCTGGATCCTGAAAGTGGAGTAGGTCCAATTGAAAAGGGAACAAGTCCAGGTTTCCAAGAAGGTGGATGGTATCCAAGGATTACAGGGATAAGTGACCATAAGAGCATGATCTGATAAAATTTGCTGCCAGACTTTGAACAGTGGAAGTAAGATGGGTTATGAAGTCATAAGGTAAACAATCTGACTCTGTAGGAAGTTTGACTTTCACATTAGAGTGTGAAGGTTTGGGGTTAAGCGGTGAGTGATAATTTGCAATGTAGGCATCCATGAATCAGATGAAGGAGTCAGACAGAATCTTTAGGTACCTGGTAGGAAGGGTT
Source organism: Neoceratodus forsteri (assembly GCA_016271365.2). Classification (NCBI taxonomy): domain Eukaryota; kingdom Metazoa; phylum Chordata; order Ceratodontiformes; family Ceratodontidae; genus Neoceratodus; species Neoceratodus forsteri. The sequence continues at coordinate 797,712,854 of CM028131.1, forward strand.
ACATGGAAGCTTTAGACCAATGAGGAAAGGTTGGCATATGCAGTAGGGATGGTAACTGAATGTATATGGAACTAATTGGAAGTTCAGTATGATGAATTCAATTGTTGATTTGGGTTTTGATGCCATAATGATACTTGTATAGTCTCCTGCTGGTCTGCTGGTGAGAAAAGGAGATATGGCTATTGCTGTGGCATAATTGCCAGTGACATGAGCTGAGGTGGTTATGACTGCTTCTCCTTACAGTTTGATCCACTGTTTGAGTGCTGTAGGAAGCCCGGGAACAGGTATTTGAAGGTGTCTATAGGCTGATGTGTCAATGGAATTTGAGAGCAGTGTAGAATACCAGAGGTACCTAGCATTTAGATTGGATATAGGCCAGTTGAGAGGCATGACTGAGATAGTGAGTCAGCTTGGTTGGTTACAGATGTGCAGATTAAGGAATTGATGGAAGCCTGTTCTCAGTAAATGCCTTCAACGGAAGGAGTGTGGGAACTGAATCATGAGGGATATGCTAGAAGGATCTCTGGATGGACAGTTGACCTGACTGATGGTAATATGATGAAGGAATGTAGATGATTGTATGAAGTATGTTGACATCCAAGGGCTAGAGAACACTGGCTCAGATAGTCTATAGGCATGTTGTCTGAGAGATGTTGCTAGAAGACGTTTTCCTCAGTGCTCCATAGAGTAGTGGATGAGAGCTGTTAGGATGGCCAAGATAGGAGTATGAAATAGATGAACAGGAGGAGTAGTTGACTGGGTAGGAAAACTGGCTGGTGATAGGTATGAAATGCCCAAAAGAGCCACAGCACAAGGGAAGGAGCCCTGAGCTGCCAGGGTGGTGAGAAAGGCAGCAGTCCAAGGATAGTCTGAAGTGGATGTCTGTGGACTGGAGGAGGAGTCCTATAAGAAGACAGCATAGGCCAAGCTGTACTGACACCTTAGGTGCAGGACGGAAAACAGAACTTGGGTCAGCACCACAGCAGACTGAATAGGATGTAGTAAAGCCACTGTAAGCCATGAGTGGTGAATCCATGTAAGACCAGGAAGTGAATCCAGGTACCAGGTGCTACAAAGATGAGGTGACGAGAGTCCCATGGCCACAGAAATGGCAAATGATGATGCAATCTGGTAGATGGACTTGCATAGCAGACAGGAAGGTGTGACCAGTAGCAAGGAAATCCAGGAGATAGTTGAACTAAATGGAGGTAGATACCAAACAAGCTGGCTGAGTCCAAGTCCAGAGCATGATGAGGCCAAGTCTGAACTGAAATCTGTATATAATTACTCGTTATGTCTATCATCCTTGTACTTTGTTCTCCTCCACCCCTGTAACCAACATGGAGCCTTTGCAAAGAGTCTATGACTCAAAGGATTGTAATTCAATATACAGTAAATAAATAAATAAACGTCAGGGACAAGTACGATGAGGCCATGGAAGCGCAAAATGTAGACAAGCGAGGTGGAATGTAGAAGACAAATGGGGTACAGTGGTCCTGTTCCCGAAGGAAGAGGCAACAGGGTATCAGGTAGAGAATGCAGAAGGTTGAAACAGTCAAATGCAGACACAGGCTCCCATCCCTGTAGTCGAGGCAAGATGACCTTCACTTGAGGCCACCAGGCAAGGTAAGATGGTGAAGGTGAATGATGTGAAAAAGGTCCGTTCGAAGAAGCGGCAACCATGTATTGAGGTACATAATGCATAAGGTTAAAACAGTCGATTGCAGACACATGCTTTCATCCCTGTTAGTCGGGTGCGAGGCAACCTATAGCCGATGCTGCCAGGCAGAGGTAGGATGTTGAAGGCAAATGGGATAGTGGTCCCATTCCTGAAGGGAAGCAGCAACCAGGAATCAGGTAGAGAATGCAGAAGGTTGAAATATTCAAATGCAGACATAGTCTCCCATCCCTGGTAGTCATGGCAAGATGACCATCATGTGATGCTGCCAGGCAGAGGTAAGATGTTGAAGGCAAATGGGGTACAGTGGTCCTGTTCCCAAAGGGAAGTGGCAACCAGGTATCAGTAGAGACTGTATAAGGAAGAAACAGTAGATTGCAGACATTGGTCCCATCCCTGGTAGTTGAGGCATGCTAACCTTCACTCGATGCTTCAAGGCAGAATTAGGATTGGAGGATGACAGATTGGTGAGTAGTAGGTGGTAGTGATTGTAGTGATTGTAATAGAATCCATCCCGGTAGACAGGGCAAGCCTACGGGAAAAATGCTGGTATGAGCTGAGTAAGGAAAGGGCAGCTGAAGGCTGCATAGCAGGAGGTACACAAATGAGCAGGGTAAGGGGGCAGCAAGGAAAAGGAGGGAAATGGGAGTAGGAAAACACCATAAATGCAGAAGGCAAAGATAGTGCAATCCAGGGAGGAGCACGGTACAGTGGTAGAACAAGAAAACAAAAAGTCTGGAAGCTGAGCAGGGTATAGGTGCCAGAAACTAAATGGTAAGGGTTGCAATAGCTGGACTAGGGTAGAGGAAGCACAGGTCTGGATGTCAGAAAGGTGGAAATGGAGATGGAACACTAGTGTGAGGAGGGAAAGGCTCAGAAGGAAAATCAGGTGAGCACAGGACAAGAGCAGGAACAGGGAGGGACCCAGGAAGAGAAGCAGGAGAAGACAAGGAGTCAAGGGATAAAGGACGGGGGTCCTCGATCAAGCCTACTGAAGAAAAGCATTGGATGCAACATGAGGAATGCTGCCCTGTGCAGAAGTATAGTACAGCAGGTTAGAATATGGGTAACACAAAGTCGCATTCTATAAAGGCCCTTGCATCGCTCTATGCCTCCTTAACCAAGTCATGTATGAATGACATAATACCATCACATACTGTCACACCAATGACTTCCTGTAAATGAGCTGGCATAAAAGAGCTGAGAAAGAAAGAAAGAAAGAAAGAAAGAAAGAAAGAAAAGAAAGAAAGAAGAAAGAAAGAAAGAAGAGAAGAGCGAAAGAAAGAAAATACAAGGCAAAAAAAAATTGGGCTCTACAGGGTGCAGTATAAATTGGACATCTCGTAGTGCGTGCCATATATTAACTAAAGAGGTAGAATTTCAATGGTTTGGCAACAAAACAGAGCAGTAAGTGTCAACAGGTGTAATCCTGCAATACACTGCCAGGTAGACATGCTGAGCAGTGGAGACCCACGCAAAGTCACCGACCAGCACAGCCCAGTAACGGGCAGTCGAGAGAACAGAGCGAACAGAAACACTAACTTACCAGTGGGTAGGAATGTCAAGAAGTGTCTCCAGTTCAGTCCAGTAAGCACCAAATTGCTCATGCCGTGGGAAGCCAAGCAGGTGCAGGATGATGCTGCACCCAGGGGGTAGGAAAGAGTGGTGGTCCCAGAAGAAGAAGTCTAATGGAGGAACTGCCCAGGAGCCACCAGCATTTGGGAGAGGAGCGCAATGAGGTAAGGGCATGAGGAGGCAGACAGGAGAAAAAATGACAGAAAACAGGAGGAAGGAGAGAAGGGAAGGTGAGGCAAGACAAACAGAAAGCAGAACAAAGCCAGAGAGCACAGAGGTCCCACAGTGAAGCAGCAAGGCAGTGACCTCCAGGGTGCTCAGGGGAAGAAGGAAAGGAAGAAAGAGGAGAGGAGCAGAGCGGGGAGGAGGCTCAGCCCACAAACCACACAGGCCCAGGTGCCAATGTGTTGAATGACGGTCTAAGCAGGGACTGCTGTAGGAGGCTGGTCTTTAAGGGGAATGTGGAAGGAGCTATTCCCCACATTGAACCTCGGCTTAGCCATCCATTAGCAGATATGATGTTCCTTATTTCATTAGAGTATCCCCAGACTGGAAAGACAATGTAATTTACTTAAGAAAGCAAAACATTGTAACCGTAGATGCTGTACCAGGTACTAATCCCATCATTGACACTTATTTAATATGAGACCTTCTGCAAGTCAAGTGTCTGTACTGCACTTCTGTCTTCCTGCTGAGCAACTAGGTAGATTTCAGACTTCACTGGAAAATCAGATGCTGCATCTTCATTGGTCAATCCAGGATTGATAGAATGTAAAGAAACAACCCCTTCCCATAAAAATAAAACAAAACAAGATTACCTGTCAGAATAGTATGTAAATCCTCAAGACCTTGTACTGCATTAGCAGAAGGGCAGTGCAGTGGAGGCGGAGCTCAGAGGCAGAGATCAACCAGACAAGTGTTGTTCTTCAAACTGGAGCTACCAAAACTGGAAAACATAAAAAAGTTTAATGTGTGTTTAAGCATTGTTGAGGATTGCACATAAGAGAGGAGGAGAAACTACCATGGGAGGACTGGGGAGGGTTCTGTTTGTTTGGCAGAGACACCATTGAAGAAACTGCTCCACACATGGCTGCAGGAAGCCAGTAGGGCTTCTATAGTTTTTGAACAAAACAAGCGATAGACTTGTTTGGTCTCAAAGAGACTGTATGGCAAAGCAGAGCTCCAGAGGCAGAAATCAACCAGATAAGATTGTTGTTCTTTAAATTAGGGCTTACCACAACTGGAAAACATAAAAGTATAATGTGTGTTTTAACATTGTTGGAGATTGTACTTATGAAATGAGGGGAATCTGTAGTGGGAGGACTGAGGGAGGGTTCTGTTTGTTTGGTCCAGATGCCATTGTCTGGGACTGCTCCACACGTGGCTGCAGGAATCCAATAGGGCTCCTGTACTTCATGTATACCCTCAATCCCTAGCAACCCCTTACGTGAGTGACTCTGAAGTGTGAGTGCCACAAATCAGGAGTGTGATATCTGTAACTAAAGTAGCATCAGGGACATTGGTAGAGCATCCACAGGAGGACCACAGGCTGCAGGTCATAATGGTCAAGGTGTAGAAGGTAAGTAAACAGCAAGGGATGGAAGCTGAGTCTGTTACATCATAGTGGGGACTACATAGGTCTGGCAAGCATGAAGAGGAGCCAGCAGGATAGAGGGTGTAGCAAAACCCTATCTATGTTCAGCCTACCTGTGAAATAAAAATAGAGAACATAGAGGGCTACGGATGTTAGTCTATCTAGCAAGAGGAGGGAGTCAGTAGGAAAATGTGATTGCATCAAAATGTATCTAGGGGCAGCCTATTTGTGAAATAAGAATAGGGAACAGAGAGGGGCTATGAAGGTACTCTGTCTAGCAAGGGTGGAGTCAGTAGGAAAAGGGCTAAGTAAGGCAGTCTACATAGCAGGAGACAGAGTTAGTAGGAAAGGGATTGTAGCAAAACCTTATCTAGTGTCAGCCTACAGGTAAAATAAGAACAGGGAACAAAATGGTAACATAGTAAGTGGGTTTAGCCTTACCAGGGAGGATGTGGGAACATAGGAGTATGCACAGTCAACAGCTCAGCTGGGAGGCATGAGGGAGGAGGTGGCTTGAAGATACAGGGAACAGGGTGGGGAATGGAGGGTGCTCAGCTTCAATGAATATGGGGCCTCAATTTTGCTGGGTATAATGTGGAGAGCAGGGGACTATCAGTATGTAGAAATCTTGGGAAACTTATGGAAGAGATAAGGAGGCTAGGATTGCAGTTGGAAGGAAGAACAGTGGCTGAAGGGGCAGGTAAGGGCTGCTCCAGCAGAGTTGGATGGTAGGCACAGGATGGAAAGAGGAGGGTGCCAAGGGTTCAGGAATCTTCTCCTCAGGAACCCTGCGGAATTGGAGCAGGGGTTTGGCAGGAGATATGGAGAAAAGGTAGGTGGGTAAAGGAATCAGTGCAAGATGGAAGGGAACAGAATGTGGAGGGACAATAGAAGCATGTTCTGACATTAGGAGCCTTCATTAAACAGGTATGCAGTACTAGCCATTTGGAAATATGGGAGTAGTTGGGGTAGTAGAGGTTCAAGAAAGCGTAATGTCAAAAGATAGTGATAAGGGTTAAGAGGGGTGAGTAGCTTAGGGGGCAAGGAGGAAAGGTTGCCAGGGTGAGCACAGAATGGGGTAGATGGAGTTAGGGAGGAAATAAGGAGGGTAGTGTCATGGCAAAATGATATCCATGGAGGAATGGGAACAGAGGTGAGAGGGTGAGTAGCTTAGGGGTACAAGGAGGAAATGTATTCAGGGTAGGGCAAAGGATGGGAGAGGATGGGGAGGGGGTGTTTGGGAGGGAATAGGCAGGGTAGTGTGGTGGCAGGCAAAAGCAGCAGGGAGGAAGGGAGGGGATCTGGGGGACTGGAGAGGCAGTGGGAGGGAGTCATACAGACAGGATCAGTACCAAGGCAGAAAGTGAGCAAATTGAGAATGGAATGGCAACCAAGAAAGGAATAGTAGTTATTGTGATGCTTGGCCAGCTGGTTATGATTTTTGTATGATATTGGTAATATAAATAAATGGTCAATGTATGAAATATGAGTCTGTGAGATGTGGCCCTTTTAAATTACAAGGTGTCAGCAGCTGAAATCACAGGATGTATTACACTGACCAGGAGATCTCTGAAATGTAATTAACTTTCTTGAAAAATTACATTTATGGCCTTTTATGACCTCATGCTTTGAGGTTAGAAACTAAGTATACATTTTATTACATCAGAACAGGACATCATTTAGCTGATTCCTGTTGGCTATATCACACCTGATTGATGGACTGCAGGGTTGTAAACCTCAAACGAGCTGGTTGATCAAAGACTCATAATTTGGGAAATGGGTTTTCGCTGATGTCACATTATTAACATACCCTTGGTAGGAAATCATTTTTGTAATTTTATACTGTAAAAGGAGGAGCTAGATGACTCACAGAAGGGGTGTGGAGACACAGAGTTAAAACTGATACTTGTGACTGAAATGTATGTCATATCACCTTGGGACTCTAGAGAGACACAGCTCTCTGATCCAACTTTAAAACACAGTTCAGAGGCAATACCTTAGATAGCACAGATCTAAATGTATTGTGGTAGGAGTTTCTTTGTAATTTTCCCTTGTTCTTTTATGTGATTGTAAGCTCTTTGATATATTGTTCTGTGTTTACATTTTTCATATTTTATCATCTTTAGAAAAGTACCTTTTCTTTGAAAGACTGTCTGGGTGTCTCTCAGTTCTTTTGCATGTGAGTATTATAGATGGTTAGGTCTGACAATTGTTCAACAGCTTGATGGTGTTACTGAGCTTGAGTAAAAGGTAAGAATATACATAAGATCTCTTACAGAGTTAAAAGGGTTCATTTGGATACCTGGTTAGGTGCCCTTAGGCGAAAGATATATTGCATCCCTGAAGAGAATATTTATTTATTTATTTATTTAGTTAGTTAGTTAAACATCAGTTTAGAAACCTTTGAGCCAGAGGCTCATTTACAAAGGTACCTCGTCACAAAAGGACATCAGAACAGTAGTACAAGGGACACAGTACTTACAACAAAAAGTTACAGTTCAATTACAATTTTGTTTCAATAGATACAATCTCCAACGAAGCAAAAGATAACAAAGGTGCAAAACTTATTGGGGAGAGCTGGTGGGAGTAGAAGGAGGGAAAGGAAGGGAGGCCACTCAGTGAGCATTGTCAAACAGAGTATATATATATATATATTTTTTACACTAGGCTAGCGGCAGTTGCATTTGCGAGAGCTAAGCAGGAAGTTTCTGAGCCTGGGCTTAAAGCAAGCTAAGGTTAGTGAGTTTGAGACACTTGCAGGGAGGAGTTATACCAGTGGGAGCACACGGTGAGGGAATGCCCTCTGACCTTGAGAGGTCCTGGCTCAGAATAACTAGGGGTAGCTCTTGACGAGCTCGCGTGATCAGGAGTCGGTGCAGTCGGCTAATGGAGTTGGATAGGCCTATGGGGATAGGCCACGCAGGGACTTTAAAGGTGAGCTGGCATGTCTGATACATGAGTTGCTCTTCCAGGTTGAGTAGGGTAGCCAGGGTGTACAGCTCACATGTGTGGTGAGTCTGGGAGCACCAGTGATAAGTCTGCAGGCCTTATTAACTGTGAGGCGAACCTTGTTGAGGGCAGTCTGATCTGCTGAGCCATGAACCGAAGGCCATAGTCAATGAGAGACATGACAGAGGAGGTGACAGCCAGGCGGTGGGCATCAGGAGGAGGCATTTCTTGTGCCGGTAAAGAATGCCTAGCCGTGAGTTGGCAACAGAATTTAGGGCAGATATATGTCCATGGAATGAAAGTGCAGGGTCAAAGGTTATACCAAGATATTTATAGGACTGCACCTGGTCAATGCGAGATTGGGTGTGGAGTGGACAGCTGAGGGAAACTTGCTGTACTTATTTTGGGGTGGGAGAAGAGCATTGTTTTGTTTTCTTAAGGTTGATAACAAGTCGGTGCTCAGTGAACCTGGTAGCTGCAGAGTCAAAGACTAGTTGGAGGGAGTTCTGTAGCAGCATGGGGTCATTGTGGGAGGCAACGAGAACAGCATCATCAGCATGAGAAGCATCTTACCCATACAACTGCAGGGTGGGGAGTTAAGAAAGAGTGAGAATAGTAGGGGTCCAAAATTGAGCCACGGCACCCCAAGCCGAATGGGGGCATGTTTCAGAGAGAGTACCCTGGACTTTCACACATTGGGAGCCGGCGAGAGATAGCTGCTGCACCAGGAACAGGTCCTGAGGCAAAGCCTATTAGGGTCAGGTGGAGAGCAAAAGAGGATGCTAAACGGTATCGTAATGCTTTAGACAGGTCAATGAATATAGCACCAGCCAGGGCACCAGAGTCCAAGGAGGCATGGAGGAAGTTGGAAAATTCCAGGAGTGCTGTATTGGTACTATGACCTGCTCTGAACCTGTGTTGTTCAGGGCAGAGAACATTTACTTACAGAGGTAGTCAGAGACTTGGGGCATACAATTTTCTCGCCTAGAGAGGGAGAGGATTGAGATGGGTCGGTAGTTACCGGAAGAGTCCTGTCACCACCTTTATGGACAGGGGTAACTGTGGCAATCTTCCAGGCAGAGGGAATGTCCGAGACAGAGTGATTTGTTGAAAATGCACGTAATAGGTAAGAGGACCTGATCCAGGACCGACGTAAAGGCAGGGATCAAGTGAGTCATTACCAATGGTGTTACCTTTTAGGGCTTTTAGCAAGTAAGGCCTAGCTTCTTGCATGGTGACATGACACAGGTGGAAAGAGAGGCGAGCAATGGGTGGTGGTACAGATGGAGGAGGTGGACTGAAAAAGTTACCAGGAAGTACTGAGCTAAGGTTGGTAAAGGAGTTATTGAGGTGGGTGGCAATGAGGGCAGGGTCAGAGGAGACGGTACCATTGATGTTGAGAAGAGAAGAGAGGGGACTGGGAGTGACCATTCAGTTGCTTGATGTTGTCCCAGAAGCACCTGGGGTTCCCCAGGAGGAGGTAGAGAGGCTTGGTAGTATTCTGCCTTTGCTTTGCTGATGGCCCAGGTGCACTGGTTGTGGGCGGCAGCATAGGCAATATTATCTGAGCCTGTACATTTGGGTATGTTAGCATAAGGTTCACAGTTTGAATACCCCAGAACTTGAGACTAAAGGTGATTTGGACCCAAAAGCAGATAGGAGGGTTACCCTGTCTGTTACCTGTTCATACTATTGTGCTCTGAGGTTAGCACTGTGAGCAGAGGCCTGACCTGCTGAGTGCATTTTTGACAGCTGTCTGTTTGCCAGGGATGGAGGCAGGTGGGCAGAACTTATGATCAGGGAAGTTGTAAGGGGGTGGTGGAAAGCCTCACTTGATCATACACCTGGGAACAAATGATTTGACAGAAAAGAGGTGGGGTGGTGCAGAAAGTTTTTAATTTTTTATGCACCTCCTTCCTCCCTGTCTGACCACTGCTTCGGGTCTCCTAGGTACCTCCAGCTGCTCGCTCACCCCCAACACGGCCTCTTACTTCAAATCATGGCCCCCAAGTAACCCGGCATTTCCCTTCCCCAGGCGGGTCCCCCTTCTCTGTGAGGAAAGGCACTGGTGGGGGGCATCCAGCGCATTCTTATTGGCCTGGGTGCCATTGAGGTGGGGTCAGTTGTTGAGGCCTGGTGGTAGCAAGGGCCGTGGACCATCATCTGGGTGACCAGAGCAGTTTTCCTTGTTTTATCCATGGGGGTGGTGTGACACCAATGTCAGGGCATACTCCGACATCCGCCACTCCCCAATCATCCAGGCCCTGATGTCCTGCTATGCTCCGGCCTCTGCCAGAGCCAGAAAGCACCTGGTCACATCCCTGCCCTCCCAGAGAAGGTGAGCCATCCCTAGGATGCTCCTTCTTTCTCCCCTGGCCGGCCCCTCCAGTGACCCGGTCCATTCCTGAACCTGGGTCACTGGCGTCGCAGACAATCCATCACTCTGCACCGATGGGCCAAAAGGTTTAGAGTTAGCAAAGGAAATGCAGGGACTCAGTTAGGTTGTTGGCTGTTTCAGAGGTAATTCCTGTCTCCAGAGCTAGCACAGTCAGAAAAAGGAGGACTAAAGTTCAATGATTGACTGAGGAGCTGGTGCAAGGCAGAAGGTTTAAACTGCTGAGGGGAAGAGATGAACCAGTGGGCACAGAAACGTCAGGACATGGAGGTTTCTGGACTTCCTTCCATACAGGAAACAGAAATCAGGTGAGAGGACACAGGGAAAGGAGAAGGCATCCGGGAACAAGGGGTATGGGGGAAGTATATGGGATTCACAGATCAAGACAGAAACTGAAATAGACAGAGATGAGAAGGGCCAAGATGGAAAGTGGTGTCACTCAATGCTTGCCATCTTAGTAAGAAGATGGCGGACATGCAGGCACTCTTAGCAGATGGAAAGGTGGAAATAGTAGCAGTTACAGAGACCTGGGCCTCAGTCCACTGCAACTGGGACCTCTTGATCCCCAGGTACAAATCTACAGAAGGTATAGAGTGGTAGGCAAAGGAGTGGGATTGTGGCATACATCATGGAGGGATTATATGCACTACGGAGGAGAATGAACAGGGAGAGTGGAATGGTAGGGATCCAGCTCCAGACCAACAAGGGAAGAAGGTCAGGTTCAGGGTGGTTTACAGACCGCCCAACCTAGAGAGGAAAGGGACACAGATTGATGTATGGAATTGCTGGATGGGGCAGGAATGGTGGGGTGGAGGTGATGGGGACTTTAATCTAACTAAGGTGGACAGGGTACACCAGCCACATCCTGTGCAAGGAGTCAAAGGTACTGGAAGTGATTCAAGGAGGATTAATGACCCAGGGAGTTAGGATCCCACCATAAGGGGAAATCCTTGATCTAGTGCTCACAAATGGGAGCAATACATGAGATAATGGTCAAGGAACCCCTGGGAAGTAGCAACCATACAGTACCACAGTATGGTTTAGTTTGGACATGGGAAGGAAAGCTTCTACACAAGACCAGGACCTTGGACTGGCAGAGCAGATTTCCAGAAAATGGGGGAGGTGCTAAAGAAGCATCTAGAGGGCATCAGGGTGCACATGGGGTGGACGGACAGTGAGCCATCATCAGAGATGCAATACTAGCAGACACTACAGACTGTGTTAGGCTTAGAGGGAAAAAAATTGGGGTATTGAAACACCCATCTGGTTCAATTCTAAGGTTGCCAGGGTGGTGAAGGATAAGAGAGCAGCCTACAAGACTGTGAGTGAAGCAGATAAGGAAGAATACCTGAGGCTAGCTAAGGTGGTAGGCAGGGCAGTTTAGCAAACAAAGGCACAGAAAGAACTGCAAATAGCAGAAGGGATCACAACTGGGGAAAAGGCCTTCTTTTTCTACATAAGTGAAAAGAGGGACAGGAAGGAAGGAAGGGATAGTTAAGCTGAGGAAGGTGGATGGATGGGTGGAGGAAGCAGTGAACAAGGCGGAGATACTGAATGAGTACTTCAGCTCTGTTTTCACTAAGGAAAAAGGTGGACATGGTAATAAAGATAGATAGAGTAAGGGAAGGACTGCTGGCACTCAAGGTAGACAAATCCCCAGGACCTTATGGTATGCACCAGAGGGTACTGAAGGGCTAACAGAAGAGCTCAAGGGTCTGCTGCTGGCCTCCTCAATGCATCCCTGGAGCTGGGAGTGGTTCCACAAGACAGCCGGATAGCAAATGTGATGCCTGCATCACAGAGCAGACCCCAGGATGATCCAGGGTTCTATAGACCAGTAGGTATGACATCGATTGGGTGCATCTTATGGAACAGTACTAAAGAGAGGTTGGTAAGGTACATAGATAAGAATGGTCTCCAGCATGAGGAGGCAACACAGGTTTGAGGAGGAAAGGACTTTTTGGACAAGTCTGATTGACTTTTTGACTGGGTCATCAGGGAGATGGATGAGGGCAAAGTGGTAGAGCGCCAACTATCTGGACTTTAGCAGGTCTTCAATTCATTGCCACATAAGAGGTTAATCAGTAAGCTGGAGAATTTTTGGGGTTGGGAGGAAACTGACAAGGTGGGTAGCAAACTGGCTAAGTGTCAGATTCAGAGGTGGTGAGAGTTATTCAGTACCAAGGAGGTAACCAACAAAGTCCCGATGGGATTGGTGCTGGGGCCAATGTTATTCAATGTCTTTATAAATGAAATTGGGGAAGGCATAAGGGGCAAAGATATACCTGTTTGCTGATGACACCAAACTCTACAGGAGGGTAGATACAGTTAAAGGGATACAGGACCTAGAGGAGGACCTCAAGAACTTAAGAGATGGTCAGGATCTGGCAACTTGGCTTTAATGGCAAGAAATGTAAAGAGATACACAATGGGTCCAGAAATCCTAGGACCGAGTATTTCCTGGGGGGTCCAGGTAGCAACAGCAGAGGAAGAAAAAAGATCTTGGGTGGTAATCACCAGTAGCCCAAAACTTTCCATGTAATGCAAGAGGCAGCATCAAGGCAAACAGGATGTTGGGGTGTATGGCCAGAGGATTCATCAGTAGATGGAGTGTCGGCATAATGCCCCTGTACAGGTCACTGGTGAGACTGCATTTGGAATATGGGGTAGGTACTGGTATCCATCATAAGAAATACATCAGCTTGTTAGACAGGGTCAGGGAGCACAACCAAGATGCTAGGGGGACAGCAGGGAAGTCTTATGAGAGGAGGCTGGAAGCCTTGAGAATGTACTCCCTGGTGGAGAGGAGAAAGGAGGAATATGATAGAGACTTGTAAGTACCTGAAGGGAATAAATAGAGTAGTAGGGAAGATCCTTTCAAGCTAATTGACAACAGCTCCACGAAGGGCACAGTTTGAAGTTGGTGTGGGGTGGGGAGGTTTAGGAGGGATGTTAGGAGGCATTTTCCCCAGAGAAGGTGGTAGACAAATGGAATGCACTTTCAGAAGAGGTGGTCTCTACCAGGATGGTGGGAGGCTTTAAGAGGGCCTGGGATAGGCATAAAGGAACCCATGGGACCATGGAGGAGAGTTATGAAGGAAGGGTGGACAGGGAGGGAGGGCAGGGTCAATGGTTTATGCCAAGACTTTGCATTACCAATAAGCAGATTCGATAGACTTATTTTGGCCTTCTGCTGACTCATTCATATGGTCATATATTGCATTTAGTGTAACTTATGAACCTAATGTTGATAGAAGAGTTCCTGTTGATTCTGGCTGGTTGTGTAAACACTGTTTACGTATGCTAGTGACTTTATATTGTATTTATTGTGTGACATATGTAATATACATTGCCTCTACTTCTGTATTCTTGAAAACTGTTTGATGCACATAAAGATGGCTATCCTGGTGAGAAAATACTAAATAAAATAAAATAAAAAAAAAACTAATGATACGTTCCAGCCCATTCAAGTGTTTACTCATAAAGGCAGTATAAATGAAAACCTAATCATCCATAATGTAGGAAATAATTATACCAGCCATCCAAAAAGTTCATGGCAGGGTGGCTGTTGTTTACAATGCTGACAATCTATAGTATGTTTGGAAATTAGCCTGGGACATTGTTAAGCCAGTGGGGGTGGAGGAGAAGAATTGAGTGTCCAGAAGGTGCTCTCCTTCTCTGTTGTGAAAAAACTGTAGTCTCTATGGTGTCACCCTCCATGGATGATTGGGGTGCAGTTGGATGCAGACTGGCTCCAGTACTTGCTGGCATGCCTCTGCATGTGCATGTTCTCCTCTGTGCCTTTACTGACTGTCCAATTGGAAGGATGAAAACAACAGAGGAAGCCCTGCAATGGTGCATGAGTGATGGTGGCACTCCTGAGTCAAGGATGTGCACTTAAGAATGTCCCAGCATTACATTCCCTCAGGAGTGTCTGTTTCATGTCTAAAACATAGAGCTAAAACAGAACTCAGCACATCAGAGCACAAGTTGGCAAAAAGTCGTGTAACATGAGTATATACAAAAATATCAAGCAAGCAGATAAAAAATGCCATTCGTTGCAGATGCTGACTCCCCATACATAATCAGCATCAGCTGATGTCTTCTCAGGGGTCAAACAGCCCCAGCAGGATTGTCTGCCACCTACAAAACTGTGCAGATATTGAGAGGTGGTTCGTTTCAAACTACCACCAACCCCGCTTTAGTAGGTATGTCCACATGGTGGTGGGAGGTGATTAAGCAGTAGAGAAGGTGGTTATGGGGCTGAAGGCCACCAGCCTGTGGATGGGCTTCTAGTGCAGGAGACAAAAATAGAAATAATTACAATAACAGATTATTCATAGACATAGATTCTGCATTGCGCAATTCAGTTTCCGAAATATCTAAACTTCTCTTAAGCCTGCTACTTCTAAACATATGGTGATGAACCCTTTGAAACATGATACCATGCCTTAAGTTACTGTGCATGTAAAACTTTGGAAAATGAAGCTACAGTAGGTGTCATATCTAAGTTTATCTTTGTATAATATCCAGTAGGGCCATCACAGTGTAGTTAGGTAGGGAAAGCAGACAGGATGGGCAGTGAGGACTTTTTCTGCCATCATTTTATGTTTAAGGTAAACTACAGTATAACTGTGCAACTTGTATATACATTTTGACTCTCTGAACTACCCTTCTATTCATGCCCTTTCAACATGTCTGCTATGCTGTGTGCTAGTAATTTTGTGTACTGCTTTATAATCTTTCTTCCCAAGATGTAGCTAGGAACAGATCAGAATATCTAGTGTATTGTCATAGGTAATCAATGGCAATTAATAGCAATCAATCAATCAGTCAATCAATCAATTAATCAAATGAATAAATTGAATGAATGACTACTGAAACAATGAATAAATTAATAAAGAAGGGCCATGGGCCGAGTTAACTCTTCAGCCTACTTCAGCTTAATGTCTTAGGCACTAAAGTGCTCCTTTGGGACAAGACCGAAATCCTGAAGAACCTAGCTGTCCCTCCCTTTCCTTACCAATTCAGACCGTTTATTGTCCTCCTCCATCTACAACCTTTCTGACTTCCTAGGTCCTAAACATCTCTCATCCATGCATATTTCCTCTGTTTTAAATCAGTCTATCAACATGGCTATATGAGTGTCTCCCTGAGCTTCATTGACCCCTCTTCTCCAAAAATCCTCATCCATTCCTTTGTCACCTGTCACCTGAATTTTGACATTTAAAATTATTTTTAAGAGTCCTTTCCAACTCTCAGCTCATCTGATTCCCAACATGTCTCATATGCTACTTCTTGCCTTTGTACCGAGTCAAAAAGCAAAACATATCACACCAGTCCTCTAACAGCTCCACAGGGTCCCCATTCAGAACTCAAAACAAAACTGATTTCCTAGTAGTCATAGACCTCTGTGGTCTTTTTTTTTTAGTTCTCTTTATTCACCCACGGTCACTGCTGGCCTCTGCCACCCTTACCCATCTCATGGTCTTTTGGGATCTTCCATGCACTTTGCATCCCAGCAGAACTCCGAGTGGGCCCAGAGGCTTCATCATCGATGACCCCGATTGTTCCACCTGGTTTTCTCCCTCCCTATTCTACCCTGGGCCCCAGAAGTAGCGTTGCATGTGCATGGAGGCACACATGCATGCCACAGCTCACACTGGCCCATCACCCTCCCGTGGTCTAGTACTGAGCTTCTTGGAGGTGGCACTACCACCCAGCCTCACTTTGGTGGCAACCAAGCACTGAGAGGACCCTTACACCCTCCAGAGGAGGAGAGCTGTCTGCTGGCAGCCTGCTCGTCATCCTCTCCCTCTGCCAACCCCAATGACCCAGGGTCATTCCGAACCAGGTCACCAGTGTGGTGTGAGATGTGGTGTCCAGCACCTCAACCATCTGTGCCACTGGGCTGGCTGACCTCTATGGTCTTGATGCTGTCTGTATCTACCAATCATATAACCTTACCATTGTTAGGGAAGTTTTCATAGTAGCAACCTCTGTGGTTTGAAAGAGCCTTCTGTTATAACTTTGTGTCATAAGCTATCTATTATGTTTAAAACCTCTGCTCAAAACACACATTTCCACAATTTTTTATGACTCATAACATTTCTCTTCCCTCCTTCCTCTCGAAGCCCTGCAATGGCCACTATAACAATATAGCAATAACTGGATAGCGGTCGGGGTTTCTGAGGCATTAACTAGATCAGGGTGAATAAGCACAAAGGCCATAGGCCCAAGTATTTAATAATCCTGGGTTGGTTATTACTAAGTAAAACTTGACCATTATAGCTTTATACTGAAAACAAATAAAAATGTGTTAAAATAGAGCATCAAAATCATTCTCTTACTAGCACTACAGCTGTCTCTGAGAAAACCCAAACTTTTGAGCAGTTCCTCACAGACATACTTTAGTGCTAATCTTAGCCAAACAGAACATGTGAATTAGCAAAGAGTTAAATTACTGAGTCCAGTGTCGGTTTAGTGAAAATAACAGGATAGCAGCAACGTGTTCTCATTCATGAAAGGGATCTTTTTCAGTATGATATTTAATAATTGGAAACTGGGACAATATTTAGAAATGTAACTCTAAGGGCATAGGACACTTGACTTTACCATTTACACTGTAATCTCTTTAGAGTTAGATTAACTAACCGTATAACCCAGTGCTGGTTATGCATTAAAGGGACACTATCAACTCCTTTTGCATTACATGATTTTGAAATGAAAACCCACATTTATGATTCTTACCTTATCTAACATTCATTGATATTGTGTTTTTTTCAGATTTAATCTACTTTTTCCTGGTAAGGCTACCCGTCAAGTTCTGTCCTGGTGATGGCCCCGGACTTCCACCTACCGTCACTGGCTGGTGCTCTCCTGGCATCCTCATCTTTTCCCCAGAGGGTAGGGCTGTGGCACTGATTCCCCATACCCAGTCCATGGAACCAGTAATTAGTTGGGAGAGCCAGCGACAGAGGCTCATTGAAGCCTGGGGAGGGCTTCATAGAGATGGAGACCTCACAAATTTTTGTTCCCCTATAAGCAGGTGGGGACATGCAGTAACAACCAGTGTCCACCGCCCCTGAATTCTAGTGAGCGCGGTGCATAGTAGTGCACCCACCCTCTGCCGGGTGCCACCAATGCTCCAAGCACTCGAGCCACCCTCCCCTGAAAAGGAGAGCAGTCCAGGGATGCTCGATCCTTCTCCCCTGGCCAGCCCTCTGATGCCCTGGATCCATTCCCGAACCGGGTCATCAGCGTTGCAAGCAGAAATCCACGCTGCGCCGATGGGCCATTGTGAGTTGTTTTATCTGCCTCAGTTCTTAGTAGAACTGAAATGTATAGCAAATGGTATAATTATACCCATCCTTGTTTGGTTTCAAAAAGACACAGTACAAAACCAAGGCATTAGGCAGTGTGGTTAGATTGGAAAATAATTAAAAACTGCTCTGGAGCTTCGGGGTTTGAGGCTCCCTGAGAAAGGAGTAGTGTACCCTGAAGCACTGGAGCAGTTTTGCCTCCTTGCCCTTACAACTACACGCTTAATGCCTTGGTTTTGTGCTAAGTCTTTTGTTTTCTTGAGTCTACACTGATGACTCACACCAGCATTATCTTTGTCTGAGTGCATTGTTTGCTTGGTGTCCTCTTGTTTGGTTTCAAATCCTTGATTGACTCATAGAGCATGAACATTAGGAACACCACCAAACAGTGCAGGCACTCATGATACAATCATTTCCTCTCCTCCCAATGTGTCTTGAGTGTCTAGACTGTGTTGGTGATGTTCCCAAGTCCAGGAAAGCTAGTGCTGGAGTTGATCAAGAACTACAAACAAATGTTGTTTTGTGTGTGTGTGTGTGTGTGTGTGTGTGTGTGTGTGATAACATTAGTATGGTGACAGTCTGTTTTCACTTTTAAAAGTGAAAAAGGAATCAGAATCAAATTACCAGCTACATCAGCAGCCTCCACATAATGTGACTAATCACAAAATGTGTTTTAAAGCTAGCAACATTTTGAGGACCTCGGGGTTGACAGTGTCATTGTATGTATCAGTCATCTTAAATGAACCCTAGTGTAAAAGTTTCTCTAGGGGCTTTAGGTTACAATGTAAGAAAAAGTTATTTAAATAAACAGTGACTCCATCTTTGTAGTAAAGCCAGGAACTGGTAGGATTATACCTATTTAGTCAAAATTCAATCAGTCAAAGTGTTGTTTATTAAAATACAAAACTTATTTCCTATGACATCCTTCTTATTTGCACTACAGAGTGCAAATTTCTCCTCACTTTATCAAAATTCTCTTACATAGTTTTAAAATATGCACATAGCAGAGAGATTCTCACTACAGCATAATTAAATATGCATTGCCAGAAATCTATTTTAAATGGAACATGCATGCACCATTGTTCACATTGAAAGCCTGGGATTCTAAAGGAATATTTTGCAGATATTTATTTTTGAGTATTAGTCACTGGTTTTAATCTGGACACCTTTTAAAAGGCCAGCCTGGCAATCTTTGCTCCTCCATGTGGAAGACCTGGGATCTAGTCTCTGTCCTGACTCACTCATCCTGGGCCCATGGTATCTTTGGTTTGCAGCAGAGGCATCTCAGTTGGATACTGTGCAGAATGGTGTCCCTCCACTTGTAGAGTCACTCCTGTGGAAGGAAGTTGTTATGGCATCAATGTCATTGGTGATCATGCAATGTTGGTCACCTATAGAGGTGGGCAAAGTGGCGAAAGTGCGGCTCTGTGGGCAGATTACCATGAAATGTAGCGAATCGAGCGCTCCGCAGCATGAGCGGAGTACTTTGCATCATAATGGGGAATGTGAAGTCTATTGAAACCAATGGCTTTGCATTATTCCGCTTCCCAAACCACTTCCCCACCAATTTAAGGCAAAGTACATTGAAATCAATGTACTTCACATCACTTGCCTTGTTATTGAGCTCCAAGGTGAATTTGCAGTACTCCATGGGATTGCAGGTCACATGGACTCTAGATTGTTCTGCACAGCCTCAGTTCTGTGTAGTGTGTGTAGTGGAAGATGGAGACAGTTTCATTTCAGGGCTCTGCGATTCAAATCCTCTAAAGCTGTTAAAAACCTTTTGAGCCATTTATTTTGCTCAAAATTTAGTGCATCAATTGTAGGAAACCCTCCTGTGCTCATATCATTGAGTGTTTAATGTTTGTGTGTGGATTTTGAATGTTAATTTAGAACAGTCAGTCTGTGTCCTGTGAAGTGTGCTTTGGGGAGGGCGTATCTGTGGTGTAGACAGATTAACTGGGAGAAAAAGGCAGTCTTTCTGTTTTGGTTATACTTTTCTTGTATAACTGTGTTAATGTACACACAGTAATATTTTCAGTAATTCTTGACTTTTTTTCCGATTGTAGTGGTGCAGCAGCGTATAATTTCAGTTAGTTTAAAACATTTGGTTATATTGCTAAGGTTTCAATTTGCTACACAATACTTGTGGTGTATGTGTGAGTGTGTTTGTGATGCGTACCATTAAATCAGACAACTTTTATTGTGCAAACTTGCTATTCACCCCACCTGCATGCATTTTTTATACTGCTTTGTGGTATCTTTACTAGTAGTGAACTGTTACTGCCATACTACCCCCCACAACTGGTAAAAGGTATTCTTTTCAGGTTTGGATTTGGACTCGTGAGCACTGGTTAGGTGTTGTGCCTTTGCAGCTGACTCTGCATCTCTTGTGTAGCGATGTAATCTTAATCTGTCTGTGCATTTGCAGTACACCATTAATTCTGGGAAACTTTGAATTTTTGTTATGGTCTCATTTCATTTGTCAGCACTGGGGAATTTTCTGGACACAAGACAGTAGCATTTTGGGAAGCAAATTAATTCTGGTGACTGTGTGTGACCACTGCTGCGCATAATGAGTGCACCATTAATTCTGGGAGACTTTGCATTTTTGTTATGCTCTCATTTCATTTGTCAGCACTGGGGAATTTTCTGGACACAGGACAGTAGCATTTAGGGGATGCAAAATAATTCTGATGACTAAAGTGCCACTGCTCGCATGACTGAGTGCACCATTAATTCAGGGAGACTTTGCATTTTTGTTACCCTCTCATTTCACTTCACCAGCACTGGGGAATTTTCTAGACACAAGACAGTAGCATTTTGAGGATGCAAATTAATTCTGGTGACTTTTGTGTGACCACTGGGTGCATGACTGAGTGCACCATTAATTCAGGAGACTTTGCATCTTGTTACACTCTCATTTCAATTTGTCAGCACTGGGGAATTTCTGGACCCAAGACAGTAGCATTTTGGGTATGCACATTAATTCTGGTGTCTGTTTGTGATGTGACCATGTCCACTGTGTGCATGACTGAGTGTGCCATTAATTCTGGGAGACTTTGTATTTCTTGTTGTGCTTTCATTTCAATTTGTCAGCACTGGGAATTTTCTGGACACCAGACAGTAGCATTTGGGGATGCAAATTAATTCTGGTGACTGTATGTGACCATTGCACACATGACTGAGTGTACCATTAATTCTGGGAGACTTTGCATTTCTTAATACGCTCTCATTTCATACGTCAGCACTGGAGAATTTTCAGTACACAAGACAGTGGCATTTTGGGGATGCACATTAATTCTGGTGTCTGTTTGTGATGTGACCATGTCCACTGTGTGCATGACTGAGTGTGCCATTAATTCTAGGAGACTTTGTATTTCTTGTTGTGCTTTCATTTCAATTCGTCAGCACTGGGAATTTCTGGACACCAGACAGTTGCATTTTGGGGATGCAAATTAATTCTGGTGACTGTGTGTATCACTACATGCATGACTGAGTGTGCCATTAATTCTGGAGACTTTGCATTTCTTATACGCTCTCATTTCACTTCGTCAGCACTGAGGAATTTTCTGGACATAAGACAGTAGCATTTTGGATATGCACATTAATTCTGATGTCTGTGTGTGATGTGATCACATCAAGTGAGCACATGACTGAGTGTGCCATTAATCCTGGGAGACTTTGTATTTCTTGCTGTGCTCTCATTTCACTTCATCAGCACTGGGGAGTTTTCTGGACACAAGACAGTAGCATTTTGGGGATGCACATTAGTTCTGGTGGCTGTGTGTGTGTGGGGGGGGGCAATAGGGGCTGCCAATATTTTTGCCACTCTGCCTTACTTTCGTTAAAGGAATGACATCGAAAGTAATAATCACAAGGTGAAGTGAGCTTTTCCTATTGGCCACTCTGCGTGGCAGAGTGACAACGCCAAGTGGCCACTTTGCATTCACTTCACCAGCAGAATTTAATTTTGCAGCATCTGTTGTCACCTGTCAGTGATTAAACAGCACAGCAGGTTCCACTAGCACTAGCTGGGAAGGGTGCAAGGTGAAAAGAAAGGGTAAACAATCACCACATGCATGACAGAACCTACCTCCCACCAGATGCTCTAGAGCACCTCGGCTCACTCCACTCCCCATCATAAATTACAGCTGCTCCTCAATGTCCAACTCACATGCAGGCTTTATAATGAGCCCTGCTACGTGTGTGTGTGTGTGTGTGTGTGTGTGTGTGTGTGTGTGTGTGGTGTGTGTGGACACACTGGAGGAATCAGTCAGGAGAACTGTGAGAGTCAAGTGTGTAGGGGGATGTGCACCTGATTTTTTTCTTTAACTTTATCTCCTCCTACCTTGGGGGCCTCTTCAGTGTGGATACTTGGCTCTTGGTTCTACTGCCCACCTGAAGTCTCCACCTCCACTCCCTGGGTGGACATCTCATTCCTACCTCACCCAGCCACCAAACCCCCAGCTCTGCACTCCTGGAGTGGGACCACCATCTCCTTCCAGCACTCTATCTAGAATCTAGGCGAGTGACTGGGGAGGAGGTGGAGGAGGAGGAGATTGGGAGAATGTGGTGGTAGAGCTCAATGCGGCGAATGGGACTTGGCCACTGATCCCACCATTGCCTACCCCCTAGGCAGGGTTTTACCTTCCTGTCCCCCTTCAGCTCAGCAGTGTAGTGCGCACCAGTGCAAGATGTGCACGCCCCCACATGTTCACAGGAGAGCAGCCACAGACAATCCCTTTCTGGAGAATCCGACTGTTGCTACACCCCAGTCTCCACCAGGGTCACCAGACAATGAGTTCTTCTACCCTCCTCCCAGGAAAGGAAAGTTGTCCTCCAGACACTTTATCCTTTCCTCAATGACCAGGTCTGCTCCCAAACCCAGGTCACTGGCATGGCGTGAGTTGTGGCATCCACCGCCACAACCCTCAGCACCACAGAGCCAGCTGTGCACCTGATTGTTATGTGCAGCAGATTAAAATAAAGGAAAATCTTAAAAAGAAAGGACTCATAGATATTTTTTGAAGAGGAAATATCAGCACTGAAAATGACTGCCAAAAATGAGAAGCACTCCAAGATGGTTAAATATTTTAATACCCAAGGCTTAAGGTGAAGTGTTTTTAGTACAGTGGCACAATATATTGTAGGCCTAAAGTGCAAAAAGGGTACAAACTGACTTAACTACAAAATCATGAGCCCTGTGCTTTGAGGACCAAATTACTTCTTCAGGGCCCACTCAGTCTGTACCCTTTTGCACTTTATGCATACATTACAAAGCTATATAATAACACTTTAACCTAAAGCCTTAGGTTATAAAATATTTAACCATCTTGGAATGGCTTTCATTTTTGTTTTGTTGGAATCCTTTTCTAGAGCACCCAGTTTTGTGGTGCCTGTTTTCACTGCTACTGAAAACAACTGTGCACCTCCTAATTGAGCTAACATAACCTTGGCAGTCCAGGATAGTTTGAGCTCAAACATTGACTCCCCTTCTATAAAGTGGTTTATTCAGATAGGCCATTTTGGTGAGCTAGCATATAAAGCCTGACTGAAAGCCATAGTATTATTTCACAGAGTTTTCTAATTGATGGTATAATATGTGGATCTGGATTATCTAATTTACAATGGGCTTGTTTTCTGTAATAGTGTGGTTTTAATGAAGGTAGGGAGGTGGTTGGGGTGTTGCTTGATTGCTGTTGATTTAGTGGACGAATGAATTAGTGTGCCTGTATAGTAATGTATTCTTAGAACAGAGTGCAAGTTTGATTGTGTGTATAGTGTTTCAGTTGGATGAGGGAAGGGTTGGGCAGTTTTAATTTAGTGTAACTATAACATAGAGGATAATATATGGGGTGGTGTGTGTAACAAGATTTTACACACATCCGAGTTGTGGGATGCTACATTAGGGTTTATGAACTGCATCCCACAATGAGGGTGTGTAAAATCAAGTTTTACACACACCACCCCATATTTTATTTTATATAACTGGTGGGCACTTTTTGCCTCAGCAATTATACAAAATAGAATAAGCAAAAGACTGGTGTTCAGACAGATGGGGACCAGTCAGCATTCGGCGTCTGCCAAGTTACAATGTCTGCATGATCTGCCCAGTTAGAAGCCTCCCAAGGAATGTTGCACATGTTTGATTTAAAAAAAAAAAATACTGGAGATTTTGTTTTTAAAGACTGTCTGCATTTTTTAAGTTAAACTTACCACCAAGTGACAGTTGCAAACTTTTGGCATGCTTCACTTTGAAGAAGTGGGGAGAACCACTGGTCAAAGCATGCTGAAAGGGAAATCTGGTGCCAGTTTAACATCTCCTTTTTTTCTGTTTTCTGGGTCAGTGGAGAATGAAACAACTTAAAAAATCAAGTCACCACTGACTGCAAGGAGCAGTTAAACTGCTGCTGTATTGTTGCAGAACGTTGCAGAAGACCAGTGACTGGCACATGCATGGTCTGAGGGAAACCTGGTGTGTGTTGCATATTAACCAGCTGGTTATAACGAAAAAGTACAACCGAGTTTCTCTATGGGAAAAAGTGCCCACCAGTAATTATAACAGGATATTGCTCAGAGGTGTGATTAGACAGCCAGCAGAATGCGGTGCATGGGCTTTGGGCCCCAGAGACTTAGTTACTCTCTACACCAGCTGCTGGACCTCTGTCTTTCACTGACCACCCTTCTGCCAATGGCAGCATATACTGTAAATGCTGCATGGAGGTTGCTACTGTGAGAAGGTGAGATGGTATGCAGTGGGATGTAAGGGCTGCTAATGGGTTGAGCAGTACTGGTGTGGAGAGGACCAAGGGCACCCTGGGAAAAATGGGACCTAGAGAGAGCAATATGTATTTGGTTTCCATACCCAGGGCTCCCAACAGACCGAATGGGAGGTACTTGACAGGCCAGCAACCTCTGCCAATCCCATTCAGGTTGTATTTTGCAATGCACAATTGATCAGGAACAAGACTGCAATTATAGTGGACTTGGTGCCCTCGGCTGATCTGGTTTGCATCACAGAGACCTGGTATTGGGATATATCCAGCCCTTTCATGGAGGCATAAATTATAGCTGGATTCTCTGTGGTACATTTCCCAAGGAGGGATTGCAGGGGTGGGGTTGTGGTCATTTATTTTAGATCCAACCTGAACTTTTCTGTGCACCAAGAGGGTTTACTTTATTGTTCAATGTGTGGCTGTAAGAGGGTCCAGTTGCAGATTCCAGAATCCTGCTGGTGTATAGCAGCCTATTGGGTGAGACAGGAAATTTCCTCTGGGGTCATGGACTTTGTCATTGAGAGATTCTTGGAGTCACACAGGTGGTTGGTTCTGGGTGAGTTTAATGCTTTGATCGATGATGCACTCTCACATTTTGAAGAAGATTTCCTCCAGATTATGGATTAACTGGGCTTCCCACAAGTTGTTGTTGCTGCAAACCACATACATGGTCATGCACTGGTCTTAGTATTTTCACTGGGCTTGAGGTAAGCAATCTCAAGATTGATCCAGTCATGTGGTCCTTGAGATAAGCAGTCTCAAGATTGATCTGGTCATGTTGTCGATCATTGCATGTTAAGGTTCTCATTCGAGGCTCCCCAGTAGTCCTTCCTCTGTGAAGATGGTCCACTACCGCCCTCTGAAGGGGTTGTCCCTGGCAGGAATTCTTATGTAATGAACCATCTCAGAGGTGAGGATTGCTTGTGGGGCAGAGTTGGGTGAGGAGGTGTCAGCCAATAATAGGACTGTCACCTTAACATTTTATTCTGTTGTCCCTGTCCATATAACCCATGTCTTCTCACTTGAGATCCCTCTGGTCTGACTGGGAGCTTAGGGAGATGAAAATCAGAGATAGGAGGTTGGAATATTGTCGGCTGCAGTCTAGGTCTAAGGAGGAGAAACTGGCTCTAAGAACACACTAGGGTGAGTATCAAAGTGCAGTCTCCCATAAGAAGGCAGTATTCCTGTCCAGGTAGATTGCTTCAGGAAGAACAAATCAGCTCAGGTACTTTTGTCTGTGGGCAGGTTACTCCACCCTACTGTACTTGTCTTGCAGTTGAAAAGAGCCATTTCAGCTGTCAAGTGCAAAGAGTTCATTAGTTTTATCCAACTATGTCTTCTATCAGATATTGACTGTCCCTAATGGGGCAATCACTGCCCCACAGTGGTGTAATGGGTGTAGCTAACAGCTCTTCTCTTGTATGGAGTGAGTTCAGGCCATTGAGGGTGGAAGAGGTTTGTGATGTAATCTCCAAGCTGCAGCCCACTGACTGCAACTGGACCCAGGCCCAACCCATCTTCTCATGGGCTGTGTGGGTTTGTAGTTCAGCTGTTCATTGAGATTGTACAGTGCTCGTTCTTGGAGGGATAATTCCCTAGCTCCTTGAAAGAGGTGTTGGTGAAGCCACTTCTAAAGAAACCATCTCTAAACCTGAACTACTTGGCAAATTACAGACTAGTCTGTAACCTTCCCTTTTGGGAAAGGTTATTGAGAAAATAGTGCCTCTGCAGCTGAAGACACATCTAACAACATTTGATATTTATGAGCCTCTCCAGTTATGATTTAGGTCTACACATAGTAGAGAAACTGTGTTGTTCGGAGTGCATAATAATCTCTGCAGGGCCACAGATAAAGTGGAATGGTCAGTTTTCATTTCCTTGATGTCTCTTCATTTGACACTGTAGACCATGGTGTGTTGTTGGATTGTCTTTTGGGAGCTCTGTCTTAGTGAACTCTGTGGACTCGTTGGCACTGTCATCAGCTGGTTTGAGTCCTTTCTGACAGGTAGGATACAGAAAGTGGTGATGGGAGTTTCTCCTCACTCCTGAAGCTCCCATCATGTGGTGTTTCTCAGAGCTTGATCCTCACACCCACGTTGTTCAACATGTAAATGCTCCCCAGGAGAGACCAGATGCTACAGTGTGGGATTTTAGTGCTATGTAGATGATACACAGCTGTATTTTCCATTTTCACCCAGGACACATGGTGGAGTTGAGGTACTAAATTTCTGTCTAGCAGATCTAGGACTGGATGTCCTCCTAGCTGACTGAAGCTTGACCCAGACAAGACAGGTGTACTGGTGAGTGAACCTGGGCATTGGCAGAGTGCGAAAGCAGTAGAGAAGTTGTCTGCCCTGATGCTTGGCTGCTACCCACTTATTGCCTCAGTGAAGGTGAAGAATCTGGGCATCAATCTGGACAGTAGAATAAAACTTGAAACTCAGATGTCATCAGTTGTCCAGAGTGCTTTATACAATTTCAGCAATATCACCTGGATTAAAGCCTTAACCCTGCCTGACGACTTGCCCTCAATAGTGTATGCCTCTGTGACCTCTAGACTTAACTACTGCAATGGTTTTACTTTGGGGTAAATGGAGTGGACCTGCATTGCCTACAGCTAGGTAGAACCCAACAGCCAGTTTGTTTTGGGGCCAACTAGGCTTGTCTTGTCAACCCAGTCCAGTGTGATCTGCACTGGCTTCCAGTGAGGTGGAGAATTACCTTCAAGGTCAATTTAATAACCTATAGAACCCTATAAAACTGGACCCTAGCTAACTGAGTTACCTCCTGGCTCCCTACCTCACTCAGTGCTCTCTTTGCACCTCTGACATAGGCCTCCTAGCGGTTCCCAGGGTGCAGCTCAAATCATCAGGTGATTGATTGTTTCAAGTTGCAGGACCAGCCTTGTGGAATGTGCTCCCCATCACTGGAGACCTTCAATAGGGGCCTGAAGACACACCTGTTTAGGAAGCCTTCAGTGCATATCTAAGGACCCTTATGTTGGTTGCTGATTAATATGATTTTAGACTGGATTTATAATCTAATCAATATTATTTAATTTATAGTATTATTTATTTACATGTGAGGTTATAGAAGTATTTGTAAACACTGTCTTTTCTTGTACTGTCCTTACTTTGTACAGCACTCTGAGCCTCAGGGAATGAGTGCTTAACAAGTAAAGTTTTACTTACTTACTTGCATTTTGTAGTCAAATCTATATTGAAAATGATTACAGATACAGTACTGCTAAAATGAAACTCAAGTTAAACAAGATGCTAAATACAGTTTCCATGCATATTCCCATTAAGTAAAATGGACAGAGACCCATCAGTGAAAATTTCAATAAATTGTATCATGTATTAACCCTTAAGCTGCCAGCAGATTAAGAAAGTACTGAATTCAGGGCAGGTATAGGCAGCCATAGCACATCAAGGGTTAACTTGTATTAGTTGAATAGGTAGTTCATACAACCTTCTATGGTAGGTTTACTTTACAGTTGCCTGGATAATCAGCTAAAATTTCCAGATAAACTTGAATTTGGTGCTTTGTGGTCAGAGCAGATAATGCGGAAAATGGGAGTTCTGCACAGGAATGACCCAGATTTTTATTTCTGGTATGGATGTTCACTATTATCTGGCCTATCCTGTAGATATGTCCTGAATAACTGGTAATTTTCAATATCTATCCCTGGATAATACTTTAAAAATATCAGGATTATGACCAGGATACCTCATATCCTCTCTGGAAAAACAATCCATGCCTATGATAGCAGTTATCTAGGGCAAATGAGCATCCTATAATGTCACCAGATAAGGAACAATCTGGATATATAAAAAGCATCCAGAAGATTTTCTCCAAAGCAAATCTATCCCAGATCAGGTTAGCCTCTGAATAACTAAGCTATAGGGCAGAGCTTGAACAGTATGTTAGCAAAATCTGAACAACTGTAGTTCTTTCTCTGGTAAGTAAACCTACTATGGCATTTCACCTTGAAAGCAGATTATTCTGACTCAGTATTCATACCCTGAACTACTAACAGTTGACAACCACTTGCTTCTCATACTTTCTATGATAGCACAAAATTAAGCTTCTAGGTCCTCAAGGATTGTGACAGTAACTTAGTAGTTCTAATGCCCAGTCAGTTCTACATCTCTTTGGATCAGCAGATGATGGAGAAGAATCTGTAATATGCAATGGTACCTGCCAAGATGAAGCACATCATCATAGTATCAGGCAGTGATAATATGATACTGTAAAAACAATGTTATCCAATAGTAAAGACTCCAATTTGCAATGCAAAAACTGTGACATCAAATGATGGAGTGTTTCATCCAGCGAGTGGCACTGTATGATGATTGCTACTGAACACTAGCAGTTATTTGAAGTCACACATTTTGGTTCTCTTGTTCACTAGGTCAGATCACAAAACAAAAGTGCAGTATTATAGAAAAGCTAGGCTGCCCCACCGAACCTCCCAATCTCAAGCACTTGTCAGTTTGATAATTTGTCCCTTAGAATCAATTAAGCTGATTTGCTCATGTATTCTGCACACAGAACATCCTGCTTCTGTGTACTAATTATAGTCATTAGATGAAGCTGCTTTAAAGGTTTTTCCTGTTTATGGATTTGTCTTTCAGGTTTAATTATCACAGTGTTTTAAAGATTGCACTTTGAGCAGTAGTAGAGTGAGTTTAGGCAACAGAGAGTTAGTTGTCAGAGGGATAGAGATGGATAGATAGACAGACAGACAGACTGACAGACAGACCATATTTGTGATTTTAAACATGTTTAACATAATGTGCATTACGCAGCCTATGTCACACACACTAGATCTATTTTGTTTTTATTTCAGATCTAAATTTTATTTCATTGCTTACCAGATTGGTTAACATATCAAGAACATCATTTCAGAAATGAAATATGTTGGTTTAGACATATAGTCTCCTGGTTTATACTAAAACAATGGCCAAACGTTGTCCCCAGCTCAACAGAAATGAAGACAACTGATCCCTAACAAAAACGTTCTACGTCCACTGTAAAGAGATTGGTTGCTGCTATGCCTAAGATGAGTACAGAACATTACTGAGGGACTGCAAGACTAGTATTAGGAAAGCTAAAATAGTGATTAATTCCAGGATTGCAGTAGGAGGTGCAGACAACACTGTAGCCTTTTCCTGTATGTAATTGAGAGGAAGGTACAGTAAAGATAGAGGAATGGGCCCCTTAAAACCAGAGACTGGGTTGAGAGATGCATACTTTATGATAGAATCAAGACTGTTGGCTAATATGCTGAATGAATACCTTGCTGAGTGTTTATTGATGAACCACTGAGGAAGGATGAGGCCTTGATAGCATTAGTAGTAGTAGACAGGAAGCAATAACTTAATTTCTGTGGGATCACTAACACCCCAGGATATGGTGAAACCTATTATACTGTGATGCAAGTAAAGTGTGTGTGGGGGTTGCTCTCCAAAAACTAAAAATGTACTACTTAGCAGCACAAACTCCCCTGTGTTAAACCTTCAGCCTCATGGACAAGACACATGCTACAGGTATTGATGCAGTATGGGAAGAAGACTGTGTGGGGTTATTGGGCTGGTGAACTGAATTTTACAAGAACCTAGAACTCACACAGAAAGCAGGTGCTGCTGTAACAGCACACATCAGTGTAAAACAGAATAAACAGAGCACACTACGGGAGGTGTAAATATAGATACAGAGAACTGTACAACAAATGCAAAAGGGGCATAAAGGCTGCTAAATGTCATTATCTTAGGAACCTACAAGACAGGAATCTCTCAGATCTTAAAAATTCTGGTCATAAATTAATGCTGTTTTGAAGGGTGCATCACCTCCACTGAATGCAACATTGTAGTGGACGGAAATCATTTTAGTAACTCCTAGACTCTGCCATGGCTCTCAATTCATTCTTCACTGACCTAGACATGTTTAAGATTTATCCCTTTTCCCTGTCCCCACCTTGACTGCCCAGTGAACAACCTCCCATCCCTAACTTCTACTTCAAATTAGTGACTAGGAAGGAAGTGCTTAAAATCCTTAGACAACATTAAGTGATGGGCTCCACTGGTTGCAATAAGCTTGAAACCAAGCTCCTTAATCTAGCAGCTCTAGTCATTGCCTCCACAATTGTTATGTTATTCAATATATCCCTCCTTGAAGAGAAAGTCCCTCCACTTGGAAAGTGGCCCTTGTGACTCCTGTATATAAGGGTGGTTCTAAAGAGTAAGTTGAAAACTACTGCCCCATCTCACTCTTCTGCATCTTGAGCAAATTATTGGAGAGCTAATTTACAATCAGGTCCAAGAATATACTGAACAGTGTGACCTACTCACTGCTAATCAACATGGGTTTAGGAAGAACCATGAAGTAGACACTGCCCTAATCCATCTGACTACTGATATCTTATGGTCCTCAACACTGGCTTGCTGACAGGTGCAGTCTTTATAGACCTCACAAAGGCTTTTGATTGGGTGAACCACCAGCTACTATTATCTACTGTAAATTAACATTTCTTTGCCTATACTGATTGTCTCTATGGTGGTTCTCTGATTACCTCACAGATAGATCACAAATTGTCAAATGGAAGGGAGCTCTGTCTGATAAATACCTTATCCTGGTTGGTGTCCCACAGTGATCTATCCCAGGTCCCCTACCCTTCTACCTTTATATCAATGACATGCCATTGAACTGGGGTGGAGCAAAACTGCTGCTATATGCAGATGCAGTGCTTTATCATAGTTCTAAAGATGCTGCCCTGTTGATTGGCCTGCTCACAAAAGACCTGTAGTTACTGGAGAACTGGTTCCTAACAAATAAACTGGTCCTCAATGTCAAGAAGACCAAGGCCATCCTCCTTGGTCACAGAAGCTTAGGACCCCATATACAGCATATTCTGCTCCTTTCTTTTCTTATGGATCTGTAATTGAAGTAGTTGATTCAATCAAGCACCTCAGGGTATTCGTGGATCAAGAGATCACCTTCAAGGTACATGTGGAACACCTAAGCAAACCCTTGCATAAAACAAATTGGACCCCTTGATCATCTAAGCCCCTTCCGCACAAAGGGTCACACCTATGCATTGCAAATGGCACCTTCTCCCACACTGCTGTATGGGTCTCAGTTCTTCAATCTGTCAAGTGTTCAGAGATACAAAAGCTCAAAACACTGTACCACAGCATAGGTTGTTTTGCAATAGGGGCTTCTCCCATGGAACACCATTGTGAAGTGCTTCAGTTGCTAAATTGTCCCTCACTTAAAGACAGGTTGGATTACTTCTGTTTGTGCCTGGCTTTTAAACTTAGGAATAGCAATGATCCTCCTAGTCTAGAAGACATTTTTTTTATGTCTAAACCCCATAGGTGGTCCCTTAGATCATCTAGCTGATCACTTCTCCAGGTCCCCAAAGTCAGGACTGCTTCAGGTAGAAGATTGTTTGCCACTTCAATTCCAATCCTGTGGAATGACATCTCCAGTAGCCTATAAAATAGTCCTCACTAGGTGGCTTTAATAAAGGCCTGAAGACCTTCCTATTGGAGCATAGCCTATTCAACTGCTATCATTGATCGGCTCCCTTACTTATGCTAGTCTGTCTGTCTGTCCTGTCACCACTCAAAACCTTCAGTGACTAGGTCATAATGTTTTAGCCTTGCCATCTTTATGTACACCAGTCTACTTTGCTATGTACTATATGTCTGAACCTTTCTTCACCATATGAAGTTGTTACATGTAGCTATATCTACCTTCACTGTATTAATTGATTAATGTATGTCACTTTACCTTGTGTAACTCACAAATTGTTATTGTACGTGACCTTGACCTACAATGTTCTCTGTAATTAATTCCAGGTCACCCCTGAAAAGGAATTCCTGTGGTCTCAGTGGGCCAACCTGGTCAACAAAATTCAATAAATAAGTAAAGTTTTTTCGGTGCTGCAACCATGGCTACATTCCTACAGTTTCAGAGCATTCTGTCTCATCATCAGGAAGGTGTGGCTAACTCCAGAAGGCCCAAATAAATATCCCACAAAGCATCACATCACCCAACCCATATCAGTTCAATACCACTGAGAGAAATGCATAAGGTTTGGGTGATTTTGGCATGGAGGAATTTCACAACAGGGTAGGAAATCGGCTAAGTGACAGAATCAAAGGGGTTGTCTTTAATGAGGACATTCAGAGGTGAGAAGTCACCAGTGTTTTGCCACAGGTATCAGTGTTGGGTTCAGTCCAGTCCTGTTCCACATCTTCATCAGTGATACTGAAGTAGGGATCCAGGGAAAATCTTCCTCTACACATAATACTAAGATCTGTGGAAGAGTGGATAGTGAGGAAGGGGTAAGAGATATGAGGGAGGACCTTTGAAGACTAGAAAAATGGTCAAAGGTCTGGCAGTTGAAATTCAATGTTAAGAAGCATAAGGTAATTCACAGAGGGCCAAAGCATGCAAAAGAGAATACAGAATGGGGAGGGGCAGTGGAAAGTATAAACAAGGAGAGGGACCTGGGTTTAACAATATAGGACAATTAAAATCATCAGGGTTGGGCAACAGGGCAATGGGCAGAGTGAATAGGATGTGTAGGGCATACAGAAAAGGGATCTGTAGCCAGAGGTATGAAGTTATTCTTCCATTGTACAGGTCCCTTCTTCATCCACACAATGAGTTAGAGATGGGTGAAGTCAGCAAACTCAACTCCATGAAATATTTTGAATTTCATGAAATGTTTTGTGGATACAAAGTGCACATTTCTTCTGTTTCGGGTGAAATTCCACCATTCTTGGGTGAAATTCTGCCATTCATGGGGAAATTCTGCATTTGTGGGTGGAATTTGCAAGTTTGCACCAAAATATTTTGTGGCTCGCTCGAAATTTGTAGAAATATTTCATGCATCAAAACTGCCAACTTCACCAGCAAAATTAAACTTTGGCACATCTCTACCTGGAGTACAGTGCAGTTCTGGGGACAGACTTGCAGAAAGACAATGACAGGATAGAGGCAGTGCAGAAAAGGTTGACCAAAATAATCCCTGCTCACCAGGAAAATACTTACATAGAGAGGTTGAAAGATCTGACCATGTACACACTGGATGCGAGAAGATAGGGGCTGCATGACTGAGATGTACAGATATCTTCAAGGGATAAATGAGGTAGAATGCAGACTTTTTCACACTGTGTGAGAATACAAATACCAGAGGTAACCCAATGAAGAAGGTGGGTGGGATATTTAAGAGGGCTGTTAAAAAAAAAAAAAAACTTCATGTCAGGGGTGGTATATTTATTTATTTATTTATTAGGATTTATAGGGATGGAGTAGACTACCAAGTGAATTAATCTGTGCAAAATCAATAAGAGGATTCGAACATGGGTAGAACAGACATATGGGGGGTAAAGATGGTGACAAAAGTGGAGAAGATAAGGAGGCATGAGCAGCCACAACAGTCCCCACAATAAACAATAGATAGGTTGGTCTAGAAAGACTTGATGGCCACAGGGCCTTTTTCTGTTGACAAATTATATGCTTCTATGTTGCACTGTGAGTGCCCATGTTGTTAGCAGTAGCAGTGATGCAGCACATGGACATCAGACCCACACTGGTTGCTGACTACCTGGTGATAATAAAGCCAGATGCATCCAAAAGGACAAGCAGAATTCACACCAGGGCCATACGCCAATCTCCTACTGGGTCATAATGTCATATGCTAATAGTGTACAACATTATAGCTAACCCAAAAGAAAGCTGTCCAGGACAGCGACACGGGGCAATACCACGTATACCGCTGCACGTGGTATTGTACCATTAACACACTCCCAGGCAGAAGATAAGACCTCTGCTGGGAGTGGTTCTGCCGAAGAGCTGCCGTGGCTCACTGAACTGAGCCACAGCAGCAGGAACCCAGCGCTGCATCTGGGACCGGGTTTGATTCCCAGTCCCAGACATTTTATTTGTTGACACTATTTGTCACTGCCAGTTGGACCACCCATGGAGTTGAGAATCTTTAGTGGGGGTCTGGGGGCACAGCCCCTCATATCAGGTGGTGTAGGGGCTGGAGTCTCCACAGAAAAATAATTATACCCCATGGCAATATTATGCTGTACTGGCAGCTGAGAATACATGTCATAATGTCTTGTGACATTATGACGCGGCGAGCCGGATCTAAGGGACCAGTTGGTGGGACTGCCTGAATTAATCATTTATAAGACTGTTTGAGCAGGTGTGACACCAGAGGACTGGAGTGTGTCAAGTACAGTATAGAGTCCCCTTCTAGAAGTAAATAGTATTGTACCTCAGAAACTTCAGGTCACTCAGGCTGGGCAAGGTCTGACAGCTGGAAGTCAATAGCAGTGACAAATAATGAAGCAGTTGGATAAGGCCAAGGCTTTCACATAACAAGCTTCTGAAAAAGTACCCCAGTACAGTATGCATAAGGTATGCCCAAGGTAGATTCTTAACCGGTTTGGAGGAAAAGAAGTGGTTTGTGCTGGACAGGTAGTACTCTGAGTGGAAGGGTACTCAATGGCACCCCTCTGTGGTCTGTGCTGGTACCACTGCTTTTCAACATTTTCATTAATGATCTAAAATCTGTGGAATTTTATCCTGTCAGATCTCAGAAGTTAAGCATAATCAGGCCTAGCCTGTATTCATAAAGGAGTCTCAAATGAACAGTGGGTGTTGCAGGAAGTGGTGTTGGTAGATCAAGACACACATTCCTTATTTAAAAGTAACCTTTACAATGTCCCAGAATGGTGTTAGAAGGACAATGTGCTGTCATAATTTGCCTTGTTTCAGATGAGATTTTAAATGGATGTTCCATCTTATTGGTCTGATGGTTGTTCAGTTTGGTCATTTAAGATCTTTTGACACTTATAAAGAGTAGGTACTTTCTCTGGTGTTCTGGTAAAATTTATTCTTCCACTAATCCAACACTAGATTAACTTGGTTGCTTAAGTTCACTGATGGCACTAAGCTGGCCAAGGCTCACTTGAGGATGCAGATAAACAGCAGGAGGACCTAAACAAGTTTTGTGATTTGTCAGACTCTTGAAGTCTTAGATCTGATATAGACAAATGCAATGAACTACACTTGGGGAGGAAATGGAGGAAAGACCTATACTCTCAATGAGGAGGTGCTCCTTGTTTCTGTAGAGGAAGAAATTATGTGCAAGTCATAAGTGATGGACTGAAGCATGACAGTAAGTGTGCAGCCCTGTCCAGAGGCCAGCAGAATAGTGAGGTGAATTAAAGGAGGTGATCAGCAGGACAGCAGAAGTTATCCTGCCACTTTACAAGGTCCTGTAAGACCCCACCAAGAATAATGTGCACAGTTCTGTACTCATAAATTCAAAAGGATAGTAACAATTGATCATTTGTAGTAATCTACACTGGCACAAATAATATGGGAGAACAATGTGCACAGGAAGTGACATAGGAATTAAAAATATTAGAAATAAACTATAGGGAAAAAAAAAACTGGGAGAGTGTGTTCTCAGAAGTACTCCTGGACCCAAGGGCAGGAACAAAAAAATAGCAACATAAAGAAATACATTACTGGTTGTGTAAATAGTCCATGAAACAACCACAAATGTCTACAGCACTGGGAAGGATTTGTAGAGAATACTGAACTTTTCAGTTCCAATGGACTTTACATAAGCAGGAATGGTGACAGATGATTAGGAGTTTACATCAAGAATGATATAAACAAGACTTTAAACTGATAGAATGGGTATCAGGGAACTAAATCACAAAAGAAAACCAGGGAATGGTATCTTAAAAGAACTCAAAACAAAAATAGGTAATAAGAAAAAAACATTCCAGTGTTAAATGGAAGAAGCGTGAATATAGTCAAAAATGGAATCGGACATCATAATCCACTGAGAAAAATAATTATGTCATGGCTATTACAGATACATGGCAGAAATAAGACATTCTATGGGAAAAAACATTGGTGGATTTAAATTGTATCATGAAGACAGAATAGGAAAGAAAGAAGAAGGAGGAGTAGCAATTTATATAAAGGATGCTATAGAAATCAGTGAAATGAACCTGAAAGGTAAGCAAAGCAATGTAGAGACCTCATGGGTACAGATCAAGGACAATGTACTATAACTCTTGGTGTTTGTTACAGGCCACCAGACAGTAATAAGTTATTCCATTCTTACCAGTAGTGCCATATGGTGTCAGAACCATACATTGCTTAACTCGACCCAAAATGGCCACCCAGAGAGAATGAGTTATATAACAAACAACAAATGAAGAAAATAGAGTATGTAGCAGTCAAAAAGTAACTTAGTAGTTAGGGTGATCTTAATCACCCTAGTACAACTAGACGCAAATGATAGCAAATAATTCATTGGTACTGCAAATGCTAGACACCTTTGAATCAATGATTCATGCAGCCAGTAAAATCACTTACTAGGGTTTTAATAACCTGGATATTGTGTTAACCAAAATACTAATATTATTAATAATTTTAAAGTGAGAGAAACAATAGGGAATAGTGATCACCACATTGTAGAAATGGATATAAAAGTAAAAACATGCAACTAAAGGGATACCAGTGACATTCAATTATAAAAGCACATTTTGAGAAAATTAAACAAAAACTAAGACACTGGAATTGGGAGACTTCACTAAACAATTAGGATATCGAGGAAAGCTGGATATTATTTTGAAACAAAATTGTGGCTCTGAAGAAAGAACATATTCCTATAAAGAAGCAAGCAATAATACCTGACAGAGTGTGCGGTGACTGGGCTATATCCGCCCGCAGTGGCATAATGAGGCCGGTGCCACAGGCAGAGGGCATTATAGCCCTGAAAGGGTGGTATAGCCATAGTGCCCACCCTGGAGGGTATTATTCACAGAAAATGGGTTAACTGTGTAATTATTATAGGATTATAAATAAAATGTGAATTAATTCTATAATGATGACTACAGATGTTTTTTCTTGGTGGGAGTAAAGTAGTCCCTGTGGTAGAGTGCTGTTTCAGCTGCCCCCATCCCATTACTCAGTGCTTTGTTTGTTTAGTTTCTGCCACCCCATTGGTGAAACTTTAGGTTTTATGTCCTGTTAGTTGAAGTGAGAGGGGATTGCAGGACACAGAAATGAAAGCTATGAAGCTATATTCTCAGTGCCCCAATCGTGGTAAACTGCTTACCACATTTACAGTAGCCAGGAAGAGGCACACACTGTGTATTTCAAAACCACTGTAGTAATGAGACACAGTTTGGTGAAGCCAATCGGTGGACTCGGACAGCTCTGCTTTAGTTTTATTATGTGTGTCTTTTGTTTGAATTGTTGTTTTCTGGGTCCTTGCAATGGGGACAGACACCAGCAGTGTGAGGAGTGCCAATTGTTGTACGCCCTACGTGAGTAGAGAACCGGAGAAGCCGCAAACTGACAGGAAAGCTGTTGGAAGGAGCCATGACAATTTAAGGATCTTGTGGCTGGTTTGTTTTTGTTGGGCTTTTTATTTGATTTAACAGGCAGGAAAATTCTTACATTACTGAGAATACTGTATGGGTAAGGACTGAATTAATGGTGGTGGAGGGTCTTGCAAACTCTCGCTAAGCGAGGGAAAAATGGCGGACATTTGAAAACAAAATGAGGGGTTTTAGCCAATTACAGACCAGGCTGGGCAGCAGGATTCTGGTGATGGGGTTGGCTGGGCTGGTACTTTTAATAGTCGGGCATCTGTTGTCTGATAGATGCCCAGCTAGAGAAGTCCCTCAGCCAATCAGAAGGTTGAAATACTTTACCCATTTTCTAAAACTATATAATGGAAAAGGAAAATACCACTATGGTGTAATAATTAAATAAGAAACAAAAAAA
Organism: Neoceratodus forsteri; assembly: GCA_016271365.2. Classification (NCBI taxonomy): domain Eukaryota; kingdom Metazoa; phylum Chordata; order Ceratodontiformes; family Ceratodontidae; genus Neoceratodus; species Neoceratodus forsteri. The sequence continues at coordinate 797,750,991 of CM028131.1, forward strand.
AATGAAACCATATCAAACTATGAACATAAAACAAATGGGCGAATATTGACAAATATAGACGCACTAAAAAAAGCTAAAGAAATTATAAAATGAGAAAGCTGTAAAGGAGAGTTGAAAAATGCTCCCAGTAAGAACACTGCAAAATAGTTATGGCATATATAAACAATAACAAAGATCTGATAGAATGATTGGGCCAATGTTGTTTTCTTTTTAGGCCCAATCATTCTAAGCGTGATGTTGAGAATTTATTTATTTTATTTATTTAGTTAGTTATCTATCTATTTATTTATTTATTTTTATTCTTTGGTAACCTGGTAAGGCCCACTAGGCACAAGTGCCTGTTTTCAGGGCAGCCGGGAGCAATAGGGTGTTTAAGTGACTTGCTTAGAGTCACACAGTATGCAAGTGGAGGTTGAGGGAATCAAACCCAGTTCTATTTATTTATTTATTTGCTTTTGTTAACGGGTAAGCACACTAGACAGCCAAGTGCCTATTTTCGGGTGCGACCGGAGATTACAAGGTACATTACAAGGTACATACATGAACATCAGGCAAATACAAGTGGAGGATTACATTACATAGAATTAGCACAACAGGGACTTTACAAGCATCAGATTTCATCAGGCAAATAGTAGTGAAGAGTTAATATAAAGTGACCAGAACACAGGGACATTGTAAGACAACAATACCAAAACAGGTATTACAATACAGTATTAAACATTGCAGTCAGTAGGAAGAAGTGCAGTGTGAATTCATTGCTCCAGGCAGCAAGTTGTAAGGCTAGCAGTTAGAATAAGGAGGAGTCACAGTTGGGATAAGTGGGCCCAGTGCGAGAGAAAAGGTGCACAGTTATAGTGCTCACCTTGTTTTGGCAGTGGGCCTAAATGGTCCATTTTTATATATCTGTGAGAACAGGAGGAGTATGAGCACAGTTGTGCTCTGCCCAAGTCATAATGTTTAGGTAGCATCTCAGTTAGTTGGGGCATCTCAGGCTAAGAGGGTTTGTCTACTGCAGAGACAGGTGACAGCCGTTTTGAAAAAACCCCAGAAGGAGATTTTAAAGCTCTGGTGTGAGGAGAGGAGCGAATGCTAGTTGGAAGAGTGTTCCAAACCCTGGGTGCATACGCAGCGAAGGCTCAGTCACCCATTTGTGTGCAGGTTTTAGGTACCAGGAGGGCATGGAGCAGCTGGATGCTGAGGTTGTAGGAGGGTGTAGCAAGAACAGGGTCTCAGCAAGGTTTTGAGGGGTGGCAGTTCTGACAATATTGTCAATGAAGTTGCCCACGAAATAAAAGCAGTGAGCTTCCGGTGGGAGCCACTCAAGCCGGTGTAAAGCTCACAGCGGTGAGTGAGGTGGGGAGCTGAGGCGCAAAATGGCATATGTTGTTGTATGCTGAGTCCAATTTACTAGACTAGTTTTTGCAACGTGGGCAAAGGTGATTAGTCCATAGCAAAGTGTGGGTAGGAGGACTACCCTGGCTAGAGCAAGACGGACAGCTGGAGTTAGACAGCTTTTGCTCTGTAAGCCTGACCCAGCTTGCAGTTTGAGGCCTTGCATGTATTTCTATGTGCAGGTTCATATCCAGCTGTGGGTCAAGGGTTACCCCCAGGTACTTGACTGAGCCTGCTACAGTCAGCAGTGACCCATCAGCCCCAGAGTTCTGTAGTGAATCCAAGGCAGCTTTTAACTTGGCTGCTGAGCCAAATAGCATGGCCTGCATCTTCTGTAGGTTAATAACAATTTTATGGTCCTGCAACCAAGTTTGGATGTGGTCGAAGTCCGAGTTTAGTTTGGTGTTAATGGTGGCAATGTCCTGGGATTTGGCCATGATGACTAGGTCGTCTGTGTACAGCACTGAGGACCCTAGAGCCGGAGCCAAGGGTAGCTCATTTATGAAAAGAGAGAACAGGAAGGCCCCAGGACAGAGCCCTGGGGACTCACGATTAACCTGGGCAGGCTCAGAGAGGACCTTGTTGAATTTGGTGTACTGATGCCTGCCCATGAGGTAATTAATGATCCATGCAAGAGCTGGGGAGGAGAAGCCAAGGACAGGAGAGAGGAGCACAGTAATGTGTGGTCAACCCGATCAAAGGCTTTTGAGAGATCAACAAAGATGGCCCTGTCAGTTCACCTCGGTCAGCAGCAGACCTGATCTCCGAGGTAACAACTGCTAGGGCCATGGAGGTGCTATGCCCTTTCTAAACCCATGTTGTGCAGGGAGGTTGTGGGTCTGTAGGTAGTGGGTGACCTGAGAGGTGACTACCTTTTCCAGGAGCTTGCTGATCGCTGATAGGATTGCAATGGGATGGTAGTTCTTGAGGTCTTTGTGTCCCCTTGCTTGGGTACAGGTATCACCTTGGCCATCTTCCAGATGTCCTGGACTATACCTGAGGTGAATGATCGTTGAAGACATGGGCTATGGGCTGGGCTATTACTGATGCCCCTAGCCTCAGCAGCTTGGGCTCCAGGCAGTCATGCCCAGCTCAGTGTATGGGGATAGACCAGCAAGGAGCTTCTGGGCCTCCATGTCTGTTACTGCCTTGAGGTAAAAGGGCAGTAGGGGGGTTTTCCTCTGGGTGAGGAGGCCCAGCCAGCAGGGTAGTGCGGCAGTTTGGGTAAAGCAGGCAAGTCTGTGAACTGAACATTGAAGGCATTGGCAGTAGTGAGGGGTTATTGCAGTTAACCCCGTCAATGAGCATGTCAGTGACCTGTGCTCTGTGACCCCACCACCACTTTCTTAATGCTCTGCCAGAAAGTCCTCAGATTTTTGGCTGTGGAGAGCAGGATGGACTGACGGTATTCACTTTTGCTGGCGAATGGCTCTCTTGCATGAGTTCCTCAGCTGCCTGTAATTCTGGAGATCCGTGCTGGACAGTGAGCTCTTATACCTCACCCAGCATTTATCCCTTTGCCTCATGAGAGTATACAGGCCTCCATGGAGCCATTTAGTTGCAGTGCCCCTCACTCTCCTTCTTGTGAGGGGGCATGCCTGTCTTGAAGTGGGGTGAACGCTCATAGAAAGTTGTCAGGGCCATTGAGGGGTCATTGGTGGCATAACCTGAGACCAGTCAGTATGCCTCAGGTCTTTAAGGAAGTCTCCAGCATTGAGTTTGGAGTAATCCCTCATTTGAATCACCTTGTGCGGGATTTTGGGAGGCGTTGACCCATCGCAGAAGGTGGGAGAATAATCTGATATAGCATCAGGTAGGACGCCACAGGAGATAATTTTCTCTGCTCTGTTGCTTAGTACCCAGTCGATGACGGAGCCCTTGTCGCCTCTGAGAGAGGGCCTAGTGGGTTCAGAGATGAGCTGGATTACGGCCAGTCTAGCCAACAGTGGTTCATATTGCTGGGCACTATGACCTGCCCAGTTGAGGTTGAAGTCCCCAGGACTAGTAACTCTTTGAGCCAACCTTGGGCTGAGACTGTCTAGGAGGTAGGACAGCCTGGACACACCACCCTTGGGAGGGTTGTAGGCACATATCACATGCACCTTTTGGTGTTCCCTAGCAGGAGGAGGACGTGTAGGAACTTACAGAGTTGCGATGTCCTATGACTGAGACCTTTAAGTGCATCTTGTAGTATATGAGTACTTGCTCCCCTCTTGTTCTGGGGTCTGTCCAACCTAATGAGGTTTTAGCCTGGAAGGTCACAAACTGAGTCAGATACATATGGCTTAAGCCATGTCTCAGTGATCCCATAATATCCAGATTATAGTGGGCCACCCAAGCTGTTAGTTCAGTAAGGTTTGGTAGAAGGCTACTTATGTTTAAGTGCACGAGCCTCAAGCCTTTGGCCGATAGCCAGGAGGAGGTGATTTCAGGAGGGTCTACCATTCTTTGAGCCTATAATTTGAATAGGGGCCACAGCCAGTCCGTGCCGCCTCCGGACAACCTCTCAGTGGAGGCATCCTCTCAAGCCGCCAAGCTGTCAGGCACAGAAGGGAGGCTAGGGCAGTGAGTGGACTGAGTTGATTAGCAGAGGGGAAGAGGAGCGGGAGGAGGAAGAGTGGGCAGTAAAGAGAGAGGTACAGGAGAAAGTATCCAATAGGAAACAAAGGGCGTTTCTCAGGCAGAAGTGGGCGGAGCTAAGGCCTATTTAATTAAGGTGGGAGGTGGGCGAAAATTTTCTTCCAATCCACTGAAGTCTATGGGCACAGAGCCCAGCAAAACAGTTTGAATCAGTCAAGATTGCAGGGTCAATCAGTGGTCGCATGAGCACAAGAGGAGATGGAAGCAACAGGCAGCAGCCTATGGAGCCTTTCAGCACTTCCAAGTTCGGCCTGGGAGCTACCAGCAAGAGGAGGGTTCCTTGGTGGTGAGCAGTGGTGGTGTGGACGGCTGGCCCAGGTAGCCCGGCCACTCAGATGTTTTCCTGATCAGGGGATGAGAGATCTGAGGAAAGGAACAGAGCAACAGGTTGTGAGTCACAGTAATAACAAAGGGTGACACTGGAGAGTAATTCAGGGCATGTGCAGTGAAGAGGGAGGCTGCCACAGACAAGAGAAATAAGCTTGAACTGGAGCCAAGGGGAGGACAGAGGGAGATTTAGTAGAATATGAAATTTACAAGGGAGGAGGAGAAGAGATATGCGGGGTTTAAGAGCAGGGGGAGGGTGGAGAGAAAGAATGTTCTGCTGGATGTACGAAGCTCATTCACAGCTTGTTACTCTAACCTCTAGGCTATACTGCCAGCCCTGATATAGGGGGACAGAGGATTGTGGGTCACCTTGGAGATAGGGAACAGAGCCACTATTCTCACTGGTGTATCTACAGACCTCTGGCACAGGGGGTTGAGTTAGATAAGGTACTGGTGGAAGCCTTTAGCAAACTGGCAGAAAATGAAAGAAAATACATTATGGTTCTCAAAAAAGTGGCAGGGAAGGTAAGGGAGAAAAAGATAGCATTCAGGAAGCATAAGGAAACACAGAAGGAGCAGGACAGAGAACTGTACCAGTTAAAGCAGAAGGAAGTGGAGAAGGTAGTCAGAATAGCAAAGGCCCAAAACAAGGAAAAGATAGCCAACTTGGTTAAGAAGGGGGATAAAACCTTTATAGGTACATTAGGGAGCAAAGAAAGACAAAGGCACGGATACTGAGGCTGAATAAAGAGGAAGGTGGTTGGGCAGAGAGCAACAGTGAAAAGCAGGGATACTGAACAAATATTTCTGCTCAGTATTCACAATGGAAAAGCAGGGGAGATACTAATCAAGCCAATAGAAGCACTCTGGATAGGGAGTTGATATTAATCCTTTCACAGAAGAAAGTGTTCTGAAAGAACTCTTAAAACTGAAGGTGGATAAAGTAATGTGGCCTGATGGAATTCACCCCAGAATTCTAAAAAGAACAAAGGAAAGAACTAGTAACACCACTGACTACCCTTTTAATAAATCATGGGAGGATGGTGGTACCGAGGACTGGAGAAGGGTGGATGTGATTCCTTCACAAAAATGGGAGCAAGACAGAGGCAGGAAACTACAGACTTGTCAGTTTGACCTCAGTGGAAGGGAAAATGATGGAATCACTTTTGAATGAAAGAATTGTTGAGTACCTAGAGGCCAGTGGGGCACAGGACCCACGGCAGCATGGATTCACAGCAGGAAGGTCATTCAAATCTAATTAATTTCTTTGACTGGGTGACCAAAGTAGTAGACCAGGGAGGGGCTGTGGACATGGCCTACCTAGACCTTAGCAAGGCACTTGACACAGTCCTGCACAAAGATTAATAAACAAATTAGCCAGCCTGGGAGTGGGTCCCAGGGTGGTAGCCTGGATAAAAACACTGGCTGGGAAACAGGACACAGTGGGTAGTAGTAAATGAGTCCACAGTGAAGAAAGGATGGTTACTAGTGGGGTACCACAGGGTTCAGTACTGGGCGTTCCTTTTAATGTCTTTATAAGTGACATTGCAGAGGGACTAGAAGGAAAGTATGTCTCTTTGCAGATGACACAAAGATCTGCAACAGGATTGATATGCAAGGAGGGGTGGAAAGGATGAAAAGGGACTTGGCAAGGTTGGAGGAATGGTCAAATGTATGGCAGCTTAGATTCAATGCAAAGAAGTGCAAAGTAATGCACCTGGAAACAAAACCCAGGGCAAGAGTACACAATGGGGGTGAGATACGACAACAACAAAATGGAAAGGGACCTGGGAGAGTCATATCAGATGACCTAAGGGTGGGCCAGCAATGTGAGAAGGCAGTAAGGAGGGCTGGGGGATACTGGGATGCATATGGAGAGGTATCACCTGTAGAAAACAGGAAGTTGTTGGCCCTCTGTTCAGACAATTGGTAAGACCACATCTGGAGTACTGTGTACAGTTCTGGAGCCCTCATCTCTGCAAAGACATAGACAGGGTGGAGGCTGTCAGAGGAGGCAACAAAATGGTGCAGGGTCTGCACCAGAAGACATATGAAGAAAGATTAAAGGAGCTTAAGATGTATAGGCTTGAGGAAAGGAGGGAGAGGAGGACATGATAGAAACTTTCAAATACCTCAAGGAATCAACAAAGTCCAAGAGGATAGCATCTTTCAGAAAAAGAGATGTGCAAGAACAAGGGGCACAATTTGAAGATAGAAGGGGAAGGCTCAGAGGTAATGTGAGGAAGTATTTCTTCACAGAGAGGGTTGTAGATGCATTGAACAGCCTTCCTGAGGATGTCATAGAGTCAGAAACAGTGGAGAAATTCAAGAATGCATGGGATAGGCATAAAGCAATTCTAGTGGGGTAGGAGGATGTAGGCTGTTGGTTAACTAGGATCTGCAGCTTATCCATTCGGTAGGGAAATGGGCAGACTAGGTGGGCCAAGTGATCCTTATCTGCTGTCAAATTATATGTTTCTATGGGTACTGCTGTTGGGAGACTTCATTCTGTCAGATATAGATTGGAGCAGCACAGCTGTGGCTTCATCTAGAAGCAGGGACATCATAGACTCCCTGCAATGGGCATTCCTCAGACAACTAATCAGTGAACCCACTTGAGATGGGGCAGTATTGGACCTAGTACTCACTAACAGAGACAGTGTTTCAGATGTCAAGGTGGGAGGCCACCTGGGAAAAGTGATCACCATACAGTGTGGTTCAATAAAAGGATGACTGCAGAATTGAACCACACAAGAGCAAGGGTCCTGGACTTCAGGATTGCAGGTTTTATCAAGATGGGTGAATGCCTCAGGGCTGTCCTTGCAACATGATGACCTGGGGTGGAGGAACAGTGGACAAATCTAAAATGAGGCAAAGTTAACATAAAAACCTCTGCATCAAGCACGTGAGCAAAAGCGAAGGAAAAGAGACCACTATGGTTCTTAGAAGAGGCAGCAGAGAGGATAAAGGCTAAAAGGTTGCATTCAGAAGGTTTGAGGAGATGGAGGAGGAGGAGGATAGGAGGTGTATCAGAAAGTAGAGGGAAGCATGGAAAGCAATAAGGCGCATGAAGGTGTAAACAGAAAAGAGAATATCCCTGGTGGTAACAAAATGGAAAAATGCATTTGTTTAAGTATGTAAGCAAAAGAGGAGGAACGGGAAGGATTGTAAGTTTAAAAAGTGAAAGGGGAACTGTTTTGGGGACCAGAAAATGCAAATATCTTTAACAAATACCTTTGCTGGTGTTCACAGAAGAAGGAGATGGTGAGGGACCAGAAAGAAGTAACAGGAGCTATGGAAATTGGAGATGGACACTAGTCCTTTTACAGAAGAGAGAGTCCTGAAGAGATGTGATAATCTGTAAGTGGACAAAGAAATGGGACCAGATGAAGTGCATCCAAGGGTACTGAGAGAGTTAAGAGAGAGGTACTGGCAGCAGCTCAAACAGTCCTGTTTAACAGCTTGCTGTAAACAGAAGTGGTTGCAGAGGACTTGGGGGGGGTGATGTAGTCCCATTTCTCAAAAGTGGTGGTAGGTAGGTAACTGGCAAGTCAGCCTGACATCAGTGGTGGGAAGTAAATAGAAACACTTCTGACAGACAGGATTGTGGAATATCTTGAATCCGATGGGTAACAAGATCTGAGGCAGCGTGGATTCATGGGGAGGTCATGTCAAACAAATCAGAAAAATTTATTGACTGGGTGATCAGAGAATTAAATCAGGGTGGAGAGACGGACGAATGTGGCCTACTTAGATTTTAGTAAGGCTTTCCAAAGCCGTTCCTTATAGGAGACTAGTAAGAAAGCTGGGCAGCTTAGCAGTGGGTCCAAAGTGGTAAACTTGCTAAGAAATTGACTAGAAGATTGACAACAAAGGGTGGTGGTAAACAGAGTTCACTCAGAAAGGGAGGGTGACAAGTAGGGTGCCTCTGGGATCAGCACTGACCGGTCCACTTCAATGTCTTTATAAATGAGATTCCAGAGGAGCTGGAAGGAAGGTCTGCCTTTGCAGATGCCATCAAAATGTACAACAGAGTGCACACCCCAAGGAGGGGTGGAAAGGATGAGCAAAGACCTGAGAAAAATAGAGTGGTCAAGGTATGGCAGCTGGGTCTCAATGCAAAAGTACAAAATAATGCACTTAGGGCACTGGAAACCAGTGGCAGAATACAAAATGGGGAATGGTATTTATGAACTGTTAGAAGAAAAGACCTGGGGAAATTATATACATGAACTAAAGGCAGCGATGAAAGTGACAAGGAGTTGAGCGGGCTTATGGGATGTTGGGGTGCATAGGAAGGGGTAACACCAGCAGAAGAGAGAGAGATTGTGTTGCTCCTGTATAACTCACTAGTAAGATCCCACCTTGAGTACTGTGTCCAGTTCTGGACACCAAATCTCCGGAAGGACATAGACAAAGTGAAGATGGTCCAGAGGAGGGCAACTAAAATGGAGTAGGGCCTGCATCAAAAGCTGTACAATGAGAAACTAAAAGCCCTATGATAAGAGCTAAAGGAGCTCAAATATCTACACCATGGAAGAGAGGAGGGATAAGACATACATCACTGGAATAAGTAAGGTACAGGAGGAACATATTTTTCAGAAAAAAAGGATCTCAAGAACAAGTGACATGCTATGAAGCAGGAAGGGTAGATTCAGGAAATATGTGAGGAAGTATCTTCACAGAACGAGTGGTGGATTCCTGAACAGTCTTCCACCAAATGTGTGGAGATGAAGATGGTGGTGGGGTTCAAGAATATATGGTATAGGCATAAGAGTATCTTAGTGGAAATAAGGGGGGAGAGCCGAGACTGATTAGGGTCTCGTGAACTACTTTAGAGTAGGAAAATGGGCAGATGGGTATTCCAGGCAGTCCTCATCTGCTTTCAGATTCTGTGTTCATATGTGCAGACCTTGAAAACAAAACACCTGTGAATATAATTTACTTAGATATTAGGAAAGCCTTTGCTATTAGGGCTGGCAGTTTAGCCTTAGGGTTAGAGTAAGAGCTGTAAATTAGGTTGGTACATCCAGCAGACCTGGGTTTGATTCCCAGCCACCACTTGCATAATGTGTGACTCTGAGCCAGTTACCTAACTTAGGTTGCCCCTAAAAACAGGCACTTGTGCAAAGAGGGCCTTACTGGGTTACCAAAGAATAAAATAAATAAAATACATTGTACACATTAATGAAAAGTTGAAAAAGGAAAATATAAATAGCAAAATCATGAAGTGGGTATATAATTGGTTAAAAGACAGATCACAACAGGTGGGACTAAGAGGAACTCTCTTGAACAATCAACAGTGGGGTACATAGAGGATCAGTGTTGGAGCCAGTAGTTTCTCCTTTTTCTTCTATGATATGCATATAAATGTTAAGGGGCTCCTGGTTAAATATACCAATGATATTAAACTGGGTTGGATGAGTGGCTGCTCCACAAAATTGAGAAATCATTACTAAAGATCTACAACATGTGTAGGAATGGGCTAAAAACAACCACGGGCAATTCAGCCATTCTAAATGTGTAATGATACACATGGGAAGAACAGCATGAGACAGGACCATGTACACAGTGGGAAGAACACAAACAGAGCTGAATCTGAACGAGATCTGTGGATCATAATAAATGAAGATCTATGATTCAAAAAAAACAATGTAATAAAATTACAGGTACAACAAATAGAGTAGTAGAAAAACATAAAAAAACTTCATTTCAAAAACAGAACAATGTATCATATAGAAATACAAGTCTTACGTGATACCAAACCTTGATTAGGGTTCACAAGTATGAAACTGATAGAAAAAGAGAAATAAAACTTATTGAACAAGTCCAGCCCAGAGTGAGTAAACTAGTGCCAAAACTAAGAAAACTTGACTACCAGGAAAGACATGACATCATGGGATTGTTCTCACTAAAAGAAAAAAGAAACAAAGGGAACATACTAGAGATGTACGAAAATAATAATGGACAAGGAGCTTATGAGTAGTATGCAGATATCCCTACATAATAAAGAATGTAATTTAAGATCTCACAATCAACAGAATTAAATAACACCATCAATAATAATAGACGAGGATTTTTGCACAAAGAGTAAGAAGAATTTGAAATAGTTTACAAAGACATATTGTTGAAGCAAAAATGTAGCATCCTTCAAAAGTAGACTAGATATACACATTCTTGAATGTAGTTGGGAAATATGGACCCAATAACTGGGAGAAATAATTTATGAGCAACATCGCCTTCTGTCTTAGAATTAGTTAATAGCACCAAATATATATAGGATATTGAGGGTGAAATAATGCAATGCAGGGACACTGAAATGATATGACGTTTTGGGGAAAAAGCTATATCAAGAAGCTGGTCGCTCATAAATTTTCACCTTGGAGAAAAATGAGGCTGAGGAGGACATGATCACAGTTTTTGGCATACTTGTGTATCAGCAAGATCGAACTGATGCAGATGTTTAATCTGGTGTCTTCCGCTATAACACAGGGGCATGCCCTGAAGTACAGGGCTTTAATTCAAGGGTAATGTTAAAAGCACAACTTCCAGAGGATGGTGATCCTATGGAACAGCCTACCAGTGGAGATAGTGAACATGAAGAAAGTAAGGTCTTCACGGTGAGCCTGAACAAATTTCTGCTTACTGAGGGAATCACTGTCAACCTGGGTTGTAGACTGGGTAAGGAGATCTATTTATTAGTATATGTTTGCACAGCATATTATTCATCCTTGTTTAGAGTGTGTATTTGTTGGACATGATGGACCTGCAGTCCCTTTTGCCTTAAATTACAATGTTACTATGCTACTGTAGATTGAAATGCCTGGTAATCAAAGTCATTATAATTCATACTTAGACATCAGAATTGTGACTGTTACTTACCTTACATAGAACCTCAATAAGAACATTCACAATCCTTGCATTAACAGAATCTGATTTAAAATGCTGTTGTTGTTTTGCAAAAAAAACTAAGATGTTCACATACTGAAAATGATATATTTCATGAACTGAATTTACAAATGTTGTCCATCATTTGTTGTCCTTCAAATACAGGTATTATAAATAAAGAATGAATATCAAAAGATTGATGGTGAGTGGTTATTAAGACACTGCACACCACTTCAGACTTGCTCTTGTGGTTTTAATATCATCATGATCCTATAGTCTTGTAAACCACATCCATCTGTCTGTCTATCTATCTATCTATCTATCTATCTATCTATCTATCTATCTATCTATCTATCTATCTATCTATCTATCTATCCCTCTATCTCATACTAACTATGTAAAGAACAAGTTTAAGCAATACATGCTGAGAATAAGTCAAACCTGAATATTGGTTCTCAGATGAAAATGAGTCTTACAGTTATAGGATCCAGATTTATTTATTTTATTTATTTATTTGTTTTTGTTAACCAGGTAAGCACACTAGACAACAAATGCCTATTTTCAGAGTGCGACCGGAGGTTACAATACAGAAACAATAAACATGGTACATATTCAGGGTAGCATACAGGCCTGCAACTACATGTGGGCCAGAGAGAATACAGTACACAGTTCATTACATGAACAAGGAACAATCTCACCCACACACAGGGTGGGGCCAGAGTACAACATATAGACAATAGTACAGACTCAGAGCTAACAAACAAGAAATGCGGCTACAAGCTCAAAACGATAAGACCACATTGTGGCAAGGGTGAGGAGAACAACAAGGTACAGGAGGCTGAAGGGGGCCCTGAATCAGGAGCACCCCTATGTGGCGGTCGGAAAGACAGGCAAGGAGTAGAGTGAACATTGCAGTGGACAGCATAGAGCTAGTAGGTGAGGAACCCAAACCTGGGGACCACCACAGCAGAGGCAGGCATGAACTGCAGGGGAGTACTGGCCAATCCAGAGGCAGGCCCCAGTGGGCAGGACAGGAGATGGCGAGGGACTTCGGGTGCCCCAAGGAGGGAGCTAGAAGGGTAGGGGACCTCTGATAGCGGAAAGAGGGAAAAAGTGCTGTCCGGAGGGAGGTGGGGCCAGGAAGAGCTATAAGGTGGGAGAAAGGTGGCCATGGAGAGCAAATAAGTGCAGGAGGGGAAGAGGCTGAGGTCGAAACCACGATGTCTTAACATGGACAGGTCTGATACAAGGACCACTTGGAAAAGTCTGATTGCTCTGCAGTTTCATCACTCTACAGTTCCATACTTGAAGGATTCCTTTCATTATTCTTCTGATCTCTCCACCACACTACTCTACACACTTTTTAACACTCATCTGATTTATCCTTTTTCCCTCAAGTACTCAAAGGGTGATCTTCATCTCATTTCCTTTTCCCATTTTAAAGAGCTTCAGACTAGCAGAAACTTTGTTTAGATTAACATGGCAAGAGATTTTAGGGTAAAACTAAAGAAAAAGTGTTTTCTTAAATCAGTGGAAAAAGGACAGTGAAGCAAAGAGTAGGACTGATAGTCACAGAATCTGGGAAGGTTATAGCATCAGAGGAAGCATTGGCTGCAAAAAGGCTAAATGGATATATAATCTCAGCATTCACTACAGACTTACAGAGCTGTGGGAGACATGCCACATCAGGATAAGCCACTCAGGAGACTGGAAGAGGAGGATGGTTGCAGCACAATATTATGAGCAGGAATGAAACAATTTGAGGAAGCTGATTGGCTCAGAGGTATTTGAAGTGATTTCATCCCACTAAATACTCACTGCTTCAAAAAGCCTTCAGTGAGCAGCTCTCTCATCTACAATCTCTCCACCAGCAACAATCACCAACTCCCTCAGTCTGCTACACAGAATCCCACCACGAATAGCTGCTGTGGTCTGGAGCAATTTAGATCTTGAGACACACAGAAATTGCTCAGAAATATGCCACACTTACACAAATAAACTGCCACCAAATGTGACACAAACGTAAAAGCACCCACTCTTAATAGAACAGTGGCGTGAACACTGCTATGCCAGCCAAAACCAGCAACATCTCAGAATGTCCAGGAGGATGGCATGAGTGGAGCTCGAGTGACTGTAACAAAGAAAAAGAAAAATAAGGATCCCAAAACCAGCCGCAATATGTGTATTTATTTTCTTAAAACAGTTCTATTAACCAGCCCTCCAGTACACTTATTGATTGCCACCATGAATGTGAAAGTTTCCAACTCAATTCTTTTCCTTATAGATTGCCCTTTTCAAGACTGTTTTAAAAGAAAAAAAATCCACACAAAGTTTGCCAAGTCCCAGAGTAGGAAGCAGGACCAGGTCAAATGCAGGAGAACACAGTACACTTCCTGTAGCAGAGCTGTGAGAGTGAGACACAGTGCACAGCTGCACCTCCTCCTGGAACTCCACTCACAACAGCACCACCTGCTGTCCAGAGCCTTCCAGGAACCATTTTCTCAAAGATACTCCTCCAACACCCCAAAGCAGGCATTTTAAAATAATTTTCAAAATGTATTAAAAGTTTTTGTTTATTTTTTTTCAGTGCTAAAACATTTAATTCAGTTCATAATATCAATAATGCACTCCAGAGTGTGGTATATCATGGGATTTCATCACTTCTCCAGGTGCTGGACACACTTGGCCTGTGGCCTTGTTCCCACCACCGAGGTGTGATAATATCCCACGATATACCACACTCTATCACATTATTATTAATTATATCACACCTTACTTATGTAATGTACAGTTATGGAATCTGAGGATGAATAATGTACAAGAACTTTAGGACAACACTGGCAATGATTATGAAAGATCAGATTTTGAAACATCTTGACAAATTTCAGCTGCCAATGGAGAGTCAATGTTGGTTTCTTTTTTTATCACAGCTGTTATTTTCCACCTTGCTGTGCAGCACTTACAGTGGGGCATCCAGCCACCAGCTGCCTGCCGACAGAGCACCAGGCTCACTCGCATGATAAGGAATCCAGCATTGCTGTCACCAGTCAGCCACAGGGCCTCCCCATACCCTGTTCAGCCAGACTGGCCCCAGACCCCCAGAGCAATTCCACGAGAGTCCTCCCAGTGAGGCAGGGCGTGGCTATCAAGCTGCACAGTCACACCCAGCCATTTTCCTCCAGTAGGTCCCCTGATGAAGCACGAATATGCAATGACGCTCATGCACTGACATGCAGACATCTGCCACACTCCCCTTTGCTAGCACCTGCATCTGCAGTACCTCTGGGTGTCTCAAGGGGCCACTGCAGCATGGTGTGCTACCCCAGCCCACCCTAGGACTAGGAGAGCTGTCAGCAGATGCTCGATCCTAGTCATCCCCTGTCGACTCGAATGGCCCAAGCTCATTCCTGAATCCAGGTCGCGGTGTGGTATGGGTGTGGCATCCAGCACCTCAACCCTCCTCACCACCAGTTCGGCAATGTTGGTTTCTTAAGGAGAGATGTTATTAGACAGGAGAAAGGCAGCTGATGTGACATACTGTACTTAGATTTTAGTAAAAATTTCTCCTTGGTTCCTTTTGAGAAGTTGGTTTGTAAGTTGAAGAAATTTAGAATTGCAGGGTATAGTACAATAGGTAGAGAGATGGTAAACAATATTGCTCAGCAGGTACAGTAGTGGTGCATGGGATAGCATCAGACTAGAAGTCACCAGTGGGTCCCCTTAGGGTACAGTGTTGGGACCACTTCTGTTCAATGCATTTATCGATGACCTGCAGTCAGAAATCTCAAGTAAGATCTAAAAGAAGCAATGTACGGTATGTTACATGTTTTATCTAAACCTTTGTATTCTACAGTATTTTGACACCCCCACACCCATCATATAAAATGTCATATTTTGCCTGCTGTGAGACTGGTTTAGCATTTTATTCTGGATATGAAATATTTAAATAATTGTTTTATATATGACTATTGCCAGGTTTCCTTTAATATGCCCAATTGTTTTTAAACAGCCATTGTCCCATAAGGCCAGGCAAGTAATATCTCCTTCATGCTCCTCTACCTTATATGCAAGAAAGTGATTTAAAAAGTCAGACTTGATTCTCTGTAGCGAAATTTGAAAGTGTGATTCAAGCTGCAAGCAACCTCTTCCATTGTACTTGCAGAGAATGTATAGAATACTAGAGCATTAACTCTAGAAATTCTGTGTGTTAAACATGCTCATCTTTGATTAAAGCAATGAATGAGAATTTCCATATGCACATTTTTAGTGGGGAGGGAAACATGTGTCTGTTGAAAACCCATACATATCCATCATTTAAGATGTCCACTAGTTCCAACATTCATGCCAATAAAATGTTTCCAAAATCCAGACTTAGAACCATGGAATGAAAGTATACACTGTGGATCAATGTATTAAACTGCAAATGGACTGGTATCTATACAACTGTGGAATTATTGCTGCAAGTGGGAAGATGAAGACTGGATCTGGTGCATAATGGTATGTGTCTGCATGAACTGTACATGTACACCTGCAGGTGGGATAGAAACAACAAATGAAAACCATATAGTTGAGCATTCATGATGGAAGTACTCTTGGGCCTCAGCAAACTGACAGACTGCCAGCTTCAGAATTACAGTGAAGCCCACCAGGATGAAGTGCAGTGTTACAGTTTCCTGCATGATAAAAGGATGAACTTCCAATATAATTGCCTTGTTTCCTGCAGCAGTGTTGCTGCAGAATTGGGTTTCATCCTGGTGAGCTTCACTGTACATAGACCCAGGAGGAGCTTTGGATATTGACTATCTGCTATTCTTACCTTGGAGGGTAATGCCAGGATAGGAGTAGGAGGTGGGTGGATAAGAAATGGGAACAATAAGCACAGAGCTGGAAGGTTACCTACCAGACAGGGCTTGGTGAAATTTGCAAATTCTAATTTCACAGAATTTTTGTGAAATTTCACATTTCATTTTTTAATGTTCTAAGATTTTAATTGCTCATAACATAGTCAATATTATAGCTACATATCTGATATTTGGAATTCCTATTCCTCGAAAGAGGTGGTAATAAGATTCCAACATTCATGGCATTTGCATGAGATGAGGAGATGTTATAGGAGTTCATAATCTGGCAATTTATTATTCATGTGAATATTTCAGAAAATAGTTCTATGCTATCAACTTAGTCACCTTTGGAGCTATATAATTGAAAATGTAAATGCATACTTTCTTGGAAGAGTCCTATGAACTGCTAAATGGAGCAGAAATTTGTTATGTAAATTATAAGGTACAGGAGTTCAAAATTTTGCAATTTATTTGTTAAAGTTGTGAAAATGTTCAGAATATTTGGATGTTTATGGCTCCACTGCTATTGCAGGTATAGAGTCAGATTTGGCATGCTTACCAAAGTAAGTTTGTCCTGAAATCTAATTAAGCTGGATAAATTTGGCTTAGTTAGTTAAAAGTTATTGTGGATACTTTAGAAATAACTAATTGGAAAACTTTGCTCAGAAATTTAAGTATGCATAATAGATAATGCCACTAGAGTTCTATTTGTGAAATTTAACTTTCACAAAGCACTTATCACCATGAATCACGCAGTGATGAAAGTGAACAGAAACAACAGGAACTAAGTTCCTGTACCTTTTGCAGTAGGAACAGAGTTCCTGTACTTCTTCCCAGTGATACTGGAACTGAAATTCTTAAACCAGCAAAATAATGATAGTTTCTGGGCCTATGATCTGAAATCAGGTTCAATCACAAAATTTGACTTGTACAACAATGATATTTTCCTAGAAATACCTCAATATCCTAATTGAATGCAATAGTATCTATACAGTTATCCGTCAGATTGAGGAACTTCATTCTGCATTTCATATCTCCAGTACCCGACTTCCTGTACTTCTTGTCTACCACTTGCACCACTGGAATCACAATGCCTACACTAGCATCATGGCCTTGTAATACCCCTCAAACAGTGCATGCATTAGTGATCCCAACATCACGCTTGTACCTTGACTGAAAATATCCAGTTACTTCTGTCACAATGGACTAAGTTGCAACTAGTTGTAAGGTTTGGCATTACTTGATGCCACTGTTTTCAAATAGTAAAAATATACACTGTTATCTACAGGGTTGTTAAAGAGTCAGCAGGTAGCAGTGTACAGAAACGATGCTTCACATGCATGTGCATCCCCAAGTCATTAAGTCAGTGAGTGCTTGTGGTTATCTGGCATATACGGCAAGAATTTAGGCAGCTGCACAATGATGTTCATGACTGTTTTATGGTTTGTCACTTATGATGGTGACCTGACACTTGCACTAGAGTACTTTTACTATGGGGCCTCCTATGAATGCTGCCTTATTGCCATGTTACCCAGTCTTTACCTTCCTCTACAGTGCAACTCAAGTGTAGACTGAGCAAAATGTATGGACACAGCTTCAACAAAATATCATGACATTCTACAATGTCACAAAAGCTCATGGAATTCAACCTTAATTAGTGATGTCATTTGGGAATCTTTGGCTGTTATAACTTTTCTAGCCTCTGAGCAACAGATGAGAGAGCTGACACACTCAGCCTCTTTTTTTAATTCTGTTTTTCCCTGGGCTGGCACCTCATCTCTCAAGGATATACACTGTTCACAGAGAATATCCTGATCAGGCTGAACATAGACATCATTCAGTTGGCTACTGGGTTTTCTCCATCATTTTCTTTCCTCCCATCTCCTCAGGTGGGGGCAGTGCCTCTGTCAGCTTCACACAGCCACAGTTTTTCTGTGGTAGGAGACGCCCTGGCACAGCCACAGGGGTTGCTATGTTAATGGAACCCACTGCCTTGTCTGACTGAGATGCATTGCCAAGGACAACAGTTTCAACCCTGGTGTGCCTCTTGACATGACTTCATGGGATCTCTTTTCGTACCTGGGTCATCAGTATGGCAAGCTGACACTGTGCTGCTGAGACATGGGGTGGTCTGAAATCCTGGTATTTAGGGTCAATGAACCTAAAAAATTGTTATATTCTGTTCACCAGTTTTAAAGTTATAGGTGCTCAAAATTCAGCAGTTTATATAATTGCAAAATGTAATTTTAAAATGTACAAATGTTTGGAGGCTTATAACTCAGTCACCTTTAAAGACAGAGATCTGAAACCTGTTACATGTCTGTATGGGCCCTGGTAAAGTCAGTGCAGAAAATATGGTGCAATATGGACTAGTGCTTTAGAAATTCTGCAGTTTACATTATTGCAAAATGTTATTTTAAAACTTCTGAAAGTCTGGATATTTTAACTCCGTCACCTTTAAAGACAGAGATCTGAAACTTGGGACACTTCTGTAAGGGTGTTGGTAAATTCAGAATACCCAATTGAGTAATCTAGACTAATGCTATTCAAGTAAGATGGAAATAACTGAAATCACAATTCTGGTGAGATATTGCAAAAGTGTTGCAGAAATAAAATCAGCATTTTGCTAGAGTTTCACTGGTGGAAGATAAATTTGCATAGCACCTACTACCAAAGGAAGGGCCACTGTGGAGAAACATACAGTAGGGAACTACTGTAAACAAATATAACTTTAAAGTGAAGGTTGTTGTTTATGGTGACTAATTACTAGTGTATCGCCATGAAGGTAATCTGTTTCACTAGGAACAAAATTAAACAATAACTCATAAAGTAGAGCTGTGTTGTCATGAGATAACATTTCTGGATAGATTTCAACAAGTTACAAAATGTTTTCTGCATTTGCATTACTTGCAAAATGACTGTTAGATTACTGAAAATATCACAAGTGCCACAAGACATTTGTCAAAAATGGACATATGCCCAAATTTTGTCACATGCATCATTTCTGTTCTGCAAAGACAGAAATGTGTCACAAAAACATCAAAATGTTTAAGAATAGCCTACAGATTTTTTAGCACTTCAATGATGCAGATACAGGAGAACAACTGCCACAATTCCTTTGTCAAAACCATCAAAAAAACAGGCCTTCACCTCTAAGTATCTTATCGAGCCTATAAAATAGTATTGAGTCTAAGGTTTGATTTAAGTAAACATTTAAGTTATTATCCTGGTGTATGATGGTAAACATTTAGTTCAATCTCACAACCATGACTATGTTTTGCTTTTCATAAGTCAAAAAGCTACAGATGAAAGGCAGGAATTTCAAAGGGTACCTCCTGTTTTTACTTCAGTTGTGCAAAATTGTGGCAGAAGGTTAAAGCACATTAATGGGTGGTCTAACTGTGTTCAAACATCTCTACTGATCTTAGGAATTTCATCAAATATAGCAACACTTGCATCAGAAAATTATGCTTTTGTCATCTTTCATGCAATATGCCTTAATCTGGGAAATGGTTGTGAAAACCTGAACTCCTTTGAAAATAAGGTGCATGTATGTTTTCATAATTTGGAAGAATGTTGACTGAGCAGAAAATCACCCTTGCTTCTGGATCCTCCTTTTGAAATCCCTGCCCAGACTGTTTTAAAATCATGACTAAGACTTGGTCCTGTAATGCAGATTGCATTTTATTAACCTTTTATATTATTCCCCTAATGTGCTGCTGTTCCCTGTTGATATCTAACTAGAATTCCTTCCATTACTACTAACAAGTATGCCCACATTCTCCATGACTCATCCCTATGGTGGTGCCTTCAGTAGGCATCCACCTCCTCAACACATTGGGTGTGCAGAGGAGTGTGTGGTACAGAGCTTGAAAGTAGTGACGGTCTGTCATCCTTGCAGTGGGTGGTCCTTTCTGTACCTCTCTGTGCATCATCCATTCTACCACAGATTCCCTTGGAGGAGGCTGGGTGCTTGTAATCAAAGTAGGAACAAGCAAGTGAGGAAGACTCAAACTCTTATAAATGTAGTTAATGAAGATACTTAATTGTCTTAGAACTACAGCAATGTAGCCACCAATAATGCTAATGTTGTATGGCCTTGTTTAACTTCTTCAGGGCCCATGGTGATCTATCTTAAGCTCCTTTTCAGTCAAACACAAATGGTAATTTTACTAATTTTTTTCAGTGAGCAAACCTGCCTGTGTTGCTTTCCCTGTCAGAATATTCTTTTCTCTAAATGTGGGTTGTGTAGTAACGTCCCAGACTAGCATTAGACAGGTATCCATTGTGCCCTAACAGTAGCTGGTATTCAGAGACCCTCCTTGACTCAGCAGAGGGACTGCTGTTGGAGCAGAAATGCCATGCTCCCTTCCATGGAGTAGACAGCCCTACAATTGGCAGTATGCCCAATCCTAGAGACACCAGGAAGTGGAGATTTGGGCTCACTTCTGAGCCTGGTCACATGCATGGTAATACAGTGTTGCTGTTGGGGTGGTAACACAGACACCATACTCTGAGAAACACCTGTACAGGAAGCCTTAGAAGTGCCAATGTGAAATATATCAGAAGCTTTCAGTCTGACAACCTACATGACCCCAAGAGGTTCTGATCACACATCAGCTACCTCCTCATAAGCAGAACTGGGTCCCCTAAGGTGACATCCTTGCTGCTGGTAGAACTGTTAGTGTAACCCTAGCTGCTGAAGCTTTCAGCAAGTTCTTCATGGGCATGGATAGGTCTAATCCACCCTGATTAGACCCTCCCAGTGCTCCCATCCTCTGGCTCTTTCCCCTCCACCCAGTCGCCCTGAGGTTCACTTCAAATTGGTTAAAAGAAGAAGGTATTGGCTTTTTTAGAGATTATAAAAGTTGAACATTCAGCTGCATGTGATAACATGGAACCCAGGATCCTGAGACTTAATGCCCCAGCACTTGCTGGACCTATAGCTGCTGCTTTCAATAGGTATCTCCTTCAGGGTGACATATCTAGTATGAAAAATTGCACATATTATTCTGGTGCACAACTGGGACCAAACAGCTGGTTGAACACTATCACATATAATATGATGGCAGATAAGGGCCAACCGATCCACCTAGTCTGCCCATTTCCCTACTTGGTTTGGCAATCCCTAGTCTTATCTGGACTGCGTTTCTCCCTCTGCTGTACAGCATGGTGCCTTTATGCTTATTCCATGCACTTTTGAATCCCCATACTATTTTCGCTTCCACCACCTCCGCTGGTAGGCTGTTCCACGGATCCACCACTGTGAAAAATACTTCCTAGCATTACCCCTAAGCCTCCATCCCCCAGCCTCATGTTATGTTCCCTTGTCCTTGTGCACCTTCTTGTCTGAAATGCTTCCTCCTGTACCCTGTTTATTCCTCTAAGGTATTTGAAAGCCTCTATCACATCCCCTCTCTCCTTCTCTCTTCCAGTGAATAGAAGTTAAGTTCCTTGAGTCTTTCCTCATAAGACTTGTGGTGCAGTGCATGTATCATCTGTGTTGCTCTTCTCTGGACTTCTTCCATTCTGTCTATGTCCTTCCTGAGATGCAGTCTCCAGAATTGGACATAGTATTGCAGATGAGGCCTCACCAGTGATCTATTCAGTGGCATCACCACTTCCTCCTCTTACTTGTTATGCCCTTCCAATGCACCCCAGCATTCTGTTTACCTTTCCACTGTTGTTTTGCATTGTTTGGATGACTTCATGTCATTGGATATGATAACCCCAGGTCCCTCTCCTGACTTGTGGTGGCTAGAACCTGCCCCCCTGTATTCCTCTCTTGGTTCTGTGTCCCAGGTGCATTATCTTGCACTTCTTATCATTGAAACCCGACTGCCAAACCTGTGACCATTCATCAAGTAGTCTTAGGTCTTTCTCATTTTATCTAGCCCTCCTGTGTGTCAACTTTGTTGCAGATCTTGGTGTCATCTGTGACTAGGCATACTTTCCTCCAATCCTCTGCAATGTCGCTATGAAGACATTGAATAGGACTGGACCCAGCACCGATCCCTGTGGCACCCCACTGGTCACGCCTCTCTTCAGAGTTTGTGCCATTTACTACCCCCAGGTCCTACTCTTTAGCCAATTTACAACCCACTTTACCACTTTAGAGCCCACACCCAGATTCCTCAATTTGTTAAGCATCTTCTATGTGGAATGGTGTCAAAAGCCCTGCTGAAATCCAGGTAGGCAACATCCACCTCCTCCCCCTGATCTACCACTCTGGTCACTCAGTCAAAGAAACTGATAAGATTAGTGTGACAGGACTTTCCTTGGTGAATCCATACTGCCTTGGATCTTTTGCACTATTTGACTCCAGGAACTTCACTACCATCTCCTTAATCAGGGACTCCATCAGCTTCTCCACCACTGAGTTCATGCTACAGGTCTGTAATTGCCTGCCTCCTCTACTTCCACTCTTGTGCAGGGGACCACCTCTGCCCTCCTTCAGTCCTCAGGTACCTCCCCATCTTTATTGATGGGTTGAAGAGGGTTGTCAGCAGACCTGCTATGACTTCCCTGTGTTCCTTCAAAACTCTAGGTGAATCCCATCTGGACCCATTGCCTTATCTCTTTACTTTCCCTAGTTCCTCCAAGACTCTATCCACCATAAATGGGCTAGTGTACACATCTCCCCTATAAACCTTCCTCATGAGTCTTGGCCCTCCTTTGCCTCTTCCTTGGTAAATACTGAGCAAAATACTTGTTCAGTATCTTAGCTTTTCAAGTCATCCTCCACCTACCACTCTCTCTCCATTCTTTAGCCTAACAATACCATTTCTGGTCTTCTTCCTCTCACTAATACAATGGAAAAGGTCTTGTCCCCTTCGTAATAGTCTGTGCTATTCCTTCCTCCATTCTTGCCTTAGGCCCTCTGACAGCTTTCCCAACTTCTCTCTGCTTCTCCACATACTTCCTCTGTCTTCTTTTTCTGTGTCTCTTTGAATTTAATGAATGCCTTATTTTTCTCATACTTTCGACTACTGACTTAGAAATCACAGTGGTCACTTCTTTCTTTGCTGTTGCTAAGCAGACTGACACATTGATTTGTCACTCCTGCTATGGATCTCTTGAGCCTAAGCCACTCTTCTTCTACACCTCCCTGTATCTTCTGCTGCCATGGCAATTTTGAGCTGTTCATAATCTCCACGAAGTTGGTCTTCTGGAAATCTAGGACCTTAATCTTTGTTCGGCTTTCTTCTGCCAACATGTTGATTCTAAACCACACAGTTTTAGGGTCACTGGTACCAAGGGACTTTCCACCTCAATATCCATGATTCTGTTCCTGTTTGTCAGAACTAAGTCCAGTACAGCAGCCAGCTGTGAGG
Organism: Neoceratodus forsteri; assembly: GCA_016271365.2. Lineage (NCBI taxonomy): Eukaryota > Metazoa > Chordata > Ceratodontiformes > Ceratodontidae > Neoceratodus > Neoceratodus forsteri. The sequence goes on from CM028131.1 coordinate 797,774,413, forward strand.
ATCAACCACAAGCTGCCTTAGGTTTGCCCATACCTTGGAGACATGAGGTCCTGCTCCTTGATGTGCTTGCAGTCTGGGTATTCCAATCAGCATCTGGCATGTTGAAGTCCCCATTAGTAGTATTCCCTTTGGCTGCCATATTATGGATGGCTCCACAAATACTAGATCTATATCCTCCCCTGCATGGGAGGCCAGTAAACTACTCCAGCATGGATGGTTGTTTTGTTCCCTGACTTCAGAGTGACCCACAATGCCTTTGCTTCTTCCCTGGATCCCTGAGCCTCCGTAACTTTAATCCCTTCCTCACATACATAGCAACCCTTCTCCCTCTTCCCCTCCCTATCCTTTCTAAAAGTGTATACCTGGTATGGCTGCATCTCAGTCATGGTTTCCTGCCTACCATGTCTCCGTGATAGCCACAATGTCCAGGTTTGTGTCTGCCATCAATGCCGTTAGGTCTGGGATTTTTTTCCCAGACTGCGGGCATTTTGCACATGACCTTCCACACTGTGTACCTGCTTAATATTCCTTGTGTATTGGTCTTTGACCTGTGCTGCATTAGTGATGTACCATCTGTTCTTCCCATTAACCATGGTAGTTTTACGGTTAGATATTATGCTTGTTATTGGGACCTCACTGCTTTCAGTTATGTCCTGTGGGGGCTATGATAATTTCTTTGACTGTCTGTGCCTCCCACTTGGTGAGTTTAAATGATCACTAAGGATGCACTTAAACTTCTCAGAGAGGATACCTTTCCCCGGATAGATGCATGCCATCCGGAGAATACAGTCCTTCATCCCTTCAGGTGAGGTTCCAGGACCCAATGAAGCCATACCCCCACCTCTCCGCACCATTTCTTAAGCCATTTGTAGAATTCAGTGATGTGGATGTCCCTCCCTTTCCTCTTGCTGAGAACAGGTAGCACCTCCAAGAAGGCCACTGAGTGTGCTACTTGCCCAAGACTCCTCTTCAGCTCCTGAGCTCTTCCTGTACTCTTCCTACATCTAGCCCCTTTCTAGCCAGGTCATTAATTCTCAGTGAATAATCACCTCCAGCTCCCCCTTCTCATTACTGCCCTTGCAATCCTAAGGATTCACTTGCACACCTTCCAAACTGTGCCTCCAGGTGTACATTATCTCCTCTCACTGTCCCGGAGTGTGGGTATTGAGACACAGACACCACGCTTAAAGTGTAAAACACACTGGTAGTATGGTATTTATTTTGAACATAAAGGAAAATAAGAACAGAAAATAAAATGGAAATAACGAAACATAACCAACTGCAGAGTGGATATCAACAGCAGCGGTCCCACAATCATCTGGCAGAGGTCTTCCTTTCACAGCAACACAGGTCGAATTACCCTGCTTAGTTTCAGGGATGCCTTATAGGGATCTCTGGTCACCTGATCCACCTGTTCCACCCCTAATCTAATACAAATTAATATAAAACTATACTAATACATAGTCTGGAGAATCTGATGGACAGGGAAAACATCAGATTGTATATTTACAAGAAAATGCACATAAAGTATGTTAATACATTAAAGAAAACAGTTCTGACACTTAATAAGCAAACATAAGGATTCATAACTCCACCCACTTTCAAGAGATTGACAGGTGGCATCCTATAATACAGCCTCTGGTTGGGGCCGCTGACTCCTATAAAAGCACCCAGAACACAAAGGTAGAAGGTAGGTTACAAACACCCTTATCTTCTCTTGGTTACCTGCTCTTTGGCTTCTCTGTTTTTATTCAATGAAACTTGCATTAAACATTCAAGGCAAAGCATTACTTAGCACTTTTCTTTAGTTTGGCACTGCTTTTGTTTCTGATTTGAATCAACACAATAATAGTAAAATAAACAGAAAAATAACAGCAAGGAAGTGCTGTAATGCTGAAGGGTGCCAGAGGCAGGGCTTCTGTAAAGGCTGCACACTGTTTACATTCTTATGTTCTCTGTCTCCTTTCAATAAAAAGAAGGAACCAGCATTTTCTTCATTTTACATACAGAGGGAGAAAGAGAAATATAAAACAGTAACTGCATACCTGCAGTTTCAACTTCTAGCATTTGCTATTTTGAGAGTTGTGACATGTGGCAAGAAAGCTCCACTCCCACAACTCTGCAGAGTGCATTTGCACATCTTCCCTCTCACACAGTCATGAGATGCATCCTGCATATTCCACAGCAGAAACTTAACATTGGGAACCAGAACACATGTCTAGGTGCTGCTGAGCTGCTTCTGGGGGAGGGGCGCGAGACAGTTCCACACATACTGGCATTTCTCCTCAGGTACCGTCAGATGGTTAAGTCCAGACTGCAGAGCGAGTGAGTTCTTGACAGGGACACCATGCAGGGAATTGAAACAGGGTCTAGGCTCACAAAAGAGGATCACTCAGCAAAATTACAAGCTCCAAAGCACGCATATGATGCAACAGTACAGGAGCACAACTGAATTTTACATTATAAGGCACGGCAAGTACCTTTTAGTTAGCAGCCATTCTGGGCAGGAAGAAAGGAAAACAAAGGGGAAGTATTGGCAGAAGGTACTTTAGTGGATGGCTGAGCCACTGAAGTAGAAAAGGAAATAAAGGAAAGATTTAAAGAAAAGGATGCTACTGCAGTAGACTTTAATAAGAGGAAAAGAGAATGCCCAGGAATGCCTGACAAGGAGGGGTGAGGGGCATCAACACTTTACACTCACTATTGCTACCTGCTCAGTCCCCGGACAATGAAGTCCCCAACAAGGATTTGCTTCCTTCTCTTGTGTATTATCCTTACATCTGCCCTTGGATTCCATCCTGGATGACCCCCTCAACCCCTATGGTGTTCACTTCCAGAGATGCTGTACGATCTCCGTGCTCTGCCAGGATGGCATAATAATTGTAGTGACACCGGCTGGAGGGTTACCTCCTTCCTGCCTTTCTCACCCTCCCAAGCCCACTGTAGTCCATCCTTCCCTACTTCTTGGCAACCTCTGAGGGAGCGGTGGTGGACATGGTGATCTCTGTGGAAAGTCACTTGTATCCTTGCAAACTCTGCTTAGAGTCCAGCTACCTCCTCTACAGAGAGGTACCTGCAGATAGGGCAGCACTACAGCATCCAGAAGGTCTTCTTAAACACAGCTGCCCCACATCCACTGAAAAGCACCACACCATCATCTTCCTTCTCCTATCCTGCCCTAACTGCCCCTTATTGCCCTGTACCCTCTGCTGCTCTTTCCTTCTATACCTTGTCCAGTGCCCAGCTATACATTGTTTTTGTACTGTCAATGCTCATTAGTGGTATAATGTATCAAGGATTGTAGATTTATGTCAGGGTGTGGTGTGTGGCTGTGTTGAGTACTGAAATAAGATGGCTATCATGTGTGTATGCAGTCAACTGGTACTGTATGATGCCACAGGCTAACAGTATAAAAGAAGTGATGCGTTAGGGGTGGGTGGGTGTGAGGCCAGGCGAGTGTCCCACCTGACCACCAGAGACAATTAGCTACACTAGTAAAAAAAAAAAACAGAAACTCAGCTGCACCAGCAAAATCCCCCAAACAGGTAACTTTCAAAATGAAGCCAGAAAACAACCTGGTCCCAACTGAAAGCAACAATAAGCTGCAAAAGAAACAATAAGAACAACAATACAATTTGCAAAATCAACAGTCACTTCCCTGAAATGAACTGATTTTCTCCTTCCATCCCCTTATGAGAATTTAACAGCTCATTTCACTGTAGTGCACCCTTGCTAAGATACAGGAAAGGCTAATCTATAATCAGATATAGTCCTACCTAGAGTTACATTGCATTTAACTGAAGTCCAACATGCCTTCAGGAAACTGCATGGGACTGATACTGCACCTTGTATGTCACACAACTGGCCTGGCCAATGCTATGGATGCTGGCCAGGCCACAGATGCAGTCTTTATGGACTTACTAAGGTATTTGACAATGTAAATCATGACCATATAGTGCACAAATTATGTATCCTGGGGTTTGATCACCTATCATGTATTTGGTTCTGCAGTTACCTCTCGGGGCACATGGAGCTTGTTAAATTGGCAGGCAGCCAGTACTCCTTATGGGCAATCACTGTTGGTATCCCCAGGGCTTGATTCTAGGTCTTATTCTATTTTCACTGTTCATAAATTATTTGCCTAATAACTGCGGTAATGCAAAAATACTGTTGTATGCCAATGATGTGGTTCTGTATAGATTCCACAGAAACCTATTTCAGATTCAGTCTGGCCTACGTGGACTTTGTCTCACTCGAGTCCTGGTTTCTCTTAAACTTGTTTATTTTGAACATGAAAAATGAAGGTCATGCTATTTGATACCCATAAACTTGGTCATGACTGGCCAAATCTTCTCAAAATTAGTACACTGTTGGGGGCATGCACAGATATTATGGAATCCGGTAAGGTATCTGGGAATCAAGTTTGACCAAGAACTTTCCTTAGGCCTCATGTTTAATTAGTGTTTAAAACCCTGAACCAGTAATTAGAGGTGGGAAAATATTGTAATTTCTTCCTTAGCATAACTTCTGTGAAATATCACAACTTTCATCTGAAGTTTCCAAACTTCCACCTGTTGCAGATTGGAAATCTTTGAACTGTGTATGGGAAATTTCCACCCTCTCCTGCTTTTTAGGAACTTTCCTGGTGGCTAGTGCCCCGGTCACTGATTGCCATCCATCACCCAATAAATAATAATCTCTCCCTGGTGGCTAGCTGTCTCTCCCCCACTGATCACCCACCATATACCTAAAAAAAACTTGTGGTTAGGGGTCCCTCCCTCCACCCGATCACCTGCCCTAATATTTAAAAAAATCCTTGGAGGATAGCAGTTCCTTCCCCACCTGATCGCCCACCTGACCAGGACATCATACCCTGGTGTCCAGTATAACACCCCATCATGATCCCGGCCTGTATAGTAAAAAAAGAAACATTTCTCATTGGTGGTCCTCTGACCCCTCCCCGATTGCCAGTCAGTGAATTTGATTGTATTCCCTGGTGGTCTAGTACAACCCCCATCCCAGGGCAGGCAGTCTCACCTCTGCTCCCTACCTGCAAACCTTAGCAGGCGACCAACACAGCCTCTCTCTCCCTCCACAGCCAGTGGCTCAATCGAATTGTCAGTGAATGAGCATGTGCTGGAACAAGCATGCATTCATTCACTGACAGCTCAGTACACCACTGACCATGTAGAAGAGAGGAGGGATGTGCAGGTCATCTGCTCAGGTTTGGGATGGGGAAGCAGGGTGGAGGGACACTGCCTGCCTGGGGTGGAGGTTGCACTAGACCATCAGGGAATAGAATTCAAATTCACTGACTGGGATTGGGGATAGGGAGGAGGGTTCCTAGACCACCAGGAGAAATGTTTATTTATTTTTTACTATGTAGGCCAGAGATCAGGATGGGGGGGTTACTCACACACCAGTGCATGTTCCAGTTGAGTGGGTGATCTGGTGAGGAGAGCCCCGAGCCACCAGGGATTTGTTAAAAAATGTGAGTGGATGATCGGGTGGGAGGAGGGAGACTGCTTGCTACAAGGGATTTTGTTTTTAAAATATGGGGCAGGTGATTCAGTGGGGGAGGGACTGCTAGCCACCACAGAATTATGTATATCAGGTGGTGATCAGTGACTGCAGGGCAGTATACACCAGGAAGTAATTTAATGACATTGGGCAGTGATCGGCAACCAGTGGGGGCACTAGACACCAGGAAATAATTTACTGTAGGGTGCAGGGCATGGAATTTCCACAAAAGTTTGGAAATGGATATCTAAACTTTCTCAGAAGCTAAAAGTCTTACTTTCACTGAAATTCCATCAGCGAAAGTGTATTTTTATCACACCTCTACAGATAGTTGGGCCAGCTCTACAGGCTGCACCCTACTTTAATAAAAAGGGCAGGCACTCAATTGTAAACAGTGTCCTTCTTCCTGTTATCAGCTATGGAGCACTACTTGCTCTCCTACCATCAAATGGTATGTTTCATTGCTGGGCTCTGTAGCTGGGAACATCAGTGCAGGGCACCTCGGCACTAAACTGGCCCCCCACCAACAGAGTGGAGGCTTCATCTCCATGTGCCTTCTGTGGCTCATAAACTCCTTTACTGTCCCCACAAAACATGGCTGACATCATGAAATTCAAACCACTTTAAAGGTCCCTCCAATCCACTTGATATAAACTAGCCACCATGTTGAGGGCACACTCTTCTTTTGGTCAGTTATACTTTGTGACTACTGCACCATGGCTATGGAACTATCTCCCCTCTAGGGTCATGGAATGCCTGACCTTTGAGTCCTTCAACTCCATCATGAAGGAGCATATATTTGTTAAGAGACCCTATGTCTGCTTTCACAGAATCATAGAATCATGCTGGCCAAAAGGACCATTAGGCCCTTGAGTCTGCCTGAGATAGCCCCCTACAATCACTTTACCTCCCCACTGCCCTCTCTCACCTTCCCTTCCTAGTCCAATGTAGTTATTCCATGCTCTTTCAAATTACTCCACTGTATCCACCTACACCACCAACTCTGGCAACCTGTTCCATGGTTGCACTACCCTCTCTGAGATGTAACACCTGTCACCTCCCTTAAATCTTCCCTGTCCAGCTTAAATGCATGACCTCTGGTGGTTTATGTTCACTCAGTCTGAAGACATTACCTCCCTTAAGCTTATTTATTCCTTCATGTATTTGAAGGTTTCACCATGTCCCTCTATCCCATCTCATCTCCAGCATATAAATACCAAGCTCCTCCAGCCTCTCCCCATATCGTCTCCCTGCATCATCTTGGTCACCCTTCTCTGTACCCTTTTCAACCTACCCTTTTCACCCTGCAAATGGGGCTTCCAGAAACGAACTCCATATTCCAGCTGTGCTCTGACCAATATTTTGTATACTGGCATGATCACCTCCCTCCTCCTACTAGTGAAGCCCCTTTCGATGCATGCCAAGTCTCTTGTTGCTTTCCCAGCTGCTCATTGACACTGACTCCTAACCTTTAATATGTCCATGGTCCCAATCCCCAGGCCCTTTTCTAGTTATGTGACCTGCAGTACCGCCACTCCACCCAAGGCAGTAAGTGGCCCTTGGGTTATTCCATCCTATGTGCATTATTTTGCACTTACTTGCATTGAAGTGCAATTGTCACTTTTCTGCCCACCCTCCAGTCTGGCTAGATCCTGCTTTAGCTAGCTTATCTGTTAATCTGATGCACTGTTTGTGTCTATGAATAGAGTTCATGTTCTATAGAACCAAATGCCTGTAAGGACTTATCTCTATCCTGTATCTAACTATTGATTTGTTGTTCAATGTTTTCTTTGGTCTATATTTCCATTGTTTGCACAATATTTTGTCTTACACATCTGCACAATATGTTTTATTATCTACATATATGTATATTCTTTCTATTTCATGTAATTAATTTTGGTCACTCCTGAAAAGAACTGCTTGTTTCAGTGAGCCTACCTGCTACCAAAATCAAATAAATAAATACATTTTTATGTTGAGTCACCATCTCTAATAAATGATGGCAAAGGTTCAGCACGCATCCTTTATTTCTCATGGAAAATGCAGAACTGCCAGGAGTTAAGTATTTTGTCACTTTACTATATTTCTTTCTGTCCCCCAAGGATCTCCTGTTCTGCAGCTTAGTGCCTCATGGGCACTTAAATCATATGGATGGTCTAATGTTTTTATAAGGTGCATGTGTTGACTTTTCTGATTTTCTTTTATGCCAATGCTGGAATAATGAAAACATATTGCTTCAGTAATGCATTGTGCTGGTTACAAGAGCTAAAATTATAAACTTTCCAAATCACTAACAGGAATTACTTTTTCAAAGTCACACTATTTATGATAATAGAAAAGTGATGTGTCACTTTGGCTGCATAGAGCCATCGTTAGTAACACAATTGTGATAAGTGTAATAGAATTTGTGTCAAATTAAGAAGATACATTTCATCTGATGCATATCCCATAATAGCTATTGTAATTTAATTTAAAACATATCTTAACACCTGGGGTCTCATATGAAATTACATTTATTGAAAATGGTGTGTCTCTGACACCACAGAACATTGATCTTGAACAAATTATCCGGGCTTAAGCACTTTGGCATTCTAATTGTAATATTTACCTTTTCACTAATTTATGAATTTTACCCAATTTGTTTTGTAAATTTGTAATGAATTTTAACTTAAAAGATCTGCCATCCCACTCTGCAAAAGCCTTCTAGGTGTAATACAATAGATCTTTTGCTAAAATAGAAAGATCTGTAAAGATTCAGTGGGGTTTTAAACAGGCTTGATTGGAAAATAATTATTTCAGTAGGGTTTAAACAGGTTTGATGGGAAAATGATTAGATTAGATGTTTAAACCTTAAAGTGTACTCTAGCTTCTACCTACCCTATGGAGGAAAACAAAATTGAAGGGTAAACATTAAAGCTGTGTTTTCTAGAAAATGCAGATTTGTATTGCCTAAAGGCTAATTAGCTGACAAAGTCTTTGATCTGTATCTATATTATATATCATTATAACATCATGAGTCAAGACTAATTAACAAGACTGACAATATCCTAATCCAATTTTGTAATAATTGAAGTACACTCCAATGTGTGGTATACAATGGAAATTTTCACTTCTCAGTTGATTAAATGCATTTGGCTTGAGGCCTATGCCTCACAAAACACCAAGGACATATGATAAACTACCAGTCATGAATTTTTGGTTAATTATAACCTTAACTACAGTAGTTCCTTTAGGACATATAAATGTATTTCTTCAGTGAGATCAGTGCTTCATTGTTGGGTGCAGTTCAGTAGTGTATTTTTATTTATGTAAATATATATTTATTTTACTGATTGATTGATTGATTGATTAAAAGTTGGTAAGTGGGAAAAGCACTGAGCCAGGCTTGTTTCCAGGTGCGACCTAGGGGAGGGGAGGGGAGTACAAGCAGAACAATAAATCAATGACATATCAGTGAACTACTCAGTGACAGCTTAGACTGCACAACAGCATAGTAAATACAAATATAATCTTTTGAGTAGGAAATAAATCAAGTAGTGCCTGGGGATTTGGCTGTAGTGCATAGACTGACTGAAGTCTGCCTCTGATGCAGCCAAGTACATGGAGAAGATTGCTAGAGGTGGATAGGAGGAGGGCAGAATCAAGAGGGATTGACAGTGTCAGGTGGGACCAGGCAGGTGGCTTATATGGTATTTAAGGGCCGAGACAGAGGAGGAAAAGTGGACAGCAGATGGGAGCAGGTTCCAGAGGGAGGGGTGGCAGTAGGAAAGGTAACTGCCCAGCAGCAGTGTGAGGATTGGGGATGGAGAAGACACATGGATCTCTAATGCAGGGAGAATGAAAGGAGGAAGGGGTGGGAGAAGGAGTGAGCACAGATAAGATGGGTGGGATCCAAACCAGAATTTTTGATATGAAAGATGAACAGTGAAATTGTCAACCTGAGGGAGAGGAGGATTGAAAGGGAAGAGTAGCATGAGCAGTGATGAATACAAGGGGATGAATCTGTAGCAATATGGCAGAAAGCAGAGCAGAGGGTTTTCAGCCTGGTGAGAGAGGAGGAGGGGCAGTGCCATAGACCACATCTGTATAGTCAAAACCTGGAGAACCATGTTGGTGACCAGCTCCTGGCAGACCTTGGGACAGACAATTCTTGTTGCAATATAGGATACCCAGTGTGGGGTGAAGTTTGGTGTTGATGGCATTAATGTAGGCATAGAAGTCAAGCTTACTATCAAGTCTCTTCCAGGCCTGAGGGATAGCAGTAAGGGAGATGGATAGGTTCAGAAAGTAAGAGAGTAAGAGAGTGGAGATGCTATAGCAGGAGCCAAGACATGGAGAAGTTTAGGGTCTGAACTGTCAGTGCTGGATCTGGCTGGGTTAAGTGATGTGACGCAATGAGGATTTCATGTGGGAGGCAGGAACAAAGTGAAAACCTTCAGTTCAGTGAGACTGTGGAGGGCAGAAGAGGATAGAGAGGGAGAAGGTCCAGGGATGAGAGAGAGAGAGAGAGAGAGGGAATGCACTATGGTAGAAATTCATTTAAAAACAGCAGCAACAGTATGAGAGTTGAGGGCGGTGAGCCACCTGGAAGGAGGACTGGGAGGTGGACTATATGGGCAGGTCAAAAGTGGATAACTCCAGAATTTTTAGGGAACTATGGTTTGACTGGAGGTTGTATTTGAAGTAGAGGGCCTTAGCAGGCCAGACAGCCTTCTTACAGGAGTTTCTGACTAGCCTGTAGATTAGGAGGTCATGCAGGGAGTGTGAGGTTTGTAGCATGCCCAAGCTTTGTCATGGGACCTGCACAGAGACAATAACATCATATTTGATCCATGGGTGGTTGGAGCTTTGACACTATACTTCCTTGGGGGATTCCATGTTTAGTTAAATTTGATGAGATAGAGGAGGAGGACAAATTAATGTCAGGAACTGAATAGGTGGGGACAGATCTGTGGCTTAGAGGTCATTTAAAAGGGCAGTGTATTCAAGCAACTGCAGAGACCTGGTCCATATTTACTTTTGGTGGAGAAAGTGGGCCTGACTTTCCTTATGCAGTATGTCATGCAATGATCTTAAGGCATTCAGCATAGTGCCAGCTACAATAATACAGTGAGGGTGGGAGGAAAGCACATAATCCAGAAGACAGTGATTAAGGGAATGAGGACTAAATCAGGTGAGTTCAGAGATTAGCTGGGTAAGGTTTGGGACTCAATCCTGTTAGAGAAGGGCTTGGAGGTAGGGGAGAACCAATTGGTGGGAAATCCCCAGGAGAAGGAGCTCACCAGAACAAGCATGTGAAATGACACATAAGTAGATTCATCCAAGAGGAGGGAGATATTTTTGGGAGGCATAGGGACATGAACAAAATGGGAAAAGTGGAAGGGAGGGACAGTATAGCTAGAAGGAGCTTGTGTGAGGATGGCACAGACTCACTAAAGGTGATAATGCAGGATAAGTTCTTTTGGACATATAGGGTGACTCCACTTCCCTGCTTACTATGGACCTGATGGAAGAGGTGGTAGTCGGTGAAAGCAAAGTGATAGCCAGGTATCCTGGACAAGAGCCAAGGTTTAGAAATGCACAGGAGGATAGGAGAGTGTTGGGAGATCTAGACTTTGAGGGGTCATGTTTGGGAGGAGGCTCCTAGCATTAAGGTGGAAGATGCAAGTCTCAACACATTTTACAGGAGACAACCACTTACCAACTTTTATGTGGTATCTGTATAACATATTAATAAAGTACACCCATCATTCTGGACCCACTGCTTAAATACCCTCTACACTGGGGGAGGGTAGTATATTTTTTCAGTAGTGTCATGAAAATAAAACAAGGTACTACTTACCCACCTTACAATGACAGTTGTACAGTGAGCCAAGCTCTCTTGGTGACATCTGAACAACTACAGACAAATCTGGATCTCTTAAATTATGCAATCTATGATACAGAGGGCTTTTAGGAGACCCTTTTATTTAAAATTGTTGTATAGTCCACTGGAAAATGAGAGTTTATAACTGATGGATAGTAATTGTATAAGTTGTTCTATAATTAATATTCTCTTCATGGTGCAATCATTACAAAACAATAGCTGAGATTATTAAATTATAGTTTTCTTATTTGAACAGCTGTACACTTATTTTTTAAGACGTAATCCAGCAACCCATTTATGACAGTCATTTACTGAAGTGGTACATGTTGTAGGTTACTTCCAGCTACTGTATATGGTGGAATAATAATTGTTGCTTGAGAACAGCCATTTGATAAACTTTCAATAAATTGAGGAATGGATTGTTTTGTTTTACAAATATCTTCTTGTTTTACTATTTTATAGGTCAAAGAATGGTTATGCTTAAATTGCCAGACACAGAGAGCACTTGCTGGTGAACTTGGAACATGGGCAAAATGCCACCTGCTCTGCCAGTTTCTCCCAAAATACCACCAAAGAGACCCTCCTCAGAAACAGCCTACACCTAAACAGCAACCCCTACACTCCAGAAGGTAATAGCTGGACCTGGGCCACTGCACCCTGAAGCTTCACTAGAACCAAAAAGGCAAAGTCAGACCAGCACCAAAAGCTGACCCTTCTGCAGCAAATCAGGAAGTGAAAAAGTGGATCAAACACTCCTGCAAAAGAAGCTGAAAAGGACTGCTTCTATAGACAAGACCATTCAAGAAAAGGCTATAGACACAGGCCAGCCTGTGATGAAGCAAGATGTCAGGATAAGTTTGCTGAAGAAAGAAAACCACTGTCAGTGCCAGATGAAAAACAGTTCCCATTACAAAAGAACAAACTACTGCTGCCACAGAAGATAAGTCAGCAGTTATTACACTAGCTGAGGAAGCAAGGGTTGATAAATGGGATCATGTCAGTGGTACATCAGAAAACCTACAAACTGTGGATGAACAAAACCAACGGAAGGCATCCAACTAGAAATACAACCATTAACAAGGCTTGATCAAATGGAAACTGCAGTAGAAAAACCTATAGCAGTAAGTCATTCTTTTCTTATTCAATCAAATATATATATATATCTTTGTTTGATTAAAATGATGAGGTCCCAAACACAATCACAAAATGTGGGATCATGCTAAATGTGCCAGATATGTGCCACATAGTGCTACCACCTTTTTCATACACAATTACAGCATGCTGTTGCTAGTGAATGTTCCACTTGTGAGAGTGTTGCATGGCACTCCATTCAAATGAGCTGATCCACAGGTTAGTAAGAACAAATATGTTTAGCACTCCTTAATGTAACATTGCAAACTAGTAATATAGTAATTTAAAGTCAAAAGGACATGATGTCCATAATGTCTGCTCCCCCCTTTCACAAGCAGGTATGAATAAATATGCTGTGTACACATATCTAATTTAAAGGTCTTTCCTACTCACTGTAGGGTATCCACTGATTTTCTTGGTAAGCAGAAATTTGTTCAGGTTTACCTTATAGGCCTATATTGTCTTCACATCAACTGCCACTGCTGGTAGATAGGTTTGCAACCATCTGAGAGAAGACACGGAGAACATTCTGAAATGTAACAGGCAAGAGGCTGAGGCACTGCATAGCAACAGTTTACTTATGCCTCTCATGCTCTGACTCCTAACACATAGTGTTACCAACACAGTGCCCCTCCACCCCTCACCTTGTGCCCCTCCTTGTGTTGTTGTGGCATCATTCCACTCTGATGGTCTAATGGCTCCCCCATCAAGTCCAACATTGTCCCTTTGCCACTGGGGTCCAGAGTAACCCACATAGTTAGCCCTACTGTGACATGTGGGATCAATCTCCACTGGATTGCAAGCCTGTGCCCCTCCTCAGTAGACCTGCTCTTGGTCGTTCTACAGTTAATGGGGCACTGTGACGTGACATCATCAATGCAGGGACTGCTGAGCCATTTAACAGCTCATTACTATGACTCTTGTATATCATAATGGTTGCCTCTGCCCATTTGCCTGAGAGATGTTGATGCATTTAGCAACTGGGCAGGAAAAGGCTCATGACACTTTGGAAAACTAAAACAGACATCTGTTGTGATCACTTTCAACCAATTGGCAATGACTTTAAATACGGCCCAATCATTTTTAGAGTATTATTTGTGCATATCCAAACCGACAGTTCAGAAAACAGTGAAATAAGTCCAACAGTTAAGATTTCATATCTAAATCATATTCCAGCAAAGGCTTTCAGATATTTTGCAAAGTAGAAATCAAGGCAGAAAATGATAGTTCAATGATGTAGTCAGCTGAAGTGTGGTGTTATCTCATTATACTCACTATACTACCACACCCAATATTTTTATGCAATCTTAAAATGTTTTACTGGATGTCTAATTGAAAATCAGTATTCTGTGTACAGAGTGTCTTAATTGTAAGTTCAGTGGAACAGTGAGACACAAATTCAACCTGTACAAAATCCTCAAATATCTGACAATGTTTAAGAAGCATGCTACTCTAGAATATATATAATAATGTGTTCTGCTGAGAAAGGATGTGTCAGTATCAGAAAAAAGAACAAAAACGAGGCACTGCATCAGCATGTGGTCTGAAAACAAAACAAAATGGTAATATTAAATGCACTGAAATAGAGTTAAAATCAATGTTTTGACCTTGGGTATTCTTCAGGAAATATCTAAAAGAAATAAGCAAAGCTGGTGTAGAGGGAGGAAAAATAAAGGGATACATACTGTGAAAGAAAAGGGGAGACTCTGGGAAAAGAAGTGATAAATGGCAAGATAAAAAGAGTACCTGGAAAACAAAAGAGGTGATGATGGGAATGACAAAGCATAATTACAGTGAATGAGCCAGAAAAGTCCCCAGGTGGGGACTAATTAACAGAGGCCTAGTAAGAAGACTGAAAGGTGACAAATGAGGGAAGGAGACAGAGGTGGAGACATCTGGGGAAAATGGAAATAGATGTGCACAGTTACAAACAGATGATATGGAAAAACAAGGGTAGCTGAAAGATGTTAGTAGAAAATAAGTCCATCATTTAAACTGGTAGGCTGTTGGGAGCCAAAGGCGGATGATCAGCTTGACTTCCATGTTTTCTTTGGTCAGCATCCCGAAACCCTGCTGGAGGACACAGATAGAAAGATCAGTGACACTGTGGTCCCTGGAGGTAAAGTGGGATACAACTGGTTTTTATCAGCTTCTCCATTCTGACTGCCCTGCAATGTTCCCTGAATCAACCAGGCATCTACCAGTTTATCCGATGTACTGTAAATAGTTGAATCCTTCCTGCAAAGAATTCAATATACCACACTAGTGAAGGTGCATGAGAACTCCCTGATGATGTGAAAAACAGCTGTGGTACCCCAAATTTCAGTCACACTAGAAATAAATTTACAGGTGTAGAAGTGAGTTCTGTTGGAAGATTTGACACCTGGTAGAGAGGAATTGTTAGGAATATGTATGCTGCTTCTTACCAGGAGATTGCACAGGTTGTGTGGTCAGTGGTAGAAGGCAATATGTGGTTCTGTAAAGGTAGCACTGATATTATGGTCAGATTGCAAAATCGGAAAGTTACAAGGATGATCCTGTGAAAGGTGTACTGTGATGGAAGGAAAGCACTAGTGGAATTAGTTGTTGTTGTTGCGTGACAGTAACCTTCTTATGGGGTCAAGGCTTTAGGGCATGTTATTAACCCAGGAGAGTGCTGCATCTTCTGTGTTTTTGGGTATCCTTGTTAACAAAAAAGTATGCATTGATAGGGCCTGCTCAACCAAAATCATCATCTTCACTGCATAACAAGCGAGTCTAGAAACTGTGCATATAGCAATAATTCTTAACATGTTTAGGATGGAAGGAGCTGTGGAGGAGAAAATTATGTGAGTCACTGGATTAGTAATAAACTGATGTCTTCAGATCAGTGTTCTGCACTGACAGTTTGATATCGAGAAAGGGCAGTGTAGAGGAGTATACTTCGACAATGTACTGAAGGGAAGGATGGGCTGTAAACTTGTCCAAGAAGACTTGGAAGGTCTCCCTGGAGCAGGAGGTGGCCCTCACGGCAGGGTTTCTTGGATGCTGACCAAAGAAAAAACATGGAGCCTAGCTGATAATCCACCTGGCTCCCTGCAGCCTCCAGTTTAAATGATAGATTATTTTTCTACTAACATCTTTCAACCACCCTTGTTTTCCCCACAATCTGTTTGAATGTGTGCACATTTATTGCCTTTTTCCCAATGTCTCCATCTGTCTCCTCCCCTCATTTATCACCTTTCAGTTTTCTTACTAGGCCCGTTAATTAGTCTCCACCTGGGGACTTCTCTAGCTCATTACTACTATTATGCCTTGGTATTCCCATTATCACCTCTTTCGTTTTCCAGATTCTCTTTTTGTTTATTGTAAAGTTTATTCCTTTGTGGACATTTCAAGGAAAATGATAGCCCATCTAAGTGCAAGATCATTTTCATTGGGGCCTCATTCATTCATAACAACTAATACAATAAATATACAGCATATATACACAACTTCCATGTACACTTCAGGAACTTCATACAATCACATACAGTCATTAGTAAATATTAAAAAAATAAATCAACAACGACAACAGTTTGTTGATTGTGAAACTCTTGAAATAGCCAGCATCTAATCTTGTTCCATGGGAGAGTCACTTTTGTCTCAAAAAATCTGGCAACCTATTGTTTTATCTCTTTAAGATAATTATTCCTCAGCTGATGATATCTATCCCCTGCTTCCTTTGAATTTAGCTTTTTAGCCCTTTTCCATGATCTGTCCCTATTTTTCCCAAGTGAGCTCAATGAACCATTTTACAATGGCAAGGAAAATTCTCTATTCTGATTGGTTCAGGTGTTTTGGCACAGTGATGATATTACACAATATCACTGGCTGAAGTTCAGGCACACACATGATTGCATGACACACCATGAAACCATGCCTCTCCTGCAGAATTTACTGCCACTGTCTGACACTGCTCTTAAAAACTGCAGCCTGCCCACACCACAATGTAGTCTTACAACATAAAACCTCCACCCAGCTCATACCTACATTTTCTTTTCTTGTGTTCTGCTGTTCTTGTAATAATAATGAAGCCTGCAACTGTATAAATAAAGTTCTACCTCAAAATGCTGCTGTCTGCGGCTCCATCATTACCAGGTGTCCCACACTTCATGGACTGTTGCAGTCAGCTGCCCATTGCCTGAACATCATTTTAAACTATAACAAATATAATAATTAAGTAAAATAATGCCAATTTTAAAAAACAGCTCTTCCTTCTCCCAGTTGCCCAGCGTCGTGCAAGCGCATAGCCAATGTGAACTGTCAAACTGCACAGTTCCGAACAGCTTCACTGCCAGAAACATAAACACACTCAGTTTAAAACGCAGAAAAAAATGTTAGAAGTCTCCCCTTGAAGCACCATCCTTTATAATGTGCAGCCAACAACAGAGAAGGTCAGAGGGGACACTGATAACACACAGCAGCACAAGAAAAAGCTCTGAGATTCAGTAGGCAACATTATTCTGCAACAGCTCCACCCATGGTGGAAGAAATATTGGACTTTTTCAAATATACACTTACACTAACTAAAATCAAAGAATAAATGGACACAAAAAGTATTTTCTTTCTTTTAATAAACAAACGAGCCATTATGTAATAGCAATAAACACTCCAGGATGTGTGTTGTTGTGATAATGTCACTTTTGGGGTGGTGGAAGCACTCGGCTTTGCTTTGTGCTTTGACCCACCCCAGGAGTGATGTTATTACACAACACACCCTGTCATGTCTTATTGCTTAATTACTACTCATCATTTTTTAGTTTTACCTTCTTTTAAGGACAGGGGGTGATATTTACACAGCTGTAAACTCAGAGTAGAAATAATCCCAAGCACTATCTGTCTCTGGGATGAGAGCCAGTCTCTCCCTCCAGGTCAATCATAAATCTCAAATAATAAAAGTGTCTCATTTGCCATGATTCCTTAATAATTGTTTTCCACCTTTTCTTTGATTTCTGGACACAATTCAGTGATCTGGTGGTCACTAAATGCATCCGACAGCACACCATAACTTGTGTAGTTATCAGGGTCAGTGGTCAATATTAAGTCCAAGATTGATGACTGATGTATGTTTCTGGGATTTAATTTGGTGGGGGTCTTAATCAGCTGGGCCATCCCTATTCCTAGTGATGGGTCTAACAGCCCACCTTCAAGGATGGGCTTTGACCAATCCACATTAATGTCCCTATCATCAAAATTCCATGACTGTCCCTAAATGGGTGCAGAAAGTCCTGAATAATTGCAAAATTTCCCTCCCTCCTTTTGGGGTGCATAACCAATAATTAATTTGGGCTTTGACCCAGACAACCTTAGTTCAAAACAATCTTCTCCATCCCTGGGGTGTGTGACAACTGGAGTCAATAAGAAATAGGTCCAGAGCAATTTGTCCATATATCACTACCCCCTCCTTTTGCTATGGTTTTGTTTCCAGTTTGGTAGTCCGGTACTTGTATCTCTAAATCAGTTATTTTCCATTTAACCAGGTTTCAGTAATAATCACCACTTTGGGGTTATGTTCCAGCATCCATTCTCTTACCCACATATTTTTGGGGCCAACTATGGGCATTAAAATAAATAAAAGTGCCCCCCACTCTCCCAGTTTTCTACGGCCTCACATGGGCCAGGATTTAACTGTACATTCCTGCAAGTACCAAACACAACAAGAGCATGCCTTTGGCTGTTATGAGTCATTTATCACTTCTTCTCCCAGAGCCTCCTCTTTTCTTTTCCCACATATATATCCTTATTTTTCCTCCCTCTACAATAACTTTTCTTATTTCTCTTTAGATATTTCCTGGAGAAGACCCAATGTCAAAATGTCGATTTTAACTCCATTTTCTAATTACTGTGTGCATTTAATATCAGAAAATAATTAATAATTTCCTAACATCCCCACCTCATCAACCTGAATTTAGTAGCACTCACCAAACTAAATCTCACAGAGGAAACAAAACCCCAAAGGTCTAATATGCACAAATGAGGTGCAGATTAAGTCCCATACTCTGGAACTTTCAGAGTTAACCAGGTCTTGTAACAGATACATACAGAATGAAGTCAGGAAGAGGTTTGTATTTTATGGCTCCAATTAAATGGTGCCCATGAAGAAACTGTGGAGTTTTCATGACTACAGCTGGATGGTATCATTTGCCTCCTTACAAAATTAAGTAAACAATAACCCACCACACAGCATGCCTTTTAGAGAATTAATACAAGTCCCAGGTGAAATGGAGGCACAAGGCCAACAGCTGAGTAAAGATGTGCACAGTTGACAAACTTCACTCTGTGAAATATTTGCAAACTTTGCCATATGCACGAAGTGTGAGGTGCTGACTTTGTGAAGTTTTTGGTATGCAAGTGACACTTTTTCAGAAGAAGCTATGGTGAAGTTTAGGGAAGTTGCAACTTCACCTTAACATCACCTGACTTCACTCCAATGTGCCATTTCCAGAGGAAAATTCAATGCAAAGTGTCAAAATCTCAAGTGTTCAATTTACAAAGTTATTCACCAAGGCGAGTTTTGCAACTTCACCAGTGTAGTAAAATTTGCAACACCTCTGTGGTTGAGTGACTTTCAAGGTTAAAAGAAATAAAATAGTTATTGGAGACTCTATCATTAGATATACTGACTCTAACATTGGTGCATATGCTAAGATATATGTCACAGTGGTCTGTTTCCCTGGAGCCAGGGTTGGGGATGTAGCAACTTGACAGACTCATAAAAGATTGTAGTGGAAATGCAGATGTAGTCATACATTTTTAGGTTAATGATATTGACAGTGCACAAAGAAGGACATACAGTGGCGTCCCCAGGAAGAAACCCAATTCTGCAACATTTTGAGCGCTCTGAGATGCTGCAGCTGATCTCTGAATAAAGCAATGTAGTTTCAATGGCAATTAGTCTCTGTTGTCATTCAGGAAAATGTGACACTGCCAGGATGAAGTGAATGCCATAGTTTCCTGCATAACAAAGGGACTAATTACCGTGAAATTACATAACTTTTATTCAGTGGAGTCTACTGCAGCATACTGCAGAGTGCTTTAAAGTGAGTTTCATCCTGGGGGATGCCACTGTATGTTTTGATATACTAGGGTCTGGGTAAATGTCTTAAATCCAAGGTGTAGGTGGCCATATCAGAATTCTGCATATACCTAGAACATATCCAGAGAAAATCTAACACTCAAACATATCAATACTAGAACAGCTAATTGATGCCATAATGAAAACATTACCTTTATAGATAACAGAGTGGTCTTTACAAATTAGGAGCATTTGTATGCAAAGGAATGACCTATAACTGAATAAATAAATGGGCCAATGAATTGGACAAAATAATCCTTGACCATTTCAGTCAGGTTACTTTTTAACTGACTGGTGAGGGGTAACAGTCCATATTGGAAACGACTGGTTCCATAGTTTTGGTAAACGTCCAAAGACTGCAATGGTAATAAAGAGCGCCGATTAGGTGAATTGTATATTGCTTAATATACAGAGCTTATTAAATAAGATGAATGAATTAATATACTTAATGAAAATAATCAATTCAATATAATAGCAATCACAGAAACATGGTGGGAATAGCATACTTGACTTGGGAAAGTCTGGGGTGATTCAGTACTAAAAACAGAAACACACAAAAAAGTGAACAGCAGCGCACTCACAAACCTCTATTCATGCAAGGGCACCAGTCTCAGATTAAAAATATTTAATTTTATTCTGTCATAAAAAGAAGCATCTATAGCCTGATGCATTTGGATGAACACACATCCTTTTCAAGGCTAAATTGAATAAAGATATGTGGCAGTTATATATAAAATTTGAAAATGTCATAGGGATGTCACATGATTCATGTTATCTGATTCGTCAAAAGTTACCATCATGATATAATGCTTCAAACACCCTGAAAAAGTAAACACTGTTAAAAAGCATTCAAAATGCATAGTCACACAAAGTTAAAATTATAAACATGTGCATAGCAGGAAAGAAAGCAAGACAAAATAGGGAAAGTGGGGGGGTGGAAGGGTGAAGAAACAGACATAGAATAAGGATGTAAGAACACCAAGGGGCTAGTATATAAATACACAGTGGGACAAATAGTCCTAAAAATAAAATATATCAACCATCTCAAGTATCTGTGAAAAGACTAAATCCATTGTGCAGCCCTCTATAATGTCTTAGATACCAAGGACTAAACAGCTGGCAGTCCTAATCTAGAAAGCTAGAAACTAATAATCATAATAAAGAGATTCCAGTGCAAAGCGCAAACATATGTCACAATACCAAATACTTATTTTCTTTTTTCTCTTTAAATATGGTTTCAATTCATATTCCAAATTTAGCCCTTATTTTCATAGCATTCAGGTTAACAATCCAAAAGACTTACGGCTAAGTAACAAATCATTAAAGTTGACCCTGAGGTCTTGGGCATATATTATCAATTCCCATAAAGCTAAACTGATACACTTATTTTGAGAACTGACTATGTGTGCTGCAGTAGTGTATGTTAAATCTACTTTTCTATGGCCTGTACATGTCCCTTAACTCTTGTTTTCAAGCATCTTTTCATTTTACCAACATAAAACTCATTGCAGCTACACATAGTCTTATAAATAATGCCTTTAGTGTCACAAGTAATCAGTTATTGTACATGGTAGGATTCTCAAAGGACTTGTGCTTGGCGCATCTCAGATGCCTACCTCCAAATGAGGTGCACCAAGCACTAACTGTGGCATCCACATAATATACACTGGGGATGCTTCTGCAGCATCCCCTCTGTAGAATACCACAGTTGCACCCAGCTCTGGATGCACCAGTGCAACCCCAGTCAGGTTGGGAAACAAATGGGGCAGTGCATCTTATGATACACTGCACCCAAAGATGCCATTCAGAGCCAACAGCATGCAAATGGAGCTATTAGGCATGCAAGGTGCAGTGGGGCCATTGCATGTCATTACGGCCCCATTGCATGCACGTGCGAGGATGCACCAACAGAATGTGCCAGGTGCCCTGCATGTGCAGCAGTATAGCAACTAACCCATCACCCCTGTAAGGTGATCACCACCCACCCCTTCCTGCCCAAGTCCCTGGTTGGAAGCCCTCCCTGTGGTGGTAGAGAAGTATGATCAGATCCCCTACTGTCAGCATCCCCCATTAGACTGCCACTCACTCCAGTAGTAGAAGGTATATAGTGGAACCCCCTTCCCACCCCAGCCCGATCACGAGAGGACCCAAAGTCCAAACACCCCTGGAGGTCAAGTGGACCCCCCCACCCACTCAGGCACCTCTCCTCATCCCACCCCACCCCCCATCCAAGCAGGTCCGGATGATCAGGGCAGCATAACCCACCCGCATTCCACCACGGCTGCCCGCTGACAGTGCCGTCTGTGAATGACAACTACTGTACAACTGTAAGCCCATTGGTGGTCCCTGTTGACTAAAGGGCTTGCAGTGTGTACTATACTGTGTTATTCACAAAGAAGTGAATGACAGAGTACAGTACACTTTATTTTCACTATCTTAGACACCTCCCTGCTAAACCAGCTAGGCTTGTCAAGTTCCTGCCATCTTTCCCTCATCTTTATGCAGCTGTTTGTAGCATTCTGTATGGCTTCTCTGATTGTGTCCCATATTTCCTCAACACACATGCCTTCCTCTAATTTCCTAGGTCTTCACTAATCATTTCTCTCATTCTCTTAAGAATAGCTGTTCTGAAGTCTTGCATTCTTGTCTTTGTGGGATGTCTTCCTACCCATGTCCAGGTTGAGCCACACTTTATTGTGGTCACTTCCACCATGAAAACCCCAATGTCTATGTCCTGCACATGTTCACCATTGGAGACACAGGTCCAGAATTGCTTCCTCCTAGTGGGACTGGTCACATTGCATCATGAAGCCATCCTGAATTGCATCCAGGATTGCCTGGCTTCTGCACAGGATGTGGCTGGACTAACCCATTCAATTCTGGGCAGGTTAAAGTCGCCTACTGCTACTATCTCCCCCTCTCTACTGCATTTGTTAACTGAGTGCATAACTCCTGTCCCTATCCTAGCCCTGACTAGGTGGTCTGTATACAACCCCATCCTTATCTTTCTTCTTTTATTCATCTGGAGCTGAGCCATAACACCTCCGTGCTCCTCTTTCAAACTCCTCCACCCTTGTACACACGATACCTTCCCTTATGTATGCTGCCACCCAACCATCTTTTCCTGTCTCCATGTCCTTTCTACATAGCCTGTAACTTGGGATTGATAGGTCCTAGTTGTGGTATGCCATTGCCCAGGTCTCTGTAATGGCAATGAAGTCTACCATGACTTCTGCTAACAGCACCTGCAGTTCTGCCATCTTGTTCCCAAGACTATGCACATTCAGCACCACAACTCTCCACTTTGTCTCTGTCATGCCCTTGTTGTTCTTCTGACTTAGTCCTACTTGACTTGCTTCTCCTGTATTTTCTGATTTAATCTCCAACCTGCTCCTTGTTCCTTGTCTCCGCTGATGTGGGGAGAGGCGCTTTGGCTCACCTATTCTGTCCCCCTTAGTAGTTTAAACCCAGTTCCTTGTCATGTATTCTCCCATTTTAGCTTTAATTTTCTTTCTCCTTCCCAGGTCAGGTGTAGTCTGTCACTACTATAGAGTCTCTTATCCAACCATGTGTCTCCCCATTTGCCTATAAAACTGTATCCCTCCTCCTTACACTACCGGCCTAGCCATCCATTGAATTCCACTATCCGCATCTTCCTAGCTGTGCTTGCCTTTGGTAAAGGAATTACCTCAGAAAAGGTTAATGATTTCACAAACTGCCCACATGCAGCAGCTATGTCCAGAAATCTGTGTTGCACCACCTCAGTCTCCTCCCCTGCTAAATAATTTGTCTCAATGTGCAGTATCAAGTCAGTTTTTCCCTGCCACCCTTATCAGATTATACAAATAAAAAACACTCCGCACTCAAAGTCCAGTGTTTTTAAAAGCAAAGTGCTAAATTTATTAGCAAGGTGCTCGGCGATAAATCACTTGCCCCTGTGCTTTAACCCTAATCTGGGTCTTCCTTAGGGGCGATTCGAACATCAGCAAGACATAGGTACAATTTATTAGTGCAAATTTAAAGTGACAGGCACCAAAGTGCAATATTGTGACCAAAAAAAAAAAAACATGACAAGGCATGAAAAAGTAACAAACAGCATTTTATTTTATTTTGACAACTTTCACTTAAACAGTAAAAGTAATGTCATTCCTTTGAGATAATGATCAATACGAAATCCCAAAACTTAAATTCAAGCTCTGTGATTGGTTCAAAGAAGTCAAACACATCATGGACAAAGATTAAAGTTAAATCATTACTAACAAGCATTTGTCAATGCTGAATGTTGTCTTGCTGACATTGGCATTGGTAGTGCAGGTGTTAGAGATGCATAATAGGAATGGCAGTGAGTATAGAACCAACGTCAGCCCCACCCCACCCTGCAGAGAGTGACAGGCATTGGGGTGTGCCTTTGAGTCATTGGCCATATCACTTATGCCATTTCACCTAATCCTACCCTGCAGACTCTGACAAGTGTTGCATTGTGCCTTGGGGTTGAGGGCCTTATGCTCACCCCATTTCATAAGGAAGTATGTTAAGATGGGTGCAGCATAGGAGAATGGGGTGAACATTGGGGCTGAAGGTCTAAGGCACACCCAGATGGCTGTCAGTGGCTGCAGGGTGTGGGTGGGGTGCAATGGCATGAGCATTACAGCCAACAATCTAAAAGCACACCCTGACACCTGTTAGTCTGTACATGGTGCGACAATATGGTTAGAAACCCTAATGCCCTGGGTGTTTATTGGTATTTGCACTCCAAATTTTCAACATGGCCTTTTGTGACCCCACCTCATGAAAGCATGTGGGACCTCTGCTCATTAACAGTATCGCTGTGATTTTGTTAATGTGTCCTGAACGCTGATTTCCACAGTGACCACACCATTCTGCACCACATAAAATGTCATCTGCACCATTCAGAAGGAGCTGTGAAGAGATGGCAATTTTGAAAATCTGGAGTGAAAATATTAAAATTCTTGAAGTTATGAGCATGCATGAAAACTACAACACACTCATAACAGTCTTTTCATAAAATTCTTTCACCAAATTTTAACATAGGCATTTTGGGACCTCTGCTCATGAACAGTAGCAGTATAATTTTCTTAATCTGTCCCAAACGTTGATTTCCACAGTGACTGTGCCATTGCGCCAGATGTGTGAAACCACATTTCAGGCAGGATGCAAAAACGACAGCTGTACTGTTCATAAGAAGTATGCAAAATGGCAATGTTGAACATCTGGAGTGAAAATATTAAAATTATTGAACTTATGACTGTACATGGACTCTGCACAACACATGCTTGTAACATAGTCATTTTGTGGATTTTTTCACCAACTGTTTAACATAGGCATTTTGGGACCCCTGCTTATGAACAGTGTTACTGTGATTTTCTTACTCTGTCCAGAACATTGTTTTCCTACAGCAATTGCATCACTGTGCATCGTATGTGTTAAAACACATTTTGGGCAGGATGCTGAAAATGACAGTTGTACTGTTCATAAGGAGGTGGAAAATGGCAATCTTGAAAATCTAGAGTAAAAATATTAAAATTCTTGAAGTTACAAGCATGCATGGAAACTTGGACAACGCACACTCGTGAATATGGTCATTTTCTGGAATTTTTTCACCAAATTTGCAACATAGGCTTTTTGGGACCTCTGCTCATGAACAGTGTTACTGTAATTTTCTTACTCTGTCCCAAACATTGTTTTCCTACAGCGACTGCACCACTGTATGCCAGATGTGTGAAAACACATTTTGGGCAGTATGTGAAAATGACAACTGTACTGTTCATAAGGTGTGTGAAAAATGGCAATGTTAAAATCTGGAGTAAAAATATTAAAATTCTCGAAGTTACAAGCATGCATGGAAACTGCTCAATGCACTCTCTTAACATGGTCATTTTTAGTTTTTTTCACCAAATTTGCATCATAGGCTTTTGGGAGGCCACCTCATGAACAGTCACACTGTCATTTCATTAATCATTCCCAAAAGGTGATTTTGTGCAGTGACCTAAATCACCCTTCAGGATCGAAGAATGAGATGACAGTGACTGAATTCATGAGATGGGGTTCAAAAGCCCATTTTAAAATCTGGTGCCAAAATTTGCAAAAATGGCCGAGATATGCACCAAAGTTAAAAAACAAACAAAAAAAAAACATTTATGCCATTATACAGCTTACCAGCATTTTTCAGTTCATGGTCAGCTTTAAAAGTGGAGACGTGTTTCCTGTTCACTGAAGATCATTGTGCCAGGCTCCAGAGGTAAGCATGGAGTGAGGGTGTGTGCAGAGAGGTGAGGTACACAGAGGGTGGCTGTGGGCTGGGGAGGAGACAGGACGGCAAGGGACCATTTCCTTTGTTTCAGGTAACAAAAATAAAAATATTCACCATGGAATGTTTTCTTTTTTTACAGATTTGCCACACTGGGGTGTGCTCCCAGTGTGGCACATTTCTGGAGGGGGCATGTTAGCCACACTGGAGTGGGCTCCCAGTGTGGCACACAATCGAGGGTGGGACAGTAGCAGGGAAAATGGGAGGTAGTTAACATGCTGACAGGAATTTGGCACCCCCAGTCAGTAAGCATATCTGTGTTTGGAGGCATGATGCCGAGGGGTTTGGGCATCCCTTGGCAGACCACATCAGTAAAGGGTCACATACACTGACAGGGGTTGGGTACCCCACATTGGCTTCCTAGGGACTGTGAGCAGCGGGTGGCAGGTGGTGAGCCACTGCCTCCATGTTTCTTGAAATGTTATACCAGGCAAAGGACTCCATGCAATGAGGGTCACTCCCTCATTGCAGCAGCTAAAACATTTCAAGTTGATGGCACATTTTGCAACTGATGTCATAAACAGCATGCAATCTAATTCATGCCACAGAGCCCAGCCCTAAAAAGCAGTGGCCACAACACAACCACACCTCAAAACCTGCTCTTCCAATTCAAGCAACCCCAATATGTTGTCTGCACTGCGTGTGCAAGACAACATAAAAGAAATAAAGAGGCAAATACACAGAATATAAATTGCTACAAACTCTTCATTGAGGAGTACTAAAATTCATAACCAAGATTTTATAAAGAAAAAATATATATGTATGTCTATATATGATCAATATAAGTGCACATAGTATAGTTCAGGCAAAAATACATACACTCTGGAAATTCAAAGGAAAGGGGAGAGTTTTATTTATGAATCAAATTAATGGAAAATCCATTTACTGTTATACTATAACCATGGGTCAAGAGGAATAGGAAAAGGGGAAAAAGAGACTGGGGGACTTTCAAAAATAACCTGTATCAGCTCCTTATCTTTTGAGTTGCTTTACCTGCCTCCACCCCAGGTGTACACACCACTGTTGTCCTCATGTGTGTCTTCACCTCTTCTCTATTGTATACCTTTTATTATCGAGTCCCCATAGACTATTATTTTATTCTTATCAGAGTGTCCGTACTCCTACACTTCATCCCTCTGTGTCATGATTATCCCTTACTTCTGACTGCTCTGTGTCTTGATACATGATTTATCCTCTTGTTTCTTTGCCTCCCTCTTCCACCTGATTCCTGTGCAGACCAGTACTCCCATGATTCCTGCCTCTTGTATTGTCTACATTCATTTTACTTTTCTCCCTCTTTCTCTTTTCCTGTCTGTCCTTCATTTTTTGTCTTACTTGTCTCCCTTCCATTGAGACATATGGTTTCTGGCCCTCTTGAGCTGACCTGACTTTGTTCACCCACTACCTCTCTGGCATCCTGCTGCAACTCCATTTCCACATTGGCTTTGTTCCCTTGGGTCCCTTCTGTCAGTATTGCATATCTATTGCATGTAGTCACCCCAAGATGGAGATTTCTGGAGCACTCCAGCTCCTGCCCTGAATTCCTTGTTTATGTCCCCCTTTTCTTGTCATTTTCCACATCTCCCCTCTGTCCCTTCATATAGGTATTGCTTTTCCTGCTGACCTATCCCTTAACCTCATCTGTCTTCTTCCTGTCTCTGCCTAGTGCTGATATTCTTTAGTCTATGCACATCTTCTCAATGTCCAGGTTGCTCCTGCATCCCCTGTTTATGTCCCCCTTTTCCTGTCATCTTCCTCCTCTCTGTAGAAAAAAAGTATCTGGAGACCAGCCACTCAGTTCATCATAAAATGTAGTTTTATTTTGACATTTTCTTAGAACACCATGATCCCCTAGGTACGCCCAACTAGGAATGTGTCAAAGGATTTAGTGTTAGTCTTTATCCAAACAGAACTTGTAAAGAAACAGCATTAGCAGTTTCAACTAAGGTATGATAGCCATGAGTATGGGGTCAAAGGTCACAATGGTTTAAAGAACCAAGAATGAATAACCAGATTGAACAAGTCAATACTAGACTAGTCAGTTATCTGCTTCAAGTGTGTAACCTCCACTATATAAGTCTACATTTAGGATAACATTCCTAACTATAACTTGGGATGAGATGATATAGTAGTTACCTGAACATGATTTAATTTAAAATGGACTGACTGACATAAGATTAAATGTATTTGCAGACAAACAGGAAACTGAATCCTAGTTGTTCTAAAGCCAATCATGAAAGAATTGATTTAGGAACACAAGGTAAAAGAATCCATATATTTGTGATAAATGAATGTAAATTTATGTAAATAATATTTTGAAATCTTAGTTTAGTTCTTAATGACAAATAGAAGTGCACGGGTGCTTTTCACACAATAAGGTATGCCATTTCACATCTTTAGTGGTATTGATCTTGGGCACTTAAAATATATTGTGGTCAGCTTTGGCAGTGTCATCTAATTATGACAAATGCTTTTTCATAAAACATTTTAATCAAAATTATTTTAGTATGATAGTAATACAGTACTCATATTTGTATACCCTAATAGATCCTAAGCCCCTGAGGAACCTAGTGCTGGGTAAAATGTTGGGCGTACCTAGAGGATCATGGTGTTCTAAGAAAATATCAAAATAAAGCTACATTTCTTATGATGAACTGAGTGACTGGTCTCCAGATACTTTTTTCTCTACATTGAAGTCAGCCATTCATCCAGCCCCCAATACAAACATTTGGACTACTTTATACAAAGGGCACCCACCCACGTTCTCTTCCTTGGCAGCATCTTCCTCCTCTCCCCATATAGGTAATGCTTTTCCTGCTGACTTATCCCTTCCCTCGTCCTGTCTTCTTCCTGTCTCTCCCCATTGCTGATATTCTTTAGTCTATGTACGTCTGTTCCATGTATTGTTTGCCCTGCATCCCATCAATGTTGCTCACTTTCATTTCTTGTAATGCCTTAATGATGAATCATATCTCCATTTTAGATTTGCTATGCTCCTACACACTGGACACCCCCCTCCATCTTCCACAGTATCTCCATAAATTCAGCTGCCCCACAATTGTTAAAATATACAGTCTTTCCCTGGTTGCCCTGTCCATTGTTGTGTCCCTAAGCCCGCACATTTGACACACTGCTTTTCTGGCTATAAATACTCTAGTTCTGAAATTACTCAATCCCATAACCACACTATACACTACAATTTAGTGAATTAACTACAATTATATGTTGACAGCAATATCTTCCTAAATAGTCTCCACCATTTTGTCTGGCATAAATGCAACTGTACTTTAAATGTCCTAATAATAAAGTACCCTAAATAAAAAGCAAAAGAACACTAAATTACTAACTTAATTACTAGGTTACTGTACTACAAAGTACAATTAATTTATTGACTTTAATAAATACCCAAAGAAGGAGCACTGTAAGTCCTATCCTAAACCTTAACTAAAAGCCTAAAATATAAAAACCTTTAAAATCTTTTAAAGTTCCCCAACAAAGGGATACTGTCAACCTGTTTTGCATCATGTTATTTCTAGTTAAAAAAACATTTTATGAGTGCTTACATTCTCTAAACTCATTAATGTTGCTGTTTGTTTTGTCTGTCTCCATGTTTAGTAGAACTGAAATGCATGCTAATCTATATTTATAAACATATTTGTTTTGTTTCAAATCCTGAATCTATTCTTCTTGAATACTTCCTAAACATTAGAAGCATCCCCAAACAGTGCAGTCACTCATGAGGAAGTAGCTACCTAAACTCCCATTGCATCATGAGGGGCTAGACTGTGTTGGAGGTGTTCCCAAGTCCAGGAAAGATGGAGTGGGAGTTGATCAAGGAATGCAAACAAACCTGTTTTTATGTACTAACACCAGGATGGTGGGCAGCCTGTTTTTTCACTTTTAAAGAAAAAAAAATCAGAATCAAACTAATAGCTATATCTGCAGTCTTTACAGAATGTTAGCAATCATAAAATGTGTTTTTTAAACATGGGACACTTAGAGGTCTAATGGGGTTGACAGTGTCCCTTTAACTAAAAGCCTAAAAATATATAATTTATTAAACATTAATAACTACCTGCTCCTGACAGTGCTCCTCCTTCTGGGTGTGCCTCTGCTGTCCCATATAATACAGAGGTGGTGTGGTGTGGGGCTGGAAGACAGGAGAAAAACTTGTACTCTGCTGTGCTTGTGCTTTTATAGCTTGGCCACCAATT
Source organism: Neoceratodus forsteri (assembly GCA_016271365.2). Lineage (NCBI taxonomy): Eukaryota > Metazoa > Chordata > Ceratodontiformes > Ceratodontidae > Neoceratodus > Neoceratodus forsteri. The sequence goes on from CM028131.1 coordinate 797,804,568, forward strand.
TAAAAGTGGTGCCCTTGCTTACACCAGCCACCCTATTGGCCCACTGGCTTGACTAGTCAGCAAATGATTCGGATCCTTCTTCTGACTCCTGCTTGGAGTCCCTTCCCCAGTGCAGCTTGCAGCTGCCAGAATCTCTGGCAGAAATGGCCTCTGATGAAGTCCCTGTGGTGGCTATGATTGCCTCCCTATAGCTGTGGAATGCGGCTCGACAATTCCCTTATTGTGCTACTGTGGGAGACTCTGACCCGTCCAACTCCTGCTTCTCTGCTAGATTCCTGTGCTGTGCTTGGGCTTTTATAGCCCAGCCACCAGTTAAAAGTGGTGTCCTTGCTCACACGGCCATCCGATTGGCCCACCTTTTCGACCAGTCAGCCACAGATGCAGCTCCTTCTTCTTTCCTGGCTCCTGCTTGGATCCCTTCCCCAGCATGGCTTGTGGCCACCAGATCTCTGGCAGCAACAGCCACCAGTGAAGACCCTGTGGTGACTATGCTTCCCTGTAGCCACGGATTGCAGCCCCATGATTCCCTTATTGCAGCTCCTGCAGGATCCTCGACCCCACCAACTCCTGCTCCTCTTCTGAACAAAGAGATTACAGTAAAGGGACATAAACAGTGGTAAAATTTTGCAGCCAATTAGGATAGAAGAGCAATTATTAAGGGGCTAGAGTGATGGGATCACAGACCAGGAACAAACAACCGTTTAATTCTGTGATGTCATATTCATTCCAGGCAGGGGATATTGACAATACAATAAAAATGCACTGGAATATTCTCACAAGTGATCCTAGCCTGCAGGATATTGCTTCAATACCCTCACAGATAACACAAAAGCGCACCCACTAGATGATAAATTGGTGCGTAGCCATTTTGTGGACTGAAAAACAAAGTGTGGTTGGTACATGGCTAGATAAGGCAGCAGTGGGTTGCTTTCCTGCAAGAGATGTAATACTTGCATACACATAAACAAGGCCAAGATTTTGTTAGTCAAAATACTGGGCGCACTTATGATGTAGAACAACTGATTACTTGTGACATCAAAGGCATTATTCATGGCTATATATTGTAGCTGCAGTGCATTTATGTTGGTAAAACAAAAGATGCCTGAAACAAAAGTTAAGGAACATGTACGGGCCACAGAAAAGTAGATTTAACATACACTACTGCAGCACACAAAGCCAGTTCTCAAAATAAGAGTGAGCACCAGTTTATTTTTATTTGTATTTATTTTTATTTTATTGAGTAAGTCGGATTTACAAACTTCAGTCAAAGACTCATTTACAAAGGCTCCTCATCAAAATACAATATATGAACATAGTACACAACATAATAATAGCATTTATAATACAATCATACAAAGTGGTAAAGGAAAAACATAGGATATAAACATAAGATATAGACAGTGGGTGGGGTTAGCTAAAACAAGTCCATCTAAGGAGAATGTGAGTAACTATATACAGTTCAGATGAGTGTGGATTGTGTCCTGTACATTTAGGAAGCTATTGGGAAGCCAACTTTGTTGTGCACAGTGAGTCTTACATTGAGAGCTATCAGTAGTAGGGTACAGGCATTTTAGCCCGAACCTATTCTAAGGCGTGTGGGTGTGTACAGATGGTCAACAGCATTTGTAGGTACTTGCATCACAGGTAGCTTTAGCTTTATGGGAATTGATAAAGTATGCCCAAAACCATGAGGGACAACTTTAATGATTTTTTACTTACCTGGGAGGCTTTTGGATTGTTAACCTGATGCTACAAAAATAAGGGCTAAATTCTGGTTTTGAATTTAAACTGTTTTTAAAGACAAAATAAGTATTTGATATTGTGACATATGTTTGCCACTTTGCACTGGAATACCTATATTATGATTATTAGCTTCTAGCTTTCTAGATTAGGACTGTCACTGTTTAATCCTTGGTATATATGACATTACAGAGTGCTGTACAATGATTTAGTCTTTTGATAAATAATTGTGATGGTTGATATATTTTATTTTTTAGGGACTATTTGTCCCACTATGTATTATATCCTAGCCCCTTAGTGTATTGCATCCTTATTCTATTTCTGTGTTTTTCATTCTTTCCTCCCACCTCACCCACCCTCCCCCATTCTGCCTTGCTTTCTCTTTCCCTGGTATGCACATATATATAATTTACACTTTGTATGACAATGCATTTATCAGTGCTTTTAACAGTATTTACTTATTCAGGATGTTTAAAGCATTATATCATGATGGTAACCTTTGACCAGATGACATGAATTATGTGTGACATCACTATGTCATTTTCAAATTTTGTATAACTGCCTCATATCATTATTCAATTTAGCCTTTGTAAAAGGATGTGTGTTCATCAAAATGTGTCAAGCTGTAGTTGCCTCTTTTTATGCCAGAATAAAATAAAATTTGTTTAATCAGATACTGGCACCCTTGCTTGAACAGAGGTTTGTATGTGCTCTGCTGTTCATTTTTTATGGATATAAGCAGTATAACTTAGGACAGAAAGGCAAGGAGGAGGTGTTGCTTTATACATGAAAAAATAAGATCATTTGATATAACTAATACAATCAAAGAGTGAATCTGCAGTAGAAACTATTTGTGTAAAACTAATTTCCCTTTCTACCTCACCATCTTAAATGAGCGTCCGTTATAGGCCTCCAGACTCCAAGCATGGAAATAATGGATCAAATAATTATTAAAATTGAAAAATTGAAGGAATTTGGCGAAATCCTGTTCTTGAAAACTTTAAATCTGGGGATATAAACTGGAAAAGTAAGAATGCTATAACACTTTGGAATACAATTTTCTAGAATCTATAGAGCAGCAAACCCACGTCACCACTGACTGACTGGAATGTGTAGTATGGTATGGGCTGCATGCCCATTGGCTCGCAACTGTGATCCAATGGGCATACACCTACCAGCTGTCAGTCGGCGGGCAAGGGCGGCAGGCAGGTGGGTGCTGCCGTCACCGGCTGATCGGGGAGCAGGGCGGTGGGGCTCAGTGGGTGGGTGGGGAGGGTAAACTAGACCACCAGGGTAATAGGACTATTTTATGATTTACAGATGCCTGTGATCAGGCAGCGTGCAGTCCACTGGACCACCAGGGTATTGGACAGGGGTTATTATACCGATGCCCGCGATCGGCACATAGTGGTCCACTGGACCACCAGGGATAATAGATGGGGGTTTTCATTTGAACAAATGCCCAAGATCGGGCTGCAGGGACCAGTGTGATTTAAACAAATGCCCGTGATTGGGCACATAGCGATCCACTGGACCATCAGGGATATTGGAGGGGTTTAGTTACGGATGCCCGTGATGGGGCATGGGGGGTGCCGCCAGGTGCAGCAGGGTCAGGGTGGCCACCTACAGGTGGCAGCTTCCATGTTGCACCCTGCAATGTGGCCAGCTAACCTGTGGGTGACCATCCTTTGTTACTTTTTTTGTGGCTTAACTTTGTGCAGGCGCGGAAGTAGGGGTTGCGCATGCATGACTCTGCACATCCTGGGCTGAATATCGGTCTGTGCAGGTTATGCATGGGCACCCCCACCTATGCCTGCATGCCTACTGATGTGCTCTGGTGCATCGGGATTTGTGTGGTGCACTTTTCCCTTTTGAATATCTGCAGGCTGTCAGTGGGTTGTGCATGGTGCAACACTGTTGCACCATGTGCAACCCTTTGAATATCTGGGCCAGAAAGTATAAATGAAGAATTAAATAAAGTACAGTAGATTCTATTTAGCCTTTGTAAAGGATGCACCTTAATCCAAAACGCATCCAGCTATAGTTGCTTCTTTTATGCCAGAATAAAATAAAATATGTTTTAATCTGAGACTGGTACCTTTGCTTGAATAGAGATTCATACGTGCTCTACTGTTCATTTTTATGGATACCAGCAGTATAACTTAGATAGGGCAGAAAGACAAGGAGGAGGTGTTGCTCTCTTTATACATAAAAAAATAAGATCATTTGAAATAACTAATACAATCAAAAGTGAATCTGCAGTAGAAAATATTTGTGTAAAACTAATTTCCCTTGTACCTCACCCATCTTAAATGATGTCTACTATAGTTCCTCAGAATCTAGCTTGGAAATAATGGATCAAATAATTACTAAAAATGAAAAGTGAAGGAGCTGGGTGAAATCCTGTTCTTAGAGAATTTAAATCTGGGGGATAAGCACTGAAAGTAAGAATGCTATAATATTTTGGGGTAACAATTTCCTAGAATCTATAGAGCAGCACGCTGATACAACATGTCAATACTCCCCCAGAGGTAATACCATGTTAGATCTAGTTATACAGTAATATAAAAAGCAATATTAATGCATTCTTATAATGCTGTCTTACCACAAGCTAACAGTGCTCACAATTTTGTTGTATTCAATTCTGAATGAAACAGGCAACAATTGTCAGGTGCTACTGAATTATTTCTATATTTAAAGAAGACACATAAAGTATAAAATAAGAATTAAATAAAATACAGTAGATCGGATCAAGGTTCTGCAGATAAACATATTGTCATGATGTGGGACGAATTTAAAACACAGTACTAAGGATATGATATGCCCATATACCTAGAATGAGGAAATACAGTATAGCCAGGAGAAGGCCAAAATGTCTGTCAAGGAAAATAGAAAAAAAACACTTTTAAAAAAAAAAAATATATATATAATATATAAGAAATGTTTGAAACACAATTCTAACAAAATTTAGGTATAATATAAGACTCTATTGAAGAAAAATTATGGAATAAAAAGCAAAAAAAAAATAATGGAGGTCAAACTGGCATCTGAGGCTAATAAATCAAATAATGATGCCTTTTTAGCTATATAAACATTTTAGAAAATCAATCTGTCAGTCCTGTCTCAATCAATGACTGCATTATTACCAAATCTAAGTAAATACTGAGTGCTTTCAACTATCATTTCTGTAAAATGTATAAGGACATAGAAACATAGAACACATAAACATAGAAACATAGAATTTGACAGCAGATAAGGACCATTTGGCCCACCCAGTCTGCCCATTTCCTACCTAATGGATAAGCTGCAGACCCTACTTAACTAACAGCTACTTCCTCCTACCCCCAACCCCTAGAATTACCATATGTCTGTCCCATACATTCTTGAATTCCCCACTGTTTTGACTCACAAACTCATCAGGAAGGCCATTCCATGCATCCACTACCCTCTCCATGAAAAATACTTCCTCCACATTACCTCTGAGCTGTCCCCTTCTATCTTCAAATTGTGGCCTCTTGTTCTTGCACATCTCTTTTCCTGAAAGATGATACCTTTTGGACTTTGTTGATTCCCTGAGGTACTTGAAAATTTCTATCATGTCCCCCTGTCCCTACTTTCCTCGAGGTATACATATTAATCTCCTTAAGTTTCGCTTCATATGTCTTCTGGTGCAGACTCTGCACCATCTTAGTCCCTACTCTGGACTGCCTCCATCCTGTCTATGTCCTTGTGGAGATTGGGTCTCCAAAACTGCATACAGAACTCCAGATGGGGTCTCACAAGCTGTCTGTAGAGAGGGATAACAACTTCTTGTTTTCTACTGGTGATGCCTTTTCCTATACATTTTAGTATCTTCACAGCCCTCCTTACTGCATTCTCACATTGCTTGCCCACCTTTAGGTAATCTGATATGACTACCCCAGATCCCTTTCCATTTTTGTTGTTGTTAGTATCTCACCCCCATAATGTAATCTTCCCTGGGTTTTATTTCCCAGGTGCATTACTTGAACTTCTAGCATTGAATCTAAGCTGCCATACACATGACCATTCCTCCAACCTTGCCAAGTCCCTTCTCATCCTTTCCACCCCACCTTGTGTATCAACCCTGTTGCAGATCAATTTATCGTCTGCAAAGAGACATACTTATCCTTCCAATTCCTCTGCAATGTCATGTATAAAGACATTGAAGAGGACTGGTCGAAACTGAACCATGCAGTACCCAACTAGTAACCCTCTTTCTTCAGAGTGGGCTCCATTTACTATTACCCTCTGTGTCCTGTTCTCCAGCCAATTTTTTTACCAGGCTACCATCTTGGGACCCACTCCCAGGCTGTGCTTGTATATTAATTTTTTGTGGGACTGTGTCAAATGCCTTGCTAAAGCCTAGGTAGGCCATGTCCACAGCCCTCCCTGATCTGCTACTTTGGTCAGCCAGTCAAGAAATCTATTAGATTCATCTGACATGACCTACCCACTGTGAATCCATGCTGCCTTGGGTCCTTTGCCCTGTGGCCTCTGGGTACTCAATAATTCCTCCCTGATGTACCTATAAAAGGTTTTATCCCTCTTCTTAACTGAGTTGGCTATCCTTTCCTCAGTTTGGACTGTTGCTGTTCTGACTGCCTCCCCAGCCTCTTTATACTTTAACTGATACAGTTCTCTGTTCTGCCCCTTCTGTGATTCCTTGTACTTCCTGAATGCTATCCTTTTCTCCTAACCTTCCCTGCCACCTCCTTTGAGAACCATAGTGTTTTTATATTGTTTAGTTTTCTTTATTTGCTTCAATAAAGCCTTGTTGCCTTAGTGATGTCAGTTTGATTATTCACCATTGTTCTTCCACCCTCCTTTCTGCTCATTTGTTAGTGTATTCCTTAGCCACTCACCATTTTGGCAAAGTCAGCCCTCCTAAAGTCCAGGATCTTTGCCTCTGTATGGCTTGACTCTATTGCTGTGTTTATCATGAACCATACTGTTCCATGGTCGCTAGTTCCCAGATGGCTACCCACTTCTACATCAGTGATCCTTGCTCCATCTCCATTTGAGAGCACCAGGTCTAAGATTGCTCCCTCCTGAGTGGGTTCCAGTACTAATTGTCTAGAAATGCCCCCTGCAGGGTCATCTAGAATGACCCGGCTCTTTGATGTGGCTACAGCAAATGCACTGCAGTTAACATCTGGCATATTCAGATCCCGCATCAACAATATCTCCCTTTTCTGCCATTCTAAGGATACCTTCCATCATTTTCTTGTCCATTTCCTCCCATTGAGATGGGGGTCTGTATCTAACCCCTATGCGGATAGTGGTGCCATTGCCTGTCTCCAAGTTGACCCACAGTGCTTCCTCTCCTCCCTGTTTACCCTTTTGTTCTGTTGCTTTGATTCCTTCCTTATGTGAGATCTACTCCACCACCTCTTTTACCCTCCCTGTCCCTCCTGTAGATAGTGTACTCTAGTATGTTCATTTCCCAGTCATGGTTCTGTGTGTACCATTTTTCTGTGACTGCCACAATATCCAGATGTTCCTATTCCATCAAGGCCACTAGTTCAGAGGCTTGTTACCCAGACTACAGGCATTGGTACTCATTACTCTCCATTGTTTGATGGCTTTTCCTCTGGTAGCCCCATCTCTGCTCTTACTGACTTTGCTTTCTCCATTTACCCCAGTCCTTCTCCCTACTGACCTTTCTACCTTGGTCTTTACCTCATTTAGTACCTGGTTTTGGAGGGCTGGAAATCCCTAACTGATTGTCAGTTACCCCCTTAGCTGGTTTAAAAGCTTGCCAATGAAGCATTTAAACTGAACACTAAGAGACTGGTTCCTTTCCCAGACAGATGCAGACCATCATGCCAGTATAGGTGGGTATCCCTCCAGGTGAAACCCCAGTCCCAAATGAAGCCAAAACCCTGTGCTTCACCAGTTTTTCAACCATTCATTGAATTGCATGGTCGTAGTACCCTCATCACGCATGCCATAGACAGGCAGCACCTCTGAGAAGGATACTGTATGAGCTACTTGTCTAAGGCCCCTCTGCACCTCACACTCTTCCTGCATTGCTCTAATCCCATGCATGGCCAAGTCATTTGTTCCTAGGTGGACAATGACATCCAGCACTGTCTTCTGTGCAGCTGCTGTTGTGATCCTTAGAATCTGCTTCCTGTCCTCCAAGCCTTGGCACCAGGAAGGCACCTTACTTCACTTTCCCTTGCTCCCCATTTCTTCTCCCTGATAATTGAGTAACTCACCAAGACAAAGAACCTCTGTGTGCAAACACTGAGGCAAGAGTTACCCAAAGGGCATTTGGCTGGGAAGCCAAGTTTCAAGAAAATACAAAATCACACATGCCCCCACAATGCAAAGCATCATGGGCTGCTTATGCAAATCACCACAGAATGTTATGCTGGTCCAACTTTAAGCAGAATTGCATGGTGCGAAAGGCATCTCACACAGTTTGAAAAGGGTGCTAACAGAAGACATAGACACGTGTTTTGTCCTAACCCACAAGAGTTGCTTCCTTTCCCTGCTGTGTCCTGTGCCACCTTCCTGTGGGCCTCCCTTGTGATGGTTGCCAGCAACCTCAGTCTCCACTGTGTGTGCCTCCATAGGGGAACTATGCCCCACCATAATGGTGTATGGATTGTGGAGTGGTATGTCTGAAGGAGTGCATCTCTGTTCCACCACCCTCACCCCCTGAACCCACTGTGGTCCAACCACTGCTCCTTCTTGGCAACCTCTGAGGCAGAGGTGTTGGCCCTGGTGTTTCCTGTGTGGGGGTTCCTGTACTCCTGTCCAGTTTGGCCTGGAGATGGGCAACCTCCTCCCTCAGAGCAGAGTGTTGTCTGCAAACAGGGCAGCATCTTAGCCTCCAGAAAGTTTCCCGGAAGACTGCTGCCCCACAGCCAGTGCATTGCACTACTCCCATATGTCTATCTTTCTAGTTTACCCTGTGTAAATGTGTTTTTTTAAATAGTGCATGCACTTTTAGTGTCAGTGCAGTGTGCTGTGCTGGCAAGGATATGACAGTAGTATGCCCACAGAGGAAATTATGTCAGAATCCCTGGTATAAAGGAAGTGACACTAATGGGGGTTTGGGTTGAGGAGCGGGGGTTGAGCCCAAACCATGCCCTCCAGACACAATCAGCTACAAGCTCTGACCCACCACTATAATGAGTGTTGACCTTTCTTTCACCAAGACAACCTGCACAATGAGTTAACAGAGAAAATACCCAGCACAGGAACAAACAGAGAAAATAATGCAGTTCAGCACAGCACAGGTAAGCCTTCCTGACCCTATACAACCTGGTGCTGTGTGCTCTGAAAGCAATCAGGGAAGACAATCTCCCCACCTGAGGCTCTGTCTGGATTTCAATACACAAACTGCAGCCTTTGCTATGAGAACTAATCGCCACCACCACCAGTAAATTAATCCTGCAAGCCTCTTCTTAATTTAAATAAACAAAATGAAAGTATCAGTAAAATCGTTTCAAACCTTCTTCACAGGTCCCAATCAGTATTATGCCTTTCTGAGCTCCCAGTTCTGAAAAATGAGTATGATTGTGTTCTCTGCAGTATAGCAAAGTTTTTGCAGCCTCCACCAAAAGTCAAGGCCTGTCTGACTGTATTCTAATTGTGTGGCTTGATTAGAGCAGCTCAGTACTGAAAACTCCACCCAGAAACACTTGACTGACTAGTGTCACACCTGTGATGTAAGCAGGAATTTTTGTGGAGATAGTCTGCTCTGTCTGGGTTGAATACACAATCACTCCGCTGAACCCAGGAATAATAAATAAATCAAACCTCAGCCAACAGTACAATTCAAAAGGTAAAAATATCCTTACAAATACTAGGTCTCTACTCCAGTGATTAATCACAGTGAAAAGCAAATTCAGTAGTAGTTCCTCCTCTGCTTATAAAATTAACACTCCTGAAATTGAATCCTGCAAGCTTCTTAATTCAAATAAGCAAAATGAAAGTATCAGTAAAAATGTGTTTCAAACCTTCCTCACAGATCCCAATCAATATTATGCCTTTCCAGGCTCCCAGTTCTGAAAAATGAGCATGATTGTGGTCTCTGCAGTATAGCAAAGTTTGTGCAGCCTCTACCAAAAGTCAAGGCCTGTCTGACTGAACCCTAATTGGACAAACCTAGTAAACAGATACCTGAACTTTAATTGGGACAAACCTAATAAACTGGTATCATCATTTAATGTATCAGAATCTCTGTAAATTTCTGTAGCAGAGCATGAAATTAGACAATCCATGAAAAGACTGAATAATGACTCTGTGACAAATCCTGACAAAATAACAGCTAGTATTTTAAAAATGACTTCTGAGAATGTCCTAGTACAGTTAAAAATTATCTTTGAATATTCTGTCAACAAAGGTCAAATTCAAAGGATTGGAAAAAGGTGTATGTGATCCCTATTTATAAAATGGGAAACAAAGCAGATTTAAATAACTACAGACCTATCAGCCTAACCTCCATCCCTGGGAAGATACTTGAAACCATAATAAACAAGCATTTGTCAATGCCAAGTGCTGCTTGTTGTCATAAGCAGTGGAAGTGCAGGAGTTCAACAGATACAGTATAGGAATGGCAGTGAAGTTTAACTGACGCCAACTCCACCCACTCTACAGAGATGGACAAGCATTGGGGTGTGCCTTTGGGTCATCACCATAAAGGTCATGACATTTTCACCTCACCCTATCTTGCAGACACTTACAAGTGTCGGTGTGCTGTTGGGCTTTACACGCACCTCATTCCATAAGGAAATACACTGAAATGGGTGCAGTATAGGAGAATGGGGTGAACTCTAGGTCAAAGGTGCACCTTGATGCCTGCCACTGACTGCAGGGTGGGGGTTGAATGGCATGAGCATTACTGTCGACAATCTCAAGTCACACTCCTGATGCCTGTCAGTCAATACAGGGTAGGGCATTATGGTCAAAAACCTAACACCCTGGGTGATTCTTGGTATTTTTACTCCAAGTTTTCAACATGGGCTTTTGTGATCCCACCGCATGAACAGTGACACTATCAGTTCATTAGCTGAAAGATGAGTTTGCACAACAACTGTGCCATTTGGCGCCACTGGTGTGAAACACATTTTGAACAGGATGTGAAAATGACAGCTGTACTGTTCATGAGGAGGTGAAAAAATGGCAATGTTGAAAATATGAAGTGAACTATAAAAAACTGGTGAAGTCACAAGTATGCATAGAAACTGCCAATGCACACCCGTAATGTAATTAGTTTTGGGATTGTTTATAGCAGATTTTCAACATAGGCATTTTGGGACCTCCACTCATGAACAATGTCACTGTGATTTTCTTAATCTATCCCGAACACTGATTTCCCACAGCGACTGTGCTATTCTGCGCTGGAAGTGCAAAACACATTTCAGCCAGGGTGTGAAAAATGTCAGCTGTACTGTTCATAAGGAGATGTGGAAAATGCCAATGTTGAAAATTTGTACTGAAAAGATTACAAATTTCTGAACTTATGAAGGTGCATGAAAATTGCACAATGCCGCTCATAACACAGTCAGTTTATGGACTTTGCACCAAATTTTCAACATAGCCAGTTTAAGACATCTGCTCATGAACAGTGCCACTGTGATTATCATAATCTGTCGAAATTGATTTTGCACCAACCACGCCACTGGGCACTACATGTACAAAGCACACATTTGGGTGAGATGTGAAAATGACAGTTGTACTGTTCATAAGGAAGTGTGTTAAAATGGCAATGCTGAAAAACTGGATAGAACATATTAAAAATGCTTGAAGTTATGGCGTGCAAAGGAACTGCCTAACTCACACTCATAAAACAGTAATTTTGAAATTTTTCACAAATTTTCAACAAAGGGTTTTGGGAGCCTACCTCATGAACAGTGTCACTGTGATATTCTTAATCTGTCCTGAACATTGATTTTGTACACTGACTGCACCATTGTGTGCTACATGTACAACACACATTTCAAGTGAGATGTGAAAATGACAACTGTACTCTTCATAAGAAGGTGTGGAAAAATGGCAATGTTAAAAATCTGGAGTGAAAATATTAAAAATGCTCAAAGTTATGAGCATGCGTAGGAACTATGCAACACACATTCATAAAACTGTCATTTTGGAATTTTTCACCAAATTTTCAACATAGGGTTTTGTCAGTCTACCTCATGAACTGTGACACTGTCATTTTGTTAATCAGTTCAAAAGGTGGTTCTGCACAGTGACTATAAATCACCTTTCGGGACTGAATAACAAAATGATAGTTACTGAGTTCATGAGGTGTGATCGAAGAACCTCATGTTGAAAATTTGGTGAAAAATTCCCCAAAATGGCGCGATATATACCAAAGTTGAAAAAAAATTAATTTATGCCATTATACAGCTTACCAGCATTTCTTCAGTTCACGGTCTGCTTTGAAGAGTGCAGGCGTGTTCCCGATCCACCGAAGATCATCATGCTGGGCTCTGGAGGGTAAGTATGGGGTGAGGTGGGGGTGTGGAGGTGGGTGTACAGGCAGGTGGGCACAGGTTGGGGCAGGGAGCAAGAGAATCAACGAGGGACTTTTTTTTAGGTCTTTTTTTAAAGATGAGGGGACTATTACCACACTGGGGTGTGCTCTGAGTGTGGCACCAGGCAGTTTGTTTGGGAGGGCAATGGAGCCGACAGAGTTGGGTACCCCGTTGGCCGGAAACTTTGCCACATAGGGGTGGGTTCCCAGTGTAGCAGATAAGTTGTTTGGTGGGGCAGTGCAGCTGACAGGGATTGGGCACCCCTGTTGGCCATACAGTGTGCTGGGGATGTATGAGCCATGGGGGTGCATTATGCAGATGAGGGATTGGGCTACTCCATCGGCAAATGAACTGGGGAGGGTCATGCCAACAGGGGATTGTGCATCCCGTCAACTTTTTTTAATTTATTGAAATGTTTCACTAGGAAGGCACACTGAATGGTGGGCGGCGGCATTCGTTGGTTCCTAGGGACTGTGAGAGAGGCCAAGGGAGAAGCCCTCACCATGAGCACACCACACAATTAGCTGTTTTGGTAGCTTGGAATGCACCAAAACAGCTGATTTTGTCAGTGACATCAGGCAGAATTTCTTGATGCATTGTGGCATGCTGCCTGACTGCTGATGCAATGTATTTCTTGCACATGCGTGCAAGCAACACAAAATAATATTAGTTCTTCAGTTATTACATCAATGGAACAACATGAGTTCACATCTGGAAGGTCCAGTGTTACTAGTATGATCTTTTTTTTTTTTTGAAATTCAACATCCTTATTGGTTTTATATCGTACACAAACAGCAAAATATAATACCAAAACCTAAGTTACTTCTAAGTATAAAACATATTACCTGTACCCAGTCTGTCTTCGGATCAATTATAACAATTATGATGCACCTTATTAAACCAGTCCCCACCTCCCTACCCTCCCTCATCCCTTCCCCTCCTCTGGAGTGTGCCAACTAAACCCGACATTAAAGGAAGGTAGTAAGAAATGATAAACCAATTAATTATAAAGTGCCAAAAAGTAAAACTGACAGAAACAAACAGAGGCATACATAAGATGGATGTTAATGCAAATATAAAGCAGATAATTTACCCCATTTTTATTGAATGAGTCCAAGTTGTTACAGGAGCTAGTTGTCAGTCTTTCGGTACTGAAACAAGCTGATAAATCTTTCAAACATTCAGCATAAGTTATAGCCAGTTGATCCATCCAGTGCTGAGTACCAATCTGTTAACTACAATTGAGATTAATGCCGTATGGAATCCGGCTCCTGGACCCCAATACTGGAAAACATTCCTAAGATACATATCTCTATGGTAAGCAATTCCTCCAAACCTAATAATGGATCTAGTTTGGATTGAATTGTGTGCCATAGTAGAACCACCTTTTCACAGTGCCAAAATATATGCATGAGGTTCCCTTCAAATTTACCACACCTAGTACATATGGACACAGGAAGCTTGCCCAATTTAGCTAGTTTAACTGGCGTATAATACAAGTTATTTAAGATGTGATACTGAGTGAGTCTATGCCTATCTTGAGTATGATATATATGCATATCTTTCCAAATTTGGCTCCATACAGGGTAGTGTTCGCAGAAAGCTCATATTTTGGATCCTGAAGGGCATTAGAAATTTAAGTCCCAAAAGGTAGGAATACATCCTTGAAATTCCATGGGACTTGTTTTCATAGTCCTGCATCTGGTCTAGGAAAGGCCTGACCTGAAACTGCTTAAATGTGGTTCCAAAGATAGAAACTATAAGAAGCCTCAACTGGAAGACTTTAAAATTGTATTTCTGATGTATGTTAAATCTAGCTATTTTTGGGGAAGAAAGAAGACCATCTTGAGAAAACAGGTTTTCTACTAGGACTCCTTGTAACTGAGGAAGCCATTCTCAGAAATCAGTGCTCCCCTATTTTAATATTAAAGTTTAGGATAAGGGATTGCACAGTATCTCTCTTAGGAGAATTTTGAAAAAAATCCAACATTGGGCTAGAACTTTAGCGAGATACCTATAACGCGAGTTTTGTATTGGGATTGGTAGTGCCGAGTTAGTAAAAAAAGAATATCATAGGCGAATTGAGGTTATGCAAGTCCAGTAACCGTCTTTCAAGCTGGAGTCAAATGGACGATGCTCATTGGCTGTGACCGAGAACCATCTCCCAATTTGGACAAGTGGCTAGCCCAGTAATACAAATTAAAATTGGGAGGCAGGTCCTCCAGTTCTTTGGGAAGACTGAGCTTAAGAAAGGAGCATCTAGGATGTCTGCCTTGCCAAATGAACTTGGAAAGGGTGGAGTGGAGTTGACGGAAATAGGACATTGGGAGCCAAAGATTCAGTAAGTTTAAAGGATAAAAGAGGCGGGTAAGACATTCATTTTGATAATACTAATCCGATCCCATAACGAAAGAGGAAGTTTTCCCATCTTTGGAGGTCCTGTTGAATATTCACCACTAAGTCATCCAGATTGAGTTTCTTGAAGGACTCCGGGTCTCTAGTAAGGTATATTCCTAGATATTTAATTGAATGAGAGGACCACTTCATATCAAATTGAGTGAAATTAGCTTGGTGGGTGAGAACATTTAAGGAAATATTACTGTTTTTGTTGGGGCTCAATTTATAATTGGACAGAAGTCCGAACTGTGTGATAATTTGTAAGGCATGTGCTAGAGAAGCATCTGGATGAGCCAAATGGAAGAATGTCATCAGCATACACTGAAAGGTCAAGGACTGCTGAAACACTGAGCAACCTAGAACATGAGGAGAGCGTTTGATACTGAGAAGGAGGGTTCCAGGTATAAGTTAAATAGAAAGGAGACAAGGGACAACCTTGCCTGGTACCTGTAAACAAAGAGAAACGAGAAGAAAACCCCATTGCAATAAATTTTGGTGGTAGGAGCTTTATATACCGTCTGAATCCACCGAATAAAAGATGCGGAAACCCATTTTCGTAAGTGTTGCCCAAAGAAAATCCCAGATGATTCTGTCAAAGCCATTTCGCATCTAATGAAATTAGAGCCATGGGAATCTGAGAGGTTTGAGCAGTGTGGAAAATACGTGAGAGAGTTCTGAGATGATTGGCTGAAGAGTGGCCTTGCATGAAACTGACTTGTTCAGGGCTCAACAAATGGGACCAAATATTTTTAATCCTAAGAGATAGGATTTTTGTTAATATTTTAATATCGAATTTAAAAGAGAAATTGGTTGGTAACTGGCAGGTTCCTATGTGGTTTATCCGGTTTAAGGTTAGAACTATTGTGGCTTCTAGCATAGTGGGATCCAAAGTGTCAGCGGTGAACATATATTCATATAAATTAAGAAGAAGGGGCTAATTCTTTACAAAAGGTTTATAGAAATTGGAGGAAGGCCGTCAGGACCAGGCAACTTATCCAGTGCTAACCCCTTAATTGCTTCTTCTACTTCCACTAATGTGATTGGGAAGACAGAACAGAACGATGATGGGCTTGTAGGCAGGAAGGCTAAGGCCTTCCAAGTAATATTCTATACTTGAGAGAGGTGCCAGAGAGAATATTTGCTATATAAAGTACTATAAAAGTTTCAAAGACCTGGGTAATGTCCTGTGGCGAAGTTTTAAAGGTGCCATCTGAAGCTTGCAAGGAGGGAATAACCTCGAGCTTTCCATTTTCCTTAATGAAGGCCAGCATTCTACCCACCTTCTCCCTTGGTCAATGTATCTAGCATAAGTTTTAGGATGGCATACTCTGCTTTTCTTTTAATAAATCGGCATATTCATTCCTAAGAGTTAACAGGGTTTCTAGGGAGTTTGGAAGGAGGATGAAGATAGAGAACTTTCCACGTTTCTTATTTGGTTCAACAGGAAGCTACTCTTGCTTCCTTTTTTCCTCTTGGAAGCTAGTTTAATAAATTCCCCAGAATATAACACTTAAGGAGCACCATATTGAGTCCTCCCATGGTGTAGACCCTTTATTAAGATCCATGAAGGTGGAGATTAGTGTCTTGACATGGGAAACTGTTTGTTCTTCTTTGAGAAGTTGTGTGTTTAATCTCCAAGTAGTGTCCCTTTGGAGGTCCAGATCAGGGAAATCAACAGCCATGCAATTGAATGGTCTGATAATACAATTGGTTCGATTCCTGTCTGGCAAAGACCAGATAAAAGGGAGGTACTGATTAAAATGTAATCTAGTCTAGACCAGGACTGGTGGACCTGAGAGTAGAAAGAAAAGACCGAATTAGAAGGATTGAGAAGGTGCCAGGGATCACACAAACCCAGAAGCGCCATAAAATCTGCAAGGCCTTTTGTGAGGGGATAGAGGTTTTAATAGCCGGTATGTTCTGTCAAGATCTTGAGATGGCAGAATATTCCAATCACCCAGAATTAGCAAGGAGGGCAGAAATCCACCCAACCTATCAGCTAAGCCAGTAAGAAATCTGCATCTCCCTACTGGTCCATAAATGGAACCCAGCACTACTGTGGTATTATTAAGAGAGCCTTTAACTATTATGAACCTACCTTCTGGGTCTAATAGACTCTCTTCTGCCAGGAACGATATGTACCTTTTATCAAAATTCACCCCGCTTGATGATGACCCACTTGCAGTAAATACTTGAGAGAAGACCTGTCGGCGTAACCCGTTTGTTTCAGTGACCAGAAGGTGGGTTTCTTGCAGCAAAAGAATATCAATATTTAATAAAGCACAATTTTTAAGAACCTGATATCTCTTAGTTATATGTCTGACGCCTCTGACATTCCATGTAGCAATTTTAATTGGTGCAAAAGCCATTGTCCACTTTAACAAAGGAAAGCATTCATGGATAGCTAACTGAAAGATATAACCCAAAAGGCACATTCCAATCCACCCCTCCCATGTCATCCCTGAAGAAATACTCCAGTAAAACAAGACCGTCTTCCCAGATAACCCCATCAAACTTGTACATTGCTGAAAACATGATTGACATTAACATCTCTCTTTAACTTCAGTAGACTTTGTCAACAGGAAAGACTTCTGATCAGTAAAAATCCCAATCCCCCAACCCCCAATTATGTACAAAAGGTCCCCAAGTAATTGTGAGAACTAACCATAACCCCTTATATAAGATTCTGAGGACCAAACCCTATTGGCAGCATTTCTATGAGAACCTGAACCTGAGCATTGATTCCAGACCTGAGGAGAGTACTGTAATCCAACTTTGGAAGGTGTCTTAAGTAATGCGAAAACCTCTATAGTCTCCTGGTTCCTTGAGAAATCATCACCCTCCCCCTTGCAGTCAGGTGTGCAGCTCTCCCTGAGCCTGCTCCATCCAGAAGCCCCCACCAACCCCTTAAGTCAACAAGGATATGCCTCACCCTAGTATGTCCTAATCCAGGTCAGCATAAGGAAAAGAAAGGGGACACTAAGAAACTGGAAGGGCTGTAACTCACAAATCCATTAGAATAATTAACCATGCCATAGAACCTATTACTTAGTACAACTGCAAATAGTGCATGACTTATGCCATCTTACTTTAAGACAGGACTACTGCTCCAAATTATGGCTTTAGGACGTTCCAGATTCATTAAGCAGGGTTAATCCAAAGGTGGAAGCCCACAAGTCCCCACCTAAGCTGGCAGTAAACAAAATAACCCCAGAATCTCAGAACCCGGGAGGCAAAAGTAACAGGGAACTTAATTCCTGATGGGACCAGGTCGTCCATCCCTAATAGCAGTGTGTGGGAATGCCCGCCAGTCAAAAGTTCCTACCCACCCAGATCAGGAGTGTACAGACACATCTGAGGGAAAAGATTTGGCCTGTTAGGCCTCGCTCACGGCCTACTCCTTATTCCTGACCCACCCTTGTAGAGAGAGGGAGAAAAGGAAAGAACAACCCGTAAACAGGTAAATACTCTATCTCAGTACAGATACTGAACACAAATAACACCCAGATGAGTCCTGTGAAAGTTCAGCCTGTCTTAAACAGGTTGGGTAGCTTGATAGCAAGATCCGTAGCTGCCTGCTCAGGAGAATTATAGGAATGCCAGGTACCCTCGATTGCCACCTGCAACTTCGGGTATATCATCTTGAAGTGTATGTCCACAGCTATCAGCTTTCTGACCGTTGGGTGGAATGCAGAATGCTTCTGGTGTGTTTCTGAAGGGAGATCTTGCATTATTCTTAATTTAGAACTACCCCATAAAATAGATTGCAGCTCTTTTGATTTTGTTAGCACTGTCTGCTTTTCCATGAAGCTTAGGAATTTGACTTTACAGAGGTGAAGGATCTGGGGTTATCATCAGTGACTTCTTCAAGCAAAGGAGTCCATGCAACAAGGCACAGAGCAAGGCATCAAGGTAGCTGGGGTGTATGAGGTGAGGTTTGACAGTAGGAGAAAAGAGGTGATTCTGTCACTGTAGAGATCTCTGGTGAAGCCTCACACTTAAGTGTTGCATCCAGTTCAGGAGTCTTCAACTTAGGAAACATATTGGCTAGAGTCAGTACAGCAAAAGGTCAGCAGGATGTTCCAAGGCTATCAGGGTAGATCCTCCGTTCCATATTTATGTGTTCTAGTGTGTTCTAAAATATTTATAACAATCCAGTTTCTATTAACTATATAAAGGAGTAGCAAATCTAGAACATGAGGACATGAGTGAAAACTGGTCGTGGGTGGGAGGTTTAGGAAGGATGTGGTAAAGTTTTATTTTTAGAGAGCTGTTAAGCCACGGAACAGTCTACCTGTCAGAGTGGTGGGTACAAAAAACATTAATGGTTTCAAGCACAGTTGGGACAGAGTTAAGGGCTTAGTAATTATTCAGGAGGGTAGTAGTAAGACAGAAAGCAAGAGGGTGGACACTAGATAAAAGCCTGTATTGAAAAAAGATCTTGATAGGGTGTTATGATCTTATTGGATGGATAATTGGTGTTTTCTGCCATCATTGTCTATGTTTCTATGTTGCTATATTACAATGATTTGAATCATTCCACCAACTCTCTATGATTCTGATGATGTTAAATATATCATACCTGACTAAGGTTTCTAAGTCACACATTTTATGGTTTGGATTGTTTGCATTCATACAGGCATAAATACCTAGAACTTTATAGTAGATAAGGACCACTTAGTCAACCCAGTCTGCCCATTTATTTTTTCCCTACCTGTACTGTCCCTGCAGATGCTACTTGGTCTCTTGCTTTGGCCTGACCCTGTGGAATTCTCTACCTCGTCAAGTACGAGATTGCCTGACTGTCCAAACCTTTAAGGGGCATTAAAACTTATCTTTTAACCTTGCATATAATGATTTTAATTGTTGTGGGATTGGATTAATTTTAATGTTTTTAGTTATATCATTTTATTATCTCATGTACAGGCCCTTGGTTTTGGAAAGGCGCCTTTTATAAATAAAGTTTGACTTGACTTGACTTGCTACCACCTCCACTTTTCAGTGAGATACCCTTATGCCTGTCTAATGCATTCCTGAATCCCACCATTGTTTTCCCCACCACCTCCACTGTGAACTGTTCCAGGCATCAACCACTTTTTCAGTGAAGAAGTAAGTTCTCACATCTCTCTAGAATTTATCCCTTCCAGCTTCACTGCATGTCCTCTACTTCTCATGCATCTTTTCCTGTGAAAATACTCCCTTCTGTACCTTATTTACCCCATGAGGTATTTATAGGTCTCTATTGTATCCCCAACTCCTCCCCTCTTAAAGAGTGCACAAATTGAGGTCCTCCAGTCTCTCCTAGTAGGACTTCGATGCAGACCCTGCACATTTAGTTGTCCTCCTCTGGACAACCTCTATCAAGTCTTGTCCTTCCTGAGATGTGGTCTACAGAACTGGACACAGTACTCCAGATAACATCTCATTAGTGATATTTATATAGACTCTGCACATTTTAGTTGCCTCCTCTAGACAACCTCCATCAAGTCTTGGCCTTCCTGAGATGTGGTCTACAGAACTGGACATGGTCCTGCAGATGGCATTTCACCAGCAACATAGCAACACCTCCTCCTCCTTGCTGGTTCCTATGCATAGAAACAGAATTTGCAGCAGATATTGACCCACCTGCTACCTACAGTATCACTGCAGACCCTGCCCATTCACCCTCCCTTTCTTTTCACCTAAAACTGCCTGTATGCTTATCCCATGCATTCTTGAACCCCACCACTATACTTATCCCCACCACATCCACTGGAAGGTTATTTCTGGTATTCACTACTCTTTCTGTGAAGTAAGTCTTGACATTTCTCCTGAATCTACCCCCTCCAGATCCATTGCATGTCCCCTTGCTCTCACTCATGAGCACCTTTTTTCTGAAAAATACTTCCCTCCTGTACCCTGTTTAAAGGTGTCTATCCTTATCTCTGCTCTTTTTCCTGTCTTTCAAGGTAGCATTACCGTTGAGGTCCTTCGTCTCTCCTGTAGGGCTTCAGATGCCGACCTTGCACCATTTTGGTACCCTCCTCTGAACTAGCTCCACTCTATGTCCTTCTGAAGATGTGGTCTCCAGAACTGGACATAGAACTCTAGGTGAGGTTTTACCAGTGAGCCATAGAAAGCTAACAACACCTCTTCTTTCAGCTGTTAATACCTCTTCACTATGCACCAGTCATCCCACTAACTTTTTTCTACTGCTGTGTCACACTGTATGGTTGTACCTTTAGGTAATCAAATTCGATTACCCTCAAGTCTCTTGCCTACTACGTGGTTGACAATACCACTCCATCCATTTTGTACTCCACACTCAGGCTTGTGTGCCACAAGTGCATTATCTTGCACTTTTTCACATTGAAACCCAACTGCCATACTCTTGACTACTCCTAGGGTTTTCAGGTCTGTGTTTATCCTTTCCACCCCAACATCCCACTGGCCCAACCAACTAACTTGTTACATGGCCTCACCATCTTGAGGTGATCAGATATGATTACTCCAATGTTCTCTTCCTATTTAGTGACTGTCAGCACTCTTTTCCATTTTGTACTCTGCCTCTTGGTTTCTGTGCCCTAAGTGCATAATTATACACTTTTTCACATTGAAACTGAGCAGTCATACCTTGACCACTCCTCCAAGCTATTTAGGGTCTCCTGAAATCCTTCCACTCCCTCTGAAGTTGTTCACCCTATTGCAGATGTTTTTGTCATCTGTAAAGAGTCAGACCTTCCTATCGAGTTCATCTGCAAAGCGAATTATAAAGGTATTAAAAGAGGAATGGTCCCAGTACTGAACCCTAGAAGCACCCTGCTGGTCACCTCTCCTCCCTGGAGTGAACCCTGTCAATCGCTATCCTCTACTGCCTATCCCATAACTAATTTCTTACCAAATTTGCAACCATAGGTCCCTCTATGCTGCCCAGTTTCCTTATAATTCTCCTAAGTGGAAAGGGTCAAACACCTTACAGAAATCTAAGTAGGTCAAACCCACTGCCCTAACCTGCTCTATTTCCCTGTTCACCCAGTAAAATAAATCATATCAGATTTGTTTGACATGACCCCATTCCCTATGAAATCCATCCTGCCTCAGGTCTTGTAACCCATGAGATTCAAGATATTCCAAAGTCCTTTCCTTTAGCAGCAACTTCATTAACTTCTCCACCACCGATGTCAGGCTGACTGGCCTATAGTTGCCAACCTCCTCCTTGCTACCGCTTTTGTGAAGCAGGACTTAATCTGCCCTCCTCCTGTCCTCCAGAGCCTTTCCTGTTTCAGTGCATTGTTAGAAAGAGCTGTGAGCTGTGCCTCCTAAGCTCCTTCAGTACCATTGGATGTACCCAATCTAGCTCCATAGCTTTGTCCACATCCAGATTTGTGAGTCCCTTCAGGACTCTTTTTCTATGTAAATTGACTTGTGTCTATATCCACCACCCATAACACAAATCCTTTTAAGTTTCCCATCCTTCCTCTTTAAGACTAAACAAAAGTATTTAATCAAGATATCTGCTTTTTCCTGATCCTCTTCTGCACAGTCCCAACCTACATTTCCTTTTTGTCCATATAGGTGTTTGTTGCCTTATGTCCTTTGCTACTGCCTTTAGAATGACCCCAGCCCCTTACCCAGGTTCTTGCCCCATCACCAGGTGTGGACCCTGCAAAGGGTCAGTCATCATCCACAGCCAGGTTTTTCCTCTATTTTCTCTTTTCCCTGTTGCTGGGGTGCACATGCCAGATGTGCGTGTGTGGAGGCACGTGCATATCTGTGGAAACCCTGCAGCACCTTCTTTGGCACCCAGTAAACTCCATGCTGCCCTTGGCCTCCACCCAGGGGTAGTCATTCACCAGGAGCATCAATTTTCCCTCCTCAGGAGAGTAGAGCAGTACTTCTGAAGCTTGATCCTCTCCCTCCCAACCCGACCCCAGCAGCCGCTAGCACCATGAACATGGATCACTGGTATGGCAGGAGAAGGGCACGGATGCCTTAGCCCTCCATGCCACTGGGCCGATATCCCATCTACCTTTCTTCACCTCAAAATCCAGCCCCTAGTCTTCCAATTTTCACATACAGTATTTACTCTAAAATGTCTTGCTCCTTTCTTTACCTCCTGGGCTTTCTTTCCTCAGTTTTTGTCTTAGTGATTCTCACCACTTTCCTGCCCCTCTGTTACTCCTGATACCCTTTCCTGTCCCTCCTTCTGCATCTCTTTACACCACCAAATGCTACCCTTTTAACCTTTACCTTTTCAGCCACTTCCTTTTAGAACCATATGGGTCTCTTTTTTACAACTGCACAGTGGAGTTATGCATGACATCTTGCTCTTTCAGAGAGAGAGAGAGAGCTCCAGAAGCACACCACTGGATTCCAAACAAAGCACAATTTTTGTAGTTGAAGCACAATCACTTCACTACTTGAAGCATTCTGCTGTCTCCATTCAGTACTGCCACTCCCAACCACTACACTATTCCTTGCTGCCAACCTCTTCATTTAGTACAGTGCAGGTTATCCCTTCCCACACTATTTTCCTGCTTCACACTCACTTCAGTTCACTTCCAGGTTCAGATCAAGCACTTCTTTCCTCCTCTTATGTATGTGATAATGTTTCCTGGTGTCTAGTGGCATCCCACCCTCTGATTGCCATCCTGCTCTCTAGTACTGTTTTGCTGGAGTTCAGTGGCAATCCTCACCCTCAATTGCTGTCCCCATAAAGTTCAATTGTTTTCCTGGTGTCTAGTTGCACGCCCGCCACTGATCACTGTCCTTGTTTTGTTGTATTGTTTCCTGGTGTCTAGTGTCACCTTCCACCCTCTGGCCACCATCTTCATATTATACAATTGTTTCCTGATGTCTAGTGGCACCCCAGCCTCCAGTCAATGTTTCTGTATAATTGTGTTGTTTGCCTGGTGTCTAGTGGCATCCCACCACAGATCACCATCCCCATATGGCGTTTGTTACTTTTTGTGTCTAGTGGCCTCTCCTTTCAATCACTGTCCCTATTGTATTTATGGTGTCCTCTGATCACCAACACCGTCGTATTATATTGTTTCCTAGTGTCTAAGTGCATCCCCCAACCTCTGATTACCATCCCCATTGAAATTGTTTCCTTGTTGTCTAGTGGGCTCCCCACCCTGTGATCACCAGCCCGTAATGTGACCTATAAAAAAAATTCCTTGATGATATTTTTACCTTGTAAAAAGAAAAAGGTCCCTCATTGATCTGACCCCCCACCCTGATCTCACACTCAGCAGTCACTACCCTCCACCCTCCACACACACTCACTCACCTGAACAGATCCCAGGGTAAAGATACACTCTCCAATCAAAGACACATCTTGCTGCTGTAACCCACTACTGCAATATGAGAAACTCAGGTAAGTTTGGTGCAATGTATTTTAAATAGGGTTTTCAACTTTGATGCATAACTTTGTCAGTTGTGCATATTTTGTCTAAAATTTTCAACATGGCCTTTTAGGGACTCCACCTCATGACCAATGGTGCTGGAATTATGCAAATCCAGTGGGAAAGGTGATTTCACTCGCATTGCAAAATTACCTTTTGGCAGGATTTGAAAATTGTCCCCACCCTTGTTAATCAACAGGGGTCATAAAAGTGTTAAAAGTTGTGGTCAAAATATGCAAAGTGACAAAGTTATGAACGCACATTGAAATTATTCTATGCTCGCTCATAACTTCAATAATTTTCAATATTCTGATCCCAAATTTTCAACATAGCCATTTTAATACGACTTCATGAATGTGACAGCTGTTATTTTTCAAATACTGGCCAAAATGTGTTTTTCCACCTGTGCCATTGAGTGACATTTCTTAGGTGTGGAACCACATTTGGGCAGGGGATTAAAACTTTCATCTATGGGGTTCATGAGGTGGGGTGAAGCAGCTTTTCACTGTTTTGGCTGCTTCACTACCATCATATTAAGCCATGTTAGCGCAGGCCAAATCTTGTTCCTCTGGTTTTCTCACTTTCTTTGCACAGAGGTTTGTTGCCTTCACTATGCCTTCCTTAGCTTACTAACTGTTCCTAAACCCCAACCCAGGTGCCCCTCCTACCTGCTAGGTTATCTCTAAGGTGTTTATCCCATTTTTAAAACAAATCTGCACTCCTGAAGTCCAGGCTCCTCATGCTTGTGTGGTTCACTCTTACTGCGGTCTTCATGTTGAGCCAATAACTGATATAGAAACACAGTTGTGCCAAGGAAAAGTCAGGGTGCCCTATGGGTCTTGCAAGCCCCAACTCCTTAAGCAGTTCCAAAGTAAGAACTACTCCAAGAAATGAACATGCGAGGACTCAATTAGATATATAAATCCACTTTTTATAAAGAATCCAAGCCCAGAAGTCATGCGATGAACTGATGTGGTAGCAGTCTTATTCAACCTCTCCTTTTCTTCTCAGTTGAATTTGCTCTTTTTTATGGGTATCTCACAGTGTACCTCAACTTTTTGATTTATCTGTTCACTCTAGTTCCCTAGATCATACAGTAACTGGTAGATTAGTGAAGAATGGAGGTTGAAATGACAATGGCACCTATGCATCACACCCTGCTGTCTACTCCTCAAGGGATAAGAGCTCCTAGAGATCTAAGGCATAACCAGTTTCTTCTACAGGCACTACTGTTTCACATTCAGCTCTCATGGAAGACTGCTCCATTCAAGAGTTCACCTCTCTAAGGGACATCATTCGGACTCTCATCATGACATCAGAGTCATTCATCTTGCCACAGAATCATTAGTTAGGTGGATCACAGATGCAGAAACCTGCATAAGCTGTTTGGATGACTGGCAGGGATGATGGGACCCTGATGAGTGTCATGCATCGAAAAATAGCCCAATTAGAACTCAGATGGAGGACATAGAGAGTAGGAGCCATTGTAATAATGTAGTGGTGATAAGCCTACCAGACTGGGTGGAGGGACCAAACAGTATCTTGTTTGCACAAAAGCTATTTGGAAAATTGTCAGGTCCCTCTCCCAATGGTCCCTCATATATTATTGAGAGATCACACAGTGCACTAAGGCAGATGCCTTCAGAATGATCAAACCTTCAACCTTTTTATTTAAATTTTGAAGCATCTAGACAAGCAACACCTTTTGGGAAAGTGAAGGGTCTTCGGAGATGGCTTGGGAAAGCAACAGGATTCATGTGACACAGGATCTTCCACAATCTGTCCAGTCTAGATGAATAATCTACTGGCCTGTTATTTCATAATTTCTGGCAGCTCACATTGGTTTGCATATGCTATTCCCAACAAGGCTTCAAATCAATCAAAACAGAACTCTAGAGAGCTTTGAGTTCTTTGATCAAGCTAGTGGTGAACTTCCCAAATTATTTCCTGACCTCTTCAAAGCTGTCTGACTCTAATGGTGAATGAAGATACCTTTTGATACTGTAATTGCAATTTTGGTAGGCTAGCGAGTTCTATTCCTCTCAAAGTCTGCACCATAGCCAATATGTTCAACTTGAGTCATTATTCAGTAAACATAAGTAAATTCTGTTTCTTTTTTCCTCTTTCTGGGATGTCCTCTCACCTTCAAGCATTTAGATGGTTGTTTTACATAGTTCCCATTTTCAGCATGAAGGGTCATCCTTTTGAGGTTGTTTCTGATTCTTTCTTTTGGTGAGGTACTGTCAGTGCTCTTTGAGTGACAGGGTCAGAGTAGTTCTGTGATGGCAGTACATTTTTCATCATGTACTAGGAGACTTCTGAGGTGTGGTCATATGGACTGGGGGAGTTCTGTGTAGCTGGATTGTGAAATTTGTGGTGTATGACTTATTTTCCTTTACTTTTCTGGTGGTTATATTGTGATTTCTTCATAATGATGCATTATACTGTATTTTAGGATAAATTACCTCATTGAAATAGTGAGTTTTAATGTTTGGGGAGGGTTAGTTGTTGTTTGGTGAGGTATGAGTTGTTTTGGGGTATGGTTCTGGAGCACTACATTTTCAATCTGGATGTTCAGATTTGTCTAGTCACATAGGAGTAACTATATGTTTTCTAGTAATAATAGGGACAATGGGAAGTTTATATAATTTTATCATGTGGAACATTAAGGACCTCAGGAGAAACATAAGTTGTATATGGTGTTGCAGCATTTAAGAAAATTGCATGTAGGGTAGTTCACCTTAAAGAAATTAATTTAAAGCAGGAGGATGTTCATTACTTTAGGAGGAGTGGGTTGATCAAGTTTATGGAGCTCATAATAATAATTAGAGGTGGTGTGTCTATTTTGTTTGACCAAGGCCTTCACTTTCAGCTTATTACAGAATACAGCAACCCTGATAGTCAGTCCTTGTTTCTACATGGTAAATTGGGCTTTCATAAGTTTTACTAGATTCTGTGTATGGACCAAATTTAGATCCCCTAATTTATTTTCTAGTCTCACTGCTTTATTAACTCCATTTAATCATCTTCCTATGTTCATAGGCAAAGACTGGACTTCAACTTGTCAGTCTGATTTAGACAAATCCGGATACAATAGTTGAGGTATGTCTCCCAGACAATGGGGCTTCTGAGCAGTGATGGATGACCTGGGACTTGTAAATCCATGGCGCATCCTCCACCCCATTGGTAGGGAGTATGTCTTCCATTCTGTCAGCATGCCTTGCTCTCTAGAATTGATTATATTTTAATAAATCAGGTAAGTCTTCCCAATCTATATTCCAGTACAATTCATTCTTTGGCTATTACAGACCATGCTCCAGTTAGTATGGCACACTCCATCCATGGGTTGGAGGAGAAGGACAGAGTATGGCACCCAAACTCCCAGTTTCTTCAAGATACCAAGCTTTACAAATAATTAAACAGTTAATTTGCACTTTTTATACAAAATGAAGGATCTGTAGAACCCTTGACGTCCTGTGGGCCACTGCAATATCTGTGGTTTGAGGAGAATGTATCAGACTAGCCTTGAAATGTAAAAAATCTCAGAATTGTAAATTAGACCAGTTGCTTACTCATATTTAACAGCTAGAGCAGAGGCTAACATCTGATATCCCAGATGTGGTTTGGTTCCAACTAAATTATCTTTGTGCTCAATATGCTAGTCTTATGACTGAGAATGCAGATCTGCCATTATACGAACCAAATCTTAATGTTTAGAATCCAGGGAGTGGGCTGGGAGCTTCTAGCTTTATAATTTCATCAGCTAGAAACTTAATAAATAATTCAAAGTCTTCAACCTAGTATGGCTTTTGCTATGGCTACCCAACCACACACCATAGTAGAAGCTTTCAAGTCCTACTATAGCTCACTTATATGGATGATCTGTCTAACTCAGAATTAACAGAAAACATATTTTCTTATGTCAACCAGCTCTCCCTTCTAGTTCTGACCCCACAACAGCAAGAAAAATTAAGAATCCAATAACTATCTCAGAAGTAATCCAGGCCATCCAACAGCTTCCACCGGATAAAGCTCCCAGACCAAATGGTTTCAAAAATCATTTTATATGGTTTGTTCCAAAGAAATAGAAAGAAACATACAGATGTAAAATGGCATAACTCTGACTTACATAAACTTAAAAGGATAGAGATAGAAAATGGGTTTTAGCCAAAAGATTATCTTCTGATTCTAATTGGCTTCTTTATAGGAAAGCTAGAAACAGATATACTTCAGCACTAAGATTGACAAAACAAAATTATTTTAAATCAAAACTAACAGATAACATGAAACAAAATCCTAGGACCTTCTGGGCATCATTTAATGTATAGCAGGAAATAATATAAATATTCAGGTGAATAAAATCTGCATTAACAAATAGATAGTGTCATTAGGGGAGGAATTTGTTAATGCTTCAACTAACTATTTTAGTACCCTAGGTAAGGCTACTATAAAAGAGATAGTCCTCTTGATAGAACTATCCTTGACTACTTTGATCAGATTGTGGAAAATGTTCTAAAAAGACAAAATGAACATGATTTCATTTTTAAAAATATTACTATTGATGAAATTAGGGAAGAACTTTTGAAATTAGGCATTACAAGGCTGAGGGTTTGGATAATATAACTTCAAAATGTTAAAATATTGGCACCCTGTATAGCATATCTTCTGACTACAATATTTAATCTCTCATTAGCCACTGGATAATTTCCAGATACATGGAAAATTGCATGAGTTGTACCAGTTTTCAAGTCTGAGTTCAGATGTGAAATTAGTAATAACTCCCAATTTCTCTATTACCCCATATCTCTAAAATTTGAGAGACTGTTTTTAAACACATTAGGTCTTTTGGAATCTGAAAAAACTAACTTGTTATCAACGGGTTTAGATCTCATCACAGTACCCAGATGGATTTGGTCAAGGTGGTAAGTGATCTTCACGTGGCCTGGACAGGAAAATGATGGTGGGTGTTATATTTATTGATCTTTTAAAAGTGTTTGATATGCTGAACCACAGCATCCTTCTGTCCATGTTCAAGGATATTGGGATGGTTCATTCTGTATTTAGGTGGTTTGGGTCATATTTGCACAGTAGGAAGCAATTGGTGGAAGTGGGCATGTATAGATCTCGGCTGGCTCACATGGACACTGGAGTCCCTCAGGGGTCAATATTAAGACCATTCCTGTTTAATTTCTATGTGAACCAGCTGAAGTTCAATGACCTAGAGATAGGGTGTCATCTGTATGCAGATGACACCATAATTTATTAAAAGGAAAACTTTAGTGTGTATTAATAATAAACATCAACAGGCTTTTGAACAAATAGAGATTTTTTCAAAGAATATCACCTAGTTCTTAATGATAAAAAGACTCAAAATGTACTATTTAGATGAGATCAGGACACAGGAAAGGATTATATCTAATTATATCAACTCAGGAGGGAGATGAATTTCACAGGTTTTATAAGTATCTTGGGCTCTGACTTGATCATGGATTGAAGTGGGATGAACATATTGACTCACTTATAAGTAATAATGGGAAGAAAATTGGTGCCATGTATAGATTAAAATTACATGACTCAGGAGGTCAAACTTACAGTGGTTAACTCAGTGGTAATTCCTATTGGTGACTATGGAGATATTCTATATGCTGGGGCTGCAAGGTATCAGCTGGAAAAGGTTGAAGTTAAAATTAATCAGTTAGCAGTTTTGTTATGAATGTCCTCAAAGAACTCACAGTTGTTCCTTGTATAACACTCTAGGATGGCTTAGACCTTATGAGATGAGAAACTCTCATCTCTTGCAATGTATGTATACAATTTGGAAAGACTCTGTCCCTACATACTTAAACAATGTTTTTAGATAAGAACCATTAGGACTGTTTTAGATCAGCCAAGGGTCTGGAATTCTGTCAGGGTTCATATAATTTAGAAATTTTTTTTTCAAGTTGTTTAACCAGGTGAGACACACTAAGCTGAAAGCTTGTTTACAGGTGCAACCTGGGAGCACAAGGAAGTTAAGTGACTTTCTCAGGGTCACACAGTCTGCAAGTGGGGCTATGGGATTCAAACCCAGTAGAATGACAATGATTAACAGGGTGTTGTACTTTGGAACTCAGTCCCTCCATGTCTAAGACAATGTCATTTACCAATGAAACTGTTTACTCTTATGAACTGGTTCCTAAAAGAGGGTGTAGCCCGTTAACCTGTTTCAGTTGATTTTCTGTTTTAATTTGATATTTATTGCTATGTGTTTATGTTTGATAATGTCTATATCAGTTGTGACTGGTATGCTTTGATTGTTTACATTGTTTAATAGAGAATTGTATGTGCTATTGTATGTAATGTAACCTCTTATGCTATGGGACATCATTGAAAAGAGCTTTTGCTCAACTGAGTGTGTTCCTGTTCATGTTTTATGAATAGAAATTACTATTACTACTACTACTACTACTACTACTACTACTACAACTACTACTATTACTTTCCTGACACAGTTATTTAACTACCTGTATTCTTCCAGCTTTTGGATTTTTCTCTGAAGGACGCCTGGATTACTTTGATTAGAAAGCCAGATAAACATGCATTATTACCAAGTAGTTACCACCCAATTTCTTTAATTAATACAGACCTCAAAATCTTGGCTAAAGTACTTGCAAATTGTATCACCCTGACTTGGGATGGATTGATTGAACCAGTGCAGGTAGGTTTTATGAAAGGTGCTTATCCAGCTGTCATCTTTGGAAACTCCATCATTTCATTTCCATATCATGGGAGAGCAGGGCCTCGGACCTGCTCTTCAGGATGAGGAAAAGCCTTTGTCCATGTCTTATGGCCTTACCTTTTGCATTACCACCAAAATATGATTTCCTTTGGAATTTATAACCCTGGTCAAATTATTATATAGTAAACTACTGCTCAGATCTGGTGCATTAATGTGTTATCAGAGAAATTTGCCCTACAGTGTGAGACAAGATAGGGATGTCTTCTTCCCCTTCCTTTTATTTTTTACTTAGAACCCTTAATAAAATTGCAAAACAACCCAGCAGTTCAGGGATTTTTGTTGGGGACAAAAGCACATATTATCTGCTTATACAGATGATTTGTTATTACATACTGTATAGAGGACCACCTATCTTCAATCCCTGCAGCATTCGTAGAAATTTATGCTTCTCAGAAATATCTGCCTATAACCTTAATTTAGAGGAAGCCAAAGTCATGCCCCTTAATAAATTTGTTAATTAACAAGATATTTTAGAGATGGGTTTAACATGAGAACCTCAAATGTTACTTATTTAGGCATTAAATTTAAGCATCCTGGTGATCGTTAAAGATAACTTGACACCTCTTCTACGAACCATTAAACTTGACCTACAGCATTGGTCGGGACTGCCTCTCTCACTCTGGGTGTGAATTAATATCAAAAAATTTATCTTTTTCCCAAATATTAGACCAGATGGGTATGTTATGTACTTTTCTTCCTAAATTATGGTTTACTCACAGCGCCTAATTAATGATTTCTTATGGCAGGGAAAGATGGTTTGTCACTCTTATTTCAAATTGACCACCAGCAAAATATGGGGATCTTCACCTTCACAACTTCTTTTTATATTACTGTGTGCTTCACAGTAGTATGTATCTTCAATGGGGGCAAACTGGGGCATCTAGTTTTGATGCTACTATACCCAGATTTGGCTCAGCATTGAACAAAACCTATGTGAAGGGCATGGACTGCAGCTTCAAAGTTTATTCTATATTAAGCCATCCAGCTTACCTCCCACTCTCAAATTGACACTGTTGTTAGGTTTCCTGAAAGCTCACTGGTAGTTAAGTTCATACCTGGGACTACATTTGACTAAAGCCCACACAGCCCATTTAGGTAAACCCAATATTCAGATAGCCTGCCACCCTATTTCAACTGCTTTTTCCTCCCTTAAAACAATGCCTTTCTTGAGACCCTTCTGGAGACAGACAGGTTTGCAATGCTTGCCCAATTAAAGAATGCTTTAATCTACCCCAATCTTATGATTTTGAATTCCTTTAGTTGATACATGCTATTGCATATTATTTAGGCCCCTCACCATTGGCCTCAAGAAGGGAGGAGAACCATTGCACATTACTTTCTGCAGCATAGCAGTCTCATCCAATATCCAACATTTAGAGGCTTCTACAGTCTACTGACCATAGTAGTCCTAGTGGAATTTGCTTTTACTGGCAACAGGTGATGGATTGTCAGTTTGATACCAAGTCCTGGCAGTTAATCTGGCAAACTTTATACAGATATATAAAACAAGATAGGTATCAGGTGATTCAATTCAAAATTCATAATCTTTCTTACACACCCTTAAGCTGTTTAAAACTGGTAAATCTGATTCTCCTTCATTATCCAGATGTGGCATAGCCGCGGCAATCTTAAACACATATTATGGGAATGCAGTAAATGACTCCATACTTCAATGCCATAAAGAGCTGGATAAGCCTCTTTTAGAGTTGGAGGATGATTACACACCTAAATCTGCCTCACTGGTACAGTGGCGTCCCCAGGATGAAACCCAATTCTGCAGCATTTTACAGCACTCTGCAGAATGCTGCAGCAGACCTACTGAATAAAACAATGTAATTTCAATGGCAATTAGTCCCTTTTATCATTCAGGAAAATGTAACACTGCCAGGATGAAGTAGATGCCACGGTTTCCTGCATGACAAAAGGACTAATTGCCATTGAATACATTGCTTATTCAGTAGGGTCGCTGCAGCATCCTGCAGAGTGCTTTTAAAAGTGGGTTTCATCCTGAGTATGCCACTGTATATACCCCCCAACAACGTATTAGTATTAGCAAGGCATATAGGGCTTTGATCTCGATCACAGTCAAATCAATCATACTATGTGACTGGAGGGATACAGAAACCTCTCATATAAAAATGATATCAAGAAGTCTTACATGCATTGACTATCAAGAAACATGTATCCATTTTTTGTAGACAACATCTGGTCTATTGCGATAGATGGAAGTCACTTTATACTCTCTAAGGCCTAGGCAAGGAGTTAGCTCAATGTAATAGAGTCTTGATATGCCTATTTTACTATATTCCTACATTTATTTGTTGAGAACTCACTGTGTTATCCTTTATTGGGATTCTAGTGTTCCAGCAGAGAGGGCCGGATGAGTTAACACTGGTTGTACCATAGTTTTTGATAAATTGTTATTTGTCTTGTGTTTTCTTTTTGTGTGGTGTTTTATTTTTGAATTACCACAGTTTTTGTTGGTTGCCTGTATAACATTCTAATTAAAGACATTAAATGAAAAGTCACAGAACACCAAAAGCAACAGCACCTTAGTGCCGTTTGGGTGGAAGCTGAGTGCTGTTGCTGTTTGGTTTTCTGATTACTTTGGACTCGGATCCTTTATTAAAAGTAGATTTATATATCTAATTGAGTCCTCACATGTTCATTTGTTGGAATGTTTCTTACTTTGGAACTGTTTATGGTGATTGCTGGTCTGCAAGTGTCCTCTTACCTTGATGGCTACAACACTGTCCCTGAGGAGGAACACCAGGTTCAGTATTGCCCCATCACAAGTGGACTACCTGATTAGAGAAATACCCTCTGCAGGGTGTCTTGGATGTCCTGCTTCTAAATGAAGCTGCAGCTTGGAGGATCAAGCTACATCTATCAGATTGAAGTCCCTTCCAGCAGTACCTACCTTTCTCTGCCATTGTGCCAATGGCCTCTACCAGTGCCTTACCAAATTTCTCCCCTTGTGTTTGAGCTCTGTATATCATACCCATACTAATAGTGGCTCCATTTCTATCTCCAGGGTGATGCACAGTAACTCCAACACCTCCATTACCCTCTGGATTCCCTGTGTCTCTGCTGTCTTGATACACTTGATACATACAGTATCAATCCTCCTTCATTCCTTCCCAACTTTCTTTCCAACACTGACTATAACATGGTGTAGCCATGTTTCTTTCATAGTTCCTGTGCACCATGACTCAGTAATGGCCACAGTTTTGAGGTCTGCCTCTGCCATGATGGCGTATAGGTCTGGAACTGTATGGCTTAGACTTTTACATTTCCATTCATGGCCTTCCATATTTTGTTACCACTCTGCCTTCTAACCCCTTTTCCTTTTTGTACTGCCTCCTTTCCTGTCTTTTTACAGCTCACATTCCCATTCCTTTCATTTCTACTACTCTGTTTTTCTTTATTTTGCACTCTGGGAGATTTAGATTCCTTAAGTCTGCTTCAGTCTGTGATGGTGCAATTTATGTATTCCTTATTTTTCTGACCCCCTTGGCTAGTTTAAATGTTCATCAAAATAACATTTAGACCACCAGTGAGGACTGAAATTCCTTCTTAGATGGCTGTAGGCCATCAGTCTGGTATACAGTGAGCCGTTATCCCTCCAGATTGGTCCACAATCCCAAATATAACCAAATATATCCAACCCCTACTGTCTACACCATGTTTTCAACCATAAGTTGAGGCTCCTAGTGTGGAGAATTCTGTCCTCCCACTATCCTAGGCAGGCAGCAACCCAGAGAAAGCAACTGAATGTACTACATGCCCATGGCCCCTCCTCATCTCCCTAAAATCTCTGTGCACCACTCCTGCCCTGTCACTAGCCAGGAGATTAGTCCCCAGGTGGACAGTGACATTCACCTCCTTCTCCTACCCTGCCATCCTAGAAATCCCTAAGATTCTCTTTCCATCCCTTCAAGCTGAAACATCAGGTCGACAAATCACCTCCTATCACTCCCTTCCATTTTCCCAAATCTACCCCTGATGAAAAAGTCCCCACCAGAATTTGTTTCTTCTCTACTGGTTTTCTCTGCCTCTCACCTTGGGACCTCCCTGTGAAGAACCTCCACATACTCTGGCTACCACCATGAGTGCCTCCTCCAGCAATTCCACCCTGCCAGAGTGGTGAATGAGTTTTGTAAAGGCATTAGCTGAGTTCGTGTCCCGACCTGCCACCCCACCCTCTCACAGCCCACCACAGATTCAGCTGGCCCTTCTAATTGGCATCTTTTGTGACAGGAGTGGAGACTCAATGGCCCCTGGGTAGAGAAAAAGGTCCCCAAATCCTAGCCAGCTTGATCTGAGTCTAGCAACCTCCTCCCACAGCCCAGAGGTGCGTGCACATTTCAAGCTTAATCAAACTGCCTACTTTATTTGTTTGTATTTAAATAATAGTTTGGCATACAGTAAAGGAATGATAATTACTGCATTTTCTTGATTTTTGCTGTTTGTCATATTTTATTGAGCCATTGGGCATGGGTACTCTCTTGCATCTGCCTTGAATACCCTTCTCCTAGTTTAAACACTACTCACCTCTCTTGTCTGTCTGACTTGCAGGCTGTCTGCACCCATTTAGTTCAGGTGGGGCCCATCTCCTTATGTAGAATCTCCAAGTAAAAGGTATCTTCCATTCCACAGAAACCTAAACCCTGTCTAATTACACTATACCCTTAGCCATCCATTAGTTTTCTAATGACTGTCAGCATTTCTGGTTTGCACATGGTACAGGTTTAGAGGTCCATCTCCTGAGCTTTCTCTTTAACTTCCTAAATTATGATTTGAGGATCTCTGCCTAAAATTTTCATATATTTATATCCATAACAAATGCTAGACAGAAGAATGAAGAACAAACAAGAACACTCCAGCTATGTTGTGCTCTCAGTCAGAGCAGGAGCAATATCTGATTCAAAAGACTAAGCTTTCGAATGACTTAAACAAATGTCTTATGTTAACAAATGTTGCACATCAAAAAGGATATTTATTAGAGAATGACATAACATCACAGGCTACCACAAAATGCCAAAATCTCACCCATAAACAATGTGTACTTTGTCAAGGCCTATGATGGTATGACATTTTCTAATAAATATCCTTTAGATATCCGATACTTGTCAGCATGAGACATTTATTTAAAGTGGTCGATTCCAGTCTTTTCGAATCACGTAGAATGAAGAATCAAGTAACCCAAAAATTTAACCAGCAGCGGTGAAATCCTTTAATTTCAGATCTTTGGAATGGAATTTTATGACATCTGTAACCTCACCCCCAACCTTGTCAGCAGTTGGAAAGTTTACACCTTTGGCACCTTTGGTACTGGATGTGCTAGACTGCCCTTGCTGGACAGCAAGGGTTAATATATAGCTTCATGCTGGTGCAACTTTGAGCTGTTTAGCAGCTTGTTCTAGGACTACCTGATAAGCGTGTCAATTTCAGAACAGTCTGTACTCGAGTAATCTTTTAAACAAGAGGCCCCATATTGTCTGGGTTGCTATAACCAGGGAGTATATGTATGTGGGTCTCTGCATACACCAAGGATGAGGGGAATCCATATTTTCAAATAAATGGGGAGGAGAACTCTTCAGAGAGCCCTTTTGTTTATTTTAATGAGGGTTTATCTGTGTCCTTCAGAAGGAACTTGGGCTCAGGAGGTGGCTCTATCGATTCTGAGTCTGGAAGTAGCACCTACCCCCTTCAGACCTAGTTTCTGAAAACTTGGTTCATGACGTCCGAACTGGAGACCATTTAAGGGATGATAGGGGTCCTGTATAAGGTTCACGCTCAAGGGTTTCAGCCAGATGGCACCTACCTTGTATTCCAGCTTTGCTGTCTGAAGTGGCATGAAAGAAGTACTGCAGCAAAATAGTGTATTGCAATCTTGTAAGCTTGTTGGGCTAGAATTCTGTCAAACAGTGACCTGTAGCATTTTCCATAGTCCCATAGCACCTCTGTTTACTGGAGGGGAAGGAATGATGAAGTCAACTACTTCATGAGTTCCCAATCGAATTGTTGCTAAGTGTGAATAAATATTGCTGGCAAGGGTTCACAGTCATTTACAAGCGTGTTTTGGTTCTGGTACATGGGTGGTGATGCTCACTGCAATCTCTCTCTTGATGGTCTTATCCAGTGTAAATGTTTGGAGTTGGTAGGAGCTGCATCAGGATTTTAAAGCTTTGTAGATGATGTACTGTAGGATGCTGGATGCTGTTTCTCCCCTGAAGTCCCAGCTCTGAAATTGCTGCAGATAGACTTGTTGGTTGCAGATGATGTGATGACATATTTACTGTAGATCATAAATGAGACTATGGTGAGGATGAGTACCTAGTTGGTTAAAGGTACTATGCCTGACCTTGTTGCTGGTATCAGATGTTGAAAATAGCATCTTTCTGTGACTGCATTGTGTAACACATTCAGAAACAAGTAGGGGCTGGCAGTATAGCCTAGATGTTTGGGTAATGAACTGTGAATGAGCTTGATACATCAAGCAGACTGAGTTTGATTCCCACAATCTCCACTTGCAAACTATGTGACTCTGAACAAGTCCCTTAACCACCTCAGTGTATCCGGATCACCCTTGAAAACAGGTACTTGTGCCTGGCAGGTCTCACGTGGTTGCTAAAGAATAAAAACAAAATATTGATGGTACTGGATGTTCAAAATATCATATCTCTCTTGAGAAATGGTTATATATCTTTCTTGAGAAATGGTTGTATTTTATTGAGTATCGTGCACAGAGCATTTTAAGTTTACATCTTTAGATAGAAAGATGGCTATGCAGAATTTTGCTTACTGTACATTCGAGCTACAAACTTTTGATAAATTTATTTTTGCCAGAGTCAGAAAGATGGGCTTTGAACTTTGTCCTAGTCCACTAGTTTATTAGAATTCATGTCTTCAATAAGGTAATTAATTATATACATATACTAGGAGCATCATATCAATACAGTTTAACCAAAGCTTCAAAGTACACATTGTGACAGTAACAAAGCGCATATATGTTTAATAGAATTTACTACAATTTTATACTGGAATTTAAGGAGCAGATAAAGGCAACAAAGTCCATGTGAACTTCTCCCCTCCCATAATACTGTACCATTGGTTATAATCAACACTTGATTTTGAAATCATATAGGCATCAAGCTTCTTTTTAAACTTGTTTTTATTCTTACTAGCCACAACATCCACTGGAAGTCTATTTCACATCCCTAAGTCCTCACTCTTCTCCCCCTCAGCTGTAGTGGATGTTCCCTCATTTCTTTGTGGTCCTGTTTAAAGTCCATGTCTAAAGCAACTATTAGTTCTATGTAATTCATTATATCATACATGAATATTAAATCCCTCTAATCTGTCGAGATTCAATGTGACTAATTTAGTTTTTCTAAGTGACTTTAGTAATCTAACCTACCCATTTTAATTGATTTTGTAACAAGCCTCTGCAAATGATCAATATTGTTGATGTGTTTTCTTTATATGGTGCCCAAAGTTGGGATCTATAGTCCATGTCTGGGCACATGAAAGTCCTATAGGGGCATTATCATCTCCTTGTTCCTATTCTTCATACATCTCCTGATGTTACACAGCATTTATTTGCCTTTGCAATTAAACTATTATGTTGAGTGTCAAAATGGAGTTTATGATCAATAAGTATATCAAGATCTCTTTGCATTTCAGTTTCCTGAAGTGTAGAGCCCATAATTTAGGATTATTCTTACCAAAATGTATTACAATGCATTTATCTTTGTTAAAGGGTATACACTTTATATTTGCCCAGTTGTTAATTTTATGCAGATCAGATTGGGTTGATGCTATTTATTCTTCATTTCCTCACACTCCACCCAATTTGGTGTCGTCTTCATACTTTTTATACCAGTTTGTAACTTCCTTATGAAGATGGGACATAAAGATGGTAAAAACTACTGGGCCCAACACAGAACCCTGAAGAACCCCTGGTCACCCTCCCACTGAATGATGCATACCCATAGAAACATAGAATTTGATGGCAGATAAGGACTGCTTGGCCCACCTAGTCTGCCCATTTCCTACCTAATGGATAAGCTGCAGATCCCAGTTAACCAACAGCCTATTTCCTCCTACCTCCCACTAGAATTGCCTTATGTCTGTCCTATGCATTCTTGAATTCCTCCAGTGTTATGGACTCTAAGACCTCCTAGGAAGGCTGTTTCATGCATCTACAACCCTCTCTGTGAAGAAATACTTCATCACATTACCTCTGAGCTGTCCCCTCTATCTTCAAATTGTGCCCACATGTTCTTGCACATCTCTTTTCTGAAAGATGCTACCCTCTTGGACTTTGTTGATTCCCTTGAGGTATTTGAAAATTTCTATAATGTCCCCCTCTCCTCCTTTTCTCAAGGCTATAGAAGAAGAAGAAGAAGAATCAGCATTTATATAGCACTTTTCATACATCCAAAAGCGCTTTACAAGCAATGCTAGACTGGTAGTGAAGTGACTAAATGTGTGGTGGCGGCCATATCGCACATCATCACCCACACACACAGCCTGGATAATTGCAAGAACCAGTTTATGGGAAGGGAATGTTGGCCAGGACACAGGAATGTTCCTACTCTTTGCGAAGTGCCCTGGGTTCTTTTACTTCCACCTGGACACCCACCAGGACAACACCAGGATGGGCAGAAGGGACCTTGGTTTAACATCTCATCCGAAGGACGGCACACCCCAACAGTACAGCACCCCCAATACTGCACTTTCGGATGCCAGCGATTTTAGGTGCAGTCCAATCCGGTGTGGGATGAGAACCCGACCTTCTGGTCCAGAGGCGGATGTGCTACCAACTGAGCCACGCTGACACCATGCTATACATCTTAAGCTCCTTTAGTATTTCTTCATATGTCTTCTTGTGCAGACCCTGCACCATTTGGTTGCCCTCGTCTGGAAAGCCTCCACCCTGTCTATGTCTTTGTGGAGATGGGGTCTCAGAACTGTACACAGTACTCAGATGTGGTCTTACCAACTGTCTGTACAAAGGCCAACAACTTCCTGTTTTCTACTGGTGATGCCTCTCCCTGCATCCCAGTATCCCCCAACACTCCTTACTAACTTCTCACATTGCTGGCCCACCTTTAGGTCATCTATATGACTACCCAGGTCCCTTTCCATTTTTGTTGTTTCAGTTTCTCACCCCCCATTGTGTACTCTTCCCCGGGTGTTTGTTTCCCATGTGCATACTTTGCACTTCTTTGCATTGAATCTAAGCTGCCATACATTTAACTATTCCTCCAACCTTGCCAAGTCCCTTTTCATCCTTTCCACCCACCTTGCATATCAATCCTGCTGCAGATCTCTGTGTCATCTGCAAAGAGACATACTTTCCTTCCAGTCCCTCTGCAATGTCACTTATAAAGACATTAAAAGGACCCCCCAGTACTGAACCTACTGTACTAGTAACTCTGCTTTCTTCACTGTGGACTCCATTTACTATTACCACTGTGTCCTGTTGTCCAGCCTGTTTTTACCCAGGCTACCACCCTGGGACCCTCAAGGCTGGCTAATTTGTTTATTAATCTTTGTGCAGTACATGTCCACAGCCCTCCCTGGTCTACTACTTTGGTCACCCAGTCAAAGAAATCAATTAGATTCATCTGACATGACATTCCTGCTGTGACTCCATGCTGCCTTGGGTCCTGTACCCACTGACCTCTCAGTACTCAAAATTCTTTCCATCAGAACTGATTCTATCATTTCCCTAACACTGAGGGTCAAACTGACATGTCTGTTGTTTCCGGCCTCTGTCTTGCTCCCACTTTTGTGAAGAGAATCACATCACCCTCCTCCAGTCCTCAGGTACCACACCATCCTCCCATTATTTATTATAAAGGGTAATCAGTGGTGTTACTAGTTCTTCCTTAGTTCTTTTAGAATTCTGGTGTGAATACCATCAGGCCCTATTGCTTTATCCACTTTCAGTTTTAAGAGTTCTTTCAGAACCCTTTATTCTGTGAAAGGACCAATATCAACCCCTTATCCATAATGCTTCTATTGACTGGATTAGGTATCTCCCCTGCTTTTCCATTGTGAATACTGAGCAGAAGTATCGTTCAGTATCCCTGCTTTTTCACTGTCACTCTACCCAACTTCCTTCCTCTTTATTCAGCCTCAGTATCCCTGCCTTAGTCTTTCTTTACTCCTTAATGTACCTATAAAGGTTTTATCCCCTTCTTAAACGAGTTGGCTATCTTTTCCTCAGTTTGGGCCTTTGCTATTCTGACTGCCTTCCCACTTTTGTCTGCTTTATCTGGTACAGTTCTCTGTCCTGCTCCTTCTGTGTTTCCTTATACCTCCTGAATGCTATCTTTTCTCCTTACCTTCCCCACCACTTCTTTTGAGAACCATAG
Source organism: Neoceratodus forsteri (assembly GCA_016271365.2). Taxonomy (NCBI): domain Eukaryota; kingdom Metazoa; phylum Chordata; order Ceratodontiformes; family Ceratodontidae; genus Neoceratodus; species Neoceratodus forsteri. The sequence goes on from CM028131.1 coordinate 797,845,777, forward strand.
TGTTTTCTTTCTTGTTGATTTGTTTATTTGCATCACACAAAGGCTTATTTCCTCTGTGATGGTGGTTTTGATGTTTCCTCATTGTTGCTCCACCCCACCTTCTTGCCTGTTTGCTAGTGCTTTTCTGAGGCACTTTCCCATTTTGACAAAATAAGCCCTCCTGAAGTCCAGTACCTTCACTTTGTGTGGCTTGACTCTACAGCTAAGTTTATTGTGAACCACACTGTTTGGTGGTCGCTTGTTCCCAGATGGCTACAGTTCATAATCGAGATCCTCTCTCCATCTCCATTTGAGAGTACCAGGTCTAAGATTGCTCCTCCTGAGTGGGTTCCAAAACTAGCTGTCAGAGGCATGCCCCTGTAGGACATTGAGAATGGCCCTGCTCTTGGATGTGGCTGCAGCAAAGGTGCTTCAGTTAACATCTGGCATATTCAGGTCCCCATCAGCAATATCTCTCCTTTCTCTGTCATCCCAAGGATGCCTTCTATCATTCCCTCTATTTCCTCCCCTGAGATGGGGTCTGTATACAAAACCTGTGAGGATTGTGGAACCATTTCCTGTCTCCAGGGTGACCCATAGTGCCTCCTCTTCTCCTCCCTGTTTACCCTTTAGTTCTGTTGCTTTTATCCCTTCCTTTACATAGACAGCTACTCTTCCTCCTCCTCCTCTTCTTCTTCCTCCCTGTCCCTCCTGTAGATTGTATACCCTGGTATGTTGACATCCCAGTCAAGGTTCTCTGTGACCATGTTTCTGTGACTGACACGATATCCTGGCATCCCTCTTCCATCAAGGCCACCATTTTGAGGAGCTTTTTACCTAGACTATGGGCATTGGTACTTAGTACCCTCAATATTTTTATGGCTTTATTTCTTTTTTCCTCATCCCTGTCCCTACTGCCTTTGTCTTTTCTCATTTACCCCAGACCTTCTCCTATCGACTGCTCTATCTTGGTGTTTACCTCACTAACTACCCTGATTTTTTGGGGGCTAGGATTTCCCTTCTCCTTTTCAGTGGCTCCCACCCTTGACTAGTTTTAATGCTTGCCAATGAAACATTTAAACCTGTCACCTAGGATCCTGGTTCCATCCTGGATAGATGCAGACCATAGCACCTGTATAGGGCTGCATCCTCCAGATGGAGCCCCAGTCCCTAATGAAGCCAAATCCCTGTGCTCTGCACCAGTTTTCCTTCAGTCAATGATCCCATGGTGTGAGTACTCAGCCTCATCCATGCCTTCGGCAGGTAGAATGTCCTAGAAAGTTACCACGTGTGTTACTTGTCTAAGGTCCTCCCCAACTCCGCAGACTCCTGTTGCACTGCTCTGATCCCATTTTCAGCCAGGTCATTCATCCCTAGGTGGATAATGACATCCAGCTCCCTCCCATTGCAGCTGCTCAAATGATCCTGAGGTTGTTTCCTGTCCCTCAATCCTTGGCACTGGGCAGGCACCTTACCTCCCTTTCCCTCCCTCCCCAGTTCTACACCCCTAACAATTGGTCCCCCACCAGGAGTTATTTCTTTCCCATGGGGTCCTGTGCCAGCCTCCTGTGGGTCTTCATTGTGGGTTCCCAGCATTCTCCTTGGTCTCCCACTGCAGGTGCCTCCATAGAGGAACCATGCTTTGCCAGGGTGGTGAATGGTGTGAGAGGCACAACTGGAGGTATACTGCCTCTGTTCCACCACCCTCCTGTCCCCTCCTGAGCCCACCATGGTCCAACACTCCTCTTTCTTGGCAAGTTCTGAGGTAGTGGTGGTGGCCAGGTGGCCCCTGAGTGGTGGGCAAGGTTTCCTGAATTCTTGCCAGGTCAGCATGGAGAACAACCTCCTCCTTCAGACCAGAGAGGTGCCTGCGAATAGGGCAGCAATGCAGTCTCAGAATGTCTCCTGGAAGACTGATGCACCACAGCCAGTGCATTGCACCACTCCCCACATGCCTGTGTCCCTTCCTGATACAGATGCTTTTCTTTGTTTGTTTTTATCTTGTTTTAGTGTGTGCAAGCTTGTGAGCTTCTCTACCACCTATTCAGTGTGCTGTGCCTTTAAGGATATGAATAGGTGTATGTTGTTACAGTGTTTGTATGATGTCAGAACCCCTGCTATAAAGGAAGTTATGCACTTGGGGTTGGGCGGAGTGAGGGGAAGGGTGATAGGGAGTAAACCTATTCCATCCAGAAACAAATAGGGAGTAAACCTATTCCGTCCAGAAACAATCGACTACAACTCTAACCCTCCACCCCAGGAGTCCTTCCTTCTTTTCAGATACCTATTTCACAGAGGTTAAGTAACAGGTCTAGTCACAAATTACTGCAATATCTCCCAGCTACACTTCCTCCTGGCAAATTAAAGTTAAAACTAAGAAAAGTCAACCCCAAAACAGAATCAATACTACTTACTTACACAGGTCCAAAAGTAATAATTCAGTTCAGCGTAGTCAGAAAACAACCTCCTTGATTCAAGGAAGCTGTGGCTGCTTTCTCACTCTATCTGTCTCAGGAGACAGAGATCAAAAAACTCCTGTTATAAATCTACAGTTCAACTATGCCCCTTTCTGCTCCTCCTTAACAGACACCTATTTCACAGAGGTTAAGTAACAGGTCTAGTCACAAATGACTGCAAATATCTCCCATCTACAGTTCCTCCTGGAAAATTAAAGTTAAATCTAAAAAGTCAATCCCCAAAACAGAATCAATACTAGTTACTTACACAGGTCAGAAAGTAATCATTTAGTTCAGTGTAGTCTAGAAAATAACTTCCGTGATTCAAGGAAGCAATGGCTGCTTTCTCACTCCTCTCTGTCTCAGCAGACAGAGACCACAAACAACCCATTTATCACTACCATCTGTGACCTATTATCTAGCAAGGCTTCAATCCATTTAATAAGTTTGCTGTTTAATCCTGAGTTATAAAGTTTTTCTAGTATAGCTCAGTGAGGAACAAAATCAAAGGCTTTCTGGAAGTCCAAGTAAATAACATTCACAGGGTAGTTATTGTTAAGTTAACTGCTAATGTTTTCATAAAATTCAACGAGTTTGGTTATGCATGATCTAGATTTACAAAATATGTGTTGTTGCTCATCTACACCATGTATTTTACCCCATTGCTCTACTATCTTGTCTTTAATTATGGATTGCAGTATTATACAAGGAATCAGTAAGACTAATATGTCTGTAGCTAGCTGTGTTCATCTTGGATTCATTTTTGGATAGGGATGACATGAGCCTTTCTACAGTCTGCTGGTACCATTCCTCATCTACATATTTACAATAGATTAATCTAAGTAGTTTGGCAATATATTCACTCAGTATTTTATCATATGACTCATATGCTGGCAATGAGTAAATGCCAATGCTATGGTACCTGACACTCCAACCATGACCTCGAGTCTGTGCACTTTACCGCATGTAAATCTCCCTACACCTGAATGGGCAGCACTAACTCCTTAGTGAGCTTTTCCCCACACCAAACTTCATTGGTGGTTCTTAGATATATGTAACCTATAGAAAAGACGGTTCTGCTTCACTTATATGTATGACTACCGCATGCCTACAACTTGTAGATGTACTACTGCTTATTAAGTTTATGTACTGTTTTCGCGGTCACCCTGAAAAGGGACCTCTGTGGCCCAGTGGGCCTACCGGTCATCAAAATTCAATACATAAATAAATAATATTGCTGGTGATTTTATCAGGACCAGGGCATTTCTATCCTTCATTTTCTTTATCTTTTCTTTTATTTGTTCACTAGTTATTCAAGTAGAACTGACACCATGGTATATATCCTTATTATTAGGTATAAAAAGTGAGGTAAAATACTTATTACATTTTTCAGCCATCTCCTTACAGAATCAACTATTTTATCAAGGACTTTCAATGGTCCAATGGATGTTGAATCTTTTTAAAAGAATTTATATAACCATAGAATGCCTTGCTATTAGATTTGGATGCAGAGTTGACAACCTTTTTCTCCTTTTCTTTTTTCATTCTGATGATAGTTTTACACTGTTTTTGTAATGTTTTAAAAATTTTCCAGATGTTTACATTTTAAATGCTTTTATGTTCCCAAAGGCCTTATATTAAGAGATGTTGCAAAGTAAAACTTTGCCGCACATTCACGTGAAGCTCTGAAAATTCTCACTTCACAGAATTTGTGAAATTCTGGTTGACCTGTGACATTTTGCAACATGTTAATTGCACAAATTTTGCAGTGAAATTTGTGCATTTTTCCATGAAGCATGGAATTCGTGGGAAAATTTTTGCACTCCATGGCAAAATTTGTGCAATTCATGAGCTGTAAATTGTGCAAAATTTGGGAGATGCACTCTGAGAAATCTGCAAAATCTGCAAATTCATTCATAGAGTGAATTTCACTGAAGTCATGCCTCTCTACTTATAATTCCTTTTTAGCACTATTTTATTGTTTTTTATCAACCATTTTGTTTGTTTTTCCCTCAGTGTTATTTTTATTTTTTATTTTAGGTATGTCTTTCCACATACTTCATATATGGGGAACTTTCCTTGTGCCTTCTTGTATTACTTATAATACTGGAATTCAGTAAAAGATGCAGACATCCAAATGATACAATGCAAAGTGATACGGTATTGTTCTCCTCCTGCTGCAATCACATAGCAGGAGACTGGATATGTTTCTATGACATCCCACTAATACGATCTTACACACTTAACAGCTACTATGGAGGGACACAGTCGGCTGTACATCTGTTTGGTGACTATCATCAACTGCATTCAGATATGCAGTCCACACTTATTTCAGTTAAAGTATTAATCTTTTCTATTATAAGAGGCCGAAGGACCCGAAGCGGATGGCATTTAAGATTCAACAAAATAAAATAAAAAATAAAAATAAAAATGCATCTACTAGATCCTATACCCTATCTTTGGTGGCAACTATGAAATTACTACTGCTATTACTAATTTGTTCTGGGAATGTGGAACTTAACCCTGGGCTACCTGTGAATATCTCTGCACCATCAGAATTAGTAAAGATTAAAGGGCTAAGCCTTCTACATATTAATGTATGTAGCCTACTAAAAAATCACACTGCTCCAAGCCTGGGTTAGCCACACACTACCAGACATTTTGGTAGTGTCTGAGTCATGGCTTAGGCCTGATACAGCTGACAGAGACATTAGTTTACTTGGCTATCAAACATTCAGAGCTGATAGGCATTCAAGAGGAGGTGGGGTAGTAATCTGTAAAGGCCAACCTACCTGCAACTTGTCTTGACTCATCTTCCATGACAAAAGAATTTGAGTGCCTATCCCTCAGAATAGCTCTCTCCAACACTATCTCACTACAATTGATCGGCTGTTACAGGCCTCCCTCAGCTGGCCTTAAGATTCTATCCCACTTGGGGACTTGATCTCAGCAGGGAATGAAGAAACCATAATCGTAGGTGACCTTAATCTCAACTGGAGCTAAGGCAGCTGCACCGCTAACATCATTCTGTAACATGCATGGGCTTACACAACTTATAAATGAACCTACCAGAGTAAACAAAAATAACCTAAAAACAATACACTACTGGACGTACAATTAGTGAGTAAACCTCACCTCTTCTCACATATTGGAATACTGTTCAATGACATCAGTGACCATTGTACAATTGCAGCAATTAGAACAGCATGTAGCCTTCATCCCCTACAAAATTCATGCTGAGGAGATCGAAAAGAAATTTAACATCAATGCATACCTGGATGATATCAAACACTCCACAAGATGGCAAGAGTTCTATTTAGCGACCACTACAGAGATTGCACATGGTATTCTAAATGATATCATTACAAGTGCTCTAAACACCCATGCACCAGTCTCTAAACTTCGTATCAAAAATAAAACTTGTCGTTGGTTCAATTCAGATCTTAAATCCAACCTGCTCAACAGGGATAAGCTTTGGAAGAAGGCTCGAAAACCAAGTTAGCCACTGACTGGGAGCAGTTCAGAAAGCTAGGAATCTCTGCACCAAGAAAGTACGAGACACAATGGCTGCATACTATATGGCTGAACTAGATTCATCATACCACAACCCTGCCAAATTTTGGAATACCATAAAAGATATAACTGGCAATGTCACAAGCAACCTACTCCCAGAAAAAGTACATAGTGGAAATAGAACCATCATTGACAGAATAGAAGTACTGGAAGCTTTTAATAATCACTTTACTACTGCTGGGCTAGCATTTGACTCCTCTCCTGCCAACCTTCTGAGTTTGCAACTAGGGATTAAGAACTCTGATGTAAAAGTGACTGATTCCACTTTCTCCTTCACACCAACCACGCTGAAACAAGTTGAACTAATATTACAGTTGGATACAAAAAGAGTGCAGGTGCTCACTCCCTTGACCCCTACTTCATAAAAATTGCCATACATGTTTTAGCAGTACCAGTGACACATCTGTTCAACCTCTATTACAGTCAGGAGGTATCCCGTCAATCTGGAAAACCGCTCAAGTTATTCCACTATTGAAAACCGGGATCCCACAGACCTCAATAACTACAGACCAATCTCCATTATCCGGTTCTGTCCAAACTGCTTGAAAAAATTGTGAGCACCCAGTTAAGGAGTACCTAGAAGCTAACAATCTTCTAAACCCAGCACAATCTGGTTTCAGAACAAATCACAGTACCATCACAGCTCTTGCAAAAGTCACCAACGACTAGCAACTTGAATTGGACAAAAAAAATTGTGTTTGTGCTGTTTTCTTAGACCTAAGTAAGGCCTTTGATACGGTTGACCACGACCTGCTCCTCTCATCACTGAGGTCAGTTGGGCTTGACACCAATTCCATTAGATGGTTTCATAATTATCTTTCAGGAAGAACTCAGCAGGTGAAGGCGAAGGAGATATTTCCCACTCAGACCACTTCAAAGAGGAGTACCACAAGGATCTATCCTTGGCCCTATCCTATTTGCAATATATATCAACAACATCGACTTAAATCTTTCCAAAGCCACTGTACACCTGTTTGCTGATGATACAGTACTATATGTCAGTCACTCTTCACCTATTACAGCCTGCAAAGAACTACAAGCAGAATTCGACCTGCTGCAATATCAACTGCTGGGAAGAAACTATTATGAATGCAAAAAAAAACAAGGCAATGTTTTCTCCCCTCAGGTGCAGTCAGGATACTATCCCTTTCAACCTTCCGAAATTATCCACTGCCCTTGGTGAAAACCTAGACTATGTCACAAAATTCAAATACCTGGGGTATGGCTAGATAATAGGTTAGACTACCTAGAACATTTGGAAGAACTGTTAAAAACCTCAGACAAAGACTTGGACTTTACTACAGAATAAGGCACTTCCTTACAAGTGATTCAAAAAGAAGATGGTCCAGGCCACTTTCCTCTCAGTACTAGATTATGCTGACTTCTTATACAGTCGCTGCCCTACTGTATGTCTGAACAAGATAGATACACTATATCACAGAGCCTTGAGGTTCATCACAGACCTACCCTACAGCACTCACTGCTCTACTCTGCAGTGGGATGGACGTTGCTTCAAGCCAGAAGAGATAGAAATGCAATATTATGGACCTACAGAGCAATATCGCAGCAGCTTCCAAAATATATCTCTGACTGTTTTCTACAAGCCACATCAAATAGTTATGCATTAAGAAGTCTGAACCTTATTACCTCAAGGTGCCTAAATTCCACTCTCGACATGCTAGATATGCAGTTAGCTATGTGTTATCCACTCTATGGAACACAATGCAGAAGACATTGAAAGTGAAGAAGCTTATATCTATTTCAGCCTTCAAATATCTATACAATAGGATTTTCAAAGAAAAATGTAACTGTTTCCATCAACACTAGTTTAACCCTCCATTTTAGATAGACAGGACAAGCTTCCAGCACCCACTGTGAAACTACCCTATAGTTCACTAACCAGTGCCTTTTCAGCTCCCTATACCTTAATACTTCATCTCCCTAACACTCCCAGCTCATACCTCTCACCTAACCCTCTCCTCTTCCTCCTATACCTACTCTGGATCCTCTTATTGCACAACTCTTATGATTCCTCCCTCCTACCCGGTTCCCTACCCTGACCATTACTGCAGGGTACCAATCCTGCCACTCCGTCAGCCACAATACCCTCCTTTGTCCCCTATTACCCATCTTAGTGAGCTGGCTACCTTATGAATCGTGTACATATGTATTATATCCTTGTTTTTCTAACATGTCAAATTATGTGTTCTATATCTGATTTATTGTTTTTATTTCTGTCTTCACAAATTGGTGTATAATCTGATTGTCATATTATTGGGATTTGTTGTATAATTCACATTTTGTATTCTTATATTTGTAAATGTTCTGAATGCTATATTTCATGTAAATTGAACCTTGACCTTACCAGGTCCATCTTGCAAATGAGCCTTGCTCAACAATGTTCGCCTGGATAAATAAGATTTGATTGATTGATTGATATATAATTGATTTGAGGATCAGCCATGCTCATTCCACCTGAACGGACCCATGATTTGATTCCGATTTAAATTAATTAAATCAGTGTGAATTTTATGAGATCTGCTGTTGAGTACAAATAAATCTCAGTACAGACTCTTGATTTGTTACTGGACAGAAGTATATTGAATGTCACCAAGGAATAGTCACTATTTGCTAGGGGGACATTTACCTTTCATACCAAGGACAACATTTCCTCAGAAACAAATATTATGTCTAAAAGGTACCCTCCTCCCAGTTGGTTAACAATTTACCTGAGTGAGCAATACTTAAATGTTTCTGTAAATGCCTAAGAGAAGTTACATTTAACCTTCAAGTTTGCACCACTCAATATCTGGTAAGTTAAAGTCTCTGCAGTATAACATCACCCCAATCACAGGCACCTTGTATCTCTGCTAATATCTCACTGTTAACCTGATTATTAGAGTTTGGTGGTCTCTAGCACATTCCTATCATAATGTTCTTACTCCTCAGATTTCGAAAATGGACCCAAACTGATTCTACAGAACTCACTTCACTTTTAATTTGATCAGATATGTCAATTGCCTTTAAATGTCCTTTAAGATATATAGCTATACCTCTCCTCTTTGTGTATTCTATCCAATCTGCCTTTAAGTGTTCATTAAGCTATATAGCTATACCTCCCTTCTGTTGTGTAGTCTATCCAATCTAAATAGATTTTAACCCTGCATCTTAGTGTCCAAAGTAAAATGCTGTTCCCATCATGTCTCTGTGATACAAACAACATCTGAATCCCCATAGCTATAGTTGGGCTTTATGTGATAATGGCAATCACAGAATAGTGATCACCATTAGAGCAAATGTACATCACTGAAAATAAATTTCAGCAATGTACTCCTCAGTGCATAACAAAAGGGCACTGGGGACTTATGATTTACTTGTTCATATGGGGGGCTGTGCACACCCCACAGAGGGACTTCACCCCCACAATCCCTACTGAAGGATTCTCAACTCTAGGGGTGCATGTCAGGGGTGTAAAAGAAAATACTACATTTTGGGCTGGGCACAACAAAACGTACCTCTGCCTGTATCCGAACCTAGCACCCTGTGCAGCCAGCCCTGAACCCACCCACCACACCACACCACAGGAACAGTTTGGCAGCTCACGTGGCACCACCCTCACAATCCCTCCCCCATACATATGCATGTAGCACATCCTGTCTCTATATGTGCTAAGCCCCCATCCGGTCACTCTTCCTGTTGGGTCACCCTGATGACAGGCACTGTGATTGAGATGCCATCTTTGTAAGTGCCCAATCACGGTCACCTATGTCACGGGATACCCTATAGTTGCCTCCAATTTTCTTTCTTATTGCTAAGGCTTCTTGTGGTAATGAGAATACCTTTCAGAGTTTCTATACTTCTTAAATCAGACTATTTTTCCTTTTGATAATTGTAATCCCTTGCTATCTTTGTTATTACTTTTCAGCACTTAACTGTCATAATTCCCTAAAGTAGTGCAGGTTGTCCCTGGTATTGCAAAGCCACTCAATCTTGCTTTATTGGGTGTAAATGGTACATAGTGTAATTCCATCAGGCTGGCTTTCAGCTAACGTGATACCATTATTCAAAAAGGGAATAAAATGAATTATGAAAACTACAGACCAATAAGTTTGACCTCTGTTCCAGGCAAGATCCCAGAATCCTTTATCCAAGACAATTGAATTGACCATTTACAAGGAGACAGCCTATTAGATACTGAACAACACAGTTTCACTGCAGGGTAATTGTGTATAACCAATTTATTTTGCTTTTTAGAGAAAATCTCACAGACTTTGAATGATGGTAAACCTATGGATTGCTGGATTGCATCTATTTAGATTTCTCAAAGGTGTTTGATTTAGTTCTGCACTGGGCTATAATTCAGAAAATGAAAAATGTATGCATTCATCCCTGTGTAATAAGATGGAAACAGAGTTGGTTAAGTTGTAGAAATAAATGGCTATTATTCAAACCTGGGAAGCATAACTAGTGGTGTACCACAGAGATTTTTTTAGGACTGGTATTGTTCCAAATATTCATTTCCAATATGTGCAGTCAAGTTAGTAACTGGTTCAGCAAATATTCGGATGACACAAAATTAAGAGGAATAGTTAGCACATTAGCAGTAAAAGAAAAAATACAGACTAATTTGGATAAAATATACAATTGGGTTAACAGATGGGAATGCCTTTCAACCTGGAAAATGCTGTGTATTGCAGATGGGTAATCATCATTTCAAATGCTCATATCAAATGGGCAATAAGGTATTGATTGAGGTACACTATTAAAAGGATTTGGGGTAATTATAAAAACAAATTAACACCAACTGAGCACTGTAATAAGCACATTTCAAAGGCCAATCACACATTTTGGAAAAAAAAACTTCATAAGTAGAAAGGAGGAAGTAATTATGCATCTTAATAGAGCATACATGAGACCTATCCTACATTATGGGAACACAATTTAGTGCCCAGTTTACAGGGGTGAAATTGATAAAGTTGAGATAGTACAATGTCAGTCAACAAAACTAGTTAATAACATAAAAATGTAAGTTACCATGAATTAATTAAACATGTTAACCTAATGTCCCTGAAACACATAAAATTAGGGAGACTTACTATTATGTTATGGGATACTGCAGGATGATTACCTTATGAATGAACTCAACCTTGAACATAAGAACGATAATCTAGGCTTGAGGAGGCATCCATTACTACTTTATAGTATATGGGGAACGTTGTTACATGTGAAAATCCATCACTTGTATAGAGTTGTTATGTTGCAGTAGCTACACCTTTGTAGCTATTATGCTGCACCAGCTACATAGCTACTGCAACATAACAACATAGAAAGCACTTGCATCGTGTCACAGTATCATCGCCAAACAGGTATGGCTGTGGTGGTGATAGCGATAGCACAGGAGAGCAGCTCTGACTTAAAAACATTAAAATAAGACCTAACATGTTATTCTTTTAACTCCTGATTGTAGACATACACTATAAAAGACAATGTGTGGCCAATCAGTAACAACGTATGTAAACATCTCAAGGTTGCCATGGCAATAAGCCTCTCAAGATTCACTCTTGAGGTTCAAACTGTCACCATGGCAACCTCTCAATGATTATATTATGCTTGTTATTGATTGTAAACTACACATTATCCTCTATAACCAAGGGATTTTCATTGTTTTCGTAGTTAATCTTTTATTAAGGTTATCATAAATGTACAGATAATCCTCTTACAATGCAATACACTATGAGATTTTATACAGTAAAAAATGTTTAGAGCAGCATATATCTGGAAACACGACTTGATAATAGAATACATAACTATAGACATGGTTATACAGTATAATATTACAAAACCTCATATAATGCTGCAAAAGCATTCATAAGAGGATTGAGAATATAGAAGGAAAATCTGAAAAAGTGAACAAGAAAAGAAAATATATAGAAGAAGTGGGTGAGAGAAAGGAAGCTATAGAATAAAGAAACAAGAAGAGCGAGACAACTCTAGGAGATCTGTGGGGAGTCTCAGTGGAAGGAAGAAATGCAGTATATGTTGAATCGTACATTAATTGACAGAAGATTTAGATGATTCCAGAAAATTAAAATAGCCCTGCCAACATTTATTATACAGTATATCATGAGTCGGTCAGAAGAAGTATGTGTCATACGGTTGAGGAGGCATATTGAGATAATTGTTTAAGAATATCAGAAAAGGTGGGAATTATATTAGATCTCCACTGCATAAGTATAATGCATTTAATTTGAAGAAAAGTATGTTTAACCACCTGTTCTGTAAATAGGAGATTTTGTTGGAGCGGTAATTAAAATACCAAGTATACAATGTTTAAAGTCCAGTGCAAAGGACTGACCATGCACTTTCATTGTAAAGATGTGAGTATGGTGCCAAAGCTTTTGTATGGTGGGACAACACCATGAAATGTGTACTAAATCCCCATTGGGGAGTTACAGCACCAACAGTTACTAATATTCATTAAGCCCATTTTTTGTAGTACAGCAGGGTTCTATACCACAAATGTAAGATTTTAGTCTGTATAAAGACTACGCCTATCATTGAAAGATTTGTGGCAGGAAAGCCAACATCTGTACCATTGTGCATTGGTTATGTTATAATGTAGCAAGATATTACATTTGTTGTTTGCGTTAATGGATTGTTCAGAAATGTATCTCTAATGTCTTTATAAATAGTGCTGTTCAAATTAGGTGTTGTTTTAATCCATTTAGAAATGTGTTTATCATTTAAAGATTTATTAGAGAAAGTGAGAAGTAAGAGTTGCATGCCGCATTAAATTGTAGATATTTCCAAAAATCTTGATGGGAAAGATTCCATAAAATGCATAGATCAGAATAGAATTTTAATTTTAACACCTGAGGTTTGAGTATATCTTGCAAAAAGAAAAATACCCCTGTTTTTTTTCAGGTACAACAGAAAATTGGATGATTATCAAGAGATATATGGTGGTTTCTCCAAGGGGGTATAAGCTAAAGAATATGGGTTCAACTTAAAATGCTTGTGAATTATTTTCCAGTAGAACACAGATGCAGCTATGATGGGGTAAGACTTTAAATTAGAGGGAAGGATTATTAATTAAGGTAGTAGCCACATTACCAGGACATGAGGATGCTTCCATTATGACCCATAAAGGTGATTGATATTGGGTTTATTAAACCATTTGATAGTTTAAGCTGTATGAAAGGCCCATAAGTAGGCTTGAAACCAAGGATTTTGCCTTCCTAAACAAAATTGCCAATTATTTTATCTATTTTAATGAGGAGACTGGAGGGATGTATCAAAGGAATATTGGAAAAAAGGTATAATATTTTAGGGTTATTGACATTTCAATAGCGGAAATTTTCCCATTAAATGAGAGGTTAAGCAATTGCCATCTGTCAAGTGTTGATTTGATACTATTTAACATAGGGGAAAGGTTAGCATCCCATAGTTTATCTAATGTCAGGATAATCCAGATACTTAGATAAAAATACCTTGGGATCCCAGCGAAAGCCAGTGGATTGTTCATGAAGGGTTTACAAAGAGTATTCAATGGTAACATTTTAGATTTGTTAAGATTGAGAGCTAATCCAGAGAGAAAGTGAATTCATTCAGTAGTTTAATTAGAGATTGCCCGGAGTTTTCGAGATTTTCTAATAAAATGAGGAGATGATCTGCATACAAAAGTGAAGTGTAACGAGAGTTGCCAGTAGGGATGCTTTGATTGTACATGATTGACATAGAGATGCAGAGAGAGGTTCCATGGCTAGTATAAACAAGGAAGGTAATAAGGGGCATCCTTGTCTGGTGCCTTTGCTAAAAGAAAAGAGGGATAGAATAGAATTGGTGAGAACTCGAGCAGAGGGAAGTATATAGTAATTGAATCCATGCACAAAAGTTGTTAGTAATACCAAAATGAGATAAAACATGGTATAAATAGTTCCAATTGAGAGAGTCAAATGCTTTCTCAAAATCAATGCTGATTCTGCGGACAGAGATTTAAGGGTTTTGCTTTCTGAATTAAATTAAATAGTGGCTAAGATAGATCAGAACCATTTCTATTTTTAATAAAACTGGATTGAGAGGTGTGGCGAGTTTCAGCATTAAAGATTCTAAATGAAGAGTTAATAATTTGGTGAAGATTTTGCTGTCTGTTAGTAGTGATATTGGTCTGTAATTTGAAGGGAGAGGATCTTTATCTTTTTGGTAATACTGTTATAATGGCTTCAGTCATAGTGTGGGGAAGTTTACTTTTAGAGATTGCATCTAGGAAAACCTTAAATAGTATGGGGCAGAGCGTATCGGAGAGAATTTTATAGAAATTAACACGAAACCATCACTCCCGGGTACTTTACTATTTTTAAGGAAGGCAATGAAGTCTGGATCTCTTGTGGGTAAATGATTTATCATGCATAGCCATGTCATGATGTGAAAGATGGGTAGCTGTAATTTTTCCAGAAAGTGTTATATTTGATTAGGATTCATGGAGTTTGGATAGGAATATAATTGATGGTAGAGGAGTGCATGATAGATTGATTGAATGGTTGTCTGTGTGGGTTAGACCTAAGGAGTCTTTTAGGCCTGCAATATGTCTCTGCATCTGTTGAGGTTTGAGCTGATATGAGAGCAACTTACCACATTTATCCCTTGTTCCCAATAGCGGTGTTTGAGCCTTAAAGGGCAAGTTCAGCTTTCCTGGATATCAATTCATTAATTTTAATTCTTAACTGAAGAATTTCCAGATGAAGTTGTGAGTTATGGTTAGATTTGTTTGACTTATAATATTGGGTTTCCTTGTTTTTAAGGGATTTCTCAAGATTGGCTATTTTTGTTCTCTTAATTTCTTTCTATGAGTTGCATAACTAATAATTTTGCCACTGATTGTGGCTTTTAATGCTTCCCAGATGCTACCTTGAGACACATCAGGAGGTCATTAAATGAAAGGAAATCTTGAATCTGAGTTTTAACCAAGGAGCAAATTCTGGTCTCTCAGTAAAAGTGGGTCTAGACGCTGAGATGGGGATTTAGAAGGGTGTGGGCCCCAGAGTAGATGTAACCTTATAGGAGAATGATCTTCTATAATAATCAGAAGGATTGCTGTGTCAATGTTTTTCAGCAATGAGGAGTGAGAAAAACAATAATCAATTTGACTATAAGATTTATGAGAGAGAATGAAAAGCATAGTCTCATTGTCTAGGATGGTGTAGTCTCCAAATGTTGAAGAGACCCAAATCCTTCATAAGCACTGATAGAGCATTAATACTACGGTGATGGGCATCATGTGAAGAATTACTTCGTCTAAGTGTGCCTCTAATGCTAAATTAAAGTCTTCAACTATGAGAATAGGTGAATTGTTTTTATTATTAATCAGAGACAGGTTATGGAAAAATTCAGGAGTCAGAGTTAGGAGCATAGACATTCACTAACATAAATGGCACTGCAGTTGATTAATAGAGCTATAACCATCTACCATCCGAATCTGTGATAATTTTTATGGGAGACCAGTTGAGAGATTTATGTATTAAGATAGCGATCCCGTTCTTTTGATGAAGAAGAGGATGCATATATTTGACGACCCAATCCATTTTAAATCTGTCAATATCCTCTAATAAAAGTTTGGTTTCTTGTAAGAAAGTAATATGTATTTTTTTTTTGAGGTAGGTGAGTATTTGCTTGCACTTACAAGGCAAATTGAGTACCTTAACATTCCATGAATGTAGGATTAGGTCACTCTTAATAATGAGAGATAAAGTATTTAGTTACAAAAAGGAATGAGGGACTCAAAATATATAAATTAGAGGATGCTGAGTTTCAAAAGAGGTATATAATGTAAACAAATGTAGACAGGGTTATTGAATTGCACAGATACAGAGGATTTTGATATTTATATCCATTGTGTCTCACAGAGATAGAGTCTAGAGAAACATTTATTAAGTAAGTAAACATTAGAACCAACAAACACTATTACAATACAATAAAAAGAGGATTAATTAGAAAAACTTTTATGAAGTGTAGAGATAAAAGTCAATTGTGTACACCAGAGACTGTCACACTACACTACTAGGTGTGTAGAAAGTAAGTAAATCTGAAGAAAAAGCAAGACACTGTAATCTTAAGATACAAACTGTGTACAACAATAAACAGTAAATTGTAATTGAGATTAGTACTAAGGTAATTCGAACATTGCCCTTGGAAGAACCAGAACATCATCATACCAAACTTAGAAATAATTAGAAATTAGTAATAAACACCAAACAAAGTAATTTAGCTTGAACTACAATATATAAGTTCAATAATAAAGAAAATATGCCAAAATAATGCGGCATATTGCTGAAATAGTGTGAGCCAGAATAGGGTTGTCCGTTATATATTTTCCATAAACCATGTTTACACAGAATTATTTAAATTGTGTGTGAAGTCAGATCAAACAAACATAAGGAGATCAAAGAAAGTGGAAAATGCAGGATGTATTATGGAGTTATAAGGCATCAGCATATTGTAGGACCAATTTAACATATTCAAATAAAATGTAGGATGGAAGGATTAATGTATGGATCCATATAAATTGTCATTTTAGCACTTATTGTAGTTGTGAAAATTAAGAATATTTCAGGCTTCAAGGTTCTGTACATGTTATACATGAGCTGTTAAAGCATTGATGATAGCACATATCTTGAACATTGCCTAAGAAGGGTAGGAAGTGATTTTTATAGTGGGGTGATCAGGTCTACAAAAGACCTGTAAGCTCCAACTATAATGTTATACAGAGGCATAAGTGTACTTAAGAAAGAGGGCTTCGAGCATACCCATGCGAAGAATATTGATTATGGTATTATAATTAATATAATGAAGTACATTAACCTTGAATATTGCCTGTAACAGAAAGATAAAGTATAAAAGGTCAATTAATGCATAAATAGGTGAATTTAAGGTACTATTATATCTGAAAAGGAGGAAAGGAGGGGAATATAGTGAGGTGAAGAACAGTGTGGAAAGTAAAGGATCGCTTACTTTGCATAAACATAAACTGGGATGTTAAAAAAGTAAAGTGCCACTGTATAAGATATGATAAAAAATAGCTGATGCCTCATATAACTTTGATGGTATAAATGATAAATAGGGATAAATAAGTAAGTAATGGTAAAGTGTTTGTTTAGACATCATCCACACATAGATGCTGGTGTTTTGTGGCAAAATATATTAATAATTAGGGCAAAGGCACCCGAATATCACATAGAAAACACTATATAGTTGTATATACAGCTCTTTACCACACAATGGCACTAGGGCTGCAAAAGAGTTTATATATACAGCATCAGTTGTTTAGTGTTTCAGTTTCCTTTCCTTTTCTTTTGGGAGGCTCAGCAGACTTAAAGGAGAGCTGAAACTAGTTTGGCCCAAGAAGCGCCGGGGAGTTGCTACCGGGTTGTACATTCTTGGGGTCCTTAGCTGTGGATACAATTCATCCTCGTGTAGATCTTCCAGAGATGAGTGCAGATCTTCCTGAAGCAGAGATTTTATTTGAGAGGGTAAGAGGTGTGGAGAAGCTGATATGGTGTTCCGTTTGAGAGGGTGTAGAAGAAGTGTCACTAGAACAGCATGCATTTCTAGCGTGCAGATTGTTCAAAGACTTTTTCTCCTGTAGACATGATAAAAGTCAGGCAGGAGCCACAGCGGTAGGCATGAGAGTTGTAGGCTTCTCTGTGACTCAAGAATGATCTCAGCAGGTAGAGTATGTTTTTCTGGTTGTGGAGTATCTGGACTAATGCAGGAATGATCTACAACACTATCACTAGTCAATGTAAGTATAGGCTGAGGTGCATTAAGGAACTCTGTTAGGGCTTCTGGGGTACTGAAATCTCTGGTTGAGTTACACAAAATTGGTGCATTATCACAGGGTAACGTAGTGTGAACTTAATGCTATGCTGATGAAGTATTTGTTTAATTGGGTTATATGCTCTTCGTTTATTAGCTAATTCTTTGGAAAAGTCTCTAAAAATTGAGATTCTGTGCTCCTGCAAGTAAGTGTACTTAGTTGTCTTGCTCTTTGAAGTATCAATTCAGTGTGTGCATGGTTTAGAAATCTGCTGATGATGGGCAAGGGTTTCTGGTATGGTCTGGGCCTCAGACTCAGAGTGCAATGTGATCTCTCAATAGTGAGGTCTTAGCCAGATGGGATTGTAAGCAGGATGGAAGTACATGCATTAGAAGAGCACTGGTGTCACCGAGCTCAGAACCTTCAGTGGAAACCCAAAATCTGAGGTTGTTACGTCTGTTTCTGTTTTCCATATTGTCTATTTTATCCTGAAGGCTTCTGATAACTCTGTCCAGTTCCTAATTGTGGCTTGCAGTGCCTTGATGGAATTTTCATTTTGAGCAGCTTTAACATCCGTAGCATTGATTTTTGGTCAAGTGCTTGCATATTGGTGATGTTTTGCTGTGAGGTTATTTTAAATCATTGAACTCGTTGATTAGCTGCTGGAACATAGACTTCTCTCTGTTAAGAGACATTATACAGATATTGGTTTGTCATGTTTACAGGCCTTGATAGTGGAGCTGTATAATAGCTGATAACAGGTTCTATAGTTGTAAAGCAGAAAATACTGTACCCAAGCTGATCAGTGATGTGAGTAGAATAAGATCTCAAATGTTGGCAAAAGCAGATTGTCTGGAAGCTGTTGGTTGGGTGATGATAGTTGGTAAACCCAGGGAAGTATAGAATTAGACAGCCATCTTCAGCACAGCCAGGCCACGCACTGAGGGATTTTCATTTTAACAAAAGGAAGGGCTTCTATAGGAAGTGTATAGTTAACCCATTGAATAAGTTACCTACTAACATAATCACAAGTAAGGATAAGAATTAATTCAAAACAAGACAGGAAAATACATACTTGAGTGGCAGGAAATTTCCTACTACAGGTAATGGAATAGAACTCATATGGGAAAACTGTCTCCTTCACTCCAAAAACTTTAGTATAAACTTCAGTATGAACTCTGTGCCCTCCTGTTTGTCCACTACTAATCTAGTTTAATTTAAACATAGCCTTATACAATCTTGATCCCAACAGCTTCACACCTTTTTATTTGAGTGTAGTCCATCCTTTGAATACAAATCATTCCTTTCAATAAAGCCATTCCAATTCCAAACAAATTCAAAATGCTCTTGCCTACATCACTCTATCAGCCATTTATTTATCCTTCCTGTCTGGCTCTGTCTGTAGTTTTTGCTCTTGAGACTGGAAGAATTTCTGATATTCTAATGATCCCCTTTTATTTTTAATTTCTTACCCAGCTGATCAAACTCTCTTTATATGGCTCTAACTGGATCTTCCCATATCATTTATAACAATATGTACTGCCTCAGTAGGTTTCTTTCATAACCATGGAGAAAGTTACAAATTCCGTTTTCAGAACTTCCATGAAATTTAGCAACATTTTTAACTTCTGCCATTGTCAAAATTTGGATCTTCCATGGATTTTCGCCCGCTTCCGTAGACGCTTTTGCTGAATTGTGGAATAATACATCTAATCTGCAGAATTTATTTCCAACCACAGTTTAGTATATTATTTTGTAATGCAGCCACCCCACCAATTGCCGCCCCTGTTCCAGAAAACACCAAGGTGTCTAGCGTCCACACCACCACCGATTGTGGGACCAAAATAAAAAATGAATCCCTCATAGCTAGTGGTCCCACCCACATCTGTTGATCATGGGTCCCATTTTAAATAAAATAAATCCATGCGCTGGTGGCTAGTGCTCCCACCTCCACTCGCTGATCACGGGTCCCATTTTAAATAAAAAATCTGCATCCTGGTGGCTAGTGGTCCCAACTTCACACACCAATCATGGGACCCATTTTAAATAAAAAAGATCCATACCCTGATAGCTAGTGATCCTACCCACACCCACTGATTGCAGGTCCCAAATAAAAAAAAAAAAACACTCTGATTCTTCATGGCTAGAGGCCCTGCCCACACCGACTGATCATGGGTTCCATCATGTTAAATAAATAAAAAATCTGCCCCTGGTGGTTAGTGGTTCCACCCCTACCTGTCGATCATGGGGCCCATCATATTTAATAATAATAAAAAATGCACCCTGGTGGTACTGGTCCCCCACCCACTGATCATGGTCCCTCCAAAAGTTATAATTCCCTGTTGTCTAGTGGACACTCCTCCTATCCACAATCCCTCCCTTAATAAAAGAAAAGTCAGTCCATTGACTCTTCCAATTTATTCCCTGGTGTCTAGAGGACCCCATCCCTATCCCCAATCCCCGTTAAAACTAAAGACCAGTTATGATTTTCTATGTTTCCAGACTAACTGTTCTCATCTATCCTCCTCTTTCTCATATCTCAAGAATATTGCATCACTGTTTGTGAGACTATCCTCTTCCAAAGTTCTTTTATTTCTGGAAGGTTCTCCTCATCACTGACTGCTAAAAGCTGTTGTTTCTCCTTCTCTAAACAGTGGAGGAATTCTTCCACTCCTCTGACATCCAGTGCTTTATTTAATTCATTCTTTAACTTATCTACTTCCAGTCATAAGCTGTTTGTGATATACCTCTCACACATAGTGTTCTTTTCAACTGCTAATGATTTGAGTGCATATATTCTAAAATTACACATTCAACCATATCCTACCAGTACTCCCAGAGCTGTGGCACCTTTAACTGCTTACTTTTTTTATTTGTTTTTCTTGTCTCAGAGCCCTCAGTCCTAATCTCTGAACCACCTAGCACCCCTAACCCAACCCCTATTCTGCCCCTGGCTTACTCCTCAAGGCATGGTCACTGAGATGGCCCCCCACAGAGACATGTCCAGGTTACCAGCCACATCAGTGTGACTGGCAGGGCTCCCAAGGTGTACCCAGCTGAATGGGGCCATGGTGGTGCCATCCAATGGAGTCTGGTTGGGCACTTCAGGGTCAGGTGGCAGCAAGGCAGAGCATTATCTGGGATGGGCAGCATTTTTGCAATGCTTGCAATCCCCAAGAGGTGAAATTTGCAATGACGCAAGGTGCATCTGTCATGCCTCTCAACAACTCAACACCGGTTATGGTGGTTCCCCAGCCTCTGCTAGTGGTCCATACAATGCCAGACACACAACTCTGCTCCACCCTAGAGAAGGCAAGCTGTCTGGTCCTCCATCTTCCCACCTGGGATAATAAGCCCAAAAGGTAAGGGATTTACCTCATAACATATGGCCAGTAAAATAAAATCTGAAATAAATCACAGTGATGCTGCAATACAAATACAAGTTCCTTTAGTACTCTTGTAGAATCTAATTGTACATTATGTGGTTAGCCCTTCATGCCTGAAATTATAAATAGTAATGCAAAGTTACGTGAGAGTTTAACAGAAATATAGTGCCCCATTGGAGAAAATCAAACAACTTGTGACCAGATTTATAATGGGGCCAGAAACTAAACACATATTGTGATGCTTCTTGAGCTCAACTGAAATAATTAAAATTTGTTGGAGCAGATCAAAGTCCCTGTGACCTCATTTCAACAGAACTGGTTGACTGTGCAGATGTATAGTTTGTGACCTTCTTCCTGACTGATCTGGCTGATGCCATCAAACGCTGCTTGCCTCAGTCGTATGGAATCTCTGTCTGCACATTGCCTCCATTCATGCTCGGCTCCACTCATTGGAGCCAAGCTTTTAACCCTTCCCACCACTCAGAAGTCATGCCCCAATTGGCTGGGTGCATGCACAATCATCAAAACAGGAAAAAGGATAAAACCCTCAAAAGTGCCTTAAAACTGGGCTCAGCACCCTTGTGCTAAGATGCTGCACCAGTAAAATCAAAATAAATGTAAAAGAATGTTCCATTCCTGTCCTGCAGTCCGTGGTGCTTAGGGATCCAGTTTCCCACAGTGACTTTGGGCTGTTCCCAGGGCAACTCTCACAAACACACAAACACCCAGACACCATTCAAAGCAGATAAAGTGCTTGAACTGGGGATCAATTCTCTCTTCTCTCGACAGCCAAAGTAAAGATGACAAAAGATGGCAAGACACACATTTTCTTTGAAATAGATCAGCTAGTTGTGTTTTGAGATCCCAATATTCATCTACATCTGAACCTGATATGTCTAGTTCACTGACTATTTCCGAAAAAGATGTGATGGCCTCCACAGAAAAGAAGGATATATAGAGCATTTGAATGGTACTGAACTGTTTAGTTTGGAAGCTTTTTAAGTTATGAGGGGCATTTCTGGATAAACCAGGCAGAGGGACTATTGGTCAATCAAATAAACTGATATGTGTAAAATTGCAGCTACAAAACTGAAAAGTTATAATTCATGCTTTTTATGCCCTCCCCTCCCCTCCTTCTTTGAATTGTTCTAGTATTATTCTGAATGTTTAAATGGAAAAATGTCTACTTTGATTTTCTTTATGATTGCATGTATGTAAACATCATTAAAAAAATTAATAAATAGAAATAAAAAGTAAGAGCCATTTTATTATATATATATATATATATATATATATATATTTTTATTTATTTATTTAAGTCTTGGAATTACAATACCTTTAAACCAGGGGCTCATTTACAAAGGCTCCATGTTAAAAACATAGGTGACAGCATAGGTCACATACAAAAATGGCAGCAATTGTACAAAGGTTGAATGAGAGCAAAGAGTACAAGAAACACAGAGGTACATTATAAGCACTACAATAGTAACACGGTTACAGATACAACGCATTTAACAGGTTTTTATGTAGTAGCAGTCTGAGTAAGAGACTGTCAAAAAGTCATAGTCTGAAGTGATGGGGGGCATCCAGGAGGGATAGTTGGAGGAAGTGCTCAGGTGGGGGAGGTGATAAGGAGGGTAGCAGAGGAGTACAAAGGTGGAAGAGAGGGAGGAGAGTCTAGGGCAGTGCAATGTTCCGTGCAGGAAGGGAGATGGGGCATCAAAGGGGGCAAGGAAAGACAAAGGTATGTAGGGTATGAGAGGGTTAGTAGAGGCAGCTAAGAATGGGTTAGGGAGGAGAGGTGGAGTAAAGCAGATTAGGGAATAGGAGGGAATAACAAAAAACAAAAAGTGTGTGGGGATTGGGTAGACCAAACTGAGGAGGTGGGTTAAAAGATTGAAGGGAGGAAGATGGAGTTGGATGTGGCAGTCACTGTTGCAGAGTTTCAGTAGATGTTGTCACAGTTTGGGTTTGAAGGACTCAGTCTTGATGCAGGCTAGTAGGTTAGGTGTTAGATTATTAAGACCACTGGGTGCTCTGTACATAAAGGTGGGGTTAAACAAGCTTCTAGTGCTGTGAGGCTAACGATCTGCTGATGAGCTTCAGAAGCTACCAAGGCTGATCTTCAAGTTGAAATAGATAGGAATGATAGGAGATCCTGCCCTGGAGGTTTAGCCAGTTAGCTGTGGTGTATAGGTCACATGTGTGAATATCGGGGCCCAGTAACTAGGTTGCAGGCTTTGTTTAGGGCAACACTTAGCCTCCAGAGGAGGTGCTGGTGGCAGAGCCATAGATTATAAGACAAAATCTGTAACTAAGAGGATGAAGCTAGTAATGGCCAAATGGAGGGCTTCCTGGGACATACCATGTCTATGTCTATAGGACCCCTATCCTGGTCTTGACTGCTTTGGACATGATGTCAACATGTTTGGCATAGGACAAGTTGTTGTCTAGGGTTATGCCTAAGTATTTGAAATTTTATTTTATTTTATTTATTTGTGTCTAGGATTACAAAGTACCTTTGAGCCAAGGGTCTTTACAAGGTTCCATGTCATGCTGGTTACAGGGTAACAGACACACTAAAACATAAAAAGTTACAGGTACATGGTTTTAGACAGTAACTTTGCTTGACAAAATCAGACTGAGCGATGAGAAATTCAAGAAACAATAGTAGGAGAAAAGGGCAAGTGAGAGGGCTGAGGTAGGGGAAGCATAGGTGTAGAGGGTCAGAGTGAGGCAGCCGAGGTGCCTTGTCAGGACAGACAC
This sequence comes from Neoceratodus forsteri, assembly GCA_016271365.2. Classification (NCBI taxonomy): domain Eukaryota; kingdom Metazoa; phylum Chordata; order Ceratodontiformes; family Ceratodontidae; genus Neoceratodus; species Neoceratodus forsteri. Next base: position 797,869,749 of record CM028131.1, read on the forward strand.
AGGGCAAGTGCATTAGAAGTTACATTGGACAGGTAAGTGCAAGAAGAGAGGGTAGAAACTGACACCTATAAGGTCAGAAGCAATCTAGGGAATCAAGATGTTATGGGTGCAAGCACAGGTGGAGGTGCCAGTTATGGAGTGGCAGAGTTTTTTTGAACACTCAAAGCGTTGTTGTGGATGAGAGGTGTCACTAGAGAGCTCATTCAGCCAACTCGAGTCCTGTATGCAAATGACCTTTGGCCTTGGGACATGCGGCAGTGGGGGATTTGAAGGATTTGGGGCTTAGAGCTCCGGTGTTGCAGTTGGTGATTTTGGCTTTGAGGAGGGTGCTGACTCTTGGTGGTGCCTTTCCCATCATGATTTTCTTAGCAGTGATGCAGGTTTGTATTTGATTCGGTTCTTTAGTTGCAGCCAGCCTGTTTTGGAGTAGAGGCCGCAGGTGTGGGTGAGACAGTGGGAACCAGTAACGAGTCAGCAGGCTTGATTGAGGGAAGTCGAAACACACTGAGAGATGAGGTTGTGGCAGATCCATAGATAATGAGAACGCAGTCAATTATGCTGATGATGGAGCTCTGGACAGCTATGGACAGAGCTTCTGGGGTTAGATGTTTCCTATGTTGGAATAGTAGACCCATCCTGGGCGTTGGCTACTTTTGCCACGTTATTGATGTGTGGGACAGGGACAGATTAGAGTCGAGGTGAGGCCGAGGTATTTGAAGGTATGAACTTGTTCGAGAGTGATACCTTGCTTGGTTTTAATGGAGAGCTGATATTGTTTGTGTTTGTTTTGGGAGCTGCAGAACATCATGGGCTTTGTTTTTTCTGGTTAAGTATAAGTTTGTGTTTTGTGAACCAGTTTTGACTGCAGAGAAGGCCTGTTGGGAGGTTACCTTGCAGATGGACTGGATCATGGTGGATGCCAGGATGACAGCATCATCCACGAGAGTAGGATCTGTTCAGGGCAGGATTCTTGCTGTGAGTTCAGAAAAAGGCTGAAAAGGAAGGGGCCCAAGATTGAGCTCTGTGGGACACTGCACGGACTGGTCTTTGGTCTGAGAGTGTGCCAGCAATTCTCACTCTTTGGGAGCGGTTGTCTAAGTAGCTTTTGAACCAATTCACCGAAGTTAGGTGAGAGCCCTGCCAGTCAAGCTGGGCAAGTAGGAGATTGTGGTTGACGGTATCAAAGGCTTTAGTTAAGTCGATGAAGGTGGAACCAGTAAGATGACTGTTATTGAGTGACTGATTGATTGTACCAGTGAATTCAAGTAGCACCGTGGAGGTGCTAGTGACCTTTTCTAAAGCCATGTTGCTCCTTGCACAGGATGTTGTGATTGTCTAGGAAGTCGGTGAGCTGGTCTGACACAATCCGCTCTAGGGCCTTGAGAGTGGAGGTAGGATGAAAATTGGACGGTAATTCTCAGTAGCTGTTTTGTCACCACTTTTATGAATTGGGGTTACCGAGGCAGATTTCCATAAGTCAGGGAATTGGCTGAGGCAGAGGGAGAGGTTGAAAATCTTGGTCAGATTTTGTACCTGTTCGAGCTGAGGTAGTTTGTTATTAATAGTTGGGTGTTTTGCACCTGTTGTGAGTGCTGGCAAACTGCATGACTTTAGTTCTCTTAGAATTCATGACTAGTTTATGGTCAGTGAACCAGGTCTCTAGTGCAGTGAAACTATGTTGCAAGCTGCTGACCAGAGTAGTGGGACTGGGCTGACTGGTGAATAGCCCAGTGTTGTCAGCATACAGGAGCCGATTGGAGGCAGACTTGAGGAAAGGAGTTGAGGTAGGGGCTAAAAAGAGTGGACCCAGAATACATCCCTGAGGTATCCTAGAGTGCACAGGGAGACTAGAGGAGAGAATGTCAAGTATTTTACCTCTGGTTCTGTCATTTTGATAGCTCTTAAACTAAGAAGCGACTTCAAGTGAGAGACCAAAGTGGGTAGATTTTGTAGTAATAGAGCATGGTTGATGGTGTTGAATGCCTTCATAAGGTTGTATATATATATATATATACATATATATCTATATATATATAATATATTCAGTGGTACCCCAGGATGAAACCCAAGTCTGCAGCATTTTGATGCACCTGCAGAAATGCACAGCAGACCTACTGAATAAAGCAGTGTAATGTCAATGGTAATTAGTCCCTTTGTCATTCGGGAAAATGTGAGACTGCCAGGATGAAGTGAATGCCACAGTTTCCTGCATGACAAAGGGACTAATTGACATTGAAATTATATTGCTTTTATTTGTTAGGTCTGCTGCAGCATACTGCAGAGTGCTTTAAAAAGTGGCATTCATCCTGGGTGACGCCATATAGATAGATATATATATATATGTATATATATATATATACACACACATATATATATATATATATGTATATCTATTTATATATGTATATAGATAGATATATAGATATATATATATATATATGTGTATTGTGTGTGTGTGTGTGTATATATATATACATACATAGTACATATATATATATATATATATATATATATATATATATACATATTTATTGAAATGTTTCATCAGGAAGGTTACACTGAGCAAGAAGCTCGCTCTCACGGCACGTCCTGGGGAAGGGAATTGGGACAAAGAGTAATATAACATGATACATACATTAGCAACTAGTTTATAGATATTACATAATGGGCAGGAGTGTGATGTGTAAAATATTTCCACTCCTGCAGAGTGAGCTCTGGATACTCATGAGTGTCGAAGGCACAAGTGAGAATATCCAGAGGTCATGATGCAGGAGTGAAAATATTTTCCATAGCAAGTGATTGCACATCATGTGTCAATTTATACACCAGGGTTTCCAGAACTTTTTAATTTTTTGTTCAATTTATCTTGTAGAATAAACGAAGAAGACACAGGACAAAAAGAAACTTCTGCTAAAACAAACTAACACTAATTTGCCATTTGGAATGAAGCAGGCAGTATTCATTGGTAGTTGAGGTATTCATGGATGTGAAAGGCTTTGCTCTTTTTGGCTTCTTGTCAGTATGAAACTGACCGCTGTTTGCTTGCTTTGGTTCTCTGCAGGAACACAATGGCCCAGCTATTCAAACTGTGTTATAAAAGTACGCAACAGCAGGAGCAAGCACAAGTCCACTGCGCCCATCGCAATACGTGCGATATTCAAACACTGCATGAGGTCAAGATGGACCTACGGCACATGACTGAATATCTCACCAACTTCACCATAGCACAACCAGGGATGTGCAGTAGCGCAGGTCAGATGTACAATAGCACAACCAGGGATGCTCAGTGGAGCAGGGAAGCAGTGCAACAGCACAACCAGGGATGCACAGGGACAGGAAGCAGGGGCCCACCACCCATGGTAGAGATGGGCAGAGGAGCACACATCAGAACAGACATTGCCCCCACACCCCATGCACTGCACAACCGAGGAGAGCTAGAAAACCACTGGCCCATGGACACCAGCAACAAACCCACAGCCAGGGCATGGTGCCCCAGCATACCCTGGCAAGCTATGACTGGCACACAAGGAGGTCCGCCACCCCACGCCACACCATCTCACCAATGCAAAGCACACCCAGCACCATGATCAGCAGACACCCTGCCCAGGAGCAGCGCCAACCAGTGCAGGACACCCCATGCATGCCATCACCCCACTGTGACAATGCAACCCTGTACACCCAGAACCATGCAAGGCAGCCCCACCATGAGCACCCTTTAGTGGGTGGCAGCAGACAGCGATTCAATGACTGCTTACACAGTGCCACCATGCACGCCCCCTGAGGTACAGCTGAGAGATCACCATGTCGGCACACGAGGTACCCACACATGACAGAGCATGCCCTGACCCCACCACCAGTGGTACAGCACCCTGCACACCCTCCCAAGGATACACCCCGACCCAGCACTGGTCACAACAGCCAGTGCAGACACCTCACAGTGGTGTATGGAAGCATGCACCACACAGGATGCAACACAGTGCATGGACAAACACCCACCCATACCCAAGGGCACACCAACACAGGGATATAGTAGCGGTCAACCAAGCCCCTGGAATGTGGCCACAGAAACCATATACACATGGCCAGCACCCTCCATGGCACACGAGTGCCAGACACCCTGTGCAGGAACCATGAAGCTGTACGCCACCAGCATGCACCCGGAGCACAAGTGACAGACAGTGGAGCACATCCCCTTCAACAGACACAAGTGACAGCATGGAGGTGGGACAACAACAGAGGAGGCCACAGTGCCACCCGAGGCCGACATGCACCACACCAGTGACAGAAGGCAACCCGGCATTGTGCTAGGTATAGTGGCTGTCCAGCATGGACAGCCACCACTGACATGCCAGCAGACTGTGAAGGTCACAGACATGCAAGGGTGTCAGCTGCACAGGCCATGGACGGTCTGACAGGTGCACCATGGACACAGTGCATGCACCATGGACCACTGAACACAGTCATCCAGTGCACAGGGAACAACACACAAACCACAGACAGTGACTGATAGCTACGTCCACACCATAGTTCCCTATAGACACACACACCGCCTATGACTGCACCACCCCTGACGCCATTCACACCACTGCAGCTGAGCACCTGTAGCCTGCTGCAAATCAGAGACCACCACAGTAGGCATAACAAAACAAATGTATATTAAAAGGTAGAAAACAACTATTTACAAATATGTACACAACTGTTGGGGTGAGGGCCACAAACCAGGTGGGGGTGGGTAAGAGACAGGGGTGAACAAATGGTAGAGGGAAGGAGGGGTTTAAGGGTGGGTCTGGGGGTAGGGTTGAACCAGGGCATGGGATCTTCAGCGGCTCCCGCTCCTGTGGCACCTCCCACCACTTCTCCTCCTGATGCCATGCTGGTCCATGCACTGAAGGATTTCCAGTGAGGCACGTGCCACCTGCAGCAGCTCCACATGGCCCTCTCCAGGTGCATCATCCTCCGTCCACCTAGGACAAGGGAGCAGAGTCAATAGGTGTGAATGCCCATCCCCTGCAGCCCACCCATTGTGAATGGCATACAGACATGGGACATGCCCCTGTGATGGTGTGCTACCACCCACAGACCTGCCCACCCAGGTGCACACAGCCATGCAGACCGCTGCACACACCACCACCCAAGTCCTGCACTGCACCACTGTGGCTGTACAGTGACATGACTATGCGGTGCGAAGGCAGTGGCACAGTCATGTAACCGGTGCATGCATGAACCACCAGCGATGCACACCCACACATGCAGTGCCACTGGACAGTGCTGACTGTACCATGTGGCGTGCATGGCAGTGGTGTCAATGGATGGTGGCCATGCCCTGCCACCTGCCCTGCAACACAGCATGCACAGAATATCCTGGAAGAAAGGCACTCACCATCATCGGCCTGATCTGAGCACTGTACTTGGATGCGACCGGCTGCCTGTGGCTGTTGCCCAGCTCCCCTCACCATGCCTCGGTGTCGGTCCTCTCAGGCTCGGTGCCGCCTTCAGGGCCTAGGGTGCAAGCATGGAGAGGGAATATCAGTCACAATCCGGTATCAAAGGCCCCCACCCCCAGGTGTGTGCGACCCGCACAGCCCAGCCATGCCACAACCCCCAACACCACCTCCACCACCACCACTAACACCACTGCCCACACTGGATGGTCCCCATGTGGTGGACACATGCCCACCGCGATACCCTTATGGACGCAACCAGTGTATGGATGGGGCATCTACCTGGTCGTGGCACTGCACCTCTCCTGGTGTGTGCCAGAAGGTGGGCAAGCCTGTCCGGTCCCTGCACTGGAGGTCCCCGTATCTGTGGTGACACTGCCCAGCTGTACGGTCCATTCTGTGGCCTCCTCCAGCGCCACCGCCACCTCTTCCCATGCAGCACTCCTGGCCCTGTCCAGGGTTGCATTTACAAACAGTGCCCCAGTATGGGGCTCCACTATGGCCACCAAATTGGCCAGCTCCACCTGGCTCCAAACAGCAGCCCTCCTTCTTGCCATCGCTGAAGCTGGTCGGAGTCAAAATGGCACTCGTAGCGCACGCCTGCCACGTGCAGATGCTGCATGGTACAGTGTTGTCATTCCCTATTGCGCTGTCACTGAACAGTACAATAGTGGTGCACCCATGCGGAGGCATGGCGCCTAGGGGCAAAAGTCAGGCACAGGGTCAAGTGTCTCTCGTTACAAGGACCGCCACAGTGAGATTGGTACTCCCTGCGTCGCGCGGTTGGGTGTCTGTGTGAGATGCCCTAGTGGCCTACCACGCTGTGGCTCACCACACCCACGGCACCCCAGTGCAAGAGCACCATACATATGAACAGCACACTAGCTTCACTGGCACAATGGTGGCCATGCCCTGCACCGCCTCCTCGCGCACAGCATGTCAGCAGCGTGGTAGGCATCGGCGTCAGCACCCGGCATGTGCCATTCGGTGTCCACTGCGCATGTCACAGAACTGCACACTTGCCTGAGTACGTTCTACACAATGCACAATGCGCAACAGCACGATATTCAGCCGGCAATTGCAAATCAGCTCATCACGATTCAGTGGCGCGAGATACTGCATGAGCATCCACTTAAATTGAGCCTCGCCCATTTGCTTGCGTTGCACTATATAAATGCAACATTGGGCTGCAGAGGCCATAGTCTGATTGCAGTCTATTGTGGTGAGTTGCATGCTGTTTGGGAGTGTGGACTGTGGTGTGTGGGAGATGCATGGGACTGCACAGTCAGAGGTAACACCTGTCATTCCCACAGGATTAATGATGAGCGAATGTGAGGTGGTGGAGTAGGAGGAACAGAGACATGGAGACGGAGGAAGCCAAGTACCAAGGCAGAAACAGATGCCTGTATGAGGCCTACCTTGACCAGGAGCCGCTGCTCAGTGGACAGCGGGGAACACCACAAGTCCGTGCTGCGGCATGGGGTTAGGTGGCATGTGCCATCAACCAGCATGGTAGCCACCAGCGGTCCATGCAGGAGTGCAAGGAGAAGGTGGGCACGGAAGGAGAAGGGATTAAAGAAAAGGTGGCTGCCATCAGGGCAGTGCGGGCTGCGACTGGTGGGGACAGCCGCCTGTGCAACGCCCGACACCACAGGAAGATCAGGTTGCTTGCAGCATGCAGCATTGTGCCATCGAGGTGTTCCAGGTGGTGGCGCCCAGATGGGTGGTAGCCCGTCACTGCATGGTAGGTCCTGATCTGTCACTGTGGGGAATGCCACAGGGTAGGGCAGATACATTAATGCTACTGCGTTCCCTTACAGCCCTGAGCATCTACGTGGGTCAGTGGTGGTGTTCCCTTACAGCTCCTGAGCATCTACATGGGTCAGCGGTGGTGGGCTCATCCACTGAGGGCGATACCCTGGACACAGAGGAGGGCCCATCCACCTCCACAGGTGTCCAAGGGTCAGGACGACAGTGGGCCCGCCTGACTGTCTGGACTGATATTGGTGGAGCATGTGTGGAGGAGGCCCTGCCCGTGTCCCAGTGTGACAGCGTCTATGGATGCCAGCATGCTGAGACTCGGACTGGTGCCAGATCCATCACTAATGATGATGGAGCTCACATCATGGACAGTGATACATGGGCCGCAGGATGGCCGCACAGCAGGTTACAGCATGGGCATAGCCGTGGGTGGTGCCACTGTGGAGGTTTCGTGACATCAAAGTCCCAGCCTGTGCCTGTGTGCACCAGTGGGGCAGCACTGGTGTGTGTCCAGGACAGTGGGGCTATTCGGCGCTGTGGCGGTACCATTGAGCCCTAGGGAGTGGCAGCCAGATGGGCAGTGTCAGCAGTCAGCCAATGGCGATGGGGGACAGTGTCGGGGTGGCGTCAGTGTACCACCTGTGGACATGCCCAGGCATGGCCCTGCTGTGCAGCACCCAACCTCAAGGGGTGCTGCCCAGCACGGCCGCGAACACCATGAGGGACTGCATGCCGATCAGGTGGATGACCTCTAGATGAGCACACCCGCATACCCATGATTCAGTGAATCAGCAGTTGCGGCTTGTAGACGGTGGTGGATGCACTCAGTGCGGTCCTGTGCCAGGCAGAGGAGCAGCGCAACAGGGACACCGGTCTGCTTCTGGCAGGATGGACCAGCTGTGGATGATGTGACTGCTGCCACTGACAGGCGAACACAGGCATTCACAGCTGTCATGGCCACAATGGGCACACAGTTATTTGCCCATGCGTCACAGACACCGCGCGAGTGCAATGGCCACCCCATTCCGGTGTTGTGCGACACCCTCCTTGTCGACACTGGGTTCAGCTGTGGGCATCCCAGCATGCCTGGTGCAGGCATGTTCAGTGTGCTGCAGACCCCTGCTCGAGAACGGTCACGCTCCTGCAGCAGAACCCCTGGGGAACCGTCGGTGCCACCCCATGAGGCTATTGGTCAGCCTGTCACTGCTGGTGGTTCTTGGCGGGCCGCCTATGTATCCATGGCACTGTGCCGCATGACTGACCTGTCTCCCACCATGGCTACTGTCTGACGCTTCTCTGTGTGCAGTGTGTTGTTCAACGTGAAATGCATGGGTGGCATACACTCTGCACACACACACACACATTCCATGTGCACACCTCCCAGCTGCTGGCCACTGTGGCATGTGCATGATGATGCCTGTGTTGTGCTGTCCGCCACTGTGCAATGGTGCCAGTGTCTGAGACACGCAAAATGACAGGCACTGGGCATGGTGGTCTGTGGACGGTGTGTGGCTAGGGGTGGCAGTTGAGGTTGGCGTGCCTCCTACCCCTTGTGCATGTCTTGTGGGTGTGTGTGTGTGTGTGTGTGTGTGTATGACCACATGCCGTGTTAGGCCTTGCCCATCCCTGATGGCATGTGTGGTTCCATGCTCAGCCAATTCCCTTTACGACATGCACCCATGGGGTTTGTCCATGCGAGTTTGTGGGTTGTGCACTTGCCATTGGTGGTTGCACATGGCACCATGGCTTACCTGGGTTGGTTGAAGTGCTCCTCTGTGATGGTGTCCTGGTGCAGCTGTGCCATTCGGATCAGTAGGGGTCCCTTCGACAATGGGGGCTGCCCATCACCATCTGCACCAGCGTCTTCATCGTCCCCATCGTTGTCCCCTCTTCCACCTGTACAGCTATCCCACAGTCATTGGCCATGTTGTGCAGGATGCAACAGCCAGGAATAGCCCGCAGGCCTTTGAGCGGCTGTACTGTAGGGCACCACCAGACATGTCCAGGCAACGGAAACGTGCCTTCAGCATCCCGAACACCCGCCTATGACATTGCGTGTGGTGGCATAGCCTCATTGTATCGTTGCTGCGATGGGGGTCGCGGGCCATCGGTATGGTGTGAGCAGCCAGGAACGGAGTGGTTATCCACTGTCACCTGTGTGTAGAGGGTGGACATTAGTTTGGTGATCAGCGCCGCCGCCATGGGCCATCTAGGCCAGTACCCATATCACCTCTGACTATGCCCCTCCCAAGATCCATGTCTTTCTGTGTGATTTGCATACTCACCCACTAGGTGGCCAGTGGTGATGTCCCCACTCTCGAACCTGTGGCACAGTGCAGACTGGTGCCAGATGAAAGGCATCATGTACTCCTCCAGGGTGTGGCACAGACATTGGTTATGCGCCTCAGCTCGCACCACCTGGCAGTTGATGCTTGCATAGCTCTTCTGATTGATGTATGCAGCACCTTCCGGTCAGGTGGCGTGCGGATGGCCACATGGGTGCAGTCAATGGCCCCGGTATGCCTGGCATACATGCTACTCTGTGGAACTCCTGTATGTGTGCTGTGTGCTCCGCCTGTGTGCTGGGGAAATGGATGTACTCCGCAGCATGTGGCAGCAGTGTGCTGAGGAATTTTGTGAGTAGGCATGACGCGGCCGACTAGGTTATGCCTGTTGTGTCCCCTGTTGGTCTCTGGAAGATACCTGTGGTGAGCAGGCACATGACAGCTGTCACCTTTGTCTCCACTGACAGAGCATGGCTCTGTCGTGTAGGTGCCTGCATCTCATCACTGCACAGCTCACAGAGCCACCTCAGGATCTTCTGGTTCAGGTGGTACCGGCCCACTATCTTGGTGTCACTGTACTGCTCGAAACTGATGAGGGCTAAGTACTGCCTGTTGGGGCATACTGATGATGGGCCCTTCCACGGCTGTGGCCCCCTGCTGCCTGCCTTCTCACACCTCATTACTGCCTCCATCTGAATGGTATCACTGACCATGTCCCTGGCTTGTGTTCCCCAGCAGCTGTATTACCATTCCCCCAGCTGTCCTTTATGCTGGTCCCCTGTACCGGGAACACCTCCCAGATTTGGCTGTCCTGCCTACTGTCACTGCCCTCAGTCCACTGTGGCACTTCCCTTTACTCCGGCACACTGGCACAGGCTCCCCACTCCTTTCCTGTTCCTGGTAGTTTCCAGGTGTGCTGTGTCCTGCTCCTGCCCAGTCCTGCTCACTGCTACTGTCTGTCTGGTTGCTGTCACCTCGCTCCCACCTCTGGCTTCCTGTAGCGTTCTTGCACCTCTCTCTTGTTCCTTTTTATTTTGGATCATTTCCGTATTCGCAACTTCGTTTGCTCCCCTATTGCACATGGCGCATGCTGTTGAATCTCGCACTGTGCCATTTATTCATGGTTCCTCCCCTTCAGTTGCGCGTACATTTCCTCCCATTGCGCTCTTGTGCATTGTGATTTGGGGCGCAGCTGCCTCCCACTGAATATCGCACAATGGCGCATTTTGGATTTGCACTGGCGCAACCATTTTGAAAACTGGACCATTGAATAAATCCATTTATCTTCACAGCTGTTGAATAAATAAAATGTGTCCATATAGTAGCTATCTCACAATCGCTCTGGAACTCATTTAGAATGTTCGGCTTCAGTAGCAGTACTACCAATATTCAAATGCAATAACTTTAAAATGAAAAAGACAGCATGGTACTTTGAGCATGAAAGTTGTTCAGCACAAAATTATTTACAAAATGAGTGGTGTTTCATTTATAGATACCTTATAGATTATTTTTATAATTAGCAAAAAGAACAGACAATGCAATTTTTGCTCACTTTTAGACAAACATATGCAAAAAGAGATAAGCAGTCAAAATCAAATGTTCTTGCACTGACACAAAGCATCCCTATTGCATAAATGAAATACAATTGTGAGGCTGTCAGATAAATGATTTATCTACACTTGTGATGTTTGACTCAGAACCTCACTCATGGCATACGCCACCTGTGAGGATACCTGAGGTCAAACAGCACCTGTGTAGATAAATCATTTAACTGACAGCTCTCCATATATATCCTTATTTATCCTAATTATAGTACATATTTTCTTTTGTATCTCTTCTCAGATTGTTGTACCCCTTTTGGTTTTAGTTGAAAGTATTTTTATGTTGATTTATACTTTCTGATTCCAATAGTTGTTTATATACTTGTGCTGTGATTCTAGTTTTTTTATTTTATTTAAATCATTACTTATATATATATCTGAGTTAAAGATTAGAATATTTTTACCTGTAACTTTTTATGGTCTTAAATTTAGACTTTAAAATTAGAGATACCAGATATTATCTCATTTAACTAACTCGGGTTTTCCTAAATGTATTCATGGATAAAAGTCATTTCCTTCTATTAAATCTAACCAATTTATAATACTAGATTTTATTAGGGGACTTGTCCATTCCTTATTTTTATAGTTAGACCCATCAGTTAAAGATGCTAGAATACTAGAAAGTAGAACATAGTTTTGGATTTTTTTCAAATTCTACATGCTTGTGCAGCACTTTTAATTATTATATCAGTATTACATTTTAAAATAAATTATGATTAGATATAATCTGTATTCTTACAGTAATATTTTGTTTATTTACAAGTCCTTGCACAACCAAGATATAGCTGCCTTGATTATCTAGCTGATTTCTGATTTTATCTGACCAACTTATGGCCATTTTAATCCTAGTTGCCCAAAACAAATTTATGGAGCTGGAATTCCACACCTCCATTACATCTGTGCATTGTTAATTTACACCATGCTTTTCTTGGTGAAGCACCCCACCACAGAAATTAAAAAATATATGTTTAACATGTGAAAACATTTTTCAGGGTTTTGACCCTTAACAGTTTAGAAGAGATACATCAAATGCAGCATTATGGACACTGTGAAAGTCTCAGTTCTGCTCTTAATTAAAAGCCAGATTTTCCCAGCTTCTATGAGTTTTTTATTTTATGATGTTTCTTTTAATTTGTATAGTTTCTTGTACGTCACATGCTAATAATATACCCAAATATTTATATTATTCACTACTTTAATTGGATGTAAAGCAGTGTTGATAGTAATATCTAAAGGTGTCAATGGCAATATTAATGATTTGGATTGGTTAAATTAAATAGGTGATAGTTTGTAATACTTTTCCATTTCAAAAGGGCTTCAGGCCAGGATAATTTTGGGTTACTAAGAATTAACAACATATCATCTACATAAATGTTTAGTTTCAAACTTTTAACACCAGTGGGATTCCCACAATCTTCTCATTTTTCTAATGTAATTCAGTAGTGGCACTATACATAATATTAATAGTAAAGGAGACAGGGGCAACCCTGTCTCACTCCGATAAATAGTTTAATAGGCTCAGATAAATAAGAATTCATCTTTAATCTTGCCATTGGAGAAGTGTATAGTTGTTGAAGTATATTAGTTATAACCAATGGAAATCCCCACTGGTGTAAACAGGAAAGCGAAAAGTCTCTCAATAACAAATCAAAGGCTTTAGTTGCATTCAGTGCAACCAAAATTTGTTCTTCTTTATGTGAAATTGAGGAAGGAGAGAACATGGATATCACTTCTTGAATGTGTTCTAAGCCTTCAAAGATGTTTTGACCTTTAATAAATCCTTCTGTTCCTCACCTATAAACTTAGCAACTTGCTCATGAATACGATTAACTATTATTTTTGTAATTATTTTATAGTCCAAATTCAATAATGATATTGGATGATAGTTTTCCATTTTTTCTGTTTTATTCTCCTTTAGTAAGAAAATAATAACACTTGTGTTAATAGAAGTAGGCATTTTATTTAAAATAATACATTCTTTTATCAGTTTTTTTAAACCATGCACTTAATTGCTCTTTAAATGTTGTATACAATTATCCAGTTAGATCATCTGGACCTGGGAAGATCCTTTTATTTCTTCGCTATTGCTAAATGAATTTCATCAATTATTTGTGAAATACATTTAATGTCTGTTTCTTTTGCCATCAGGATTGCAACCCCCAGTATTAATGCCTGCTGCTTGAAAAATTTGCCACACCCATGTTTTTTTTTTAATTTCTTAAATTTATTTCCAACCAAATGCATTTCTTGTAAGTATAACATTTTTATATTGAGTATTTTAGGGTATTGTAAACTTTTGTTAATCTTTCAAGGTTTATTTAAACCATTAGCATTTAGAGTTGCAACCCTGATGTGTAATGTATTTGTTATGGAATCCATATTCCTTGAAATAGGTTAAACTTCCCACTAAACCAGAACATGAAAAAATTAAAATAGTGCACCCCAATTTTCCCATTTACATACCATTCTAGGACATGCATAACCCTTTCCTTGAAAACATGATATCCTACCCCAATAGATACCTGGTGTTATCCCTGTTCCTTATGTCTCAGGATCAATATCCCTCCCAAAAGGAAAAACAATCCTATCACCATGATCAAACTAGTGTTTTATGCAAAGAGGTCAGGTGACATCTGTCTTAGTTCTTTTCAGCGTGTTCCACTGTGGAAAAAAATGTTGATTATAATTGATAGTCACTTTCAGTCTTGGAGGAATCAATACTGAGGCTTTATGGGCTTTTTGCCAGAAAGGTTTTCTCAAATGATAATGTTTCTTTCTTTCATTATCAGTTTCATGTGGGATGTCCTGGTATATTGCAATGCTAGTCCCTTTTAGATGTATCCTTTTTATTTATTTATTTTTTGATAGACAGCATTCATAATTCTATTTTGTCTTCTGTTTTATGAAGTTTCACAGTTACTGAGCTCAGTGGTAAACCATCTTCAGGCCTAATTCTTAGGGCTCTATGAACCCTGTCAATTTCTATATGTAATTCAGGTACAGGAATGTCCAAATACGTTCCAAAAACTTGTAGAACAATGTCTTTAAATGTTTGCTGTTGTTCCCAGTTTTCAGGGATCCCAGTCAATCTAAGATTTCTTATTCAAGCTCTTAATTCACATCTGTCAACTTATATGTAATTTTTGACATAATCTTTTCTTGAGTATAAGTATATCTTTCAGTTTGAAAAATGTTATCTTCAGCTTCAGAGATTCTGGACTCTAGATGGGTGACTTATAGTAGTGTCTTTAAGTGTGTTGTCACGTTGATTGATAGATGTTTTCATTGCTTCCATATCATTTATGATTTTTCTACCCTTCTGCTTTTTTTAACATCTCCAGTCTCGACCTGGTGGCAGAGGTCAGTGGACTGGTAAACAGTAGCTGGCAGTAACATGGGGAAGTAGGGTGGGGCACCACTGTTTAAAAGAAAGCTGCTTGCTCTGATCTCTGGCGTGGCTGTTCTACAAACTTTCCTGCACTTTACCTGTTGCTGGATGGACATTCAGGACTCTGCTTCTGCTCCCTTACTGGCTGCCTGCTGCAACATCTCCGGTCCCTACCTGGTGGCAGTGGTTGGTGGACCGGCAAACCAGAACTGGTGGTGACATGTGGAAGGAGGAGAGGCACCACTGTTTTAAAGATCATTGTAACTAGTGGGTCTCTGTGGGGCAGTTCTTTGAGTGAGTGGCTCTCACATGATTGGCAAGAGTTACCAGTGAGAGTCCACAGCAGGAAGCTGCTTTGTATAATGTAGGGTTTATTCTTGGGTCAATGGTCAAGGCATTTTAAAATTCATCATCTAATGAATGTTTACTACAGTACTTGCCGTGTCCCTGTAAACTGGAAGAGCTTTTAAGATTAGAATTTGTGAAATTATTTGTATTTAGAAGTAGCTCGTTTTTTACATATATTATATTTTAACTTTATTATTAATAAACCTGCCATTGGTAATATGTTTAGAGTTTGGCCCTTAGTACTTAACCTAATACATTTTAATAGTTTTCTTAGGAACAGCCATAGAAATTAAAACATAGGCCATTTGGTAGGTTTTCTCCTTATCTTTTAATTATGTTTTTGTACTGTAATTTGTTCATGAGACATAGTTTTGTCTTCAGAAATCAGGTACAATACATTGCACAAGAAGGTGATGTCAAAATGTTTACATTTCCACCTCCATGGTCTGATGTTTCACATAATTTGGGAAATTTTGCCTTATTTAGTGATCATGCAATTATTTTCACCATAACTTTAGCATTATTTCAAATTACCATGCCTTATTTTAGAAAAATGGTGAAGTCCTGACATGCTCCTTGGATAAATCCTTACATCTTATCACAAATAAAGAGCACAATATACTGTACAAAAGGCTAAGAAATTGGATAATTCTGAAGCTTGGCAGTCTTTCTGTAAATGCAAAATTATTGTGTAAATTTGATAGGAAATCTAAATCTTCCTATTATAAAACTAATTTGCTGTATTCTAGGATTAATCCAAAAAATTTCTGGCATTTGGTTGATTCCATTTGGAAGGCCCCAGCTGCCTTGAATATTTCTAATTTCTCATACAATAGTCATACAGTTTACTCTAAAGAAGGCATTTCTGGCACTTCCAGCAAATTTTTGTCGAAGCCCCAAATCAGCTATTGGACCAGGCAGGGCTGTCTCCTCCTAGTTCATCCTTTGACAATTTTGATTCTGCTCAGTTTTCATGACCTTGCTTTTATTTTAAACAAATCAGTAAAACTGAGATCTTTAATCTTCTATCTTGATGAAAGAAAATTCTGCTAAGGGCATTGATAATTTGAACAATTTTGTTAAAATCTAGTGCTTACATTATCACTCCTATGTTAACCCATTTATTTAACTTATCTTTTATATCCCATATGTTTCCCACTACCTGGAAGCAGTTGGTAGTTATTCTATTTCATAAAGGGTGGGCTAAATCTTTGGCTGTACATTATCACCCAATCTCATTATTACCCATTCTTTCAAAACTTTTTGAAAACATTGTAGATCCACAAATTTCTCAATATTTAAGTCAATATTGAGTTCTAGCAACAGCCCAGTACAGGTTTTGTCTGTTTCATTCCACCCAGTCCACTTCGGTTGATTTTCATGACTCTATATCAAGCGCCTTGGACAATGGTCAATATGTTGGAACTGTTTTATAAACCTGTCCAAGGCGTTTGATGTCATAAATCACTGGTTACTGTTATCTTGTTTGCTTTCACACGTTTTTCTTGAATGTCATTTCATGGTTTTCTTCTTATTTGCAGGGTATGTCAATCTGTTTCCTGGAATGGTATCTTTCTTCTTCCTTCCTACACACAATGGAGTGTGGCAAGGTTCTATTCTGGGTCCTATTCTCTCTCAATTTGTTTTTAATCCTTTGCTTTCTTTTGTAAATAAGTGCACCAGTAAGCTTTATGATGATGACACTATTTTGTTTTGCTCATAAAGACTTAAACTACCTAAATTCCACTCTCCAAGTTGATTTTAATATTATTGTAAACTTGTTTTCTTCAAATTTCTTACTTTTAAACATTGAAACAATCCAAGCCATGTTATTTGGTTCTCAGTAAAGAGCTCTCTCTCTTCTGCATTTATTTTAAAGAAATTCCCTATAGTTAGTATCTGAGTTTAGGTACAGTACAAATCACATTAAACTATTCCTCCATTTAGTTGTTTTAGCATTTCTGATTGAGTTGCATAAGTGTTGCTGGATTCAGCACAAAGCCCTGCAGAAACTGTTTCTTGAGAATTAAACTCAGTTTTGCATTGCATTGTGACTGGATTGCAGATGCAGTCCAACTGAGTTGAAAAAACATTTTACAAACATTGCTCTTGAGCTGGTTAAGCACTAAAAAATGATACAATATTAGTTGCCAGTGCATTGCCAACCATAAAAAACAATGCCAAACCAACTCACCAGTGGAACAGTTTATTGCGACTTGTACTGTACTTGGGCTAACCTTTGACTCCACCTTATCATTTTGTTCTCATATTAGAAATACCACAGTAAATGTTTATCAGTTTCTGGGCCATTTTAGAAAGAGCAAGACACTACTTGTCCTCTATCAAGCATAAGCTTATTGTGGGTCAATCTATATTGCCAATTTTAGATTATGGAGATGTAATTTATATGAATTCCAATGTTACGAATCTTGCTTTGTTTGATAGAGAGTACTATCAGCTGATGTGATTTTTTTATGCACCTCAAAGTATGAATATTATTGTACTCTCTTGAGCCAACTAAATTTGTTGTCTCCATCGCAAAGGTATCTCCATCATTGGTTCATTTTAATTTATAAAACTTTGCAACACCAAAGTCCAGTTTATTTGTTGAAAATATTGCAGGTTTCTGACCCTAATCACCATCTTAGAAAAAGTCAGAATAGATGTTTATTCCTGCCCAGATATAGGACTCATTATAGCAAAAGCTGTTTTTTTTTTTTTGAAGCCCCTTTCTTGGGGAACAGATTGACTCCTGAATTATGTAACCTAAGGTTCTTATACTATTTCAAACAAAACCTTAAATAGATGTTCCTTACTGAACAATCCATTTGCAACTGTTGTTCTTAAAATTTGTATTTCAGTTTTGTTTGGACTGACCAATGTGTGTTTATGTTTATCGTTTATTGTCAATACTTGACCTGGGAAGTTCCTTAAACTAGTTTTTATACTCATAGAACTTATTCTGTAACTGTGAACTTTTAAAAATCTTCTTTAAAGTCTTTATATCTTCAGAAAGTGCTTTAGCCCATGTGAGGGTTAATGAGCTTCCTATTGTTTGATCTTTTAGTTTCTTGCTCCTTTAACTTTCTATTTGTGAAACTATATTGGAAAGTGGAGGGGCATGTTGATTTTGCTTTATTTGTGAAGTCTGCTTTCTCTTCTTCATTAAATTGATTTTATCCTTCAGCTTTAGTTTGTTTCACTCCTGATTCGGCTGATAAAATGGCACTTCTTGCTGTTGCTGATTTAGCTTTTGTACATCTGGTGATTCATTTACCACATTTTGTTTTGCATCTCTTTAATAGGTAAAACCATATCTGAGTTTAAACCAACTGAGATGTTTTTGGGTTCCAAATTAGATTTCACCATTTCTGTTAAATTTAGTTTGTCCATTACATTTGACTTTTCCTGTGTCATAGTTAAGTCACCCATGTTTCTCTGTTCTGTTTCAATAGCGGAATTTAATGGGCTTATTGATTGGAAATATTACAGTACTGTCATTTTACCAAAAATGTATACTAGTCCTGGCATGTGTGCATTTTAGACTGTTGTTGTTTTGTTTTCCCTTAACAGATTTATTTATTGAGTTTTTCAAACCTAAGCTCCATGGCTTCAGCAGTCAACATTTTCTTTCAGTTCTCTTTTAGATGTCATTCCTTAAGTAAACTTGCAATTACTTTTTAAGTGGCTGGTAAATAAAATCATGGCAAAGCTTGTAACAGCTCAAACCATTATAACATAGCTCAGAGCTTAGTACTCAAACTGGGATTTACAAAATGACTGTCAAACTTTAATAAGCTGTCATTTTTCTTTCCTTTCTTTCCCTTTCTATGTTTCTGACTGTTATTCCTTATTTCATGCCTAGCACCTTTTTAATAATTTTGGAAATCAATATATGTATATGTGTTTTGAGCTTATCATTTCATAGTACTTGTTGTCTTCTTCTTACTCCATCTCTGTACTTCATATTCCTTTGATAGGTTCCACAAAATAAGGCAAAAGGTGTCGATATTCATTTTTCCAATGCTATGCAATCTTATGCTTCATGCTAAGATCTGTTTTCATCTGTTGATAACAGAGAAAAACAAAACAAATCTTTGCTCTGAAGCAGGGTAGCAGTGTTATCAGAAAAGATTTCATAAATGTCAGATGCCGAGAAAATGCTGGATGCGGAGTGAAATTAAGGACCGCTGCCACACTGGAATGACTACTTAGTATGTAGCCTTTAATATGTGCCACTTTTGCTGCAGATGTCATCAATTACCATTAGACCTGAACCAAAGAGCAAAGTTTTCCTTAACTATTTAAACAATTCAGTGATTTGAGGTGAAACAGCATTACAAAAGTAAGATTTGATTTATTTTTTTCTTTTGATTGTGTGTAAAGAGTAAACACACTTTCAAACTTAAGTTTCATTAGCTTGTATTCCCAGACAGCACCGCAGTAATACCAGTTAATCAGAGATTCTTAAGGGCAGAAAGAAGGAGCTCCTCACATACCCTCCCTCTGCTGTAACACCAAATTTTGCATGCCCCACTCACAAACGTTTACTCATCAAGGTAACAGAATCCGTAATTAAGACAAGAATTCTAACCTAGACTGAAAACTGGTTCATGGGTAAGATTCAGAGGTAAAATTAATGGCTATTGCTCTTTGAGGGACATGAGATGAGTGGTGTGCCACAGAGCTTGGTGTTGAGACTAGTTCTGTTCTTCTTATTTGTGATGTAACGGTATATGGTGAATGTAGAGATGATTCCAAGAGATGTTGATGAGTAAATATTAGGGTGAACTGCATGCATAAAAGAAAGCAGAAATCATATAGAAAGTGCACTGCAGAACAACATTGTGGTTCGATACATGGAGCATGAAGTTAAATGTTGATAAATTTAGAGTGATGTACTTAGGAAAATAAGAAAGCACAAGATTATTGGCTTCAAAACTGGAAACTAGAGAAGAAACAGAGAAGACATGGATCTTGTACTCCCAGACACAAATAAACTTTTCAAATCCAAACACAGCATGAAAATTGCTAATAGAGCTAACAGAATTGTTAGCTTCATTAAAATACATTTTAGATCCAGAAATGTTGGGGTAGTTGCCCTTTATAGTAGTTTGGTGAGATCAGCTGTTGATTATGGATCACATTTGTTGTCTATACTTAACAAAGGATAAATGAGTTCTAGAAAAATTCAGGGAAAACCCTCAAAATAATATGGGTATGGAGATTGCAAGTTATGACAGCAACTAGATTTTTGGGGATTTATAAGTCTGGAAGCAAGATGGTTCAGAAGAAATGTGTTATTAATCCTCAAGATAACAAGAGAGGAACCACTGCAAACTACTATAGGATGAGCCTAAAGAAACCAGACATAACAACAATGGGGATCAATATGCAATTCAAAACCACAGGTTTCAAAACTGCTAAGTGGATGTTTTTCTTTACTTAAAGAATTAAAGGGCTATTGACTAGCCTCCCACAAAATATAATAGTGGTTTCAAGAACAATCTTTAAATGTAGGGTTGTTGGTTTAACAAAGAAGTGTAATATGTTTACACACTACTATTGAAAATTGTGAGACAGTCCTGTTGGGCCTCTAGTACTCATTATGCCTTCAGCTCATAATATGAACCCTATTAATATGTTTGCTGATTATATCACTTCAAAAGTCCATTATCTCACTGAAAGATGCATCAATCAGAAGTCTATTGTTAAATGGTTGGTTCTTCTCATATTCCTCTACCACAACTGCAAAGAAGTCTAAGTCCATGTTATTAATAATGACAAGAATCCTCTCCTGGATCATGCGTGAAAAGAAAGACTTAGGAGAATCTAAATTGCAGTATTTAGTTTATAAAAGGGTAACCCCATCAGGTCAAGTGCTGCTCTGTAGGGTGTGCAAAAATGAAAACATAAAGGGACACAGTGTTCATGAAAAGTTGAAGGTTTAAGGAAATAGGAAGAACTACATAAAATGAATGATGGACACTTGAAATAGATTACCACAGAATGTGGTATCAGCTTATATTGTGACTACCCACATGCTCAGATTCAACAAGTACTGCACTTTACACAAATGAAATGACAGGGTATTTCCACCAAGTTGGTGGGAAGAAGAAACTTGATGGATCAATGGTCTTCATTCCTCCTAAAGCTTTATGTAAGCTGTAACCTCCCGGGTCGCACATGAAAATAGGCACTTGCTGTCTAGTGTGCTTACCTGCTAAACAAAACAAATAAATAAATGTACTGTATGTACTGTTTGTAAGTATCAAGTACTGTCTTACTTAAAATGTCTCACTCACTTACCTCTCAGTAGATTGTATCACAAGTACGTTATATAGGTCTTTAAGATCTGTAATAAGGTTCATAGTCAAATTAGTAAGCATAATTTTTTTTTAGATTTTCACCAAATACAGGACTGATAAAATTTAAAAAATGACACCAAGAAAACAACAATCTGTCTTGTCTAGGTTTATCTCAAAATCATGCTATTTATAATACTATATACAGTAAGAGATGCAGCAAAGTTTTACTCTGCCAGTGAAGTAGGGAAAAGTGGCCAGCTCCATGCTTAAGCTACATGCTATGTGAAGTCCCCATGAAATGCAGTACTTCCTCATAATGACTTCGCGTTCACTTGCGTTGTTTTCTGTTGAATGCAAATTGAGTGATAATTGAAACAGCACACAGATCACATGTGTTACAGCCTGCAGGTTGCACTGCTCAGACAGGAAGTTAATCAGACAAGACTGTGAAATACTTTCACTTTGCCTTACCTAGTGTGGGAGAAAAAGCTTTTGTGAGAGAGGAGAGAGATATATAGCGAATCTGAGTTAAATGTTGACTTTTTGTTAATCAGCTATTTTTTGTATTTTGATTGACTCTCGTCTTGGGTTGTGCCCTTTTGCAGTACAGTAGTTGTTAATTATGCGTGTGTGTCTGAGTAAAATGGAGAGGTGGCTTTGGTGAACTGAGAGAGGTGTGCTGCGCTAAGCACATGCAGTGACACCCGCATCTCAACAGGAGCACCTTATTTCATGCTAGTGGTCTCCTCCTGAATCAGGAGGTAGTGGTACCATGGAAGCACCCCCACCAATGGCACCACCTACCAGTGTCCCCACCGCCACCTCCTGTCATGGCCCCTGCTCCAGTGTCTCAGCAGCAGGAAGTGATAAAGGAGCTGCAGCAGTTTCAGCAGCAGCAGGTTGTCCCCAAGTTGTGCACCAGCAGCCAATAACATCTATTGTCCTATCTCCACCTGTGCCTGGTCCTTCCCGCACCTCTGTTTTTTTTTGAAATTCAAGTTTATTAGTTTTGACAAAGCATATACAAACATATACTTGCATATTAGTGTCGTATATCCAGTTATGGTATAAATAAGTAAAAAAAAACCCAACCCCAACCCCCCTCTCCTTCCCCCATTCAAAACAACCCACCAAACCTCCCTACTACCACCCATAACATACCCACCCTCCACCCTACTAAAGTCCTTACAGAGTGTGCAAAATCATTGTATAATTAGTTCCATCAACAAATCCATGGCGGAGTCCTAGCCTGGTCATATAGTCAAAAACGGATGGAGTAAATGGGAAAAAGGAAGGAGAGAAAACCTTATTGGGCATCAGACAAGACATCAAGAGATCACTGGTGCAAATATAAGCGCATATAGTTTGCCCATTTTTGTGGAACAAGTCCATGTGATTACGAGAGCTGGCCACAAAGTCTCTCCATATTGAAGCAGATTTAGAGTTCTGTCAACCATTCAGAATAGGTCAGGGTCAGCTGGTCAATCCAATGTTTAAGAACCAGCCTTTTGACCACTATAGACACTAAGACCATGTGGTATCGGCGTTCCAGGCAGTCTATGGTAGAGTAGTCACCTAAAATACAAATATCAGGTGTAAAAAATTGGCAAGGCCAAGTACAGGGTCAAGCTTGTCCTGAATAGAGGTCCTGAGGGGCAACCTTAGTACAATGCCAGAAGATGTGGAGGGAATTCTTCAATAAGGAACATCTGGAGCAGAGGGAAGAGATAGTTTATTGAGATGGAACAGTTTATTGGGAGTATAGTACATATTATTTAATATGTAATACTGGATGAGTCTAAATCTATCTTGGGTGTGGTATCTGTAGATCTTTCCAGATTCGGGTCCAATTGGGAGTGGATTCTGGGAGTAGAGAAAGCCAACACGGGAACCCTCAAGTGACTTCGGGAATTTGTAGTCCAGTAGGTAGGAATATATTAATGAGATGGAGTGTGGTTTGAGGCAAGGGTAAGGATGTGGGAGAGAAAAGGATGCACCTTAGGGTTGCAAAATTCTGAACCAAATTTAGCAGCCATAAGATGTCTTAGTTGGTATATCTTAAAGATCTTATTATTGGGAATACCAAATTTAGTTAAAATGTTTAGGGATGATAGTAGGGAACCTTGGTCATAATAACATTCTAGAGTAGTTTCCTTGATATGAGGGAGCCACCAGGAGTAATTATCGAATTGCCCAGTTTGATATTGGGATTGAGAAGAAGGTTGCACTAGGTCCGTTTTAGGAAAGATTTTAAGGAAATATAAGCTTTGAGAAAGGGATTTGAGAGATGTGATAATTGTTGGATTGGATAACCAGTGTGAAAGCGCCTGAGGTAGGAGTATAGAAAATCGCCTGGGATCTATTTGTTCTGAGAGGATCTGTCTCAATTTGGAGCCAGATCGGGAAAATGAATCAATGTGGGTTGAGTACCATTTACCTAGCTTGGAGAGGTGGGCAGCCCAATGATAAAGTGTTAAGTTGGAAGCCTAAGGCCTTTTGTCTTTAGGAGGGATAGTTTAAGGAAGGAGCGTCTAACTGCTTTCCTTCAACAAATAAAGTTTGAGAAAATGGTGGAATTACGTAAATAAGAGAGCGTAACCAGAGACCCAATCGCTTGAGGGTAAAAGATACCGGGAAGAATGTTCATCTTAATGATGTTAATCCTACCCCAGAGAGAGATGGGGTGGATAGACCATCTTTGTAAATGTAGTTGGATATGAGCCTTAAGATCGTCTAGGTTGAGCTTCCTAAGTAGGAGGGGTCTGAAGTAAAGTGGATACCTAGGTATTTAATCGACTTAGGGACCATCTCATACCAAACTTAATGAGTTCATATTTATATGTATGGGGTTCAGTGGAAATATTTCGATTTTGATATGTTCAGTTTATAGTGGGAGAGGTTGCCATATTGAGTTATAAGTTGAAGTGCATGTCCTAGAGAGGTGGCGGGTGAGTGACATGAAGTAATATGTTGTCCGGATAGGCTGAGAGGACTAGCTCTGCTGGTGTATCAGACAACCTTGAATGAGTGGAAGATTTAAGTTTAAGAAGAAGAGGTTCAAGATACAGATTGAATAAGAAGGGTGAAAGAGGGCAGCCTTGTCTGGTACCAGTGTGAAGATGGAAGAGAGAGGAGAAAACACCATTACAATATATCTTGGTCGAAGGGATTTATACAGAACCTGGATCCATTTGAGGAAAGAGAGTGGAAAGCCCATTTTGGTCAGTGTAGCCCAAAGGAAAGACCAGTTGACTCTGTCAAATGCTTTCTCTGCATCTAGCGAGATCAGGGCCATTGGGAGGTGGGATAGTTGGCGCTTGAGAAATATGAGAAAGGGTTCTAAGATGGTCTGCTGGGAATGAGACTGAACAAAACCAGCTTGTTCGGGCTAAGGAGATGAATCCAAATTTTTTAATCCGCCAGGATCTTGGAAAGGATTTTCACATCGCAGTTTAGAAGAGATATGGGTCGGTAACTCGCTGGGTCAGTGGAGTTTTATCGGGTTTGAGAATTAGAACAATGGTGGCCTCTAGAAGTGTAGGGTCCAAAGTATCGGTAGTAAAGATATAGTAATATAGCTTGAGGAGTAGGGGCAAGCTCTTTAGAAAATACCTTGAAAAAATCCGAGGGAAAACCGCTCTGGCCTGGTGCTTTATCTGGGGCCATGGAAGCAATAGCATCTTCTATTTCGGTAAGAGAAATAGGGAAGTCAGGTTTCTTTATGGGAATACGAAGTTGGGGAATGTTGAGGTCTGCCAGATAGGCTGAGATATCTGAGGAAGATGCAGGAAAGGGAGGGCTACAGTAAAGGGTTCTATAAAATCTTCAAAAATCTGTGTAATTTCCTGGGCAGGTTTTAATGGGACCTTCGGGGATTAGAAACGGATTAGTCTGAGCTCCCAATGCGCAGAATCTTAAGGCCAAGAGTCTACCCGCCTTTTCACCTTGCTCAATATATTTAGATTGGGTTTTAATTAGGCTATACTCAGCTTTTTCTTTAAGAAGATCTGCATATTGTTTTGACTGCTAAAAGGGTTTCAAGGGATGACAGAGGAGAGGGGGAGTAAGAGCTTTCAGGCTCTTTGATCTTGGCCATTAGTAGGAAAGCACGACTTGTCTATTTTTTTCCTCGCCGAGGCCAATTTAATCAGTTCACTCTCAGGTAGCATTTTAGGAGCTCCAGATAATGTCAACCGGGGGTAGAGTCAATATTGTTCTCGAGGAAGCTAGAGATGAGGGTTTTAATGTAAGCCACTGACTGGGGATCTTTGAGGAGTTGGGTGTTGAGCTTCCAGACAGTGTCCGTTGGAAGTTAAGATCTGGGGAAATTCTTGCCCAAACTATAGCGTGGTCAGAGAGTATAATTGGTTCAATACCAGTCTGAGAGAGGCCGGGAGGAGGGATTTACTAATCAGAATGTAGTCTATTCTGGACCAGGAACCATGGGGTTGAGAGAAGGAAGGAGAAGCACCGAAGGGAGGGGTTGAGAGATGCCAGGGTCACACAACCCAAGTATATGCAGAAAGTCTAATAGGGACCTTTGGACTGGAGCAGGTGGCCGACTTGAGCTTGGAGCTTTGTCTAGGAGGTAGGACGGTGGTATATTCCAGTCACCACCTAATATAAGCTGGGAGGGCAGAAGGGCACTTAATTTATCTGCCAGGGCCATAAAAAATTCGAGCTACCTCCTACTGGACCTAAATTGAGCCAAGGATGGTGATACCGTTATTGAGGACCTTTCACCAATATAAATCTACCTTCTGGATTGATTACTGTTGTATCTACCAGGAATGTGACATAATTTTTAATAAGGATGGCGACACCCCTACTGGAACCTGACCCATTCGTGACAAATACCTGTGAAAAGCCAGATCTAAACAACCATTTAGACTCTGAATTGAGTAAATGAGTTTCTTGCAGTAGAAGTATATCGGTTTGAAATAGGTCACAGTGATTAAATACTTGGGTTCTCTTGATTTTCTCTCTGAGCCCACGTACATTCCATGATGCAATTTGACAGAGTTTATAGCCATTTTAAGAACAAAAATTATGAAGGCAGTCAATAGAACTCACAACTACAATCCAGAACATATAGCACACTCTAAACCCAAAACCCCAACCCATTGTAACCTGCCAAGAGTGACATATTACATATTGCTGTACCATAAACAAACAATGCAGATCTAAGCTAATATGAGTCATGAGAGGAGATAGACAGAACCACCACCCCAACCTCCCACCCCTTTATAACCCCTACTAAATCTATCCAACTATATACATCCTGGTACCAGGCAGATTCACTCAAGAATTGAGTAGAGACATGGTAAAAGCCTGAGGCCAGGGCCCCATAGTAAACCCAGTGTACAATTTGCTGCTAACATCTTGTAAACTGAGGGGTCTCGGGGGCCAGACATACTAGAATAGTACTCAGCCAAATAAGACACCTCAGAGATAACCCCACGTGTGGACCTGGGTTACATACCCCTTCTTTAAGTTCGCAATGCAACCCTACGTGCAACTACAAATGGCTCAGGAGCCACCCCCATCAGCCACCATCATGATCTGTTGAAATAACAGTTGCAATTGTGAGGGTGACTGCCTGCTATTTATAAAAGAAAAGAATCGAAAAATTTGCTCACCCTATTTGAGGCAGCTGGAATGTGGCAGGGTGAAGCGAGCTGAAATCTTGCCACTCCATTATATGTGGCGTTTCCCGAGGAACAGTTATGAGGTGGGACCAAGCGGTCCCTCACTGAAATAACTGGCAAACCTGCAACAGCTCCTAATTGGTTCCAAGCAAATGCCAAGAGCCAGAGACACCGTGGCCTACCCTAACCACCGTCTGGGCCACCGAGGATACTCGACTCATCGGGACAACACCGGAATCAACCACCCAGGTAAATTAACATTATCAACATGAACATTCAGGCTAAAACAACGCCTTAACTGCTGAGCTGGAGACTGAAAAATCAGCTGCTTTATTTAAAGAGATTAGGAAGTTTGACTGATAAGTCTTTGTAAGCAGATTCCGGGGAGTATGCTTTGGAGGTGTCCCCAATTGTGACTTTAGGTAGCAGGGTACGCCATTCTGAAAGAGATGTCCACCGTAATGAGCTTCTGGATGACAGGGTGGAATGCTGTTCTCTTCAGTCTGGTTTCCTTAGGAAGATCTTGAGCTATACAAGTTTGGTTGAACCCACATAATGGCCTGTAGATCTCGAGATTTGGTAAGGACATGCTGCTTTTCAACATAGCTGAGGAATTTCACAATCATCGGTCGAGGGGAAGAGATGGAGGAGGTCTAGGTCTCAGGGATCTGTGCGCTCTCTCCAGGTGGTAGTGGGGTTGAGAGGTGAAGGGCCCACTGTTTTGGCTAGAAATTTTTGGAGGAAGGCGATGGAGTCGGGTCCCTCTTCAAACTCAGGGAGACCGAGAATGAGCAGATTGTTTCTCCGACTACGACCTTCCAGGTCCTCCATTTTTAGTTGAAATTTTTGACCTGTTGATTTAATGTGACCAAATCGGATTCTGTCTTAGTTTTCCATTGTTCCAGAGAGTGGATTCTAGCTTCTGAGTTGACACCCTCGTGGTGAGAGAGGAAGGTCTCCTGAATGGATTTAAGCTCGAGGTGATATCTTGTAATACCTCCTTCAGAGGTGTTAATTCGGTAGAAATTTCTCCTCAGTTAGAAGATTTGTTGGTAATACTTTATCGCCTGCTTTATCGGGTTAAGACCGAGTTGATTCTCGCTTTTTAGGCAGCTTCTCAGGAGTGGCTGGTGGTGTATGCCAGATTGCGGCCTGTTTTTCTCTGCCTCTGTCCTCTTTTATATTAGAAGGATGTAGAAAGAAATCACCCTAAGGCCAAAAGGCAGAGTAAGGTAAAGCAGTTGGTATATGGATTACTGAACTTGTTCTTCAAGAATCACAATTTTAAAGTAAATAAGGCTGATGGAAGTTGGGAGCTCCAAGCCCTGCTGCTGCTCAGGAAGTTAGCATCACGTGACCTCTCCCGCACCTCTGTTGTGTGGGAGTTCTTCAATCCACTGCCTGGTGTTGATGACCCCAGTGTTGTCAAGGTGCAGTCTCTGTGGTGTGGTTGTGCATTGGGGCCCAAGGGAAGTCATCTGAGGACAGAGGGCACACCCACCTTGAAAACCACCACCATGCAGAGTGGGAGGCCAAGGTTGCTGAATAGGAAGAAATGCACCTGCTGATCCAGCTGGGCAACAGGTGGAAACATGACATCCATCTGCACATGGTGCCAAGTGTGGATGGGCCATGGAGAAAGTGGCTGCTCCAGAATCTTCATGCAATGCTGGCAACCTTCCAGAATGCCTGCCACACAGGCCGATCGGGCTTGATGTGGCATGAGTTGCACCATCTGAACAACAATACTTTTCTACAACATTTGAATGATTGGATGGCACAGGCATGACTCCAACAGTGATGGAAACATGACATTGTGAGTCATCATCAGGATCAAAATTATGTTCAACTACTGTGGGATGGGGATGGGGACGTTGGGAGTGTGACATCACTTACACTCTCATTTTGACTCATGGCTTTAAACACAACAATATTTTGGAAACCAGTTAACTTGTCATGGGTTGAAACTTGGGCAATACTCATGCCATCAGCAACTTCACTATCACTACCAGCGGGGACAACAGCATCGCCAACCATCATTGAAGCAACTGATTGTGCTGTGAAAACATAGAGAACTCCTTTACTAGCATCAACTATGCACTTATGCTGTGATACTACCACACCCACGGCCACTCTTGCAAGTGGCAATAGTGCCATGACCAGAAACATCTTTGCATACACATCTTTTGCAGGCATGTTTTTGGATTACACAGAAAATTCACAACAATTGTAGATTTCTGAACTTTGGGGTGGATAGGAAGCCAAAAACAGCTGTGGCTTACAGATGCAGATTGGGCCCTAAAATGATGCAAATACACAGACAGATGGAGACTGCACACTCAGGAGATACAGCCGTACAAAATCACCACCTTAACCAGTGGTCACACAAACCGAAACTGGAAAAATATTATCTTTTGTGGGTTGGGGCCCTGCAGTACCAGTCCACTACCGAGATAGAACAAAGCAGTAAAAATAATGCAGATGAATAACAGATTCAGAGTGCTGCATTACTGTGTGGCACAATAAAATGTATCTGACTTGATGGCACGACACACACACACACTACAGGTAACACAGAAAATTTAACAGTTCAGTACACTATATAGCCAAATCCTTTAAACTGAATGAAAATATGCACTGCACAACAACAAACAGAAAAAAATATCAAAAATTTCTTCAAGTATTACTGTGTGTACATGAACACAAAAATACTAACACACACTACTACCCAATGGTTAAAAAGACTGCCTTTCTTACTGTGAATCTCTCTCCACCACAGATACGCCCTTCCTGAAGCACACTTCAACAGGGTCTGTCAGTACACAGACTGAATGTTCTAAATTAACATTCAAAATGCACACAAAACCAATCAACACTCAATGATATAAGCACAGGAGGGTTTCTATAATCTATGTACTAAATTCTGATCAAAAGAATTGGATCAAAAGTGATTTTAAAGCTTTTTGATGGCTTGATTCTCAGAGCTCTGAGAGCAAACTGCTTCCAGTTTTCCATTACACACATACTATGCAGAACTGAGGCTAAGACAATCTAGAGCCCATTTGACCTACCATCCCATGAATCACTGCAAACTTTGCCTCAAAGAGCGATAAAAGGCAAAGTAAAGCCAAGTCCATTCAAATCAATGGCAGTTCGCATACAATTAGGAGAAGGCAGTAAAACAAGGTGAAGTAACATTAAGTCCATTGCTGGCAATGTACTTCATGCTAAAATTAGAAGTCGGAGTAATACACTTCACATTGTGGAGCACTACGCAAAATTCAGTTTAATACGCAGAGTGCTCCATATAGTGAAGTTTGGGCACTTTGTCCTCCTCTACATACAATTTTGTTTTTAAGCGGATTTAATATTACACTAGGAAACACTCTCAGGTTACATTTGCAGTTAACATTAAACAGTTCTCTTGATAACTGCAGTCATAACTCAATAATGTGTCTTGCATGACATTCGTATTCCCATCAGATGCATGACAACTTCAGTGTGTTGTTTTGTATGAACTGACATACTAGAAGCCTTCAGTCTTTTCTCATTATATGACCACTACTCATGTCACTAGTCAAATTGTGAAAAGATATAATGTCTCTTAAAAGCATATTCAAACCGCTTCATCATATTACTTTTAGCACAATGTATGCTTACAAATCCAGAGGTGAAAACAAACGTTGAAACAAAACCTTAGAAGTTTAAAAGAATGAAAGGAATACTCTCAAAATCTAGGGTTCAAAATATCAACATCACAAGAGGTCAGGAGAGAGAATAAAGAAGTAGAAACATAGGCTTTAACAAATATGAATAAATTCTGGTTCATATGTAATTAATTATTCTGCATCAAATAGTGCAAATATAAGATGCAGACAAGTGCTTCGATTCACTGAAATGCAGACTGACTGGGCTGTTTCATATTTTAGATGCATCTGAATCTGAAACTGATTCTGATCTGATGGGCTGACCCGATCTGGTATCAGAAATGGATTCTGAAATCTGAATGTCCCAATCCTAAACTGATACAAAAACACTGTAGTACCAGTACAGCACCATAAACTGCTAAATAAAGTAATACAGTAAACATGAATTGTTAACCATGCAAAATACAGTTACCCTGTTATGCAGTACTATAAGCCATAGACAGCACAGCCTGCAAACAAACGAAACATTTGTAATAATTATTGTTGCAGTACCTCATATCTCTGTGTAGTAAATTTGTGACCTACCTTATCTTCACTGTCCAAGTGAATCAAGATTCTGCATTTATGTGATGATTAATTCTGCAGCCAAGGGTTATTGTGTAATAATGCACAGAGTTGAAACAACATCTATACATTATTCAGAAGCAGACCCAGGCAGCAGCCAGACTCACCAGTGTGTTATGTTTTTTTCAGGACTGTGTCTGCAACATCAAGTTTCTTTTGTTGTGATGTTATCATAGCCTTCAGCATTCTTGTCAAAATAAAGGAACACTTGTCCTGTAGTTTCCTCTGTGAAGTCATTCTAGCCACTCGTGTTTCTTGTCATCCTGTTTCTTGAGCTTGTGATGTTTGTTGCTGATGATGCAGCACTGGTGGTCTTTCTGAGTAGATTCAGAAGAACAAATTCATCAGCTTGATAACATTTCTAGGTTGGATAGCATTCTGGTGCTGTAGTTTAGAAGAAACCAGGCAATGTTGCTGTAGTATGTCAGTCATTCCTGTTTTTCAACTGTTAAAGCCAGACAATGGTGCTGGAGAATGATGAACTGATTCAACCTTTTTTCCACTGTTGGTAAAACATGGCTGGCAGTGCCAAGATTTAAGTTGGTACAAGAGACCGGTTGCAGTGCTGGAAGAGGAGGTGTTGGTGCTGGAGGAAGAGCCTTTTGGTGATGGAGGAAGCTTGGTGATGGTGCCCCACTGGGATGGCTTACCTGCAGAACAAGGAGACACAATGGGACAGGAAAATCAGTTTTGGACAGGGTCCTAACTGCCTGGATGACTGCCATGATATAACTGTGGAGAGAAACAAACAGTAGTCAGGTGTGCTAATTCACTGTTTCAGACACTCACCATTGCAGTAGACAAAGGTGCCTTCAGGGTACACTACAGTGCGAGGGAGGCTGGCTGACATCTATGCTGGTACAAGAGATCAAGTTGCAATGCAGAATGATGAGGCTTTGGTGCTGGATAAGGAGGCTTTGCTGCTGGAGAGGGAGGCTGGTGAACTGCCAGAGATGACTTTACCTGTAGAACAAGGAGACACAAGGAGACGAGAAAAGACAGTTTGAGTTATGGGCAGTAACAGTCTGGATGACTGCCATGATTACCTGTGAAGGGAAATGGACATTAGTAACCAAGTGCAATGGCTCATTCTTTGAGACACTCACCATCACAGTGGAATAAGAATGCTTCAGGTATACCCTGGTGCTGGTGGAGGCTATGTGGCTGGAGGTGGCTTGGTGGTGTCATGGCTGTCAATGGTTATACCTGCAGGACAAGAAGGCAAAGGGGACAGACAAAGATGGATTCAGTCTTGGGGCAAAATCAGCATGGAAGACTGCCATGATATACCTGTGGAAAAAAACAGGCATTAGTAGCCAAGTTCACTGGGTCACTGTTTGTGACTCTCACTGCCGCAGTGGACAGAGGTGCCCTTCAGGTACACACTAGTGCTAGAGGAGGCTGGCTGGCTGTGCCAGTATCTATGCTGGTACAACAGACTGTGTGACAGTGCAGAGGGATGAGGCTTTGGTCCTGGAGGAAGAGGAGGCTTTGGTACTAGAGGTGGAGCCACTGGTGCTGATGGAGTCCTGGTCCTGGTGCTGGTGCCCCTCTACAACTGGCTTTCCTGCTGAACTTACTTAATAACAAAAAACCCTTCATTTCAAATAGTGCCATAGGAATTAGGGATCGATAACAGCCAGCCCATTATTCTATTTGAGGCGTGTGGTCTGATTTATCCCCCACACTACTACAAATCACTGCCATAAGTGACACTATAATCACCCTTGATGGGGAAGTGGGTTTTAAGTGTATGGACTGCTCAGTGTATATGCTCATAAAATGAATTTGTCAAGGGGAATCTGTGTGCAAAAATGTGTCACAAATAAGAACCTATTATCAGACTTACAGTAGCTGAGACTAAGATTGCACAAATTGGAACAATCACAAGAAGAAACGGAAACAAGGCTAAGGTGGAGAAACAAAATGTTGTTAACAATTAACATGCAGAAATGGAGATATCTTACCTTAAGAGCAGCAAAAGAAAGTGTTCTAGGGACAAGAAATACCATAGTAACTGGTCTATAGCACAACCTCACAACAGAAAAAGAAGGATAACATCATCAAACCACCTAATGATGAAATATTGCTATCAAATAGATACAGAATATTAAGTGAATTGCAGGGTGATGAAATTGTTGTAAGAGATCAGCCCCCAACACAGGGTTGTTGATAGACATAGATAATGAACAGCAGTCAGAAGTACAAGGTAAAAAGACATCAGCATCAGTTATACCACACAGCACAGGTACACAGATGGAACATAGTCACCAGAGGCAAACTTCTTTAAGCGGACTCAATTTTAAAATTCAGTGCCAGACAAATGTAATCCTGACAAATACAATTGCACATGTAGCAGCTACAGAGGGCAAAAATCTGTGCTATAACAAGCCAGGTTGATGTCATTCTAAAAAATGTTGGAACCAACCCCTTGTGATTGTTCATGTGGGAACAAATAATAGTAATGGTTCAAATATAGAAGCAATAACAAAGTATTACTTGACTCTGAACTCTACCTTGAATAAAACAGCTTTGAGATTTGCTTCTTTGAATTACTTCCAGTTCCAAGGGTAGGTCGATTGAAGCAGAATAAAATCAAATCACTAAACAAATGGCTTAGAAAATGGATCCTAAAAGGAATGAAATGTCTTGCACACTGGGAGATTTTCAAAAATAATTATGAACTTTACAGCTGGGATGGCTTACATTTAAACAAACAAGGAAGTGCACTTATGGGCCAAAAATTTTGAATGCTACATATCAAAGACATTAAACTGAATGGCAGGGAGTCAGAAAACAATGTCAACACCAAGAAATAGGAGGCCTATAGCATAGAAGTTAAAGAATATAAGTTCCTGCTTGAGAATACATGAATTTTAAACATCATAAAAAGATCTGAACTGGAATTAATATTGCTTAGGGATGATATTTGACTTTGCTGCCATTACTGAGATGTGGTGGGACAAGTCAAGCCTGTAGTCAACAGAAATTCAAAGATACAAACTCTTTTTCAAAAACAGATCCAATAAAAACGGGCGGGCTCTGTATACATACCAAACAAATACATTACCATGTTGAACTTACAGTACTATAGATAACAACTGCACCACTAACACTTAGTGCAAACGGCCTCAATTACATTTTAACAATAAAGCTACTCTAACCATAGGAGATTGCTACTGACCACCATAAGTGTCCCAGAATATAATGAACAATAACTGAAAGAAATAGCAATGGCAGCTAATACATTTTAAGTTATAATTATGGGTGATTTTAACTTCCTGGCATTGATTGCTCTTGGTTAACCAGCAGTTCTATCCTAGAAATCAACTTTTATAAATTATTTGCCAGCAGTAGGTCTTGAAGAATGAATTATGTGACTTACTACAGAGAAGAATATCTTGGATTTAGTTATCACCAATGTAGACACAGGAATTTCAGATATTTTAGTTAAGGGAACCCTTGGAAACAACAATCACAATATGGTCACCTTCAGATACTCAGTAGGACAGATTATTGATAATAGAAAAATCTATGCCAGAAATTACAATAAAGCAGATTATAGCAAGATTCAGGGATTGCCTATGAAATCCTGATACTGGTCTCCTGAACACTATAAACCTGAGTCTGGGAGAATGAATTTCAGAAGACCGAAAGGGTCTTACATGAAATGTAGGTGCTTTTTCCCCTGCTCATCCCATAACTAAAATAACCAATTCCTACTGGGAGTGGACCTCCAGAATAGGTTAAAAAGTAATGGAGGGCAGAAGATCACCTTGCAAAAATGTTCACCCCAGGAACAGAACCTAGGTCTGGAACACCATTCTTGCTGAGCTGCTAGTGGCTTAGCCCTCCATGCCATGGGAGCAGCTTGGCCAGCTTCCACATCTTCCCTCTTGTGGTGCCTGACTATGGGTAGGGTAGCGGTTCATCACATCTGCTACCTTACCCCTGTTGGCACCTGCTTCCTCCTTGTTGGGCTTGTACATGTTGGGATACTGAACTTGGTTCTGTGAGTTTTGGGATTCTGAGTTTCAGTATCCTAAATAGATACCAAATCCTGAGCAGACTGAACTATATAGACTAGGTGGAGGTGCATCAGGACTTACCAGTTGAAGAATGTTGGATTTCTCTTCACAATATACTGAAGACAGTTGAAGAATGGTATTTCCCAAATAAATTAATAAACAACAATAGGGTAAAGTATCTCTGTGGATGACTAAGAGATTAAAGAGGCAAATAAAAAGAAAGATAGGGATTTTGCAAACTATAAAAGAATAGTACAGAATCAACTAAATTAAGATGCAAGACAAAATCGAGAGCAACAAAACAGCTAATAAAAAGGAAAGACATAAAATGGAATTTAGGAAAGCCCCTACCAAGAAAACAACATTTTCTTTTCCCAATATTAACAACATGAGGTAGTGCGGTAGATTAATTGGCCACTAGTAGTGAATGGCACTACGCTGAAGGACCCCACCAAAATAGCCAAGACCTTTAGTGATTATTTCTGCACAATGTGTAACACAAAAATGACATTAATGTCACAGGTAATTTGATTCTGTCCAACATTATAGGTTTTTCAAATGAAGAAGTATTGGCAGTTCTAAATACAATAAAACTGAATTCATGACTGGGAATTGTTGATATACACCCAAGATTCTTAAAAGAACTTGCAGATTCTCTATGTACATCATTCAGGATATTATTTAATAAGTCTCTGAAATCAGGACTTGTACTGCCTGACTAGAAAAAGCAATGGTTATACCAATACATAAACAAGCATTTGTCAATGCTGAATGTTGTTTGCTTGTTAAACAATTAGTTTTTGCAATTCTGATGCCACATTTGAAGATACTTGTTTTAGGGTTTGCCTTATAGACATGACGTGCCGCTTGTAGTATATTGGCCAAAATGTCATTTTAACACATCTTGACCAGGATTTTAAAATGACACATCACATTTATGAGGTGGTGTGGAAAAATGGCTATGTTGAAAGGTTGGAGTCAAAATATTGCAAATGAGTGAAGTTATGAATAAATGTTGAAATGGTATAACGTTCAATCATAACCTAGGCATTTTACCGTATTTGTACACCAAATGTTCAGCATAGCCTTCCTATTAGCCCACCTAATGAACGCAGAAGGTGAACATTTTCAAATCTCTACAAAACATCATTTCATGCCACAGGTACAAAAACACATTTTGGCCAGAATCTAATTAATGGCAGCTGTCACATTCATGATGGTCTGTGAAGAAATGGCTATTTTAACAATTTGGGGTCTAAATATAGAAAATTAACAAAGTTACAAGGCTGCATTCGCAAACTCCAATGTAGGATGACTTTATTCTTTTTTTAAGATTTGTACCCCAAATTTTCAACATAGCCTTTTTAAGGGACCATCTCACGAAAAATAGTGGAGAAATTGTCAACTCCTACTCAAAGGTGATTTTTTGCAGCAACTATGAAATTGCCTTTCGAGATGTGAAAAACATTTTGGCCAGGATTTGAAAATTACAGATATCATATTCATCAGGCACTGTGAAGAAATGGCTATGTTGAAAATCTGAGGTCAAAATATTGAAAATTACCCGACTAAAATATTGAAAATGCCCAAGTTATACTTCTAAGTTCAAAACCCTTTGAAATATATTGAATCACATACCTTATTTCCTCAGTTCGTGGTCCAGCATTGAAGAGTGAAGACATCTTTGTGGTCTGAAGAAGTTCACAGTGTCAGATCCTGGGTAAGTAAGGGCTTGGGGGATGTGGGTGGTGGGTGATGAGTTGGAAGATCAGGTGGGGGACTAATGGTGCAATAGACAACGATGGACATTTTCTGTTTTACAGGGTTTTGTAGGGTTCAAAAATAAGTAAAAAACTACAACAAAATGATGAAGGATGGTTTTCTATATTTTAGATGATGACACTGGGGATTGGCACCCTAGTGTTAATCTTTTATGTTTATGGGACGGGAGTGGGAGGTGGGTGTTGAGAGGGAAGGTCAAGTGGAAGGAAGTTAACAACTGTTATAAATAAAATAAAATAAAAATAGAAAAACCTATGAGGTTGACACTGAGTGATTAGGCACCTCCAGTGTCAATGTTAAGTTGTTGGGGGTTCTTAGAGGAGGGTCAGTTGGAGGCAGTTACAGGCATGGAGAGATGGTTTTCTTTGTTACGTTGTGATAAATAACATAAGAACAAAGGGAAAAAACTATGAGGTGGTGCCACTGGGGAACTGGGCACCCTCAGTGTCAGTGTTATGTTTGGGGGTAGGCACTGAAAGGGAGGGTCTGGTGGGGGCAGTTATGTGGACCAAGACTTCGAGCAATGTACCTTGGAGTATTGAGCTTACCCACCCGAGAGAGAGAGAGAGACAGAGACTCAGAAAGGGAGAGACGGTCTGCAGCCGACTCCTTGGGCTGACATGGCATGGCCCAAACAAAACAGTTTGTGGACTGTCTGCACCAAGAAAGAAAGTTTCATGGCTCTCATAGATCCCAGGAGCAGCTAACACACTGAATAGATGGCCAGTCTTCTGTTAATAAACTGCCATGCTGTGACACCATGAACCTAATCCCTGGTACAGTAGCTCATGCCACATTTCCATGCTAATCCAAGTCTGCCACTACTGTAAATGAGCAGTTCTAACCCTTACCCTATATACCCAATCAGTCAGCTCCATTAGTGCTGCACAAGCTACTGTACCAGGGTTTCTTTTATGACAGTATTCAGCAGCTAGCTACAGTGACCACTTGTACAATGCAGCTTGCAAAACAGAACGGATGCAGAAAGTTGAGCGGAAGTATCCTGACATCCAGCTTGGTATATGTTTAGTAAAGCTCAGCTCACTTAATGCATTTTCAGTTCTTTCCTTACACTATTGAGGTGATACCTGGTCCTCTCCTCCCTCTTTCACCTTCATGTGCCTCTCCTGCTTGGAGGTTGGTGCTTGCTCTGTGTGTTGGTTGGGAGAAAGAGGTTGGGGATGATGTTTGGCAGCTCCTGCATAGCTTGCTCCACTGACTGGATAGGATATGAAGTTCTGATGTCTACTGACACAAAGGCATTCTGAATACAAAATGCAGAATTTAATTTCCACAGCGTGAGTGTTATGTTTGGGGGAGAGGCGATGGGTGCTATGAGGAGGGTTGGGTGGGGGGCAGTTACGGAGGGCAAGCCATCGAAGAACTGTAGCTGAGAGAAAGCAGACACTGGTTTCATTAAAGCAAGGAGGTGATATAATAGAGTACACTAAATTGAATTCTTAATTTTGGGGCCCGTATAAGTAAGTAGAAGTTAGTGTTTTGGTTCTCTCTTTTTGGGGTTGACTTTGTTTAGTGCAACTTATCTGCCAGGGAGGAACTCTAGCTGGAAGAATATTTGCAGTCTGTTGTGACTAAACCTGTTACTTAAACTCTGTGAAATAGGTGTCTGATAAGGGAGGAGCTGAAGGGGCATGAGGAACTGTGGATTCAAACAGGGGTTGTTTGTGGACACTGCTGTAGCTGCAGAGAAAGCAGCCACCAGCTCCTTTAAGCTAGGAGGTGATTTAATAGATTTCACTGAATTGAATTGTTAATTTTGGGGCCTGTGTAGTGTAAGTAAGTAGACGCCAGTGTTTTGGTTCTCCGTTTGGGGTTGACTTTACTTAGTGTAATTTATTTGCCAGGAAGGAACTCTAGCTAGAGAATTGCAGTCAGTTGTGACTAGACCTGTTACTTAAACTTTGTAAAATAGGTATCTGAAAGGAAGGAAAGCACTCACTGGGGTGGTGGGTCAGAGTTGTAGTTAATTGCTTCTGAAGGGCAAGCTTAGTCCCACCCACCCTGCCCCTCACCCCACCTGCCTCAAGTGCATTATTTCCTTTATATCAGGGTTCTAACATCAGTTCTCCAAAAGTGCAAAGGTTATACATCTGTTCATATCCTTAAGAGCACAGCACACTGAATAGGGGTAAACACACCCATAAGCTTGCACACACTAAAAAACAAGCACTTCTCAATGCTGAATGTTTGCTTGCTGGCATTGGCATTGGTAGTGTAGGAGTTAGAGAGATGCATAATAGGAATGGCAGTGAAGTATTAAACTGAAGCCAACCCCACCACCATCCTGCAGAGACTGACAGGCATCAGGGTGTGCCTTTGGGTCATCTGGCATAATGGCTATGACATTTCACCACACCCCTACCCTACAGACACCAACAAATGTCACAGTGTGCCTTGGAGTCTTTGGGCTGTATGCTCACCCCATTCCATAAGCAATATGGTGAGATGGGTGCAGTATAGGAGAATGGGTGAACTTTGAGAGCCAAAGATTCCAAGGCACACCTCGTGCCTGTCACTGGCTGCAGGGTGTGGGTGGGGGTGGACTGGCAGGAGTATTACAGGCGACAATCCCAAGTCACATCCCTAATGCCTGTCAGTCTCTACAGGGTGGGGCATTATGGTTGGAAACCATAACATCCCAGGCATTCATTGGTATTTTCACTCCAAATTGTAAACACATTTTTTGTTACCCGACCTCATGAACAGTGGCAATATCAATTCATTAGCAGAAAGCTGATTTTGCACAGTGACTATGCCATTTGGCACCACTGTTGTGAAAACCCATTTCAAACAGGATGTGAAAATGACAGCTGCACTGTTCATGGGGAGGTGTAAAATTTCAATGTTGAAAATCTGGAGTGAAAATATAAAAACTGGTGAAGTCACGAACAAGATGAGAAACTGTGCAATGCACACCTGTAATGTAATTCGTTTGGGGATTTTTAACAGATTGTCAACACAGGCATTTTGGGACCTCCACTCATGAACAGTGTCACTGTGATTTTCTTAATCTGTCCTGAACACTGATTTCCCACAGCAACCATGCATTTCTGCACTGGAAGTGTGAAAACACGTTTTGGACAGGGTGTAAAATGACAGCTGTATTGTTCATAAGGAGGTGTGGAAAATGGCAGTGTTGAAAATCTGGACTGAAAATATTACAAATTCATGAACTTATGAGGGTGTGTGGAAACCACGCAATGCACGCTTGTAACACAATCATTTTATGGACTTTTGTCCAAATTTTCAACATAGCCATTTAAGACCTCTGCTCATGAACAGTGTCACTGTAATTTTCTTAATCTGTCCCAAACATTGATTTCTCCCACTGACTGTGCCATTGTGCCCTACATGCATGAAAACACATTTTGGGAGAGATGTGAAAAATGACAGCTGTACTGCTCATAAGGAGGTGTGGCAAAATGGCAATGTTGAAAATCTGGAGTAAAATAGTAAAAATACAGGAAGTTACAAGGCGCGTAGGAACTGTGCCATTCACACTCATAAAACAGTAATTTTTGTGAATTTTTTCACCAAATTTTCAACATGGGTTTGTGGGGCCCACCTCATGAAATGTGCTACTGTTGTTTTGTTACTCAGTCCCAAAAGGTGGTTTCGCACAGTGACCACAAAATCACCTTTGGGACCAAATAACAAAATGACAGTGACTGGGTTCAGGAGGTAGGCCCCAAAACCCCGTGTTGAAATTTGGTCAACAAACTCCCAAAAATGGCTGAGATATGCACCAAAGTAAAAAAAAAAAATGATGCCATTATACAGCTTACTGGCATTTCTTCAGTTCATGGTTAGCTTTGAAGAGTGCAGATGTGTTCCCGTCCACGAAGA
The DNA here is from genome assembly GCA_016271365.2 of Neoceratodus forsteri. Lineage (NCBI taxonomy): Eukaryota > Metazoa > Chordata > Ceratodontiformes > Ceratodontidae > Neoceratodus > Neoceratodus forsteri. The sequence continues at coordinate 797,910,477 of CM028131.1, forward strand.
TCTAGCGCTGGGCTCGGAGGTAAATATGGAGTGAGGTGGGATTATAGAGTGAGGTGGGTGTGCAGATGGTGGGCGTGGGTTGGGGCAAGCTAATCAGCGGTGGACCGTTTTTGTTTCTAGGTTGTTGTTTTTAACAAGACAACACAGGACTTTTGCCACACTGGGGTGGGCTCCCAGCATGGCAGCTGGAAGTGTCTTTGGGGGCAGCAGACAGACATCTGCCATGCTGGGGTGGGGTCCCAGCATGGCACCTGGAAGTGTGTTTGGGGGCAGCAGACAGATGTTTGCCACACTGGGGTGGCTCAGTGTGGCACCTGGAAGTGTGTTTGGAGGTGCAGCGAGCAGATGGAGGATTGGGCACCCCTTGGCCATATGGTATAGTGGAGGAGCACATGAGCATGCTTTGATGGGCTCCCAGCATGCTTTGTGTTCCTTGGGAAATAAATGTCTATGACAGTTCAGATGCAGTGCTGACATAGGCAATTTGCCTTCACCACCGATGGCAGCATGCAAATTGCCTGCGGCAGTGTTTTCCTTACAACTGTATGCCACTGCATCTGAACAGCTGTCATAGACAGCTCGACATTCACTGGCGCAGTGCAGCTGCGCCTGCAAAGGGAACAGAGAATGGAAGTGGGGAGACACACCTACGAAAATCAGTATGGTGGCACTATGTTTTCTTGCACATGCCTGCAAGCAAACATAATAAATAAATAAAAAACTTAAATAGGAAGGGAGACAGACATGTGGGAGTGGTGTAATCCACTGGCTGTAGAGCGGTAGTCTTCTGGGAGACATTCTGAAGGCTGTGTTGCTGCCCTATTTTCAGGAACTTCTTGGTCTGAGGGAGGAGGTTGCCCATCTCCATGCTGACCTGGCAAGGATTTGGGAAACCTCCTCCCCACCCAGGAACCACCCAGGCCACCATCACTGCCTCAGAGTTTGCCAAGAAAGAGGAACAGTTGGACCACGGTGTGCTCAGGGAGGGTGAGTGTGGTTGAAAAGTGGTGCATCCTCCAGTCGTGCCTCTCCACAGTTTATTTGCTGTTCTGGTGGAGCATGGTTCCTCTATGGTGACACCCACAGTGGAGACCAAGGAGGATGCTGGGAACCTCCACAATGGAGACACACAGGAGGGTGGCACAGGACCCCAAATGAGGAAGGAAATAACTCTGGTGGGGACTCAATCATTAGGAGGTAGAGCTGGGGAGGGAGGGAGAGGGAGGTAAGGTGCCTGCCCAGCATCATGACTTGAGGGACAGGAAGTGAACCTCAGGATCACAGGGGAAGCTACACATGGATGGAGCTGGATGTCATTGTCCATGAAGGGACAAATGACCAGGCTGGGAATGGGATCAGAGCAGTGCAGCAGGAGTTGTGGAGTTGGGGAGGAACTAGACAAGTATCGCATTTACTTTCTCGAAAGTGCTGCCTGTCTTTGGCATGGATGAGGCTAGGTGCTCTACACCATGGGATTCAATGACTGGTTGAAAAACTGGTGTGGAGCTCAAGGTTGCTTCACTGGTGACTGGGGCTCCACTTGGAGGATACAGGCCTATACTGGCATGATGCTCTGCATCTGTCCTGAAGGAGAACTAGGATCCTAGATGATAGGTTTAAATGCTTCATTGGCAAGCATTTAAACCAGCCAAGGGGAAGACATTGAAGAGAAGCAGGAAATCCCAGCCCCTCCCCCCACAAAACAAGGTAGTTAGTGAAGTAGACACAAAGGTAGAGAAGTCGATAGGAAGCCGTTCAGGAGTGAAATCCAGAAAAGACAAAGGCAGTAAGGACAGAGATTGGCCTAAAAGGGGTAAGCCATCAAAAATGGAGGGCAATGAGTACCATTGCCCATAGTTCTGTTAACAAGCTCCCTGAACTAGTGGCCTTGATGAAAGAGGAAGTTTGGATTTTGTGGCAGTCATAAAAACATGGTACACAGAGAACCATGACTGGGATGTCAACATACTAAGGTACACAATCTACAGGAGGGACTGGGAGGGTAAAGAGGAGGTGGAGGAGTAGCTTCTACGTAGGGAAGGAATCAAAGCAACAGAACTGAAGGGTAAACAAGGAGGGAGTGGAGGAGGCACTGTTGGTCATCCAGAGACAGAAAATGGCACCACAACCCACACAGGGTTATGTTACAGACCCACCCATCTCAGAGTGAGGCAATGGACAAGAAATGATAGAAGTAATCCTTAGATTGGTAGAAAAGGAGATATTGTTGATGGGGACCTGAGTATGCCAGATGTTAACTGGAACACTTTACTGCAGCCATATTCAAGAGCAGGGTCATTCTTGATGCCCTACAGGTGCACGACTCAGAAAGTTAATGTTGGAACCCACTCAGAAGGAGCAATCTTAGACCTGGTACTCTCACTCTTAGCAAGGGATAGAGAGAGACTCTCAGATTTAAAGTGGGTAGCCATCTGAGACAGCGACCACCAAACAGTGTGTTCACAATAAATACAGCTGTTGAGTCAAGCCATCACAAAAGCAAGGTGCTGGACTTTAGGAGGACTGACTTTGGCAAAATGGGAGAGTGCCTCAGAAAAGCACTAGCAAGTACAGGCAAGAAGTAGGGGTGAAAGAGTAATGGGAAAAATCCAAACTGCCATCATAGAGGCAACAAGCCTGTGTAAAGCAAATCAACAAAACAAAATGAAGGAAAAAGCCACTATGGTTCTCAAAAGAGGTGGCAGGAAGCTAAAGGAAAAAGGACAGCATTCAGAAAATATAAGGAAACACAGAAGGAGCAGGACAGAGAACTATATCAGTTAAAAGCAGAAGGGCGCAGGGGATGACAGTCAGAAAGCAAAGGCCCAAACTGAGGAAAAAAGCCAACTCTGTTAAGAAGGTGGATAAAACCTTTTATAGGTACATTAGGGAGGAAGAAAGACTAAGGAGGATACTGAGGCTTAATAAAGGGAGGAATACGGGCAGAGGGTGACAGTGGAAAACAGGGATACTGAATGAATACTCTGCTCAGTATTCACAAAAGAAGAGAAGGGGTACCTAAATCAAACAATAGAAACACTCTGGAAAGGGGTCGATACCAGTCCATTCACAGAAGAAAGGGCTCTGAAAGATCCTTAAAACTGAAGATGGACAAAACAACGGGGCCTGATGGGATTCACCCCAGAATTCTAAAACTAAGTGGAGAACATGTGTCACTACTGACTACCCTCTTTAACAAATCATGGGAGGATGGGTGGTACCTGAGGACTGGAGGAGGGCAGTTGTGATTCCACTTCACAAAAGTGGGAGCAAGGCAGAGGCAGGAAACTATAAATCTATTAGTTTGACCTCAGTGGTGGGGAAAATGATGGAATCACTTCTGAAGGAAATAATTATTGAGTACCCAGAGGCCAGCTGGGCACAGGACCTAAAGCAGCATGGATTCACAGTGGGAAGGTCATGTCAAACAAATTTAATAGATTTCTTTGACTGGGTGACCAAAGTAGTAGACGGGGAGGGGATGCGGACATGGCCGACCTAGACTTTAGCAAGGCATTTGACACAGTCCCACATAAAAGATTAATAAACAAGTTAGCCAGCCTTGGAGTGGTTCCAAAAGTGGTAGTCTGGGTAAAAATTGGCTGGACAACAGGACACAAGTAATAATAAATGGAGTCACTCTCAGGAAAGGTGGGTTTCTAGCGGGCTACTGCATGGTTCAGTACTGGGACTGGTCCTCTTTAATGTCTTTATAAGTGACATTGCAGAGGGACTGGAAAGAAAAGTATGTCTCTTTGCAGATGACAGAAAGATCTGCAACAGGGTTGATACACAAGATGGGGTGGAAAGGATGTGAAGGGACTTGGCAGGTTAGGAGAATGCTCAAATGTATGGCAGCTTAGATTCAATGCAAAGAAGTACAAAGTAATGCAACTGGGAAACAAAACCCAGGGAAGAGTACACAATGGGAAGGGGTGAGATACTAACAACTACAAAAATGGAAAGGGGCCTGGGGTAGTCATATCAGATGACCTAAAGGTGGGCAAGCAATGTGAGAAAGCAGTAAGGAGGCTGGGAGGATACTGGCATGCATAGGAGAGGCATCACCAGTAGAAAACAGGAAGTTGTTATCTCTCTGCACAGACAGTTGGTGAGACCTCATCTGGAGTACTGCATGTAGTTCTGGAGACCTCACCTCCACATGGACATAGACAGGATGGAGACTGTCCAGAGGAAGGCAACTAAAATTGTGCAGGGTCTGCACCAGAAGCCATAGAAGAGAGACTAAACGAGGCTTAATATGTATACCCTGGAGGAAAAGAGGAGGGGGGACACGATAGAAACTTTCCAGTACCTTAAGGGAATCAATAAAGTCCTAGAGGGTGGCATCTTTCAGAAAAGAGATGTGCAAGAACAAGGGTCACAATTTGAAGATAGAGTGGAGACAGCTCAAAGGTAATGTGAGAAGTATTTTTCCATGGAGAGAGTTGTAGATGCATGGAACAGCCTTCCTGAGGAGGTCGATTAGGTCAGAAACAGTGGGAGTTCAAGAATTCATGGGACAGACATAAGACAACTCTAGTGGGTGTAGGAGGAAGTAGACTGTTGGTTAACTAGGATCTGCAGCTTATCCATTAGGTAGCAAAATGAGCAAACTAGGTGTGTCAAGCGGTCCTTATCTGCCATCAGATTCAATGTTTAACATGTTTTTGTTTAAGAACACTAAAGTCTGACAGACTTCAAGCTGGCAACTTCATGCAAATCAAAGGACCAAAGCCTCTCTGATTGGGCGGCTTCCAGCATTTGAAATACACAAGTTTTATCCCATCACAGAGAGTGATGTCAGTACCACAGCCCATGGTCATTGGTGTCGAACTGCCAAGCCCTTGCTTTTGTTAACTGCAATGGGCTTGACAGTGGCATAACCCTGAAATCCTTATCATTGCCACAAAACTTCAGGTGCGCAAGTGCAGCCAACATAAAAGGGAACAGGGTATCACTGGGTAACTTCCAACAAAAGGCAGAACTCTTGATTAGAGTGGGTGCTGGAAAAATAAAGCAACATCAGAAAATAACCAGCACTCCAGACAAGAAGATATTTAGGTGAGTTTTATTTACTTTGAAAAAGGCAAAATACTTACAAAATGTAAGATAAACATTTATCACCAACAGCGCCAATGATGATGCTCACCTCGAACCTGCCTTGCGCCAGGGGCATACTACCCCTTTGTCAGCAGGCACCTTCTGACAAAGGGGTAGCACAAAACCAAAGCACTGAGGCAGGTTAGAGTGTGGGGCATATCATTTGTATTGTTAGTGATAAAAGTTTATCTTACATTTTGTAGTATTTTGCTTTTTTCAAAGTAAAAAGATCTCACCTAAATATCTTGTCTGGAGTGTAGGTTCTTTTCTGACATCACCCAGTAAATACAGGCCCATAAGCCTCACCTCCATACCAGGTATATTAATGGAAAAATTAGTAAAGGCTAAATTCAAGAATGAAACTACCACCAAGGACTCATGGACCTTAGTCAGCATGGTTTCACCAATGGTAGGTCCTGTACAACAAACTTACTAACATTCTATGAAAAGGTCAGTGCCAGCCTAGATGATGGACTACCAATTTATGTGATCTTTTGGGACTTCAAAAAGCATTCAATACTGTCCCTCATTTAGAATTATTAAATAAACATAGAAATGGGTATACTGTACATATTTGTTAAAATGGGTAGACTCCTGGCTAAGGAGTAGAACACAGCAAATAAAATTAATGGTATACTATCCACTGTGTTATTAGCGACTAGTGGTGTCCCACAGGGTTCCGTTTGAGATCAACAATATTCAGCAGCTTCATACAGGATCTACACTTAGCGTTACATAACCAAACTGTAAAATGTACAGATGATATGAAAATCTGCTGTGAAGCTGACATGGAGGCTAAGTATCTCTACCTGCTAAAAGACTTTGAAATAACTGATAAATGGAATCCAAGAAGAAAATAGAGTTCAGCCTCAACAAATGAACTATCTTACATAGGCTGACACAACCCTAGAAACTTCAATATATTAAAAGGTACTCCTTTACTGCCTGCATTACATGAAAGGGATTTGGACATCTTAATTGATAATACATTTACAATGTATACTGCAGTAATGAAGACTACTGAGACCGCCAGCAAAATTATTAATATAATTACGAAGGCATTCATAACTATGGAGAAGGACTGTCTAATTTGTTTGTATAGGTCCTATGTACAACCACATATTGATTATTGGTCACCTTTTGGTCATCTTGTCTTAGGCAGCATCTCAAGCTTCTGTATAAAGACGGGCTGTAAGATTATCCCAAGGCTAAAAACAAATCATACAGCCAAAGACTTGAAGAACTGAGCCTGATGACTCTAGAACAAAGGAGGATCAGAGGATATATTACAATTATTTCATATATTAATCCTGAAACTGCATCTCAGTGCAATGTAACATTCAAGACAAGGCCCCTCAAGTTCAGATCACACAAGAAGCAATTAGAAGTCCACAGGGTAAACACAAAAATGGGAAACTTTAATATTGGGGCATCTAGGTCATGCAACAAGCTGCCACAAAGTCTTGTAGATATGTCAGCATCTGTAACCTTTAAGAAAGAACTTGATACATATCAGGGGTTCTAGCAAGTTTAATCACCCACACAGAGTGGGAGACAGTCCAAATGGGCTAATGCCTTTTCTGTCTTTACTTTCAAAGTTACCAAGTTACCAAGGAGACACAAGGGACTGGAAAAGACAGTTCTAGTCGGGGATCTAACAGCCTGGGCAACTGCCATTACATACCTATGGAGGAAAGGGACATTAGTAGACAAGGGTGCTGACTCACTGTTTGAGAAACTCACCATCACAGCAGACAAAGGCGCCCTTCAGGGTACACCCTAGTGCTGAAGGAGGCTGACTGGCTATGCCAGCATCTGCGCTAAGTACAAGAGACTGGGTTACGGTACAGAAGGAAGAGTCTTTGGTGCTAGAAGTAGAGGTTTTGTGCTGGAGGATGAGGTTTTGGTGCTAAATGAGGAGATTGTGTTACTAGAAGAGGAGGTTGTGGTGCTGCAGGAAGCTGGTGAGATGATTTTACCTGCAGAACAAGGAGCCACAAAAGGACAGGAAAAGACAGCTTTAATCCAGTGGCAGTAACAGTCTGGACAACTGCCATGATATACCTGTGTAGGAAATGGACATTTGTAGGCAAGTGTGTTTACTGTCTGTTTGAGACATTTACCACCACTATGAATAAGAATCCTGGTGCTGGAGGGGACTTGCAGCTTGAAGATGCTGGCTGGCTGGTGTCACCGCTGGCAATGGTTATACCTGCAGGACAAGGATACATAAGGGGACAGGAAAAGTAAGTTTTACTTTGAGGGCGATAACAGCCTAGGGACCTGTTTAGGGAAATAGAGTTTAGTAATATTGTGTGCGAAAATGTGACTGTCACCTCCACCATCACAGTGGACAAAGAAGGCCTTCTGGGTACACTACAGTGCTGGAGGAGGCTTTGTTGATAGCTGGCATGATCTCTGTATGTTGCTCGCTGGAACAAAGGCCAGATTGTTGCATTGGTGAAGGAGGAGGATTCTTTGGTGTTGCTCATTGGAGGCTTGGGCACTGTCTGTCTTTTTACAACAGGTCTTACACTGGCACAAGGGACTGAGTTGCTGAAGGAAGTTCATTCTGGCTTTGGCTAGCTGGTTTGCTAGCAATGGGTCTCATGTTAGCACAAGAGACTGAGTTACTGGACAGAATTTCATACTGGCATTGGCAGTCTGTCTGTCTGACTGACACAAGAGATAGTTGCAGGAGGAATTTCTTCCTGACTTTGGCTGGCTGTTGTCAATGGGTCTTACACAAACACAAGAGACTGAGGTGCTGGAGGAAGTTCATTCTGGCTTTGGCTAGTAGGCTCACTCTTGGCAATGGTTCTTACACTGGCAGAAGTTACTGAGTTGTTGGAGGAGTTAACTTTTCTGGCTGGATGGTGGCTGAGTTTGGCTTTGTGGCTGGTGGCTGAATGGTGGCTGTGTGGATTATTTTGGGTCTCCATTATTGACCAAGTGCTATGTTGGCACAAGAGTCTGGTTTGGCTGGTTGCTGACTGTGACTAGCTGGTGGCTGGTTTGCATTTGGTGTCTGGTGTTTACTGGGTGATAAACTGGCCCAAAGGTCCAGGTTTGGCTAGTGGCTTGCAGCTGGCTACTCATGACTTGTGGGTGCTGGTTTTGCTGTTGGTCTCCAGTATGGATCAGGTACTATGCTGGTCCAAGAAGTTGGGTTTGGCTTGTGGCTGCTGGTGGCATTTTTTTGCTGTCCAGTATTGATCAAGTGCTGCTTTGAAACAAGAGTCAGGGTTTGGCTAGTGGCAGGCTGGCAGGAGGCTGGTTTGTTTTGGTATCCAGTATTGACTGTGCTATACTTCCCCAAGAGTCCATGTACAGTTGGTGTCTGACTTGTTGGCTGCTGGTGGCTGGTTTACTGTCAGTGTCCTGCATAGACCAAGTGCTACACTGGTCCAAGTCAGGATTTGGCTGTTGGCTTGCTGGCTGACTGGTGGCTGTTGGTGACCAACTTGCTGTCAGTGACCAGTACTGATCATGTGCTATGCCAGCTCAGTGGTCTGAGTTTGGTTGGTGACTGACTGGTGGCTGGTTTGCTTTTGATGTCTGGTACTACACTGGCCCAGGAGACTGGGCTTGACTGAGTGGCTGGTTGGTGGCTGCTGGTGGCTGGTTAGCTTTTGATATTTGGCATTGACTGGGTGCTACACTGACCCAAGAGTTAAGGTTTGGCTGGTGGCTGGCTGGTGGATGGGTGGTGGTTGCTGGTGGCTAGTGAGTCAAAATGGCAATGTTGTCAATTGCCAGTAAATATCTGCATGATCAATAAAGATTTAAGAAGTCAGATCAAACGATTATTTACCTTACTTCAATAGAGGGAATAATGGGCGACAGGGTGTGTGTTGTGCTGGGATAATGTCACGCCTGGGGTGACTGGGTGCGAGGCAATAGGCCGAGTGCGACCAATGCCCCAGAAGGAGTGTTATCCCATCATGACACACACCCTGGAGTGCAATATTCCTATTACAATGGCTCCTTTGTAAAATGAAATAAAAATAGATTAAAAATATATTTAAAATGTTTTATTTTATTTTTTCTGTAGGTATACATACTGGAAAAGTAGTACTGCATTGCTTGCCCAGTGGGTGATGCTGCTGCTTTTGTTTGTTGTAATCGCTTCCCCACCCCCACACTGCAGTATCTTATGTGTCATTTGTTGGTAAATGTGTTTCCTATATTTAATTGATCCAATCATGTTGTTTTGTGGGGCGCTAAAGATGTGTGTATTTTTTGTTTTAATTATCTTCTGTGAGAAGTGAAACAGTCCTTATACCAAGAAGGAGCTGGGCAACACTTCTGGCTTTCCATTTCAATCTGTAAATCCGTGACAGCAAGTAAGAAACCTACCCTTTAAAATTGTGTTTTAAAAGAAAAGTGTTCAAATGTTTTATGCAGCGCTTCATGCGGCTGTTAGTGTGAGCGGCTGCTTCTTTTTCCATGCAATGTAAGCGGTGCCAATGAACTGTGCGACTGACAGGCGACTGACAGCCAGTTGCAGTTTCTGTAGTTTACTGACTGAAAGCCGCTGGGTTCAGGAAGACAAATTGCTCTGTACTGTTTGTGTACATTTACCCTATTACAAGAGGAAACAGTAAAGAGTGTTTGGAGGAAGATTTTACTTTTAACACTGTAGGAGCCAGGAGCAAGGAACATGGCTTGCGACCGGGTGAAGCGGGCTCCGAGCCAGGATCACTCAAGTGGACTGTGTGCAGTGATCCAAAAATGGTTGATCACGGTCATTTGTGTACTGGGACTAGATCCATGATGTTATAGTGGGATAACATCACGTGTCACTCCTGCATGAACCAATCAGTGCCAAGGATTGTTTCTTGCCATTGTATAATGGTTATTTAATAACAATTGACTTTACAATTGTTTGTCACTCACCTTTATGGTGGATGATGTACAACGTTATTGGTGAGGTTATGGTCCCAGAGGAGACCTACATGGCTGCATTGCAAAATGATTTGTACAGGATTCTTGCTTGGTCACCAGCCTTTCATTGTTAGGTTCTTGATCGAACAATGGATTTAACCTGTAGGCTGTCAATAGAATTAGAACACCTAGTAATTCTGGACTGATATATCAGTATGTGGCACAGCAAGTGTTAAGAAGACATATGTTGAAGTAATATAAAAGTGTATGACAACAATGCAAATTTGTCACTTGCTATTGGGAGAGAAATGTTCAATTTGGTGACCCATATAAAGGATGCACCATTGAAGCTGCAAAAGTAGAGAAGTACATCAAACAAGCACAAATATTTCAAACATGATATGCCAAATTTTCAGACCAACCAAAAATGAATTATAAATTACATAAAACATCAACAAATCAGTGTTGTCTTTTCTGTTTTCTTGTTTTTTTTATATCAGTTTGGAAGATGAGACAACGACAACGATGCTGGGATACAGATACTCATCTATCAGAAAAACAGTGGCATGGGAACTTATGCATGAAGCCAGCACGGCATGTGAAGGGCATGCAAGGAGAGTGCAGAGGCATGTATGTGAGCCAGTGCATACATCACCCATGTGGGGCATGCACGACATGTGGAGGGCTCCACACAGCGTGTCTGTGTGCAGCCATGCAGACCTCCATGCAGTGTGTATGCCCATGGAGGGAGGTGCATACATGCCCACCGCGGCATGCACAATGCCGCACATGCCCCCTGCTGCCCTGGTAGAGGCTTGCACACACATGGCTGTGGGGGCTGCTGTAAGCAGACACATATGCCAGCCCATTTGCTGGCAGCCTGGCACAGATGACATCGTAGGCAGTGGAGACACTCCAGCACACACTCATACACCCAGTGTGACTGCACATCACATGCCAAGCAGCTGTGGCCAGCAGGTAGCAACATGCACCACTGCAGCATGTGGGTCACATGGGCATTACACTGGCTGTGCAACTGGCAAACCGCTGTGTGCCAAGGCTGCAGTGGCACCAGTCATGCACATCACCTGCATTGTGTGTGGCATGGTAGAGGCATAAACTGTGCTCCAAATGGGATTCTGACAGGGTGTGCCCCAAACCCCTGTATACCACACAGGACCACCAGAAGTGGCAAGCAGCACAGACATGTAGCGGACCTCAATGGGGCATGCCCCACATAATGCTGCAGACTGGAGTACAGTGGCAGCCTGTGGACCCCTCCTGCGCACATCTGTCGGGCGTGCACATGTCCCACTCCCTGGTCACACAGACATCCCAACAACCCACCACACATAGTAGATACAGGGCAGAACATACAGGGACACAGATGCCAACACAGGGACCAGGCCTGGACAAGTGCAACCACACCCCCAGGAGGCAGGTACACTGGGCAGGAGGGAGTACAACACGCACAGTGCAGTACAGGATGCACGAGTACAAGCTGCATGTCAGCAAGCAGTGCCCCAGCCACCACTGTACAGCCATGCGGACACACACTGAAGGGGACAATATATGCCCATGTGACACAGACAGGGACTGCACCTGTGTTCAGTGCCAGTGGTGATGAAGGACCCCCCAACAACACACTGTGCAATGCCATTTAGGCACACCCTGTCACCTGCCCACACTCCAGACACAGAAAGCACACAAATGTGGACAGAAAAAACGTTATTAGTACAAACAGCAGCCATTGCAAAACATGTGGCATGGAACCCCTCTCCCATACCTAACAACTCCATGTGCGGCCTGTTCAAATGGCAGCAACCTTGGCACTGGTGGTGGTCCCTCCAGCGGTGCCGTTTCTTTCCTGCTCGCACCCATGGATCTAGCCTCCCAAGACCATGACTCATTGCCGTTGCTGGATCCCAGGTTTGAAGCAGGCACCCTGACAAAACGTTGCAGGACCATCCTGGGACTGGGCCACGGTAACGTTGTGGATAGAAAAAACACACTGGTGACATAGCCCAGGCACAGCATGACAGCAACAACAACAGCGCACATGCACTGGGTAAACCATGAGGCCCTACCTTGGTGGTCAGGCCAATGCTGCACCACTGTCTGGTCACGTGCAGGGCCACGTGCCCTGTGACACCCCATACCTATGTACACCTGTGTCATGGACCACAGTCTACATGTGGAACTCATGCAGAGTGGCACACATGCTGCACAGGCCTACTACCCTGACCCCCGCATAGCTCTTGCAGCACGGTGCTGCACACACAGTGGTTCTGCATGTCACACAGACAAGACTGCAGGCCATGTGAAGCAGACACATTATGACACAGCACAGTGGTAATGGACATGGTAATGCAATGTCACCCACAGTGCCACAATGATGCATGTCTCTGCCCGCAGATGTCCCCCTGAATGGGAGGCCATGACACAAAGTCCCGCTGGTGGGTGTGGCTACACCACACATGCTGGAATGGCCTGATGGTTGCAGTGGAAGGTGCGGCGACATTGCTGGAAGCACCGGATGACCATGCCACAGCCCCACCTGTCATGCCTGCCACCATGTGCCCACTGTTGCAGCACCATGCTGCATAGCATGCCGTGCCACACAGCAGGGGTACATCCAGACAGTATGTGACACACACTCACACACACACACACACACACACACACACACACACACACACCCCTTGCAACCCCCACTAACAACTGTACACACACCCATCAACTGCTGTCCCCATTGCATTATATATTGGGTAATCAAATGCTTCATCCTATCCCTTATGCAGCTGTAAGCATACACATGACCTACACATGAGCAGATCAGGTAGCTTCAGACACAATGGGGCCTATGGTAACACATATACTCCACATCAGAATGTGAGCGATGCAGACATGGCGTAGGATTGGAGACAGGTGCACTGAACAACTGCACACAAATGCGTGCAGTGTGTGTGACTGCCTACACCCTTGGGTACATGTCGCAGTTGAGGGTACCACATGCAGGAGGCTGGGCAGATGCCAGTGTCCCGGCATGCTCCTGCCACCCATAGAGGCACAGCATAGCCATGTCACAATACACATCACTGGGCAGGGCGCAAGGAGATGCCATGTACATGCTGATGGACAGCATGCCCAAGGCGCTGCACCCATCCCTGACATGGTTGCAGGTTGTGGAGTGGTATGTCAAGGCCACATGATCAGCCATGCATGCAAGGTGTTTCCCATGCCACAGCCACATACATGGGCTGCCACAATGGCAAAGGAGGTGGGTGGCACACAGCCCAATGCAGCCGGTGCGATGTGAGGCACACACAATGGCCCATGCACACAGTGCACACTGCCAACAGCATGCCCATGCACACAGTTTGCACTCACCTGAGATGGCACAGTCACACACTATAGTGTCTGGGTGCTGATGTCATCTTGCTCCCCATGGTACCCAACGTGGCCATCCACCATCATCCTGGCCAGGTATTGTGGGAACAGAACCCGCCACTGTCACCTCCCTCCTGCTGGGTGTGATCAACATGATGGGTGCCCTTCAGGGTGCTCGGATCTCCATAGCTCCAGATGCCAAGGCATGCCTCCAGTCCTGTGTGGAGCGGTGAGAGAGAGGGAGAGAGAGGAAGTGGGGGTGGGTGAGAGAGAGAGAACATGAGTTATGCCATGGCACAGCATTGTCAACACTCACAGTACCTTGTCCCCTTATGATGGCCCAATACTTACCCATGCATGACCCTGCACCATCCATAGTGTCCCAAAGCCCTGGGTTGCAAAGTCTGACTCTGCCACACACCAGAGGTGTAGTGGGAACCACTCCACTGCATTCATGTCCATCAGTGCCATGCTACTCGTGTAGTACAGAGTGCTATGCAGTGTGGAATGGGTCCAGGGCACCATGTCCAGACATGCCTGCCACCCATGCAGGGTGACCAAGCACGCTGCATGACACACACCCTTAAAGGCACATGCAGTTGTACATGGAGATATATAATGGTAGCACCAGCAACCCTCATGGTCCACGAAATGAAACTCCATTATTGGATGTGTCCCAGACTGCTCATGAACATATTTCTCCTCAGTGATGTGCAGGAGTTGCAGTGGTGGCCAACACCATGATATAGGGTATTCCGCCCATGGCTGGCTGCCCTCACACTATGGGAGGTGCACTGCATCAAGTGTTCCTGCCTGCCATGGCAAATGATCACCATGCTCTGTGACATGGTATGGGACAGGATAGCACCGCAGACACGGTGCTCAAGAGTGATGTCAGTGAACAAAGGTGCTATGTGCACTGGCATTCTATGCCACAGGATCTTTCCAACAGGTGACTGGTGACACAGTGGGTGTTAGCCAGTCTTTGGTGTCAAGGCCATGTCTGAGGTCATGGATGCCATGCTGGAACACATGCACACCAACATCACCTTGCCCACATTCGCTGAGGATGTCCGTCATACTAAGCAGGCCTTTTATGACATGCACCCACATCACAATACTGGCACTGCTGATGCAGGAGGAGGTGTCCAGAAACAGAAAGGGACTCCACAGCATCAGTGTTCAGGTGGTGTAAGATGCTGCATAATGTGTTCACTAACATCTGCTCGAGGTTCCTTGACTTGACCCATGACTTCTTCATCCTGGACACATCACACATTGTGGCATGCTCTGTGCAAGGGCATCAATGGCTAGCTTCTGGGTGTGTATGGCATAGGAGCACTGTGACTGTAGCACCTGTATACCTGCATGTGTGCATGTGTGTAACACTGTACCTTCTCTCTCTTTCCCACGCATAGGTGGCAGTGGATATCCATGCATTCCAACCTGATGACACAAATCCCTTTACCGCCAATGATGCAGGAGAAGGCATGTAACTGTGCCCATCAGAAAATGAGGAACATCATAGAATGGTCTATTGGACTTCTGAAGATGCACTTCTGATGCCTGGACCATATCACTGAAACATTCAGCCTGGCACGGAGAAGGCATGCCAGGTGTTCATGGCCTGTGAAATGCTGAACAATATCACCCTGCATCATGTTGTGCCCATAATGGGGGTCCGTCAGAGGATGGTCCACCAATGGACGGTGATGCATTACATGACATGTTCATAAGACTGCTGGTGGTCAGGAGACATGGGCAGTACTTATGCAGGGTACATTCTGGTGGTAGTGGATGCATTATGGGTGTCTCGGCATTGGTGTGACATGTGAAGCAGAGGACCACTGTGTGTGTACAGGACAGGCACATGTGTGCGGCCAGGATGGTGCACCCCATGTGTGTCATGTGGTGTTGGCTTATGTGTGCATCTGCAGGGGCAGCTGGTGGGTGTGAAATGATGAGTCATGCACTGGTGCCCCCACATGGGTTATGCCCTCTCTGTGCACACACCACAGGGTGCCAACCATCCCGGGTGGTCTGGGCACCACCGGCATCCACTGTGGAGGTCATGTGCTTGTGTGGTTCTTCATCAGGGGCATCACTTCAGGGTGATACCATGTGTTGCTGCAGTTCAGGCTTGTGTGTGGAGTGCTTGTGCATGATATCCATGTGTGGCCATCCACTGTTGATGTACACCATGGTGTGTGCGGAGCTGCATTGTATGTCATGACCATTGCAGCTGTGCCACTGCATGGTGCGTGGATTGCATGGTACTGTGCACGTTACTGGAACTGCTTGCCCATAGGCCTAGCAAGCAGCCAGGCAGATATTCACCATACTATCCCCATAGCAGCTGCATGGGCTCCACTGGTGCAGTGGCCATGTCATCTGCTGCTTGTCCAACCAGTGCATTGTAGGGCATGTCCACTTTGTCACCTCAACCTTGCACCAACATGAGTCCTGTATCACTGCCCTCAGTGCCCTGTTTGCCCATGTCCATGGTGGTCCTCCTCATCATGGTCACATGCTTGTGTAGACTCCTGTGTGTCATTCTGTACCAGTGTGTCTGCATCTGCCAGACTTGCCTTGAGACAGTGTGGGCTACCTGTCTGGGTGCCCTCTGGTGTATTTCCACTCAGCCTTGGCCTTTGTGTGTGCATGTCATCCAAGCGGTGTTGTGCACCACCAGCCACTCAAGGGTGTCTACAATACAGTCCATGCTGTTTTGCATTCAACACACTTCTGGGGTTAGTGAATGCAGTGCGTTGGTGTTCCAGCACTGTTCTGTGAGGTGGTCAGGCTCGAACTGTTAGAACTCTTGGTAACTGTCCGATATTGTGCATTGCATGCATTCTGTGAGGCCTTGTTGGGGCACATGTGATGGGGGCCCTCACCAGAACTGTCCTCCGCATCCTGTGTCATGCATCCAGTGGTGTCTCCAGCATCTGCAGTGGTCCGCAACACATAAAAATCGGTGGCCATGCATATGGCACCTTGTGCATGTGGCGTTCCTGGGTACTGGTTGCCCTCCACTGAACTTGCCTGCTGCCTCCTCTGCAGGTGATTGCTGTGGCCTGGGACAGTACATTGGCTGCCTTGGTGCTGCTGTCCTCCTCAGTGTCACCCTCCATGGGTGCCTCGGTGTCATTCTCAGTACCTGTGGGTGGAAAGGGTACAGTCAATCAGGCAGGTTATGGCACATGATGCGTGTGTCTGTAGTGTGCATATGGCAGCACACTCACCTGTGCCTGGTCCAGCTTCCTTCCATCATCCTCAGCCAGCTGCAGTCCTGCAGTGTTCGGCCACTGAAGTCTTGTCACCACTTTAGCACCAGGCTGGCTTGCCAGGTCTAGGGTGGTAATGAAAGTACTGTTAGTCCAGTGCTTGTGCCACTGCACACATGTCCACCCCATCATACATACTGTCTAGGGTGTCCACACCATCCACTTCATGCAGACACTGACCTCGGTTAGTGTGCCCATCACCGTGCACTCCATGGGTGTCAACTGGCTGTCCACACCAAGGAGCCAACATTGGTGCCGTGCCATTCCAGTGCCACCACTGAGATCTTGCATGTGACCGTGGCATGCAGGTCACACCATTTGTGTTTTATGGCATCCAGGGTCCATATGTCCAGTCCTCGGCATTGATAGCCCTCTGTATGTCAAGCCACAGCCTTGTCTTCATCTCTACAGGTGTGCTTAGTGATGGGAACCCATACAGGCGGTAGTAGTTCAGGGATAGGGAGGAGGGCTCACTAGATCACCAGGAATTTGTTTTAATATATGGGGGATAGGGATTTGAGGTTACATGCCTACTGTCTACTACTGGACATGGGAAGGGATCAGGTGGGAAAGGAACCACTAGTCACCAGGGCTGTTTTTTTAAATACACATTGGGTTGGTGGGTGGGGAGAGGGCTGCTTGCCACCAGGGTTGTGTTTTTAAAATACACATCGGGCAGGTGGATGATTGGGTGAGGAGAGGGAACTGCTAGCCACCAGGGTTTGGGTGTTTTAATACACATTGAGCATGCTGGTGATCTGCAATGGAGGGACCGCTAGCCACCAAAGATGATTATATTTATTTTGGTTAATCAGGCGGTGATCAGTGAGGCAACTGAGGTGGAGCTAGACACAAGGGATAAAATAGGTTGCAGGGCAGGCAGAATTCCCATGAAAGTTCAGAAATGGATTTCAAACTTTTGCATAAGCGAAAGTCAGCCTTTCACTTACAATCCTCCTGCGGAAGTTCTTTCACACATCTCTAGTTCATGGCAAGAGATGTCCTTAAAAGTTGTTCTCCACCCCAGCCCTCCACACCACATGCAAGCCTACTGGCAGGAAGTGGACTTGTTAACAATGAGTTCTGCTATCACCAGGACTTTTCACTCACTCCTTGCCAGCATATTGAAGTGACTGGCAGAAGGAAAAGTTGTCATTCAGCAGGGCACAGAATAAAATGGAATCACTTCCCTCCTCCCCATCAGAGGTGGGGTTAAATTGAGCAGGAATTCTCAAGAACTCAGTCCCTTCTCTTCTGACAAGTTTCTTCATTAAGTACTGTTGCAGAGTCCCACCTCCTAATGATAACATTTCCACCTCCAACAAATGTAGAGATTAGAGTTCCAATCCCCAAACATTGCCAATATAACCACTGCACCAGAGTGCAGACATAGCAACCATTTTTTTGGAGCATCTGTGAGTACCACCTGAGCCGCTGTTGCTGTTGTTTTGGGAAGGGCATGCAAGCATAAATACAGTTTCCAAGGCTCTGCAGTATTGTAAATAATATTACACTGTGTTAATTTAGTTTGCAGTTTCCTTGTTTAATTTTGTTCACCACAGGACAAATGCTACACTATATAATTTATTGTTTAATATATGATATGAAATTGTTCCTTTGCAATTCTCTCTGGAAGAACACAAGAACAATATGGAAACAGTGGTTGGATTAGCTAACAGGAAGCTGTGGACAGTATTTCAGGAACAAGGCTGCAGCAATTCATCCCCAGGCTGACATCCATTATGACTGGATTGGGTGGGTGGGACACCAGCTTGGCTCTCGGAATGGGGCTGCCTGCAGGGACCACCACACAGGGCAAACCACAAGGGTTTCTAGGCAGCAAAGGAGGTGTCTGTGGTGAAGGCTACTGCATGAAGTGAGGGTGCATAAGGGAGAACCATTGTAAAGAAAGGAGAAAGGGATCCTGTAGGAAAAGGATAAAAATCCTTGGAAGAAACAGATAAAATAAAGTTGGCATATTGTCTGAAAGTGAGTTTCTGGTTTCAAGCACAACAGTAGTATTGGCATCAGCAGAACACAATCACACATGTATTGCCCAAAACCCAAGTTTCTACACAACTGTTTTACAGGGCTTGCTTCACAGACACATGTATTGTATTAAATTTCTGATTTTCTTAAAATCAAAAGGTAGTATTTCAGCTCAGCTGGCTCACTATGATCTGATAGAATCCACCAGTGTTTTCACTGATCAAAATTTTACATGATCAGTAAACTGGATGAGACGGCAAAGGTTTTTTAATCGCAGTTTTTACCGATCTAAATTATACACGAGCAGTAAAATACAACATTAGACCTGCGATCTCTTTTTGTTATATTACACTGTTTTTACCAGTCATGCTTGATGAGTGATCTGTGGTATTTGAATTCAAACAGTGTCATCAATAAGTACATATTTCACCTTAATACGGCCAGTGCAATTATTACAGACTAGCAGTGAAGCACAGCCAATTATGTGGACAGCCATCGGATGGATGGAGGAGTTGCTGCTAGACACCGAAAAGACACTGAATGTGGGGATGGTGATTATTGGGTGGTGGGGTGCCACTAGACACCAGAGAAATGCAAACATAATACAGAGATGCTGGTCGAGGTGTGGTGGGTGCAAGTAGACACCAGAAAATGGAAAAAAAGTACAGGAATGGAGATCAGAGGGTTGGGGATGCTGCTAGACACCAGGGAACTTAAAACAAAATGCAGGGATGATGACTGGGGGTGAAGTGTGCCACTAGACACTAGGGAAAAGCAAATAAAAATATATGGGATGCCATCAGAGGGTGGGTGGGTGCCACTAGACACCAGGGAAATGGTTGCCCACTGCTTTCAGAGCAGACAGCAGCACAAGTTACAGCTGCTGCTCAGAACACAATAAAGTACAGCTCTTACAGATAGGTTATTGGTTGTCTGCCTAAGCTACATAACCTAGATTTTGGGGATCCCAGAAAATGTTTAACTGTTAATCTGTAAATAAACAAACACCAGAATTTAGCTGAATGGGTCCCGCTTATCTAGGTTCGGGTATTTGTATTTATTAAAATGCATAGCTGAATGGGTCCTGTTTATCTAGGTTTAGATATATATATATATATATATATATATATATATATATATATATATTTCGTAGAATACATAACTTAATTGTGATTTTGGTGTTTCTAACTCAAAACACTAAGAAGAAAATAGTGGACATCTCAAGTTTTTTGTTTTCAGCATGGCAAGGTAATTCTTTTAAAATCATGCAAATAACCACACACGATGTGTTTTGTTTTCCTTTTGTAGTAGGTTTTCTCTACATGTGAACAGTAAATTATGACCTTTTAACACTTGTGAACTTTTTATCTATCACACTTTTTCGGTCAAAGTTTGATGTTATCTCAAAAGTCATTATAATTCTGAAACTGTATACTTTTATGACACCAAATCATCCAAAATCACACCCTTGGCACAGGGCCCATCATCCCTGAGAAATTCATGAAGAAATTCCATACTGTCTAGGCTGCAGGTGAGAGCAAAAATACTCACTGTTAAGTATAGGAAAAAAAGTTTTTAACTTTTTGACCCTCTGTATCTCAAAACCATACAACTTGCCATCACAAAACATTTCTCATCTTGAGAGACTGACAGTCTGCCAGTGCACTCCAACTTTTGTGCTAATTCATGAAACCATGGCAAAGTTATTAAGGTGCAAACAAATAGGTTTAACATTGAACTGCCAACTCAAGCCAAACTATAGGGTGCTGCCGTACCCCAATAAAATGTTTCCAAAACTTTTCTAGTATTTCTATCTCTAGAGTCCCTTGGCAAGTAAAAATAAATGGCATATATTTGGCTGTAATTTAAAGGAAGAGTTAAGGTTCTCTCAGCTCCTCTTTTATTTGTATTATACTTGCAGGAGGGACATTGCCAAAAAATACGAGCAGGGTTCTCTTAGGTTTGGGAAGCCTTTCAAGCAGTGTGCCACATATAGCGGGGCATACTTATTTTGTTTGGTGGGGGTGCAAAAATACATTATAATGGTGCTGAGGTTGAGCGCTGGATGCCACACCTAGTGCGCACAGGTGACCAGGTTCAGGGGCGAACTAAGGTTGCGAGGTCAGCAGGGTGGAAGAGGATTGATTATCCATAGGACAGCTCTCGTCTCCCAGAGGGATGGGGTATAGTGACTAGTGTAGCCTGACACCTAGAGGAGGCTGGGTGTTGACACATCTGGTCCTGAAGATTGGGGTCAGAGGTGGGGCAGCCAGCAGGCACACTGTGTACAGACTACGTACATGGCATGCCTTGCTGGCATTGCATGCTCTACCTTTGTAGGAAGAAAAATGGAAAAGGGCACCCCAATTGTGAGTGGCTTGATGGCTGTCCAAGTATACCCATGCTGGCTCCATAAGAGGATCACCAGTATGGATCCAGACTTGGTGGGAGTTGGTCACCCCTGCCACCCCACCAGTGGGTAAGCCATGGGGTAATGGGTGATCACCCTCAGTAAGAGACCAGTTGGGCTGAGCAGCTGGAGATATGGATGTGAGGACACCAGGGCTGACCAGGGGCCCCAATGGAGTAGTAGGAAAAAAAACTTCTAATAGATTTCCATGAAAATTCCTTCCATATGTGTGAAGAGGTAGGGTAGTGGGAATAAGATGTGTAGCTGTCTCACTATTCAGTAGTTATAACAGAATTGATATAATTTGCCATTTCATCTAATATAGTCAGTAGAATAATGGCATAAGGTTTATAAGGATCACAATGGATGTTTGACAACATTTTGCCAAATGCTAGCAGCAAAACCGACGGGTCGACCACATTTGATGTTGGCTGCGGTTTCAGTCCTAATTAAGTGTTTTTCTATGGTGGGGCTTTGCCCCGAACATCACTTAGGATTATCATCTCTGAGTCGGAGCTGATTTGAGGGTACAGGACCCCCAACAGACAGTGTCAGGTTCCAGCGGGTTCCCTACAGTGGCATGGCGTTGTAGTCTCTGTAGGGGACCTCGCTGTTGAAAAGTCACTGTCAGTTAGGTATACCGGTTTATAATGCCTAATACAAGTGATAAATTAATGAATCCAGTTAAATAGCCTCCAGTAAATGTAAAAAAATAATGTGATTAGCTGAAGTATGGGTATATCAGGTGGGCATGCCCTCCTGCAGTTGTGGATATACCCCTTAAGCTGTATAAAGTGGAAAAGAGTCAGTGGTATCTTTTTTCTATTTTCTAACCCAAATACAAATCCCCAATAGAAAATATCAGCTAACTGGAAGGCAGTTACCCAGAGCAAATGTCATTGTTAGCCATTAACAGCTTGATTAAAATCGAAATGCTTTGTTGAGTTGCATCAGATTCATAATCACAAATGTATTATTTAAAACTGTGCATGCACACAGCTGCAACAGTTTGCAAGTGCAATTACTTACTACCTTACTGATGTCACAAGAAAACTTTTCTTGTTGTTTTAACATAGAGCAAAGGTTTGTATGCTCACTTGCCTCCATGGCAGATCCTGTTTGGCAGCACTTGTCACTTTTTATAAATGCCCCACAAGGAAAGGAAGGAATCATCAGATGCTCCTGATAGGCTAGCTTTGTGATGGCTTCCACTTCCTGATGTCTGACCATGTCCATATACTTCAGCATTTGAGAATCCCTTCATTTTCTTGGGGGCATTATAAAAGTGATAAGTGCTGCCAAACAGGAACAACCATGGAGGTAACTGAGTTTACAAATTCTTTGTCTGCATCACTGAAAAGGTGTACTGCTCTTTACATAGAATTCACGTGTACAAGACAGACAGCAACAAAGCAAAGCAAACCACCCAATCACTAATATGTTACTATGTTATTTGCTCCCACCAATGACCTGGGCTACAGACTCTTCTTGATCTACAGCTCTTCCCCTCGCCTTTCCTTACCATCATGATTGCCTTGTGCCTGTCACAGCCATTCTTGAACTCCACCATTGCCTTCTCCCCCACCACCTCTGATGGAAGGCTATTCCAAGAATCCACCTGTCCACCTTTCTGTGAAGAAATACTTCCTCACATCTCTCCTGAATCTACCCTTCCAGCTTCATATCATGTCCCTTGTTCTAGAGCACCTTTTGTCTAAATACTTCTCTCCTGTACCTTATTTACCCCTTTGAGGAATTTAAAATTTTGTATCATATTCCCTTCTCCCTCCTCTCTTCCAAGATGCACATGTTGAGGTCCTCCAGTCTGTCCTCATAGGGCTTTTAATGTAGTCTCTGCACCATCTTAGTTGGCCTCATCTTGACCCTTTCTACTCTGCTGCATCATTCCTGAGATATGGTCTACAGAACTGGACACAGTACCCAAGGTGGGATCTTGCCAGTGATCTATAAAGGGCAACACCACCTCCCTCCTCCTGCTGGTGATACCCTTTCTATGCACCCAGCATCCATTTAGCCCTCCTGACTGCCTTGTTACACTACCTGGCCATCTTTAGGTCATCTGATATGATTATCCCCAGGTCTGTTTCCTGCTTGGTTGTTGTCAATAACATGCCACCCATTTTGTTCTCTGCCTTTTGGTTTCTGTGCACCAGATGCATTATTTTGCACTCTTTTACATTAAATCCCAGCTGCCAGAGTCTGACCATTCCTCTAGTTTTTTCAGATCTCTGTTCATCTTTTCCACCCCCAGAGTGTCTACATTTCTGCAGATCTTTGTGTTATCTGCGAAGAGGTAGACCTTCCTTCAACTCCTGTGCAATGTCACATACAAAGACATTAAATAAGATGAGTCCAAGCACTGAGCTTGAGGTACCCCACTGGTCACCCTCCCTTCCTTGGAGCAAACTCCTTTAATCACCACCTTCTGTCACCTATCCCTAACCAATGTTTTACCCAGTTTACTACCTTGCTCCCAACACTAAGCTAAGCAGCTTGCTTACTAGTCTCCTATGTGGAATGGTGTCAAAACATCTTACTGAAATTTTTGTTGGCTATGTCCACTGCTCCTCCCTGATCTGATTTCTTGGGATCCAGTCAAAGAAGTCTATCAGATTTGTTTGGCATGAGCTCCACTTGTGAATCCATGCTGCCTCAGATTTTGTAACTTGCTAGATACAAGATATTCCACAGTTATTTTCTTCAGCAGTGTTTCTTTTAATTGTCCCACCTCTGATGTCAGGCTGACTGGCCTACTGTTGCCAGCCTTGTCACTGCTTCACCCTGTACCATTTTGTGAAGCAGGACTACATTTGTCCTCCTACAGTCCTCTGGAACCACTCCAGTTTCCAGTGATCTGTTAATAGGTCTGTCAGAGGTGACACCAGTACCTCTCTGAGCTGCTTCAACACCCATGGATGCACCCCATCCAGGCCCATAGTGTTGTCCACTTTCTGTTGAGTGGTGGTGACTTCAGGCCACTCTCCTTAGAAACAGGACTAGTGTCAACTTCCCTCTCAACAAAGCTTGTGTTGCTTTTTGCAGTTCCCCTTTCTCCATCCTCTGTGAACTCTGAGCAGAAGTATTTGTTCAAGAAGTCTACCTATTCCTGGTTACCCTCTGTACAGTCCTCTCTCCCTTTTAACTTTACACTTCCTCCCTTTGTCTTCCTTTTTCATTTACATACCTAAAATGTCTTGCTGCTTTTGATACTGCCTTGTCTATTCTCTTCTCTTCTCAGTTTGTACCTTTGTACTCCTTATTGCATTGCCTGCTTCCTCCTCCCTGCCCTCCTCCCTCTGAAACTCCTTGTACCTTCTGAATGCAACCTTTTTATCCTTTACCTTTTCTGCCTCCTCTTTTGAGAACCACAGTGGTCTCTTTTTCTCTTGTGTTTGCTCACTTCCTTGACCCAGAGGTTTGATGCCTTCACTACCCTTCACAGTTTGGCACACTGCTCCTCCATTCCACACAGGTCACCACCCCCATTAGGTCATCCCTGAGGCATTCAGCCATTTTCATAAAATGTACCCTTCTGAAGTCCAGGACAATTACTCATGAGTGGTTCAATTCTGCAGCTGTCTTTATGTTGAAGCACACCATAAGGTGACCACTGGTTCCCAGGTGGCTTCCCACCTTGATGTCTGCAATACTGTCCCTGTTAGTAAGAGGCAGGTCCAGTGTTGTCCCATGATGAGTGGGTTCACTGACTAGTTGCAGGGCATGAGGAGGAGCTAGATGTCATTGTCCATCTAGGGACACATTACCTGGAAGAGGATGCAGGGAGTCCATGATATGTCTGCTTCCTGCTGAAGCTGTGGATAGAAGGTTTCAGTCTACAGTCAGCAGATTGAAGTCCCCAACCAGTAGCACCTCCCCTTTCTGCCATCTTGCCAATGGCTTCTACCAGTACATTATCTAACTCCTTCCCTGTGCTGGAGATCTGTAGATCACGCTGGTAGGAATAGTGACTACATTCCCCATCTCCAGGGTGACCCATAGTACCTCTGCTCCCTTCCCCATGAATTCTCTGTGTCTCTGTTGTTTTATACATTCCCATAAAACACCATGTCCCCAGCTTTCCTCCCACTCTGTCCTTCCTGAACAGAATGTAGACTGGCATGGCCATGTGCCAGCCATGGTTTTCAGTGCACCATGACTCAGTAATAGACACTATATCCATATCAGACTTCACCATCATGGCCTCTAGGCAGGGCTGAATTGAGCAATCATTCAAATCCCATGGAACACAATACATTCATCAAAGTCAGATGGCATTTTGTTACCATAACATCACATTTACCTTCTTTTGATGGCTTTCTGCTTGAATCCTGAGGGTCAAATACAGTTTATGTTTTACAATCAATGTGTCACATACTGTGTAATACTTAGTATAGTGCAATCCACAATGATTTTATAAGCAATCCATGACATTGTCTCAGATCAACAAACTGCACTAAAAATTGTTTTATTAGATGTTTGCTATTGCAAACCCCATTGAAACTTCACCAATTACAGTTTACTCAAACTCCTTGACTAGCTGTTTTCATTTTGAACATGTTTGAACAACAGTACACTGAAATAAATTCTAAGCCCCATTCGTTTAGCTCCTCTGAACATATTCATTACTTTTGTGTTTTGTTAGCCAGCTTTCTCTATCATATTTCAGCACTGGAAATTCATTTAGGGATGTTAGTATTCTTCTGGTCTTCACAGTTAAGTTATCAAACCTTTGTGAAAATTTGCCTTCATTAAGGGCAAAGTTTATGGGGAAAAATTCTGCAAAGGTATCATTAGGCAAAGGGCTAACACCCCAGTGTCTGTGACACTGCTAACATATTCAGCTATGCCAGGTATAGTAGCTGCCTTGATAAAAAACAAATTAATAGTAAACTCTTCCCCCTACATTAGAGAACTCCATTTCTACCCCCTCCTGCCTGCTACATCACAAGTAAATGAAAATCTCACCTCTTCCACCACAAATCATTTAGCCACCTAAATCTCTCCAACATCTTACTGTTCTGGAAATGTTCTAATTACTGTGCAGTCCCTCTTCCCTCAAACCATGCAGTATTCCAACTCACACAATCCTCACGCCAAAGTCCAGATGTTAATTATTAACCCTTTTCCCAATCACACTTAGCACTCCAATTCTCCTCTTCTCCCCTCTTGGGTGGGCTGGCTTAAGCAAAGGCTGGTCTGGCTGTGGAGATGGCAACCAGCATAGCACCCTCACCCCACCTCAGCCAGCTACTGTCCGAATGAATGCAAGTGGATGGGAACTCAATGATACAATCATATGAAAGACTGGACAGAAAATAGATATTCACCCATCATGACTGCCCCTCATGTTTCAATGGTAAAACTTGTTTTACACTTTCTTTCATAAATATAGTCTTAGCTCCTTCTTAAATGTTGCTGACCCACTTGTGTACACCTCTCTTGGCTGAGAGGTGAGGTCTGTAGACTCTGGGGTGAGTTGGCCTGGATTCAGGGGACACCTTCCCCATGTAGGGATCATAAAGTCCACCACCAATGCTTCAGGGGTACCTAGAAGGATGGCCATCTGAACTGTGCTGGGCTCCAGGAGGGTAGGGTGAGGGTAAGGGAACACATTCTTCAGCCAGTACCACTGCAGAACACTATCTCTGCCCTGGCAGAATAGAACTGCAAGGTGAGGCACCTGCAGTAGTGGCAAAGGAGGATACTGGGATCCTTTAGAGCAGAGGCCAAAAGATGGGAGGAGGAGGAAGAGAAGGATGAAGCAACATCTGGTGGGGAACTCAATCATCAGAGGATAGTTTGTGAGTACCATAGGAGAAAAGGAGGAGGTGAGGTGCCTACCTTGTGCCTTAGCAAGGAGGGATAGGAGCAAATCCTTAGGATTGCTATGAGAGCAGGGCAGGGAGAAGCTGGATGTCATTGTCCAACTGGGGTCAAGTGAGCTAGCAGAAGTTGCAATTGGGGTGATGAAGGACAGGTTTATGAAGCTGCAGAGGGGTCTAAGCAGGTAGCATGCACAGTGGCATTCACCGAGGTGCTACTTGTGCTTGACTGGTTGGAGGAGAGGGCACATCACACTGCAGTCTTTAACAGCTGGTTGAAGGCATGGTACAGGGAGGAGGATAAAGCCCTGTAAAATATGGGATGGTCTCCATCCATCCAGGATGGAAATAGCAGCCCTGGGTGGAAGGTTTACATGCTACTTTGATGGGGATTTAAACCTACTAAAGGGAGAGATGGAAGAAATGAGGATGGCAATGAATTTCCCAGAAGATGGTGCAGTGGTGAAGAATAACCAAGGAAATCACATTTTAAGGAGCAGGGTAGTAGGGGCAAGGGGAAGGGATGGGAGGTCAAGTGATGAAACTAGTTCAAAGAAAAATACTAGGGAGGGTGGGCAGAGGGAAGATAAAATGGGAATGACAAAAGCAGAGAAAAAGAAGGGGTAGAGTGGACTCAGAAAGGGGAGCAAAGCAGGGGCAGGGAGGGATAACAAGAGTGAAGAGCCATATGCACCAATGCAAACATCCTAGGAAACAAAATTTCTGACCTTGAAGCTACCACTGCAGAAGCGTACCTGGATCTGGTGGTCATAGCAGACACATAGTACACTGTCTACCATACCTGGGAGGGCCACTTGGGATACACTACTTTCCAGAAGGATAGGGCTTGGAAGCTGGGGAGCCATTCTTTATGTAAACAAAGTTTTAAGGTCACGGAAACACAAGGATGTAGCAAGGAGGAGGAGGGTTGGAGGTTCTTTGGGATGGCATTAAGATGGGTCCAGTGACTCTATGAGCATGGGTCTGGTGTACAGGCAACCAACATGGGAGAAATTTGAAAGGGTTGAGGGAACCATAGACAAAATGGCAAGCAAAAAGAAAGTAATAATTATGGGGACTTTAATCTGCAAACGTCTACAGGAACATCCAGGCCTCAGTTACAACTAAGAGCAGGGTCATCCTAGACTCCTGCAAAGGACATTTCTCAAGCAGCTGTTTACAGATCCCACTAGAGATGGGGCAGTGCTGGATTTGGCACTCATAAACAGGGACATCATTGCAGACATCACAGTGGATAGGCACTTGGATACAAGCAGATATTGTACAGAGTGGTGTAACATAAGGATTAGGCACAGGACAAACCAAACTAGGACACGGTTCATTTACTTTAGGATAGCAGATTTTTAACAAACGAGAGACTGCCTTGAAAAAAACTTGAAGGGTGGAATAGCCATGGGAGGGTGAAGGCAAAATAGAATAGAATGAAAGAGGGAATAACTAAGATAATGGCAGGCTGTGTGAAAGGTAAAACAGAAGATTAAGAGGAGAAAGAGGCCACTGTGGTTCTCAAAGAAGGTGACTAGAGCAGCAAGGAGAAATAAACAGCTTTCAGGAGCTACAAGAAGTCCTAAATAGAGTCAGACAGGGAGGTATATCTGGAGATACAGAGAGAGGCAGGTAGGAGAGTTAGGGCAGCAAATGCTCTAAATAAGGTAAGGACTGTACATGGAGTAAGAAATAGAATACGACTTTCATCAAGTAGATGAGCAAAAGAGAAGGTAAGGGGTAGTAAAGTAAAGATGGAAGAGATGTTGAGGACTATTCAGAGGAAGACCAAGAAAAGGTAACATTTTAAATGATCACTTCTGCTCGTCTTCATAGTGAAAGGAGCAGACCATTATGCATTAACAGGCACTGAGGGGAGAGGTGGGAGGGCACAAGTCCATTTACAGAAGAGACAGTCTGTTGGTGGTTGAAGCCCTTAAGGACAATAAGGCATTGAGCCTCGATGGAATTCACCTAAGGGTACTTAAGAAACTGAGCACGGTGCTTGCCACATCTAGGCCAACATTATTTAGCACATCACTGGAGACAAGGGTGCTTCCAGAGGAGTGGAGAAGGGTGAATGTGGTCCTTCCGCACAAGAGTGGGAGCAAGGAGGAGACAAGCAATCACAGACCTGTCATTCTCACATCAGTGATGGGGAAATTAATAGGGTCCCTGCTGAAGGACAGACTAATGGAGTACCTGGAGACATATGGGTTGCAGCAGCACTGGCAGCATGGCTTCATAACGGTAGGTCATGTCAAAAAATCTCATAGATTTCTTTGACTGGTTAACTAGGAAGGTAGATAAGGGAGGGCAGTGGACATGGCCTAGCTTGTCTTCAGTAAGGACTTTGACACTTTAGCACACAGGAGTATAATAAAGAAATTTTGCAGATTGGGGTTGGGGAAGAAGTTGGTGAGCAGGGTATATAACTGTTTGAAACATAGGATGCAGAGGGTGGTGGTAAATGGCAGTCAGACAGAGGACAGAAATGCAATGCAGTACTGCAGGGCTCTGTACTGGGCCTGGTCTTCTTCAACCCCTAACAAAATGTGTCTATGTTATAGCTGTATTCAAGATCATTTACCATGTAATTATCCTAGCAGAATTCACTTTAACTCAGAACCCTTGTTAGTCCAAGTCTTTATTAGTGTCATTGCTGAGGAACTGGGAAGAAGGTCTCTCTCTCTCTCTCTCTTTCTCTCTCTCTCTCTCTCTCTCTCTCTCTCTCTCCTCTCTAGATGACACAAACATCTGCAACAGATTGGACACCCAGTAGGGGTAAAGAGAATGCAATGGGATCTGGGAAACTAGAAGAGTGGTCTAAGGAATGGCAGCTGTGTTTCAATACCAAAATAGTGCAATGTCATGCACCTAGGACAAGTAAACCCGGGGTTGTGTATAAGATGGAGGGGTTATCAAGCAGGAGAAACCTTGGAGTGATTTTATTTGATGATCACAAGCTGGCCAGGCAGTGCAACAGGGCAGTAGGCAAGGTGAATCAGATGCTGTGATGTGTAAGGAGGAGGATCTCTAGCAAGAGATGGGACATGGTGTTGCATCTGTATCGCTGAATTCTGAGACACCACTTGGAGTACTGTGCCCAGATCTGGAGGCCACAACTCCACAAGGACATCAACAGTGTCAGAGCGGTCCTGAGGAGAGCTACTGAAATTGTGCGGTAGGCACATGAGAAGCCATATGAGGAGATGTTACGGAAACTAAACGTGTACTCCCTGGAGGAGAGGAGAGGAGAGCAGGAGGGGACTTGATTGAGACCTATAAGTACATCACGAGGGTGAACAAAATGCAGGAGGGTAGTCTCTTTCACAGGAGGGAGAGAGATAGAACATGGAGGCATGCTATGAAGATTGTGGAGGGAGAGAGACGGTGGAAATCTTTCTTCATAGAAAGGTTATTTAATGCCTGAAACATCATGCCAGAAGAGGTGGTGGGTGAAGACAGTGGACAGATTCAAACATGCATGGGATAGGCACATGGGTATAATAACTAGAGGTAAGGAACAAGAGAGGAATACCTGTGACTAAATAGGGTCAGTGTGTAGTGTTAGGCAGGGAAAATGGGGCAAACTAGAATACCCTGTTGGTCCTTTTCTGCCAACAAATTCTATATTGCTGTGTTTAAATCTTTTCTGACTTATTACATTATTGAAGTGAATTCCAAATTCCCACCACATTCTATGAATAACAATATTTCCTCCATCTCCTTCGAATATTTCACAAAGTTACATGCACAAGTTAATAAATAGACATTGCAGTTTGAAACTGATCCAGCAGTGAGTGATTCTTTCTGTGTTCCAAACCTTTTCCCTTTCTGTGTGGACACTGGTCGAAGGCACTGGCATCCTTGGGAGTGGCCCCTGTTGCCTTTTTATTTTGGGGAATCTGGAGTGCTGGTTCAGGGACTGAGTGTTTGCTGAATTGGGTGGCTCAGGATATCAGGGTAACTTGTGCAAGAATTTACATACCCATGATGTCTTGCACTGGAAATGAGGCTTTAGTAGAGCTGTGTAGAATGAGAAAATTCAGAATTTTCAGAATTCTGACAGAACTCTGCAAAATTCTGTGAAATTCTGCATAATTTGCAGAATTTATAAAATGTATTAATTTGGTCATAACACAGCTGTCTATTGAGCTAGAGATCTGAAGGTCTGCATGATTACTTGCTGATACATGATCTAACAGTGTGCCTAATATAATGACATTAGGAGATGTTGTCTCAAACATATGGGTGCTCAAATTCTGTCATTTTATTTTTTGCTGGAACTTCATGAACGTTTTTGTCTGCATGTAACTTTGGAGCTAGAAACCTGAAACTAGGACCATACCTGTATATAAATGTAGTAATAACCTGTATAACTGCAAAATTGTATGTCATTGCAATGATTGTTTTCAAATTTATACTAAAATAACTAAAATCAAAATGTTGCCAAATGTTTGACTACCTTTATATCACAGGCCCTTTAAAGCTTGAAACCTAAAACTTGGTGCACAAACCCAAGTTATGTGTTCTCTAAATCGTGAAAATTAAATTTTGATAAAATGTCTTGCCACCCATCGCTCAGCTCCCTTTCAGTCTAGGACTCAGAAATTTTATAGGCTTGTGAATGCCATTAGTACCTGCATACTTGCCAAACTAGTTATTATTTTGATACAGACTTTGAAAATGAGACCAATATGACTGAAATTTTAAATTCAGCAAAATTCCATTAAAGGGCAGGATGATATAGAGTTTATGGACTTGACAGACGTGACAGAGGAAAGTGTGTTAAGTGAATTGGACTAACAAGGGTTCTGAGTTAAAGTAATTCTGCTAAGGGTTGTGCATTGCAGTATTTAAAATAATTACATGGTAAATGAGCTTGAATACAGCTAGAACATAGATACATTTTGTTAGGGGTTGGGCAGCATTTGTGCAGGGTGCAACATTACAGAGCTGTGCACTATAGTGTGGCCTAGTATTTAAATTTTGCCCAGCTTCTAACAGACTATAACTGGAGATACTTTGAGTTATCAGATCCAACTGTCGCTATTGTTCAGTCACAGTTAGGAAGAATAAAGGATGATATATAACAAAGAAATAAGAGGGAAAAGTTTATGTTCTTTTATTTTAATTCACAGGGACCTAATTCTACTTATGGTCTGAGAGCACATTCTTAGTATGTTGTTTACATTTTTGAGACCTAGGCTGGTATTTAGTATTTAACAGAATCTTTTTACTTGGTCTTTGGAATTTTAGAATATTAAACACTGTTTGAAAGGATAGAAGGGTTAACTATACTTAATTAATTTTAGGACATCTCCATACTCTGCTTCACTTGGGCATATGCTCTGATGGCCAAATAGAGGGCAGAGGGTGTTATGACATCTTAGAAATTATGAGTACATAAAGTGAGTGGTATGCACTTCCAAGTAGGTGACAAGGAAGAAGTATATAAGGGAACTTGCAATGAGTGGCAGTGATTCCTGTGATGTGAGCCATGTCACTCTGAAGTGCTAAGAGTTCAAGTTCATGGTCTTACTGTAAGAATAGAGGGACTTAGGACAAAGAGAGAAGAGAGTAGGAAACTGCTGATTTTCAGGTTTACAGTCCATACACATACAACATACTGGCCAACAAGATATGCATCAGCATGGATTCAGGGAAGGAAGGTCTTGTCTTACAGACTTGACTAGCTTCTTTGTGTCAGTTAGTAGGTCAATGTATCAAGGTGTCCCTGTGGATGTCCTGTATATGGATTTTCAAAAGCATTCAATTCTGTGTCACACAGGAAATTACTGCTCACATTGGAAGATGTAGGAATAGATTCTAGTATTGTTAAAGGGATTGCCTCGTGATTGTGTAATAGAAGGCAATGTGTTGCAGTTAGGGACCACTACTCAGATTGGGCTGAGGTAATGAGTGGGGTGCCTCAGGGCTTGATCCTGGGCCCAACACTCTTTAACATCTTTGTGACATCACTGGAATGTGGCGAGAATGTGTGGCTTAGTAAGTTTGCAGATTATGTTAAAATTGGGGCATTGGTCAATTCCAACACAGAAGCCAATAATTTAAAAAACAGATTGATTTGTTTGCAGGGTGAGCCATTAAAAGGTTTATTTTTTAACATCGACAAATGGAAAGTGATGTATTTTGATAAAAATAATATGAGGAATACTTCCTAAACACAACTGAGTTGAAAGAGACTAAGATACAAAAGATCTATGGGTGACAGTCAAAAATAACTTTGATGCCTCACTACAGTTCTCTGATTAGGCCCCATGTGGAGTACTGTGTGCTGCTCTGGGCACCACACAATAGAGCATCAATATTGAGACTTGAGGGTTTTGCATAGGAGGGCGACAAGAATGGTGTACAGTGCCAGAGATATGACTTATGGGGAGAGGTTGGAAAAGCTTAATATGTTCTGACTGTAGTATAGGAGACTAAGGGAGACCTTTGTCTGGTATATAAAGCATTTAACAACCCAGACTTGTGGGAATGCTTGGGATTGATAAAACGAGCATCAGATAGAAGTATTAGAGGACACAGTCTGAAGCTTAGAGGAGAAGGTTTTAGGGTAATGTTAGGAAACAATTGTTCAATCAGATGGTCCTCTCTGAATTGAATGACCTACCAGTGGAAACTGTGAAGAGTACTTCTATGGACCAGTTTAAAAGACTGCTAGCTGTACAAATGAAGGCAAAATAGTTGGATTTGTGGGGTTTTCAATATAAATTGTCAAGTCACAAAGGCAGATTGCTTAAACTCCTATGATACAGTATGGAAACACAGGTAGGAGGTTGGAAAGGCCAGCTGGTTTTCTGTGCGGATGTTTTGGTCAACCATTTTCCAGATGATGCTCTGGGAAGCTGGGAGATGCCCAGTATGCAGAAATGTCATATAATATTCCTCAGTGCAATTAGCTGTCTCAGTGATGAGGTGAAAATCTTTAGAAGCAACTCAATATGGGATCCACTGGAAGAAGCAAACCCACTACCTCAAAATACACCAGTGTCTGCACTGGGGTATGGGCTACAGTGGGGGTGACTATGGGGTAGAAAAGAACAAGACTGGAGGGGCATGGTTTGTGTCCTTGTAAGATGGTTGCCTGAACAGAGAGCTCTGCCTCAACTTGTTCAGATTATCCTTTGTTTGCCTCGCTATTCTAATTATTTTTGTATTTACTTTGCTTTCTAAGATGTTTTAGTTTCTATCCCTTGTTTAGTTATCAGTTTTGCGGACAGTCCACAGCTTATCCTATTGGTCCCATGTGCAACTTGACTCTCACTGGGCCTAGTTTGCAGTCGATCATGGAGGATCCCATGTAGCAGTTTGCTGCAGCCTCTACCCTGTCAACCTGCATCACCAATCAGGCTATGTCACTTGAGTATATAGGTATCTTGCTTGAAAATCTTGTAACTGAATTCAACTAAATTAATCTTTTGGTGGTGGCCACAGTGTCAGATACTCTGACTCTTAAGGACAAACTTAATGTTACCGAGAGCGACTAGCTGATCTAGATGACTCTCATCTAATTGCCTTATGGCACCTTAACGATCATAAGCTGCTATTTGTTCAGCTTTGTAAAAGAGTCCAAACACTGGACAACCATGGCTGGTGCAATCAGAGATGATGGAAGGCCATAATCATATTGCTTTTCTTACAAAATTCCTACACCCATCTTCTATCCCCACCTTACAAGGGCACTTGACAATTGAATGAGTTCATTGTGTTGGGAGACCTAGTCTAGACAAGCCACTGAGGCATAAACCCATTATAGCCTCCCTCCTGCATTTTGATGTTAGAAGTGCCTTTCTCCATGCTGCAGCTGGCAAAGGTAATCTTAACTGGAGAGGGACTAGTATCTTCCTTTAGACAGACTTCTTTGTGTGGATGTTATTCGGAAATGCCAGATGTACACCCTATCCACAATGTCTTTAGGAAAGCCGGGTTCCCCATCAGTTTGTTGGAATCACCAAGCTTGCGGTTGCTAGAGATGGTCACCAGCTTGTCTGCCTTAATTCACAGGCTACATAATCCCTCTTGCACTGTTACTGACCACAACTGAAATAGACGCCTCCCCAGTGCCTGTGGAGAGAGTTGGACCCATGACCCATCTCTCAACCATCCACTAGGTGGCACCTTCTCTCCAGTTCTCAGGGGTGATGCAATCTCCTGAACCCCCGAATGGTCAGGATACCACACCAGACCCCAAGGAGAGATTAACCAGAGAGTTTTGATATTTTGTCATGGGCACTCTGACCCAGCTATGCTTCCACATCAGGAACCTTCTTTACTCTCTGGTGCCCATCCACATCTTTGGACTAGACAGCCTTGCTCAGGATATTCTCCTTCCTGCTCCAGTCCTTCCTTTCCTCCTGCCAAGACTGCCTGGGATGACTTACTAGACCTCCCAGATCCTGACATGGACTGGATGACTGCTTCTGCTGTTTCTGAATCTCTGAAGGCTAGCTCTCAGCCACAGTCACCCATCTCCAACTTCAACATAGGAGCAGACATCAGGACAGCAACAGTAGTAACTTTTTCAAAGGCAGCTTCCTCAATTGTCACAGCTGCAGAGACTTCAGTCCCTGGAATGACTCCCTCATGAAGGACTTTGTGTCAACTTAGTTGAAGTGGTTTGTTTATTATAGGCTGTCACTGCTTAGCTGTATGTCCTGCTGGACATTTGGCTTTGGAACGGTTGTTTATCTTGGGTGCCCCTGCTCATTCTCTTCCTTTGCTTTTCTGTTTCCCTCTTTATGGTTTTCCTTATGTTTTCATGACTTTGGCTTCATCTTAGTTTTTGAACACATCTTGTTCTGTCCTTTCTTTCATATCTGTGTTGTGGTTCTTTCCCTTTTCCACTCTATGTTTCAGTATTTGTTTTGCTCATTTCTGCATTTTCATACAGATGATCTTTTGATCGTTTGCTGGTCCTATGAGCTCTTGCTTGCATTGTTTTGTTTTCTTTCTCTGTTCTTCGTAGTTTGATACTTTTCTGGGATCCCAAAATGATATGCTCACTAAGGTGTGAGACCTGGTCCCTTCAGGCATTTGTTTTTCTTTTCTCCTTTGTGAGAGGCTGGTTTGCTAGCATTCCTGTTGAGTTGTATTTTGAACAAAGGCTGAGAGGCTGAAGTGTGGAGATGTGACCTAAAGAGTTCCTGATTTTTTGTTTTTGCCCCACCTGGTACCCCTGTTTGCACAGTGTGGAGTACACAAGTGAAAATCCTCCTTCCCATGAGTGGCAGGGTATACACTCTGAATTTTTCTAGTTTTGCTATTAGCTTTCTTACCTTCACTTGTTGGGCATATATACATACATACACCAATTCAAAGATGGTTAGTGTTCTTATATTATTAAGGGATCCTTGCCCTTTGGTTAGTTGGGAATTGTTTTGTGTTTGTTCTATAGTTGTACTTCTTACATTTTAGGGACTTTTTCTTGTTCTTGTTCTGGCCTTTTATTGGTTGGCCCCATTATTTACATCATAGTACTTGAATATATCTCCTACATTTATCTATTTTCCTGTTGGTGCAGTATCTTGTATGTCGTAGCAGCACATTTTCGAGACTGACTTATAATTCATTTATTTTGGCTGATTGGTTGCCTTTCCTCTTCTTCTAATATGGCCTCCTGGAATGTTGATTCACCGGTGAGGCTGGTCTCCTGGAATATGAATAGGCTTAACCACTCAGTTAAGTGCAGAAAGGTGTTGTATATCTGAAGTCATTAAAAGCAGATATTGCTTTTCTTCTGGAGATACTCACCATGAAAACTGCAGTATTAGTGAAAAAGGGTGGCTTGGCCAACTGGTGCATAGTTCTGGTTCTAGTAAATCTAGAGACACCATGATACTAAATTGGCTTACTCTTCCCTGGAAAGTGGCACATACATTTATGGATAAGGAAAGTAGATGGGTTATTGCTAAAATTAGTCATCCTGGAGGATACCTGTGTTTGGCCTCAGTGCATGCTTCCAATTCAGCTCGCCTGGACTTATTTCACCTCTTAAGCCGGGCCGTAATGGATGTACACAGTGAGACCTATTGTCCCCTCCTGTTAGGGGGTGATCTTAATCTTGTCATAGATGCCTTCCTGGACAAATCTAAGGTCACCTCTGATATGCACCCTAAGTCAAAGGGCACACTAGTGGCCCTCATGTCTGACTGGGCCTGGTTGATGTTTGGAGAATTATTCACCCAACATATCGGAATTAGTCCTTCTACTCTGCATGCATGCTTGCTTTAGTCACCCTGACTACTGGTTGGTAAATGGCTTGATGGCCTCCACCATTTTTGACTCTTCTTATGGTCACATCTTAATTTCCGATCATGCCCCCATTATTTTATGCATGCAAGCTTCTACCTTGGACCTCCTTCCTTCCCCTTTGGCTTTGCAATCCCTTTGCTTCAGAACTCCGAATTTCACAAGTGGATTCATAATAAAGCTCAATTTTATTTTGACACCAACCAGATGGCAGATGCCCAAGCTGGCATAATCTGGGAAGCCTTTAAAGCTATTCTGCCATTCCACATTATTGCCTACTCTAATCACAAATGGAAGGAGAGAGGAGGAGGTCAGGAGTTGACACATAATCTGTCCTTGTTGGAGCAGCATTTTATGCAAACCCCTCCTGATTCTTCCCTGCAGGCTTCTATTTTGGGAACCAATACAAACTGAATACTCTCCTCTCATGCGAGGCTGGAGTGGCAGCTCATTAGGTGTGGTCAGTCCTTCTGGGATGCTGGCGAAAAGAACCGGCAGAAGGCTGAATCCCTGATCTCTGCCCTACATAAACCCTGATTGAGGTCTGCTGATACCTCCCCTGGGAGGTGAATGATACTATGTGACAGTTTTATGAATGGCTTTACTACTCTGATTCACCTCCTCTATGTTATCACACTTTTAATCCTTTTTGGTGACACCCTTACCTTCGCTCTCATCCACTCTACAGGACTAGCTGGAGGCTCCCCTTTTAGAAGCGGAACTTCACTCAACATCACAATCCCTAGCTAAGAACAAGGCCCAGATGGGATGGGATAACTGTGGATCTCTTCCAGCTGATGCCAGATTTAGATATCCTCCCATGCTTAGTTGTCTTGCAAGAGGGTATGGTGCTGCACAACTCCTACTGCTATGCAGGAGGCTGTAATAGATCTCCTTAGTAAACACTTGGGGATTTGCTGGACTTCACAGATTACCATCCCATTTCACTTATCTCCATGGACACTAAAATTTTGGCTAAAGCCCTTGCCCCTTGTCTTGAAACAGTTCCACCCTCAAAATGTGGCAGCATTATGGCACCGTGCCATTAGGGTGCCATTCAGCAATGTCGCCAACCACTGATTTTATACTCCCTTATGGGGGCTGTTCCCCTAACAATTTATACCAAATCCATAGGGTGAACCTTGAGGAGGGGTGGTGAATCCTGATTTTGGTGCCCTAATGACTGGTGCCCTAATGCTGACACCCTGAATACCTGCACTGTCTTGAAACAGTTTTAGACACCCTGATCCATCCCTCACAGGTGGGTTTCCAGAAAAGAAAGTCAGGGGCAAATCATCTACGTACCCTTCTCAATCTGAAAATCTATGCCAAAACTGATTCTCTTCCTGTGTCCACCCTGGTGATTTATGGAAAGCATTTGATTCTGTTCTGTGATGCTACATGTATAATGTCTTGGAGCATTATGGTTTTGGTCCCCATTTCCAGACCTGGATTCATATCTTATACCACCACCCATTGGCGGTGCTCCTCACCAATTGTACTATTTCTGCCAAGTTTGAACTACTTTGGGAAACATTCCAGGGTGCCCCTTTCACCCATATTATTAATTTTATTGGCTCCCGACCCATCACTACAGACTTCTGCCCACACCCAATATTAGTGAAATTCAAGGGGAATCTTTCCTATCTTGTGCATTCTTATGTGGATGATCTGCTCCTCACTTTGGAATCCCCATCACTTTCTCTCCCTCCTACATTTGCAGTCCTTGCCCAGTTAATGGTCCTTTCCAATCTGATGGTCAGCAGGTATAAGATGACTTTGGCTCCCTTAATTCTCTGTGTAATAACTTTTCATGTTCAGGGCTCCAGATTAAATGGACCAGGGATGTTTTAAATGCTTGGGGTTTATATTCCCACCAGGAGGGACAATCTTCTTCCTGAAAACTACAGCCCTTTTTCTCTCCTCCTTGAACTTGTACTACAAGGTTATCTTAAACTTGGGTTTCTTTGACTGTAAAGATTGTGGCCTGTCGTATATTTGCTCTCCAGAAATTGGCTTTCCTTATTTCATAATCTGCTGCATGTTATTCCTTCAGAATTTTGTGTTGGCTTGTTCCCTTGTTAGTAGATTTCTATAGGAGAATAAAATGCTCTGACGTAGCAAGGTTAACCTTCAAGCCCATTGGTCCGGGAGGTCTCGGCCTCCCCTGGTTTGAGGGCTATGCTTTGGCCTACTGGATGTTCCAGGCCTACTGGTGGTTTAAGCCTCCTTCCTCCAAAATGCCTGCCTGCCTGGGTCAGACTGGAGACAGCTGTTGCATGGGACCCCTGTCTCAGTTTACTGTTTGGCTATGGCACTTAGTGTCAGTTTTCATCCCATCCCATTATCGCTGCCGCCTCTAGGCCTGTGACTCTTGTATATCACTTACTGCATGCCCAACACTGCTAGGCTATCTTCCACAACTCTTGCATACCTTTAGCAAAACCTGCATATTCTTATAGGGGAAAATCAGTCTCCTGACCTACTTGGATGCAGGATAATCTTAATCTCATTGCAGACATCTCCATGTCATGCACTGATAAACTCCTTTTCTTTCAGCAGATACAGGAAAACACCCTACCAAAGTAGGACTTCGGTGATATTTACAACTTCACATGGCTATCTGAACTTATGAAAAGAAGCTGGCCTCTCCATCCCTTTGGAGCTGGCTCTCTCATATATATTGGACACCAAGCTCTAGAGGTTGGGTGGGTAGAACATACCACACTCTTTACAAAGTATTGTCATCTGCTCTTGATCAATGTAAAGCAAAGTGGGAGAGTGAGCTTAACTCAACTATTACAGGAATGAATGGCAAGTGGGAATCATCCTCAGCACAAATCCTGTTGCCGTGTTTGCAGTCAGCTGTTCTACTTTAAAATAATACACCATTGGTACAAAACCCTTCAAACCCTACTTGCTATTGCACTTTCAGCAGACTCTTCTTGTTGGTGCTGCTCCAGCCAGGGGCTGGCTTATTACATCTTTTGTGGAGCTGTCCATGCCTTGCTACTGTACATGGTGGAAGGCTGTCTTTTCCAGTTGTTCTAAAATTGTGCATGCACCCATTTTACTGCACCCTGAATTGGCCATCCTAGGTTTTCTTTCCA
Organism: Neoceratodus forsteri; assembly: GCA_016271365.2. Lineage (NCBI taxonomy): Eukaryota > Metazoa > Chordata > Ceratodontiformes > Ceratodontidae > Neoceratodus > Neoceratodus forsteri. The sequence continues at coordinate 797,950,780 of CM028131.1, forward strand.
GGTTGCCTCCCCAACATCTTTGGCTTATCATGGCAGTAATTGAAGCTAAATGGCTCCTTCTTCAATTGTGGAAACTCCTTTCTTCCCTTCGGTACTCTCCAGGCATTCAGCGCTATCTTGATTGGCACTTTTCAAAACATAGAAACATAGAATTTGATGGCAGATAAGGACTGTTTATCCCACCTAGTCTGCCCATTTCCTACCTAATGCAAAGGATGCAGATCCTAGTTAACAAACAGCCTACTTCCTCCTAACCCCCACTAGAATTGCCTTATGTCTCTACCATGCATTCTTTAATTCATCTACTGTTTTTGAGTCCACTACCTCCTCAGAAAGGCTGTTCCATGTATCCACAACCCTTTCCATGAAAAAATACTCCTTACATTACCTTTGAGCCATCCCCATCTATCTTCAAATTGTGCCCTTGCTCTTGCACATCTCTTTTTCTGAAAGATGCTACCATCTTGGACTCCCTTGATATACTCAAAGTTTCTATCATGTCCCCTTCTCCCTCTTCTCCTTGAGTGTATACATTTAAGCTTCTAATCTCTCTCTTCGAATGTCTTCTGGTGCAGACCCTGCACCATTTTAGTTGCTCTCCTTTGGACAGCCTCCATCCTGTCTATGTCCTTGTGGAGATGGGGTCACCAGAACTGGATGCAGGACTCAGATGGGGTCTCACCAACTGTCTGTACAAAGGGATAACAACTTCCTGTTTTCTACTGGTGATGCCTCTCCCTATGCATCCCAGTATCCCACCAGCTCTTCTTACTGCCTTCTCACATTGCTTGCCCACCTTCTCACATTGCTTGCCCACCCAAAGATTGACTTATGCATCCTTTGGGAGACAGGATGTTTTCAGTAATAAATGGGTTTCTATTCATAATTCTGATTTATGTTCAGGTCCCTTCCTCAATTCCATAATCTCCCATGCCCCTAACATGTCAGATATATGGTCTGCTGTCTTACCTGTTTTCTTTTATATGTCAGTCTCCACATTCTTAATATTTGGTGTTGCTCCTGCTTCTTTAAGGGTGTTTTATTCCACTGACCTTCTAAGTTGCATGTTTTGCTGTTACACATCATATTTTCTGTATTACATATGGTGTGTATACCATATTGTTTTTGATTACAATGTTCCACTTAGAGGTTAACTCCTGTACCTAGTTGTTTTTGTGCTGCTTCTTTGCCTTGTGTTGTTTAAAGGTTGTGCTGTTGGATTTGTTTATTTGTTGGAAATTCAATACACAGTCTCATGTTAAAAAAAAAAGAACAAGTCTGGAATAGGTGGATTCCCAGAGTTGCAACCCCTAACCAGTCATTTCACTGTACTGACAGTCAGTTTCAGATGACTAAACTGGCAAGAAAACAACAATTGATACATGTTGTGGGTGGCTTCATCCAGTGACAAATACTGTAGTTCAAGTAGAGGTAGGAGAAATGGCAAGAACATCCTAGTCCTTGAGGAGTACATAGTTAGATGGTCTGAAAGGCTAATGGGTAACTCAAAAGAGAATAGGTATCAACTTTGTGTATCCCAGGGTGACCACAGACAGGCTAATTTTCCAATTTGAGATACTGACCAAAGCAGGAATTGGGAAGATAGGCATTGTGATACACATACTGTAGGTACCAATGATTTGGTAAGGAGCAATATTGAAGAGGTGATGAGCAGATTCAACAAACTAAGTAATAATTTGAGAACCGTCACAGATATGGTAGCCTTCTTGGAGGTATTCCTGGTGCCATATGTAGGAAGGAAAGGAGCTGATATATAAAATAATGAAAGTCACTACACAGCTAAAGCATTTATGTGATGAAAAGGTGGTCTACTGATTGAAGACTGTAGACATTTCACAGATGACAGCTGATTCTTCACAAAGAATGACCTGCATCTGAACAGAAAGGGAGTGATTATGTTAGAATAGAGTCTAGATGTTACAATCAGCAGTTTTTTTATTTATGTAAAGGGAGGGCAGTGTTACAATACAGATGCATGCACAGATATACAAAGTGAACCAGAATGGCTCTCCCAGTACAAACTGGTCATGAGGAAAAGGAGAGTCAGGTGGAGGAAAAGGATGGAGGAAAACTGATCTTTGACAGGCACTAATAATAGGAAAACTAGAAGAGGCAGGAAGACCAAGTGGAAAGTGATGTATATGAACATAAGGAGTTTAGAGAATATAAACAAACAATGCATATTTGGACAAGCTGTACATGACAACGTATGCAGATCAGTTAGATATGCAGTAGTTCCAATAAGAGAAACATGGGTTAACCAGAAAAACAGCTGTGGCCTAAATATCTCATGCTATGTCCTATTTAGAAAGAACACAGAGAATACCAAGAGAAGGGAGTGACGTGTACAGTATGTTAAAGAGCCCATAAGAGTCTTGGAGGATAAATCCATTTTGGGAGCTGACTGAGGAGTTATTGTGGCTGAATGTGGTTGAAGAATATGGGAAAATATACAGGATAGGTGTAGTCAATTGGCCAGATGACTGACAAGAGATGAGGAACAAAATGGAAACTAGGAATGCAAGAAACCAAAAGGGCTGAGGTTTGTAGAGGTTATAAGGAACAGCCATCTCTCACAATGAGTGCAGGAGGCAAGCAGGAAGGAAAGCAGTCTTGGATCTCATAATATCAATCCAGGACACTATCAGGGATAACTTGATGAAGTATTAATGAGACAGATCAATTATAACACTTTGTAGTTCAACAGTGTACTGGATTCCCAGTAACTCAATTCTAGCACTGCGGTCCATGTGTTTATGCTAAGGAACTACAACTGGTTTAATATTCATATTGATATATTTATATTAATGATATAATTATATAGCAATAAGGGCAGAGTGTAGAGAGAGAAATAACCTATTGTTGGAGCAGCAGATAGTGCTCTGCACTGAGAATATAGTCTTCAATACCATAATTTCACTGTCCATATGCACCCTATCTTCACTGATGGTAAATTAACACAAGGGTCAAGAAAGAGGTGGTTCTGTTTATACTTTAGTTCAAATAGGATTTAAATAAATGAGGAACTATTTCATTTCATTTTCATTTTTATTTTTATACTTGTAAAATCAGATGAGCAAGGATTGCCTGTTTTCACTGGTGACAATTTCAATCTAAAAACAAAATAAAAAATAACAATACATTTAAGAGCAGACCATTCAATCCACTTAAAGTGCAGTTACAGAAGCAGATACATTCATGTTTTTGAATAAAGCCAGTATTTTAACCTTTTTTAAAGCACTGAATGAGATTACTCTCAACAATTTCTGTCAATATCTTGTTAAAAAAGTAGGTGCTCTAAATAATAGAGATCTTTGCCAAAAGTAGTCTTAAAAACGGATTTTAAAGTTGAATTTATGCTGGGACCTAGTAGATAATACCTTTCTTGCCCTTGGAAACATTAGAGAAGTGAACGGGGAAGAAGATTACATTTACTTTAAATAAAAAGTACCCATTTTGAAAAGAACTCGATCATCAAAAGATAAAGAATAAGACTGTTCATACAAATCAGAACAGTGAGATCAAAAGGGCAAATTTAGCCAAAATCTTAAGGTAAAATGATATATCACTCAAGTGAATTCAGAACATTACAACATGAGGAGGTATATGTCAGTATACCATAGTCCAATACCAGAAAAGGAAACTGTGGACTAAAATTTTTCTGGATTCGAGGGTCAAAAGAGACTTAATCTGATAAAGGATGCCCAACCATTGATGCAGGGTTTTCCTAAGTCTCTGAATATGGGGTTCAAAAGAAAACTGACTATCTAAAGTTATCCCTAAATATTTGAAGACCGCCAAGTTAAATTTCATTACCCTTTTATCATTAATTGAGGGAAAATTGGTATGTCTTTCTTATTACGAGAAAAAACATTACATTTATTTTTGTGAATTCAGCACCAAATTATTTAAAATAACCAGTCCTGCAGATGATCAAAATCAGTCTGGAGATGGGAAAGAGCAATCTCAGATCTGGGATTGATACAAAAATAACAGTGTCATCTGCATAAAGTGTCATCTCTGTATTAGTACAAATATTTGGGGCTAAGTTCATAAAAGTGAGAAAATGAGAGGCCCAAGGATTGAACCTGGGGTACACCACAAACTAAAGGGAGGGTCTGGGATGTAGATGAATCAATAATTCTTCTAAAAGGTCTATTACTTAAGAAACTTTGATACCACCCAATTGCATCACCAGAGAAGTGAAGGCCACAAAGAACACCCGGAGAAGTTCAAATTGACCAGGTTAAAAGCCTTGGTGGGGTCCACAAACAGTGCCTCCAGGTTGGTTCTCAATAATTTTGGGATGACAAGCCTTATGGTCCTAGTCTATATTGCATGGGAATTCCATATCTGGCAAAGTTCTTAAGGGATACAGGAGATGAGATTAGTACCAGAGCTCCTTTTGATGTAGTTAAGGGAAATACTTTGACAAGAAATAGCGGTGGCAGAAATGGTTTCTGGAGGGTTATAGCCAGTCACAGTCTTTTCTAATGTTCATTTTATTTTATTTTGTTTGTTAAGTGATACTGTGGGTTGTGAGTAAGGATGGATGGGACGAGTTGGAGGTTTTTTCAAGTAATATGCCACTACAAACTTTGGATGATGCCAGGATTTACCCATGCCTAGTGTGGTTTGGTCATGAGGCCACAGGCTGAGTGAGTAACCACATCAGAAGTGGGTAAACCTAGCATCACCCACATCCTGGACTGGCATATTACGATTATACAATGTCCTTTTACCACAGTAAAATAGTAAATAAAAGTTATTTTTGCATTTCAATTAATTTTTTTTCAATTTAAATTTCATTGAACTTATGTACAGAAACACATAATAACATAAATACAGCATGTGGCTAGTCAAGCACTAACATAAAAATTTCACATGACAAATACTGTCATAACCTCTGCTTCCATCCAACATAACAACTATGATAAACTTGAAACAAAGTGGCACATAAAAACAGAGCAAAGCAGTATAATAGTGAACAAATAACATGAGGGGAGTCATTTTAGGTAACTCTTTGTCACAATGTCCTCCTGAAAGAAAAGTACAGCAGTTTTACCAAACACCTCTCAATCAACCCCCTAAGCTGTAAATGCAAATGTACAAAGAATGCAACATAGCAAACCGTCATGACATAGATCTATATACCCTCTTGCTTGGCCAGTTTGTACTGGAAACAGGAACAGAACAACTACTAATCCTACATGATATAACAAAGAATATAATAACAAGCTTTAATTTATTTGTTAGTGTTTTTATTGCTCTGCCAGAAGAAGTAGTCCTTGGTTACTGGGTTGTGTTGATACTGCACATGTGCAGTATTGCTTTGTGCTTCCCAGCTCGGTACTTTTTGATGGTCAGGAAATGTTTAAATATCTGCCCAGGTTGCTTTTTTGACTGTGTCTTGGCTCCATTTTTCTTGTATGAGCAGGGACAGCCTTCAGTACTTGGGTTGTTTACTTTTGCCCTACAGAGGCACGGCTCCATTTTTTGCGTGTTCTGGGCATGCGCAGTAGCATACGTTGTTGCTACTGTTACAGCGAGTAATTTTTTGCCCTCTTCAGTATTGAACTGAGGAAAGTAAGGTGTCCATTTTTTTTTCTGCTGCATCTCGTCTTCCCAGAACACTATAGGTGACTAGAGTTACAGGGTGCTGAGCAGCAACAGACACTGCTTTCAATCGTGGAGCCTTGTGATTGACTACCGGGTGTTGCACTGTGATTGGTGGGAGAAGAGAGTGCTAAAAGGCATGAACAGGTACAGATTGACTGTTAAAAAAAGAAAAAGTGTCAGAAAGCTACTTTATTTAGGAATTGTTGTTTTTAGGTTTGTTAGCAGAGTCATACACACAGCAGTTGGTACACCAGTGTTTACAGGGTATCCAACATGGCGAATTCCGGGTTTATGTTTGGAGGTCAGAGTGTTTTTATGGCACATGAGGCTGGCTGGCACTTTTACCATAGGGTGATAGGATTTACATGTTGTAAATCGTGCCAGCCAGCCAATAGAGGTAGTGTTTTCTAAGCCATTGTATAATTATATTTATCAGGCTGTGTGGGTGACTGGGAGTAGGTGAGTGGGATGGATGTTGAGTGGTTTGGGATGAAGACACTGTATTTTAATATCATCCAGGCTGTGTGGGTGAGTGGGGAAGAAAGTGGGATGAATTCTGAGTGCACTGATGAAAGGAGGTAATGGTATTGTATTTTGGTTGGTGGACCGATGGAAGGAAGGAGGGAAAACATGTCAAAGAATAACAATGTGTACAAACTAGGAGGGCGTGTAAGCATTTGTTTTTTTAAATTCACCAACAATCCATGTGTCAGTTAAGTTTTGTTTGAAGCCAAAATCTTTGCAAAGCTTTGTAAAGTGAAAGTCAGCCACATTATCAGCAAAGTTCTACTTCACTGCATCTCTGTTTATGTGGCTCACCAGGATCTCCAATCTACTGCACAACAGTGACAGAAAATCTGATGTGACATTTGGGCCAGAGCCTGGGAGTACAAGGCTGGACAATCTGTAATTGCACTCATGCCTGTCTGTGAAAATAAATTACATGCAGCCTGGGAAGAACCATACCTAGTGCTAAAAGATGTTAATTACATGAATGATCTTGTTGAGTTGCCCAATAGAAGGCACAAGTGAGTGGTATATCACATAAACATGATGAACCTTACCATGACAGGAAAGACATAGATACATAGACAGTGTCGGCAGATAAGGGCCTATGGCCCACCCAGTCTGCCCATTTAAGTTTGTAAGTTCAGTTTATATTTTCCAGGAAGTCTGTTGCCCCTTACCCCTGACCTCCAGAATTCCTTTATGTCTATCCCATGCATTCTTAAATCCCGTGATTGTTTCAGCCCCACCACTTCCTCTGGCAGGGTGTTCCACTTGTCCACCACCCATTCTGTGAAGAAATTCTTCCTCACGCTTCCTCTGAATCATCCTCCTCCAACTTCATCCCATGCCTCTAGTCCTGGAACATGATCCTAAAGGTGTCACCATGGCTGAGATGGTAGCACATCCAACTCTGTTCAGGAAGATTATCAGTTCTAGTCCCTCACTGGAAGGGGATTGAGTGAATCGGGACAGTCGACTGACTGGGCTACTGAGGTTTGATTGAGATTACTTCTGTAATTGTATTTTACAGCTTTAAGGTTCTTTGAAGCTTTCATTTTGCACAGGTTAAGGGCATAATTGTTTATTTTGTCCTCAAGTTTGGGTGCAGGAGCTTTATACATTATTTGGATTCTACAGCTTATGGTTCCACTGAGTTGTTTTTTTACTCAGGGTAAGGGCATAATTGTTTATTTTGACCCTTATGTTTAGGTTCTTTTGAGATTTCTTTTAATCCAAGTTAAGGCCATATTTGTTTGCTTGGACAATTATTTTTAGGTGCGGGAGTCAGAATCCAGCCTTGCATTACCTGAAGGGAAGGCTGTAGTGCTGTGCAGTGCTCACTTCTGTGGACATTCTTTTATTTTCCTCTTCACCTTGTTTGTTTTGCAGGAGCAGGAAACCAGAGAGAAGAAACATACAAGGACAGCAGCATCAGGAGGTAGTGGTTGATGGGGTTCCTAGTTTGGCAGACACAGCTAACTGAATTTAAGCTGATTGTTTTGCAGGACAGAAGGCTAAGGCCTGCTCACCCAACCTCCCATCCCACCCACCCTGGGTTTCATAGGCCTTTAGAGGCATCCACAGGAAACACAGCAGACTTATACCAAGCACCATTAAAGGGGTCAAAGCACAGTTAAAGGAGTCAATCTGGTATACTAAGGGTAAGTCAGAGGGAAAACCTTCAATAGTACAATACTAAGGTTAAAGAAAGACAGAGCAGAGAAGGGAAGAGAAGTAAAGGAGGGAGGAGAGAAGGAAAAAATAAAACAGCAGGAGGGCTTACCTAGGATTAAAAGGGGTCAATGGCAGAGCATAATAGGAAAATTCAGTGAGTGGTGCAGTGCAGTAGATGCAGGGCTATAGTCTTCTGAAGGATGTTCTGGGTACTGTGGTGTTGCTGGATATGCAGGCACCTCTGTGGGTGGAGAGCAGAGGTTTCCAGTGTCCAGGCTAATCTGAGGGGTTTGCCCCAGGCACGGCAACACCAAGACAGCGATCCACATCACTGTCAGCAAAATCAACATTTTGCCGACAGGTCACTGTGTTGGTGTGCCCGAGACTGGGGCACACTGTCTCCCAGTTCTGCACCCTCCCCAATCAACCCTGACTGGAGTTGAGAATCCACAGATGAGGGGGCAGGGGCAAAGCCCCTGCATGGGGGGTTGGGGCAAAGACCCTGATAAAAATAATGGACCGAAGACATGCAGGAATCATGTAAACTGTAACTTGTGGTCAACATGATTCCTGTTGGCAAGATGCCGGTTGACAAAAGGGTTGTCGAACCAGCATTGTAGAGCTGCTGACAGATGTACTGGCAGCCTTTTCTCCCACCATGTCTGCAAACACTGCTGCAGCAGATGCCCAGGCAGAGGGCTGGCTGGATTATGGTGGGCTCAGGGAGGTTGATGGAGGGGGTCAGAGGCACATCCCCCATCCATTCCAACTTACAAACTCCTTTGCTGTCTTGGAGGAGCATCCAAGCCCCACAAGGGAACCCAAGGTTGAGACCAGGGAGGATGAGCGGGTCCTTCAGAAGGGAGACCCAGGGACAGGAAGTAGAGGACTCATGAGGAAGAGGAAGCTGTTCCTGATGGGGGACTCAATAATCTGAGGAATGGATCTAGGTATAGGTAGCAGGGAGGAGTGAGAGGTCAGGTGCTTTCCAGGAGGCACAGCTCAGGGGAGGGAGGAGGAGTGCAATCTGCAGGATTGCTACAGTGGTAGCAAGGAGGGGGACCTGGAGGTCATGGTCAATCTGGAGACAAATGATCTAGCCAGGGAGGAGGTAAGCATAGAACTGGTGCAGAAGGACATCAGTGGGTTGGGTAGGCACCTTGGAGAGGTAGCATGCTTCATAGTAGCTCTCAGAGGTGCTGCCAGTTCGCAGCAGTGGGAGGCTTGAAATCTCTAAATCAGCAAGTCCATTACTTGGTTGAGGGTCTGGTGCAGAGATGAAGTTTTGGCTTCATATGGACTGAGGACCCACCTGAGGATGGGGGCTTGTACAGGAGGATGGCCACCATCCATCAAGGAAGGGACTGTGGTCCTTAATGAAATGTTTGGATGCTTCCTTGCCAAGCATTTAAACTTGACGGGGGGCAGTTGGGAGCAGGGAGACAGGCAGCCCACCCCACATGTCAGAGTGGCTAGCAAGGTAGAACAGGAGGAAATGTTGTGACAGATATTCCTGAGCTCATTACAAGGGTAAAGCAGAAGAAGGAGACAAAAGAAAGAAACCATGGTCAGAAAGGGGGAACAGGAAGGCAAGGTAGATGTACAAGGGAACAGGCTGGGAAACATGGACTGATATTTCTGGCTTGTTACAAGTGATAAGGCAGTGTTAAAAAGGCAGCAGGAGAAAAACAGGGTAGGATGGAGGGAGCAGAAAGGCAAAGGTATAAATGCTAGGCACAGGCTGCAACACATGGACAGCTATGTAAGAAATACCTGTAGCCTGGGAAACAAAATCCTGAGTTGGCAGCCCTGATGGCACAGGTGACCTAGACATAGTGGCAATTACTGAGACATGGTACACTGGAAACCATGACTGGGAGGTAAATGTACCAGAGTACACTCCACACAGGATGGACAGGGAGGGTAAAATGGGAGGAGTGGCCCTCTACATCAGAGAAGGTATTAAAGCAACAGCAGTGAAGTGCAGACAGGGGAAGGCCAAGGCACTGTGGGGTCACATTTGAGCCAGGAAATGACACAGCAATTTAGATGGACTGATCTACAGGCTTCAGCACAGAGGAAGGAGGTAGATAGGGCAATAATGAAGGAAATACATGGATGACGGCATAAGGGGAGTACTGCTGCTGGATTATTTTAATATGCCAGATGTGGAATGGACAATCACTGCAGCTGCCTGAGCAAGGAGCTGAGACATCATAGAATCTTTGCAGGGGAAGGCCTCAGGAAGTTGGCTCAGGAGCCCACCAGGGACAAGGCAATTTTAGACCTTGTGCTGGCCAATTGAGACACGATAAAGGAAATCAGGGTGGATGGGCATCTAGGGTCCAGGGATCACCATACAGTGTGGTTCAATATGAGTAGTGTCACAAGAGAACCACATAAAGACAAGGGTCCTGGATTTCAAGAGGGTGAACTTTGCTAGGATGGGGAAATTGATCACTGAAGCCTGGCAAGAAGGAATCCAGGAGGAGGGTTTGAGGAGCAGTGGCACACTTAAAAGAACACAAAGTGGAGGCAACAAATTAGTGCATTAGGCTGAGTAACAAAGGAAAAAAGGAACAAACTACTATGGTTCACAAAGGAGGAGGCAGAGAAAGTGAGAGTCAAATGGGGGCTTTCAGAAAATACAAGGAGACTCAGAAGGATAAGGATAGGGTGGTGTACCTAGAGAGAGGGAGGCAGGGAAAGTTGTTAGGAGTGCAAAGGTGCAAACAGAGGAGAGATTAGCAGACAATAAGGGGAGGATGAGACATTTTATTGATACATTAGTGATAGAAGGAAGGCCAGGAGGCTGTAAAGCTCAAAGGGTAGGAAGGGATGTATTTAGAGGGTGACCTAGAAAAAGCATCAATACTGAAATGAAAACTTCTGTTCAGTATTAATGGTAGAGGACAGGGACAGAGATCACAACTTCGTAGCAGAAACAATGTGGGGAGAGAGGTAAACAGCAGTTCTTTTATAGAAGAGAGTGTCCTGGAGGAACTCATAAAGCTGAGGGTGGACAAAGTGATGGAACCAGATGAAATACACCCAGGATATTAAAGGAATTATGGGTGGTGCTAGTAGCACTGCTGGTGGCCTCTGTTTAGTGAGTCACTCTATACAGGAGTGGTTCCAGATGACTGGAAAGGAGCAAATGTAGTCCCTCTCTGCAATAATGGTAGCAGGGAGGAGGCAGGAAACTATAGGTCAGTCAGCCTCATCTCAGCAGTGGCTAATATTATGGAGGTGCTGCTTAAGGAAAGGATTGTGGAACACCTGGAAACCATGGGAGCATAGAATCCAAAGCAGCATGGATTCACAGCAGGAAGGTCATGTCAAATCTAATTGAATTTTTTAACTGGGTGACAAAGGAGGTGGATCAGGGAGGGATGGTGGATATTGCCTAACTCGATTTCAGCAAGGCCTTTGACACTGTACCACAGCAAAAGAATGATGAACAAGTTAGGTAGCCTGGGGTGGGGCACAAAGTGGAAAACTGGATTAGAAACTGGTTGAGGGACAGGAAGCAGAGGGTGGGAGTAAATGGGCTCAAATAAAGAATTTGCAGATGATACCAAGATCTGCAACAGAGTAGACACTCAAGAGGGGGTCAAACAAATAAGGAGGGATCTGGGAAAGCTGGAAAATGGTTCAAAGTGTGGCAATTAAAATATAATGCAAAGAAGTGCAAAATCATGCACCTGGGGCTAAGAAACCCTGCAGAGAGCTACATGATGTGGGGAAGTGTTGACAGTCATCAGGGAAGAAAAGGTTTTAGGATAATTATCTCAGATGACCTAAAGGTGGCCAAACAATGTGACTAGGCTGTGGGAGGGCTAATGGGATGCTGGGGTGCATAGGAAGGTTATCACTATCAGAAGAAGGGAGGTGGTGATGCCATTGTACAAAACACTGATGAGGCCTTATCTAGAATGCAGTGTTCAGTTCTGAAGGCCATGGCCTTGGCAAAGACATAGACAGGGTGGAAATGGTCCAGAGAAGGGTGACCAAGATGGTGCGGTGCTTGCATCAGAAAATATATGAGGGCAGATTAAAACACCTCAGTATGTATACACTGGAAGAGAGGAGGAACTGGGGAATATGACAGAGACTTTCAAGAATTTTAAAGGCTTGAGCAAAGTGCAGGTGGTGACATCTTCAGTACAAGAGATGTACAAGGATGAGGGGCATATATGAGATTGGAGGGGGCAGGATAAGGAAAGGTGAGAACATTTTTCTTCACAGAAAAGGTGGTAGATACTTGGAATAGCCAGCCCAAGAAGTTGTGAGCACTAACACAGTGGGGGATTCGAGCATGCATGGGATAGACATAAGGGAACCTTAGATGTGGTAGATTGGTGAAAGCCAATGACCAAGTAGAGCTGCAGCCGCTGATGCAGGTAGGGAATACATGCAGACTAGGTGGGCCTAGTGGTCCTTATCTGCTGTCAACTACTATGTTATTATGGATGGGGCTCATACCACAATCACTGGCACCTGAGTACAGTACTTGGGGGTGCTGTACTGTTAGTGTATGCAGCCCTTGATGAAACATTAAACCGAGGTCCTTTCTATGCATATTAGGTGTGGTACTGCTGGTTGTCCAGGTGGAAGTAAAAGAACCCAAGGCACTTTTTGCAAGAGTAGGGATTTTCCTCAGTGCTCTGACTAACATTCTCCATCCCATAAAACCATTTAATGCAATTATTCAAGGCTGTGTATGGGTGTATATATGCAAAATGGCTGCCACTTGACATTTGCAGTCACATCACCACCATTCTTTCTCAATGCCTATAAAGTGCTTTTGGATACAATGCATATGAAAAGCACTATATAGGTAAGTCTTTTTCTTTCTTCTTTCTTTTTCTGTCTTCTGCTTTCAATGTGTAGCTACCTAGATGAGGAAAATGTAAATGATCAAATAGTAAATCACCTCAAAGATGTTCAGGGAGGATCTTATGTGGATTCCATCTTCCATTCTAAACATCTAACACCAGAATATGTGGGACTGATGAGTAGGATGCTAGTCTTCTTGAACATGTTCACAAAAGAGCAGGGTAAACCACACAGAGAAACAATCCCCACTAAAGCAGTCAGCCTATAGAGTCTCTGAAGGTGTGAAGCATAATCCATACAGCTATTAACCTTATGATAGTCCACAGAGAAACTTGTTGCCTTATTCTATTTGGGAATCGTTCCTAAGAGAAAGGCCCATGGATTGGTAAATTTTATATGACTTGTACAGCCAGAACCTCCTTAAGCTTGTTCACTATAAAAGAAAACATGAAATAAGCACATTCAGAGGACAGATACTTACAAAGGCAGTAATTGTACAACAAAATGAATAATGGTCCAGTCTAAAAAGCTACTCACCACAGCTATGGTGCCCTTGGTAAAACAAACACATTCAAAGGCAGAAAACCATGGCAATCAACACACTTCAAAAGATTACTGCTTGGCACAAATTGATGCCCTGTGCTCTGCTTTTACCTATGTGCTGTTTTTTTAATATTTATTTGTGCTAGCAGTAATCTTTTCTGAATATGTTGAGTGTAATGGTTTTCTACCTTGAAAATAAATAAGGTACATGTGATGGGGAGCTGTGTGATATATCATTTATCTACAAGGGCTTTTGACCTTGGCTAACCACAAATGATATAAACCACCAGTGATATGCCTGAGGTCTGACCGCCAGAGGGCAGATAAATCATGTATCACAGAAGGTCTCCATCACATATTTCATTTATGCAAAAGGGCAGACCTTGTGTGTTTAATTTCGATAGTTTATATTGTTTATTTTTTTGTAAAAAGTTTTAGTTGACATTTCTTGCTGTTTCCTGTAGCCTGAGGTGTTAGCGAGAAATATGCAGTCGCTTATGGACACTGTAATGTTGAGACACCATGATGCTCCCAACATTTGTTTTCATTGATGGTCAGCTTGTTTTTGCATAGTTATAGTTGGAAATGGTGCTGCGCCTAAACGAGTCAGGCAGCAGGATTGCAGAGTGAAGGTTTCAGCTGTCCAAGAATGGCAGCTGTTTACAAGAAAATTGAATCATTCATTGTTTTCTTTTTTTAAATAAAAGTCATAGTTTTGTTGTTTGGTTGGCAGGATTAATGGTTGCTAGGTGTGATGGAGGTTAAGGAAAGTTGAAGGACATTTACAGCAAAAGAAAGGAGTTGCTGTAAGGAAGGTTCTTTTGGGGAAAGGAAACGGTTCTAGTGTTTCAATTATGGTGTGAGTTGAGGCCAGTTTTGCATTGGAAATGGAGTTGCACAGAGAATGTGAAATGACTGAGAGCGTAAAGACTGGCATGTGTAAGTGCAACACATAAACACACTACAGGAACACTTATGAGAAATTCAATTGTGGAAAAGTGAAGCGGGCTAAGGGAGATGACCATTCACTTGGTAAATAAATTGGTGTGACATAGGAATTGTATGAATAAATGTAAGATCTTGCATTTATTCACACAGTTGCTCTGATAAATGAGTTTATTTGTACCTTGGTTTTTCTACACTGTTTCATAAAGTGATTTATTCTCACAGACTGGACACTTACCCTTTGAGAGACTAAATACATCTGTTTTACAGAGGAGGAGTGTAGGTAGATGCTTGCTCTGTAAGAATATAGAAGCCAGCAGTTCCTGGGCCTCTCCTCAGTGCTGATTCCCAAAAATATGGGACTATGAGGTTCTGCATGGATTATCATATGCTTAATAGCTGTATAGTGTCTGATGTATGCCTGATGCCCAGATTGGATTAGTTCATAGAAAAGTTGGGCCATATACCTGCCAATGTATCCTGAACATATTATTCTGTGGGACCCACAGTACATACCAACTGGACATGGCTAATAACAGGTGCCCTTTATGCTAAGGGTTGGGAACTATAACTCATCCAGTTGTAAACAGACCTAATAAAATTCAGTCCCAAGCCACCTAATCACACCTCCATTGATTGGGGTCCTAGTCTCTCACCCCATTATATTACTGCATCTGGCACCCTTCTAGGTATATTTTGTGATCACTGTATCACCTTTTATGTAAGGAAGATAAATGTGTTGAAAGTCACTCCCAAAATTCCAACCATTAGGTCCTTTTGCAACTTGTGGTTAGAATCTTTCCTCTATGAACTATATATTATGGACTGGAGTCTGCTTATAACATCACAGATACAGATCATACATTGGATCAGTTTCTCTTGATATTTGGCTCACTTTTTTACTCTGATACATCTTTGAGGAAGTTGAGGTTGCATAGGGAGTTCTCCATGGAATCATTAGTGACCTTATTGATTTTTCCAACAAACAGAGAATGCCAACATGAAACACAAAACCTCTAACATTCTTTCAGACAGGCTCCTCTAACCTCTGCAAGAGTGCTAGTAAGAAAGCTAAGGCTGCCTATTAATCAAATACATTTTGTCTTGCTACTGGTGACCCCAGCACATTTTTGCAAAATGCCCATAGCCCATAACCTATAGCTCAATAAGCTTAAGCCTCTTGGTTTCTTGTAGCTATCAGTCCACTAGCAGCCTAGCTGACTACTAACACCTCCTTTGCCAATAACAAAGAAGATGTTTATTTTGAATTAAGACTACCTACCAACAATTTATAATCTAGCTCTAGTCCTGCTCTATGAAAACACAAGTGAGAAATTAATCTCCTTTTTATGTATATTAAATGCTTGTTGTGACTCTTTACTACTCTTACAACATGGCTGCCTATTTTAAGTGCCAGAGTGCTGATATGATACTGCTCCTTCTGAGTTCTAGAAGGTGGTCAGTGCCCATTTACCCCATCATCTCACCCCTCCCCGGTATGTAAAGTAAATAGCTCATTAGTGTCTGACCCACCAGCTGTAGCAGCAGTATTAAACCTCTACTATACCTCCTGCACCACCAAGCTACTGAAATCCCTCCTTCCTACCCATCACCCGTTCTACCCTCCACTGGTGTGCCCCATCCACCTCCCTCCCACCTCCCTTCTCTTTCATTACTGTAACCCCAAATGATGCCCTAAATGCCCTCTTCACCATCAACCCTCTAAAGGTGCCTCCCGATGGCCTCGACCCAAAACTCCTCTCCCTCTCTGCTCGACAATTGCCTACCCCTCATTAATCATAAATCTTTCATTCTCTACTGCCTCTTCATGGAAAAATTCAGTGGTCCTCCTCTACCCAAAGAGGGGTGACCCTCATCCCTGGCAACTATCGTGCCTCCATTTCTCTCTCCTACCTACCCCTTGCTAAGCTTCAAGAACACATTGTCGCCTCCCCAACTCACCTCTTTTCTATCTGACACCTCCTTTTCATCCATTTCCAGTCTGGTTTAGGAAAAACACTCAACCACCACCTCTCTTCTATGGCTCACAGACTCCATCCTAACCAGGATGGACAGCGCCACATTACCTCTGCCAATTTTGTTGGCTTTGCAGGCCTTTGACACCATATCTCACTCCCTTCTCCTCAACTCACTCCTGCAGCTGGCCTATCTCCTCCACCACAAACTAGTTCAAAGCCTACCTTATTGGCAGAACCCAGTCAGTTAAGATATTGGATGCCACTTCACCTGTCCTCCCAATTAGCACTGGCATCCCCAGGGCTCTGTATTAGGGCCCTCCTATTCTCCATCTTCTTAAATGATCTTCCTTCTGCTTGCTTCCCTCCAATTACTTTTTTATTTTGTTTTATTTTAGCCTTTATAACAGGGTAGGCCCACTAGGCACAAGTGCCTGTTTTCAGGGGTGACCTGGGAGCACTGGGTGGTTAAGAGACTTGCTCAGAGTCGCATAGTATGCAAGTGGAGGTTGTGAGACTCAAACTCAGGTCTGGTCTGCTGGATGTACCACGCCATTCACACCTCATTCATCTAACCTCTAGGCTACACTTCCAGCACACTATTTATTTATTTAGCTTTTGTTTACCGGGTAAGTACACTAGACAAGTTGTATGCCTATTTTCAGGAACGACCCGGAGAGTACAACAAGTATTACAGACAACATCATTATACCAGGTATTACAGACCACATCGTTACAGGTGAACAAGTGCAATATCGTAACTTAGTACAATGAGTGTTACAGACCTCATTGTAACAGCGTAGCAGGTGAACCGGTACAATACTGCAACTTAATACATTGAGTCAGCAGAGCATACAGACAGGAAAAGCAACAGCAAATATAAACAGACAAAGGTAAGGTACATAATGAGAAAGCAATCAGTAGCATTGAGCCTACAAGTAGCATAGGCAAGTACTTAGGAAGGGGACGGCTTGAGGTCAGCAATCATGTCGTTCGGTAAGTGTTCCATGTGGAGAGTGTGCTGAGAGGTCACAGTACCTAGGGCATGGAGCTGGGGTGGCTAAGGGCACGGCAATGCAAAGCCAGCTTTAGGTGCTCCCACAGGGATTTCCGGAGACACGGGTGGGAGGGGCGGAGCGAACCAGCTCAGGAAAGGAGTTCCAGAGCCTGGGAGCCCATATTGTGAAGTCCCTGTCCCCATAAGGGTGCAGGTTGGGGGTACTTTTAGTATCCCAGGACCATGGGACCTGAGGGAGTAGGAGGAGCGGTCAGCAGGAGAGGGCTGAGCCAGCTCCAAGGGGAGCCAGTACTGATCACCTTACTCACGAAGCACCCTAGTCCAAAGTTTAAGTGATTGGTCGGGGAAAGCCAACCAAGCTTGTCATAGAGTTCACAATGATGGTAAGGCGAAGTGTCAGGAGGAAACGACAAATATTGTTGCATTATACAACATATACATATGTATGTCATGATATAGTCCTGTATGCATCTGGTTCCTGTTCTGCTGAGGTTACAACTAGCTTAGAGCGAGACCTTGACAAGGTTCAGCTCTGGTTTGCTAACCATCAGCTTTTTCTCAATGCCAAGAAGACTATCTCCATGACCTTTGGCACAAGGCAGAGGCTCTGTAGGCTTCCCCTCCTACTAGCTTTCCACACCTTTAATGGGAATTTACTTGAGGACACATCCTCCTTCAGGTACTTAGGTGTTCAGTTGGAACAACACCTAAACTTCTCTGGACATATTGATGCCATCCAGAAAAACTGTGCCCCAAGGTTGGTGCCCTGTTCAGAAAATGTAGTTGCATCCCTCCTACGGCTAGGCAAGAAAATGTTCAGAAGATGATACTGCCAATTTTGACTACTGTAATGTAGTCTATGGTGCTGCTTCTAGTCCTCCTGGCCAAACTGGACACCCATTTCAATTCCTTCTGCTGCTTTGACCTGGATGCCCTCCCTTGCACTCACCACTGTGATCTTTTTTCATGTCCTATCCTTCCTCTCTTACAAATAGGTGACTCTCTCACTGTGCTAAATTCACTCAAGCACTGGTTAGCTGAGCTCCTCCTACCAAACCTCCTCCTTTATAACAAACCCCATCCTCCCATTCCCTTAGATCATCTGACTCCAGACCCTTGGTAGTCTCCCGAGATCCACCCTAATCAGCCAATCTGCTTCCTCTCACCGCCTCCCAGAAATTTAGAATTACTCCCTCAAATCCAGCACTCATCCTCTGCCTACCCATCAGCTCTGCCTCAAAATTACCTTGCGCTTGCTGTTCCAGCCATGTCCCTCCCTAATTCCTCCTATAAGCTTCATGGATACACCTTACCTCTACCATCACCTTCCTTTTAATCTATGCACCCTCACCCCCAAATTTCTAGCTCTCCACCCCTTCCCCAAACTGATTCCCTTACTGGCCTCCCTTGATCTCTCACAGAATATAAGGGATGCCAAATGCTCTTCATGGGTCCTTCTCCTACCCCCAGGGCTTGTATCCCTCATCTACACCCTCCTCCCACATCCCTCCACCTCACCCCTCACTCTCCTTTCACCCTTTTATTTAATGTAATTACTTGTTTACTTATTAACCCAGCACTTATTATTGTTAACTTTTCTTACATATTATGCACAACTCTGTTTTAACACTATTTGTAACACCTGCCTTGCAACTGTATGTTAATGTTGATCTTGTAACTTGAATGTAACTTGAACATGACTCTTCCCTTCCCCACCTAACTGCTCCCTCCTTTCCCCTCTCACTCTTTTCTTTTCTTTTCTTTTTCTTTTCTTTTCTTTTCTTTTCTTTTCTTTTACATAAGCACTTGTTTACTAATTAACCCGCACTTATTATTGACCACTCTTTCTACCTATTATGCACAACACTGTAGTACCACTGCTTATAACACCTGCCTTAGAACTGTATTTTAATGTTGATCTTGTAACTTGAATGTTTAATGTTTCACTCCTATTGTACTCCTTCTCCCAGGTCACACCAGGAGATGAGCAACTTGTCGCTCAGTGTGCCATCCTGGTGAAACATTTCAATAAATAAATAAAAATAATTATTCTTGTTCCAACTGAAGCTTTTAGAAATGCATGTATTAGCCAGGTGATCTTTTGCCCAACTTAGCAGAAAGTTATAATATATTTTATTGCATATTTTGAAATAGCCATATAAGGTGAGGGCACATGTGGTTACACAAATTGTTACACAATTGTTTATTATGCAGTAATATCAGTACCCTTAGAAATGTATAAAATGGGACAGCTTATCTAAAGCCTTGTAATAACTTAATATGTATTTCCATTTTAAGATTGCCACTTCAGAGATTTCTGGTTATGTTTTTGTGAAAAGAAAAAAAGTAATACAAAAGACAATATTTATTTCTAGTGTTGTACATCTGTAAATATGGTATCAATACACATCACAGAAATGGCATGTTTTGTTAATACAGTCCCCGACAATTGTGATATAACTGATTTCCTTGTAGAGCACCAGGAGATACAGTGTATGAAAAGTGCTCTATGAAACAGATATTTGTTTTATTCTGTGATGTGTATACTGTTCTATCTGGCCTGTGAGCAAAGAGCTTCTTGCACCTACTGACCTGATGAAGAAAGCCAAACTCTTGAAAAATAGGCTAAAAATGTTTAATGCTAGTCCAATAAGATGTTATCACCCATAACTTGATATTCATCATCTGCATCTTCAACTGACTAACATGACTGCAAAATGTCTTCATCTTAACAAGAGGAAAACAAAGCGGACCTGCATACTATATTGAAATTAGGTCTTGTCATCCAGGTAGCACAGCAGTAGTGCTGCACCTCAGCATGCCAATTCCTTGTTTAGGAATAGGATTGGGGTGCTTGGATGCTTGCCAAGGGAGGAGATTAAAGCACCCAACATCCCCCTCCCAATGGGAGGGTAACACTGCATCCCACTACTTGACTGGCATGT
Organism: Neoceratodus forsteri; assembly: GCA_016271365.2. NCBI lineage: Eukaryota > Metazoa > Chordata > Ceratodontiformes > Ceratodontidae > Neoceratodus > Neoceratodus forsteri. The sequence continues at coordinate 797,970,870 of CM028131.1, forward strand.
GGTGGAAGCCAGGTGGCAGCACTGTGGGAGCACACAGAAGATGTCTTGGACAGCCACCAGATGCCAGGCACACATGTGTGGCTCTGCATGTGAATTCACATCAATTCACTCCCACCCTTGGTTATAAAATCAGGAGCTGGAAAAAAGCTGTGCTCTGCCATTGATCTACCCCTCACTCCACCTGGCCATGCATGGCTGACATGGCACGCCACCCATCACTATCATGGTGCTCAGTAAGAAATGCAGAACAAGTAAGTCCATAAGAAAGTTACTGATAAGACTGGGGTGCAGTCAGGTAAGCCAGAAGATGAGACAAGTTGTGATTAAAAAGAGTAGTTCTTTAGTATCTCATTACTATTTAGTATTGCTTTGACTTGAGTATGAGAATAATTATAAACTTGGACTTGTTTTACCTTCTGGTGCCATTGTGCATAGCTGGTTCAAGGGACATAAGGTGGATGATATTAAAAGAATATGTTTGTTTATAATTTGTAAACTATAACAAGGGACTTACCTATGAATTATTTTTCTATTACAGGAAAAGGAAGATGACAAATCTGATGCCTCAAGTGCCCAGCAACAGAAAAGCCCCCAAGGACTAAGTGACACAGGCTATTCTTCTGATGGAATATCAAGTTCACTAGGGAAATTCCAGGTCTGATTCCAAGTGATGAGAAGGACTTGCTTAAAAAGCCTTCAAGAAATGATACAGTTTTCAGGAAAGTAGTCCACAAGTCCTTCGGACCTAGCTGTTAGAAAGCACTGTTCTTTCAATTTTGGAAGCCCAGGCAAATACAATTGCAAATGAAAAATCAGGGAAGAGCAAAGATATTTATGGGGTTTATGGTGAACAAACAAAGGACTCCATAGACCAAGGACCCTGCCTATAACTCCTGAGTCCTGTAGTTCTGATGAGGAAGACCTTGAAGATATTGAAGAAGAAGACGAGGAAGCTCTTGAAGAAGAATATCAGGAAAACACATCCCCTAGAAAAGGTCATAGAGGAAGCATTGATTCATTTGAAGACTTATCAGAAAGACAAAGACGTGATTCCTTAGATGATAGCAGTGAGAGTGAACGGCCACCTTTTCCACAAAGGAAACGACGGGCTAGTGTTGGCTCATCAAGTAGCGATGACTCTAAAAGGAAGATAGTCAAGGTTCTGGAGATGATGAAGACTTTATTCGAAACAGATTATTGAAATGAGTGCAGATGAAGATGCCTCAGGATCTGAAGAAGAGGACTATATTAGAAGTCAGATTAAAGAAATAAGTGGAGATGAGAGCTCAAAAAAGAAGAAGGAAAAACAAAAGGAAAAGGTTCTACTGTAAAATATAGGAGGTTTACAAGGAAAAGTGTTCCAAGTTATGATGATGATCAAGGAAGGGCCACTCATGGCATGATGAGGATGAAGAAACTTTGATGAAAGTCCAGAACCAAAATACAGGAAAGTAAAAGTCAAGATAATGAAGAGTTGTCTGTTACTAGTGGAGGAGGGCTTCACGTTCCAAGACAATAGAATTAAACAGTACTGTTGCAAATAAATATACTGAAGAATCAGACCAGAAGGTGAGCAAATTATATTTTGAAGAGGAGCCAGAGTTAGAGATGGAAAGCCTTACTGATTCTCCAGAAGATAGGTCAAGAGGTGAAGGATCATCTAGCTCCATGCATCCAGTTTTACTCCTGGTACATCACCTACATCAGTATCATCACTTGATGAAGATAGTGACAGTAGTCCTAGTCACAAAAAATGTCAGATGAGGGTAAACAGCAGCGGAAAGCAAGACACAGAGCACATGGTCCTAATCTGCCAACTATTGAAGATTCTTCAGAAGAAGAGGAACTATGTGAGGAGGAAGAACTCTTAGAGAACAAGAAAACAACGTGAACTAGATCAACAACAAAGAAAAGGTTCCAGTAAGAAATCTAAAGAGACAAGGATGAGCTGAGAGCTCAGAGGAGGAGGGAACGTCCAAAGACTCTCCCAGTAATCTTTCACCAATTGAAGATGCTTCACCAACAGAGGAATTACGCCAGGCTGCAGAGATGGAAGAGTTACACAGGTCATCCTGCTCTGAGTATTCACCAAGTATTGAATCAGAACCAGAAGGGTTTGAAATTAGTCCAGAAAAGATTAAGGAAGTGCAAAAGGATTACAAATTACCCACATCTGTCTCCTTATATTCTCCAACTGATGAAATTACTTTCAGCATCCTCAATGATGAGGTCACTGATGATCAAAAACCTTAAAAGTGCAGAAGAGGTATATGAAGAAATGATGGCAAAAGCAAAGCAGCATCAAAGTCAAAAAGACAAAGATGAAGTTTTGAAAAGAACCTTTATATGGAGGCATGCTTATAGAAGACTATATTTATGAGTCATTAGTAGAAGACGCATATAATGGAGCCCTGACAACAATTTTCTTATCACAGAACAAGAAATGAGTAATGAATTATTGCAGGAGACAAAAAGTAAATATAAGAGTCCAAATGAGATGTATGGGGAAATTTCACAGAAAACTGAAGATATAAATGTTTATCATATACAGTCTTCTGAGTCAGCATTCTATCAACAGGAACTTGAATCCAGTCAATATGTCATGCAAGAATTCCATGATATAGTTTTATCAGACAGCACTATATATTTTACAAAGGATGAAAACAGTTATTAGATGCAGATGCTGCCTATGAGGAGCTTATGAGAAGGCAAAGGACAGCGCTAACTCCTGGAATCAGCCCTACTCAGCCATCTCCTGAGTTAATTTGTCAGTCTGATGTTACACACACCACAGATACCGTTTCTTTTGTTGATAATACATCAGAATTCCCGCCCCCCATGTAGATGTCAATAAAACAGACTTAGTCACAATGTCATTAGGAGGACCTTCTGCCAGTACAATATTGTCTATACCTGATGTAAAGGTTACACAGCACTTTACAGCAGAGGAAGATATTGAGGATGAATACATAAGTGAATATGCCAGGGAATCCCAAGAGACATCATTAGCTGAAACATCGGTTTTGTAGAACTGAACCAATCATGTTAAGAAATGGTACAGTGCCAACAAGTGCAGTTTCTGGATATCTACAGCAGGTGTTTCGTCAACCACATATCTTCCTTGTGCTGAGGATTCAGCATCAGCTGCTGCAATGGATTTAACCACAGATGGCCTGATAAAGTCACTACTGCTACTGCCGTACCAGATGACATTTCAAAATGTATGGACTATGAAGTTATCAACTTACGATCCAAAAGCAATGAATATGTGAGTTTATCAGGAAGCATTATAACCCCTTTTGTGCCAGTCACTGCTACAGTAAGTGAACAATCTATACCTGCTTCTTCAGATAGTGCTGTAGCTTTTGATGTGGTTACTGCTATTGATAGAACTATTCCTTATACTCCAGCAACAACAAGCATTGCTCATGTTATTATCTCTGTACCCCAAAGTATGGATGCCTTTACAGATGTCAGCACATCCCTAATATCAGTGGCAGTAATAAAACCTGAACAATGTGTTTCTGAGGCTGATTCTGTTGTTGACTGTTCAAAACCACAAACATATGTGGTTGCCTCTATAACCAATGCAGGAGGGATTTCTGTTTCTGATGCTGATTATATGTCTGATAACCAGGTATTTCCTGATGTAAAACCTTTACCTGTTATGCAACCAACAGTAATTTCCACTATGTCTGCAACAGTTTCAACAGCTGTGACAACTACTGTTTCTAAACCACCTTCAACATCTTCAGCACCTCAATTACCTCTAAAGTGTTCTCATTTTTCAAAAGCTCTTCCTTAGAGTATAAAGAGCCACATGTCCAGTCTGTACCACCTCTCCTTCCTCCTCCTCCCCCTCCTCCTCCTCCTCCTCCACCACCATTACCACCTCCAACCCTGCCAAAACCTGCAATCTACCCAAAAAAGAAGGTACCTGTCAGTGTCCCCATGACAACTTCAGTCACAACTACAATAGCTGGCAGTGCTACCTCAGACCTCAGTACATCATTGAAAACTACTGTATCACCTGTCACCAAGGTTTACACTGCAATACCTCCCCAGTTCCTCCAAACCAGCCTCAATTCCAGCAGGACTGGTGTTTAGCCACAGACCAGGGATTCAAGTAAACCTCCAGTTGCTCCAAAACCAGATCATCTTCCTGTTACTGCTCACAAGCCAGCTGAAGCCAATTCCAAAACTCCAGCATTAACCACTGCCATGACTTTAAATTTGATCTCCCCAGCAGAATGTAATCTGATGTCCCCAACCTCACCATCTTCTCCGTATTCCAATAAATCATCACCAAGGCTTTCTAGATCTTGTCAGGAAACATATGTTGTAATCACATTGCCATCTGAACCTGGAACCCCAACAGATTTTATAACTAGTCAGTCATCATTTAGTCAAACTCTGGTATCATCTTCAAAGCAACTTACCTCACAAAGTCTGCTGTCAGCTTTGATGTTGCTCAATCTACCAATGCTCTAGAATTTGAAACTTTAAATGGGCATGGCACATCTATTTCAAGCACAATGCAAGCTGTATCCTCTGTTCCATATACACTAGAACCTGCATTTGTAACAGTACCAAGCTTTGTAACTCAGATAATGACAGCAGAGGTTAAAAGGACCACAGTTTCAGTAGTTCATGATGCAGTACATAGTACAGAGGTAACCAGTGTTGGTAAACTGTACCTCCTGAAATCACAGCTACAGAAAAGTATAAATATCAAGCAGATAGAAAATGCAGTATTCTTGTGATGTGATTGATCTCCGTACATTATCAAAGTTGGATGATGATTTTACAGATAAAGGCATGGATTTATCTGCATCGCTTGTAGATACAAAAGGCAACCTGTAGCAATTGATGGCATTGGACGGCAGATTAGTGCTGTCCAGCCAGCAATTGTGAATCTTAGTACTGGAACAATACCATTAACTTCTTTAGCAATGGTTACTGAGACCATAACTATTGTGACATGCTCAGCTTCTGTAGCATACAGTACAGCTACAGAGACCTCTGGCAGACCTTGGTCATGCAATGTCAGAACCACTGCAGCTGACAACATCCAAGTATACTGAACCTACAAGCCAGTCAACATATAATGTAAGAGAAGGTCTTGGAGTTACAAAAGTGAGTGATGAAATCCCTATAAACTTGTCCTTTGAATCCTCTAGTCATGCAGTTAATTATGGTAGCACCATGCCTGTCACATGTGCCCCTATTTGTGTAAGCAATGGATGGAATGATGTTTCCCCTTCGCTAGAAGAGTTGCAGAATGGTGCAGTGGACCTAAGTACTACAAAAACACATAAAACAGTGGCTAAAATGGATGACACCATAGGAGGCATTGTTACAACTGTTATAGAAGATGAGGAAAAACCTGTTGATCTTACTGCTGGGAGAAGAGCAGTGTGTTGTGATGTTGTGTATAAACTTCCATTTGGAACAAGTTGTACAGGACTACAGCCCACAACGCCTCTCCCTGAAGACCGTTTTGCTACAGAGATGACCACTATCAATATGCCCGTACAGGATCTTATGGTTACAGGGGACTAGGCAGTATGAAGCCTTCTATGTCTGATACTAATTTGGCAGATGCTGGGCTGTTTCTTTACAAAAGCAAGAACACTTTTGACTATTGCACTGGGGTGACAGATGCAGCAGTAGATCTTACATCTGGGAGGGTAACTGCAGGTCAGTATGGCATGGCAGCAGATCTTTCTATGAAATATAAATATCATGGCATGCTACCATATCAGGCTAATGTATGAGTAATATGTTCCTTTTGTTCTCCTCTTTTTTGGCTCTGGGACAATGGTTTTATTTGTTTTTTTTATTTTATTTGTTGTTTCCCACACAGGTGCAAGCATGTTCTGCATGTTTTAACTTGTCGATTGCTCCACATCTTTTAAAGTGTTAACCTGAAGATTTGCATGTGAGCATGTGTTTTAAAATCATCAAGATTGGATGTCTGTCACAACCTAAGAAACACTTTTTTGGGAATAAGCTATAACTGTGACCCTATAATTGCAGGTGAGGCAATGGACTACTCAAGCAAGACCACTGATCTCTATCCAGAAACACGGCAAGTGATATCAGGCATTGGGACTAGTGCTCCCAGTATTCTCAAGCAAGAATGGCTCCCTCTAGGGTCCCAGTATGGCACTGGAAGTGTTTTGCGATCATCTAATGGTGTTGTTTATTCATCTGTGGCAGCTCCTGTTCCATCTACTTTTGCCATTACTACACAACCGGGGTCAATTTTCAGTACAACAGTTAAGGATTTAGCTACTCTCTATACAAGTGATACAGTACCCTCTTTACCATCCCTGCAACAATGCCAGCCACTGCCCAGATCATACAATGTTTTGTCAACAGTGGCACATGATAATGACAACATATCCACTAGTCCAGAAGCTAGTTTACAAACTGTAACACTAGACACCATAGCTAGCATTCAGACTGGATTGATTCCTCCCTTTACAGTAGTCTCAGAAGCTTACCCAGCTTCAACAACTGAAGATGTGTCTATATCTGAGGAAAACAAACAGCAACAACTTGACATGGAGCGTGAGTTTCTTGAACTGGAGAAACTTAAGCAGCAGCGTTAGCTGAAGAATTAGAGGGGAACGACAAGAAATTCAAAGGTTCAGAGAACAAGAGGCACTATGGTTCAAAACGACTTGAGGAATTGCAGTCCATGAAGCAGCAGATCTTTTCCAGCAGGAGGAGGAGCCAGGCTCAGTACATGATGCAGCAAGAAACCATAGCACAACAGCAAATTCATCTTGAGCAAATTCAACAGCTACAGCAGCAGCTTCAGCAGCAACTTGATGAGCAAAAATTTGCCAGATATATCAATACAGCTATGATGCTTCAGGAACTTCATCTCCACAAACTTCTACAGATCAAGTCATTTTAGACAGTCAGTACACAACAGGTGAGAATGGTCAATACTGGACAGGGAAGGTGTAACCACAACAGCTTCAGCAGTTTTGGGAATTGAAGTACCCTCAAACCAAGCATGGTATACAGTTCAGTCAGATGGTGTAACACCATATTTCTCGACCTAGTATGCAAAGTTCTGTTTCAGAGATGTCTCTAAAAGACATTGAATTGATAGAGGACACTCAATTGAAAAGAGAAGTTCAATGCCTAGGTTACGTGATCAGTATAATGAGCTTGACGATCGTGTTGATGATGACCACAGATCTTATAAAAGATTGTAGACAGTGGTATACAGACTGATGATGAAGATGGAGCAGAGCTAAGTTACTCAGGTAGAAGAAGAAGGATGAAGAAGAGTGTTGATACAAGTGTACAGACTGATGATGAAGACCAAGAGGAATGGGACATGCCTAGCAGAACAAGAAGGAAGTCTCGTATGGGCAAATATAGTGATGGAGGCACTGATGTAGACAAGGCTAAGCACTTTTCAAAAGTATCAAGCATTGCAGTGCAGACTGTCTCAGAGATGTCTGTACAAACTGAGCCATTTGGTACTATAAGAACACCATCAGTAAGGGCTCGAATGGATGCCAAGGTAGAAATAATAAAGCATATTTCTGCTCCAGAAAAGACATATAAGAGAAAGCTTGGGCTGTCAAACTGAAACTGATTCGGATACACTAAGTCCTCAGTATTCAACAGCCACATCTCCACAGAAAGATAAAAACGCCCAACACCATTAGAAATAGGGTATTCATCTCACCTTCGTGCAGATTCCTCCATTGCAAGTAGCTCATCCCTCCCAAATCCCTAAGGTCCTTTATTCACCTATTTCACCTCTTTCAGCAAATAATGATTTAGAAACAGTCTTTGTACCCTACTGAAAAATCAACCAGTGGTGAAATTAGTCCACAGAAATTATTACCTCATGAAGTCTCCAAGGTTCCTCCACCCAGTCCAAAGTCAATGAAGGTAATGCAGCGGTCTATGTCTGATCCAAAGCCTCTGAGCCCAACAGCAGAAGAAAGCTCTAGGACACATTTGAGTACTCTGAGGGTTATATGGTAAGAGATTTGATGTTCCATTTTTCTATAATGTAACACACTATTAATAATACAACCTTTACTATATATTATGCTGATATGTATGTCATCATTTTTCAAAATGTACAGAATACCTCTGTTGAGTAAGCCTGTATAAATACTGCATATTGAACAGGAACACATATGAATATTTTCACCGCACCTTACTGAGTATACCCTTTTGGATCACACCTGAATATGGGGGCCTATTTCTCCAGTTTGCCTACCCTGTCAACAAAAGCAATAATTAAAGAGCTGCTGATGCCTCCAAACAAACTTTGAAAAATATGATATTTAAGTACAATCCAGCCTGCATTCCATATATATTTTATAGACTTCTCCTCCCATCATTTATTACTGAGGAAATTTGCATGAATACATGATCTTTATCCATTCGAGTTCTCTTATAGCTCATCTGCTCTCTAGCTTACTCCCTACTTAAAGTCATAATCCTCTGTTGTGACATCACAATATGTTGCCATGGAATAACTGTGATGTCACAAGCAGTGCATTATGACCTCAGGTAGGAGAAAATAACAGGAATGGATTAACTCTTCAGGAGCAAAGATCCTGTTTTATGCAAATTACCCCAGTAATAAATAATGGGAGGAGGAATACAGAACGAATGTAAAAAGAAGCTGAACTGTCTCTAAATATTATGTTTTGTTAAAGTTTTCCTGAAGGTGTCAGCTGCTCTTTAAGTAAAACAAAAACTAAGGGTTAATTCACTAAAAATACCACCAACAGCATAATCTGGATCATGTTCAGTCAGTTTCCATCTGGGACAAGGCTGAAAATAAGGAGTATTACCTCATCCTCCTTTCCAGGTAAAATAAATAAATAAATAAATAGTTAAAGGGATGATTTCCACCATTTTTAGACCAGAAAAATTAAACAAATTAGGAGAGGGATTTACAGAAGGATCTGAGATCAGCCTACGTCTCTGTGATTAAATTACAAATACAGTTATATCCAAAGTAGCTTAATTTACATCCACAAAATGAAGATCCATCATGTGTCTGATGCAAATTGCCAAAACAATCATTGTTTTGTTGCAAACAGATACAGTTTTGGAAGTGGCTGCACTGCTTCTGGACACAATTGGTTAGAAACAGGTACAGATGCAGCATGCATTTTACATACATACATACTGTACATGCAGAGAAAGAGACAGCAGAAATAGTCCATCTAGTCTGCTGTTAAATTGCAATATTGAAACCTATAATTTCATCATAGTCTACTGACTATATTCTTACTATTTCTAATTAGGATCCCTAGTCTTCTTTGTCTGTGACAGCACCTCTTGACCCCCAAGATTGTTCTCCTTATTGTATCTGATTAGACAATTTGTTTCAAATTGAATGCAGTTATTGAAACTAGATTGGGGCAGCTAATTAACACAGTGGTAGCAGTACCACTCATGATGCTGATCCAGGTTCTAAAAGTCAGTTGGTGACATGGGGGCTGCCAGTTGAAGAAGGATTGAGTATTGCAGAGTATGCTTCTTTCCTCTCAGGAGGGAGGGCAGCCTGTTTCATTGCTTGATTGTCACTTGGGCGACCACAGATGGCAATGAAATCTGGAGCAGCTAAGTGGATGGACAGACACTGGCAGATGATACACATGGTCGTGTGCTTGTGTCATATCCCCAGGTCAGTGTCTTAGATGGACAAAGGACAAGAAAATGGAGGAAACTGAAAGCCAAGGCCAGTATGAGGAGCAGCCCTCCACAAGCCCCACACCAGTGATGTGAATGACTGTCCCTAAACCAACTTCTTGTAGGCAGTTGGGGCCCTGCTGCCCTCAGTCATGAGGGAGACATGGGAAAGATAGGGACAGATGCCAGAGTAGTCAATGAAATGTAGGCTAATGGACCTGAGGGTAAGTCTAGATGGTGGCAGAGGCCTTCAAGACAGAGTAGAAACAGATAACCAAAAAGGAAAGAAAAGAAAATGCATATGATATTGTATGCATTTAAGTACTGAATTTGAGTATGATTATGCAAAACTGGTGGATCCATAATTGTTTCTCTGTATAATTTTGCATGTAAGTATTTCTTTGGAAAACAAATGCAGTAACAAAATAATACAGTATAAGTTTAATGAAAATTCAGTTAAATTGTAGGGGTTTATTTGCTGATTTGTAAGTTTTTGCAAAGACTGGTGCAATTAACTGTGACAGTTTGTTTCTAGGTGTGTCCTGGGGAGAAGGTTAGATGGACCTATTGTATTGACAGAGGGATTGTTGTCCAGGACACCAGGCTACTGTTACAATAAATGCCATAGGATCTTTAGCTTCCATCTGGAATAATTTTAATATGAACTTGTCATTAATATGTTCTCTGTACACTCACATAAGTCAGGATCCTTTAAACACTGAAATAGTAGAAAGAAAGTGCATAAAACATAATTTTAATTCACACCTACTGTACAGTGGAGTTAGCCATGGTGCAACAATCTTACCAAAATTTCTATTAGAAACATGCTTCAGAATACTGCAGAAATATAATGTAATGCAATGGCAATTTCTCCAATTTGTTATGCAGCTCCAAAAAGGAAAGTAATGCTCTGTAGTGCTGTTATTGAAAATCACCGAGTTACCAGCCCAATGCCAAACATCCAAAAGCAAAATAATGGTTCACACTTGAAAGAATTACTAAGGCTAGTTGTATGGAGAGAAAACCCCACTTATTTAAACAAACTGCTGTCCTAATAAATTTAGAACCTGGCAGCATGTCTTTCAAGAACATACAAAAGTGCAATAAGTGTTTTCCAGTGCAATACAAATCACAATGAGCAACTGTTGAGTATAACAAGACTGGCTAGAGCTGAAAGGGCTGAGGAATTTGGAGTAAAAATATTGTAAATTACAACAGTTAAAAGTGTGCATGTGCGTATGTAACATAGACTCATATGTGTATTGGTTTGTAATATTTTTCACCAGATTTTCAACATAGCCTTGTTATGACCCTGCCTCATGTAGGTGGGAAAACAAATGTTCAACTCATGGCTTAAACGTGTTTTGATGATAGACTGCAAAATCATCTTTGGGATGTAAAACACATTTTAGGCAGGAGTTTAAAAATGACAACTGTCACATTCATGAGGTGCTGTAATGAAATGGCTATGTTGAAAACATAGGGTAAAATATTGACAATTATCGAACTTATGAGCCTGCATTTGCAAAAATCAATGTAGGCTCAGAACTTTCCTGTTTTTAATGTTTTGCACCAAATTTTCAACATAGCCTTCTTATGACCCCACATCCTTAACAAGGGCAGAGAAGAGATTCAACTCTTGACAAATGGTGATTTCTTGCAGGACTGTGAAATCACCTTTGGGATGTAAAAAACATATTGGTCAGATATGAAAAATGACAGTTGTCACATTCACGAGGTGCTGTAAAGATATGGCTATGTGTAAATTTTGGTAAGAATAATGAAAATGACCAAGTTATAAGCCTTTATTTGCAAAGTTCTATATGGGCTAAGTAACTTGTTTTTTTTTATATTTTGCACCAAATTTTCAACATAGCCTGCTTATGACCCTACTTCATGAACAAGGCCAGAAACATTTTCTTTGAGTTTGAAAGGTGATTTCTCACAGGAATGTGAAATCACCTTTCGGGATAAAAAAACACATTTTGAACATGATTTGAAAATGACAGCTATCACAATCATGAGGAGATGTAAAGATATGGCTATGTTGTAAATTTAGGGTAAACACTTTGAAAAGTAGCAAAGTTATGAGCCTGTATTTGCAAAATTCAATGTAGGCTCATAACTGTTGTTTTCAGTATATTTCGTCAAATTTTCAAGATAGCCTTCTTATGATCCCGCCTCATGAACAAGGGCAGAGAAAATGTTCAACTCTTGCCAGAATGGTGATTTTGTGCAGGGACTTCAAAATCACCTTTGGAATAGATCTGCCTAATGCCAGTGACATTGAATATGAGGTGGGTACGAAAGAAGGTATGAAAATCTGGGCCACAAATATGTAAAAATGCCCAAGTAATGGCACTAAGATCAAAACCTTATTGAAATACATTGAACTGTATACTATACCTGTGTCTTCACTTTGTGGTCCAATTTTGAAGAGTGAAGACATGTCTGTGGTCCAGAGAAGATTATAGCATTGGACCCTGATGGGTAAGTAAGGGTTTGAGGGGTCTGGGGTGGTGGACGCTGAGTGGGAGAGTTGGGTGGAGGGTAAGGAATGGTTGTAAAAGACATCGATGGACTGTTTTTTTTTACAGGTGAAAAATTGAGAGATCAAAGATCCCCGATTATGACACTGGGGATTGGGCACCCCACTGTCAGAAAAAGACAGATGATCCCTAATCAGGACACTGCCCCCCAGTTTCACATTTATGTTTGTGGGGCATGTGGAGTGGTGGGTGCTGAAGGGAGGGTCAGGTGGGGAATTTTTATAATATTAAAAACTAAAATAAATAAATTCAATAGGCAGTCACAGTGGAACATGGCCCACTGCTGCGACCAAGATGGCTGCCAAATACTACTGCTCATGCATGACTGCCAGCGCATGTGCAGTAGAGTGCAGTGGCCATCTTGGACATTTCAGAGTGTGCTGTCTTCTGCTGTGACCACCAGTACTGTGAAATAGTGCAGTGCTGTGGTCCATAAGATTAACATGTGGACTGCTTCACGGACACAGAGGCAACTGTGACACAAGTCCAACATGTTGTTCTGTCAGAAACAATGCAGAGTACTCTTTCTTCTCATTGTAAGGGTCTACAGGGCTCCACCCACTGCAGCCCTAAAATACACTATTGTGGATCTGGCGAAATCACCTAGTGCATAGTTGTAAAGACAGTTTTATCAGTGCCCCGGCAATCTCTTTTTGAGCAAGATACCAGGCAAGCATTCAAGCCACATCCACAACATTATTTTTTATAGTGGACATTTGTTTTACTATTCTGTGCATTGCATTTGATAACACAAGTTTATTGCACTTTTTAGAAGGTCTTGAAAGACCTGCTACCATATTCTGAATTTAATTGGATTGCTGGATTTTAAATTACCAGATCCTTCTCAACATACTATTAGACTCAGTAATTCTTTTGAGTCTGAACCATTTTCCTTTTACTAATTTGTCATGCAGGAAAGTGTAACATTCTTGTCACAGAGCATTGCTTTCTGGCTGACTCCAATTTAAATTCTCAGTATTGGAGTTGTAAGTGTTAATATTAAAGAGTAAACTTACTGTGTTATCTGCTTCCAATACAAGCTGAAGGAAAACAACATGAAAAGAAACTGAGTAACAAAGCAGTTTGTAGAGAAACTATTAATTTAGGTACTGAAGCAGGATAAAAATGATTTTCATGACAAATCTTGGCTTGTGTATCTATTAGGGCTGTCCATTTCTTACTCCTACCTTTTCCTTCTGTTGTAAGTGTTAATATTAAAGAGTAAACTTACTGTGTTATCTGCTTCCAATACAAGCTGAAGGAAAACAACATGAAAAGAAACTGAGTAACAAAGCAGTTTGTAGAGAAACTATTAATTTAGGTACTGAAGCAGGATAAAATGATTTTCATGACAAATCTTGGCTTGTGTATCTATTAGGGCTGTCCATTTCTTACTCCTACCTTTTCCTTCTGTTGAAGAGATATGTGAAATCAACCATGGTGCAACACGCTATTCATAGTACTGCCACTAATACGTTGTGCAATACAACAGGAACAAAGTGTAACACATTGGTATTTACTGTACTCATATTTGTCATGCAGAAAAGTGTCACATGATTTTAAACAGGTGTTGCATCCTAGCTGACTCTGCTGTAGACATGAAACATCACTTCTTTTCTACTACAGTACTTAGTACCTGGATGTAAAAGTTTCTCTGCAAAACTACTTTGGATCACTCCAGGGCTGTGTCTCATTTTCTCTAACACTACACTGCCTACCTATGTCTGTGGATTTTGCACTTCCCAAAGGAATTTAATATTGATCAGTGAGAAGGATATCTATCATAGTACTGTACTACTGAATTAATACCTCTTTACAGGTTTTGTCTATTTCAACCTAATGTATGTAATTTAACATCATTTTCTGGTCAACATTTACATTAATATTTAATTTCTAACGTTTGTGGTCCTGATCTTTTAAAGAACACCTGGAAGGTTAAATCTGCTGAAAAAGTAGTTAAGATGTAAGAACTGTAAAATGTGTTTTGGCCATTTTTATGTGTTTTAGGTAGATACTGTAAATGTTGGCTATGAGAAATAACAAGATAAAGGATGCATACTTTTCCTTAACATGCACTTGGCATATACTGACGTAGTATGGTTTACTGAAAATGTATGCATTTTGATTTATTCATTCATTATAGTTATAATGCAAGTTCTCATTTTGTAGATTTACAAAATCTCCATCCCACAATGTTAGCAGCACTGTAAACTTTTTTAAAGGTATACTGACAATTAAAACTAAGATTTAATCCAGACAATTCTGTAAATGAAGAGCTCTATGTTGTGACTCTAGAGCACTTTTTGACCAGCTTATGTTTGACTGTCAAGATTGTTATTCCTTTCAGCAAGCATAGATCTCTGAGTCATCATTTCAAAGAAGTTTATGTAAGTACTATGACAACAGTAAGCTTCTTCCTTGAATGAAGTCCCTAGTCATTACTTAGAATATCCTTACAGCATTTCTTCTCCTTTATTCCTAGATAGATGCTAAGATTAGCACAAGAATCCAGCACTCACCACCTTGTAGAATAAATAACGCTGCTCTCAAATGTTATCCAAAACAGTGTAAACATTTTATTGCAGGTGCAAAGTTAAAAAGTGCCCATCTTGATGCATTTCAGAGACAAGCCCATTTATCAAAAGATGTGCACATTACACAACTAGACCATTTAAATACTAGTAGTGATATTATCAATAATGGACATGTGACTGTGATGTCATAACCATTTATTTCCATTATTTCTTTATTCTCCTTCCTCCGCTGTCCCAGTCTGACCAAGCACCCAGCCCCATCACCTAGCTCCCCAGGGACATGCCTTGGACCTGCGGTCCTGTGCCACAGGATTTGTAATGTGTTCCCAGCTACTGGTGTGGAGCCTGCAGGGTTCAGTCTTCATCCAGCCTCTGAGGGTTCTGTTTTTGCCTGGTTTTCACCACTTACTACCCCAGGACCTCGACCATTCATGGCAGAACATGCACAGGGAGGTGTGCATGTGCACCGGCACTGTGTGCACCCGATCTGCCTACCCAGCCTAATGCCAGCCCCTCCAGTGCTCTGATGCTACAAGTGAGCCTACACTCAGTGGCAGTCAAGAGACAGAGTGGCCTACCTCCCCAGTCTTCGGGAGAAGAGAGTGCCCTAGTGGCCACTCTGTCAGCTCCCAGCCCTCCTCCCAGCCAACCCCAGCAATCTATGCCTCGTTCCCAAACATGGGTCACTGGCATGGTGGGAGGTAAGGCACCCAGTGACTCACCCCTCCACCACTGGGTCGACTTGTCATAACCATTTAAAAAGACATAGCAACATCCTTTTAAATACATAAATACAATCTGTAACAGTACAAAATATTATTTACAATTTAAAACAATAAAATACATATTGCAGCTAAGTGCAAAAAATATTTTGATGCTGAATTCAAAGCCACCCATGAAGAAATGAGAATGAATCCAGTTTTTGACTGTCACCCTTAATTCTGGAAAATAAATCAATTCGTTTTAACTTGTACTTGATTATACCATTTTCAAAACATTCATATGTTAATGTGTGTATCATACCTAGAGAGTTTTGTGTCATTTTACATGGATTATGTTTAACCTGACAAGGAGTTGGGTTTAGAAAAAATCATGTCTAATGGTCAGCTGGCAGTTTATTAATAAAAGCCACCCCTGAATAGTAACTGCCCTCGTTTAGAAGCTGTGGCTCAAAATAGAAAACTGTAAAAGAATCCATGGCTTCTAAACAGTGAAATATGGTATTTAACATTGGTTTAGGTAATATTCAGATATTTCATCTTTTCAACCAGATTATTTTTGTAAAAGTTGTAATATCAAAACTGCCATAAGCCCCTAAGGTATAGATCCAAAATGCCTCCTTTTTAACAGAAGTTTGTCACCCCCACCGAGGGGTTTTGAAAACCTTATCAATAGCTCTAAACTTAAATTATGTTCTTCTCTGTTATTGGCAGTAATAATATTTAATGCTGTTGCATATACTTAATGTCCTGATTCACAATTGCACGACAATCTTCTCTAATCTTTACCTTGAATTTGCAGTTCATTTTACCTATGTAAAAACACCACATTTACAAAAAGCAGCATAAATCACAACATACCTTTCACAGTTTATAAATTGTCTTATATGATATTGTTTATTGTTACTGTATGTGTGTTTACAAATGAATTCCAGGTTGAGATCACTTAGCAGTAAACACATTTTAACAAGGATAACATCCAAAGTTAACATTTATTAGCCAAGATTTGCTCACTGGTTTCTTTTGCCTTCTATGTACCAGTTGATCCTTCAAGTTAGTAGCTCTTCTATATGCCATTTGTGGGGTGCCACATTTATGTCATTAAGTCCTACATCCTCCTTTAGCACGCTCCAGTTCCTTTTCAAAATTTGTTCAATAGAACCACTATGTGCATAAAAAGTGGTTAGAAAATTAAATCTATCATGGTTATTTGTTGTCCCTTCTTTCTGTATTAACAGATCCTCTCTTCTTGTATTTCTAACTCCCTGATTTGCCTCATGTATTAGCTGCTGTCCATATCACTTCTCAGTAAGCTGATTTGTCAAGTCTGTAGCTGCTTGATCATAAGTTTCTGTTCCACTACAGTATCATCTTAACCTAAGGAACTGCCCTTTAGGAATGTTTTTAAATCACATGCCTGGGGTGGCAGCTGGATGCCTGGAGCAGTCTACTGTGATAGGTTTCTTTTCTAAACATACTAATAGTTAAATTATCTTCCAAGTCATTCGTAATTTTCAGATCTAGAAAGTTGACTTCAGTAATCTGGTCTTAAATGAGAAGCGTAAATTTATGAGCATACGAGCATACAAAGAAGCCAGAAGAAGAAGGCCATTTGGTCTAGCTGGTCTGCTTGTATTGCAGGGTGCACAGCTTAAGCTACTGTCCCTGCCCTCTTATCCACCCTCCCATCCTCCCTACCTATGATGATTATCTTCCCCATTCCTATCCCAGCCACTCTTGAAGCTGCTCACTGTCTTCAACAAGACCACCCTTCTACCAGTGCATTCCAGGAGTCGACCACCATCTCAGTGAAGAAATGCTTCCTGACCTCTCTCCAAAACCTCCCTCCAGCTTAAGATTATGCCCTCATTTTATGTTTACCACTTAGCTTAAAGAGACCCTCCTTATCCACCTTATTTATCACTTTCAAGTACTTGTATGTCCCAATCATGTCCCTCTCTCCCTTTCCATCAGGGAGTATAGGTTCAGTGCCCTCAACCATTCCTCATATGCCTTACCATGCTGACCTACTATAATTTTTGTAGCTTCCTCTGGACCTTTTCCAGCAGGATAATGTCCTTTTGAGGTAGGGCACCAGTACTAAACTCCATATCTCGATGTGGCTTCACCAGCAACCTGCACAAGGATAGTATAACCTCCTATATCCTACTACTGATCCCCTAGCTATGCATCCCCACAACTTATTTGCCCTTGCTGCTGCCTTTTTGCACTGTGTGGAGTGCTTCAGGTCACTAATGATCATCAATTCCAGTTCTTTCCTCCTCTGATGCAGATACCTGAACTCCACCCAGGTAGTACTCCATCCTGGGATTCTTGGCTCTGATGTGCATAACCTTGCATTTCTTGGCATTGAAGCCGACTGCTAGCTCCTGGACTATCTCCCAGCTTTTCCAGGTCATCCTCTAGGTCCTGTATCCTTCAGCTGTGTCACTCTTCCACATAGCTTGGCGTTGTCTGTGAATAGGCACATTTTACCCTTAACGCCATCCCCAATTTGGGTTAGATTTATGTAAAATTAACACCTCAGAAGAATGAGTTCAGATTTCCTTCCCATATGACCTAACACATAATCGATAAGCAATACCATAGGTCTAGCTTGCTATAAAATAGGTTAACATCTGGATCTTTACCACATCCATCTCCCACCTACCCCCATATACAGTACATTTGTTAGACTAGGGGCAAAAGGAGCACTCATTGCTGTACCTTTCATCTGTAGGTAGGTGTTATCTAAAAAGGAAAAGGGGTTGCATTATAAAACAAATTCAGACAGTTTCACAAAGAATTCTGTGAGGGGTTCTGCTTTTTCATCCCTTGTATCAAATACATGGCAATTGTATCAAGAGCTTCCTGTTGGGGTATATTAGTATACAGGGACTCAGTGTCCATGGTTATTAAAAAATGAGTCCATGTGTACTTCTATGTCTCCCAGTACATTTAAAATATCTCTTGTGATTTTAAGGTAAGATCTCGAGCTTTCCACATAAGGCCATAGTAATAATCAATATACTGTGAGAGTGCCTCGATTAGTGAGGTGAGGTTGTTCTTGCAAGCCTAGCTTTCAGTAGTGAGGTCAGAATGTAGACTGGGTGGGTCTTGCTCTGGTATGGCAGTTGTGTATGTGAGGGAGCCGTATGCAGAAATATAGGTTTGAAAGCAGAGGCCCTATGTGAAGACTGTCTCTGACTTCTGAATCAGTTGGAGGACTGGCCAGAGCTTCACTCAGTTCAGGTTATCAGTAAACAAATTAAGGGCCACACCATGGGGACCCAGGAATCACTGTATTCAATCTTCCGAGGGCAGGAGGAGAGTAAGGAGCAGGAGAAGAAGGTGCGTTGTCACCAGGGCAAGACCATGAGGATGAGATTGCTCACTTTCCCTATGTGGAGTTCACAGGGTGAGACAGCATCACCTGCCCTACCTGCCAGGGCACTGGGCGTGTTCAAGCAGGTAGGATGAACGAGCTTTAGGCCCTTATTCCATATAGTGATCAAAGGTTACAGCCACAGAGAATGAAAGTCTATGTTCTCCTTTCAGTTTTGGTCTGTCTATTGGTGTCTATCCTTGCGGTGGTGTTCTTCTTTCCACGCTCTGTCCTCATAAACAGTGATGGCTTTGAAACGGCAACAGTCACCTTTGACAAGAACAACTCCAAAGTCTTCATTGCCCTAACGAGCATCCTAAACATCAGCAATAGCAATTTTTACTCTGTGTCGGTGGACAGCCTCTCCAGCCAGGTGTTTTACATGAACACAGTGATTGGATCAAAGCAGCTGAAAACCTGTCGGTGATTCGGCCTTTGAGTAAGAAACAGGTGAACTCACTGTCGGACGTGAGATCAGTGAGAACCTGAATTTTGTATATACCTTCTGCACAATGCCATCGGTCAGGGCGATAACATTGTGATCACCATGCGACTACTGTCAAGGTTTTGTACCTAAGAAACAAGGCTCAGAACTCACTGGAGGGCTTCAGTATGTTGACTGTGGAGCAAGTTACTCCAACATACAGAAAGTCCTTCTGAAGGCCAAAGCATTTTAAACACGAGCACGAAGCTGACTAGGTTTCTCTGTCTCTTACATCTTTTATTGTGATTCCGCTATACAATCGGCCTACCTTGTAGGAGATCAGTGATTTATGGACCTTTGGAAGTTTGTAAAAGGTAGATTTTACTGGATGGTCCACTACTAAAATAATCCTTTACCTTTTTGTTTATCAAACCTCTTTCAAGGTAGTCATCTACAAATTCATCAGCCTGGTTTTTGAAACCATACACTGGATCATAGTGTAACCTGTGATAAAATCGTGTATCATTTAATTGCTTTAAGCATTCACCAGTATAGTTTCCTGTGTTTTGAATAACAGTAATCCCACCCTTATTTGAAGGGTTTTTCTTCTCATTAGATTGTTATAATGTATAGTAATCGTGGTAGATTCTCAAAAACTGTTCTAATTCTTGTTCATGCAGTTCTTTAAATGTTAAAATA
Source organism: Neoceratodus forsteri (assembly GCA_016271365.2). Lineage (NCBI taxonomy): Eukaryota > Metazoa > Chordata > Ceratodontiformes > Ceratodontidae > Neoceratodus > Neoceratodus forsteri. The sequence continues at coordinate 797,990,873 of CM028131.1, forward strand.
GTTGCTAATTGTGGAGCGTAAGAGTTTGATGTCCCTTTAAATCTTTTTCTGTGCTTCTAGGTTGAGACTCTCCTATTAGATGTAGAAATCACTTCTGGATGTAATGTTTCATTAAGTTCAGCATTACGCTGAAGTTCTTTCCTTTAGAAAAAATGAGATCCAGCTTAAGTTACCACAAGCAATTTGCAAGTCCACATAGGTTTGAAACTTGTTTAATGGTGTGGTAGGGATCAATGACAGTTCCTTGTTTAATACATGTAGTTTCTTTCTTTGAGGATGCTACATGATAAGTTGATTACCTTTTGTATTGTCGATGATGAGGTTGAGCTCTTTGGGGTTTGAGTCTTGTCCTTGAGATTGTTGGGGTTTGTTGATTCCACTGTTGTTGTCACTGTTGATTTTGGTACTGATTATTTCCACCTCCTTCGCCTCCCCCACATCCTCTACTTCTTCTGTCCGTCCATTGGCTGTCTGTTTGGAACCCCTTGTCTGTTCTCCCAGTTGATATGTCTCAGTATTGGTGGGGTGGTTCTGGAGAGTAACAACTTTGTTGTAAAAATATTTATTGGTACCTTCCATCTCAGAACCACTCTGATCCATACTTAAATTAAATGAGATCCATCATTCTTCCTGTGAGATACCACGTTGCTGTTCTTTTCATCTAATTGTACACTCAATTAAGCTCATAATCATACAGGTCTCTTTTATTTTTTTTTTTTGCCACTTTGATCTCTTTTATCTGGTTTTACAATCTTTTCTTATAGTTTTTGATTTAGTGTATCAAAATCTGTATGCTCTTTAAAATTCAGCACTACAGTCTCAAATTTTTTAATCTGCTCATCTGCTAATTGAGCTGTTTTACCCTACTTAATAATCAATCTCATTAATTTGTTGGAAGCTTTGTGAGAAATGTCTCTCCACTTCTTCACAAATGTTTCTCATCTATTCCAAATGAAGGATTTTTTCAAATTGAATAAGCTTTATTTAGCACACCAAAAGAAGGAACAGTATTCCCAAATGACAGCGTTTTAAGTATTCTTAAACCCTGGGGGATCCTGAATGTTTGTAGATAATGCTTCTAGATTTACATGGTTCTAATATGTGACTGCTATGCCTAACTCCCTACCTTAGCAACTGCCCTCCTTGGGCACTCCCCATCAAAGCACTTCCCTACCACTCCATCTCCTCATCTGTGACAAATAAAGCTCCTGGCTGCTTGTACCCCCCATTGTTACCACTGTCCACCTCCCTCTCTCCCCTACCTGTATCCACCTAACAAGGCCTCTGGCTGCCTCTGCCAATCCATTTCCTGTCCTATGCTTTCCTCATCTCTCTCCTACACGTCCCACCTCCTTAGTTATAGCTTACTATGCCTGTAATGAAGACTTAGTCTGTTCTACTGTTGTTAAACAATGTATTTGCCTCCTATGTATATTTTGCCACCCTTACCTATGACGAGGAATCTTTGTCAAAGGGCTGTTTTTGTCAGAGGTATTGTAATCCTAGTATTAATCAATCAATCAATCAGTCAATAAATAATTCATCTTATGTGTTTTGGTAACCAGCTTTTCCAGTGTTTCAAAGTCTTCTTGTAATGATAGTGACACATCACTTTCAGGTGAGCTAGCTGCTGTTTTGGCATTTATCAGAAAGGGATTGGCTCTCACTGCTTCTCTCAGTAAATTGTTGACATTTCTTAATGGGACAGTCCTCTGTGTTTCACCCATAATGAGTGCCAGATCAGGTGTCCTTTCTAAGGACATATTTTCAGCGAAAAGTACTATAGCTATGCCCATATGTGGAAACAACCAAAGAACTGAAAAAATGGCACCTGCAAGTGTGGCTATCCTAAAATTTATCCCGCTATGGAGCATTAAGAGTCAAAATATGGGTTTCACATGGGATCCAATAATGGCTCATAACCTGTGCTTTGCCTCAAACAGACATTAATGTTATACATACTGGAGAAGCCACTCAGATGGGGTCCATAGGATAAAGATAATAGCCAAGATTAACACAACAATCCAGCACTCACCACATTGCAGAAAAAATAACAGTGCTCCGATTTTATTTAGTGACATAAATGGATCACCCCTAGAAATGGCATATAGAAGAGCTACCATTGTAATTTTAAAGGACCAACTGGTACATAGCAGTCAAATGAAACCAGTAAGCCAAACTTGGCAAAGAAATGTTAACTTTGATTTTTATCATTGTAAAAAATGTGCTACTGCAAAGTGATCTCAACCAGGAATTCATTTGTAAACCCACATAACAATAAACAATATCAGATAAGACAATTTATCAGCTGTGAAAGTTATGGTGTGACTCATGCTGTATTTTTACATAGGTAAAATGAAGCACCAGTTCAAGATAAGGGTCAGGGAAGATTTTGTGCAATTGCAAACCAGGACATAAAATATACAACAGCATTACATACTACGGTATCAAAAGTCGCACTGGAGAGGTGTGCTCATGACAAACATTGAAATCCATTCAGAAAAAAAATTGGACACTCACCAGCAAAATACAAATGGACTCGACCAGATAATGAAGAAACTTTTATTTCACAAAATTTAAAACCACCATGTGGTACTTGCTTTAAGTGTTTCAGATCAGAATCCCTTGGTTTCTTTCTTAAAAGCCTTTTGACAAAGGAACTAAGGGTTCTGAAACTCATAAAGCAAGTACCACACAGTGGTTTTCAATTTTCTGAAATGAAAGCTTTTCTTGATCTGGTCTAATCCATTTGTATTTTGCTCGTGAATGCCCAATTGTTTTGTGAATGGAGAATTACATACTGTTACTACTAATAACAGAAAAGAACATGAATTTAAGGTTAGAGTTATTGATAAAGTTTGCAAAAATCTCGGGGATTTGGACAATCTTCAGTTAAAATGGGAGGGTTTTGAGCTATACCTTAGGGGCTTGTAAGCAACAGGTATTAGTGACAATTTTGATATTACATCTTTTTAAAAAAAGCTGGTTGAAAAGATGAAATATCTGCATATTACCTGAACCAAAGTTAAATATGTGATACACACATTAATATATGAATGTTTTGAAAATGGTATAACAAGTACAAGTTAAAACTAATTGGTTGATTTCTTTTCCAGATTTTTTCCCTATTTACATTTTGTTACACCCCATGCCAGGGATGGGAGCTCTGCCCTAGAGCCACCAGTGAGCCCAACCACAGCAAACAACCCTGAGACCCCCACTGCTTGCCCGATGGTAGAGGCAGGAAGAGGCCCCAGAGCATAATCCAAGTCCAGGAAGGTGGCGTTGGACCAGTGGGATGGGGTGAGGCTTCATGAGGCTGCCTACCACCATTTTCTGGTTTTTGCTGACCCTCCCTCCCTCCCAGTGTACCACCATGCATGTGGGGCATGAGCATGCTGCAATTGCTGGCTGCTTGCCCTCCCAGCCTGTGCCACCCCCAGCCCCTACCAGAGGGCTGACCCGACAGATGGGACAACAATCCTCCCTCCCTGAGACAGGAGAGCAGTCCTTCAGATGCTTGATCCTTCTTCACCCTGCTAACCCATGATGGCCCATGCTCTTTTCCCCGAACATGGGTCGCCGCATGGACTGAGGTGTGGAGTCCAGCACCTCACCTCCAGTGCCACTGGGCTGGCATATTTTCTAAATTTAAAGGCAACAGTCAGAAATTGATTCATTTTCATTTCTTCAGGGATGGCTTTGAATTCAGCATCAAAATAGCTTTTTGCACTTAGCTGCAGTAATGTATTTTATTGTTTAAGATTGTAAATAATATTCCTATACTCTTATAGATTGTATTTATCAATTTAAAAGGATGTTGCTATGTCTTTTTAAACAATTATGACATCACAATCACATATCCATTATTGATAATGTCACTACTAGTATCTAAATGGTCTAGTTGTGTGATGTGCTTATCTTTTGATAAAGGGGCTTGTTTCCAAAATGCATCAAGATGGGCGCTTTGATGTTTGGCACTAGCAATAATGTTTAGCACCATTTTGGATAAAATTTGAGAGCAGTGTTATTTATTGCACAAGGTGGTGAGTGCTGGATTGTTGTGTTAATCTTGACTATTATCTTTATCCTAAACACTCCTGTCTGAGTGCAGCTGAGTGCAGCTTCTCCAGTATGTGTATACTCTAGATAGATGTTATGGATTAAATAATAGATACTAGATTCTTTGTTCATTTTACCACTTTGATGTTGTAAAGCAGCAGTTCATGTTTTATAAAAAGTCTGTCCTCATATTTTTATTTAGTTTTAGATTGTTCTTTGGTAGGAGATGTGGTTTATCTATTTTAAGTCAGTTATTCCTTTGGTTATCTGACCTGAAATAATTAAGGGTGCGCTCCATTGAATATGTTTTCCTTGAGCCTTCATCAGTATTTTAGCTGTTTTTGAATGCCCATTGTTTTCTTTCTTTGAAAAGGTGTACTGCAATGCAACAGGCAGTGTTCCATGACCATTTGGGTCACTGAGGACATCAGGTCTATTTCAAGAAAACAATACTAAAGTAGCAATATTGTGAATATAAAATGTGATGTCACAACATATAAATGATTTTTGAAACTTCAAAGCGAGAAGCAACTTTAAGGGCTGGAAAAAATGCATCAGGAAGTATGTTTTATTTTAACATGAAGTGCTGCTTTAATGAGCCTTACAAATTGATAGAAATTTGCAAATGATCTCTCTCTCAGGTTACAGCAGTCGATGCATCAGAATGTCTGCTGATGCAGCACCACAGAGTTGTTATTTGCTAACTCTAGAGTTCTGATTAGGACGGTGTGAAATTTTAAATATTAATGACAAAATTCCCACTAAACCAGCATTTTCATGGTCATGAAATTCTGTTAAAACAATTATACAATGTTGCAAATTTCTGATTTTGGATGCAAAACCCACGGATTCCAGACCAAGTACCTTTTGTGTTTTTTTTTCTGTGTGAATCCTGGAAAAATCTACAAGCCCCATGTGTAGAAATCTTCAGCAATTTTGTGAATTTGTAATGATTTTGCAGATTTGTTTGACAAAATTTGCAAATGCAGTCTACAAAGTTTGCTCATTTTATTGTTGATACACTGCATTAGAACATTAGGTTTTTGTCCTACTTTTAAACTTGTAGCTAGCTAGAATACAACAACTGAGTGAAGAGCTGCTCTGAATCGTAGTGTGGAACATTTCCTCAGATATGAAAATCCTGTTTTCTACCTCTCCATTAGGGATGCTAACACAATTTTGTCACCCCAGGACATATGCAGAATTGTTAACACCATGACAATCCTGCATGCTGAGTAGTGAACTGTAAAGACTAGGTTTAGATATAAGGACACCATGGGTAGGATATTCAGAAGGGTTGTGCATGGTGTAGCTCAGGTGTACCATGCACAAACCACTGATGTGCTCTGGTGCGATATTCAGAAGGGAAAGTGGGTGGCTGCAAATCCTGATGCTGGCTGGGTTTTCATCAATGTGTGTCTGGCGCCAAGTGGGGGCATGCCCATGCATACTCTGCACATCCCAATATTCAGCCCGGATGTGCTGTGCAGATGCAGGCACAACTCCTATCTGTGCCGCACTGATTTGAGCCACAAAAACAGGAGCAGCAGCTGGCCACCCACAGGTGAGCTGCCCGTGTGCAGGTGCAACGGCGACTGCCGTGTGGTGTACCGAGCTCTGGTGGCACTGTCCGTCTTGGTAGCACCCCGATCATGGGCATATGTTTCAAGACAATTCCAACATCCCTGGTGGTCCAGTGGACCACTTCCAGCCAGATCGCGGGCATAGGTTCCATGAAATAATAGTCAAATATCCCTCATGGTCCAGTGGCCGCTCACAGCCTGATATGCAGGCAGAAGTATAAATAAAGATTAAATCCCTTCCCTGGTGGTCCAGTGGACTGCTCGCAGCTGATCTCGGGCAGAAGTATAGATAAAGATTAATCGCTTCTCTGGTGGTCCAGTGGGCTGCTTGCAGCCTCATACATGGGAGTATAAAGTAATAGATATAACACCCATTCTGGTGGTTCAGCAGAACTCTCTCCTCACCCTCCCACAAGGCCCACCACCTCGCCTTCCCAGTCAGTGGTGTCTCCCCACCCACCGCCCAGTTGTCCCGGCCGACTCGATCGTGCATAGTACAGTTGTACACCCATTGATCTCATAGCAATGGGCATGCAGATCTGGCATTGAGCACAGTTCCAGATATGTGAATGATTCCATCTACATATCTGGACTATGTAGTACGGTATGATTCTGTATGCCCATTGGCCCACGCTGTGGACCAATGGGCGACAGTTGTACTGTACACAGTCAGTCAATGGGTGGCTGGTGGCTTTTTGCGGGTGGGGAGCTGCTGCCCACCACTGACTGGGGGAGCTTGGTGGCAGGCTCATGGAAGGTGGGGAGCGGGTACCGCTGGGACCACCAAAGATGGGTTGTAATCTTATTTTTATACTCTGCCTGCAATCGGACTGCAAGCGGTCCACTGGAACCACCAAGGAAGGGATTTAATCTTTTATTTACACTTCTGCCTGTGATTGAGCTGCAAGCGGTCCACTGGATCACAAGGGATATTGACTATTTCATGAAACCTATGCCCGCGATCGGGCTGCAAGCTGTCTACTGGACCACCAGGATATTGAATATGTTGTTTTGCAACCTATGCCAGTGATCGGGCATTGGGCACTTTGTCACTTGTGCAGGGGCGCCGGTCCCTGATGGCTGCAACCTGGCAGGGTGCCAGGCGCTTTGTCACCGGGATCAGTGCACCTGCATGCAATGAAGAGTAATGACATGCAATCGCCCCATTTGTGCCTTGCATACATTATGGCCCCATTTGCATGACCACCACTGAATATCACGGTTGATGCACCTAGTGCAATGGCACTTGTGCTAGCACATCCCCTGCCCCTCTCTGCCACTTGTGCTGATGCAGTGCCACTGCACCATATGCTATGCAGGTGGCCATGGAGCAATATTCAATGGTGCTGAGCCATGTCAGCAGCACCATTGAATATCACCCCTGTCAGCACCCCTGGCACATCCTAGTTGGCGCTGCACCCAGGCTTGCTCCACAGCCTGGCGCAGTCTGAATATCCCACCCCATGAGTTTACCGCCAACATCTGGGGCCATAGTCCACAAGTTGCAAAAGTTAACTGAGTTTGCTTACAACAGTTAACAAATACTTTTATAATTCATTTTTATTCAAGAAAAATGGATTCACCATTGAGTCAGAGACTCATTTAGAATGGTTTCCAATGGATCATTTCCAGGTGTGTCCTGGTGGGAGCACAGGGTAGTTAAGTGACTTGGTCAGGGTCATACATTTTATTTAAGTAGAGGTTGCAGGAATCTGACCCAGGTCTGCTGGATGCACCAAGCTTTTAAAAGGATGGAAAATTATTTTTAATTGTCAGGCTTTTTTTATAATATTCCTTGATTCAGAATGGGTATTCATAACACCAAATTTCCTATATTTAGGTGCACCTGAAGAAATGTTTTTGTGAAAACTGTATTTTGTATTGTTTTGTGTTTATTTTAATTATTTAAATATTTATTTATTTGTAACTTTTGACCAGGAAAGGCACGCTAAGATGTGACAGCTTGTTTCCAGGTATGTCCTGAGGGGTTGATTACTATACCTGTTTTACTGATGGGAGAATATTGGCCATGACACCAGAGAAACTGTCCTACTCTTCTTTTATTAGTGAATTGGTATCTTTAACTTCCACATGGACAGTGGCCAGAGAGGGCAGAAGGAACCTTGGCTTAATGTATCATTCGAAGGATGGTGCCTCAACAGTACAGTACCTCCTCATACTGCATAACAGTGTCAGTCATGGTATTATCCCATGTACCTGGTATGGTGTTAGAACCCACAACATTCTGATCTTCTGGCCCCACAAGTGAACATTCTACCTACTGAGCAACTGACACTGTATCACTGTTAATTTGCAACATTCTAGATGGCTCCTTTTAATGGAACAAATAATTCTGAGTTTTGCCTATGTCATGTTTTGTGTAACAGAACTCTGAACTCTGACTAGATCAACAGCTAATACTTAGCATTGTATATACAAACCATGACATGGCAAAACTCTAAAGTTCTGATTCCATGAAAGGAACTGTACAAAATGTTGTCCATAAAAAGAAACAATACACGAAACACCAAGGGCTGGATTTTCAAAGTGTGTTGCAAGCTTGCTCCAAGCCCTGTGCCCCAGCACTTAGGTTCTGGCACACTGTACCCTTTGTCATAACTGCAACTCCACCTATAATCTGTGGGAAGAAGCAGAAGTTTCTCAACTTTTACAGTAGCTTGTGCCAAATATCTGGTGCAAGCTCTGTAAAGGTCCCTGGCATTGCCACAACTAGACCACAAAAGTCGGTCTAACTTTTGTCAATTGGCACATGGGATAGAAAATCCTGATCACTGTCCAGGAGAATGCCACAAGCCCAGTGCACCATATCTTCAACACATCTGGGGCTTGTGGCATTCTTGCCTATTTGAAAATTAGCCACCTAGTTTTACCATCGGTGTTTATTTAGCTATAATTAACAATGTATCATTTGGAGGTATGAATTTCGTCTCTGTAAAAAGGACATTATAAGCAGCTGTCAATCAGCACAAATTTCATGTTTTTTTAGCAGGATTATGAAATTTGAAGAAACAAAAACAGAGATACAATTCTTGCATATATTTGATAAATTTCTTTAGAGAGAGAACTGAAAGTTTCGAGAATTCAAATTGTACTTTTGTGTCAGTCTCAAATACATACTGGATTCATCTGTTCATCTGTGTTACACTTAAAGAGCTCTTAAGAATAATGTGGAATCTTTACAAAATGGTAGAGTAACAATTATTTCTGCCGCAGACCACTCAAAACTTGAATCATCATCTTAATTTATATATAAATCCAGTCAAATTACAAATTTATTTATTTCAGTTGCAGATTAATATCTTTGAGACCAGGATGGCTCTTTACAAAGTTTCCATGTCCAAAGGCCGTAAGACAAAAATTACAAAAATAGATAGCATGAACAAATCAAGTAGACAATTAGGTACAAAGCTGATTAGCAAAACAAGTAGGCAGATACATCAACAATTATGGTTACATCGATTCAGACGTGCATTAAGGGCATTCTAATACAAAATACTCTAAAATATAAGATTGGCATCTGTAAATCAATCTGTTGCTAAGTGCAAAGTAATGAGAAGGTGGCAGCCAGAGAGGGCTTTGTATCAAAGGAGGAATTTGGAGTGAGGAAGGGGCTGGTGCAAAGAGCAAGGTATTATGAGTCAGCTGCCAGAGGGCTTTGTTATGAAGGAGGGCAGGAGAGAGGAGAGAAGGGAATAAGGAAAGGAGAAAGAGATGGAGGGAGGAAGGTCTCTAGAGGTGATGGTAGCCTGTGTTTAGGAATAACAATCACATTGGTTACTTTGGCCAGGATGATTTGCAAGTCTTTTTTTTTACTTTATTTATCCACTTCACACACAACCCTGGACTCTCTGAGATGGGGACACTCAGCTTACCACCATACTGCCCCATCGTAAACTCAGTTCTGACTCTTGATCGACCCAGCACCTCCAATATCCAGGCATCCGCACCCACCCTGAACCATCCTGTGTGGACATCCTTGGACCCGGGGAGCTTGAGGTCAGCAGGCATGCTCCACTGTTGGGTGTGGGGTTAGCTCCTGGACCCCATCATCACCTACCAGGGTCAGGTCAATTTTCCTTGTTCCAGTATCTCCCTGGGGCCTTGGGCATGCAATGGACTCCTGCATACTGTATGCACTCTCCCATGCACCCCGTGGGATGTACTGCCAAGGGCTCCAACTTGCAATGCTGCGGGTCTGTTCTGGTGTAGTGCTCTAGCAGCCTCTGCTAAGAGCCACCAGAGCATTGCCAGCAAAACCCCCTCCCGGGGAAAGGGAGAGCAGTCCAGTGGATGCTTGATCCTTTCCCAACCCTGCCAGCCCCCAACAACCTGGGCTCACTCCAGAACCCTGGTCGCCAGAGTGGTGCAAGGTGTGTGTCCAGTGCCTCAACCCTCAGTGCCACTGGGAAAGTCAAGCAGGTCTCTTTTAAAAGGGTCAGTTTTCATATGCTCCAGAATGGGAGCAGAGAATTCATTTTACCATGTGCACCAACAGTAGGAGACTGACCATTGTGCAAGGAGGTCCATTTGAAAGGCACTTGGAACACTCCCTTATCCTTTCTTCTAGTGACTTTTGAGGAGAGGTCATACTGGAACAAGGCAGTAGTAGATTCAGAGGTGAGACCTAGGATGGCTTTTTCACCAATCAGGCAAGCCTAATACCTGGCTCTGAGGTGCATCGGAACCAACCAGTAGTGGAGTAGAGAGTGCACATATGAGTAAGGTGTTTGTCTCGAAGAACCAGGTGGCAAGTGTTGTTCATTAGTAGTTTCACACATTTAGAGATGTTTCAATAGTAGCACTGTAAATGACTAGTCTGTAGCTTATGATAGACAGTATTAAGCTACGAGTGACTAGGCTGAGAGCCTCAGGGTCATGGCTTGCTTGTACGATGAAGGATGCCGAGTTTAACATTAGCAGATTTGATAACGTGGTCTATATGGTGTGTGAAGGAGATGGTGTCATCTCAGTGAATTCAGGTATTTGAAGGTTGAGACCTGTTCAATGTCATCTCCTCTTTGGCTTAGGATACATAGGGTTCAGCATTCTTTCGGTGTGTGGCATAGTGAGGTGCATAATTTTTGTTTTTATAACTTAGTAGGAATCGGTTTTGGGTGTACCAGATTTCAAGTATTACAAACTATGCTGTGGTTTTTGAAAGTTCTGCTGTGGATTACCAGGTGCTGATATAACTTCATCATCTGTATAGTGCTACATTATTGCAGGGCAAGCATTGGAGAGGAATTTATAATGAGACTGAAGAGACGTGGTCCTAAGAGCAATCCTTGGGGCCCCCAGAGTTACCTTTCTGGGGTCAGAGGTTACCCTCTTATCCTCACACACTGCATCCTGTGAGAAAGGTAGCTGTTAAAACAGGAGGCGGTATCTACTGACAGGCCAAGGGTACTCAGGTGTTTGAGCAGGATCAGGTAGTTGGCGGTGTCGAAGGCTTTGGTGAGGGCTATAAATATAGATCCCACCATTTTTCCAGTATCAAGAGCTTCATACACACATGACAGGTATAGTCGATTAACGCTGTGATGGTGCTGTGTCTTTGATGAAACCCATGCTTCTGTGGGCAGAGTATATTGTACCTGTTTAGATATTCAGTGAGCTGGTCAGAAGCAACTCTTTTCTAGTGCTTTGGGGGCAGTATTGATATGAGGCAATAGTGTCCCAGATTAGTTCTGTCCCCATTCTTGAACACAGGTGTGACCAGGGCAGTCTTCCACCTGGCTGGAAATATTCAGTATGCAGGGATATGTTAAATAGTATGGTTAGTGGGAAGCTAGTTCTTCCAATATGAGAGCTAGTAACTTCATATCTAGCATGTCACTACTGATCCTGGTTTTGCCTAAACTCTTTTGACATATTTGATTGTCTGTGATCTCATAATTTGCCTTAAATGGAACAGAGATTGTCCTGTTTTAAGGGTGGTAGGAGGGTTGGGGTAGTTGGGATCAGTTGTTGTCAGGGTCTTGAGAAATTCGGGGGAGATGCAGACTAAGGTCTGAGAAGTCATTATTAAAGGCATTTCCTAGGTCAATAGGTTGCTGTAGAGGGCCAGCTGGGGTTAATAATAATAAACTTTATTAATAATGCGCCTTTCAAAGTCAAGGCGCAGTACATAGTTAAAATAATTTCACAATAAAACATCATAATAAAACAACCAAAATAATTACAGTCAATCCACTTTGACACCATCCCCATATGCCTTATTCCATAGATAAGTTTATAAGATTAAGTGGCACTCTGGATTCTTTACCAGTGAAGGAGTTAATGTTTTTCCAAAATCCTGCCATTACCCCAGCTTCTTTCAAGTTGCTCCTTTTAGTTGGCATCCTTAGTGTTTCGTGCATTGCCTAGTACACTTATTCCTGGTCACTTTATAAGTAATGTCAGCGTGCCTACCTGTTGCTCTTGCTATGTGCCAGAGGTTGTCTCTCTGCTTCATCTGTGAATGAGTGGGCAAGAGAGCCAGAGGTTTATGGCTCCTTTTATTTTGACAGTTCTGTTGGGGGAAATAGTTCACATGCATTGCTGAAGGTAGTGATAAGGTAGTCAAGAGCTTTATTAGCATCATTACAGTCAACTAAGGGGACCAGTTTGCACTCTTCAGATATTTTTGAAATTTTCCATGTGCCCTTTTGAGGTAGCAGTTTTTGGCAAGTTGGGGAGGGGTCTTTTGAGCCCTTGTTTGTCCAGGAGCAGAGTACTAGCAAGTGATCGCTTAAAGTGTTGGGTAGAATGGAAATGCTTTTGATATGCAAAGGGTTCTTAGCAAGAAGCCAATCAATAAGTGTGATGGTACTGGTGCAGTAATTCCTCCTGCTTGCTTGCATGACCATCTGTGTAAGATATAGGCCATGGATTTTGTCTGTAGTAGAAACTGTATCCTGAGCCAGCCAGTTTGTATTAAAGTCACCTAGGATGACCTGTTCCCAGTCTTGGTTAATCTTGCTATAGTGGTTAAAGAATAGATCAAGCTCTTGGCCTTCTTTACTGAGGGGGTGGGGTATGAAGACAGTAGTCAGTAACATTATCTTACCTTGTAGGCCAATTGATAGTTTGATAGAGAGAATCTGGAGTTTTTATAGTTAACATTATTGGGCAGGATTTGATCACTGATATTAGGTGCTCAGATAGACAAGGCACCCACCACCATGCTTGGCCAGCCTATCTAGCTAGAAGGCAGTGTAGCCATAAAGCGAGATGGAGCCATCAGGAATTTTTGTGATAGCCATGTTTGGAGTGAAATGATGTCAGGTTTGTGAACTGCAGTCCAGGCCTGGAATGGGATAATTTGGAAAGAAGGCTACCAATAATAACTGATGACATTTTTAGGCATCCGTGGGATGTGGAGTTCCCAGTGCCAGTAGGACCAGGGTTGGGGTGAACATTCCCAGATATCAGTAACAGGATAATGATTGTCCCAGAAAGGTAGTGTTTCCACCATGTTCATAGGGCCCATGACTGTCTGTAGCCTAATATGGCTGTGATTTCATGAGCATTTATTGGAGGGATATGTGCACATCAGGGCTGAGGTGACCTCACATGTTATAGGTGGTGACTGGTTCATTCTATCATGAAGAATATACATCCAGGGGATTATGGAAACAGCAGCCTGGTGCTCCATTGTTCCACAATTATGAGTTTTATTTATTTATTTTTATTTAGTTTTTGTTGACCAGGTAAGTGCACTAGACAAATCCTGCCTATTTTCAGGCACGACCGGGAGGGTGATACAGATGAATGCCAACTGACCTTGAACCAGATGAAGCTGTTGGTGGTATTTTGAGTGAATGAGGGAAATTGGCCAGGACACCGGGAAATTCCCTATTCTTTTCGATAGGTGCCATGGGATCCTTAACATCCACCTGAACTACCACCAATCCAGGCAGATGGGACCTCGGATTAACGTCTCATCAAAGATGGCACCTCAGAAGTGCAGTACCCTCTCATGCTGCACTACAGTGTCAGTACTGTGATATTAACCCAAGTGCCAGATGTGGGAACTGAACCCACAGCCCTCTGATCTCCCTGGCCTCAGAGGCGAGTGTGCTACCTACTGAGCCACTGACACTGCTTTTATTACTTAGTAGTGGCATGTTGCTAACAAAGGGCTCAACAGGCATACTGGCAGTAATTCAAGCCAGGGAGGCAAGGAATAACATAGCCAGGAATTAAGGCTGCCAGTGTAAGTTAATCACTGTGAGACACAGTTTGTACATGTCAGCGTCTTATATGACTGTCCCTTTAAGAGAGGTTCACTGTTGCACTTTAGAGGTGGTCCCAGAGGGTAGAAGGACTATATAAAGACTGTTGGGGTGGGGGGCTGACATTTTGAGTAAAAATAAATACGCAGAGGGGTTTGGCAAGAGCAAAATTAGGCTGCTATTGTAGAGATCCAATGGCTGCGCCTGTCCATGGTGAAGCAACTAACGGCATACTGCGTCCATGCTGCCAGTGTCCAATTAGGCAGAAGCCTTGGGGAATGGCATACCTCAGCAGTTGAAGCCAGGCTAAGAGGTGCAGGTGGTGTTGAGAGTGCCAAGCCGCACTGCTTCTCATCCAGGGAGGCTCCCACACAGGTCGAGGTTCTGGGACAAGAATGAAAGAGAAACATTAGGGCAGATAATAGGCTGACTTCAGCACTCAGCACTAATTGGTGGGAGGACAGAGGTAGGCAGCTAGACATAGTGATAGCTAGAGAAGGGGTGGGGTGAGCAAAGAGGGGTTGCAGGGCAGTTCTGGCTTTGGTGCCAGAGGAGTTCAAAAGACAAAGAGGATTACATTTTAACTCCTTGGAGGAGGGGATCTCAGCCAGAGAGGTTGAGCCAAAACTAAAAGGTTAAGCAGTAGGATTAAGTCCAGAGGGGTGGGGAAAGTGGGCAGTTAGCATACAGAAAAAGCAAGTTTCGATAGCCCAGGGACATGGAAAGGCAAGGAAAGAGAAACTCCTTATCACTCTAAAATCCTGTTTTAGCAAAATCCTAGACAAAATAGTAGACTTGGCAGTAGCTTCTAGTACCGTGCAGTAAATAACAATTAGCCATTTAGACAAATTCTGCCAAGAGATCTAACCAAGCAGAGTTGAGCTATACAAGAAAATAAAATTTTGAGTAAGAAACAAATAAGCAGAGGGTTTGCAAGAGCAGATAAGCTGTTAGGGCAGAGATCCAATGGCTGCACCTGTCCATGGCAAAGCAACCAATGGCATCCTGCAGCTTGCTGCTGGTGTCAGTTAGGACAGAAGCCTTGGGGTAGCTTACCTGAGCAGTTGAAGCCAGGCTAGGAGGTGTGGGAAGCAGTGACCAAGGTGTAAGCCACCCTTCAGTCATGGGCGCCTGCAGGCGAGGTCCTGAGCAGTTGAAGCTGGGCTAGAAGGCACAGATGGTGGCCAAGAGTGCCAAGCCATACTGCTTCTGGTCCTTGAAGGCACTTGCATGGGGGCGAGGTCCTGAGCAGTTGAAGCTGGGTTAGGAGTTGCAGGCAGCAGACAAAAGTGCCAAGCCACACCTCATCTGGTACAGGGAGGCACCCAAATGGCTCGATGTCCTGAGCAGTTGAAGCTGGACTAGGAGGTGCAAGTGGCAGCCAAGAATACCAAGCTGTACCACTTCTGGTTCAGGGAGGTGCCCGCTTGGCTGAGGTCCTGAGCAGTTGATGCTCGGCTAGGAGGTGCAGGTGGTGGCCGGGGTGCCAAGCCACACTGCTTCTGGTCTGGGGAGGCGCCTGCATGGGGCAAGGTCCTGGGAGATAAACAGTGTCACTCTTTCCTGTATAATAGGTAGTCTATGAAGAGCCATTAAGGTGTAGAAGAGGCCGTGCAAACTATTATAGTTATATTTAAACTAATGCTTCTATATGAAGTGGCAATTACTAGTTTTTTTTTTTGCCCCTTCAAATAAAAATAGTTTACTTTCTATGCTAAAACAAATATAAGGAGGATATTTTTTGTATTCTCTTTTTATTTGTTTTTTGTACTATATACATACATAATATATATATATATATATATATATATATATATATATATACACACATACACATACATGATAGTATCTAGTAGATTACAAGGTAGAGGAAATGATTTAAAGCATAAGAATAACAAGTATGAACAAAATGTATGACCTAGGCATGCAGCTTAAACATATGGGGGATGCTGTGGCACTGTTGTGGGGCAACCTCCTGTCTGCCATGGAGCAGCCATGCATCCGCCTTGATAATGATGCAAGCCAGATTGGTGAAAGTGCCCCCATTCTGGTGCAGTCTGCATTTGAAAATTGTGAATAACACACAGCGTGGTGCAACTAGTGCTCCTTGCATCATTTCTTTCAGAGGCAAGCAGCGTGCATCATTGCGAGGCTTGAAATTGAGACCACACACAGTGTATTCAGGTCTATTTCCATTCCAGGAATGTAAGTGAATTTATAGGTTAAGCATTTAATTTCTACCATAATATAGAAATTAATATGTTCCAAAATGGGAACCTTCAAGCTTCTATATCCTCCTTGTTTATACTTAAGGGCTCAATTTTCAAAGCCCCAGGAATGACACATAGTACTTGAACCAAAAAAGAATTGATGCGAGGGCACTTTGCTCCACACTGTGCATCACTTTCTGATTTTGTATTCAGTCTGCATCAGAAGTGGGTCTGCCAGCACCACGTGGGCTTGTGCCATTGTTGCAGCTGATGCACAGCTGCACTATGGTGAATGCGAGGTTGTGCCATGACAGTGGTGCATCCCACATTGTGATTTTCAAAGCTGTACCACAGATGCAGAGCTTGCCTGGGTTAGACCAGCCACAGCTGGTCTAATGGCCCATGCACCATCACAGGTTGTAGATGTGGAACACGGAGAATGGTAGCTGTGAAGTAATGCTAGTTTCCAACACACAAACATATACAACTAACAAATAGCATGTGAAGCTTATGTCTATAAGTGAAGTTAACAAGACATTACTGTATGCATTGGCTGCTTTAACAGCCAAACCACACAGTATTACTGCGAAATGCTGGGAGCAAACTTTTGTTGGATTCAAGTGACTGGCACTGCTTCTGGTCTTGCCTATGCCCGCCATCCATCTGTAGCCTTTTCCCACTAGCCCATGATGTCCTCTTCATCATTAGATCCTAAATAACTGTCTTTGCTGTGACCCCATTGCCCCTCAACAAACTTTAGCAGGGTAAATTGGGGGTGGCCAAACCATGCTGCAAGGTTGGCAGTGGAGCACCAGGGAACAAGACACTTGTCCAATATGGATGATTTATGGCATTAAGCCTGCAGCACCCATTGCAGAATGGAGTCTTCAGCATCCAAGTGCCATCCTATTCCAATATTAATATCAGATTCAGAAGCAGAAAGTCTGACACTTGACGGTTCAAGAGTCCTCACTTGTCCTTTAGACTCCTCTCACACCATATTAATATCAATGAAATACTATACATTTGTCAGCGGTAGAAACAAGCAGCTTACTTTGGGGTAAAGTACAGTGTGACTTTGGAAAATAAATGTTCATGTACAGTACTAGACATGTAATAGCCGTAGTGTTCCACAGTCAATATTTACAGAAATAGCTAGCTTTATAGGTTCTGTTGTTCAAAAGCAGCGGAGTTAGTTTATAGCTGGATATATGAAACAGACAAAACAAAGATACATATTAGTGGAGTAGTAGCGCCACTATATTTAGGAATGAGCAGGGGTTCTTTGTTAAACCTCAAATTTTGTACTTTAATATCTTCGCAACCATTAAGTAGATTTACACAAAGTTTTGATTGCATGGTTTTGTGGGGTAGTTCTCTTGACATGCTAAGTTTTGTTCCAGCTGGGTGTGTGGATAGTGAAAAAATGTAAATAAATTACTGTTTTAATGCCCTTTTTGTAATCACCTTTGCGCCAGACGGTTTGGAATTTTGGTCTGAAATGCTCAAGGTAGAAAGGACATGGCACATAGGTGTACCTTTCTCTGTTTGGTGAAAAATATTGATCCATTTTGAAGTTAAGTTTTAAAATTTTAGTTTTGAGTATGCTCTAGTACAGTCTTTAGATAGCTGTTTGGAATGAAAAAGAATTTGGTCCATACGAAAAGGATCCTACATTTTGGTAACAAATTCAATTCTAATGTTCTCATTGTTTTACAGAAGGTTGTCATTTTCTTTTGCAAATGATGAAAATGGCCATCTTAATGGCATCATGTGATAGAGCACGGCTCTGGCACACTGCCGATCAGCGGTCATGCCCGAGCGCAGATACCCGAGGCAGAGACCAGCATGGAGGGAGTTAACAGCATCCTTTGGACACCTCCTCCTGGGGAGGGAGGGATGTAGTGCTGCTCTAGGAGCGGCTTCTGGTGGTGACATTTAGACGTGTTTGGAGGTGGGGTGACCATACACTGCCGATTGCCCCTGCCCCCAGGACACTGCTGCACCACATGCATGGTGGGTGGTGGGAAAGTGGCCCAGTAAACAGGGGAAAAAGGCTGACTGCAGTGGTGGATGATGGCCTTAGTAGGCCCTCTCTACTGCTGACTTTCCAGTGCACCATGCCTGGCCCTGACCAACATCCCAGTGCAATGGCTGCTATCTCCCTGACACCACCCGTGGGGCCCCAGCAAGGATAAGCCAGAACACAAATGGGGACTGAAGAAAGAGCTCAAGGAAAGTTGAGACTGGCTCAGCAGTCGGGGTTGGGTCTGCCGGGCAGAGGGTGCCAGCATGTGAGAGATCGAAGGAGTGGGGCTGCAGGGTCCCAGGAAAGAGCAAAAAAAAGATGATAAATTAACCTCTACTACTTGCATTTGAGATCCATTTCTTAGTTACATCAATGTTTTAACAGATTGCACAGAAACTGTGTTTACTTTTACTCTGCTGCTCCACAGAAATTGTGTTTACTTTTACACTGGTGTAGAGATGTGTAAAGTTGGGAAATTTTGCTCCACGGATTAAGTTATGAATTTGCCTCATTTCGTGAAGTTAATCCGCTGTCCCAATGTTACTGTAAATCATTCCCTGCTGTCCAGTAGACCTTCCCCCAATCACTTTCCCAATATACAGACAACATTTCCAGTGTCCTGATCCCTATACATGACAGAGGACCCTATTCCCTGGTGTCTAGCAGACCCTCCTATCCCCAATCCCTGCAGGTGTACATAACACCAATCCCTGCTGTCTAGTGGACCCCCAGCCCAGCGTGTAGTGTCCCAACTCCCGGCTCCCCATCCCAATCTGGCAGCCAGCCCAGCCCCTGCTCTCCACCATGGCCAGCCACAGACTGAGCTATCAATGAGTGTGTGCTTGTGCAGGTGTGCGCTCATTGACAGCTCGAGTCAGTGTCAGGCAGGTGGAGAGTGAGGTGTGTTGGTCGTGGCTCAAGCTCAGGATGGGGAGGGAGGTGAGGCACACCTGCTGGGGTGATGGGTCCAGTAGACACCAGAGAATTGTGTTATGTACACCCAGAGGATCTGTGATAGGGAGAGTATAGGGTTACACTGGACACTAGGAAATGGAGTCTGTGTGTTGAGTGGGTGATTGGTGGGGGAGTGACCACTGGACACCTGGGAATGATTCACTGGAAACATCGGCCAGCAATCAACAAGGAGGGACCACTGCACACCAGGAACAGTGTCTATATGGCATCAGTCCGGCGATCAGTGAGGGGGCCACTAGACTCAGGGATCGTTTCTATAATACAACATGCCAGCGAAAGGTGAGAGGGAAGCACTGGACACTGGGAATCCATTTTTTAAACATTGGGTCTGCGACTGGCAGGATGAGATCACTAGACACCAGGGACTGTTTTATATTGCACAGTAAGTTTTTCTGTTTAATAGGAAATTTGTCGTTTGTCACTCCGCTTTGCTTTTGTTTTTTCAGTGCAATTTGCACTAAAATGAAAACCCAAAAGCAAGACGAAGTAACAAATGGTGATATTCTATTAAACAAAAAAACATTGTGAAATGATCCATGGAGACAAATTTGGCAACTTTGTGGGACAATCGTCGGCAAATTAAAACTGTTTTTCATCTTTACTCTGTGGCTCGACAGATCCTGTTGCAAGTGCTCTGTTATGGCCCTCAGAGCTTCATATTTTCAGTCACTTCTCTCTAATAATGTCAAGATTTCATCAATAGACCTTTTAAAGAGTCTAACATATATTATGAACTGATTGGCAAAATGTATGAAGCTGATTGACTGACAGCTCTTTGAAGCCGTGATGATATCTAGCTACATCATTACAGCTTCAAACAGCCTCCGGCCACCAGCCTCCTCACTGACAACAGCAACAAATACATCCACACTGAAGTTGCACTCGGTAGGATCAGCTTCTCACTCGTTATCACTGCAAATTCAAAAGCACTGGCCTTCGGCAACAGCATGCAGTGGTAGTAACGGAAAGTGATTTATCTTTTTCTTACAAAAAGAGAAACCAGAGACCCTCATTCACACACAAACCGTTGCTCAAACTGCAAACTCTTGCCCCACCAAAAGAAAACCACAAGCCAACCATGTACAAAACTGCCAGTCTTATCTCAGAGCTTGGTCAAGGCTCTACTACTAACCCTAACAGTAACACCCCAACAAATCACACCAAGATCCATCTTTTGCTTTTTTTTGACAGTTTTAAACAAAAGCCATACCGGTGTCATATTCACAAAAGATGCATGGCGGTGCACAGATTATCGGCTCCCCAACTTCTCTCTCAGCTTTACTTACCAGTCCTCCCACTGCCATTCTCAGCAACCAATTCAGAGCAGTTTCTACGCAGTACCAGAAAAAAAAAATAAAATAAAGTGCAGTGTCCACAGAGACTAATGTAAAAATGACAATGAGAACAAGGGGTCACCCAGTCACTGGAGCTCCACTTCCTCCTTCATGGCCAATAACTGCCACCTGCTGTCCACAGCTCTCGAGGAACTATTTTTTAAAGATATTCCTCCAACACACCAAAAACACATTTAAAAATGTTTTAACATTTTTTTTACCTAAAGATTTTAAAACCAGTTCATAATAGCAATAAATCACTCCAGGGTGTGGTATGTCATGGGATATCGTCACTTCTCGGATGGTTGGACGCACTTGGTCTGTGCCCGTGCTCAACCACCCAAGGCGTGACGATATCCTTATGATACCACACCCTGTCATGCCTTTTACTACTTAAATGAGTACCAGCAGAGGAAGTGGAGTCATCTGTATTTGTTTTGTTTTTCTTTCATTGAGCTAAAGTTTCTTGTGGTTGTGAAGACATGACTGTAGGAGCAGTTGTGACAGTTGCTGTAGCAGTTATACTAGCACTGATTTGGATAGTGTTAGAAGTTTAGGATTCAACTGTAGTAGCCATTAAGGAAACAGTTGTAGACAAAGTTTCCTTGTGCCAGAGGGAGCTTATCTGAAAGAAACTGATGTTTAAATACAAGTCTCAGTGGCAACTTAACTGTTGGATTATGTGATATTATGCTGAGTCTGATGTATTGAGGTGATCTGGCAAAGGTGCAGGTAATGCTTTCAATGAAAATGTGTTATGCCAGGGAGTTCCTGTAAATTCTAGTTTCAACAGCTGTTTTAGAACTTGTCAAGATGGAGTAGGTACTGTCTTGTTAATGAGTTCCTGGGCCTTGGAGAGTGTCATGGAAGCAGGGACCAGCACATGGACATCCTACTGACTGGAATGCTTCCCAGTCGAAAGCAGAGCAAATGTTTTCAAGAGGCTTTATATGCAGAAATGTGACCCTTTCTCTGGAAGCAGATGAGCATATTTTCCTTTTTTCAGACATACTGTATTGACAGTGCACATTGTTAATTAGTTCATCTTAGGGCTGTGCAAGCTATCAAAGTTCAGCCATGCAAACTTTGACCATTGAACCAGGTAAAGTTCCAAAACTTTTCAAATCTAGTTCACACCAGTTTGACCATAAAAAACATTATGAAATAGGATAAAATGAAATAACATAATGCAATGTACTGCTGACACACCCAAAACATCAGGATATTGCGGTGGCCCACATTGAGGGTACTGGTTCCAAAAATTGTGTCCATTCAGTCAGTGTCAAACATGGACAATGCTAGTAGTATTTTTGTTTGTAAGGCCTTTGTATGCCCACAAAATATCAGTACAGAATCTCACAGCATAGGCTACTGGTTCCAAAAGCTGTGTGTCAATTGGGACACTGCCAAACATGGACAAGATTTCTATTATATCATGGATATTTGATATAATATACACACTTGTTTTGGTGAGTGAAGACAACAGTGCAATATCTCAAAGTGTGGGCTACTGGTTCCAAAAACTGTGTGCCTATTGGGACAGTGCCACACATGGATAGGCATTTTGGTATGCCTTGGACAAGTGTTGTGCACACTAGTTTCATGGGCAACATTGCCCAAAAAACACTTACTTAGCCTATGCAGGCCTGCAAAATTAAAAAAAACATTTGAAGAGGACTGAGTGAGACAACAGTGCAGCATCCACCGTGTGGGGTACTTGTTCTTGTGTGCCCATTGGAACAGTGCTGGACAGGGACAACGCTTTCCGTTATGCGTGGGAAAGTGTTGCATACACTGGTTTCATGTTCAACATTGCCCAAAAATTACTTATTTCATCTGAGTAGACCAGCCAAAAATTCACAAAACATTAACCAGAAGAACAATGAGTGAAGACAACAGTGCAGCATCCCCAATGTGTGTGTAGGCTACCCATGGACACTGAGGCCCTCCCATCACCTCCACTTCCTCCGCTGTTTTTAGCCCAGCTGGAAGTTTGAGAGATTCAGCATCCATAAACCATAGCAAAATCCATAGCAAAAGGCTTTGGAAAAATGGGAATGTTAATCTTTAAAGAAGGAGCAGTTCTGCATTTTGGGTCTAAAGGCATGTTCTTATGGTGGTGACAATACCTCTGCACTGAACATTCTTTCTGAGCATATACTTGCAGGTGGGTGAATGAGGTGTTCAACAGCTATCTGGGTCAAAGAAGGCCAATTGATCTTTTTATTTTTGGTACCTGTACAGTAGAGACTCGCCTCTTTGTGCTAGTGGCATGTTCACATCCAGATAATCCTGCACCATTTTTGTACTGGCATCTCAGGCACACTGTGTCAGAAAGTGACTTGTCTTGCCTTTTCATCAAGTCATACTTAGACAGTTGTTCCCCTGTGGTTTGTCAAAAATGGCAGTCTTTCCTGGGGTGCAGTCCTACAGGCAAGAACTGCACACTGCATGAGGATGCTGTAAAGTAATGGTACTTATTTCCACCACACTGTGATAATTAGACACAGGACAGCCAGAAAGTACATCTCACACAGGGCCAAACAAAGGCCGGGTGCTTCATTCATGAGAGCTTCTTCAATGGGTGGGGTCTGTGAGTTCAGGCATGCCTTATATACATTCTAATGTGTGCACACAGATTCACATTTACCATATTGCATATAAAAAGGTGCAACATATAATTCATAACCAAAGTGCTACCAAATTCAAAATTTCAAAAGAAAAAGCATGTTCAGAGCAGAATCTTGTAGAGATCCTTCAGTACTAATATTCTAATGCCTACATAAATTCTGTTTTTAATGTAAAATAAAATAAAAAGCCTTAGTGCATGCAATGTATGCTATGGTAATTTAGCAATGGTGCATGGATGCTGTTAGATACAGACTTAATTGGCAAGGTGACCTGAGCAGTGTCTCTTCATTTAATCTACTCAGGTGTGGATATTGTGCAATATTAGTAGTAGTATATAGCAAACCTATGTAATAAGTATTAGTTCTCTGTTGACTGATATAACAAAGAGAAAAAATGAAACCCGAAGATATCTTGTGATCGACCATGTATGCAGTTAGTTTTGATATCTTCCTTGTTGGGAGCTGCATAAGGATACTTGGTGGGGGTCTAGTATGGTGAGAGAACAGAGAACAGAAAGAATATTGTTCATAGAGTATCTGAAAATAATAGAGAGAATATAACAGAACTAATTATCTATATTAATTGAATAACAGAAATGATATACATAATTGGAACAAAAGTCTATGTGATACCATATTTAAAGGCACAGTAAAGCAATCAGTCTGAAACAATAAGTAGACTTCTAGAATAACATTCTCAAAACCACATATCACAAAAGGGTCTGAAGTCCAGCACATCATTAAGTCCTTCAGAAACGTTTGTGCTTTAACAAAATTGTAAGTCAATTACCCTCTGGTAGGCGGTTTAACACATTCAATGCCCATAAAGCAAAGTTCTTTGTGGTTAAAATCGTGATTTAAAAAATGCCTTCCAATTGGTGTCTCCAATTTTTGTTCATTATTGTTCTGATGTACTTTTAGATTCTTGTCTTAAAACATCTGATTGTCTGCCCAACATAGACCTGTTTTAGAGGAATATTGGCACAGAGAAATCACAAGATTAGTATCCCGTGTTATGAGGTCTCTGCTTTCTCCTTGGTATTGTTGTTTTCTTGTAGTTGCCCCTAAAAGTATATTTGCAAACATCGCACATGTTACAATAAAAAATAAATCAGTTTAGGGGTAACCAACTTCATTTTCTCACATTGGGAGTAAACATACTGTGCACCAGCACATCTTTTAATCTTTTAGCTTTTGTAAATGACACCCTAGGTTTAGTGCCAAACTGCCACAAAGTGCCTCCCCATAGAATAGCCCAGTTTTGAAATACAGTATTGCCAATCTGTCCTGCCCACTCATTGTACTCTGTTGAAAATGTAACTGGCATGAAATCAGCTCTTATTTTTACTAAATGCTTTCCACTTTAGTAGATCTTGCCTATTCAAGGTCTTGACTTTGTCCAAAGCTTTTCCCTTATCTAGAAAACATTCCTTTAGTGTCAAGGCTTGATACTCAAAATCTCTATTTTCAGAACAATTTCTGGGAGGAGGGTGCAGCAGCAGCAGTAGTAGCAGGTTGGCTCAGAGACAAAAATGAGTGACTCTTGTGATGTTCAGTAGTAGCAGGGGAAACACATTGGGATCCTCCTTCCTCCTTCTTCCCTCTCCTCTATCTGGTCTGCTTGTGTGACTACAAGGGATGATGCTGAGTGTTGGTCTTCTGCTCTATTTGCATTCATGTGGCCTGATTTTCAAAGAGAACTATGTAAGCAATAATACCCGACAGACTGGGCAGTATTGGGCTATACCAGACCACCCAGGGTGTAAGGAGGCCCAACACCACAGGTGGAGGGCCTTATAGCCCTGGAAGGTCCAGTATAGCCCATACCACCCACCCTGGAGGGTAGTATTGCACTTAGAAAATGGACCACTGGATAATAGATGTTTAAAAAGAAAAAAAAGTGTAAGTGCTAAAACTCATTTATTTTGTAATAAAGTAGTTCCTCTGCCTGCATTAGAATGCTCTTTTTTAACTAGGGAGTTTTGAGGAGTAGGAGGTGATTGTCATGGTTACCCTATAAACAGAGATACACAGTGTAGCTGCTTACCTGCATGAGTGGCATAAAATTCATTGGGATTTAAAATTTACAGTCTAGTTAGTTCTGGGCAGGTGCCATTTTGTGAGATAGTAGATATTATATTATGATTCTTTACAGTTTCCTTGCCACAGTGTTTTAATTTTACTGTAGCTTTCTCTGGCGACTGCTACTGATCCAATACCAGGCAGTACGGACAAGCAAAACACAAACAACCCTTCTTTTTCAGCCCAGCAACACAACTGAATCATCGAATAGCATGGGTCAGTGCTCCATAAACGACAACATGGGCACGCCATCCCTCAGAGACGTGGAACCGTACACAATCTCATTCACTAGACTCTTCTGATACATTAGCTTTTATGATGAACACATACAAATACTTTATAAGATGTTATTCACCATTATGTCATTCTACTTATTGATAAGAACTATGCAGTTCAATTCTGTTTATAACTATCACAAGGCTCCCTCCATGTTAGTGTGTTGACTTGGTAGATGCTGTTGCCTCAGTGACGTGGTGACACAAACCTGCGTGTGTTCCATGCCAAGCGCTGGTTCATAGACAGGAAAGCCCTGGAATAATAGGTCCTTTTAAACTGTCCCATTTTGTGGATATGATGTGAATTATATTTTAAAGATAAGGTCATCTGCACGATATTAACTGAACATGTTTTATGCGGTCTTCTATTGTTACAGGACACGGGCAGCAGTATCTCTCACTAATTGAGAGACAAAAATGGTGGCTTCAAATAATTGAACATTCTATAGCCACAGGGTTAAGGTAATCAGGCAGCCAGAGATTGGGGCTTATTATTTCCGATCTCTATTGCCTGATACCGACGCTAGTTGGTGGCATCAGCCAATCAGAAAGCAGAATGCTGCCTACCCATTTTCTAAGAAGCAAGGTTCCTGTGCTAGAGGTGCATGACACAAGTAGTCACTTTGCGACAAACAGTAGTTTATGTATTCCTGATTTTCAAACACCTACTGCGGCAAATCAGGATTAGGGTTGTCAGAACCTCTGACATTCTGGATTCTAGTTCTAGTCCAGGACTTTTGAAAAAGTTCTAGGTTCTAATCTTTTAGAACTTTTAGAACTTACCCCTATTTTTAATCATGTTGCCAATAATGAAGATAATAATAAAATACATGTGAAATTGTGGCCATTCTGCCAATAATGAAAATAATAGTGAAATACACTTGAAACTGAGGACAAAAGAAGTGCAATCTGTTCAATATAAGGGGAGAAATGAGAGAAATTATCATGTAAGACTTTATAATGACTACAGCACAGCACTTGGCTTATCTATGGTTTCTTCTGTTTCATAAGGCAAGCAGCTTGCAGGTGCTGACTACTAACAGGCCCACCCACCTGTATGTTAAATGTTTTCCTGCTGCAGCTGCATTGCAGTTGCTCCTGAGTGAGAAAAACAGTGATACATTAACCATTTATGTACTCCATTATATATATATATATATATTTATTTATGCAATGGGGTGGACATATATTCAGTGTGATAAATGCGTTTATTTGAGTCACTGTATGTATAAATAAATTTATACATACAGTGACCATTCTATACAACAGTTACTATGTCACAAATCTCTTTAGAATTCATTTAGAATGTTCGCCTCAGAAGCAGTACTAACCATATTCAAATGGAAATAACTTTAAAATGAAAAAGATAGCATGGTACTGTGAGCACAAAAATTGTTCAGCACAAAATTTCTACAAAATAAGTGGTGTTTCATGTATATGCCTTATAGATTTTTACAATTAGCAAAAAGCAGAAGAAAATGTCATTTTTGTTCACTTTTTGACAAACAAATGTGAATGACTTAAAACAAAAATGATAGCATGGTACTGTGAGGACGAAAATGTTCAGCACAAAAATATCTACAAAATGAGTGGTGTTTCATTTATAGATATCTTTTAGTTTTTATAATTGGCAAAAAATCAGCATAAAATTCAATTTTCTTTTCCCATTTTTGACAAACAAATGTGAATAACTTTAAAATGAAAAAGGTAGCATAGTACTGTGAGCATGACATTTGTTCAGCAAGAAATAGCCTACAAAATGAGTGGTGTTTCATTTAATAGCAACCACTATGCTAGGCAGACATACTCTAGGAAAGTTAACCAAAACTCCCAGAAATTATCATTTAAAATAAAGATAAACAGTCAAAACCAAATGTTCCTGCACTGCTAGAAAGCATCCCTATTGCAGAAATGAAATATACAATGGTGAGCTGTCAGATAAATGATTTATCTACACTTGTGCTGTTTGACCTCAGACACCTCACTCATGGCTTATGTCACTCGTGAGGTTCCCCAAGGTCAAACAGCACTTGTGTAGATAAATCATTTATCTGACAGCTCACCATTGTATATAACCTTATATATATACAGTATATATATATATATATACATTCTCAATTCCTATAATGAGGTATGAAACAAATTAAGGGATATTACCTAACCTCAGCTACAGTATTTGCTATTTGCTGCTATCCCTTTTAAATAACTTAATCAAAAGTTGCTATGTTTGAAAGGATGTTTATATAACAAAGTCAAGGTACTGCAGCTGCAGCACGTGGAACTGGTGCACCACAGATTATGTCATAATGTGATCGGTCAAGACATTTGAATAAAAACTATACCAATCATTCATGTTGGCAAATAATACATGCAATTTTCTAAGATAATGCATACATATATACCAACATTCTTGTTTGCAAATTGAAGTAATTCATGCAACCTTCTAATATAATGCATCAACTGGACAGATGATATCTAAGTAAAATGTATATTTCAGTCACATAAAGAAAAATGGTTTCCACACCACATAGTATCTTAAGGAACATTTAATGTAGCTGCAGCAGTTGGCATGTGATGCTTAAGGGCAGTGTCTGTTATTCCCCTACAGAAGGTAAATCCAAAATATGGATTTTCATGTCAACTAGAAATAATATGATACAGAAAGGGTTGACAGTGTCCCTTTCATTGCCACATTGCGCCTCTTTCCACTGATGTTAATCTTTTCCTGAAAAAAAAATGCTGACTTTAGGCCCTAGCTACAAAGCAGTTTGCCACTGAAATTGTGAAAATGTTTATGAGTATAACTACATGGTCCATGGTAGTAGATCGAGAGAGAGAGAGACAACCAACCCATTTCAATTTCATCACAGTCTATAAAGTTTCCTTTTTGCCCAGAGAGACCCAGTCACACACAGTATTATTATTTATCAACCACCATGGTCTGAGTTGTCATCACCATCAGCATCCACAACATCATTTACTTCAGGATCAGGTTGTATGCTCTTGTAGGATATGAAATCTTGCCTTATTGACTTTTATTTAATAAAGTTAATGTGTACATTTTCTGACAACAACCTATTTCTGGTGTCTGTCACAATATTGCCAGCAGTGGTAAACATGCATTCTGAAGAGACACTTGTTGCAGGAACACCAACATATTTACAGGCTTCATCATACAGCTTGGACCATATTAACTTTTTGATCTCCAGTATTCAAAAGGGCAGGCAGCAATAGGAAGAATTGGTTCTTGCTGGTAACTGTCTACCACGATAGACAGAGATCGCTGGAAGAGAAATCAGTGTAAGCTGGTATGGTAACAATTTGGCAAAGGTTTTGCCACATATTTAGCTTGCTAGTAAGGGTGAAGATGGTGTGGAACAACTATTGCTCACTTTTGGTGACTTTTCCAGTTCTGTATCTCTTGTGAAGATGGACCTACAGGTTGTGGAGCTGACAACCTGAAGCCACTGTGTGTGTCTGTGTTTGACTCTGTGAGTGCTGCAACTGATCTACCAACTGTAATTTGTAGTGTTCTACATCATCTGTTTTTGGAAGATGTATAGCCTTTAATCTGAGATCTAAGAGAGTTGCAAGTATGTTGTGTTTAGATTTCATCATTGCAACTAATCTGTTATTGTTTTGGAAGTGCTCGTACATTCTCTTTACAAGATCTCCGTGATACTGCCCACATGTTGTCTGAGCTTCAGATCTGTCTTTTTCTATCTGCAGAGTCAGACCACTCAGTTGATGTGAAATCAGCATTTCGAGTGGGATTACCTGACTCAGAGATGCACCTTCTTAAGACATGTCCCCTGTAGCTGTCTCAAAAGGAGCTAGGATGCAGCACACTGTCTCCATTAATTTCCACTGCAGCACAGAAAGCATAATGCCATCTCCAATAATTTAACTGGAGCAATAGTCATGTACAGCTTGCTTTTTGTTCCAAGAGGCACTGCAGCATATAAAGAGTTGAGTTCCAGCGAGTGGAAACATTTTGAATCAGTTTTGCTGGGGCAGCCTGTGTTTCTTTGCAGTTCGGACAATATCCTTATAGCCTTGGTTGAATGTGAAAAGTGAATCATAATTTCTTGGCAAACAGCAACCATACCATCCACTTGTGTTTCATTGCTCGGGAACCCCATGACAATTAAATGTAAGCAATGTGCAAATCAAGAAGCATGCATAAACCTCCATACTGTACTGCTTTCAAGATGTTGGCTCATTTGACACTTACTATAAAGCCACATTTTAGACCATGAGAAAATCCATTCATGGAAGAGCTAATTTAGTTCCTGCAAGATGTGTGTGGCTGTATGACTTTGTCCAAACTTCTTTATATGCAGCAGCACCATCTTTGGGGTGTCTTTGTTTTGAAGAAGCACAGGAAAAAGGGACCCAATGAGCAGTAAGGACATAAATATATATGTTGACTGCTGGTCCACATATCTGTTGTGACATGAATAGCTCCACCCTCTGCAGTTCTAAGTGCAAGCAACACTGTTGCTTTTAATGCCTGATAAATGTTTGGTATTTCAACATAGGAAAAGTACCTTCAATGAGAAACATTGTAATGATGCTCTGCAAGTTTCACGAGCTCCCTAAAATTCTCATGATCTACTAAAGAGTATGGGAGAAGGGCTCCAGCTAACAATTCACCAATTTTGTGATTAAAATGAAGGATCTTTGGATGATTTTTTGTAAAATTATTCTTTGTCTCAAATGCCTGACACAATGTTAGCTGCTTACTACATTTCTCTGCTGGTTTATTAGACCCAATGTTCTTTGATGACCAGATGGACATTGGGATGGTGGACTTGACTTATACATTCATTGCCATCACTGGATTTGCAACTGATGCTAATGATGTAGGCTTGGTGGGAATGGTAGTCCTAGGGCTGGCAGTGGTTCTGTTTACATCAAGTTCAGACAATTCAGTATGCATTTCAGATGCTTGATCCTGACCCTTCTCATTCTCACATGTGGTCTGGAAGATGGAGGACATGGATTTTGGATGATCAACCAATACTGAATGTTTTTCAGATGGCGTTTAAAACTGTAGTGCTGAGCCATGATGCAACTTTACGTGGCTTACACTTCATTTACATAGTGAACAAATTGCTCTGCATGGATCACTTTTACTGACAGAGAAATAATTCCACATTTCAGATGTGACAGACTTTGTTCGAGTGCTAGAAAGCTAACTAAAACCTGTTTGTGTTTTTTTTCACCTGTCTGAGCAGAACCCAGGACATCCTCCTTGGTGCTAGAAGAGTGGGCATGGGCAGTGGCCCTCGAGGGGTTCTCATTGTTTGCTAATGTAGAAGTGGTGGATTCACTGAATATGTCCTTTTAATTGCCAATATTGGCAGATTTATTTGCAAGTGCACTACCTGATTCTTTGTCAGAAGATGCTCATTTCACTTTGTTGAGGAACTGCTGAAAATCACCAGTCACAACAGTGTCAGACTGAGACAAAGAGCTACTGTCTGAGTCAGAGATAGAGTCATTGTCACTTGCACTATTACTGCTAGTCACAGGAATTTTAGCAGCATGAACAGCACACCTTATGGTGCCTCTCTGTGTGATGCCAGCAGCTGTACAAGTTTTCTAAAAGGTCCTCCTTTACTACACTTTGTTGTTGCTGTTTTGCTGTTTGTTGAATTTTTATCAAGTGAAACATTTGTTTATTTCTGCTACCACCAGGATTACCACTTCCACCAACACCTGCTCCACCATCAGCACCAAATGCTTAAACTGTGTTGGTGTCTGCCATAATAGCAGCAATTTACTGCACACCAATCACACACAATTGCTTTGTTAGAAAACGATGTGGTCTGTGATTGGTGATCACTGACTGCAAAGCCAAAATGTAGTTTCAGCTGTATATGACACCGTGATGCAGTGGACCCATAACTAAAGTATATGCAGAATTGCAAGTTTGTGACTAAAGGATGATATGTATCCCAGGTTCAAGGCTTACAGAATGGTTGGGCTGTTGGGCATAGGCATATGCAAAGCAGGTCAGGCAAGGTGAAAGATCAGGAAAAGTAATTCTGACTCTGAGTAAAAATGATTATTTCATTATCATTACACAAAATTGTACCACTACGCAACTGCTCAATGGGTTTCACAGTAACACACACTGGGTAGGGTACAGAGCTGTCAAAGGGCACGAGTACAGGAGACAGAGTCACTCGAGTCACAGAACACAGTGAAAAAGATATTTATGTCTCTACTCCCAACAGGAAATATATTTCTTGCATGTGTTTAAGGACAATAACACAACACAGACACAACTGTCCACTGGGCCTCTCATGGTAACACACATACTGGGTATGGTACAGCGCAGTTAAAGGGCACACAGCAGCAGGGTGATGGGCTTGCCACAGGAAACTGAGTCACTCACACAGTCACAGTGAAAAGTTTTTATGCCAGTCTACTCCCAACAGGGAAATATATTTATGGAATGTATTCAAGGATAATACCACCACACAGACACAGCTGGCTACTAGGCCTCTCACAGCAACACACACTGGGTAGGGTACAGTTCAGTCAATGGGCACACAGCAGCAGGGTGATGGGCTGATGTCACTTACACAGCCACAAAACACAGTGATAAAGATGTTTATGTTGCTACTCCCAACAGGAAATATATTTCTGGCATGTATTTAAGGATAATAACACAACACAGACACAACTGTCCACTGGGCCTCTCATGGTAACACACACTGGGTATGATACAGTGCAGTTAAAGGGCACACAGCAGCAGGGTGATGGGCTGGTCAAAGGAGACTCAGTCACTCACACAGTCACAGTGAAAAGATTGTTATGCCAGTCTACTCGTAACAGGGACATATATTTCTGGAATGTATTTAATGATAATACCACCTCACAGACACAGCTGACTACTAGACCTCTCACAGTAACACACACTGGGTGGGGTACAGTTCAGTCACAGGGCACTCAGCAGCAGGGTGATGGGCTGACCACAGGAGACTGAATCACTTACACGTCAGAACACAGTGAAAAAGGTTTCTATATGTCTACTCCCAACAGGAAATATATTTCTGCCATGTATTTAAGGATAATACCACCACACAGACACAACTGACCACTGGGCCTCTCACAGCAACACACACACTGGGTAGGGTAGAGTGCAGTCAAAGGCACACAGCAGCAGGGTGATGGGCTGGCCACAGGAGACAGAGTCACACACAGTCACAGTGAAAAGATTTTTATGTTTCAGATTACTTCCGACACGGAAATATATTCCTGGGATGTATTCAAGGATAATACCACCGCACAAGCAACTTGGCTCAGGCTGCACACTCACTCTCACACACAATGGGTGGGTGCACTGCAAAAATGCAGTCAAAGGCACACAGCAACAGGGTGATGGGCTGGCCACACCACAGGAGATGGAGTCAAAACAGACACAACAATATTAAACTGATGAATATTGAATAACCCTGTGTCAAAAACTAACTGCCTTGTTGTATGTATATATGAGGTTTGGTGTAAAAGAACATATGACTATATGAAGAAGCCAGCAGAAGAAGGCCATTTGGTCTGTCTAGTCTGCTCGTATTGCAGGGTACACAGCTTGAGCTACTGCCCTGTCCTCCGGCTCCACACCTCCCATCCTCCCTACCCATGATCCTTACCTTCCTCCTATGCCTATCCCAGCCTCTCTTAAAGCTGCACACTGTCTTCAATGTGATCACCTCTTCCAGCAGCATATTCCAAGTGTCCACCACCTCTCTGTGAAGAAGTGCTTTCTGACCTCCTCCTAAACCTCCCACACTCCAGCTTCAGACTGTGCCCCTTCTTGTAATGGTTACCACTCAGCTTAAAGAGACTCTCCTTATCCACCTTATTTATCCTTTTCAAGTACTTAAAGGTCCCAATCATGTCCCCACTCTCTCGTCTTCCTGGGAGTACATGTTCAGTGCCCTCAACTTCTCCTCATATGCCTTGCCCTGCTGACCTGCTATCATCTTTGTAGCCCTCCTCTGGACCTTCTCCAGAAGATTAATGTCCTTTTGAGGTGTGGGCACCAGTACTGAACCTCATACTCTTGATGAGGCCTTACCAGGGACCTGTACAAGGCAGTATAACCTCCTCTCTCCTACTACTGATCCCCTAGATATGCATCCCAGCATCTTGTTTGCCTTTGTTGCTGCTTTCTTGCACAGCTTGGAGTGCTTCAGGTCACCAGTGATCATCACTCCCAGGTCTTTCTCATCCTCTGATGCAGATAATCAGACTCCACCCAGGTAGTACTCTGTCCTGGGATTCTTTGCTCCAATATGCATAACTTTGCATTTCTTGGCATTGAAGCCAAGCTGCCAGATCCTGGACCACCTCTCCAGCTTTACCAGATCATCCCCTAGGTCCTGTATCCCTTCAGCTGTGTCCACTCTTCCGCAGATCTTGGTGTCATCCATGAATAGGCACATTTTACCCTTAATGCCATCCCCAATGTCATTGATGAAGACACTAACAACACCGGCCCCAGCACCGAGCCCTCTGTGACCCACTGATTACCCTCTAGTGCCAGGTAACTCTCCCTCCACATCT
This sequence comes from Neoceratodus forsteri, assembly GCA_016271365.2. Classification (NCBI taxonomy): domain Eukaryota; kingdom Metazoa; phylum Chordata; order Ceratodontiformes; family Ceratodontidae; genus Neoceratodus; species Neoceratodus forsteri. The sequence goes on from CM028131.1 coordinate 798,024,870, forward strand.
GTCTCTCAGCCAGTTTTCCACCCATCTGGCCATCTTTTGCCCAACCTTGAGATCCACCAACTTCCTGATCAACCTCTTATGGGGCACAGAGTCAAAGCCTTGCTGAAATCAAGATAGAGGATGTCTACCACTTGGCCCCTGTCTACTCTCTTAGTGACAGTCAATCAAATTTGTTTGACATGATCTCGCATCCTGGAGACCATGCTCCTCTAGATATTCCACCAACCTTTCCTTTAGTATTGTCTTCATGAGCTTGCCACAATGGAGGTCAGACTGACTGATCTGTAATTCCCTGGGTCATCCTTAGGATTGCTTTTGTGGAGGGGCACTACATGTGCTCTTCTCCAGTCCCTGGTACCACACCTGATTCTAGTGATGAAGGAATAGGATGAGGAGTAGGACCCTCTCAGCAGTCCTGAGACTCCTTGCAATGTTTCACTTTGTTGTTGTTATGTTGTTGTACTTGGATAGATATTTATTTTGTTTTCTTGTTTTTGTACCTTTCCTGGCATTCAATCAAGAATCAAATTCAATAAGTTTCAGTTCTCTGATTCTCATACAGTGTAAAATGATCTTCCTCTGGAGTCCCACTGACTGTTCTAAATGAGAGAGACGGTGAATTTTAATTTAAAATAAATGGATCATCAAGTTCAAATTCAGTACAGACTGCAGAGCAGTACTAGCACTCAGAGTCAGCATGCACAAGTTCTTACAATCTACTCTTTTGCTTCCCTCCTCTTCAGCCAGGGTTGATGTCCTCTCTCCTGACTCCCAGATCCAGACTGTTCTCTTTCCTGCTGTTTTCTCTGCCCCTCCTTGCCCTAATACACTTTTTTTTTACTTTTAGTAATTTATTTTAAGGTTGAAGACAAGTACTATCACTACTGTGACTAGTAGTAGTGACACCAGTAGCAAAATAAAACAATTTAGGATTCAGACTTGAGCAGAAAGTCAGAGCGCCACACAGCACATCCTTCCCTCTTTGTCTACAGACAAGTCTGAAACTGCACTGTGGCCATACGGCTGCATTTCACTATATTTGGTCCTGCCTCCCACAAGACTTACTGGACCAATTCATTCAACCACCTCACCAAAAAGAAGCTGATCAGGTGGCAATGGTGACTTGGAGTCAGCGCACAAGTGCAACCCAGCTCCCCTCATCTACTGTCTTCAGTGGGATCAAAAAATTAGCTTTTTTTTTTTAAATAGAGCAGCATAAGGGGAGGAAGAGCCAACTGAATAAGTGTGGTGCCGGCAGAGACTATGATTCAAACCCTTGTGTGAACCCTCTAGTGTTCGAGTTCTGAGTTAGAACTCAAACACCTGAGTTCGAGGAGGGTTTGAATCTTTCACAAACTAGTTCTGACAGCCCTAATCAGGATGCTGTGTGGCAAAGCTCCACTACATCTCTCTTGCAGAAAAAACTCTGGTTCACCTACTCACAAGGGTGGGAGTACCATGCGTACTGCACCATCTCCTTATTTGGGATTCTGTAAGTCCCACTATGGCTACAACAGGGGCTCTGGTTTGATAAACCAGGAGGTAGTCTAAGGGCCCTGTGCCACTGCTTGGCAGGGCAACAATTGTGGAGCTGCCAGGTGCAGACTGGTGGCATAAGCATGGGGTTCCCAAAGGGCAACAGGGGCATGGCTTTAATGTTCGGGGTTGAGTTTGCCCCATGTGGGGGCATCCTGTGCTGTGAGACACAGCTAGTTGGCCCAGATAAAGGGGCTGGTAGACAGGAATTGGTACCTGGTCCTTGGAAAGATACAGCCCTGGTACCTTCCCCATATATGCAACTGTCCCAGCACCATTGGAAGGCAGCAGTGCCTGCAGGTTGAAGGTGCAAGTGGTGGCTCGCAGCAGTCCCTGGTCACTGTGGCAGTCTCCTGGTACCTGGCCCCTATGTGGAGGCAAACTGCTTCCCACCAATGATGCTGGGGTCAGTGGCACCAATGATGCAGGTGCCAGGGCTGCATCATTCTGGGGGCCTGGTCCTTGTCTCGATCTGCCAGGCCCCTTTACCAGGCCGATTGGCTGAGTCTACTAGAGAAGAGGCACCTGCAGGTGCCGCCTTAACCCCTGCACATTACTGCCATGCCCCATCACACCCTAGGGCACTCTCAAGCTCCTTATGCCTTTGATCTCCTTCTAGAAACATAGAAACATAGAAGTTGATGGCAGATAAAGACTACAAGGCCCATCCAGTCTGACCATTTTATTTCTACCTTATGAATGTGCCATTCGCCTTTTGTTCTGTCAATGGCCTATCTATTTATACTCTCTGTATTGCTCCCTTATGCCTATCCCATGCCTGTTTGAATCCCTGCACTGTATTCATATCCACCACTTCCTGAGGTAGGCTGTTCCATGCATCCACCACCCTTTCTGTGAAAAATAACTTCCTCACATTGCCCTTAATCGGCCTCCCTCTAACTTCATGCTGTGTCATCTTGGCCTGCTATTTTTCTTATATTGCCAGATGTTAGACTCTTTCACCTTGTTAATGCCCTTAAGGTGTTTGAATGTTTCAATCATGCCACTTCTCTCCTCCTTTGCTCTAGGGTATACATATTGAGCTTATTTAATCTGTCCTCATATGTTTTCTGATGCAGTCCCTGCACCATTTTGGTTGCCCTTCTCTGGACTACCTCAATTTGGTTAATGTCCTTGTGAAGGGTGGCCTCCATACTGCACGCAGTGTTCCAGATGGGGCTCTAACCAGTGTCTTGTAAAGATGGATTATTACCTCCTCTTCCAACTTGTGATACCCCTACTAATACACCCCAACATCCCTCTAGCCTTACCTACTGCTTTAGTGGTCTGCTTGGATGATTTCAGGTCATCGGTGATGATGACGCCCAAGTCTCTTTCTTTCCTTGTGACTGCCATCAACTCCCTCCCAGCCTATAGGTGGCTTCAGGGTTTCTATTCCCTATGTGCATGATCTTGCACTTCTTTGTGTTAAACCCCAGTTGCCACTCTTCCAACCATTTTGCTAGTTTATCCAGATCTCTTTTCATTCTGCCCACCCCATCTGGATCATCTACTCTGTTGCAGGTCTTGGTGTCATCTGCAAACAGACAAATCTTACGCTTCAGTCCATCTGCAATGTCAGTGATGAAGATATTGAAGAAGACTGGCCCCAGGACTGATCCCTGAGGCACCCCACTTGTGACTTGCATCTCTTCTGACTGTATACCATTTACCACCACTCTCTGTTTTCTGCTCGTCAACCAGTTTGCCACCCAGTTGACCAACGTCTGACCCACCCGAGCCTATCCAGCTTATTAATCAATCTTCTATGTGGAACAGTATCGAAAGCTTTGCTGAAGTCAAGGTAGGCAACATCAACTGCTCCCCTTGGTCTACCACTCTGATTACCCAGTCAAAGAACTCTATAAGATTAGTTTGACAAGACCTTCCTTTTGTAAACCCATGCTGTCTTGGATCATGTGGTCCTATGAATTCCGGTGTTGCACTATCCTTTCTTTAAGGAGTGCCTCCATAATCTTGCCCACTACTGAGGTAAGACTGACTGGCCTGTAATTCCCTGCCTCTTCCCTGCTACCACTCTTGTGGAGCCGGGATCACATGAGCCTTCTCAAGTCTTCTGGGACCTCTCCTATGCTCAGAGACTCACTAAACAGTTCTGATAATGGCTCTGCTAGTTCCACCCTTAGCTCCTTTAGTATCCTGGGATGTATGCCATCAGGTCCCATTGCGTTGTCCTCCCTGAGCTTATCAAGCTCTTGTAGGACCCTTTCTTTTGTGAAGGGACTGTGCACACCTCCCTCCCCTGTGTCCATGGTGCTGAGCTGTGGGCCCTGCCCTACCTTCTCTTCAGTAAATACTGATCAGAGGTATCTATTTAGGATAGATGCTTTTACATGGTCCTCTCCACACACAGACCCTTATCCCTTTGATCTTAGCAATACCCACCCTGGACTTTCTCCTTTCACTAATGTATCTATAGAAAGTCTTGTCACCTTCTTTACTGTTCATGCTAGTGTTTCTTTGGTTTTGGCCTTTGCCTGCCTTACTGCCTTCCCTGTGTCCTTTAGAGAAGTTTGGTATGCCTCTCTATCTTCATCCTGCTGTGTTCCCTTTATATAGTTCCTGAAGGCTAGCCTTTGGCTCTGACCTTTTCTGCTGTGTTTTTGAGAACCAAAGTGGTTTCCTTCTTCTTTGCACTTCCTTTTCTCACTAACACAGTGGGATGTTGCTTCAAGTATTGCATCTTTAAAGCTTGCCCACTTTGCCTGTACCCCTCACATGTATTTCTTTTGCCAAGGCTAACTTAACTCTGTTGGCCATCTTAACAAAGTCAGGTCCTCTGAAGTCCTTATTTTTGCTCACAAAGAGGTTTGCTGGGCTCACCCACTGCAGCGCAAAATGAGAAGTCCCTGCATCAAGGTTCAAGATTTGCTGCATCTGCAGGATTGTGTCAGACAGGAGGCATGCTTTCTGGCAGGTGTATTTTCCCTGCCCCCCCTTGCAGCTCCTCTAGTGTTCCACTGGGGGTGGCAGATCCCTCTGCCAAATTCCACAGGTGTGCCTCCTATCTGACACAGTCCTGCAGATGCAGCAAATCTTGAGTCTTGTGTGCAGGGACCCTCATTTTGGGGCTGCAGTGGGTTGAGCCCTGCAAACCTCTCATGAACAAAAAGGGACTCACACTGACTGAATAACAATTTAGGAGTTGCATCACAGTTGCCTCTGTGGCCTGTGAAGCACTCTGCTGTATCAATGTAGTCTTCTCTAGGTACTATTTTTCTGCCATCCAGAGGTCCCATTTCTGCCATTTCCTTACTTCCACATTGGCCCAATTTCCACAAGGTGTTTCAGTCTCCATCTGGCCTCACATAACATTTCTCCTTGTAAAGAGGTGGTGGAGGAGCAGAGACACGGAACTGCATGCAGCCGCACCAAGAATATGTGATATGGTGGTCCATGCATGTGTGTTGGCATGCATCCATTTTCTTACCATGATAGCAGTGCACCAGGAGCTTCCTGGTCCTCCTGGACACCAAGATCTCTTATTTGGGGTCCAGAGACATGAGGGCTACAGTGCAGAAGCTGCAAAACTATTTGGTAAAGAATGACAATGACTCGTCTGGGACCAAATATATACATAATAATAAGCTCTCATGAATGTTAATACCTGTAAACCTTATTCATGAGCAGGTCATTATTAGGTATATATTCAGTCCAATAGCTTTCATTGGCACTCTAAACAAACAGTTTCATGGCTTCTCTGCTGCTCTGGACCCTCTTCCACAACCTTGACTGCTGCCCTATCAGCTCTGGTCAGAATATGTTTTATTGTAGGATGCAGGGTCCCTGATGCCTCCCGAGATTGCAACAGACCTAGATCACCACACACTGAGGTGAAATAAGGGCTCTTCAAAAATTGAGCCCCTGGTCTTGTTTTGTGCCATACATAGAGAGGCCAGATGGACAAGCCAGACTTTATAGAACTGCTGATCTTTACCACATTCTTATGCATCACAAGATGTCTCAATTCTGTCTTTGAATCAAGGTCCAAGAGAATGGCCAGGATATAGTGGTCATCAGTATACATTTTTGAAATGTGTGTCATTCCAGAAATGTGATCTTATCCTTTCTACTAGATTGAGAGAAGTGGTTTCCTCCTTGTAATCATATTGAATTTTCATACAAAGAAGTTGCAGGATAAACGAGGGCAATGAGGGGAGTCAAAACACAATACTTGAAAATGAGCCACACCAAGATGTCCATTATATCTCTTCAGAATTTTATTTTTCCAATTAAGCACCAGAAAAGAAGACAGGAAATGTTGCCCTGAAAGCATAAAGCAAGTCAAAGGGCTTGAACATTTAAGATGCATAATTCATAGGAAGAGAAAAATAATGAACTGAGCCATAAAGGAGAATACAAGGAAACGTTGGCCAGGTCCATCCTCTGATGAGTCCCTTTAAAAGGGTGAAATGTTCAGTGATGTTTGGAATGTGTCCAAAGCTTGAAGTAAATTTGGAAAAACAAAATTATGAAGTGACATAAAGGACATATTGGTGTGGCTGATTTTTCAAGTATTATGTTTGGGACCAATAGTACCTTTATCAATCTGCAAAGCACAAAAGCAGGAAAGTGTCAACCCCAATTAAGGGTACCCATAAGACCACTTGTTTTGGCAATAAGGAGGAGTGTACCTGGCTGCATCAGCACTCATCACCCTTCTGGTCTCCTCAAAGGGCTTCAGCTTAGTGCAGGGGTCTCCATCAGGTGCCATTGATTTGAGCTGATGTTTACATCTCCTTTCCAATACCATGCTGAACAGCATACTGGTGGATGGCCTTTTGCTGTTCAAGCAGCTGTTCCATCATGTAATAGGTGGGATTCCATCTTGTTGCCACGTCTTGTTTCAAGAGGTGGTAGGAAGGTGGTTCTGCTGCTGGATGTTTGGTAATATCTTCTCTGCCTTTAAAGAATGGTTGAAATGATGGCAAGCATTTCTGGCCCAACCAACACATGTCTGCACAGTGGTGTCTTACTCATCCAGAAATCTCTGAACTACCAGATTTATACAGTGAGCAGAACATGGAACATGAATAATCCCCATTGCCCTACCTTTACAATGTTCTTTGAATTATACGAAACTATAAAACTTGATGTTAATGAGTGTGATGTCAGCCACTCATAAAAGTTCTGTTGATTCAATTCAATTCAATTTTATTTTTACCAAGAGATACACCATTGAGATATTCATTTACAAAGTGGTCCTGGAGAGACAATAAAACATACAACAACACAAAACAGTCTGACAAAAGGATACAGCAGGATTTGAATAGCGTAATAATACAATACAGCATTAATACAATACAGTTATGATAATCAAGTTAGAGGTTAGAGCATAAGTGCAAAAAACTACTAAACTGAGCAACTAGGAAATAAAAGGCAGGTGAAGGAAACAGGTGGGGGTAGGATGGAGTGGAGGAAAAAGGAGATGGATGGATGGTTACAAAAGCAGAGTGGGGCTGGTAGCGGACAAGGATTATAGAAGAGCACATGTGAGCAGAGGTGAGCAGCAGATATAAAAAGGAGTGCTGGATTGTGCCAGCAGACCAATGTGACAGCATAAGTGCCAAACAAAAAGCAAAAGGGAGGAGTTAGGCATAACACTGGCATTTCTCATTCAATAGAGGTTTTCGCAGGGATTTGAAGGCAGCAAGACTGATGTAGTGGTTAGCTTTATAGTACTTTGGAGGGCGTTCCACAGCATAGGTAGAGCATACCCAATGGACGAGCTGCCAAAACGGATCTGACCCTGGGGATATCAAGATGTATAAAGGTGTATTTCCTGAGTGAGTAAGTGCAGGAGTAAACTTAAAGGTACTGGAGATGTACAAGAAGAATTCATTGTTGAGAGCTTTAAAGGTCCAAATAGAGGCATTATCCACCTTCTGGTGTATAAGGAGGTCCAGCCTAATTGGGAGTATAGCAAGCAATGATAAGTTTTAAATGGGAAATCAGTCACAAATTTTAAGGCTCTATGGTACAGTATGTCCAGCTTGGCCAGAATGGTTTTGGGACAGTTCCTATGAAGGAAGTCAGCATAGTCTAATAGTAAGAGGAACGTTGTTTGAACTATCCTCAATTTTGCATCATTGGTGGGCAGCCGCTTGATGTGGAAAAATAGTCCCAACCTTTGTTTTAATTGTTTTGAGACCCTTCAACATGAGGGATACAGGACAGCTTGCAGTCCAGCCAAAAGCCTAAATATTTGAACTAGTCCACTTTTTGCAGGAATCCCCGGACATAGTTGTGATGACGAGATTGGCAGACAGGCAGCTTGCACTAAATGGATTAGATGGAGAGATAAACATAATTTTAGATTTTTGGCATTGAGGAGTAACTTCAGTCAAAGTAGGTTCTGCTGTAGTGTGTTGAATTCTTGTTGGAGGGATGAGCAAGCGGATTCTATGGTAGACCAAGCAATATAAAGAAAAGTGTCATCAGCAAATATATGCACACTGGCAGAACTGATATTAGCGTCAACATTGTTAATGTATATTTGAATAATAAGGGGCCCAGAATTGAGCACTGGGGACCCCTTTAAGAAGTATTTTACATGCGGCGAGGTCTTCCTGTGCTTTCACCTGTTGCTGCCTGCCAACAAGGTAGCAGGAGAACCCATTACGGGCACAGTTATCTAAGCCAATGTTTTTAGTTGGGTCAGTAGAAGATCATGGTCCACCATATCGAACGCTTTAGTTAAACCTAAGAAAAGCACTGCTACATGATTTTTACTGTTGAGGACAGTGTGCCAGTCATTAGAGACCTTGACTAGTGCAGTGACCATACTGTGGTTAAACCTGAAACCAGACTGTATAGGATTCAAACTTTTAAGGGTTTCTAAAATTCTCTTAGTTGAGATTGTGTAATTTTTTTCAAGTAACTTTGAAAGAATGGGCAATAAAGAAAAGGGTCTGTAATTATTTAAATCGCTGGGTACTAGATTTAAACAGTGGATAACATGGACTGTTTTCCACACAGAGGGAAGGGCCCTTTCACTGAGGGACATGTTAAAAGATGGGTGATTGATGGTGCTAGTTAATAGTAGCCTAGTTTTAGAAAAGCAGGATCAATTTGATCTGCTCTTGCAATTTTTAATGTCTAAGGAGGTTAGTAGGTCTTCATAGGTTTTATAGGTTGCATAGGTTTGCTCAAGCCTGAAGATAAAAATCCTATAAGGCTTGCCTTTCCCATTTTAGAATTTAAATTTATTTTACCAAAATGGAGATCTATTTTAGTCTTAAAAACCATTCATGCTAGAACTGTCAACAATGTTAGATGGTAGTTCATTCCAAACTCCAACTACCCTACAACTATACCAGTGTGTATGTATATTATGATTCTAGATCTGCTGGTATAGCTGTTTATTATGCTTTCTGGTACTAGTCCTACCCAGATTATGTTTAAGACCCAATTCAGCTAGGAGAACTTCATCCTTCATAAGCCTCACACAGTAAACACAGATCTCCCTTAGTCTTCGATAGTGTAGGAATAAAGATTAAGGCTAACCAATCTCTCATTATAACTAAGATTATTCAATCACTTGATATGTTTAGTCAATTTTCTTTGTACCCTTCCAAAGAATTAATGTCTTCCCTGTTTTGGGGTGACCAGACCTGGACACAATACTCCAGGTATGGCCTGATCCGCACACTGTAAAGTGGGATAAGTACCTTTACCTCTCTGCTAGCTATGTGTTTGAATATGCAATTTAAGTTTTGTGTTGCTTTTCTAAGTTGTAACCTACAGTGAGTTCTGAACTTAAAATTATTTTTAACTGTGATCCCCAAATCTCTTTCTGTCTTTCACTTCCCAAGGGTGCTCTCTAGTAGATATGTTTCGATTTTATTATTTTTACCAAAGTGTATAACCTTACACTTGGTGATATTTAATACTAGCCTATTTAGGTTAGTCCATTCAAGGATTGAATCCAAGATTTTGCAAGGTAGCCTTATGTTCAGCAACATTGACCACTGACCCTAGTCTACAGTCATCCAGAAACTTGCATATCCAAATATTTTAATTACTGAGATTTAATGAAGTGATATAAATATAAAATAGACTAGGCCCCAATACTGAACCCTGGGGAACTCCACTGGTAACAGGATCCCAGTCTGAAAAATCCCTATTTATAGCCACTCTCTGCCTTCTATCTTGGAGCCAGTTCATAACCCAATTACAAATATTACTATTAATATTTGTACCCTCAAGCACAGATAATAAATGATTATGGGGCAGTTTGTCGAAGGCCTTTGTGAAATCCAGAAATATCACATCCGCAGAATTACCCACATCCAGTTCTCAATGACATTTTCATAAATGACAATAAGTATGTTTGGCATGATCTAGCCTTTGTGAACCCATGTTGTAAGGGGTCTATCATATCATTATTACCAAGGTGTTCCAATAGTAAATCTTTATTAGGCTTTCCATAATCTTACCTAATGTCAAGGTTAAACTAATGGGTCTAAAGTTTTCTGAAGAGTTCTAGGCCTTTTTTAATATAGGGACACTATTAGCCTGTTTCCAATCATTGGGGACCATCCTGTATTTATAGAGGCCTGGAAAATACAAGTTATTAGCTGAACCAACTCTGCTACCAGTTCTTTCAGAACCCTAGGATGCATTCTGTCTGGTCCAGGAGATTTATTGACCTGATATTTGAGGACACTATCAGGGTTAATGATGATGTTGCCAGGTATGGGAGGTCTACAGCACCTATTTGAGTCAGTATCTTTTTATTATATAGAGAACAGAAGTACTTGCTTTGTAAGTCAGCCATTTGTATATTTGTTGTGGTGGGTCCTGATTCAGTAACAAATAGCCCAATATTGCTTTGAACCATCCGCATATTATATATATGAAAATAATGTTTTTTGTTGTCATGCCCTTTCAGCAAGTTGCTCCTCACTTTTATTTATCAAGTCTAGGATTACAAATACCTTTGAGCCTTGGCTGTTTTACAAAGGTTCCATGTCAGAGAAATACAAATTATGGGGAACATCAAGACAGACATTACAACAATGTGGACATTGCAAACAGAGTACAGATTAATACAATTCAAGGGTAGCATTGTAACAAGGCAGCCAGCGCGTTTGTCTGAGAAAATAGACAACAGATAAGAAGTGTCAGAGTCATAGGAGAGGGAAGAAAGGAGGGGGAGAAGGAATGTAGGAAGGGTGGGGAGAGGGTGAAAAGTGCAGCATTGGGTATACCAAGATGTGAGGGTAGAATCCAGTGAGGAGGGAGGGGGACCACTAGAGCAGGAAGGAAGTGGAGAAACAAGGTTAAGTTGGGCAGTCACAGGAGCTGTTGGTAGTGAGATAGTCCGGAACCTAGTTTTAAACATACCAAATGTTGGGGCAGATTAGATGGTGGGGCTGAGGCCATTGAACCAGAGTGGCGCTTGACAAGCAAAGAGCATTGTCCCTGTGAAGTGTGACAGTGGGGACTTTCAGTAGCTGTAGCGTGGATCTCCTAAGGCACCATTTGTTAATTTGGTGTTGTAACAGAGTTCAGACCCCAGAAGGTGCAAGGCCAAGGTAGATTTTTTCACCATGGAGCAGGTGAGAAACTTTATGCAGTTTGATAGTTGGAGCCAGCCGGTCTGAGTGTACAGGTCACATGTGTGGGTGAGACGGTGAGCACCAGTGATGAGCTGACATGCCTTATTTAAGGCAGTTGAGAGGCGTCTAAGGGTTGTGGTTGTGGCCAAGCTAAAATGATGAGACCATAGTCTATTACAGAGATCACAGAACTCAGGACTGCAACCTTCAAAGCTTCTGGCATGAGGTGTGGTCTGTGTTTGTAGAGGAGACAAGCCATGTATTAGCAGCTCTAGCTACATTATCTACATGAAGTCCATAGGAGAGATTAGGTTAAGCTTATAGCCCTAAGTTTTGAAGGACCCCACCTGATCTAGAGTGTTCCTCTGGGTGGTGGAGATAGCCAAGTGGTTTAGCCTGTGTAGGTTATGAGAGCTGCAGAAGAGCATAGATTTGGTTTTCTTGTCATTGAGGACCAGTTTATGATTAAGAAACCATGTTTCTACAGAAGTGAAACCAAGTTGTAGCTTGTGTTGAAGAGTTGCAAGATCTTTGTTAGTGGAGAATACAACAGCATCATCAGCATACAGTATGATCTGCTTAGAGCAGTGGTAAGGAGGGAATTTAAGAAAAGGCTAAAAAGGAGGCCTAGTATGGATCCCTGTGGGACACCGAGCAAACAGGCAGGGTGTCAGAAAGAGCGTCTGCAATTTTTGCTCTCTCGACCGGTTATCTAAGTAGCTTTTAAACCAGAGAGAAGAGTCAGGTGATAGCCCAGCATTCAGTAGTTGGTGAATTAGTAGTCCATGGTGTACTGTACGAAGGCCTTGGAGAGGTCGTGAAGATGGCCCCTGTGAGAAGGCCTTTGTCAAGGGATTTGTGAAAAGCTCCAGTGAACTCAAGAAGGGCTGTGGTGGTGGTGCTGTGACCTTTCCGGAAGCCGTGTTGTTGTGGACAAGGTATATTGTATTTATCCAAGTGGTTGGTAAGTTGATCAAGCCACGATGCTCGAAAGTGCTTGTGCTTTAGCTTTCCTGATATTTATTTTAACTCTCCTGAGGTAATCTTTATATTTCATATATGTCTTTACTGATTTGGATAGTTTTAATTTCTTAATAACCTGTTTTTTATTGATTAATTTTTTAATAGTATCAGAGAGCCAAACAGGTTTTTGGTTTTTTAATATTATACTTAGATGTAACAGGGATTTATTTAGAAGTGAGTGTCTTAATTTTGGTTTTAAGAAATCCCACATAGTTTGTACTGTTTTATTTTTGAATTCTTATCTCCAGTCCCAACAGAAGAGGTTCTCTTTCATTTTACGGAATTCAGCTTTGCAAAAGTTCGGTTTGGTGGTGGTACCAGTAGGTTTTACGGATCTTATTTCGTAACTTTAAATAGAACTGAACTATGGTCACTGTTCCTCAAGGAGTATTAATCTCAACTGAATTAACTGATGTTCCATATTAGTAAATATTAAATCCAGGATATGGTTTCCTAGTGTTTTTAGGTACCAATTGTTCTAATCCCCCATGGTCAGTGACGTCTAAATATTGTCTCTCAAGGGGACACCTAGCTTTTCCATTACACCAGTCTATATTAGGTAAGATAAAATCCCTGTTAATAAGATTTTGTCAGTAGGATTAAGGTCACCAAGGTCTTGTAGTATGGCCATATCGTCTTCTTGTGTTATAGATGGAGGCTTGTATAATAGACCCAAAATAATTTTGGGAGTATTTAATGGGAGGAGCTTTACCCATATAAGTTCAAGAGAACCAGTTTCCCATATAATTTCTTCACATGCTATGTCCTCATGTATAGAGTGCTACTCCACCACCCTTTCTATATTTTCTGCATCTACAGAATAGTTTATACCCAATAATTTCTTTGTCCCATTGATCATTTTCATCCCACCATGTCTCAGTAATTAATGCGATGTGTATTTTGTGGTTCTGTAATATTATTTTGAACTCGTCAAATTTATTTTAAAGACTTCTAGCACTAAGAAGTATTACGTTCCAGTCAATGGTATTGGGAGAAGAAGGTGGAGATGCACTTAAATTATTTTCAATACCCCCACTTGAACCAGTGGCGATACACTTAAATTGTTTACAATGCCCCCAGAGCCAGTTTAAATGAAATTTAATCACTTCCAACCATTTTTACCCAGAACCCTTATACCTGCAGAATTTAAATATAGACCATCATACTTGTACAGGAAATTCTATTGAAAGTTTTAGTATTGTCCATGAAACCAGTTCCTTCCTTATGCAAAAGTGTCTAAGCCAGGAATTTATTGTTGTAATCTGGTTATTCCTATGTGCTTTATGCCCTGCATGGGGAGCATACCAGATATAATGCTTTCCCTACAATGTGTTTAACCCTTTCAACAATGTTCTTATATTCACATTGCATATCCATCAGATTTGTTTTACCCACATCATTAGCTCCTATGGGGAGAAAATCAAAGGGCTGACTGTATTGTCAAACAGTCCATCTAATAGAAGCTCTACATCATGAAGCTTAGCTCCTGGTAAAGAACTAACCGTAGTGTGTCTCATTTCATTTATGGCAAATTTGTGTATCGATGCCCTAATTATAGAGTCACCAATAATTAAGATGTCCCTTTCTTTATAATTAGTTTCCTAATTACAGTTGGTTTATCCAAACCAGTGTTACAGACATATTCCTGATCTTTTGATTTTAAATGTTCCCTAATTTATTATGTGTATCAGGGCATGTATTATGAGGGGCTTGACCTAAACGCTCTTGCTCAGTACTTCCTGGGTGTCTGAGGTAACAGTTTCCAGGCCCTCATATCTATTTTGTAATTTCAATGGGGATTCAACTGGGGACCTACATTCATGTCCAAAGAGGTTTCAGCAGTGTTTTCTCTTTGAACATCTGTACATACGATGCTGCTCAATTTTGCTTTGATTTACAGAATGCCTGTTACTGATGTCTCTCACTGCCTCATCAATATACTCCTCTAGTCTAGAGACTTCTTTATGTGTTTTCAACCTAAGCTCTAAATCATGGACTTCCCTTAACAGAGCAGAAACCTTGATACATTTGTCACATGTGAAATCTTGATTTGTGGCTTCTTGATGAACATTTTACATTCATGACATGTTTTCTACCTTTCACTTTTTTTGCCTACCTTGTGCCATGTCTAGACGTTTAAACTCACCAATCAAGTTACTGTATATGGTACTGTGAATGGTCATCCTTGACTTGACAATATCCCCAGTAGTCCTCAGTGTCCCCAGTGGACAACAGCAGACACAATTAAGTGTGACTGGGGTAAAGCTAAATTTAGCTGAGCTGGCGGTGTTGTGGTGGAGGGCCAAGGTATATTACAATCTATTTGCTGATTGAGCAGTCTGCTTATGGGGAAGGTATCAAAAGCTAGGCCTGTGTTGGTGAAGTGGTTGTTGAAAGCTTCAAAGATGTTTTGTTTATTTGTACATGTGCTGTCGTCAAGGGTAATTCTGTCGGCATTGAGGAGGATGATTTATGTCCTTCAACTTCCCTCCAGATCTGCCAGAATTTAGCACTGCTGTTCTTGGATGACTTAAGGGCATTCTGAAAGTATTTGGCTTTTTCCAATCTGATTAGTTTAGTACAGTGGTTCCTAATCATTCTGAAGGCTACCCAATCAGCTTCAGACTTTGTCATTCTAGCCTTTTTCAAGATTTTAGGGCACCGTTAAACCAGGGACAGGATTTTTTCTAGATCTGGTTTTTCTAATAGGTGAATGGGTGTTGATCACCTTCAACACTAAGGAGTAGAATATTGCATAAATTTCGGGCGGAATGGACAAGGTAGAAATCCTGTCATCTAATCCTGCTAAGGTCAGACAGAAAGGCAGAGGAATCAAATTTGCGATATCTCCTTTTGTAGATGTACCCTGGCCGATGAGGGCAGTTTTAGGAGTGAACTCTTACAGGATATCGCTTTGTGTCACTAATGTCATTTTGAAAAACTGAGAAATTTTATGTGGTTTATTAGGAGGATTAAATCCACGGGGTACTGTGCAGGGTTTTGATGTTTAGTCGGGTCACATCAGAGATTAGTTGTTGTAACCCATAAGTGTCATGAGGTCCTTCAGTGGTAGGGAGTTAGGAGAATTCCAATCTAAGTTAAGCTTGCCCATAATAATGGTTTGTGAGTCAGAGGAGTATAACATACAGCAGAGATGATTTAATATTTCAAGGCCTGCTGAAGGGTATGTAGCATCCTATTACATGAACAGATTCACAAGTAGATAAAAAGATTTTAGGGCGATGCTTTCAAATCCCTTGTGCATAGAGGAGGAGTCAATGACTGAGACTGGGACCTTATCCAAAATGTATATTGTGACCCCACCTCCCTAGTGCATCTGTCTGCTCTGAAGATATAATATGTGGGATACTGACATTTTGGTCTGGGTTGGAATTCCTCAACCATGTTTCAGAGATCACCATTACATCTGGCATTGCATGCAGTGCACAGGCTTTCACCTAGTCAGTTTTTTTCAAAGGCTGCAAGCACTGATGTGCAAGAAGCTGATACCTTTTTTTTTTCAGTTTCTATATTTCTCCTCCTCGGAGTCCTCTGCTACACTCTGATGTCCCCACCCCACACGGGTCCAGGTATGAGGCCCCTCCCATGAACCCAATGACTTACCCTTCATGGCAGGGGTGGGAGTGACTTGACCCACAAGACCGGATATGCATTCAGGAGGTGCCTTCCCAGACCGCTGTGGTGGGGGACCATCGTCATCCTGCAGAGGGGCCCTATTTTTCCATTTTCCCCTCGAGGTTGAAGCGTGCAATGGCACCATCGGTGGTGGTGGCGTGCTCCTGTGCGTGTTCCACCAAGTTCCTACCACAACTCTTGCCCCAAGCTCCAGTGCTGACATGCAATCCCCAGCCTCCGTTAGGGTGGCAGGAATCACCGAGCTGCAATCCCCTCCCCAGAGAAGGAGAGCAGTTCTGTGGACTCTCAATCCTCCTCCTCCCCTGCCAACCCCAGCATCCCATGTCTGTTCCGAACAAGGGTCACCAGCGTGCCATGAAGTAAGGCATCCAGCACCTCAGCCCTCAGCACCAGCGGGCTGGCTCAGAAGCTGATACCTTTAACTTGGTCAAGTCAGCTGGAGCTGCAATTGGTGCAATTGGCCCTGGGTTCAGCTCCACATTACCAGAGCAGAGCAGTAACAGGAGGAGAAGCTTTATAAGATTGTGTATTAATATTTTTGGGAGAAATAGTTTTGTTTGTTTGTGAATAGTAGTTTCTGACATCCTAGACTTCGAGACAGTGTGATGATGGTAAAGGGTAAAGGCATAGATTGCAATTTGGACAGGTATGCTTGTTGCAACAGGGCTACAGAGTTGTGGTCTAAGCCTTTAGGTGATTCTACAACCTCAGCAGAATTATTGCAATGTGGTAGTACTGTAAGGTTAAGGGTGCCATTGGGCAGGTGGGGCTGCAGGAGGTGTACTTTATGGTAGGCATTATTAGGTGCACTAGCTTTATAATCAAGTCTATTTGGGGAACAATGGAAGGAATTTGGGCTAAGAAATAAAGTGAGCTACAAGGCAAGGGATTTACTTTGTGGTGGAAATCCGTGGTGAAAGAAAATCTATGAAGAGTGCTAGCACCTATAAGATATAGGGCAGAGGCCCCTTTAAGAAAAGGAAAGGAGCCTTATTGGAGAGGGTGGGCTGAAGTGTATTTAATAGAGGACAGGGCTGGGGTGGGTGGGTTGCACAAACATTCAAGTTCGAGATCAAGCTGGGTAGAAGCTGCACTGAGCTATGCTTAGCAAGGAAGTTCTGAACAATTTCCAGCTGCTGGCCATCTGGGAGCACCACTACTGAAGGTAGTATGCATCAGTGAGTGCAGCCTGAGAGACTGGTGCCAAAACTGAAGCATAATCAGCAGTCTGTCTCTTTGTCTCCATACCTGGAATCTTGGCAAGTCGGTGGCTACTGCAAAATATTCAAACCACGAATGTGATTCGGTTGAAGGGTTTGTTCGCCCAGTGGGGGCTGGTGGTCCCATGAGGAAAGAGGGAAAGAGGAGCAATTAAAGGGAGAAAAGGGAGGGGTTAGCAGAAAACACAATAGGATACAAAGACCAGGGACGGACTCCAAAGCAGCAGGGGGAGGTAGAAGTGGGCAACGCAGCTGGCTGATACCAGGGCAGAGGCAAGATGCAGGGATTATCAGGGGCAGAAGACAGAGTAACTTGTATGCTTCCAAGCTGATCAGACTTATGAGGACTTTCAAAATAAATTTAAATCCAGCCAGATAACTGCTTACCGTGTAAAACAGCTTTGGACAGGAGAGAAGAAAGTTGTCACTCTCTCTTTAGGCATGCCCAAACACATCTTAAAATTGGCAAGGCAATGTACAGACAGTAGATTTAAAATCAAGCTTAATTTAACATGTAATTCAGCATTCTCTAAACATAATTGCAACACTATTGAGGGACAAAAATTCAAGTTAGAGAGCAAGCTGAGTAGAATCTACACTGAGCCAGGCTTAGAAGAGAAGCTCTGAACAATTTCCAGATACTGGCCATCTGAAAGCACCGCTACTGAAGGTAGTATGCACCAGTGAGTGCAGCCTGAGAGACTGGTGCAAAAATTCAAACAGAATCAGCAGTCTCTCTCTTTGTTTCCGTACCTGGAATCTCGGCAAGTTGGGTGGCTGCAGCAAGATATTTGAACCGTGAATGTGGTTTGTTGAAGGGTTCATTCACCTGGTGGGGCTGGTGGTCCCCTGAGGAAAGAGGGAGAGTGCAGCAATTAAAGGGAGAAAAAGGAGGGGTAACAGAAAACACAATAGGGTACACAGACCAGGGAGGGACTGCAAAGCAGCAAGGGATAGGTAGAAGTGGGTAGAGTATCTGGCTACTATGGGACAGAGGCAAAGGCAGGCAGGGATTATCAGCTGCAGAAGACAGAGTAAATCTGTATGCTTCCACGCTCATCAGACTTGCCGGGTCTTTCAAAAATAAATCCAGCCAAATAACTGCTTACTGTAAAAACAGATTTGGACAGGAGAGAAGAAAGCAGTCAGTCTCTCTTTAGGCATGCCCAAAACAAATCTTAAAACTGGCAAGGCAATGTACAGACAGTAGATTTAAAATCAAGCTTAATTTAACATGTAATTCAGTATTCTCTAAACATAACTTTTACATTGCAACAATATTGAGGGACAAAAATTCCAGTTAGTGACTGATCTAGGTAGAAGCTGCACTGAGCCAGGCTTAGCAGGGATGTTCTGAACAATTTCCAGCTACTGGCCATCTGGGAGCACCGCTACTAAAGGTAGTATGCACTAGTGAGTGCAGCCTGAGAGACTGGCACCAAAATTCAAACCTAATCAGCAGTCTCTCTGTTTGTTTCCATACCTGGAAGGAAGTGAAACAGAAATATAGAAACATAGACTTTGAGTGCAGACAAGGACTGCTTGGCCCACCTAGGCTGCCCATTTCCCTACGCATCTACAGGATAAGCTGCAGATCCTAGTTAACCAACAGCCTTTTTCTTCCTACCTCCCACAAGAATTGCCTTATGCCTGTCTCATGCATTCTTGAATTCTCCCACAGTTTTAGACCCCACAACCTCCTCAGGAAGGCTGTTCCATATGTCCACCAACCTCTGTGAAAAATACTTCCTCACATTGCCTCTGAGCCTTCCCCTCTATCTTCAAATTGTGTCCCTTTGTTCTTGCACATCTCTTTTCTGAAAGATGCTACCCTGTTGGACTTTGTTGACTCCATTATGGTACTTAAAAGTTTCTATCATGTCCCCCTCTCCTTCCTTTCCTCAAGGGTATACATATTAAGCTCCTTTAGTCTCTTCTTATATGGCTTCTCTTGCAGACCCTGCACCATTTTAGTTGCTCCTCCTCTGACTGCCTCCATCCTGTCTACGTCCTTGCAGAGATGGGGTCTCCAGAATTGGATGCAGTACTCAGATGGGGTCTCACAAACTGTCTGCACAGAGGGATAACAACGTCTTGTGTTCTTCTGGTGATGCCACTCCCTATTCATCCCAGTATCCTCCCATCCCTCCCTACTGCCTTCACACATTTCTTGCTAACCTTAAGCTCATCTGATATGATTACCCCAGGTTCCTTTCCATTTTTGTTGTTGTTACTATCCCCCACCATTGTGTAATCTTCCCTTGGGTTTTGTTTCCCAGATGCATTATTTTGCACTTCCTTGCATTGAATCTAACCTGCCATACTCTGACCATTCCTCCAACCTTGCCAAGTCCCTGTTCATCCTTTCCACACCTCCTTGTGTATCAACTCTGTTGCAGATCTTTGTGTCATCTGCAAAGGAGCATACTTTTCCTTCCATTCCCTCTTCAATGTCACTTATAAAGGCAATAAAAGGACTGGACCCAGTATTAAGCATAGAAACATAGAATGTGATGGCAGATAAGGACCGCTTGGCCCACCCAGTCTGCCCATTTCCTATCTAATGGATAAGCTGCAGATCCTAGTTAACCAGCAGCCTCACTTCTTTCACCCCCACCCCCTAGAATTGCCTTATGACTGTCCCATGCATGCTTGATTTCAACCACTGTTTCGACTCCACAACCTCCTCAGGAAGGCTGTTCCATGCATCCGCAACCATCTCTGTGAAAAATACTTCCTCACATTACCTCTGAGCTGCCCCCCATCTTCAAATTGTGTCCCTTGTTCTTGCACACCTCTTTTTTTGAAGATGCTACCCTCTTGGACTTTGTTGATTCCTTGAGTACTTGAACATTTCTATCATGTCCCCCCCACACTCCTTTCCTAGAGGCTATACATATTAAGCTCCTTTAGTCTCTCTTCATATGTCCTCCAGTGCAGACCCTGCACCATTTTAGTTGCCCTCCTCTGACAGCTTCCATCTTGTCTATGTCCTTATGGAGATTGGGTCTCCAGAACTGCACACAGTACTCCAGATGGGTCTCACCAGCTGTCTGTACAGACGGATAACAACTTCCTGTTTTCTACTGGTGATGCCTCTCCCTATGCATCCCAGTATCCCCAGCCCTCCTTACTGCCCTCTCACATTGCTTGCCCACCTTTATGTCATCTAATATGACTACCCCCAGGTTCCTTTCCATTTTGTTGTTGTTAGTATCTCACCCCCATTGTGACTCTTCCCTGGGTTTTATTTCCCAGGTGCATTACCTTGCACTTCTTAGCATTAAATCTAAGCTGCCATACATTTGACCATTCCTCTAACCTTGCTAAGTCCCTTCTCATCCTTTCCACCCCACCTTGTGCATCAACTATGTTGCAGAGCTTTGTGTCATCTGCAAAGAGACATACTTTTCCTTCCAGTCCCTCTTTAATGTTGCTTACAAAGACATTGAAGAGGACCCGTCTAATACTGAACTCTGCGGCACCCACTAGTAACCCCCTTTCTTAGAGTGGACTCCATTTTACGATTACTCTCTGTGTCCTATTCTCCAGCCAATTCTTACCCAGGCTATCATCTTGGGACCCACTCCCAGGCTGGCTAACTTGTATATTAATCTTTTGTGTGGGACTGAGTCAAATGCCTTGCTAAAGTCTAGGTAGGCCATGTCCACAGCCCTCCCTGATCTACTACTTTGGTCACCCAGTCAAAGAAATCTATTAGATTCATCTGGCATGACCTTCCTGTGTGAATCCATGCTGCCTTGGGTCCTGTGCCCTCTGGCCTCTAGGTACTCGACAGTTCTTTCCTTCAGAAGTGATTCCATCATTTCCCTATCACTGAGGTTAAACTAACAGGTCTGTAGTTCCCGGCTTCTGCCCTGCTCCCACTTTTGTGAAGGGGAATCACATCTGCCCTCCTCCAGTCCTCAGGTACCACCCCATCCTCCCATGATTTGTTAAAGAGGGTAGTCAGTGGTGTCACTAGTTCTACCCTTAGTTCTTTTAGAATTCTGGGATGAATCCCATCAGGCCCCATTGCTTTGTCCACCTTCGGTTTTAAGAGTTCTTTCAGAACCCTTTCTTCTGTAAATGGGCTGGTATCAACTTCTGTATTCAGAGTGTTTCTATTGTTTGTTTTAAGTACCTCCCCTCTTCATTTGTAAATACTGAGCAAAAATATTTGTTTAGTATCTCTGCCTTTCACAGTCACCTCTGCCCACCCCCTCCCCTTTATTAGCCTCACTAACCTCCCTTAGTCTTCCTTCGCTACCTGATGTACCTAAAAAGGTTTTATCCCCTTCTTAACTGAGTTGGCTATCTTTTCCTCAGTTTGGGCCTTTGCTGTTCTGACTGCCTTCCCAGCCTTTTGCTTTAACTGATACAATTCTCTGTCCTGCTCCTTCTGTGATTCCTTGTACTTTCTCAATGCTTCCTTTTCTCTTGAACCTTCACTGCCACCTCCTTTGAGAACCATAGTGGTTTCTTACATAGTTTTGTTTTGTTTATTTGCTTCCCACAAAGGCTTATTACCTCTGTGATGGCAGTTTTATTATTCCCATTGTTCTTCCACCCTCCTTCCTGCCCATTTGCTAGTGGATTCCTTAGGCACTCACCCATTTTGGCAAAATCAGCCCTTCTGAAGTCCAGTACTTTTGCCTTTGTATGGCTTGACTATTGCTGTGTTTATTGTGAACCATACTGTTCGATGGTCACTAGTTCCCAGATGGCTACCCACTTCTACATCTGTGATCTCTCTCCATCTCCATTTGAGAGAACCAGGTCTAAGATTGTTCCTCTCTAGTGGGTTCCAATACTAGTTGTCTAAGGCATGCCCCTGTAGGGTATCTAGAATAACCCACTCTTAGAAGTGGCTGCTGCAACTGCACTCCAGTTAGCATATGCAGTACCTCACTAGTAACCCCTCTTTCTTCAGAGTGGACTCCATTTACAATTACCTTCTGTGTCCTGTTCTCCAGCCAATGTTTTACTTAGCTACCACCCTGGGACCCACTCCCAGGCTGGCTAATTTGTTTATTAATCTTTTGCTGGACTGTGTCAAATGCCTTGCTTAAATTCTAGGTAGGCCATGTCCACAGCTCCTCCCTGGTCTACTACTTTGGTCACCCAGTCAAAGAAATCAATTAGATTCATCTGACATGACTTTCCTGGTGTGAACCCATTTGCCTTGGGTCCCGTGCCCCACTGGCCTCTAGGTACTCAACAGTTCTTTCCTTCAGAAGTGATTCCATCACTTTCCCTACCACAGTGGTAAAACTGACAGGTCTATAGTTTCCTGCCTCTGTCTTGCTCCCACTTTTGTGAAGGGAATCACATCCACCTTCCTCCAGTCCTCAGGTACCACACCATCCTCCCGTGATTTGTTAAAAAGTGTAGTCAGTGGTGTCACTAGTTCTCTCTTTAATTCTTTTCAAATTCTGGGTGAATTCCATCAGGCCCCATTGCTTTGTCCACCTTCAGTTGTAGGATTTCTTTCAGATCCTTTCTTCTGTGAAAGGACTGGAATCAACCCCCTCCAGGTGCTTCTGTTAATTGGATTTGGCGCTTCCTCCTCCTCTTTTGTGAATACTGAGCAGAAGTATTCATTCAGTATTCATTCAGTATCCCTGCTTTTCACTGTCTCTCTCTGCCCACCCACCATCCATTCTATTCTGCCTCACTATCCCTCCCTTTGTCTTTCTACACTCCTGATGTACCTATAAGAGGTTTTATCTCCCTTGTTAATCAAGTTGGCTATCTTTTCCTCAGTTTGTGCCTTTGCTATTCTGACTTACCTCCCTGCTTCCTTCTGCCTTAACTGGTACAGTTCTCTGTCCAGCTCCTTCTGTGTTTCCTTATACTTCCTAAATACTATCTTTTTCTCCCTAACTTTCCCCACCACCTCTTTTGAGAACCATAGTGGCTTTTTCTTCATTTTGATTTGTTTATTTGTTTCACACAAAGGCATGTTGCCTCTGTGATGGTAGTTTTGATGTTTCCCATTGTTGCTCCACCTCCTTCTAGCCTGTTTGGTAGTGCTTTTCTAAGGCACTCTCTCATCTTGCCAAGTCAGCCCTCCTGAAGTCCAGTACCCTCACTTTGCATGGCTTGACTCTGTAGCTGAGTTTATCGTGAACCACACTGTTTGGTGATCACGTGTTCCCAGATAGCTACCCACTTCTAGATCTGAGATCCTCTCACTGTCCCCATTTGAAAGTACAAGGTCTAGAATTGCTCCCTCATGCATGGGTTCCAAAACTAGCTGTCAGAGGCATGCCCACCTGTAGGGCATCGAGAATAGCCCTGTTCTTGGATGTGGCTGCAGCAAAGGTGCTCAAGTTAACATCTGGCATATTCAGGTCCACCATCAACAGTATCTCCCTTTTTCTGCCATTCTAAGGATGCCTTCTAGCATATCCTTGTCCATTCCTTCCCCTGACATAGGGGTATGTATTCAACTTCTGTGTGGACTGTGGTGCCATTTCTAGTCTCTAAGGTGACCCACAGTGCCTCCTCTCCTCCCTGTTTACTCTTTTTGTTCCTTTGCTTTTATCCCTTTCCTTACATAGAGAGTTACTCCTCCCCTCTTACCCTCCCTCTCTCTCCTGCTGGTTGTGTACCTAGTATGTTAACATCCCAGTCAAGGTTCTCTGTGTACCATGTTTCTGTGACTGCTATGATATCCAGGCATCCTTCTTCCATCAAGGTCACCAGTTCAGGGAGCTTGTTGCCCAGACTACTGGCATTAGTACTCATTACCCTCCATTTCTTGAGGCCTTACCCTTTTGCCCCATCCCTGTCCTGATTGCCTTTGTCATTTTCTCCAATTCCCCTGTTCTTCTCCCTATCAACATTTCTATCTTGGTGTTTACCTCACTTACTACCCTGAATTTTTGGGTGGCTAGGATTCCCTGCTCCTCTCCAGTGCCTCCCCCTTGGTTAGTTTAATTGCTTGCCAATAAAGCATTTAAACCTATCACCTAGGATCCTGGTTCCCCTCCTGGACAGATGCAGACCATCACACCAGTATAGGCCTGCATCTCTCCAGGTGGCCTCAGTCCCCAGTGAAGCCAAATCCCTGAGCTCTGCACCAGTTTTTCAACCACTGATTGAATCCCATGTTGTACTGCACCCTATCCTCACCCATGCCATAGACAGGCAGCACTCCAAGAAGGTTACTGTGTGTACTACTTGTCTGAAGCCCTCCCAACTCCACAATCTTTTCCTGCACTGCTCTGATCCCTTTCTCAGCCAGGTCATTTGTCCCTAGGTGGACAATGACATCCGACTCCCTCTCCCGTGCAGCTGCTCCAGCGATCTGAGGGTTTGCTCCCTGTCCTCCTGCCATGGTGCCAGGCAGGCACCTACCTCCCTCTCCCTTCCTCTCCCAGTTCTATCCCTAACAATGGAGTCCTCCACCAGGAGTTGTTTCCTTCCCTGTGTGGTCCCATGCCACCCCTCCTGTTGGTCTCCTTTGTGGAGGTTCCAGTATCCTCCTTGGTCTCCACTGCGGGTGCCTCCATAGAGGAACCACACTTTGCCAGAACAGCATTTGAATTGTGGAGAGGTACAACTGGAGGGATGCACCTCTGTTCCACCACCCTCACCCTCCCTGAGTCCACTGTGGTCCAACCACTCCTCTTCTTGGCAACCTCTGAGGCAACAGCAATGACCCTGGTGGTCCCTTGGTGGAAGAGGAGGTCCCCAAAACCTGGTCAACTCAGCCTGGAGATGAGAAACCTCCCTCACCCCTGAGAGGTACCTGCAGATGGGACAACACCACATCCTCCAGAATGTCTCCTGAAGACTTCTGCTCAAGTAGCCACTGCATTGTACCACTCCCATTATGTCTTATTTCTGGCCCCTTAACTGTTGTTTGGAATACTTACTCTTTCCTCTGTTTATTTTATTTTTTCTTCCTACTTACTTATTGTCTCTGTGCCCTTACGCCTCTGATCTTCCTGTTCTGAGGCAAGAAGTCCTACATTCTCACTGTAACAAGTTTTCTGAATACTGGTCATTGCTATAGTCAACAATACAATACAGTAGCCTGCTTGCAGAGGTCAGGGGGCCTGATGACTTGTGGCACTGCTACTTCTGCTGCTGGCACATAATCCAGAGGAGATGAGCAAAGAGGGAAACTGACCCAAAGGGTTGTCACTGCCTTGTAATCAATAGTCTGACAACTGGTTCACATGTCAGTGGTGATGTGAACCACTGGAATAAATGATGCTTTCAGTTCATGCAGCACAGTCTGGTGGGCAATCCAATACAAATCAATAGCAGCCACAGTGGAAAAGTAGGTATGACTGGGCTCTTGATGCCTTGGCACTGTAACATGCATTAGGATACAGTAGAAAACTTGTGTTCCACAAAGGACAATGGCAGCAAGCTGGTGCCTAGCATTTCCACAATTGCTCTGTTAATGTTTTTGCATCTGGTCTGTTGGCTTTATATCTCTGGCCCATTTCAGGGACTCAATCTGTGAGAGTTGAGTGTTTTTTTAATCTCTGGATGTGACTGCTGTCTCCTATTTGTGACTCGACTGGGGTTGAAGTGGCTGGGAATTTGGTGCCTCTTAGAGGTCTGGGAGTCCATGGGCTGAAAAACTGATGAATGGAAGATACTGGAGTTGTGCATGAACTGCCACTTGAAAGACTTTCTTCCTCTCTACCTGGTCCACTTGTGTTCTCTCGGCTGGCCGTCATCTTTATCATCATCAACTTCACTGCTTGTTGGTGCTGCTCAGATGTCATGATTTGGCATGCCTTCTCATACTGAGATCTCTGAATTTCAACAAATGCCTTTTTGTGCTAGATGTTTCAGATGTTGCCCTCTTACCTCAACTCAGCCTGTCTTTACGTTAAAGACACACTACATGTGTCTGTGATGCTTTGTCCACTGAAAGAAAACTCACACCTCTGACAGCACAGGTTTATTATTTCTTCTTGGTTCTATCTGTTGTTGACTTATGGGGGATACTGTGGTCTGTTTCACATCATCCACCTTCCTCTCTTCCTCCACCAGTTCTTTAGGGTGAGGGTATGGTTTTTCTACCACTACCATATCTCCTGGATCACCAGTTTTGCCTATGTCTTCTTTATTAGATGTCATTTCACATGCTTGACATTGTTGTGTTTCTCCTTGTTGTTTTGAGGCCTTTCTGTGTTTTTTATTGTCACTTTTGGTGTTTTCGATCTCTTATGTGGACCTTCCCAAGTCAAACTCTCACCTGTTCCACCTTCTCCTCCTCCATCTCAGAAATGCTGCTGCTATCACTTTTATTGGAAATACAATGACAATCTGTATTTCTCAGCCCATACTCCACCAAATCACTTTGTTCCTTCTCCTCTGCCCATGTCACTACTTGACATACTCCTTTCTTATTCCTTATTTTCAACGATTGCTCATGTTGCAACACTTTCAGAGCCAATGCCAGTGGTTTCTACAATATGGAATATTTTATGGACTGTTCATGTACTAGTGTCATCTTCCTCTACACTGATAGTTCCTATAGAGGAAAAGGGTCTATGACCATGTCTTCTCAGCTTTGGATTTTCTTTGATGTGACTGGATGACCCCATGCCACCATCTCCTCGGTCTCTCTGTTGCATTATTTCCTAATGCCACCTACAGGACTCAGTCACTTGGGTGAGGAATGATGAAGCCTTCTTTTATTTAATGTTTTTATGCTTTTTCTTTCATTATTATGCCTTTTTAAATCTGATTTTAGTTTTTTGTTTTATTTATTTAATTTTATTTTTATGATATGCCACTAAGGACTGCCAGAGGCCAGGCACTGAATTGCTGCTGCTGCTTCCTGTCCCACTGTTGCTGCCCACTGCCCAGTTCACACTGCAAAAGCATAGTTCCAGACAACACACACACAGGCTGCTTCAGGACTCAGGAGGAGGAGGAGGAAGGAACTTCAGCAACTTGAGGGAATGTAATTTTTTTTCAGGTTATTTTATTCTATTGGAAGCCACCAAGGACTGCCAGATGTCAGGCACTGACTCACTGCCAGCTGGCTCCACTCTTGCTGACCACTGCCCAGATCATATTGCAGCTGCACAACCCAGGATCACACATAACACACACATACACACACACATTCATTCACATTGGCTGCTTCAGGGCTCTGGAGGAGGAAGGAACTGAAGCATCTTATGGAATGTGGAAAGTTTTAATTTAAAACTGAAGTACAAAAAAAAAAAATATTAATTTTTTAAATTTTTATGGGATGCCACTAAGGTCTGATTACTAGGGGCCAGGCATTGGCATGCTGCCAGCTGGCACACACTTGTTGCCCACTGCCCAGATCACACTTCAAAAGGCTGTTTTAAGACTCGGAGAAAGCAGAAGGATGTGCTGTAAGCAAGCCTGCAACTTGGGTGAATGTAGAGCGCTTGAATTAGAAAATTGCCACAAAATGAATGTGGATGATGATTTTTTATGGGATGTCATCAGTGTGCAAAGGTTGCACTGTCCTGCTGCCAACTGGCACACACTTGCTTAATACAAGTAACTCCCCAAAAATCACATCTCAAGCATCTGTCAGGGATTTAATCATCAGTTTGTATGCCCTACTAAAATATTATTACTTCTAGCACACAGGATTTCAGGTGCATCACAGGAAATTTCCGAGGTTGCTGAGGGAGGGGTGGTAACCTCTAAATCTGACCCAAAAGAAAGAGTTCAGCACAACAGGTCATAAAAATCAGGAATATTTAGCAGCTTTTTCTTACAGAAACCCCAGTTAGCTTGGTCTCAGAATCTGCTAAACTGTAATTGTTTCCATTTGTGCTCCTGGATAAGAACAGTTACCTGCTGTTGTGAACTGATTTTAAACTGATTTAAAGCAGTACACATGCTAAATCTAAGGGCATGGCTACATCAGTGTCACATGAGACAAGGTGCATCGTAGGAGAAAGAAAGCCAATAAACCTATTTGTGATGGAGATCCCCAGGGTCATAAACTACCATACAGCTAGAAGGCTGATTTAGGAAAAACTCTAATAGCAAACAGAGGGAAGGGTACACTAGAACTTAACATACATATCAAAGCACTCTGCATAACACATGTTTTTGCAAATTCTGGGTGGACTACTCCTTTAAGTAAATAGTATGACAGGTGTGCATTATAGATTTTAATGCACACCTCAGGGGTGTAGTAAGGTATGAGTACAAAGGCTGTGTGTCCTTACAACCTATGAAGTGAATTAAAATCATATGATGCTCACTGTGGATGGGCTTATTACACATATAAAATGTCTCTAAGTAGCCTTCTGGGGATGAGATTTGGCACCAGACCATGCATTTATAGAGATTTAAAGCACAGTGAGGTGATGTCTCTCAACCAATTAAATGTCTAGTTTTATTTCTTGTCATTTTATAACTGAGCATAAGAAAACTCATTAGAGCATTTCACCATACTCAAAATATTCATAATACTGCATCAATAACAAATGTAAAATAACTTTAAAAAGGTAAAAGGTTTGCCTGGTAGAATTCAGTTAAATATGGTAGGTGAACATATCTATAATATGATCAGAAAAATAAAATATGATAATCCTCAAATTTTTCAGGGCATTTTTCTGAAAAGTTGTAAACATTTTTCTTCCAAAGGCCTATGGCTGTTAGTGATAATGATAAAAACAACACATACTCTAGCCTTTTGCTCAGGGGAGTCTTGGGGTCAATGAAGCTCATGTTAACCTCCTATAGCATGATAATCCAGTAAAAGTTTTTGTAAAACACAGTGGTGTATACATTGTTTAAAAATAAAAGAATAATCTTGAGAATTAATATATGTTTGACATGGCCTAACCTAAAAATTGTTAAAGTAATGTTGTAAGTTTCAATAAATATTTTCATAACTTTCAGTAAGATAAAATGTTATTTCTTACAACAGAAAAGAAAAGTAAGTTTGTTTTGAAATGCAAGCTGTTACAGTATTTTAGACATTTTGGTCCAAATATTCAAAAACGTAGATATGGATGCAACTCTGTGCAGTATCTGTGCCCATGTGGTTTTGTTTGCTCCTGCCTGTCCAATTTTCAAATGATCAGACCATCTGTGACAGAAAGTCATGATTTGTGTCAGTTTGCATCAAAAAATGACACACTGAATAGGTATCATATTTTGATGCAAATACTTTTTTCTTGGGTGATGCATGCATCTGAAATTGAGTTGAAGAAGACCATCCAATTGATGGTCTACCAGTTTGGATGCATGACTGCTTTCAAAAATTTAAATAAGTAGATCCAGGCCAGATCCTCTTTGAAAACCCTGCCTATGACATTTTCCCTCATAGCTTTTGTCTATTTCTCAGATAAAGGGTCCAATCCACAAAGGCTTCTGTAAGTAGGAGTGCTCCACAAACCCATGCAATGACTCCTCAACAGAAGCAGACAACTCAGCAACATCCAGGAACCACATACCATGCAGGCAGGAGCATATACCTCCTGATCCTATTGGGGTTCATGTATAGATGGAGCAGCTCACTGCTAGTTTCCCAAAAGCCAAGCATGACTTGCTTTGGGGCCAAGGATTTGCTTAGATGGTGCATGGGTCAGACCTTTGCAGGAGCCAGTCCACCAATGAACTATTTAGTTGCTACAGTACCTAACTGGCCCTTTCTACCAATTCACAACCCTCCCACTAATTCATGGATAGGAAAAGAGTAAGCACAATTCACAAGGAGATTTACTCAGATTTAAATACCTGCCACAAGAGAGAGATTGTGACATCTGCTAGTATGTGACTATCATAGCATCGTAGTGTCATGGTAATGTGTCAGCAGAAAAGGACCATCCAGATCCATCTAGTCTGCCCATTTCCCACCAACCCCTACTTGTCTCCACTTCCCAGGATATTTTCATCTGCCAAGCAGCCAACCCGTTGTTTCTGTCCCACACCTTCTTGAATTCCTCCACTGTTTCTACACATACCACCTCATTAGATAATCTGTTCCAGGGTCCCACCACTCTCTCAGTGAAATAACATCTCCTTACATTGCTCTCAAATCTTCCCCATAAGTCATAAATTGTGACCCCTTGTTTTAACTCCTACTTTCCTTTTGAATAATCTACCTTCATTCACTTTATCTATTCCCTTCATATACTTAAAAGTCTCTATCATGTCACCTCTGTCTCTTCTAACCTCCAGCAGGTATAGATTTAATTCTCTCCATCTAGTCTCATATGGCCTATCTTCCATACCTTGCATTATCTTTGTTATCCTTCTCCAACCCATATATATCCTTTCTTAAATGGGGCCTCCAGAACTGTACCCTGTTCTCCAGGTGTGATCTGATGGTTTTACATAAAGGCATCAACACCTCCTCTTCCTACTTTATACCCTTCCTATGCACGCCATCATTCTACTACCTAACACCTGCTGAAATTGACGCAAACCTGCAGAAATTTGCACCAACTTTGCCAGCAGATTTTTTATAAAACTTTTAAAATGTCCATGCCACCCACTGTGCAATAAAACCACCCCTCTTCTGCCCAAAACATAGAAACCATGATACCTCTCTCCAACCTCCCACTTGCACCATTCTCCCCTGCACCCCCGCCCAGGTGAATTTCATTGCATGCTGCTGGCATGATGGCTGCTCTGCTCTGAAAAATAATCCCTGCCCAAACACACATGTCAACAACACTACACCCCTCCCCATCCATGTCCACTGTCTATATTAAGCATATCTGGTCTCCCAGCCCAATCCTAACACCCTTCTGTTCCCCACCACCCTCCTTTTCCTACCAGCACCTGCAAACTCAACCTTGAATGGAGAAAACTGTCCCCATGTAGAGCATCTGCTCTGTTCAATCTATACATCATAATGCTGGGAATGAATGAGTAGTGGCATATTTGTTCTAGTAAAACCTGATTGGCTGAACATTTAAACAATCAGGTTTTACTAGAAGAAAGATGTCACCATTCATTTATCCATGCCATTACAAATGGACACTTAACAGAGAAGATACTCTGCACTGCTGGACCATTTTCTTCATTTTAGGTTGATTTCATGGGTGATGGTGGGATGGAGGGAGTGTGAGGATTGGAGAACTGGTTGTGCTTAATAAAGACAGTTGAACTTGGATGGAGGACATGGGTGGAATGGGAGAAGGGATTACTTTTGGAGCAGAGCAGTCAGCATGCATACCAGCAGCATGCAATTCACCTTGGAGTGCAGAGGAGGGCACAGCAGGGCCAGTGAGAAGGAAGTATCATGGTTTCAATGTTTTTGGGTGGAGGAGGTGTGGTGTAGCATGCAGCTCCCTTGAATTTGATAGTGAACTGGCCATTCGCCAGGTGAATTTGGCCAATTTGCCTGGTGAATAACAATGTGAATTGCAGTCATCAGTTTCAAATTCACCAACATTCATAGGAAACAGTGTAGTGCAGGGTTTAAGGCTCTGAGCTGCAAACCTGGAGACCTGGGTTTGAATCCCACAGCCTCCACTTGCATACTGTCTGACCATGAGCAAGTCACTTAACTGCCATGTGCTCCCAGGTCGTACTCTGTAAACAGGCTTTCAGCTTATTGTGTCTCTTCTGGTTAAACGAAAAAAATATTTCAGCAACTTTACATGCCGCTATGCATGAGGCAGAGTTTCACATAGTAACATACAAACAAAGAAGCTTAGTAATTTAAGGTCAGAAAGTACCCTAGTTCCATCATGTCTATTCCTCTCCACTTCACCTGTAAAGATGAAATAGGTATGCTGTGCAAATGTGACAGTTTTTTAAACCCACCCGACTAGCCCTCCATCAGTGCCATACCTATCACCCAGTCCCATTTCACGCTTCTACTGGACTTACCTCTCACTGAATCTTCTTGGATTACTCCCCTGCATGGAGCAGCTGGGGTTAGACCCAGACCCCTGCAGAGATAGAGAATGGTAGAGAAAGAGTCACAGTTGGTAATGTGAGGTCTGTGGTAGGCCGGATGCCCTCCTTGTAGCAGTTGGTGGTTCCTTTTCCATTTTTTTCCCTGGATGACAATAGGCACTCCTACGAGGTGCACAGAGGAAACCAGAGTGCATCAGAACATATTTTGTCCTGTCTCCTCAGACTTGCTCCACTTGCACTACTATCTGTGGTAGTAGTGGCTATGGGTCAAACTGGCCCATGAAGTGATTCACAGAGTAACACGGAATCATGAACTACTCCGCAAAGTGAGCTGAGAACTTCACATTATAATGGGAATGCAAAGTCCATTGAAAACAATGCCTTTCCCAAACCACTTCTCCACCAGTTTTAAGGCAAGTACTTTGAAATCAGTGTAATTCACCTCACTTTGCCTTGTTTTTGAGCTCCAAAGGCAAATTTTGCAGTGCTTTATGGGATTGAAACATAGAAACATAGACTTTGAAGGCAGATAAGGACCGCTTGGCCCACCTAGTCTGCCCATTTCCTACCTAGAGGATAAGCTGCAGATCCTATTTAACCAACAGTCTATTTCTTCCTAGCCCACACAAAATTGAATTATGTCTGTCCCATGCATTCTTGAATTCTCCCACAGTTTTAGACCCCACAACCTCCTCAGGAAGGCTGTTCCATGCATCCACCACCCGCTCTGAGAAAAATACTTCCTCACATTGCCCCAGAGCCATCCCCTCTATCTTCAAATTGTGTCCTCTTGTTCTTGCACATCTCTTTTCTGAAAGATGCCACCCTCTTGGACTTTGTTGATTCCACTGAGGTACTTAAACATTTCTATCAAGTCCCCCTTCCTCCTTTCCTCAAGGGTATACATATTAAGATCCTTTAGCTTCTCCTCATATGGCTTCTCTTGCAGACCCTGCACCATTTTAGTTGCCCTCCTCTGAACTGCCTCCATCCTGTCTATGTCCTTGCGGAGATGGGGTCTCCAGAACTGGACACAGTACTCCAGATGGAATCT
Organism: Neoceratodus forsteri; assembly: GCA_016271365.2. NCBI lineage: Eukaryota > Metazoa > Chordata > Ceratodontiformes > Ceratodontidae > Neoceratodus > Neoceratodus forsteri. The sequence continues at coordinate 798,057,800 of CM028131.1, forward strand.
CACCAACTGTCTGTACAGGGATAACAACTTCCTGTTTTCTGCTGGTGATGCCTCTCCTATACATCCCAGTATCCCCCAGCCTCCCTACTGCCTTCTCACATTACTTGCTAACCTTAAGGTCACTTGATATGATTACCCCCAGTCCCTTTCTATTTTGTTGTTGTTACTACCACCCCATTATGTAATCTTCCCTGGGTTTTGTTTCCCAGGTGCATTACTTGCACTTCTTTGCATTGAATCCAAGCTGCCATACTTCTGACTGTTCCTCTAACCTTGCCAAGTCCCTTCTCATCTTATCCACGCCTCCTTGTGTATCAACCCTGTTGCAGATCTTTGTGTCATCTGCAAAGAGGCATACTTTTCCTTCTAGTCCTCTGCAATGTCACTTATAAAGACATTAAAAGGACTGGACCCAGTACTGAGCCCTGGTACCCACTAGCAACCCCTCTTTCTTCAGAGTGGACTCCATTTACCATTACCTTCTGTGTTCTGTTGTTCAGCTAATGTTTTACCCAGGCTACCACTCTGGGACCTGCTCCAAGGCTGGTTAATTTGACTACTAATCTTTTGTGCAGGACTGTGTAAAATGCCTTGCTAAAGTCTAGGTAGGCCATGTCCACAGCCCCTCCCTGGTCTACTACTTTGGTCACCCAGTCAAAGAAATCAATTTGATTCATCTGATATGACCTTCCCAATGTGAACCCATGCTACCTTGGGTCCTGTGCCCACTGGCCTCTACATGTACTCAACAATTCTTTCCTTCAGAAGTGATTCCATCACTTTCCTACCACAGAGGTCAAACTGACAGGTCTGTAGTTTCCTGCCTCTGTCTTGCTCCCATATTTGTGAAGGGGAATCACATCAGCCTTCTTCCAGTCCTCAGGTACCACACCATCCTCGCATGATTTGTTATGAAGGGTAGTCAGTGGTTTCACTAGTTCTCTACTTAATTATTTTAGAATTTTGGGCTGAATTCCATCTGGCCCAATTTGCTTTGTCCATCTTCAGTTTTGAGAGTTCTTTCAGAACCCTTTCTTCTGTGAAAGGACTGGGAGCGACCCCTATCCAGAGTGCTTCTGTAATTGGATTAGGCACCTCCCTCACTTCCTTTTGTGAATACTAAACAGAAGTATTCATTCAGTATCCTTGCTTTTCACTGTCTCTCTCTGTCCACCCACCATCCATTCTATTCAGCCTCACTATCCCTTCCTTTGTCTTTCTAGGCTCCCTGATATACCTATAAAGGTTTTATCCCCTTCTTAACCGAGTTGGCTATCTTTTCCTCAGTTTGTGCCTTTGCTATTCTGACTACCCTCCCTGCTTCCTTCTGCCTTAACTGGTACAGTTCTTTGTCTTGCTCTTTGTGTGTTTGTTTATATTTCTACTTCTCTTTTCCGCCACCCTCCTTCTAGTTTGTTTGCTAGTGTTTCTACATTTCCCATCTTGCCAAAGTCAGCCCTCCTGAAATCCAGAACCCTCACTTTTGTATGACTTTACTCTGTAGCTGAGTTTAACGTGAACCACACTGTTTGGTGATCACTTGTTTCAAATGGCTACCCACTCCTAGATCTGAGATCTTCTCACTGTCCCCATTTGAGAATACGAGGTCTAAGATTGCTCCCTCACTAGAAGGTTCCAAAACTAGCTGTCTGAGGCATGCCACCTGTAGGGCATCAAGAATGGCCCTGCTTTAGGATGTGGCTGCAGCAAAGGTGCTCCAGTTATCATCTGGCATATTAAGGTCTCCCATCAATAGTATCTCCCCTTTCTTTGCCATCCTAAGTATGCCTTCTATCATATCCTTGTCCATTCCCTCCCTGACATAGGGGCCTGTATACAACCCCTGTGTGGATTGTGTTGCCATTTCCAGTCTCTAAGGTGACCCACAGTGCCTCTTCTCCTCCCAGTTTACTCTTTTGTTCAGTTGCTTTTATCCCTTCCCTTACATAGAAAGCTACCCCCTTCTGCCCTCCCTGTCTCTCCTGTAGGTTGTGTACCCTGGTATGTTAACATCCCAGTCATGGTTCTCTGTGTACCATGTTTCTGTGACTGCTATGATATCCAGGCATCCCTCTTCCATCAAGGCCACCAGTTCAGGAAGCTTGTTGCCCAGACTACAGGCATTGGTACTCATTACCCTCCATTTCTTGATGGCCTTACCCTTTTGCCCCATCCCTGTCCTTACTGCATTTGTCACTTTCTCCATTTACCCTGCTGTCTCCCTATTGACATTTCTATGTTGGTGTCTACCTCACTTAGTACCCTGATTTTTTGGGGGCTAGGATTTCCCTGCTCCTTTCCAGTGCTGCCCCTTGGCTAATTTAAATGCTTGCCAATGAAGCATTAAAACCTATCACCTAGGATCCTGGTTCCCCTCCTGGACAGATGCAGACCATCATGCCAGTATAGGTCTGCATCCATCCAGGTGGACCCCCAGTCCCCAATGAAGCCAAACCCTGAGCTCTACACCAGTTTTCAACAACTGATTGAATCCCATGGTGTGGAGCACCTAGCTAATCCATGCCATAGACAGGCAGCACCTCCGAGAAGGTTACCGTGTGTGCTATTTGTCTAAGGCCCTCCCATTTCCACAAATGCTTCTTGCACTTCTCTGATCCCTTTCTTAGCCAGGTCATTTGTCCCTAGGTGGACAATGACATCCAGCTCCCTCCCTTGTGCAGCTGCTCCTGTGATCCTGAGGATTCGCTCCATGTCCCTCCAAGCCATGGCACCAGGCGGGCACCTTACCTCCCTCTCCCCTTCCTCCCCAGTTCTACCTTCCTAAAATGCAGGTCACATGGGCTCTAGATTTTCTGCACAGCCTCAGTTCTGTGTAGTGTGTGTGTAGTGGAAGATGAAGACAGTTTCCTCTCAGAGCTCTGCAATTCAGATCCTCTAAAAGATGTTAAAAAGCCTTTCTGAACAATTTGATTGCTCAAAATTTAGTACATCGATTATAGGAAACCCTTCTGTGCTTATATCATTGAGTGTTTATTGTTTGTGTTTGGATTTTGAATGTTAATTTAGAACAGTCAGTCTGTGTACTGTTAAGTGTGCTTTGGGGTAGGAGTGTATCTGTAATGTAGGTTGATTAACTGGGAGAAAAGGCAGTCTTTCTGCTTTGGTTATATTTTTCTTGTATAACTGTTAATGTACACACAGTCATATTTTTAGTAATTCTTGACATTAATTTGCCGATTGTTGTGGTGCAGCAGTATATAATTTCGGTTTGTTTAAAACATTTGGTTATACAGTATTACTAAAGGTTTTCAATTTACTCACATTACTTGTCGTGTGTGTCAGTGTGTGTGCAATGCATGCCATTAAATTACCCCTTTTATTGTGCCACAGAGTAATTGCAGCAGTGTGAACCTGCTATCCCCACACCTGCATTAATTTTTTATACTGCTTTGTGGTATCTTTACTGATAGTGGACTATTACTGTACACTACTCCTCCCAACCAGCAAAAGGTATCATTTTCAAGATTTGGATTTGTGACTTGTGAGCACCGATTAGGTGTGTGATGCTTAGACAGCTGGTTATGATCACTGTATCATTTTTGTTATATAACAATGTATTATGGACTGTCTCTCATGAGAAATGCTGAAACAGCATGTGAGTATGACACACACGCACACACACACATACAGGTTTTAGATACAAGGTGTTACCTGGAAGGCCAGAAGCTAATTACAGACTTTAACTAAGTTAAATATAGCTTTAACTGCTAAGATGGAAATCGTAAACTTTATGACATTTAGAGGAAGAGTGCAGGATTATGTGACACTGGTGCTAAATCATAATTGCTTTGATGTCTGTGTGAGAGAGGATACTGTTTATAGTTTAAAGGAAATTTATAGACTTGATTGGGGAAGTCACATGGGGAAAGGAGTTTCTGCTGATGTAACCTTAATTATCTTACCTTCTAATATGATAAAATATCCTGGGTGTATGATTTTTCATAACCAGAGGAGGAGCTAGGTGACCTTACGCAAAGAGATGGGCAAAGCCAGCTTTTAAACAAGTATTCTGTTTTCTTCAGAGACTTTTATTTACACTCTGACAAAGAAACATCTTTGAGCACTTTAAGGTAGTATACAGGTAGAGAAAGATAAAATCTAAGTAATGTAGTAGGAATTGCACTTGTTAAAACCTTGTTCTTTTAAAAGATTTGTATGGTTTGTGATTTATGGTTCTGTATTTTGTTTTACATTTTTTTATCTATTTTAGTAAAACTCTATTTTTAGAGCCTACTTGGTCTGTCTTTGAATTTCTTCCTTTAACAAGTGAAATATATGTGGTTAAAGCAGATACTGTGCATAAGCATGAATGGTGATACCAAACTGGAAAAAGGTAAGATCAATCTGAGGTCTTTATTAGAGTTTTAAGGGTTCATTTCTGTACACCTAGTGAAGTTCCCATAGGCAAAGTTATCCGGCCCCCAGAAGACAGACTTATCTGAGCCTGTGCATTGGGTATGCTAGCAAGAAGTTCACAGTTTGAATCCTCCAGAACTGAGACCTAAGGTTGATTCGAACACACAAAACAGACAGGAGGGTTACCCTGTTTCTGTTAACTGCTTACAAGGCTACTCTCAGAGGTTGGCACTTTGGGAGTAGAGGGTTGATATGCTGAGTGGGTTTGTGACAAGGTGTTGTGCTTTTGCGCCTGCATCTCTTGAGTGTGCAACACAGTCTTAATGTGTTTGTGTATTTGCCATACACCATTAATTCTGGGAGACTTTACATTTCTTGTTACTCTCTCATTTCACTTTGTTAGCACTGGGGAATTTTCTGGACATAAGACAGTAGCATTTTGGGAATGCAAATTAATTCTGGTGACTGTGTGTGACCACTGTGCACATGACTGAGTGTGCCATTAATTCTGGGAGACTTTGCATTTCTTGTTACGTTTTCATTTCACTTTGTTAGCACTGGGAATTTTCTGGACACAAGGCAGTAGCATTTTGGGATGCACATTAATTCTGGTGACTGTGTGTGACAATTGCAGCATTATGGAGTGCACCATTAATTCTGGAAGACTTTGCATTTCTTGTTATGCTTCCATTTCACTTTGTCAGCACTGAAGAATTTTTCTGGTCAGAAGACAGTAGCAATTTGGGATGCACATTAATGCTGGTGACTGTGTGTGACCACTGTGCACATTTTGGAGTGCACCATTAATTCTGTGAGACTTTGCATTTTTGTGCTCTCATTACACTTTGTCAGCACTGAGGAGTTTTCTGCGCACACACACACACACACACACACAAGACATGAACATTTTGGGCATACACATTACTTCTGGCGACCGTGTGTGAAGGGCTCCAATATTGTTGTCACTTCACCTTACTTCGTGTTAAGGTGGAATGATAATGCGAATATAATCACAAGGCAAAGTGAGCCTTTTGCATTGGCCACTTTGCATAGCGGAGTAACAAACTTCGCTGGCAGAATTTAAATTCACTGCATCTCTAATCTGTGGTCATCCAGTTGGCAGTACTCCAGCAGATTCCAAATCTATTGCTCCCTTGAGGTGGAGAGCATCACTGGGGTGCTCAAAATTACCTCCCCTGGATTGGCCTCTGACAGCCCACGCTTGTTCCTGAATCCATGTGGTAGACATCACAAGTGGTAGGTCTACTGCTGTGCTGGCAGGCTGGCTTAAACATGTGTCAGTTTACAGGTAAACCCTATCATTTTACTTCCATGGTACCCTGTGATTCTCCGGGTACTGTAGGTGCATTTTATTTAAGGCCTTTAGTGTTTTCCTATTGACTGCCCTCTATGGTGGGCTGTCCACAAGTTCACCACCGTGTTACAGAATTGGAAAATGCCCAACTTTATCTCCATGATGCACAGCAAGGCACTGATCAGGAGGTTCTCTATCTGTCATTCTACCTTAGCTGGCATAACACATGTTGATGTTCTAGAAGCTCTCACCTGCCATGAGCTGCATCTGTTCTCCTTCCAACTCACTTTTGGAGCAGTGCTCTACAAAATCCTGGTGAAATGTTAACATCCACATGTCAAAGATTTAGTTAAAGTTAAAAAAATGGTGTGGAGTGTTTCAGTTTCCCAACTGTTTCTACAGCATTGACCCTCAAGTGAGTATCTCACATTAAATAAAATAAGCACAGCTTACCTTGCTTGAGTTTACTTTAGTTAGTGCAAAAGGTGCTCTAAAACCCATAGCAAAGTGCTGAGTGCTTGAAAATGGGTGCAGGAGGTATACGCTCATTGAAAAAAAATGCATCATGTCGGCACCATCTAGGAGCATCCCATGGTGGCAGTTTGACGAGCAGATGGCAGTGTCCATGCACGGGACATGCGTGCACCAATCACCTTATGTTTCAGCTAGATACCTTCTGCAGAGCTTGTGGGTCAGTGCTGCAGACAAATTTGGGAAATACATTTCCTGAGTAGTAGTTGCTTCATACTTCTGTAACAGCAGGCACCAGACTAGGTTCACAATTTAGTGAATTGAGCCCTCCATTTCTCTGTTTTGGCTCTAGGAGTGTTTGTTTCAATTTACCAGGCAGCCAGAAAGGCAAGGTTAGCAAGGCAGGCTAGCATACTCTTCCCTTTCTTATGTCCAATGTAGATGCCACTGACCATCCCCACCCCAACTGTGTGTGTGTGTACTGTATATATCTATCACTAACTATCTATCAATATATATCTATCAATATATATATATATATATATATATATATATATTCTTTGCTGAAGAATTAATGCACCAATTAAGGTAACTTAACTCCAAAAACATAGGGAAAATGTGGTGTTAGGGTTTCCCATCCTAATGCTCCCCTCCCTAAGCAGCAAAAGAAAAAACATTAGGGTTTTGAGTCTCTGGAATCTTGGAAAATCAGTGGTGGGCTCTTCCTTGGGGTTGTCAACCCTAATGCCCACTCCATTCCATGAGCAAACAGCATCACACATCATCATCTTTCTTCATGTAGGGACCACAGGATGAGGGGTAAGCATTAGGGTTGACAACCTCTAAGGAAGACCCCACCACTGATTCGCCAATATTCGGAGACCCAATACCCTAATGTTTTTCTTTTGCTGCATGGGGGGTTAGGTAGGAAACCATAACAACATATTTCCCTTCTTTGTGGCATTAAGTTACCTGAAATGATGCATTAGCACAGTTGTTTTTTTGCAAAGAATTTCCTTACTTTTTAGGTAGTATAATAGAATCCGCATTTGCCTTCCATCTGTCCATAGATGCATTCATGTATGTTGCTGTGAAACTGCAGGGCCCACAGGCCCCATGCTTACATTTCAGCCAAAACAGCAACCACATTTTCAGCATAGCCTTGAAGATATCCCACCTCATGAATGACGTTGAAAATTTTCAAATCTCTCCAAATGTAATTCCATGCCACTGCAATGTCATTCCATGACAAAAGTGCAAAACACATTTTGGCCAATATTTGAAAAATGACAGTTGTCACATTCATGAGGTGGTGTAAAAATAGCAACGTTGAAAATTTGGGATCATAATATTTAAAATTTGCAAAGTTTATTTGGTTTACTTGGTTTACTTGGTTTCAAAGGACAAAAGAAGGCTACTGCCCATCGAGATTGTCCCCACCACATTGGTGGGATATTATACATTGAAGTTGTTAGACTCGAGCCAACAATCCAGACCCTTTTGAAGACTGTATTAGAGCTACTGTTCACTAAGTATTGTGGAAGGAGATTCCACAGTTTGGGGTTCTTACTGTAAAGTAGTTTAACCTTTTGTTGTTTTAGCTTTAGATACAAATATCTGGTTGTTATGATACTGTAGGGAAGTCCAGCTGGAAGAGAAATGTAAGCCACAGTGGTGCATTAACTCTGAGAATTCTTGATTTTGTACAATAGGAGAAGGTCACCTCTAGTAGCCTTGTGTGTAGTGAGTGTAACCTTGTAAATCTTAATCTTTCCTCATAGTCAAGTTCAGATAAATAAGGGACCATTCTTGTGGCTCTTCTCTGCACCCTCTCAACCCTGTCAATGTCCTGCCCCAGGTAGGGACTCCAGCAGGGGATCCATAGTCCAGATGGGGCCTGACATAAGCTCTGTACAAGGATTATGCATTCCTGTGTCCTAGACACAAACGAATGTTGGATTTGAGTGAGCAAAGCATTAGATTTCCTAGCTATCATCCTGCAATGATCACTAGAGGATAGTTATTATTAACGATTACCCCGAGATCACGCTCTAATGGTGACACATGAAGGGCCACACTGTTCAGAAAATAAGTCTGCCTAGGGTTGTTCTTACCAAAGTGTACAACATGACACTTGTCTGAGTTGAGTGTCATTTTGTTTAAAACTGCCCATTCTTCGATGGATTTTAAGTTATTCCTCATGGTTTCTCTGTTTGTCAATGTAAGAACAGAGCCACACAGCTTAGTGTCATCAGCAAATTTTGAGAGAACATTTTCAGGGCTAGCCTGCAGATCACTAATAAAGATGTTAAACAGGGTGGGTCCCAACACAGACCCCTGTTGGACCCCGCTGGTCACACTCAGTGGGTGGGAAAGTGAGCCATTAATTCTGACTTGCTGATATCTTCCATTCAACCAAGCTGACACCCAGTTGATTATGTAGTAAGAGAATCCCATATCATTCATTTTGTCAAGTAGGATGTCATGAGGGACTTTGTCGAATGCTCTACTGTAGTCGAGAAGTATCACATCCATAGGGATGCCATTATCCAATGCTGTACTGACATGATTATAAAAGGAAACCAAGTTAGTAGTACAGGAGTATCCCTGTCAAAAGCCATGTTGTGTAGTGTCAGTCAAGTTACCCCAATAGATTTGTGCTCTAGTAGATTCTTAATAACTTTCTCCATGATCTTGCTTATAACAGAAGTCAGACTTATCGGACGGTAATTTTCTGGTCTAGAATGGTTACCCTTCTTAAAGATTGGGACTACTGCAGCCATTGTCCAGTCCTGAGGATAATTCCCTCATATAAGGATTTGTTGATTATAATTGAGAGTGGTTTAGTAATAGCAGCAGCTGTCTCTATTAGAAATCGGGGCTGATGTTATCAGGACCTGGACTGGAATTAGGTTTTAGGGATAAAATTGCTTTTAGTGTATCATCCTCGGTGTTATGTGTGAGCATTGTACAATTTCAATGAATGTGCACATCTTTGCCATTTATTTATATAATTTGACCCCAAATTTGCAACATAGCCTTCTATGACTCCATTTCATGAAAAAGAGTGAAAATTTTCAAATCACATCTAAAAGGTGATTTCGGCAAGTGACTGTGAAATTATCTTTGGGCCAGAATTGTGAATTATGCCACCATTGTTCATGAAGTGGGATCCACAGAAAGCCGTGTTGAAAATTTGGTGCCAAATATACAAAATGGCTGAGTTATGCATCTAAGTTGAAAACCCACTGAAATATATTGAACCACACTTACTTTAGTTTCTCATATTTCAGTTGTCCAGCAGCAAGACATGTCTTCAATCAGAGATTGGATCTTCACCCTGTAACTTGTTCAGGTTAGTGAGGGTATGTGGTGTGTATTGGGGTATGGGGTGATGGGTGCTGAGTGGAAGGTGGAGGTGGGGGTCTGATCAGCAAGGAACCATTTTCTTTTTGCAGGTTTAAAAAAGCATTGAGGGACTGTTTTCTTTATTTCAGTTTGGGTAGCAATAATGAGTATGGGAGGTCCACTAGATACCAGGGAAAGGCAATGAAAAGTAACATGGATGGCAATCAGAGGATGGAGAGGTGGCACTAGACACTAGGGAAAGATGATTAAATTATAGGGACAGTGATCAGAGGGTGGGGGTTCCACTAGACACCAGAGAAAGATTATTGAAGTACTGGGACAGTAATCAGAGGGTGGGGCATGCCACTAGACACCAGGGACATATTATTAAACTACAGGAATAGCAATCAGAGCATGAGGGATGCTACCAGACACCAGGGCAAGATCACTAAACTACGGTGATAGTGATCGGAGGGTGGCAGGTGCCACTAGACACCAGGAAAAGATCAATAAACAATGGGGATGGTGAGCAGATGGGGGTGCCACAAGTAAAAGATCAGTTAACTGAGAGGATGACAATTGGAAGGTGGGGGTACCACTAGACACTGGAGAAAGATTACAGGGGAAGGTTCAGGAAGCAAAATCAATGCAGCAAGAATATCCGGAACTGGGAAGGGAGAAGCCAGAGAAGGCGGGGGACAGCAAGGTCAGCACCAGGGTGGGAGCTGACCAAATGAGCAGACACGAAAGACCATTAGGCCTATTCTGCTGCCATTTTAGTATGTTAGTATGTTAATTCATTGTGGGGATGGCAATTGAGGATGCCATTAAACACCATGGCAACATTACATGAATACACGGATGGCAGTGGGGGCACCATTAGACACCAGGGAAATGGTGGCTCATTGCTGTCACTGTAGACCTCAGCAGAAGTTCCAGCTGTGGCTGCAGAAGTCTAAAATGTCCCCTATTCTCATACAGAGAACATGGGTGAACTGCTCTTCTCGCTAAGCTGGGCAGCCTGGTTTTGGGCTGTACAGAAATTGTATTTCTGAATTATTTTTAAAACAAAACAAACTCCAGAATGTATCTAAACAGATTCCATTTACATAGATTCAGGTGTTTGTTTGTTTTTTAAATGAAACCTTTTTCTATGTATTTTGCATGTGTTTTTACTTTGAGGGGATAAAAGACGGGGTGGGCCTCATGGCACCCAAAAAAATGTTTCTTTGTGCAGTGAGAAGCATGTGGGAGAAAGTAAAAATAAGGTTCCTGTGACATCAAATTTTCATTTCACACTAGAATGTTAACTCAAAACCTACTGAGCATGCTCAGAAGAGAAAACACAACATTTTAAAACCTTACAGCTCTGGAATTGTTTAATATTTTTCACCAGACCTATCAAAGGCATTACCTTAGGACATGACAGATGTCCCCCACAACTTTGAGGAAACAATTCCTTTCCATGTACGGTAGGCTGTTATGTGAGAGCATTAAAAAATATATAAAGTATAGGAAAAAATTAGCCCTCTGCAGAAAAATGACATATGCAGATCTCAGAAGCTGGACAGGTTGCCATCACAAAAATTTCCACAGATCAAGACCCAGCCACTTAGATAAAAAATCCAAACTTTCAGCTCATTTCATCAAATGGTACCAAAGATATCAATGTGCAAAGTTAGGGTTTAACATTGAACTCCCTACTCAACCCTAACTACAGTATAACATATATCTGTTACTGTACATACTGTATATGTTTTTGTAAAGGAGCAGAATTGCTAATCTTACTTATAAGTATAAAATGAAAATATATGATTATATTTATAAAACCTTAAGGAAAAAGTTCTGGGGCCTGTTTCTCAAAGAGCGCTTAGATCAGTGCAAGCTGCAGCAAACAGCAGATTGCATCAATCACTGATAGACCAGGAATGCTGCATCCTATTCTTAAATGGGAGGGTCCCAGCACCAAACTCCTACAGCTTGTGACAAGCACCCCATGCATCAAAGGAAAGGAAAGGCACACAGGAGGGAATTCTGCAAGCTGTGGACAGCCCTGCAGCAATACCTCCACCAGCAGCAGTGTTGCCCACTGTGCAGGGCTCAATGTCTTCTGCACTATTCAGGCCCCACTGCTGGCCCTAATGCAGTCAGCCAGCATTGGCACTCCAGTTCACATTCCAGTGTGCATCCTGACTTACCCTGCAACATGGTGGGCACAGTGTAATGCATGGAAAACCCAAAGAAAGAACTGAACTCCAAACCATAAAAGCTGTTGTAAACTGGAACTTTAATGTGCTCAAAAGCAAAATCAAACACAGGGGAGGCACACTCCAATCAGAAGCCCAAAGGGACTTCTGGTTAGATTGTTCTTTCCACTGTGTTTGATTTTGTACAAACACAAAGTGTAAGGCATGCTCCAACCAGAATCCCAAATGGCACTGCCACCTGGTACTGCATGCCTGCCTCAGTGACTTGTGCCAGGTGTACTGTGACTCACAAGAGCAGACCCATTTGGATCCTACCAGAGTGTCATTCCCATGTCGGTGTCGGCTATGGTGTGATGCCTGACACATGACCCCAAGGGTTCCCATGCATTGCCAGCCCACAGTCAGTGCCCCTGTATGATGAGGGGGTTTTGCCACTGCCCTGCCACTCTCTGGAAGGTCCACAGGTGGGACCAATTTTGGCTCACTAGGCATTAGACCATCTCAGGACTGGTCAGATTCTGTGATAGTGCTGCAGACATCGGCGACTTTCAGACTCCACATTAGGGGATATGGCAGCCAATGTATGGTGCACAGCCTCATCAGGAATGGTGCACCTCTATGATTGGTGCAGGGCTGGCACAGGGCCAGTGCAAGGGCACCCAACCTTGATACAGCGTCCATTTGAGAATTAGGATTGGTGCAACATATGATGCAAGATGCTCCTTGTGTTAATTTTTTCTGATAAGCACCTTGCATCAGTTTGCAGCCTTTGAGCATCAGGCCCCGGTCTCTGATTAGTTCAGAGCCAGTCACATGACATTGATGGTTTTTGAACTATTGACCAGTTATAAAGTGAAACCAGTTAATAGTTCAGTTTCAAACTGGTCAATAGTTCACTAGATTGGGCCAGCAACCTCCCCTGGAATCTGTCAAATGTGTCCACTAGCTTAGGGTTTTGTTTTTATTTAAAAGTAAAACCCTTGGTTCTTGTTTCCTCACAACACCCATCTTTAAATTTTCACTGGTAGTCCAGTGGCCCACCATTTCCTTCCCACATTCCCTGCTTTACAACAGGTGCTCTTGTACCACAAAACATTTTTATAATTCATTGTCAATCATCACTGCATGGCACATACAGTTAAACCCTTCCTCCCACTTGAATGCTAACCCAACATCACCACTTCCCCACTAGATCCAAACCCAGAAGTTGTTTATTGAATTCCACTCCCAACTTCCATTGGCACCCCAATTCAGAACAATTTGTTTTTAACCTGTAGAGTGCCTATTGCCTGCCAATCAGCACTTGGATCGCTTGACCATGGGAGGGATATTACCTATTTTATGCTCTCATCTCCTTCACCCTCTCATCATCCTTGCACACACCCTCCAACCTCCCTCTCCCACATGTGACTCCACAGGCTTCTCAAGATCCTTGTCACTTATAGTTGCAGGTAATACTGACCTCAGTCCTTGCTGTGCCCAGTCATCTCCTGCTCCGATTCCCGATGGACTGAGAGTGACTCATGTCAAGATCCATAGCCTCTTCCCCAAAATTGACCAATTGCAACTGCTCATGGTTAATCATGACCCTTTGTGCAGGTAATCTCAGAATCTTGACTATCCCTGAAGATTCCTGATTCTGCTGTTTCAGTACATGGGTACACAATCATCCAGTAGGGATTATGCAAGAGTGGCAATGAAGTTAAAATGCATCTCTCCTCTTGTATCCCATTTGAACCTGTGTTCACTGTCACCTCCCCTATAGCTATCAATTTCAATTTCAATAATAAGTTTATTGTTCAACATTATACATCATTACACAAAACAAACACAGTAAAAGATGAAAAAGGTTATTTACAGTACACTAAATAATATCTTGAGAGTCTACACGAGTACATATAAAACGTTTTACAATCAATTAAAAGCTGTCTTAATGTATCTGGTGCAACTTATGCAATTTGGAAAATTTGAAATAACAGTATTATCAAAATAAATTAATCAGGGGTTCTCAATGGTGAGGCCAGCCTCCTGGGAGGCCCCAACCTGTTCCAGGGAGGCTCAAGCAAGTCTGAAAAGTACTGTATTTAAATTTTGAGTTTTATATATTTTGTTTGAAAGGATGAAGCAAACTGAAAGAGGATAATAGTAGGTGAAATTTATGTATTTATTTACAAATCATTGACAAGGGAAGGTGAAGGAGTCAAGGCTTATTTCAGGTATACCCGAGAAGGGTAGGGAGTGAATACAATTAAAAGGTAACTGCAAAGCAGTCAAGCAATACAAAATGAACAATAGTGCATACAAATATGAAGAATAAATTAATAACAGTGGTGGTAATTGATCAATTTGTAGAGTGATGGCAGAACAGCCCAAATACAAGAGTTGAGCATAGAAGTGCTAAGAGCAATAGTAGGAAGGAACAAAGTAATCCCTAAGAAGTTGCATAAGAGCAGGAAAGGGGTGGGGTGAGGTATGTAGGAAGGTTATTTCAGATAGAGAGGAAACAGAGAAAGTAGTCTGACCCCATGAAGGTACTGCAACAAGGGCTAACAATGGTTCAAGAGTCAAAATAGTGGAGCAAGTAAGTTGGCCTGCATGTGGGGGGGTTGGTAAGCTGAATAGCATTTATTTTGTTTTATTTGTTAGTCAGATAACACCTTTGAGCACAGGTGCTTTTTCAAAGGTTCCACATCAGTGAAAGACAAAGAACTGAATGAGAGCCAAGTGCTCAAAGGGGTTTCAATTTATTCATGGGGTACTGTGCAAAGCACAGTATGTTAATTTTCTTTGGGGAGGCCCAAGATTATTTTAGTTTTGGGGAGGCTGAAATCTTTTCCATGGATTTGGGAGGCTCACTGTGACAATGTCTAAGAACTGTTGAATTAATGCAATACCAGGAGAGTATATTTTAGTGATGTCATACATCTTAAAAGTCACAGCATATGTCTACTAAGTTTGCCTTCAGTTGCATTTGTTATGATGCATTTAGTACAGACTATACAATTTAGTTTGTCTAATATGTGCAAGTAGAAGAAATACAGTACTGCAAGAAGTAAAGTTTGAAAATGGCATACGTTGGACAGATGACACAAAAATGTCTGATTTTCATAGAAAATGAATTCTTTAACAGACCGTAAAGGAATAAAACTGTGATCCTAGAGTGTGAACAATTTTTCAAGGATGAAGTCTGATAATCTACATTCTAAGTATATTGTAGTCACTACTCTCAAATAATCGAGAGTAGAGATCCAGACTGATCTTTGAAGGTTCATGCTCTTATACCTTATAACTGCAATTTACCCCTATGGTTCTTTTATTGAGAGGTGAAAGCTAGCCAAATCTAATAAAATCTGTTTGTTTTCGGAGTTGAATAGTAATTCTAGCATAAGCCTTTAAGATGGCGTAATATAAGACAAACAATGTAATTAGCCAAATATTTCTTCCTCAAAGTTTCATGGATTGAACATCTTATTACAACATGATGCAAATTCTCCATCTCCTTTAAATAACACTAACAGTGTTCAATCATATTATGTGTCTTGTTGTATCTAGCCTCTAATACATTACTGTAAAAGAGTTCAAAACGATATAACATTAACACCTGTTTGAGTCTTGGATTGTCGATTATCTTCAGATATTCTTTAAGAGAGTGTTCATGAATGTTTTCGTCAGCCATGATGATACTTTAAACTTTTTATTTCTTGTAAATCAAATTCTTGACTCTTATTTTTGATGATAAATGAAACTTTGTTTTTATTACTTTTGTAAATTATTATTGACTGTTCTGACCAGTATTTAACTGTGAAAGGCCATATTTATTCAATTGCTCAAATACATTAGATAATCATCCTGTTTTACCAAGATTATGGTACATTAATTTTCTTTAATACATTCTGATATTAGGGACCCTGCAGGAGCAGCTGTGGCTGTAATCCAGAAATTGTCAATCTGAGTGTGTACTTAAGCTGCAAATGAAATGTGTCCCAAATTAGCCCTTACCAAAGCATTTGAGCTGATTTAGGAGAACTAACTTGTTTTATAGGTCAAGTTAATTAAAGACTCTGGTTTCCAGGGTTGGCAAGCCCTCAAATTTCTGCAGCATATAACCCCTGACCAAACAATTTGGAGTTTATTGCTTTAATCATAGGCTCAATAGTTTTTCCTTATTGCTTTAATCATGGGCTCAATAGTTTTCCTCCATACAGTCTATTAAATCAGAGGAGGCAGTAGATGATTGTTTCATCTTAGAAACTACTTAGTCAGTCTGTTTATTCCATGATAATATAGATGATAATACACCTAAATATGTGCATTGCTGTACGTATTCTAGAGACTGCGAATTAAGATGCAAATTATGATACATTTTTCTGTTCCAAGTACCACAACCTTTGTTTTTGATGTTCGGGTTAATTGCTTCAATTTATAGAGCTTCTAATCTTACTAAGGCTTATCTGTAGTCCTAACCTTTGAAGTGGATATGAGGACCAAGTCGTTTATGATGCAATTACCAGAATTACTTGTTTAAATATTTTAGCATATGATGAGATAAATTGTTAAGTTCTGCCAATATTTCATTAATATGTAAATTGAAATGTGTGGGGAAAGAACACACCCTTGCCTTACCACAAAATGTGTAATATTTTTTGTAAGTTCACCATCAGTATTATATTTGACCCTTATCCAGGTTTTTGTGTATGTTCTCATAATCAAATTCAAAAGATTTGAATCTATTCCCATTTTGTCTAAAGTATTGCAAAGAATTTTTCTTAATAGCGAGTCAAACGTGGCTGATAGATCGATGAATGCCAAGAACAGAGGTTGCATCCTAATAATACAGTACAGTTTGATTATATGGACAAGTAGTGAAAATCTGCTGAACTGTCCCATTATGTTTCCGAAACCCTGCTTGCAAGGTGGATACTTTATTATTCTTAATGACCCAATCTTGCAAATGAATCAGAAGTACTTTTAAATATATTTTAGCTATATTGTCAATAAGGCTAATTGGTCAATAATTAGCCAGACATTTTTGGTCCCTCTTTTATAGACAGTATTAATGTGGCTCCTTTCCATGTCTCTGGCATAAAGTCATACATTATGAAATTATTGAAAAGATCCATAAGAAAGGAAGCTACCCAATCAATGTCAATTTTGTAAAAATCTTTTGGAATTTGATCTGGTCCAGGGATTTATTTGATTTACTACTATTAATAGCCATTTGTACTTCCTTTACTGTAAACCAGATACCTTCTGAATCAATCAAAAGGAAGTATGTTGTTTAATGGTTACCTTATAAAAGATGCCAGTATAATGTTCAACACACTGAGAGGAAATTATATTTGCATCATACTGACTTTATAGCTATTAGTACCTTTGGCAACAAGTTGCCAAAATATTTTATTATCCTTTGTGTCAATAGCCTGTAACATTTGGTCCCACAATTTCTGCTGGTGTATGGATTTTCCTTTAATACAAGAGCTTTATATTGTTTTCTTTGACAATTTAACATCTTATAGTTGTTTCTTGAGGGAATCTTTTTTCATATCTTACTCATTTTGTTAGGTTATTTTTCTGAACCTGACAGTTTTTGTGAAGCTATGAATCATACTTATACTTAAAGGGCACTGTCAGCTTTGCCCTTTCATTTTGTGACCAATGTAAAAGTGTGCCTCCTGGCACACACCTACACATCTGTATTGCAAAATGCCCTACATGTGTAAAGTGAAGTTTCTGTACCTGAAACTGTAATTTTGGCCCAAATACAGTTTTCTTCAGGATGATTGGAAATCATCATGTCCCAAGCACATCCTGGTTAGAAAATGGGTTAGACCTTACAAGACTCATTGTGGCACGCATTTTCTCTCTAGGCACCTGTAAAAATGTGACTCTTGCCCTGGCTTTAATTAAAAATGCTGCTGGTAACGTAAAGTTGAATCTGAGAACTGTGAGGAGTACAATTTAAGTTTTCAGAACAGAGCTAAAATCCTGCACATGCGCTGGAAAGGAATAAAGAAAGATCCTGCACATGCGCAGGAGCATGCCGCTTGTGTGCATGCATGGAATTTTAGCTCTGTTCTGAAAATTTAAATTGTGCCCTCACAGTGCTTGTTTTCAAGTTTACATTACCAGCAGCAGTTGTTTTTTAAAGCCAGGAGAAGAATAACATTTTTTTACAGGTGTCTTGAGGAAAACTTGTACTTGTGACCATGCTCAGGGCTGACCCATGTTCCTAACCAGGATGTGCTTTTGAGACGCGCTGAATTCGATCATCCCAGAGAAAACTGTATTTTGAGTAGAATTAAACTTTCAGGTGCAGAAACTTCACTTTAATAACATAATAAAATATTTTATGTCACAAAACGCCTTCAGACCATCAAGGTACTTTACAAAAGATAAAAACACAACCATAATTAGATCACTACAAAATAATTTAAGAATAAATAACAGAGAATCAAAGTTATTTGGAGCCACTAAAAGCTTTTCACCAAAGAAAGGTTTTCAGTGCCTGTTTAAAACCTCCCACAGTCATGCACTGCTGGAGCTGATGGGGTAGAGAATTCCAAAGGGATGTGATAAATGCATGGGCCCCCAAAGATTTCAAAGACATCCTAGGAATCTCCAGCAACTCCTCATCAACCAAACAGAGCTGTCACGCTCATATAAGGCACAAGAAACTCTTTCAAGTAGTAAAGGGCCCAGTCCATGTAGGGCTTTATAAGTCAGTAAACCAACTTTAAATGTGATTTGCCACCTAATTATAAACAGTGCAGATCGCAGAGCACAGGAGAATATGGAGGCTCGAGGAGCCCCATTCAACTATCGTGCTGCTGCATTCTGCATGAGCTGCAGGCAGTGGATATCAACCCCAGATAACCCTAGGTAAAGGGAGTTGCAATAATCAAGTGCAAGGTTACAAAGGCATGGACTAACGTAAGTATATCCATGGATGGAACCAGGTGCTTAATCCTGGAGAATTTTCTAAGATGATAAAGGAAGTCTTGATGACTGCTGACACTTGAGCTCATAAAGTCAGCTCATTGTCAAGCACTACCCTCTGTTTCACACTCACCAGAGGAAAGGATCTGGGAGCACCCAAGAAAAGTCCAGAGGGCCAATCAGCCAACAACCCTTCTAATCAGTGACCCAGGTCCACTACCATCACCTCTGTCTTTCCAGCATTCAACTTTAGCCAACTTGAATTCATCCAATCCTGGATTTCAACAAGGCAGTTATTAAAACCAAGACAGCTCTATCCTAGTCAGGCAAAAGACAGGTAGAGCTGGGTATCATCAGCATAGCAGTGAAACCTCAGCCCATACTGTCTTACAATGTCTCCGAGGGCAGCATATACACTGCAAACAATGTGGGGACAACACTGAACCCTGAGGTACCCCACATGGCAGGGAGAATGCGTCCAAAGAAAAAATCCCAGACACCACTTTCTGACTTTTGCCTGTAAGGAAGGATGTAAGCCACCTGAGGACTGTACCAGTCAGGTGACAGATGGATCGAAGATGTCCTAGCAGTACCCCATGGTCTACAGTGTCAAAAGCTGAAGAGAGATCAAGGAGCACCAAGATAGAATGGTTTCTCTGACCTCTTGCCACAAGGAGATCATTGATCATCTGAACCAGTGCAGTCTCAGTACTGTGCCTCTTTCAGAAACTGGACTGGATAGGTTCATAGATATTATGGATGGTCAGGTGGTCATCCAGCTGTGCCGCTACTACTTTCTCAGTCACCTTCAATATAAAGGGAAGGTTTGAAATTGGTCTGTAGTTGGCCAGACAATCCCGGTCCAAAGAAGCTTTCTTTAGAGGAGTTACCACCGCCTCCTTCAGGGAGCTTAGAAACTCACTGGATTCCAGGAGCACTGAACTATCTGTGCCAGGACTGGACTGATAGTATCCCAACAACCCATAATCAAGGAGTTGGGCCCGGTCTAAACTACTGCAAGTAGGGTTCATACCCTGGACAATCCGTGATAACATCCATGAGCTCAGGCAAGGCAAGGTACTCCAGGAAGCTTGAGGTGAGGTGACCAAACACCGATCATCAACGACCCCGTAGAGTGAGATGGAAGAATTTCCAATCTGATGTCAGCCACCTTATCCAAGAAGAACTGAGCAAGTTCATTGCACTCCACTTGGTAAAAGGTCTTCAGAGCTGCAGACAGGTTGGGTTGCACAACCTGTCAACAGTTCGAAAGAGCTGAGCTGGTTGGTTCTGAGTGGCAGCAATCTCCTGGACAGGAATTCTAACTTCTACGGAGATTGCTGATTAGTAAGTCTGATAATGCTCATGCAATCTGAGGTGGTCTGCATCCAGGGCAGATTTCTGCCAATGCCGCTAACCTATGTCCTACTCACTGCAACTCTCTCAAGGACCCATCAAACCAGGGGCCCGAGGGTGAAGGGGAGAGGACGAACATGGACAGGAGCAATCACGTCCAGAGCTACAGAGATGGCCTTATTATAAGCCATGACTGAAGTCTCTGGACTCCAGCTGACCACAGGAACTCTGAGAGGTCAGTCACCACCACTAGGCCTTCAGGG
The DNA here is from genome assembly GCA_016271365.2 of Neoceratodus forsteri. NCBI lineage: Eukaryota > Metazoa > Chordata > Ceratodontiformes > Ceratodontidae > Neoceratodus > Neoceratodus forsteri. The sequence goes on from CM028131.1 coordinate 798,078,073, forward strand.
CTCACTTCAAGTAAAGGGTGGTAACTGACCATCTCCACAGGGCAGGCCTTCAAAGGGGGCACGAAAGTTGACCTCATAGTGTAATGATCAGATGAACTGACAGGTTTCACCCCTCGTCAGAGGCCTCTATCCCCAAGAGGAAGACCAAGTCAAGGGAGTGGCCAAGTTTATGGGTGGCAGAGGTGACAAACTGTGTAAGGCCCAGAGATGTCATAAGCTGGAGGAGGTGTTGTCCAAACTATGAGAGTTCGTCACGACCCAGGCATTGAAATCACCCAGAACCAGCAGTCTGGATGACTCCAACACCATTTTGGCCATGAAATACACTACTTCCTGCAGGAATTGCTTCTCATCCCCGGTGGACAGTAGATGAGAGCTATTCTTCAACCTACACCTGCCACAATGGTACACTCAAATGATTAAGTCTCCTCAACTGATGCACTTGTGTGGCCTCAACTCGGTCTTGAAACAGACCGCCACCCCCTCACGATCCATTCTTGAGCGTGTATCACCGAGTACCCAGCGGAATTGCAGCATCCAAAATGGGGCCAGCATTTTCATCCAACCAGGTCTCGGTGATGAAAGCCAGATCAGTTGTTCCAACAAGATCTGCAGTAATTGCAGTCTTATTCTTAATTGATCTAGCATTGCATAACACCGCTCGAGTTGGACAGGCTTCAAGGGCCGCCTGCCTACTTGCCTGCCACAAAAGGCAGTGCCCTTGTGTATGGAGACTAGACATGGTGCATCACATTCCAGACTCCATTTCACCCCAGGGCGTCTTCTAGGCCTGACCACACTAATGTGAGAGGTCTGTTCATTTGTCCTCAATGTCTGCAACCCCACCCCCTCCTATGAACAATACCCAGCGCATGACAGTGCTGGTAAGTTGACAACATCAAAGGGGAAGGGCGGAAGGAGTGGATGGCAGGATGAATAGCACATGACTGGGGGAAAGCTTGCATAGTTCACAGTAAAACCAATGCTAAAATACACAACACTCAGGCACTGACCTTAGAAAGACCCTTTTCACATTGGTTATAAAATGAAGGGGCAAAGCTGACAGTGCCCTTTAATTATACAGTAGTTCTTGTTTTACAAAATTGGGAGACAATATTATCAAATTGTTTTAACGTATCTATATAAATGACAGAAGGTTCTAAGTCTAAAACAGAAAAATTTTCAATGTTGTGAGAGAAAGTTTTAATAATTTGATATAGAGTAGTTTGAGGTATTTGATTCCAAGGTTTCTGTCATTATAAATTTCAACCTGTTCTTGCTGTACTCTTGTAATTAAAGATTTCTTCTTTCTTGACATAACCAGGGAAAGTGGTCACTTTCCACCTTATTGTTTAAATGTAGATCCAAGTAATTACTATAATAGAAAGGAGAAACCAAAATATAATCTATTATAGAGTGTCCATTATGCATGATACAAGTGGAAGTACCATCTAAATCTCAGGTAGTCTCCCATTAAGGATTAAAGGTTCAGTGAATTGAGTAAGAGATCAAAATGTCCATCATAGTCCGAAGACTTTCTGTCACTTGAATTTCTGTCCTCAATTCCATAGATATCTTGTAGGAACCATAAAATAGATTCACTTCCAGAGTTTTTACTACCAAATCTTAGATTGAAATCTCCAGTCACTATTACTTCAAGGTCATTATAAGTAGCAACACACTGTTCTATACCAGCAATACATTTTGGGATAAGATTAGAATCGTAAATGGGAGATTTTTTGGTGGATTATAGACATTCACCAATAACACCTTTCTTTTCAGTATTATTACCAAATAATTGTGAGTAAGAATAGTGTTTTCAACCTCCAGTTGGTCTTGCATCTTCATATACAGTGGTGTGAAAAGTATTTGCCCCTTCCTGATTTTCTCTATTATTGCATATTTGTCACACTGGATGTTTTCAGGTCTTTAGACAAAATGTAATATTAGATAAAGGAACCTGAGTGAACAAATAACACTTGTTTTTTTTTTTCACTTATTTAATGAAAAAAGTTAACCAACACCAATTGGCACTGTGTGAAAAGTAATTGCCCCTTACACTTAATAATTGGTTACGCCACATTTAGCTGCAATGACTGCAACCAAACACTTCCTATAATTAAATATCAGTCTTTCACATCACTGTGGAGGCATTTTAACCCACTCTTCCTCGCAGAACTGCTTTAATTCAGTAACATTTGGTAGGTTTTCGAGCATGAACTGCTCGCTTCAGGTCCTGCCACAGCATCTCTATTGGGTTTAAGTCTGACTTTGACTAGGCCACTCTAAAACATTAATTTTACTTCTTTTTAGCCATTCTGATGTGGACTTGCTTTTGTGTTTTGGATCATTGTCTTGCTGCATGACCCAACTACGCTTCAGCTTCAGCTGACGGAAGGATGACTGGACATTCTCCTTAAGAATTTTCTGGTACAGAGCAGAATTCATGGTTCCTTTAATTATGGCAAGTCATCCAGGTCCTTAGGCAGCAAAGCATCCCACACCATCACACTACCACCACCATGTTTGACTGTTGGTATGGTGTTCTTACTGTGGAATGCTGTGTTTGCTTTACGCGAGACATTATGGGTTCCATGTTGTCCAAAAGTTCCACTTTGGACTCATCTGTCCATAGAACATTTTCCCAAAAGGCTTGTGGATCATCCAGGTGCTTCTTGGCAAATGAGAGATGAGCATTTATGTTCTTCTTGGTTAGCAGTGGTTTTCGCCTTGCTACTCTCACATGAAGCCCATTTTGCCCAGTCTCTTTCTGATTGTGGAGTCATGAACACTGACCTTAGCTGAGGCAAGAGAAGCCTGCAGTTCTTTGGATGTTGTTTTAGGATCCTTTGAGACTTCTTGGATGATTTTACACTGCCCTTGGAGTAATTTTGGCAGGCCGCCCACTCCTGGGAAGGGTCACTACTGTTCCAAGTGTTCTCCATTTGAGATTATGGCTCTCACTGTGGTTCGATGGAGTCCCAGAGCCTTAGAAATAGCTTTGTAACCCTTTCCAGACTGATAGAGGGCAACACAATGTTTTTCTGATCTTTTCAGGAACTTCCTTTGATCATGGCATAATGTGCTTGTTGAATCTTTGTGCTGGCAATGTGACTCTGATGGTAAGGGCCAAAATAAGTGAGGTTTATATTGAGCAGGGCTGGCTGTAATCAAGCCTGGCTGTGTTCAATCAGCTGACTCTAATTATCCCTTTAATTGGGTTGATTTAACTAGGGGGCAATTACTTTTCACACAGTGCCAGTTGGTGTTGGTTAACATTTTTCATTAAATAAATGAAATAAGTAAAAAAAAAAAGTGTTATTTGTCCACTCAGGTTCCTTTATCTAATATTATATTTTGTCTAAAGACCTGAAAACATCCAGTGTGACAAATATGCAATAATAGAGAAATCAGGAAGGGGCAAATTCTTTCACGCCACTGTAAGTTAAAAGGCCACTAGCTGGGCTTCACATCTTAGCCATACAAAATCCTGGAGAGTGAAATAAATGATAACTTAATTTGTACATTATCAAGCAGTCCAATGTATACCATGATTCCTGAATAATAATAATATATTGTCTTATTATAAACTTCATACATTCACTATCAGGTAATTTTGTGACAAACCAAAATGTTCCATGAAAGAATTATCAATATGTTCAAATTTGTTTCATAAGACTTATTTTATTCCAAAAATATTCTAGATGTATTATTTAATGGAAAAGTATATTCATTAGTTATTAATACCATAGGGTTTTATTAGATCTCTCTGGTAGTAAAATCTCTGCAAATTGTCATTCTTCTGCAGAAAAAACTTAATCAGTCAAGACCAAATTTAGCCCATCACATCTAGAATTGCCATTTTTGTCAGTAATGCCTGTACAAGAGCATTATTTTTAACACATATATTGGTCTGGGAGCCAACCTCAATTCAGAGAGCCTTAATTATACCCTTTTCACCTAGGTGAACCTGCAAGAAATTTCTAAATAGATTACATAAAGCTCCTTGTAGTTTATAATTATTTCCTCTTGGCATTCTTTCCAATACGAACAGAGTCAAAACCACAGGGCTCTCATTGTAAATGAGTTTGTTGGTTCTTAAAGAATTAAATCCAGATCTGTTAGGAAATTAGAGAAAATGCCCATATTCTCAAACCTTTCACCATTGTACCACAGAAGACTACCAAATGATGTTGAATCCAAATATAGTTCAATGGTATTTTGCTGTCCATCTCATGTTTTAATAAGTTTAACAGTATTATCTATGGTGATATCTAGATCAAGATCCCATTGATCATATCTACAAAGTATATTTTTAAAACTCCTCTGTAACCTTAGGCCATTCCCTTTCAGCTGTCATTCTCAAAAGAGGTATTTCGGTATTACCAACAATCTTACAATGCACAGTTGAAACCTTTTCTGTACAACAGTCATGTTTATGTCATTTTGTTGGTTATTACATCCTGTATTAGATGTTTTCTGCTGAGTAAGATTCCAGAGGGAACTAAACCAAGCTCTTCCCAAGGTACCCTAATTCAGTTTCCACTAATAGTAAGTGGGCACCCAAATCCCCTTTTAATTTCTCATTTATAATCATAATTGAACTGCTCATATGTATATTAACAGACTCCAGTTGCTTCTCAGTCACTCAGGGAGTCATTACATTTTATTGAGAGTCTGTATTGTGTCACCTGTATTAGAGAGTGTTAGTGGAGGGACTTTTTTGGTTTTACTTTTGTTTTAGACTTAATTTTAGCTTTATTCTTTTCTTATCATTTTGTTTCTTATTTAAATTTTCCTGCTTTTTGTGAGCGTGACTCAGGAATTATTACAGGACTGAAATCCAGTCTCTTAGAAGAATGTTGAGTAATGTTTAAATCCAAAGAAATTGAGTCAGATATTTTGGGGTCCTATCTCATCATGTGTAGCCAAAATTGTGTCCAGTTTTGCAGTGTTAATAGCAATATCATAGCTTGCTGATTCAATTTAATTATTTGGTTGGCTTGCATGCATGCAAGCAACATCTTGTGGCAGTTGCACATTTCAGAGGTGTGTCAGTGTTGTGGCGAATGCAAGGGATGCTTTAGTGGGTGTGTCCCTCAGCCGCCAACCAGTGAGAATGTTGCTGATAACAGCAGTTTCAGAGACAGCCACAGAGTTGAAATGAATCTGCTACTGCAATCAGATAAAGGCTTGCCATTGCAGCAGCAGATGGCATGCCTCCATTATGTGCCTTTCCTGGTGAAACATTTCAGTAAATATGGTGGCTCCTGCAGTCTGCCACACAATCCCCAGAAAGCCGACATTGGGTGCCCAAACTCGTGTTGGTATGCCCCTCCACATTATGTGGCACACCATAACATGGTGGCTCCTGCCATCCACCACACACTCCTAAAAGCCGACATTGGGGTACCTAATCCTGTGTCGGCATCCCCTCTTAGTGTGTGTCTTTCCTCTTAGTGTGTCTTTTCTGGTTAAACAGTTTCCCTTTCCTTTCCAACACCAGGATGCCCACTTCCAGTGTCAGATGCACCCCCATCTGTATGCCTTTTTCCAACATCAGGGGCCCAATCCTCATGTCAGCACCACCCACCCAGAATTGTGGCACACTGGGGCCCACCACAGTTTTTGTGTGTAACCTGTAAATGAAGAAAACTTTCCCTGTCTTTTTCCCCTGCAAACAAGAAAATGGTCCACCATTGTCTCCCCCATCCCTCCCCATCCCCACCCTCCCTCCTCTGTGCACACCCACCTTCTCACACACACGTCACCCATAGTTACCCTCTGGAGGTCAGGAGCCATGATCTTTTTGAACCGGAGACATCTGCACTCTTCAAAGCTGAACTGTGAACCGAAGAAATGACGATAAACTTTATAATGGGAGACAATGGGGTTTCAACTTAGGATGATATCTCAGCCATTTTTGGGAATTTTGGTCCAAAATTTTCAGCATGGGGTTCTTGGCCCCCACCTCATGAACGTGTCACTGTCATTTAGTTTCTCCATCCTGAAAGGTGATTTTGCAGTCGAGATTGGAATCATCTTTGGGACCGATTAACAAAACAACGGTGCCACTATGCATGAGGGAGGTCCCAAAAGCCCATGTTGCAAATTTAGTGAAAAAATTCAAAAATGACTGTGTTATTAGAGTGTATTAGCAGTTTATATGCACACTCAGCACTTCGCTAATTTTTATATTTTCTACAGATTTTCAACATTGCCATTTTTTACACCTCCTTATGAACAGTATAGTTGTCATTTTTCACATCCTTCCTGAAACATGTTTTCATACCTGTGGTGCAGAATGGTGTGGTTGCTGTGGAAATCAACATTTGGGAAAGATTAACAAAATCACAGTGCCACTGTTCATGAAGATAGGTTCAAAATGCCCATGTTGAAAATTTGTTGAAAAATTCAAAAATGATTGCATTATAGGCGTGCATTGCACAGTTACTATGCACATTTGTAACCTTCACTAATTTTTCATATTTTCATTCCAGATTTTCAACATTGCAATTTTTTCACACCACTACATGAATAGTACAACTGTCATTTTCACATCCTGCCAAAAATGCATTTTCACTCTTGTGGCACCAAATGACACAGTAGCTGTGCAAACCACCTTTCAGGATTGAATAATGAAATGATAGTGCCATTGTTCATGAGGTGGGGTCACAAAATCCCATTTTGAAAATCTGAAGGAAATACCAACAAATGACTGGGTTATTAGTGTTTCTAACCATAACGATTTACTCTGTAGAGACTGACAGGCATTGGGGTGTGACTTGGGATAGTCAGCTATAATGCTCACACCATTCCACCCCACCTTGCAGCCTGTGTCAGGCATTGAAGTGTGCCTTGGGGTCTTCGCCCCAACAATCACCCATTCTCCTTTACCACCCATCTCAACATATTTTTTATTGAATGGGGTGAGTATAAGGCCTAAAGACTATATAGCACTGCAACACCCACGGTGTCTGCAGGGTAGGGTGAGGAAATGGCATGAGCATTATGGCTGATGACCCAAAGGCACCCTCCAATGCCTCTGCAGGGTGGGGATGGGGTTGGCATTACTTAAGTACTTCACTGCCATTCCTATTATGCATCTCTACCTCCTGCACTACCAATGCTAATGCCAGCAAGCCAACATTCAGCATTGACAAATGCTTGTTTAGTACCACTATGTGTTCCATAAGTAATATATTTGCCATAACTTGGTCCTTTAAAGACTAGATTAAATCCTCACTTAAACAAGTTGGAACCAATGGTGCCACCACAGATGAATCAGTGGCCCTCACTTGCAGGTCATTAATATTCTCAAGATTGGATATAGCTTCATTGATAACTTTCTGCATAGTGGCTTCATGCCATTTTTCCATTGATTTAATACCATCAATAGACTGTTTCAACTTAGCTGTTACATTCTAAAGCTCATCGCTAGGAATAATTACATTCTCCATTTGTAATCTGAATAGTACAGACTGATCAAGTACTGTATGAATGGTAAACTCTGGGTATTCCCTATAATCCATATGATCTATTTTCTGTAGGTAATGTTATGAAGCTCTCCCATGTTATTCTGAGAACTCATCATCCTCAGCTAACTCCTTAGCCCCTGCTAACAACATAAGGCATACTAGTTAATTAGTGGTCGTTGGTACTGAAATTTCTAGTTTTAGGATTTTCTCCTTACTGAGGTTTAAATGAGGAAGTGATCCAGACGTTTTGCCTGGGCATTGAATTTTTTCAGAATCAAAGGGTTCAACTAGTTTTAAATGATCAGGAATTTTGGTTTGTTTATCAATGTTCAATGGATTTACTTTCCTCAATTTCTTTTTCAACTCTCCCTGTTTTCTTTTGTTTTTAGAGTCTGATAAGGGATTACATTTGAGGAGAGAGGAATCACCAAGAATTCCTCTGTGCTGCCTTGTTAGCACCATATTAGACTCTATAAAACAACTGTATATTGTAAATGTACAAATAATGAAATTGTCATAACTCTAATACAATTTTAAAAGAAAAAACACTTTTAATAAATCACATTCAGTAGATCTTAGTAATATTTGTTACTTAAATAAAAAGGAAACAAAGCCTTAGAGAGGTAAAATATACAGTAGAAAACCTAATGCACTGTGCAGTATAGACCCAACTGTTAAATAGTTCATAAGAATTAATGGAAGTACTTGGACATAAAAAAAAAGAAATAAAATAGTCCTTGTTGACATTGATAACAGATTAAATCCGGTGAGAGCTTCTGTAATGCCGATACATGCTGATTTATAAATCCTTCCAATCTCGTATCGGGTAAAAATACAAATGCTTTGTAGGTACTCCAATGAGGTAAATAAACAATGGAAAAAGTACTTATCCAACTGAAGCTGGCAGTTCAACTGTTCAGAAGTGTAGTAAATTTTGTAACACCCTTGGCCTGTTTGTAAACTTTGCATCTTTAGCCATACTCTTCAGGTCCAAAACAGAAACAGCAGCGCTGCTCTTGGTCAGTACTCCTTCCTTCAAAATCAACACTGAATAAAATCAGAGGACTGCATAAGTAACTGAATTACATAAACTGCAGGCAGACAGTAAACTTTCAATGAAATCTAGCTGAGGCTATTGCTATGTACTGATGTAACCTGTCAGTTAGGAGCTCTTTACAAACAGTATCTTAATAATTTTAAAAGTTTATAACAGTTTAAAAGAATGTATAACAAATCCTATCTTAGTAATATCCTAAAAATAAAAAGAAAAACTTTAGCATATGGAAATGTGTGAAAGTTGCAGGTTTATTTAATCTTGACACCAATAGGATCCACAAATATATTAGAAGGTTTAGTCAAATAGGTCGAGAGCATATAATAAATGCCATAACTCCATAGCCTCAGTTTCTTTATTAACACCTCCATTCCTTTTAACAAGTTGAAGAAGGCCAAAGCTAAGTAGCTAAGTAATTTAGCTTTTTTCACCAAAATGCCAAAGCGTGATAAAAAGACATTCCAGAATGGTGCAGAATGCCAATTTCCATGATAGGCTGCTGGCTCAATTATAGAGGAACTTGGAGGAAACAGGGCTACAGCTGAAGCGTCAGCACCGAGAATAATACAATGCACTTCAGTGTATATTGCTCTGTAGAAAGTTCAAAAGAAGAATCAAACCAGTTCAATGCCTCCTCTCTCTAGCATTTTGGCATTCTTGGGCTGAGTGAGCTAAGGGTTAGTGACATGTGCACTATATACTTTAGGGTCACGTGACCTCTTGGAGCACGAATTTTAAATACTAAAAGTATATAAAAGCAAAAAGAAATACAAGGTATGTAAAACAAAAAAATGTGAGTATCAAAGATAAACAATTAAATTACTTGTTAAAAAGCTTCAACAATTCACAAAGATACCCTGCAAAGTAGGCAATATGAGCATTTATCTATGAGTTACCATAAACATTCCAACATTCCTTGTTTCAGCAGTAAAAATTAGTGTAGCTAATAAACATTCAGCAAAGTTCAGGACTACATTCCTAAGCGTTCTGTAGCACTATCATTGTCTATCGGTATGTCTCTTGCTCCACTCATTCTTTGCTGTCTGACTGGTCTCTGCCCATTCACCATTGAATCCCAGCATTTCCAATGCCACCATCAAATGCTGCTTCACCCTATAAGGACAAGAATAATGAGGTAGAGAGCCATGCAACTTGGAGTCACAAAAGATGGTCTGGTAAGGCTACATACTCAGAGGCACTGATGGCATACCTTTTAAAATATAAAAAGCGATGTAGCCATGCAGTCTGCATTTTCTCCACAAATGCTAGACACACATAGTGAACTCCAGTCTCTCAAGTCTCAGTCTTTCCAGGCAGCTCAGTGTCTATTCAGATTGTATCCCTCCCTCTGGCTATCAGCTGCTCCTCTTCAAGCTCCCTCACGTTCTCTGTCCCTGTACTCATGCCTGGTGCCAACTGCTGTCCTGGCATGTGCCAGTCTTCAGTCACTGAGCTCTCAATACTATCTCCTCCCGTGCCTCCTCTGGTGATTTTTATTCTTGGCAATTTTAACCTTAATTTCCTCTTCCTCTCTAAATATATTATGTCAAAACAAATTCCTGTCAGCTTTTTTAACTGATCATTGATTTCACCTGCCTCAATACAAGACTGTTTTTTTAGCTGGCCCGCTGGTGAGGCCATAGCACTTCTGCTTGCAATGCCAATGACACAGGTTCAGGAATGAGCCTGGAGCATTAGAGGGTCAGCTGGGGGAGGATCAAATGTTCCAGGGATTTCTCTTCTCCTCTGGGGTGATTGCAGTGCAGTTCTCATAGAAAGTCAGACCTCTAGCAATGGCTGTGGGTCAATGTGCCAGAAACCGCATAATGCAAGGGTATTGGTGGGGAGGCAGATGTCAGTGCATTAGGCATGGGAGCACATCTGACATCACCAGTATATCACTGCACATCCTCTCCTCCAGTAAACTGGAAAGCAGAAAACTCACTGGCTGAGCAGATGACACTGCTCCTGGCCACCATACCCACAACCAGATAATGCCCTCCTGGGCCCCATCATCTCTCTGGTCTTCACCTCTACCTGCTGGGCATCAGTTGATTGTATGGGAGCACCATGGAGAGAAGGCAACACTGCCTTGTGGGGTAGAAGCTGAGGGTATACAAACAGGTGAGTTGTTGGTGGACCAAGGGACTGGGTCACAGGTTAAGGAGGATCTCAGTGGGGCAGGATCAGGCACTGTAGTTAGCCAAAGGAGGTCTTGGCCAGCAATGTCAGTGAGTAAAAAGAATTAAAAACAAACAACAATAAAATAAAAGCTTCCTCAAACACTTCTTTATGGACTGGGTTCTTTCTCCTCCTCACATACACACCATATTGTGGATGCTGGTACGCCCAGACGCTTTCAGTGACCACCATATGGTCTGCTGTATGTGTAAGATTCATCATCAAAAGCCTCTAAATTCATCCATCTGGTCTTTCAGGTTGCTGGACTTGTCCTGCCTGGCTACCTCCATGCTTAGCTGGTGGCTACCAAATGGTCATCCATCTGTTCAGACAGCATCATAAATACTTCCTCCAATATTTCAACTCCAACTTCATGTCTATCTGGGATCTGCATGCCCCAAGAAGAAGCAGGGACCAAGGTTCCCACCACATAGATCTCAGCAGAGTTGCTGCACAGCTTCTGCTCAAGAGACCTTGTCTGGCAGACCCACAAGTCCTCTGGCTCCCCTGTTGATGTAATCAAGTATTGGACCCTTTGTAATACCGCTAGCACAGACTATAAGGCTTACTAAGCCTGAGCACTTTATACATCCATGATCCAGAACAACCTTAACTACTTCTTACAAGTTGTGGAAGGTTATCCACACCCTCTCCCCAACCCAGTCCCTACACCCCATCCACAAGATGGGTGACATCCCTATTTCTTATCCCTCTTCTGTTGCCTCCTCATTCAGTTCATTCTTTACCTCCTGTGCCCTCCATCCTCTACTCCCCCGCTCCCTTCCTACTACCTCATGTCACCCCTTGTCCTTCTCTCTCCTACCACTCTCTGCTTCCCTTAAGGCCCATTTGGCTCTGAACACCCAAAAGTGTGTGAGTCCTGATTGTTTTGATCACAAACTCCTGCATCCATCTGCCCATGCCATTGCTCTACCTATTACATCCCTTTAAATCTCTCCTACTTCTTAGCCTCTGTCCCTGATACATGGAAACAGGCTACAGACATTCTCTCTCAAATGGAGCAGTTCCACCTCTCCTGGCAACTGCCACCCTATCTCCCTCCAGCCTACATTGGCTAAGCTTCAAAAACACCTTGTGATATCCCAGCTCTCCCTTTCTTTGATCTATCCTCCCCTTCTTCACTCCTTTCCAGTTTAGCTTCCTGAAGTCCCACCATCTCCACCCCTCTCCTCCAGATTACTGACTCCATTCAATCTGGCATGGCTCATGGCCTTGTCACCTCCATCATCGTTATTGACTTGGTCAAAGCTTTCAGCATTGTTGCCCACCTCCTCCTGGGGAAGCGCAAGGCAGTGGAGATCTCTGACTTTTCAAGTGGATCATTCTTCTCCTACTTTGAGGGCAGGTCTCAAGCTATCTGGATTGGAGATTCCATACACCCTACTCCCTATCAGCTCAGGCATGCCACAAGCATTCTCCCTTGGCTCAAAACTCTTCTCTATCTTCTACCAATTCTTACCTCATCACAACTCTAGCTCTTGCTCTCTCTCATGTTCCCTTCAATGAAATCCACTGCTTGTCATGCTGCCTTCTCCATTCTGTTTGCAAACCTTGGGTCTTCTCTCCTCACCATCCACTCTGTCTTTTTCCCACCACTCTCCACGATCCTCAAAGACCTCACTAGAAACATAGAAAATCTTGGCAGAAAAAGACCAATGGTTCATCTAGTCTGCCCACAGGTCACTATAAAATGCCAGGTTGTATTACCCATACAGGTGCTAGCCCTTATAACCACCTCTCTGTTCCTTCACTACTACTACCACCACACTGAGTAACCACTATACACTTCACCTGTCCCAGCCATGCTTGTAACTATTTATGGTTTTCATGCCCACCACTTTGGCATGCAGACTGTTCTATGGTTCCACTGCCCTTTCTATAAAATAAAATTTTCTCATATCCCTCTTGAACTTCTCTCTAATCAGTTTCCCTCATGCCTCCATGTCCTTGAACTGTTACTCGTGCAAAATAGTTCCTTACAGTTCTCCTTGCTTATTTCTTTCAGGAACTTGAAGGTCTCAATCAGTATTCCTTATCTTGTCTCATCTCCAGTGAGTACATATTCAGTGTCTTAAGACGATCCTCATAAGAACTGCTTTGCTGACCCTGAATCGTCATAGTCACCCTTGTTGCACCATCTCTAGACTGCCATTATCTTTCCTTAGGTGAGGACTTCAGAACTGTGCACAGTACTCCAGATATGACCTCATTAACTGTCTATAAAGAGATAGTAATACCTCTTCTGAGACACCTAGCATCCTTCATGTACTGCCAATACCGCATAATGCATCCCAGCATCCAATTAACTTTACTATAGGCTTTGTTGCACTGGATTGATTGTTTAAGGAAGTCATTAATAATGACTAATAAGTCCCATTCCTTAGCTGGAGTGCTGAGCTTTATCTCTCCCATCCAGTACTTTGTTATGGAGTTCTTGTTCCTTGGTGTTTCACCTTGCGGCATTGAATTTCAACTGCCAAACTCCAAACCAACTCTAGTCTTTGCAGGTCACTCTGCATCTCCATTTTGTTTTGCCTTATTGTATGTTAATTGAGTGAGGCCCACTAGGCTCAAGTGCCTGTTTTCAGGGGTGACCCAGGAGCACTGGGGTGGTAAGTGACTTGCTCAGATTCACACAGTATGCAAATGGAGGTTGTGGGAATCAAGTCCAGGCCTGCTGGATGTACCAAGCTAATTCACAATTCATTACTCTAACCTAAATGCTATAGTGCCAGCCCCTTATTCCCTCATAGAGATCTTTCCTACCACACAACTGACTGCCATCTGTGATAAGACATGACTTGCCCTGGATTCCTTCTCCAATGTTGCTGATGAATATATTGAAGAGGACAGAACCCAGGATGGATTCTTGTGGCACCCTACTCATCCCTTATGCATCCAGATTCTCCATCTTTTTCAGCAGGCTACTGTGAGGCACTGAGCCAAAAACTTTGCTGAAGTCAAGGTAGAGTAACTCCATGGCATGGCCTCTAGGCAATACCCTTGTTACCTAATCAAAGAAAACTATTGGGTTGGTCTAACGTGACATTCCTGCCACAAACCCATGCTGTTAACTATCCTGAGACTGCTGCCTCTGGGTAGTCTACCAGGTCCTTTGTTACCAGTGACTCCATCAGTCTACTTTCAACAGGCGTAAGACTCACAGGTCTGTAGTTCCCTCTTCCTCCTTGCCCCTTATGCAGTGCTACTCTAGTCTTTCAGAACTACCCCTCCAAAATGAACTATTGAAAAGCCCAACCAGGGGTTCAGCCAGTTGATTGAGTACCTTCAGAGTATTCCATCGAGCCCTGGACCCTTATCAATCTGTCTATCATTAGGGCTGCTAGCACCTTCTGGACCCTTTTTTCTGGTAAATACTAGCTTCCTCCTCTGGGACCCCCTTAATTGAGGCCTTGATGCCACTTTTTGGCAAGGGCCTTCCATCCTACCTTGTAAAGAAAGAGCAAAAGTAATCATTAAGGACTGCCTTTTGCACATCATCCTCTTTTACTATACCTGCCTCAGATAGCCTAACAATTCCCTCCTTCTTTCTTTTTTCCCTAATGTACCTGAAGAACTGATTTCCTACCTCTGACCCCTTCTGCAATACACAGTTCAATGTCTGCTTTTTGCCTGCCTAACTACCCCTCTTTGCTTCCTTAGTTCTCACTACTAAATACTGCAGTTATCCTTGATACTGGACCATGGGCTGATGCCTCTGGCCTCCTACCTCTGTTCCTCCTTTGCCCTGCACCTACACCAGTGCAGTCCCTCTTCTAAGCTCACAAATCTACAAAATTGACCCCATTCAATATTGCCTTCTGCACATTGCAAATGTTATCTTCCAGCACTTTATTGTATTTTAGTGTGTTTTACTGACACAGAATCCTTGTCTTTTCACACTTATTATTCATAATGATTATTTACCTATTATTTGCATTATTGTTTTTGGTATTCTTCACTGTCCTCACTTCCTCTCCTCCCAGAACATATCTGGCAAAAAGTGGTTACCAGCTCAGTCATGGTAAAACTTTTATAAATAAATAACTAAAAGCTTGGATTTGCACATATCAGCTGCAAAGTAACACAATGAGAGGACAGCAAGGAACTGAAAAATAAATGACAACAGGAATTAAGCAATAATGATTTGTATAGTTCAGAGGCCAGGAGAGGTACAGTGTACATTTGTGGTCTCTCTAGGTGATAGTTTCTGTAACACTGACTACTGCTGTCAGTCTTAGTGCCCTGCAATATGCATTTTTACTGTATTTTCAGTTCAGTTTTACAACCTGTCTCATACATACTGTATACAGAAACCCATTTCAAGCAGTTTAGGTTTATTGATTCATTCAGAAATGCAGATTCCAGAAAAATGTAGAACATAACCCTGATACTACTGGTACCTCTTACCTCATCTGATCCCCATTGTAGTGTAGAAAATATCCCTGGTGCTACTGGTACCTCCTCCCCAATCCCCTTTGTAATGCATAACTTATCCCTGGTAGTCCACAAGTCCCTTCCCCATCCTTTTCACCTCCTATGCTTCCATGCCAACTCTCTCCATGACAGCTAGCACTTACTAAATACCTCATCCCAGTTGGGCTGCTGCCTGTCCTTTCAACAATCCTATAGTGATAGACATGGTGGGGGGTCACACACATTGTGACCATTGTTAAGAGTAGAGTTTGGCAAAATTAAATAGTGATGTCAGGTCAGCCAATTTGCACTTCTAAATCCTTTCAATATACTACTGGACCCTGTATGCAAGAGGTTCACCTAATTTTCATGGGCACTGTGGTTTATTTAGCTAGTCCATGCTAAACACTTAGTGATGGCCGTGTATTGTTGAATATAGCAGCATCCATGTTATATCCCATTAGTGCAGAGCTATGCTCGTTAGCACTGTGCAAATAGTTTGAATATGAGGCCCAAAGTAAGTACAGTAACTCTCTTGCTATAACAAACAAGTTGGGAGCCATAATGACCATTTGCTATAGTAACTTGTTCATTACATCGAGGATGTTTTTCTATAGGCAGCTGAACAGACAGAGGTTCCTTCTCTTTTGCTGTTCCTCCCTATATACCTATATTCTGTAGCCCTGCCCTGCTGCTTCTTTATCATTTTCATGGATTCATATTTAGGGCTGCAGTGGGCATAGCCTGCAGACCTCTCGCATAAAAAGGACTCAGTACATTCCTTCTGACCCAACAACATGTTGGACATGGAGAACAGTCACCTCCACATCCATGGTATCCCTGGGCACTCCACTCCTTGTCTCCAGGGGCATTGCACTTTTTTGTAAAACTAGATGGCATCCTGATCATGACACTGGGAATTGGACACCACGGTGTCACTCTTATGTTTGTGGTGGGGTGCTGAGAGGAGGGTCGGTGAGACCATCTATCATTTTAAAGAAAAATCTATATCACGGCACACTCTGTCATGTCAAGGATACTCACCACAGTCTACTGTGCATGTGTGACTACTAGTGCATGCACAGTGAAGTGTGGAAGCCATATTTGGCCTGGCAGAGTGTGCAGTGACAGACAATTTTTTTTTCTTTTAATTATAGATGTCCCCCACCAAACCTCCTCCTCTCATGCACCCACTACCCCAGTTCCCCTCCCATAAATAACAGTGACACTGGGGTGTCCAATCCCTCAGTGTCATGATCAAGACACTGCTGATTCCATCAGGACTTCTCAGTGCTTTTTATATTCCTCATCTGACCCTCCTCCTTCTCAGCACCCCCCACAGAAACATAAGAGTGACACTGGGGAGTGTCCAGTTCCACAGTGTTGTGATTCAGGGTGTTTTCTTTTTTAAATCATGTAAAAGAAAACCATCCATCAATGTCTTTTGCTGCCATTTCTGTCCCCCCACCCAATCCTCCCACTCAGCACCCACCATCCTGCACCCCCAAGCCCTTACTTACCCATCAGGGTTCCAACTCTGTAATCATCTCTGGACTGCAGACACATCTGCACTCTTCAACCGGACCATGAACTGAGGAAATCAGATATGTGGTTCAATGTATTTCAATGGGTTTTGAAGTTAGTAGCATAAAATGGCCATTTTTTTATATTTTGCCCAAATTTTCCACTCTACCTTTTTTGGGACACCACCTCATGAACAATGCAATGGAAATTAGGAAAACTGTCACAAAAGGTGATTTTGTGGTCACTGTGTGAAATCACCTTTGGGCTCAAGCTGAACATTTTCTCCACCTTTGTTCATGAGGGTCATAAAATGTCTATGTTTAAACTTTGGTTTAAAATATTACAAAACAACAAAGTTATGAACCTACGTTAAATTTTACAAATGCAGGGTCGTAACTTTGGTAATTTTCTATATTTTTACCCCAAATTTGCTACATATCCATATCTTTATAGCACCTCATGAATGTGATAGTTGTCATATTTCAAATCCTGGCCAAAAGTTTTTCTACATCACAAACGGTTAAAAATCACCTGCATAAAATCACCTTTTGGGTAGGAGTTGAACATTTTGTCTGTCATTGTTCATAATGTGGGGTCATAAAAGGCTGTGTTCTAAATCTGGTGTAAAATATTAAAAGTCATCCAAGGTATGAGCCTACGTTGAATTTTGTTGATGCGGGCTTGTAATTTTGATGATTTTCAGTATTTTACCCCAAATTTACAACATGGTCATATCTTTATAGCACCTCATGAATGTGACAGCTGTCATTTTCAAATCCTGGCCAAAATGTTTTTTATTTATGTCTTGAAAGGTGATCAAGACACTATTTAAGCAGTTCATTACCAACTGCAATTTCTCAGAGGAAGGCATCACTGATGCTGAAATGTCAGCACATACGTGATGTGTGCACATGCGTGTCATATTAGACCTCCGCTTTCCAGCAGCCTGACTCCATAGCAACAGAGAAGTGCAAGAATTTGATTAAGGCTAAGCACTAAAGATAATAGTAATATAAGGTAAACCTGTGTTTGTGGTTTTAGACTTTACTATAAGTCTCAGGATTCTTTAAGCACTTGAGCCGGATTAAATCTAATGACTGGCCTTATCAGTGGTTCAAGGTTTGGATCTGTGGTGAACAGTATGTAATATTCCTACACTGCACTCCATATTTGTGACTCAATTTTTAAGTAAACTTCATTTTGGTAAGATCAAGTTTTCTGTGTCCTGACTGTTTTGTGATGAGTTGCTGTGCACATAGACTTTTCACTTGGTGTCTGCAAAGTAAACGATTTTTCATGAATTTACCTGCTACTGTGCACCTCGATGCCAGTCCCCAGGAACCTAAAAGTGAGTTTAATTGCAGTGCATCAGGGCACTGGCATTAGGGTGCTGAGTCACTATGGCACCAAGCCCAGAGTTTGCCAGCCTCTCCCAAGGCCCACCCCCCAGAGTTTGTACATATAGTTAGGGGTATAGAGGGCACAGCCCCCAACAAGGGAGGGTGCGGGAGCACAGCAACATTGGCGATCGGCACCATAGTGACTCTGCACCCAAATGGGGCTGCATTCTGAGGGTGGAACCAATTTCATCAGGATTTAAATGTAAATTAAGTTACTTAAGTCTGGTGTGAAATTCTGCTTGACTTGTTGCAAAGGTCATAACCTGATTCATTCAAGGCATCATTGGATTTGGTGATACTTTTCAGCTGATGTTTTGAGAATATCCCGTAGTGCAACTGGACTTTATAACTTCATAACAGTATAGCATTGTGGTTAAGAGCACCGAGCTGCAAGCCTGGAGACCTGGTTTTGAATTCCATCAGCCCCCACCTGCATACTGTGTGACCCTAAGCAAGTCACTAAACTTCCTTGTGTTCCCAGGTTGCACTTGGAAATAATCTCTGGCAAAGTGTGCCTTTCCTGGTTAAAAAATCCCTTTGCTTTAATGTCTGCAGTGCTACTGTATCAGTTCGTGCTGTTGATGTTTTCTGCAGTCCCTGGGCTGGATTCCCAAAAGACTGTGATGACAGAAAGAAAATGCGCAAGTCTCCAAACAAAATGTTGCAGGTGCAGAGAAAAGGCCAGTTGCACTGAAGGATATTCTCAAAACATCCTCAGCTGTGGGAAAATATTCTGTGGATTGCAAAAAAAATGCAGCTGTGGAATTGCAGAGAAAATAAACATTGAAAAGTATGTATCATCCCCTTAATACCTATTCTCAGCCACTGCTGCATCTTAGTTATGAAACAAATGATGTTGCACATGCTGCACCAAAAGAGTGAGGCATAACTCACATCCTGAGAAGAAGGCAGGCAGTGTGAACATACGAATGTGTCAGCAGAAACAGACCACTCAGTCTATCTAAGTCTGCTTGATTGTGCAGCCAACACCCTAGTTTGCAGCTGCCTCACCCCTCCCTTTGTCATTCCACTGCCACCCCCACCTCCCCACCTCACTCTCCCTGTTCCCTGTCCCATGCCCTTTGAAGCTGTTCACAGATTTACATGATACCACCCATTCTGGTAGGACATTCCATTTTGCTACCACCCTCACTGTGAAATAGTGTCTCCTCATTTCCTTACTAAATCTTCCCTCTCTATTCTTAGCCCATGCTCCCTGGTGACCCTCCCTCCTAAACTTAAAGACCCCATCTGCCCCATCCTTATTGATTCCCTCAGATACTTGAATGTCTCTATCATGTCCCCCCGCCCCTTCTATCCTCCAGGGTGTACGATTCAGGTCTCCCAGCCTGCTGTCATAGTCTCTCCCCTCCATTCCACATATCATCTTTGTTGCCCTCCTCTGCACCCTTCCAGTAGCCTGATATCACGCTTTAAGTGTGGCCTCCAAAACTGTACACAATACTCTAAGTGCAGCCTTACCAGCGACCTGTAGAGGGCAAGATCACCTCTTCGCCTGGATGAAAATCCCTTGCTATGCACCCCAGCATTTTGTTGCATTTGCATCCACTCTCCTGCACTGGGCAGTGTTGTTCATGATCCCTCATTACACACCTAGGTCCTCTCTTCCTTAGTGATCCCCAGCTTAACCCCCAGAAAGTATTCTCCTTGGTTCTTCTGTGTGCTAGCAAATGAGAACCAATTATAGTGGGGGTGCTGCACCATGCAACTTTAATCTGGGGCCTTATATTAATGCCAGATGTCAGGCCACTATAAGCACATAGCGCTACTGAAATGCAACAGACCACACCCACATGACCTACTGCAGCCCATATATGGCGCCCGTAGGCAGTAGAGGCAGAGGTGGCAGTAACAAACAGAAGTGGAGCAACACAAGCAGGCAAATGCAAAACATCAGAGACACAAAACACATCTACAAATTGCCACTTGGAGCATGGGATAACTATATGTGGAGTGCAAGGCACAACCTTCACAGTGTGACTGAGATACGCTGGTGGATGGTGTAGCTGTACCTGCCTGTACCATTGCTGCCACATGTGAGCTGGTCTTGCCTGGTTGTAGTTTCCCATCATTGCATATATCAGGCAGGGCATACTGCTGCTGTGGTACAACTCCTGCTCATACGGTGGTACTGCTGCAGTCCCAGTGGTGGACTGGCTGCTGGCCTTCTGGAGTGTTCTGGTTCTGCTGCATGTGTTGCAAGGCTCACGGTGGCTCCTGCTCCAGGTTAATTGGCTCATCTGTTGCCCTTTCTGTTGAGCCTTTTAAATCTGCACATGCAAAACATGCACACGTAGCATTGTGTAACTCACCCTTTTTACAATTTTCTGCATGTGCAGAGTTTTCAAATAAAAATATCCTGCATGCACATCTCTGCAGTCTGCTGGCCTTTTTTCTGCATTTGCACAATTTTCTCCCTTTTGAGAATCCATACCCTGTGTTTTTATCTTGTGCTAGCTTCAATCATGCTTGTTAGCCAGCAGAAGGGGAAAAATTAGAATAAAGAGACTGCATCCTTAATTTGCAGAATCAAGAACTTGTAACACAAAACAATGGAAGAACTTCTAAAACTGAAGGTGGACAGAGCAATGGGGCCTGACAGAATTCATCCCAGAATTCTAAAAGAATTAAAGGGAGAACTAGTGACACCATTGACTACCCTTTTAACAAATCATGGGAGGATGGTGTGGTACCTGAGGACTGGAGGAAGGTGATGTGATTCCTCTTTACATAAGTGGCAGCAAAATAGAGGCAGGAAACTATAGACCAGTCAGTTTTACCTCTGTGGTAAAGAAAGTGATGGAATCACTTCTGAAGGAAAGACTTGTTCAGTACCTAGAGGCCAGTGGAGCACAGGACCCAAGACAGCATGAATTACAGTGGGAAGGTCATGTCAAATGAATCTAATTAATTTTTTAACTGGGTGACCAAAGTAGTAGACCAGGGAGGACCATGGACATGGCCTACCTAGACTTTAGCAAGGCATTTGATACAGTTCCAAACAAAAGATTAATAATCAAATTAACCAGTCTGGGAGTGGGTCCCAGGGTGGTAGCCTGGGTGAAACATTGGCTGGACAGCAGGACACAGAAGGTAATTGTAAATGGAGTCCATCCAAGAAAGATGGGTTATTAGTGGGTTACCGAGGGTTCAGTACTGGGTCCAGTCCTTTTAATGTCTTTATAAGTGACATTGCAGAGGAAGGAAAAGTATGCCTCTTTGCAGATGATACAAAGATCTGCAACAGGGTTGATACACAAGGAGGTGTGGAAAGGATGAGAAGGGACTTGGCAAGGTTGGAGAGTGGTCAGAAGTATGGCAGATTGGATTCAATGCAAAGAAGTGCAAAATAATACACCTGGGAATCAAAAACCAGGGAAGATTAACACAGTGGGGGTAGTAACAACAATAAAAATGGAAAGGGACCTAGGGGTAATCATATCAGAAGACCTTAAGGTTAGCAAGCAATGTGAGAAGGCAGTATGGAGGATTGGGGATGATACTGGAATGTATAGGGAGAGGCATCACAAGCAGAAAACAGGAAGTTGTTATCCCTCTGTACAGACAGTTGGTGAGACCCCATCTGGAGTACTGCATCCAGTCCTGGAGACCCCATCTCCGTAAGGACATAGACAGGATGGAGGCAGTCCAGAGGAGGGCAACTAAAATGGTGCAGGGTCTGCAAGAGAAGCCATACGAGGAGAAACTAAAGGAGCCTAATATGTATACCTGTGAGGAAAGGAGGGAGAGGGGGACATGATAGAAACTTATAAGTACCTCAGTGGAATCAACAAAGTCCAAGAGGTAGCATCTTTCAGAAAAGAGATGTGGCAGAACAAGGGACACAATTTGAAGATAGAGGGGGACAGATCAGGGCAATGTGAGGAAGTATTTTTCACAGATAGGTGGTGGATACATGGAACAACCTTCCTGAGGAGGTTGTGAGGTCTAAAACTGTGGGAGAATTCAAGAATGCATGGGACAGACATAAGGCAATTCTTGTGGGGTGTAGAAGAAATAGGCTGTTGGTTAATTAGGATCTGCAGCTTATCCCGTAGAGGTAGGGAAATGGACAGACTAGGTGGGCCAAGTGCCTTATCTGCCGTCAAAGTCTTTGTTTCTATGTAAAACTATTCTACAAAGGAGAAATGAAACTTTACAAACACAAACCTTCTCTAAAAGCATTTTTTTCAACTGAGATACACTTTAAACTAAAGAGAAACAGGCCACTTACTGTACCTTGAAAAGTTAGATGGCCAGCATAAGACAAGTACTGTACACAGGAACTACAGAGGACATTAACAAAACTAACTGATACCGAATAACTACTGCTGGCTTTAGCTCTTCAACATCATACATTCCCGGTGCCTTATATGAGTTGGGTCATGGCCTTTGCAGTGGAATCAAGCAGTTTTCACACCAGGCTTCAGAAACTTCATTTACATTTAAATCCTTGTGAGACTAGAAGGGTGCGGTAGAGGCAATTGTTGTTCATGCCTGCAAACTGCATAGGCAGACAGAAAAAAAAACTAAGGTGGCCTTCCTTTTAAGTGTTGCCTGATTTTGATGTCCTGGTTTAAGCTGTTAATCAATACTTCCTTCCGCATTGTAGCTGAACATTGTCTACGTCTGCACATGGGGAATTCCTGCTTTGAGAGGACCTAATTGAAGCTGTTCATTCTGACATGTGGTATAGTGCTGTGCTCTGTATTTTGCCTTCATTAACCTATTTCAGTTGGGCATTTGGACCTTTATCTTTAGTGCTTCTCCTGAGTGTGCCATGTGTGCATATTATTTTCCTGATCTTCACCTCGTATCTGATGTGCTCTGTGTTCTGGCTTTTCTGATGTTTGAGCTTTTCTGTCTGCTACCCACGGCTTTGCACTGTAAATTGTTTTGCATTTAATCCCAATGCAGTAAGTGCCAGTTTCTGTTTGGAACTATTCTCCTGAGTTGTTCTGTGTGTGGTGAGTACAATGTGGCAGATATTGTCCTGTTAACGGACTGCCTCTCTGTGACTCTTGTAATAAGTTGCTCTCTGTCTAAACTCAACACGCATTCCGTGATTTTCTGAAGCATCTATGCTTCATGTCCCCTACTTTGGAGCCTCTCCAGCATGGTATCAACTTGCTCAATAAAATCTGATATCCTGCTGCAGTTCCTCTTTGCTGTTAGGAAATAAGTGCATGGTATGCTTTCCTTAAGCATTCAAGGTGGAAGTAGAACCAAGGAGGGTGGTATTGTGTTTTGTTGGATTGTGATGTAAGGCTGTGAGGAGCTTATCCACATTCTTAAAAATTACAAGATCTAAGTCTGTGATTTTCTCCTGGCTATGTTCAATAATGAATGTTGTGTGTTTAAAATTTCGTTAATGATTCCCAAATTCTTAATAGTTCTCACATGCTTTCCTTTCCAAATTAAGTACATGTTGTCAATGTAATATTACCAAACCTAAATTTTGTTTTAAATGGGTTTCTTTCTGTATGAACATGTGTGTTTTACTATTAGTACATGATGAAACTGGTGTATGTGTGGACTATGGTGCTACCTATAGCAGGCCAGCATGCTTGGATATATAATTTTCCATCAAAAGAACAATAGCATTAGGTAAGTACATTTCAGCCTGCTAAACAACATAGTGTGAAAGAGGATACCTGTCTGTCTTATTCTTCAAAGAACAGTCTGAATTATATGGTATGGAAGTAGCAGATGGTACAATAGGACTGATATTAGTACTGTGTGGAATTTTCAAAGTCTGATTGAATGGAATTTTGCAGAATTTTCAAAATTCTTCAAAAATGCCACAGGATTTTGCCAGAAATGGAATGATGGAATTCCACAGCAGAAAAATGCAGAATGTGTTTTCAGTAACATTTCTGCAGAATTCTATTCCATGGATCTCAATATTTTCTATGGAAATGGTTGCAGAATTGTTTTCCATGGAAAAATGCTGTTCTGTAGAATACAATTCGTGGATCACAGCAGACAGAATTCCATAGAGAACCGATGAAATTTCAGTGGAAATTCCACTGGCAGAATAATCTTTATAAAGGTGGTGACACTACTAGTTCATTTGAGTCATCACAGCAGCAGGGTTCAATATGATTAAGGAACAAGGCAGAGATCTTTCTGGCATAACTTGCAGACAGATTTAACAGCGTATATCAGACATGCAATATGTCAAGCAACAATATTACATAGAAATGTATTAATTCCTGTGGACACATAAACTATATCAAAATGAAACTTAACATGCACTTACATTTGGTGGCACAACAGAGGCAGCTTAAACAAACCAGAAAGAAAGAGTACTATATACAGTATATACTCATGGTCATGTTTCTCCTCCACTTCTGCTGACTTCACATCAAAGCTAGATCCTGAGAATCTGGAATATTTAGCCCTTCTCAAACTCAACTTATCAAGGATAAACTTTAATTATTCATTCAATTGTTCACATGTCCAACAAGAGGCATCCATTCCTACACCTCCTGGCAGAGAGCCTTCCCAGACTCCTCCCAATGGCACTGGTACCACAGTTCAGCACACCACTTCCTGCAAAGGCAGAACAAATTATCCTGATGACATCTACAACATTCACACTGGGGCCTATGCTCTAACTGAGCTTGCCATCGTAGCATGTGCGAGGACAGCACAGAGGCATGTATGCATGGCACTCGTGGAATGCACCCTCATGAGGAATTCACAACGCACACAAGGACCCACGTAACACATTAATTTGCAGTACGGACCCCATATGCAGCACACAATGAAGGTGTACCCACGCAGGATGCAGCATTGATGTCCACAGTGCTGATGCACAAAGTGTAGACCACCCAGGTGCTTGAAGCAGGGCATGTACAGATACACATTCTGAGGGCTGCCATAAGTAGATGTGTATGTCCACCAGCCAGCATGTGATGGAACTGGGAAGATATGAAATAAAATCGTGAAATGTGCACCACAGAAAACACAGCACATGGCTTACAGGTAGGGGAGCCCAGACTCATCTGTGCTGTAGGGATGCATACCGAGACCCCATAAGTGCGACACAGAGACAGGACGTAAATATCATCCAATGGTGCAGCCCAGAAAGGTGACAAAGCATAACCAAAGAAATGGAATACAAATCACCACCCATTGACAATGCCAACAATCTGTCACAAGGCAGAGACAGGCACACAAACACCCATCCACACTCCAGCAGTGGAGTCATGGAGCCCAGACAGGTGCACAGGCAGTGCAGTAGCAGAGTGTAATGGCACTGCACTGGGGACCCAGTCATGCCGTGCACACATAACTGCCAGTGGTAGAATGACACCTCCACCACAGTGGACAGACGCCAAGATGCCATGTCCATAGACCATGTGTGATCACACGGTGGTATAACACACAGGACCACAAAGTGCCACCCACTCATGGTGCGATGCCACTGGTGGGCACATAGTGGTGAGTTGCATGGCAATCCATCACATATGTTTATGGGGTATGCAACGGGCATCCCAACACACACACACACACCACAGGGACCATGTACATGGCACACTGTGCAGCTACAATGAACACAGCACAGTGCATAACATCGTCACCCATAGGTGATGGCAATGCCAGTGTGTGGACACCAGCAATACAGGGCATGCCATCCAGTGTACACACTGTGCGTCAACCGCCAAAGGCTCCCAGTGCACAGACATGGTGGAACACCCAGGCATGGTCAGCATTGTGTAGCTGGCCCCACCCAGACCAAGGCATACATCTCAACTGTCCGTGAAGTACACAGATGTTCCTGAATCTGCCACAACCCCCAGTCCTCCATAAGTAAGTAAGTAAAATGTATTTAAAAACGCTTTCCAAAGATCAAAGTGCTTTACACATAACAATAAACAAACAAATTTAATATTAACAATATAAAATCATACACCATAAGCTTTACAAATAAAAGTTTTCAACTCTGTTTTAAAACTCGACAGTCAGGCAGCTACGTATCCGATGAGGTAGAGAATTCCACAGGGCAGGAGCTGCATAAGAAAATGCACAAGCTCCAGATGTTTTCAAATGAACCTGGGAATTCTAGCAATCCTCGTCGGCAGATCGGAGGAGTGAGAGAGGCAGTAGGGAGTAAGGAGATCTTTCAGATACTGTGATCCCTGTTCATGTAGGGCTTTATAGGTCAGTAACCTGACCTTGAAGGCGATTCGCCATTGTACTGGCAGCCAGTGCAACCCGCGCAGAACAGGTGTAATATGACTATACCTAGATGTTCCAGTCAAAGCCTGGCTGCTGCATTCTGCACTAGCTGCAGGCAGCAAATTTCAACCCTGGTAGCCCCAGGTAAAGGAATTGCAGTAACCAGGTGAGTGGTCACAAAGGTGTGGACCAGAGTAGAAAGGTCAGCCGGAGGAACCAGGTGTTTCACCCGGTGATATTCCTCAGATGGAAAAAAGAGGACTTAACAACGGCTGACACCTGTGATTTCAGAGTCAAACTGCTGTCAACAATAACTCCCAGGTTAAGCACCTGGCCTGAGGTCAAGAGCTGGGCACCGCCAAGCCAAAGGCCTGATGGTACTTCAGCCCTATGACCCACCTCAAGGCGACCTGGGTCCACAACCAACACCTCGGTCTTATCCGGTTTAGTTCAGCCAGCTGACGCTCATCCAGTCATTGATTTCAGCTAGACAGCTGTTAAGCAGAGGAATTGCATCAACCTTACACGGGAATAAGGACAAATACAGCTGGGTATCATCTGCATAGCAGTGAAAACCCAGACTGTAACACCTAATGATATCTCCTAATGGCAGCATATAGACTGCGAACAACATGGCACTAAGATGGAGCCCTCATGGTACCCCACAGGACGAGAGAGATGGTATCAGAGGAGTAGATCCCCATAGTATTCCTCTGAGTCCTCCCGTGAGGAAAGATTGGAACCAATGTAGAACTGTACCAGGCAGTCCATAAAGAAAGCGCAGGCACTCCAACAGCACACCATGATCCACAGTATCAAATGCTGAAGAGAGATCAAGAAGGACGAGAATAGTACGAGCCTTCAATCCTCACAATTAGGAGATCATTTAAAACCCGGACAAGGGCAGTCTCTGTGCTATGTCTTTTCCTAAACCCCGCTGAAGAGCTTCATAGATGTTGTGATTCATAAGATGGTCATTCAACTGTATCGCAACCACCTTTTCAATAACCTTACCCACAAAAGGCAGGTTAGAAATAGGTCTGCTAGTTAGCTGGGATGTCTGGATTCAGTGAAGGTTTTTAAGGAGTGGACAAACGACTGCCTCCTTTAAGGGCAGGGAAAACCCCTTGCTCCAAAGATTTCCAGACAATTCGTGCAAGGTTCGAGATAATATCTACACAACTTAGTAGCAGTGGTGTAGGGCCCAGATCCAAACTGCAGCTGGTTGGTCATACAGTCTGGATAATCCTCACAACATCCATGAATGCCGGCCTACTAAAGTCAGGCCAGGAGACACAAGGGATTGCTTCTCACCGACCACCACAACTCCCTAAAGAGAGCAGGACGGATGCCCGATCTGATGCTGGCAATCTTATCTGTGAAGAATCAAGCAAGCTCATCGCACTTCATCTGTGAAAAATCTCTTCCAGGCTGCAGATAGAGTGGATTGCACAATCTGTTGACAGTCTGAAAGAGTTTGGCTGGTCGATTCCACTCAGTCGCAATCTCCCTGGACAGGAATTCTTCCTTCTTACGGGTAATTGCTGATTGATAGACTTTAAATGGTCCATCAATCTAAGTCTGTCAGCATCCAGCCCGACTTTCGCCAAGCTCTCTAGCCTTCGTCCTACTGTCCTCAGCCCTTCAAAGAACCATCAAACCATGGAGATCTTGGGTGCTGAGTAAGTGGTGAACACAAACAGGTGCAATTTGATCCAGGGCATCACCCACAGCCTTATTATAAGGCACGAGATCCCTGGATCCATACACTCACTCGAAATACCCGATAGGTCCAAAATCACCAAAAGGCCTTTTGGGGTAACTCCTCTTAAAGAGCGACATTGTACCATCTCCGTAGGAGCAGGCTTATTTAGGATGCCCAAGCTAAATCTTATGGTATGATGGTCAGTTCACACATTTGGTTCTGCCCCAAATGTGCGACCTTCAACTCCAGCAGGAACACTAGGTACAATGAGTGACCCCTACATGGGTAGCAGAGGTAGTCACCTGTGTAAGGCCCAACATTGTCATAAGTTGGAGGGAGATTTTTCCAAAGGCAAGAGTTCATCGTCGACCCAAACGCTGAAGTCACCCAGTATTAACCACCTGTGCGACTCCAGTGCCACGTCGACGATGAAGTCTGCAAACCCCTTCAGGAATTCTCCACCATCACTGGGTGGTCAGTAGATGAGGAGAATCCTGAACCCTGCACCTGCTCCCAGGACACACTCAAAGAATCTAGTGACACCCACTGGTACATCCACAAGAACCAGCTCCATTCTAAAAGATGGCTACACCCCGCCCCCTCTGATCCAACCTTGGGCGGTGGTATTCCTGTGACTGAGCAGAGGATACAAAGCACAGAACCATGACACGTACATACATGAGATACTAGGTCTGAGATACATACAACATCCCACAACACTCTCCATTGTGTATCCCCAACCTTGGTGAATAGGACCAATGTATAAGATGTGTCCTGAAACATGGGTCAATGTCCCGTGTAACTGAAGCCATGGCCCTGATGAATGAGACAAGTGGTCAAAAGGTATGGCCCTAGGTAACTGAACAATGTGCCACCCTGCCAGCCATCCACACCCTGGAGACAGTAATGACACAGATGTGTACAAAAGGTCCATTATTACTCACAAGGCAGAACAGCACAGAACACAGTGCCCTTGCCCCCCATGTCCAACATGCCAACATCAGTCTGCAGCACCAAGTGCCGCACCACCACTGTCAGCATGACCAGTCCCACCATCAGTGCATGGACCTTTGGTGCTGCGCCATCTCCCATGGCCATGGCTCATCATCGCTGCCCAACTCCTCGGATGGCAGCCACACTGGCACATTATGCTCCATGACCCATGTCTCATCAGGCCCTGTAATGCTGTGGAGTGAAGGAACAAAATGACACATGGCACCCCAGACAGGTAAAGCCCACATCAGGAGCATGGTGGCAGGGACCCTGCCTGGCACCCCAACCCAGACAGTATGGCAGCACTGATGTGCACAGACAGTGCAATGTGACACATGCCCCACACATGCACACGCACCCGCGCCTATGATACATGGCCTCCATACAGACTGTGGGCAGAGTGTTCTGTACCATGCACCATGGACACACGCGCACACAGCCAGAAAGGCAGTGCGCACAATGCTGCTCATACTATGCCAAACACAGCAAGGATCATCACTGCTGCAACACACGTGACACTCTAACAGCTGTCAACAGCACCTACATGGGCTATGCTGCCGTAACATGGCACACAATGTGCACTTGTGAAAGTGGGGCTACACCCCAGTGTGTCAACCTGCACAGCCAGCCACAGCAACACAGGTGCCATCACAGTATCTTACAGGCACAAGCTGCACCCGTACATGGTGATACCATGTCATGGGCATAGGCTGTATACCATGCTGTGGACACCCCAGCACAGGGGCAATGCACCGACTCGCGTGCCACACTGTGCTGGTGAACACATATGCATGGCTGGGAAATGGGCAATGCATGCGGGACAACAGTACAGGATGTACACACTGTTGCAGTGTAATTGTCTGACACGAGATGCAATCGTTGATACCAGATATGTGTGCCACTGTACTGTAATCCACATACATCACAAAACACCCATAATGTATTACAAATATCTGATGTATCTATGCATGTATGTATCTGTCTGCACACTCACACATTACAAAGAAACAAGTGTCCAACTGCACAATAAAGCTGGGTTCAAAGGTATGGTGCACGCTGTGTCCATGAGGCGGCACATGCCACGCCACTCAGGCGAGGCAGTGCACCACACACACAGCAGGATGGCAGGCACACGCAGTGCTGGCGTGTCCATGATCACCACACGCTCACAGCACCATATACAGTGTGGCATAAGCCTCAGTTTATGGCTTGGGATGCGCCAGGTGGCCAGCACAGGGGCACAGCCAGCAACCATACCTGACATGTGCCAGGGCCGCTACTATATGGCTGGGCATGGCTCACACAAGCCGTGTCTGCAGCACCAATGCCAACCTGTAGTGGCCACGAGTCTGCACATACAGCCTGGGGCACATGCCACCACATGGGCATGCACATGACCAGCAGTGCTGTGTGCTGGCCCGTGCTGACAGATATGAGGCCATCCAACTACATCCAGACTGTACACACACCAGGGACTGAATGCACCCCAGACAGGCAGTACCCATGGGCAGCTACAGACCTGGAACAGCTGTAATGTGACACCAACATGCACCACACAGGTGATCGGTGTCCCACTGACTGACACAGATGTCAAGAGGCCTGCACACACACTACATATGCCACTACAGTACCATGCAAACAAAATGCACCCACCTGCAATGAGGCCGTCACCAGCCAGTGGGTGAGAGTCCCGATGTTGTCCTACTCCTCTTTGTAGCCCAGGCTGCTGTCCACAGACACCCGTGTCATATACCAGAGGTATGGCACCCTCCACTGCCACCTCCTCCTGCTCAGTGCTACCACCATTACCAGAGCCCCATCTGGCTGCATCACCCGGTCAAGAACCATCCTCCATGGCATACCATGCCTGTCCTGTGTGTGGGATGAGAGAAAGAGAGGGGAGATGTGTTAGGTGGATCACAGCATACACAATACAGCACAGTGTCAAGTGTGCTACAGAGCAGCAATACTCACCAATGCATGCCCTGCACCATCCACAGGGTTCTGTAGCCAATGGAGTCACAGAAATCAGATTCTGCCACATGCTGCAGATGTTGGGGAAAGTTATCCACCCATGCACTACCTGTCGATGATGCCATTGCACTACAGTCCCGTGCCACATACAGCAATTAGAAGGTACTGTCAAGCGTTGTTGCATGTGCCGTCCATTCCTGCAGTGACACCATGCATGTGCTTACGTCACACCCTTTAAAGTCTCACGGTTCATACGGCGGTATTTCAAGGCTGCACATGGGCTGCACCAGAAAACACACAGTGTCGAATGTTGTGCCCAGGTGTACTGCACCTCAAAATGCTGAATGGGAGGAGAAGCTGCTGCAGTGACAGCACCAGCATCTGAGGGTGTTCTGCCCATGTCTGGTCACATCCACGCTGTGTGAGGAGCACTGTGTGGAGTGGTTCCACTTTCCATGGGAAGTGATCACAGACCTCTGTGACCTGTAGTGAGACAGGATTGCTCCACGAACATGGCGCTGAGGGCGATGTCCATGGAGATGAAGGTGCTCAGTGCCTTGCATTCTATGCCTCCAGCTACTTCCAGCATGTGACCGGGACACCGCTGGTGTGCCAATCATACATGTCCAGGGCAGTGGTGGAGGTCACCCTCCTGGAACACACACGCACACCACATCCAGCTCCCACCTCCGTGGTGGATGTCCACAGTGTCAAGCAGGCATTTTATAACCTCCATGGGATGCCCAATGTGTTAGGGCAATCAACTGCACCCATATCGCTATACTGGCATCACCCACAGAGGAGGAGGCATACCGTAACTGCAAGAGGTACCACAACATCATTGCCCAGGCAGTGTGTGATGTACATGGCATGTTCATAAATGTCTGTGCGAGGTTCCCACGGTCAGCACATGACTCATACATCTTGGACACATCATACATTGGTGCCAGGCTGTGTGCAGAGGGCATCGATGGATGGCTTCTGGGTGAGTGTTGTATGTGCACCCTGAGACATTGACACATATTCATGCATGTCTGCACGATCATGACACTGTGTCTACCCATTCCTCCACAGTTAACTCTGGCTATCTCCAACATCCAAACCTGATGACCCCAATACCTGTGTCAGTTAACGCTGCTGAGGAGGCATACAACCGTGCACATCAGAGGGCCAGGAACATCACGGAAAGTGCCTTCAGATTACTGAAGATAAGACTCCATGTCTGGACCATACTGGAGGAACATTCATGCTAGCACCGGCAAGGCATGCAGGGTCTTCTGATGTGCACCATGATGCACAACATCGCCTTGTGTTGTGGCGTGCCAGTCCCGGAAGGTGTTGCCATATAGGCCACCTGCTGATGGTGCTGTGGGCACTACCAGGGCTATGACCACACCAATGGCAGACAGGTGAGGGTGGCACTGTGCAGGGCACCATCCATCATGTGTAACCATGTCCCATGAGTGTCAGCATGGCCATTTTGTATGATGGCTGCCAACAGTGAGTGCATGTCTAATCGTTTGCACATGTATGGGTGTGTACATCATGTAGGGCTACATGCTTGTGCATATTGTGGCTGTGGGGCAGATGCATGATGATGACCCATGTGCTGAATGCACCAGTGCAGAATATGGCACAGCACTTGTTGTCTGACAGGGATGGTGGGGCACTCACCCCAGGGCACAGGGTGTACTCCATATCGTCCATGGTGTGGCCTCCCATGCATGTGTGCACACCCCTACATGGCCCTGTGGTGCTCTGGTGGTGGCCATTAGTGGCTGTGTGCACAGAGTGGTTGTGCTGATGTTGGTATTGTGTTGGGGCACCCTGTGAGCCATGCAGCTGGTGTGTGTGTGTGTTTGCGGCTATGCCTGTGTGTCACTGCAAGGGAGGGTGCACATAGGCATGGGGGTGCTGTCAGAGTGCGACAGGGTGGCCATGGTGCCCATATATGTGTGTGTGTGTGCTATTCTGAGATACTGTTAAGGCCCTGTTGCTGTGTGTCTGGTGTGGCTCTGTACATCATGCCTGCAGGTACTGTGTGGGTTGCGGGCATGGTATTCTGGGCCTATGATGCCTGTCATGGATGGTTACTGTCTCTGCTTGATATACGGCCTGGCTTGCAGGCAGGCGGAGGCCCACATCCCATGCTCATTCTGTCACTGTGGCGTCCACAGTGCTGCATCCACAGTGCACACCGCCCATTGGTACTTGTGCCTGGGTGTCAGCAGCATCCATGGTACAGGTTGCAAGGGGCAACATGGCTGTCATGGTGTCCTGGCTGCTGCTGTCTTCCCATTCTTGAGGTGGTGTCTCAGTGCCTGCCATGGTCACCTGTGTAGTGTCTGTGGTGTCGCTGTGTCGAGGGATGTCCTCATCCTATCAGTGGCTGGTGGGTGGGGTCCATGGTCTGCTCATGTGTGTCCTCAGTGTGTCATGGGGCAGGCCGTACATACACCGTGTTGCCTCCCACAGTGTTGTCTACCAAAATTTCAGTGCAGAAGCAATGCAGGCCATGCTGTTCCACATGCCATGCACCTCGGCAGTGAGGCATGCAGGCCGTGTTCCATCACACGCCCAGTGAGGCGGTCAGCCTCGAGCTGGTGCAGGTCATCATATCAGCTCACTAGTGTTGCCTGCATGACTGATGTGTGGCCACGACATGAGGCACGAGTCAGTGCCCTTCCCTGGGCTGTCGTCATAATCCAGTGTGGTGTGTCATTTGGGTGGGCCGTGTCATCTGGTGTTCCACCATGGACGCTTGGCATGGGTTGTGTTATGCCGGTGGTGTGTGCCATGTAGCCGTAGCCTGCCACTCTGCACATCCCCTGCCTCCACTGCTGGTGGTGGGTGCTGCCTGGTTGTCTGTTCAGCAGCGCCAGGGTTGATGTTCTCCACCATGTCATCATCCATTGGCTCACTAGTGTCCTGTTCTGTGCCTGTGGGGGAGAGAGGCAGACACTGCTAGTCACACTGTATGTTATACCCATGCATGTGACACGGTCACTCACCGATGCTTTGCATTGTCTGTCCACTGTCATCCTTCACCAGCTGCAATCCTGCTGTGTCCTGGGTATTGCAACCCCATTGCTGCTGTGGTGCCGCCTTGCACCGCCGGGTTCTGTGGGGGAAGTGACAGTGTTGTTAGTACTCTGCATGGGTGTGTGCCCACATGTGCAGGTGTACAGTCACATCACACCTATCATCTTGGGTGCCTATGCCATCCATCTCACCAAGGACGCCAACCTCCCTGAACATCTCTGCCACCATGTGTTCCAATAGGTGTGAACTGGTTATCAGTGTTGGGGATCTGCCGCCGGTGCCCTGCTGTGCCTATGCATGGACAGCTTCCGCTTGACTGTGGCATGCAGGTCAAGCCATTTATGCTTAATGGCTTTCAGCATCCATGCCTCTGGTCCTGTGGTGTTCACTGTGCTCTGGATGTCCAGCCACAGTCTGGCCTTCACCTTGGTGGGTGTGCTTAGGCCTGAGCCCCATACAGCCTGTGGTAGTGCACCTTGATCTCTTGACCATGGCTGTTACCTGGCCCTCTGTGAAGTTTGGGGAACATGAACAGGCACCGAGGCATGCCATTTGATGGTCATGGCCTGCTGCCTACTGATCTCTCATGGGTCACTCCATGCCCTGCTCTGCCTCCTGTGCAGTGCTCTCGCTATCTGCAATCACATGTTCATCTTGCTACTGCATGCTAGTCTCTGTCATGCCACTATGCAGGGCGGGAGCACTGCCTTATATGGTGGGGTCAAGGGGCAGGGGCTGTTTTGCTCTCACCCTTCCGAGCTGCGATGTCCCACTACATGGCCCTCCTAGGCATGCACATGGCTGATGCTCACAGTGTATTTCATGCATACAGCATTGCGCCTGGTGTTGTACACTGTGTAGTTGCATGCCGCGCTTCATGATTTCATGGGTATTGCACACATCTACGAGCATAGGCCTTAATGCTATTAGAAACAATTTCAGTTTGATCAGGTGTGTCACTGAGAGGAGAGCACACAGAGCTGGATAACGAATATCCATCATGGGCAATGTAATGTGCCTCATTTAATGCATTTTCCTTTATTTTCATTTGTTCCTGTTTTAATGCATAATGTGTTGCTTTGTGGGTGATATTATTATATAATCTAAAATTAATCGAGACAGACTCCATAAAAATATAGTGACTGTCATGAAGGTAAAGCAGAGACTAGAGGGGGTATATGACTTGAGGTCAGCAATGGATAATAACTATTACTGTGGCTCACACTGTATCTTGATGGTCTTAGTTGGTTTTGCAGGCTCTGTCACAACACAGCAAACAGCAATCTATAGCAGATTCATGTCAATAGCACCTTACACAAGTACTGTAGCTACAGTAATTGATATCCATTGCTAACCTAAAGCATTTTTTTTACCCACCCTAAGTGTAGTCTGCTTTATCCCATGTGAACTATTGTATTGGGAGGTGAAGTGGCTTGACTAAGTTCTCAAAGATGAACCAAATTTATGGGCCTCAATGTGAAGCTGAACCAAAATTGCCAATGGCCTACTATCTCACCCTTACAGTAGTGTCATGTGTATTCACTGAAATAAAGAAGAAATCTGCATATCTTGCATGTGGTTTATTTTAATTTTTAACCATATTTTTATTCTTATAAAAGAGAAATACATATACAGTTATTCACAGAAAAGAAAACATTCTGAAAAA
Organism: Neoceratodus forsteri; assembly: GCA_016271365.2. Classification (NCBI taxonomy): domain Eukaryota; kingdom Metazoa; phylum Chordata; order Ceratodontiformes; family Ceratodontidae; genus Neoceratodus; species Neoceratodus forsteri. Next base: position 798,113,735 of record CM028131.1, read on the forward strand.
AGTTTTCCATACAAATCCTTGTATACATAACTAAAGTGCAAAAATTCTTAATTTTAGAGGATTCAAAGTAAAGAACTGTAAAGAATAAAAGCTTTGTAAAATCAGATTCCATAATCGGTAGCTCATACACAAAGATATCACATAATAATCTTACAGCTAGTCATGCCAAGTGTGATAAAAGAAAAAGACCAGAGAAGAACAAAAAGAATAATGTAATATTTATACAGTTATGAGAGAGTGTCCAGTGTGAAGGAATCAGGAACCTTTCTGGACAGGGTTATACTCTGTCACCTGAGCCTCTGCTTCTTCAAACTCAGAGCCAGTCTCTTTTGGCAACTGAAAATTATTCTCAAGGAACACCTTAGCATTGTCAGTGTCTTCAACATACTGTTCCTTCCCTTCAAAAGTTATTTTTAGTCTTGCAGGAGCAAGTAATGAGGCCAAAACTCCAGCTTACTTAAATTCAAACAAAGCTGCCAGGAAATGTTTTCTCTTACACTGAGTTTACAGGCTAAAATCTGAATATAAGTGCAATCTGTCTGCTGCATATTGGACTCACTTTGCCTTTTCAGAAAGGAATTTAAAAGTTATAATATTTGGCCACAGATGCAGGTTGTATAAAGAATCAATACACTAACATTTTATTACGCTAACAAGGAGAGTGTAGCATCAGGCAGGGATAAAAGGTGACTTCACATATAACATATCACTTGTCAGTTGGTGTGAAAACTAATAGGAGATAATGAAATATGGTGAAATGAGCCAGAGAAAGTGAGAAGTGCAGTAATGACAAGGGAATAGTGTGAGTAGTGGTGGTTGGGACTCAAGAGACGTTTAGATACAGTTATCACTGCAGACAAAGGGCATGTAGAAGATTTCCTGTAATGTCTTTTGAAGAGAGGAAGAGCCTTACAGGAGAATAGTGAATGTGGCAGGTCATTCCATTTTTGTGGTGCAGCAAGGAGAAAGATATTCTGCCTACAACTAGATGAGTCTTGGGCAGACTTAGCATCAGGAGGGTGAGGACCTCAGTGTTCACAGGAAGGGTTTTGGGGTGAGTAGATTAGATATACTCTGGGGTGGGGAGGTGGATTAGTTTGAAGATGGTGCAATATACTGGGAAATTAAGTTTGGCTTTAAAGATGGCCAGTCCAAAGTGTTTAGCACATTACAGTGATGGGTGTGAGCTGGGGCCTTTACAGCAAAGCGGGCAATTCTGTGACAGGACATTTTGAGTTTGTTCAGGAGTACAGTCTTAGAGAAATGGATTATTGAGGCCCCATAGAAGAGGCCTGGGAGAAGGGTGGCTGAGGCAATAGTGTTCCTAGTACAGTTCGAGAGGTAGGGGCCATGTGAGAGAAGCAACCTATTTTCTGATTAGTAGCCTCATACCTCTCAACCTCTTTACTTGTAAATCAGGGACAAAGCTTAAAAAATCAGGGACAAAGACCCCCAAATCAGGGACATATCTTAAAAATTGGTACTATTCACTTAGAAAGCTGATAGAATAAGTGTATTAGAGTAAGATGCATTTTCTGAAGAAGAACAAGTCTGTAACTTTAATGTTTGGCATTATTTTGTACTTTTAAACCCCAGTGTTCTGTCACAAAACACAAATTTTACGAGGGACAGTGGAAAATTCTGAGTCAAAATCAGGGATCCCTGAAAATCAGGGACAGTTGAGAGGTATGAGTAGCCTTTATGATGCTGGTTATGTGTGCATCAAAGGATAGCTGCCCATCAAGCATTACACCTAGGTATTTGAAGGAGGTAACTTTTCAAGTTGTATGCCACAGGATGTTTTTATTACGGGAGGTGGGGCTGGGTGATTGTGTCGAAGCAGGTATGGTGGAACAACGTGAATTGAGTCTTTAGTGTTCAGAACTAGTAGGTTATTTTTAAACCATATTTCTAATGTCTGGAAGTCACTTGCTAGGTCAGAGTTAATACTTGAGATGTCATTGGAGGATCTATAAAGAATGGCATCATCCACATATAGCTGGACCTATGCCCTTCCAGTTCAGGGGCAGGTCATTAATAAATATTGAGAATAGGAGAGGCCTTAGGATTGATCCTAGGGTACCCGTCAGTGATAGTAGATCAGAATGAGGTGGTTTTGGCCCATTTGACACACTGAAACCTATTTTCTAAGTAGCTTGAGACCCAAGAAAGAGAGTAGCTATCAAGGCCAAGGTAGCAAAGCTTGGAGATAAGAAAAGAGTGGTTGACTAGGTCGAATGCCTTCATTAGGTTGATGAAGACTGCTCCTATACATTTGCCCAGATCCATAGCCTGGAATATAACAGTTCATTGTTAGGACTGATGCAGGAAGTCAATTAAACATATATTGTTTAACTAAAATATTATTTTCATGACATTACAACCTTGGAACATGTGAAAGCCATTCACAAAAGCAGCATTTACTGCCTCCTCCACTGAAAGAGTCCTACTTGCAAGGGCTTTGATCTCATTTTCATTAGTTTTCACAACATTCTGTGTTTGTTCCACAAATACCTCTATAGCAGCACATCTTGAAGATATTTTATTAACATCTGCTCCATAATTTGGAGGAAGAAGCCGACTCAGCCTAAAAGTATGTAAGTAATTGTGAGTTTGATTCTAATGTCAGTTTCAATGGTGCCTTTGGTTTCATGCCTGTTTCTGAGCATGCAGTTACTGCTCTAGGAGACCTTCCTTTCCTGGATGTTCTGATGGAGCTTGTTGGCCTGCAGGTCAAGACATCTCCCTCAGTTTTAGGGACATGTATTACTCAGTTTTATTTGCTGGATAATTCATCCAGTAGCACAAAACAGAACACTTTTCGGAGTAAGACATTGCATATTTACAGCAATTCAGACATTAATTCAGTTATCACTGCTTAGTTCCAAACACATGTGTGCACCAGATCGAGCTCAGCAGTGTCCCCACTTCCTTAGCTTCTATTTATAAATTTGGATATCGTTGTATTACACTTGCTTGGATTTACCATGCCCACTGCATTTGCCACTGTATGCTGCTGCTATCCCAAACCACCATGCCACTGTATTGGAAACCTATAGAACAGGCTGCTATGTGTGCCACTGGTGCATCTAGGAGCTGAAAACTTATTGCACCTTTATGCCTAGAGTGAATATTCAGACAGTTGTAGTGGGGATATTAATGTAGTGAGATAACTGAGGAGAGTATCATTAAAGTATTTTGACAGGATATGGTACAATTGTTTGGTAAATACAGTATGGAGGAACAACCTAATTTGCTTTACAGGTCACAGTGATGCATTCTTTAGTGGCAATTTATGGCAAACCTACAGAAAGCATTATGCATGGCATTATGCTGTAGACAGGATGAGAATGCCAACTAATTTACAAATGTCCTTTAGTGGATGGAGGACACTATCATTAAGTAGACAAAGTCAGTTCAATAGAGGTGACACTATCTGCATAGTGCTGACCAACATACAATGTTAAGCTTAGTGGATGGAGGGTACTATCAGTATGTATGTCACATCTATTCAATTTAGGAGATAATTCATATGTGTATGCTAAACTAGGGGCACTTTGTTGGTTGCATAAATGAGCATATGATCTTACCTACCTTAGATTACGGTAAGGTAGTTTACAGAGCTGCTTCTAAGCATGTTCTCTTTCCATGCTGAAGAGCCTATTTAGTGCCCTCTGCAGGCTTGCCCTTGACTGCACACCTCTTAACTATCACTGTCAAATGTACTCCATCCTCAGGTTGGTCTACTCTAGACTTTAGGCATGCTTATCACATGGCATTGCGAGTAGCCAAATTCTGGGCTAACAATCTCCTTCCTACTTTGGTGGCGTATTATTTCCAGCCTCAAGCCCTGTCTGCCAGTTGTTTTAAAGACAGATAAATAGCTACATATCCCCACATGAAAAGAAAGCTGGCCAAGCAGCAATTAGCTTCTGATTGCCCAAGGCATGGAACACATTGCCTCATGACATTACTTGCTCCCCTCCATCTTTGTCACCAAATCAAAATTAAAACAGCACTATACGTCGACTTGCGAGTGCCCTACTTTCTGACATGTTTCTCATTTATAAAACTGAAGCCTATCTTGTATTATATGGTGTACCAGCTGCTGCCAAATCTACGTATGCACTGTATACTCTGGTAACTAATAACTGTACATTGCTGTTAGCATTTTATTTTCATCTTATTGCTAGTTCTGTACTTCTTTCCCTTGTAGGTTCATAGGTTCATAGAGACCAGTGAAATTCTTTTTATGTTTTATAATTTTTCTTTTCATTTTCTCGAATTTCTTGTTTTTTCTTTTATTCATTGAAAGTTTAGTCTTATTTCTTGTCATTACATTTACATTCATAAACTACCTCAAAATGACCTTATACACACTAGAGATCACATTTCTAGTATCATAGGTGTAAACAAGTTCGAGGACAAGTCCATTTTGAACTCGCTGCCATAATATACTTCATGGCAGAAATATCATTTTTTGTCTCCATAGTCTGATCTAGACTAATTTTAAATTGCTCAATATTTTCACTAGATAGGTCTGACAAGAGTGGGGAACTCCATATTAGTGGTAATCTTTGGTGATGTAATTACATCTTTTAACAGGTTTATTAAGACTAACATAAAGTTTCAGTTTATGCGATCTTGTATTATTATCTGATTTGTGCTTCTCTAGGCAGATAGTTTCAAACAAGGCAGGATCCTGGAAGGCCCTATATGCTAAACATAGCTCACCCCTCAATGTTCTATATTCAAGAGAGTAGTTCCAGATTCTTAAGTCTGTATTCATACTCCATGTTACTCAAACTAGTAATATTCCTTGTTATTTTCCTCTGTACTTTCTATGATGCCCCCAGTGAGGTGGGAACACAGAAGGGGCACAGTATTCAATATGTGATCTCACTAAGCTAGTGTATAATGGAATGATGACATCTGGTTCCCTATTCTTAACATGTTTGAGAATACATCCAATTATGCCATGGCATGTTGTTAATATAGGTACCAAATTTCAGATTATTTGTTATAATAACACCTAGGTCTCTTTCAGGCATCACAACCTGTAGTTGAGTACTGCTCAAGGTAAAATCAACAAGGGTGTTTTTGCAAAAGTGCATAACCTTGCACTTAGCCACATTAAATGACATTTTGCTCTTTGCGCCCTCTCTTCCCTCCCTCCAGGTCACAGCTGTAAACAAAACTGGTTGTCTCGGTATGGTTTATCTGGTAAAACATTTTTAAATCAATCAATAAATCAGGAAATAAACTGGATAAAATGTAGGGGAGAGTTTGTTCACCAAATGATCCATATTCTATTTTTAGACATTGACCATCTTCATGCAGCACTCACCATGGGCTGAAATTACTAGTGTAGATTTCCCATAGTACATCTTTTATCCAGGGTTGACCTGTCCACCCTTATGTATGCCTTCAACACAACAGGGCCATATTGTCCAAATGCTCTTTGTTTTTACTTCCTTTGAAAACTCATCTACCATTTTCTGATGGTGCAGAATACTGATGTGATAGTCTTTACTTTAGCTAGCATATTAGTCCTGTTCTATAGACTTATCACCAGTTACCTATCTGTGAGGTGGCAGATTTCAAGGTGTACTGCTAGTTTTCAAGTCAAAGTCAGTAAAAGATAATCCAAGAACAATTAATGCTGTGCACTGAAGGGGCTTGTGTTGCTAGAGAGGGCTGCCAGCCCAAATGAAACAGAAAAACAGTAAACTCTGCACTCCACCACAGTACAACAGGATTCCAGATACTAGTATCAAAAAATTTATTGTTGCAGGATAGCCCAGGAGAGTACCTTACATCCCCAGCAGGTCCCTCAGAGACCGCTCGCAGGGAAGGTCCTGTGTTAGGGTGAAGCACTGGGGATGTAAGGTACTCTCCTGGGCTATCCTGCCAATAAATGTATTTGATTCCAGCATTTGGAATCTTGTACTTTTGGTGGAGTGTAGAGTTTACTATTTTGAAAATCAGTAAAGGACCTGCCCCAAGCAAAGACAGTGCCATGGTCAACAGTAGCTGCATAAGCAACAAAAGAGACTCAAACCTGTCATCTCACATAAGTGGTTATATGCCTCTGTTGGATGACAGATGCTAGGTCTCTCTTTTGTGTCTGCTTAGTTTAAAGTCTCTAAACTATTTGAAACCCACCATCTTTGATGAATTCCTGGTCTCCATTTTGTCTGCCCATCACTTAGATCATTGACATCTGGATTGCTATATGTTTTTTTTCTTTCTTTCTTTTTTTTCCTCAATGGCTGGTGCAGTGTTTCCTATGGTTCCCCTATCTGACTGGTCCTAGCACTGCACCACTCTCCGTGATTGACACCTTCTCTGTTCCTCTTGCAGGCTGCTTCACAGTGGGTACTTACCCCACCACCAAAGAAGCCGGGATCAGGATCCAGTATGAGCACCCTGAGTGTGAGTGGTATGGCACCATCAGGACCAGAAATCAACTAGCGTGCTGGATGATTTTGTGTACCCCCAGCATAGGCATGCAAAAGCATCAATGACACGGCCGTGCATGCTTCTGCACATTTAACATTAAATCCGCCAACTCCACAGTGAACCACAGCATGCACTGATCCCCAGCCATAACCACGAACCAGCGCAGATGTGGTTGTCCCTCCCTGGAGAAGAGCAGCCCTGGGACGCTCAACCTCCTCCCCAGCTGACCCTCCAACACCTGAGGTCACTCCTAGCTCTGGGTCATTGGCATGTTGCGGTGTGGCATCCAGTGCCTCCACCCTCAGTACCAATGGGCCAGCCTAGATTGCTGTATATACCTGTGACCAACATGCTTATGCAGAAAACAACAAAGAGGTGGCACACATGAGAAGCCCCAGGACCAGCAAAAATGCAGAGTCAAAACAGCAAGTATCCAAAGGATCTTCTTTATTGCATGTACCTAAGGGAGCATGAATAAAATCAACATCAATAACAAATGTTTGGGGAACTTGTTACATTGGAGGCTTTGTTTTGGTGGCTGCAATCAAGAAGATCTGTTGGATACTTGATGCTTGAGATGGCAGTTTTGCTGGTCCCATAACTTCTCATGTGTGCCATCTTCTTCATTGTTTTCTGTTACTGTATAGTACACAGCTTCAGTGTGTAACTTTGTGTGACAGCACTGATTTTTGCTGGGTGGTATTTCTTTGATTTCTTTTGTCCCATTTGCTCATAGCTTGAGACAGGATATTTATGATTGCAGCTCCTAATGTGATTAACATTGAATCTCTGGTTCTTTGACAGTCACCAAATGTTGATGTGTTTGTCAGCAAAAGTCTGTTTGGTCTTGCTGTTTAAGCTGTACTTTGTTTTAAATCATTGTTGTTATTTTATTGTCTTTTATTTATGTGTTCTGGGTAGGCTTGCACAGATTAACTAATGATAAACAAAGCTTGCTCACAGAGAAGTAAATATTTTCGTGGTGAAAGAGTGTTATATAGAAACTGCTAGATGATAAAATACTGATTAATATTCAGAAACAAGGTAACTTTTCAATAGTGCGCTACATGTCTGATGCAATACATTATGGTATCCATAAGTAAATTATTTCAGTGATTTGAAAATTCAGATGAGGCTTTGCAGCTCCATCTGCATTACTTGTAAAAGGACATACTGTACCAATTTCAAAATGTAAAAACAGAACAACTTCCAGTTATGTGTTTCAAGTTACAAATGGCAATGTATCTTATTAGTCCAGAGATTTTACTTTTATAGTTAATCATAATGCAATGCAACAATTTGGGGTAATGGTAATGATTTCATATAATATGATAGAGCTGTGAGTGGGAAAGACAAAGAAGTAGAAAGAGGGACCACATTCTCAGTCACAAGGGGTGGCAATGCAAAATTGGTAGTTGGGAGTAATTATTGTTTTGTAGTGCCACCACCCATTTTTGCAAAATGCAAAGAAGTTCATGTCACAGGGACAGGAGTCCCCTCCCGTACCAGTGTTGAATTACATTAGAAATCCAGATATTGCTAGTTACATGTAACTATGCAATTCTGTAACTCTTGGGAGTACGATTTAGTTTAGCAAGTTGTTGTCAAAGGTTGTATGGATTAGCATTTGCTTGGCATTCTTAAATTAGTATGAACATGTTGCTTGTTTCACTAGAACAGTTCCAAATTGTAGGCACTTTGAACAGAAACCTCTGTAACTATGTTTTAAAACCTCGTATGTGTTTATGACTATTTGTGCTTTTTATTTCTTTTGTTATTGGATGAATTATTGAAGAGATTACATTCTGTTAGTTGAAGTATACAAAACAATAATAGGCTGTTGTGGCCAATTACAAACCTGAGGTCAACAACAGAGGCATTAATCAATTCAAAAGCTGGCTGTTCCAAACATCTTCCAGCTATCTTAATGTTGTTATTATATTACTAGGAGCTTTGAAACTAAGCTCTGTAGTAACTGAAGTGGACAGTGTTAGTGATGCCTTTAGTTCCTTTCTTTCTGTGGACTATAGTAGAGGTGGATAAACTATCAAGGGATGTCTAAAATGTGGTAAACTATCATGAGCATGTCTTAGATGTGGATAATCAGCTAAGGGAATGGATGTAGTAGTTCTTGAGGTATTCAAAGGCAGTTTTCCTCTATTCTGTTTGTCTTACAATACATACCTATCATATCACAAAGAATACATTTTCTGTATAATTTAATGCTGTTTGCGACAGAACAGCAAAGGGAAGGTAAGTGTTTCTGCCACCCATAGGGCATATAAATGATACTCTCATAACCACAAGAAATCCCATAATTTTGAACACATTAATCACAACAATAGAGGTGTGCAAAATTGGCTAACTTCACTTTGCTGATTAATTTGCACATTGCCACAGTTCAGAAGAAGTTAATTCATCCTGCAGTGTTCCAATTCACAATATAGGCCAACTTTGTGTATGGTGAATTTGGTAACTTTGCCAGCAAAGGTGGGTGAAGTTGGGCCTGAAGGTGAAATTTGCGATGTACCATGTATTGGAGGACAAATGGTGCTGACATGAGCTGTATGCCATGTGTTCAGTCCAGTGTTATGAAGAAAGAGTTGGAGACCTGTCCCTTCTTGTCTGAGCAAAACAAACCTATAACACTACTCAGAAAGTGGAGTATTTTGAATCAAATTACTCACAAAAGATATCTAGGTGCCTTGTTCATCTAGATTTTCATTGTGTGTAATTTTACAGATCTATTGAGTTGAAAGTATTGTTTTGTTTCGTCCAAGTGAAACAGTGCTGTGTGGGGAATGTATATTTTTAGCTTGCCAGCAAGGCAGCCTTGTGAGCACTAGTCTGTTTTGCAATCATCAGCAAGGCCACTGTTTTTCGGTTTTACCGGAAAATCCGTAAAATTCGAATTAGAGCTGCCTGAAGACCAGTAAAAACAAAGATTTCATGGAATCTGGCATTTTATATCAGATCAGTAGATCTACAAAACTTGTGTGTTTCTTTTAATTCCTTCCTGTACTATTTTCAATTTGCTCTATTTAATGCTCTGTATATTAAGCCTTCTCTAATTCTGATTACTTATGCACACACTAAAAGAATGATAGCAGAATCCGGTAAAATCCGAAAATTAGAGTAACAATCACGGTGTAATTCTGGAATCTAAAGTCTTGAAAACGGAATTTCATTATTTTAATCACCGTAAATCAGTGGCCTTGATCATCAGTCTTTCTTCATGATATTTTGTATCTGTGATCTCTGATTTGTCATTTTTCTGTGGTACTGTTTTGTGCGGTTAAGTGAAATATCTGTCAATCTGTTTCTATATTGATTGTTCTTGAAGTGACAATTACTTACACTAACTTGTTTAGAATTACGTGTCATGTATGCCTTGTTAATCCTGTCATGTAAATTAAAAAAACATATTTGGGTGGTTTTACTGTAGCTACTGTTAGCTCAGTAAACATTCTGTTCAGATTCAGATCACACTGCTAATCCTCTGCTGAGGTGTTGTCTGTTGCTGCTGGTATTTAGTGTTTCTACAGTACATAGATACATAGACAGTGTCAGCAGATAAGGGCCTATAGCCTACTCAGTCTGCCCATTTGATCTTGTAAGTTCAGTTTATGTTTTCCTAGAAGTCTGTTGCCCTTACCCTGACCTCCAGAATTCCTTTATGTCTATCCCATGCATTCTTAAATCCGTGATTGTTTCAGCCCCAACCACTTCCTCTGGCAGGGTGTTCCACTTGTCCACCACCGTTCTGTGAAGAAATTCTTCCTCACTTTTCCTCTGAATCGTCCTCCCTCCAACTTATCCCATGCCTTCTAGTCGTGGAACATCTTTTTCACTTAAAAATAGTGCATTCCTGCACCCTGTTCCTCCCTGTAAGATACTTGTATGTCTCTATCATATCCCCTCTCTCCTCCTCTCCTCCAGGGAGTACATGTTCAGTTCCTTCAACCTGTCCTCATAGGACTTGTGATGCAATCCATGCATCATCTTTGTTGCCCTCCTCTGAACCTTCTCTATCCTGTCTATATCCTTACATAGGTAAGGTCTCCAGAACTGTACACTGTACTCCAGGTGGGGCCTCACTAGTGTCTTGTATAGTGGAATTATGACCTCCTTTCCTGCTGGTGATGCCCTGCCTATGCATCCAGCATCCTATTTACTTACCTGCTGCCTTGTCACACTGTTTCCCTACCTTGAGGTCATCAGAGATGATAACCCCAAGATCCCTTTCCTGCTTGGTGCATGCTTTATCCTCACCCCCAACTGATATATTGTGCCAGGGTTTTGTGCCCCATATGCATTATCTTGCACGTCTTTGCATTGAATTTCAACTGCCAAACCCCTGACCATTCTTCAAGTTTCTGCAGGTCCCTTCTCATTCTGTCTATACCCTCTGGTGTGTCTACTCTGTTACAGAGCTTTGTGTGATCAGCAAACAGTGAAATTCTGCCTTCTAGGTCCTGCACAATGTTACTGATGAAGATGTTGAATAGGACTAGTCCCAGCACTGATCCCTGTGGACCCCACTGGTCACTCTTCCCTCTGTGGAGTGACAGCCATTTACCACCACCCTCTGTGTCCTGCCGCCCAGCCAGTTACCTACCCACCACACTACTGTCCTGCCCACACCCATATTCCCCAGTTTGTGTAATAGTCTTCTATGTGGTACAGTGTCAGAGGCCTTGCTGAAGTCCAGATAGGCCATGTCCACTGCCCTCCTGATACACCTCCCTAGTCACCCAGTCAAACAATTCAAGCGAGGTTGGTCTGACATGACCTCCCCTGGTGAAACCATGCTGCCTTGGGTCCTGTAGTTCATTGACAACCAGATGTTCCACCAATCTCTCCTTCAGTAGTGCTTCCATGATCTTCCCCACTACTGAGGTGAGGCTGACTGGTCTGTAATTCCCGCTTCCTCTTTGTTCCCACTTTTGTATAAGGGGACTACATCTGCTGTCCTCAGTCTTTGGGTACCTCCCTGTTTCCAGTGATTGGCTAAACAGGATTGCCAGAGATTCAGCCACCACCTCTCTTAGTTCTTTAAGGACCCTGGGTGCACCCCATCTGGCCCCATTGCTTTATCAACTCTTATTACTTCCAGTTCCTTCAGGACCCTTTCTCGGTGGAAGGGACTTATGTCCATTTCTGCACCATTCTCACCCTCGTACTCCCTTCAGACCCATTACCCTCCTCTTCCTCAGTAAAGACTGAGCAGAAATACCTGTTCAATATGTCAGCATTACTGTTGTCATCCTCCACGTGGCCTCCATCCTCCCCTTCAGTCTCACTATCCCTCCCTTTGCCTTTCTTTTTCACTTATGTACCTGTAAAGGTTTTGTCCCTCTATCCACTGATTTTGCAATGTGTTCTTCTGTCTGAGCTTTGGCTTCCTGCTGACCTCCCTGCCTCCTTTTGCTTCTCCTGGTACTTCTCCTATCCCTTCTGCCTGTGTCTTTTGTATTGCCTGAATGCAATCTTTTGGCTTTCACTTTCTTTGCTAACTCTTTGGAAAACCATAATGGTCTCCTTTTCCTTTTCCTCTTGCTAACCTACTTAATGCATAATTCTGTTGCTCTTGCAATCCCCATTTTAAATACTGCCCACTGTTCCTCAACCCTGATTCCTGCCCATTCCCCTTAATGCCTCTTTCAAGTATCTCCCCATTTTCCCAAAGTATGCCCCTAAAATCCAGGATTCATGTTTTTGTGTGGTTTGGTTCTGCTCTTTCTTTGATTTCAAATCACAATGACTGGTGGTCACTGTTCCCCAGGTGCTCTCCACTGTTACCCCATCACACTGTCCCTGTTTGTGAGCACAAGGTCCAGTATTGTCTTCTGCCGAGTTGGTTCCATGACCAGTTGCTTGAGGAAGGCACCTGAAGAGAGTCCAGGATAAATCTGCTCCTAGTTGATGCTGCTGCTGGGATGCTCCAGTCCACATCTGGAATATTGAAGTCTCCAACCAGTACTACCTCACCCTTGTCTGCCATCCTTTGGATGGCTAGCATCAACTCCCTATCTGTTTCTTCCTCCTGGGTTGGTGGTCTATAGACCACACCTGTGCGGATGGCAGGCCCCATTTTCCTTTCCAGCTAACCCACAGTATTCTCCCCATTTTGTTCCTCCTGGATCTCTGTGACCCTTATGTCATTTTTCACATACAGTGCCACTCCTCCTCCCTTCCTGCCTGCCTATCTCTTCTGAATATGTTGTAGCCAGGTATGGCCATCTCCCAGTCTTGGTTATCATTACAGGTTTCAGTGATGGCCACACTGTCCAGGTCTGACTGCACCGTGACAGCCTCAGATCTTCCATCTTGTTGCTAAGGCTCCTGGCATTTGCACACATGGCTTTCCATGATTTGACCTCCCTAGACTGTTTGCTGTTCTACTCCAGCCCCTTCCTTGGTTGTCCTTTATCTCTGGTTCTCCTTGTTGTTTGTCCTTCTGCTGAATTTTGCCCTTTTCTGCCTATCCACCTCTTGGGCTAATCTCCATCTTTTGCACACTGCTTTGTAGAGATAGCCACTCCTCCTGGGTCACTGGTTTCACTGCTAGCTGTGGGGGTGAGCAAGTAGGTACCCTCCTTGCTGGCCTCCACCCCTTTGCTAGTTTAAATGCTTGTCAATGTAGCAATTAAACTTATCATTGAGTGCTTGGATCCCCTCCAGGATGGATGCAGGCCATCAGGCTTGAACAAACCTCCATCCCTCTAGTGTCTGCTTATTTATTTTTCATTGCAATATTAAAAATCTAAATAAATAAAAGACTGGAAAGAAGCTTGAACAAAGGTACAGGTGCCAGTGAGGTGGCCAAGAAGTGCATAGGTTTATCCATTAGCTCTGGGCTGGTAGTAGTAGCAAAGGAGTTGTTGTTGGAAGTGGCAGTGGCATTAATGTTGCCAAATTATTCTATTCCACATCTGTGGCATCCATGTTGGCAGTGCATTGGGAGGCAACAACAAGAGGAGAAGTCTGAGAGGTAGCAAAATCTCAAGCTTAGGGTAATGGTCGAGGAGGAGGTTGCTGGTGTCTCCATGACTGCTGGTGGTGGTGGCACTGATCTTGATCCTGATGATAGGTTCCCATTTCCAAGCAAGAGTGTCAAGTTTGCTGGAAAGTTATATCAAGTCTCATGTACCAAGAAATAATTTTGCCTGCAAGGGCTATGATGTTAACAGATGACTGCTTTATACTGTTACACAAAATGCAATTGTTGTCTGTATGCTTCACACAAAATTAATAAACTTAAATTGTTAAAAGAGAAACCACCCCAAATCACTGCTTTCTTTTGAGCAGCATCTGGAATCCCTGAGTCAAATGCTACCTGACCGTACCTACCCAATCATGCTATTGCATGGGATGGGACTGCAGCAACCACTGAAATGCTGGCAATTGATCTACTGCCATTCTATGTTCTGGAGAATGTGTGATTTAGAAGGTTGACAGTGCGTGCTTGTCCCAAATTTCAGATTCCCTCACAAAGTTACTTCTCCATCTGTGCCATTCCAGAACTTTATGGGACTGTGGCATGCATGGTAATACATGCCCTGCTGTGTTCAGCATACCCATAAATACATCTCAGTATGAATATGTGGGCAGTGGCCAAATAGCTGGTAGCTCCTATCTTTTGCATTACAGAACACTGGTCAGAGGTAGCTGAGTAGTATTAAACTATGGCCATGGGAAAAATTGTACTAAGCACAACTGCAGTGATAGCAACAGTCCAGGTATTTGCCAGCATACCACGCTGCCAGTGAAGACTAGTGTAACTGGATCACACATGGGTCACAAAATGTTAGAATTGCTCCTGATTGAGATTGATGAGTGGATGCAACCTGTGATGTGGTTACATGTGGGGAGTGGGGAATGGCACAGGGTCTTACGGCAGCTGCAGAGTGAGGGGAAAGGTAGGGCTGACCTTGAAACATCTGAGTGTCAGTTGCTTCATATTGACCCACTTTGCCATGGTATACCCAAGGGCAAGTTACAAGTGAACTTGCTAGGCAAAGCTGCCATAGGTGTATTTCCTATTAAATAGAAAACATCCACAAATGTATTTGAGAAGACAAATGTGGTGAATTTGCCTTAACTTAACTAGTAGATTAAAACTTCACAACATCTCTACATAGCAACAACTTAATGTAATCTGAATTGTTATTGTAAAAACTATGCGAGATAAATTTAGGGTAGTGGCTGAATTGCAAAACATCAAGAAAACAAAGGATAGTGCTCCAGAGTTTATCACCAAATTTATTTTATTATTTTAATTTATTTAAATGTGTTCATTCATAGGGCAAGTTCATTTAGAGGCTGTCTTATTTGAAATAAGATTATAAAAACAACACAAAAACATATCAATTATTTTTAAACAACATTTTATGCCAAACATGAACTCACGTCATGCAATTTTAAATGTTTGACTTTATTGAAGGACTTTAAACTGTTGCAGTTTCTAGATCATAATCTAAAGAGTTGCAAGGACTTTACACCTTACATTGAATTAAAGGATGACTTAACAAAGTTGGGGTCTACTCTTGGTAATGGAAACATCAAATTTCAAATCTGACATTACAGTTGGACTGGGAAGCTGGAAGGTCTAAAGATAATAAATAAATTAATAAGTTAGAACAGAGAAGCGAAGACAGATGGGATATGATCATGGTTTTCTGAATACTGAAAATGATTTATAGGGTGAAGTATCCACACTTGTTTGAGCAGATAAGTGGTAACTTTGCTACAGAGCAGATGCTCAAACTGGGTAGGCTTGATAAGTGGAAATAATGGAAAAGATTACTACACAGAGGGTGTGGAAAACATGTGGAATAGCCTAAGGCTTATCTAAGCAGCCAGCACTGCTCATGCTTTCATAGCACATCAGCACAGATTCCTTGTTACAAAGAATGACACTGAGAATTACAGTATGTATCATCTGAAGGGTAACAGTTCAGCTCATTTGCTTGAATCTCGGCCCATATTAAATATGGTATAGCCATTGTTATAAAGCAAGAGGAAAGAACAGATATTAGTGACCCATGTTTGAGAATGAACCCTGGATCAATGGGGGCCAGCCAGTGGAAGGAGGACCATGGATCACAATGGCAGCTCCTCTCCTTCAGGGGGAGAAAGAGCCTGTACTGCTGTATGCTCACCACTAGAGGAGGCTGTATGGTGGAACAGCAAACAGCACAGAATGGAAGAGGGCCTTGATGCAGATGCCAGTAGTGTGTTGTGTGACTGTGTGTGTGTGTGTGTGTGTCTGTGTCTCTGTGAATCAGCCCATCAGTTCAGTGGTAGCTGTACTAGTCATGATGTTGGTGACCAAAGTTTACAAGCAAGCCTCGGAAACCATGGTGGGCTGGCAGGACGGACAAAGATTTAGCAACCGAGAGGATGTTTTCATCCTCCTAGAAGGGATAGTAGCTGCCTCTTCTGCAACACTGTTACTGGTTTGACCATAAGTGGCATTGCAACAGAGGTACAGAAGGTGGGGGCTGTTGGCCAGGCTCCATTCAAGCAAGCATTGTGACTATTAGCTCTGAACCCTAGTATGTTGACATACTGTGGTTGGGAACATCAGAACAATCAAACTACTTGTCTTGGGCAGCATTATCCCGGGCTTTCTTGGGCCTGACCTCTGCCATTGGCCATTCTCTCTCTATCTGCACCAGAGAACCTTATCTCTGCAATCTGGAGAAGATGGAAGCTGTGAGTCTGGTTCCACAGGCTCTGCCATGTGGGGTAATCCTGTGTGGTTAGAAGTGGAGGCGGGGTAAGTGATAGAGAGGGCAGGGGATGAGGCTGTGCCCTCACCTAAGTGCAGTTGTCAAAGCCAGAGAGGAGCAAACACAATAAATTAAAAACATGAATAGGCTAGTTGGGGTGGATCAGGAGCAGAAACTATAAATCTATCAATCAGTTAATTAAAATGTTTTAACAGGAACAGACTACTGAGCTGTGAATGCAGCTTGTTTCCAGGGGGTTTCTGGGGTTGGGGATATGGAAAAGGAGAATGCAAAAACATGTAATAAAAGAACCTCTACAATCATGTGCAAAAACAGGTATAATAGAGCAGCACAGGGATGCACAGGAGAATGTATTAAGCAGTGCATTCACTGCAGACAGTGAGTGGCAGAGACTGTAATAGAGAAAGTGGTAGTCAAATGCAGATTCCGTACAGTATGAATGAACTAAAATAGTATATGTGTGGGTCAATGGTGCTTAGCATATACTGGAACCTACCAGTCAAAGACAGACAGTACATTTTGCACAGAATACTTCTCCTCCTGGTCTTGAATGACAAAGATCCCTATATTAAGAAGTTTAGTGCTTTGCTAGACAGGTTAGTGACATGATAACCGGGTTTAGCGTAATGGCATGGGGCCATATTCAGCAGCCCTCGGTGATGGCACTAAGCGGACAGTGCCTATGTGCAAAATATACCACTTTGCCCATGCAAATGAAGGATACAGCAGTATATCCAAAGGTTTTTAAAGCACTAAACAGCAGCTCTTGCAGCACTTCTTAAAGAGACACTGTCAACCCCTTAGGCTTCAAAGTGTCCCTAGTTAAAAATGATTGTAGGGACTGATGATATGCTGGCAGCTTGATTCTGATTCCCTTTTTACTTTTAATGTGAAAACAGACAGCACACCATACTGGTGTTACCACAAAAAAATGTGTTTGTTTACAGTTCTTGATCAACTCTCATTGCATCTTTTCTGGACTTTGAAACATCCCAAACATAGTTTAGCCACTTATGAAACAGTGGGAGGAGAGAAGATTATTGCATCATGAATTGCATCATGCTTAAATGCAATATTCTAATGTTGTCAGAAATGAGGAGCAAGAAGGCAACATGCAGACAGTATCACCTAAGTCAGACAAAGAGTGAAAGGCAGAAGTAGGAAGGCAGCACAATAAGGTAAAATGGGGTGAGGAAGAAAGCAGCAGAGCAAAGGCATTAGTAAAGAGCACATAGGCAGCAAACATGGAGAAAGCCATGGTTACAAATGCACGAGCCTGGGAATAAAATCCTAGATCTGGAAGCAATGTTAGTAGCAGAAAACCTGGACATAGCAACAATAACAGAGACCTGGTACACCACAAATCATGACTGGGATGTTAATGTACCAGGGTATGCTCTGTTCAGGAGGAATGTGGGTAGAAAAGGGAAGGATTGGCCATGTATGTTAGGGAGGGTATAAAGACAACGGAGCTACTGGGTAGACAGGAGGAGGCCAAGGCACTGTGGGTTACCCTTGTGCCAGGAAATGGCACAGAAATCCAAGCAGGGGTGATCTACAGGCCTCCAGTACAGGGAGGAATTGGATAGGGATCTAGGGATCAAATCCATGCAATGGCAGCAAAACATGAGGTATTACTTCTGGGTGATTTCAATATCTCAGACGTGGACTGGGTCTTGCCAGCAGCAACTGCTTCAAACAGGAGCAGAGACATCCTGGATTCCCTACAGGGGCAGGCCTAAGACAGCTAGTGACTAATCCCACCAGAGAGGGGAGATTCTGGACCTAGTACTGACCAATTGAGACAGAATCGCTGGCGTCCAGGTGGAAGGTCAACTGGGATCCAGTGACCATCACATAGTGTGATTCATCTTAGGGACCTAGACACAGTCTCAGTCACACGAAAGGCAAAAGTCTTAGATGTTAGGAGGGTGGATTTTTCTAAAATGGGGAGTTGTATCAAAGAGGCATTGGCGAGAAGGGAGACAGGAGGGAAGCTGAGCAGCAATGGGAACAACTAAAGAGAGCTATAGAGAAGGTGATAAGCCAGTGCATCAGGTTGGTAAATAAAGGCAAGAGAAGAAGGAAACCACTGTGGTTCTCAAGAGAGTTGGCAGACAAGGTAAGGGCCAAAGGGCAGGTTTCAGGAAACATAAGGAGACTCAAAGGGAGGACGATAGGGAGGTGTACCTAAGGTATCTAAGGGAAGCAGAGAAGGCTGTTAGGAGAGCAAAGGCATAGACTGAAGAAAGATTAGTGCAGACTGTAAAGAAAGGGGACAAGGCATTCTATAGATACATTAGCAAAAGAAGCAAGATGGGGGATTGTAAGGCTCAAAGGGATACAGGGGAGTGTAAGGAGGATACATGGAAAGGCAGAAATACTGAACAAATACTTCTGTTCAGTATTCACAAAGAGGAGAGAGTCAAGGACCACAGCTGGGTCAACAGACATGAAGGGGGGTAAACACAAGTTCATTCACAGTGGAAAGAGTTCTGGAGTAGCTCACAAAACTGAAGGTGGACAAAGCAGTGGGGCCAGAAGGCATGCACCGAGGATATTAAGAGAGCTGTGAACAGAGCTAGCGATGCTCTGGCAGCACTGTTCATGGAGTCACTGAACAAAGGAGTGGTTCCAGAGGACTGGAAGAGGCATGTAGTCCTTCTACACAAAAGTGGTAGTAGGGAGGAGGCAGAGAACTATAGGCAAGTCAGCCTCAACTCAGTAGTGGGTAAGATCATGGAGGCACTGCTTAAAGAAAGAATAATGGCACACTTGGAATCCAGCAGTGGCCAGGATCCAAGGTAACATGGATTCACAGCAGGAAGGTCATATCAGATGAATCTGATAGATTTGTGTGACTGGGTGACAAGGGAAGTAAATCGGGGAATAGATGCTGCCTACCTTGATTTCAGCAAAGTCGTCGACACAGTCCCACATAAAGGCTGATCAACGAAATGAGCAGTCTGGGTATGGGGCACAAGGTGGTAAACTGGGTTAGGCTAATGGATAGGAAGCAGAGGGTGGTGGTAATGGGATCCAATCAGGGAGGGTGACAGCGGCATACCTCAGGGATAAGTCGTTAGGCTAGTCCTCTTTAATGTCTTCATTAGTGACATTGCTGTAGGACTAGAGGGAAAGGTCTGCCTGTTTGCAGATGACACCCAGATCTGCAACAGGGTGGATATTCCAGATGGGGTGGAGAGAATGAGGAGGGACCTGGAGAAGCTTAAAATGGTATAAAGTGTGGTAACTAAGGGTTCAATTTCAGAAGTGCAAAATAATGCACATCGAAGAGGAACCCTGGAGAAAGCTACAGGATGAGGGAAGTTGCTGACTATCACCAAGGAAGAAAGGACCTAGGGGTTATCATTTCTGACAACCTAAAGATGCCTAATCAGAGTACAGATGCTGCACGGAGGGCCAGTGGCATGCAGATGTTCATAGGCAGAGGTATCACTAGCAAAAGGTGGGAGGTGGTGATGACTTTACAAATACTAGTGATGCCTCACCTAGAGTACTGTGTGCATTCTGGAGGCCACATCTTCATAAAGACATTGGCAGGGTGGATTCTGTACAAAGAAGGGTGACTAGGATGGTACAGGGCTTGCAGCAGAAAACATATGAGGAGAGACTAAAGGACCTCAGTATGTACTCACTGGAGGAAGGAGGGATCGGGGATATGATAGAAACATTCAAGTATCTTAAGGGCATTAACAAGGTGCAGGGAGACATCTTCCAATATAAGAGATGTATAAGAACAAAGGGGCATGATATGAAATTGGAAGGTGGCAGGCTGAGGGGAAATGTGAGTAAGTTTTTCTTCACAGAGATGTCGGTGACACATCAGGAATAACTGCAACAGTAGGTGGTGGGGAGATCACAGTGGAAGGTTTTAAACATGCATTGGACAGGCATAAGGGTACCTTTGAGGTGGGAATGAGGTGTGAAAAGCCTTTGACCAAGTAGGGTCAGAGGCCACCAACTAGTGTAGGGCTTTTGGGCAGACTGGATGGGCCTAGCAGTCTTTATCTGCTGACAGTTTCTATGTTTCATGAAGTATACAATATGTGTAAAACAAAGACTTCAAAGAAAACGAAGTTGGATGTAATTACACCATTACAATACATTAAGAAATGAATTCACTAAACAGCCAGCAACCTTAATGAATTTTAGAGAAGGTGAGCAAACACATCCCTCCTCTTCTTTACCTCTCTAACCTGCCACCCCACACATGGCCTCTTTCCCTATATGTGTAGTTGCCGGCTGCCTCACTCAAAAGATCTCTGCTTATAACCCCTATGGTTGATTGTACATCTTCTGACTTCTTCAATTGTAAAATAATGCTTTTTTTTGTTAATTTATTTCGACCTTGTACTGTACTGTATACACTGTATATACTTTTTCTTCCTTGTATATTATTCCTTTTGTATACCTGCTTCTGTACTGTACTGTGATGTATTCATGACAAGGTCCACCTTGCAAATGAGCCTTGCTTAATGGTGCCCGCCTGGATAAATAAAGATTTTGATTGATTGATTGATTGAGAATATGGGATTTCAGCTAGAAATAATATGATGCAAAAGTGTTGACAGTGCTTCTTTAGCACTTTCAAACCCTACCCTCATCACAGTGCATAGTGGTGTACAACACCAGCCCGCATCACCCTTCCAGCTGAGCACCATGAAGCTGTACTGACCACAGAAAATAGTTGTCTCCTAATCCCTGGTAGACTAATGGACCTAGCCCCATTTACCAGTCTAATTGTCTCTTCAGTATGTGCATGTTCGCTCCAGGTCACACAGGTTGCTTTCAGATGAGGTGGTGAGTGGAGGGACTGTTTCAAATGGTGTTGGAGGACATAACTGTGGCTATAATAATACAAATAGTGGTGTAAGTTGGGTGACAACAGAGGGTGGGGCAGTGGGTACTAGTGGGTGGGTCAGGGAGTAGGGAATGAATATTTTTCATGATTGATTGACAGTTGGGGAGGTGTAGCCATAGAAAACCAGGTGTTAGGATTTTATTTCTCCTCTTGGAAGGCTTTCAATCCAGCTGAAGATTATACTTGTATCATGATGTAATATAAATGATAATTATTCATGTACTGTATGTCAAAATATCATATTCGATCCTCAAAAACATCACTGGGCCAGATTCACGTAGGACAATGCAGGGCTTGCATCAAGCCCTGCTTCAAATCCAGTGGTGGCATAGCTGTGCCGACCACTTTGATGCACACTGCACATGATTCAAGATCGGGCACATTTATGACAGTTCACTCTTATTTATGGCAGTTAGTGCCAAATATCTGCCACAAGCCCTTAAATCAGGTGCCCAAAATTTCTGCAAGCTAGACCAGAAAAAGCTGGTGTAACCTGAGGCAATCAGCACACAGGATTAAAATTTGAGCACAGGCTGGAGAATGCCACAAGCCCCATGTGTCATATATTTGGCACACCCAGTGCTTGTGACATTCTCAAGACTTTTGTGAATTGGGCCCACAGTGATCGTGACTAACAATGAATACAGAACATAACAGCATTTGTCAATGCCAAATGTTTGCTTGCTGACATTGGCATTGGTAGTGTAGGAGTTAGAGAGATGCATATAGGAATGGCAGTGAAGTACTGAACGAAGCCAACCCCACCACCACCCTGCAGAGACGACAGGCACTGGGGTATGCCTTTGGGTCATCAGGCGCATGACCATGCCATTTCTCCACACCCTACCCGCAGACACCGACAAGTGTCATAGTGTACCTTGGAGTCTTTGGGCCTTATGCTCACCCTATTTCATAAGAATTATGGTGAGATGGGTGCAGTATAGGAGAATGGGGTGAACTTTTTGGCAAAATAGTCCAAGGCACACCTCGATGCCTGTCACTGGCTTCAGGGTATGGCTGGGGTGGAATAGCAGGAGTGTTATAGGCAACAATCCCAAGTCACACCCTCATGCCTGACAGTCTCTACAGGGTGGGCGTTATGGTTGGAAACTCTAACGCCCTAGGAGTTCATTGGTATTTTCATCCAAATTTTAAACATGGTTTTGTGACCCCTGCTCATGAACAGTGGCAATATCAGTTCATTAGCGGCAAGCTGATTTTGCACAGCTGACTACGTCATTTGGCACCACTGGTGTGAAAACACATTTCGAACAGGATGTGAAAATGACAGCTATACTGTTCATGGGAGGTGCAAAAATGGCAATGTTGAAAATCTGCAGTGAAAATATAAAAAACTGGTGAACTCACGAGAGTGCATAGAAACTGCAACACAAACCCATAATGAAACATAGAAACATAGAAACATAGAAGTTGACGCAGATAAGGACCGCAAGGCCCATCCAGTCTGCCCATTTCTTTTCTACTTATAAATGTGCCATCGGCCTTTGCTCTGTCAGTGACCTATCTATTCATAGTCATTTGTATTGCTCCTTATGCCTATCCCATGCCTGTTTGAAGCCCTGCACTGTATTCATAGCCACCACTTCTTTGTGGTAAGCCATTCCATGCATCCACCACCCTTTCTGTGAAAAAGAATTTCCTCATATTCCCCTTAATCGGCCTCCTCTAATCTCATGCTGTGTCCTCTTGTCCTGCTATTTTCTTACATTTAAACATGTTAGACTCTTTCACCTTGTTTATGCCCTTAAGGTGTTTAAATGTCTCGATCATATCACCTCTCTCCCTCCTTTGCTCAAGGGTATACATATTGAGCTCCGTTAATCTGTCCTCATATGTCTTCTGATGCAGTCCCTGCACCATTTGGTTGCCCTTCTCTGGACTGCCTCAATTTGGTTAATGTCCTTGTGAAGGTGTGGCCTCCAATACTGCGAGTACTCCAGATGGGGCCTAACCAATGTCTTGTACAGAGGATTATTACCTCCCTCTTACGACTTGTGATACCCCTACTAATACACCCTAACACCCCCTAGCCTTACCTACTGCTTTAGAGGTCTGCTTGGATGATTTTAGGTCATCAGTGATGATGATGCCCAAGTCTCTTTCTTCCTTTGTGACTGCTAGCAACTCCCTCCCAGCCTATAAGTGGCTTCAGGGTTTCTCTTCCCTATGTGCATGATTTTGCACTTCTTTGCATTAAATCCCAGTTGCCACTCTTCTGACCATTCTGCTAGTTTATCCAGATCTCTTCTCATTCTGCCCACCCCATCTGGATCATCTACTCTGTTGCAGATCTTGGTGTCATCTGCAAACAGACAAGCCTACCCTCTAGTCCATCTGCGAGGTCACTAATGAAGATGTTGAATAGGACTGGCCCCAGGACTGATCCCTGAGGTACCCACTTGTGACTTGCATCTCTTCTGACTGTATACCATTTACCACCACTCTCTGTTTTCTGCCAGTCAACCAGTTTGCCACCAGTTGACCAACTTCAGCCCACCCAGGCCTACCTAGCTTATTTATCAATCTTCTATGTGGAACAGTGTCAAAAGCTTGCTGAAGTCAAAGTAGGCGACATCAACTGCTCCCCTTGGTCCACCACTCTGGTTACCCAGTCAAAGAAATCTATGAGATTAGTTTGACAGGACCTTCCTTTGTAAACCCATGCTGTCTTGGATCCTGTGCCCTATGGATTCCAGGTGTTGCACTATCCTTTCCTTAAGGAGTGCCTCCATAATCTTGCCCACTACTGAGGTAAGACTGACGGTCTGTAGTTCCCGCCTCCTCCCTGCTACCACTCTTGTGGAGTGGGATCACATGAGCCCTTCTCCAGTCTTCTGGGACCCTCTCCTGTGCTCAGAGACTCACTAAAACAATTCTGCTAATGGCTCTGCTAGTTCCTCCTTTAGCTCCTTAAGTACCCTGGGATGTATGCCATCAGGTCCCATTGCCTTATCCACCCTGAGCTTAGCAAGCTCTTGTAAGACCCTTTCTTTTGTGAAGGGAGTAGTGCTCACCTCCCTCCCCTGTGTCCATGATGCTGAGCTGTGGGCCCTGCCCTACCTCTCTTCAGTAAATACTGAGCAAAAGTATCTATTTAGGATAGATGCCTTTACAGGGTCCTCCTCCTCACATGCTCCCTTTTCTCCATTAAGCTTAGCAATACCCCTCTGGACTTTCTCCTTTCACTAATGTATCTATAGAAAGTCTTGTCACCTTCTTTTACTGTTCGTGCTAGTGTTTCCTCAGTTTGGGACTTTGCCTGCCTTACTGCCTTACCTGCTTCCCTTAGGGCAGTTTGGTATGCCTCCCTATCTTCATCCCGCTGTGTTCCTTTATATTTTCTGAAGGCCAGCCTTTTTAGTTTGGGATTTTTAGAGCAGATTGTCAACGCAGGCATTTTAGACCCTCTGCTAATGAACAGTGTCACCGTGATTTTCTTAATCTGTCCCGAACAGTGATTTCCTGCAGCAACCACATTTCTGCACTGAAGTGCGTAAACACATTTTGGCAATGGTGAAAATGACAGCTGTACTGTTCATAAGGAAGTGTGGAAAATGCCAGTGGTGAAAATCTGGACTGAAAATATTAGAAAGCCATGAACTTACGAGGGTGCGTGGAAACTGCACAATATCACTCGTAACACAGTCATTTTATGGACTTTTTCACCAAATTTTAACATAGTTATTGCAACACCTCTGCTCATGAACAGTGTCACTATGATTTTTCTTAATCTGTCCCAAACATTGATTTGAACACTGACTGAGCCATTTGCGCTACATGCGCAGAAAACATGTTTGGGCGAGATATGAAAAATGACAGCTGTACTGCTCATAAGGAGGTGTGGTAAAATGGCAATGTTGAAAATCTGGAGTGAAAATAGTGAAAATTTGTGAACTTAAGAGCGTATGTATGAACAGCGCAGAGCATGCTTGTAAAACAGTCATTTTGGGAAATTCTCAAATTTTAACATAGCCATTTTAACACCTCTGCTCATGAACAGTGTTACTATGATGTTCTTAATCTGTCCTGAACATTGATTTTGCACACTAACTGTGCCATTATGCGCTACATGCGTGGAAACACATTTTGGGCGAAATGTGAAATATGACAGCTGTACTGCTCAGAAGGAGGTGTAAGAAAATGGCAATGTTGAAAATCTGGAATGAAAATATTGAAAATTCGTGAACTTATGAGCGTGCATAGGAACAGCGCAATGCATGTTCATAAAACAGTCATTTTGGGAATTTTTTACCAAATTTTCAACACAGGGTTTTGGGGGCCTAACTCATGAACTGTGACACTGTCATTTTGTAAATCAGTCCTGGAAGATGGTTCTGTGCAGTGACCGCGAAATCACTTTTGGGCCAATTAACAAAATGACAGTGACAAAATTCACAGGTGGGGTCCCAAAAACCCTATGTTGAAAAATCTGGTGAAAAATTCTCAAAATGCCAGAGATATGCATCAAAGTTGAAAAACCCTATTTATTACATTATACAGCTTACCGGCATTTCCTCAGTTACGTAGTGGGCTTTGGGGAGCTGCAGATGTGTTCGAGTCCCGAAAGATCATTGTGCCGAGCTCCGAGTGTAAGTATGGTGAGGTAGGGGTGTGGGGAGGTGGATGCCCAGAGGGTGGTGTGGGTGGGGGGACCGGGGTCAGGACAGCAGTCAGCGAGGGAAGGTTTTTTTTGCATTTTTTGACGACACGTGGGACTTGTGCCATACTGGGGTGGGCTCCCAGCATGGCAGCTGGAAGGCTGTTTGTGGGCAGAGGAGCTGATGGGGATTGGGCACCCCGTCGGCCATATGGACTGTTGCCATGCTGGGGGTGGGCTCCCAGTGGCACCCAGTTGTCTGTTGGGGAGAAACATTGGAGCTGATGGGGGATTGGGCACCCCGTTAGCCATATGGACTGTTGCCATGCTGGAGTGGGCTCCCAGCGTGGCATCTGGAACTTTGTTGGGGAGGGAGCACAGCAGAGTCAATGGGGATCGCTCAGCCCTATTGGTCATACAGTGTATGGGGGCGACAGCATGCACAGTGCGTGTGTGTAGGGGGTGCATGCACATGCAGTAGTTTCTCGCTCACTGAAGCATAGCTCTGCCTTTGAAATGTACGGCACTGCATTTTCGACTGCTGTCATAAACAGCTGCAATATTCATTGGTGAACTGTGACCATGCCTGCAAACACAGTGACTGCATTGGAAGATGGATGTCACGCCTCTGAAAACTCAGATGATGGCACTATGTTTCTTGCACATGCGTGCAAGCAAACATAAAACAGTCCTCTCCACAGATAATGAGGAGCAAAGGATCTATTCAGTATGCCCATATAGATGTGTAGACCTCACCTCTGGCATAGTCTCCTGATTGTTATTCTTTTCCTGCCCTCTTCCTGAATCCTTTACTTCCCTAGTTCATTCTAGTGGAACAATCATTCCCCTTTCTCAGTCCCTCCCATATCTGAACCTACTAATAATACTTGCCTCACCACTTCCACTGGAAAGTCTATTCCATGGCTCTATCACCTTTCAGTGAAGTGGAACTTCCTCATGTCCCTTGAGAATATGCCTCTTACCAAGCTCCATTTGTGCCCCTCATGACTGCATCTCTATTCCTAGCAAACAGGCCTTTGCCATTCTGCCTATTTATTCCCCTTAGGAACTTACAAGTCTCTATCATGTCACCTCATTACTTTCTGTCCTCCTGTGATTACACATTTAGTGTCTCCAGATGTTCCTCATTGGATCTGTCATGCTGGCCTTGTATCATCTTGGTGGCCCTTCACTGCCACCTCCTGCCTATCTCTGTCCTTTTATGGGTGTGAAATCCATAACTGGACACAGTATTCCTGGTGAAGCCTCACCAGAGTCCTGAAAAAGGACAATATGTCTTTCTTACTCTTACTGTTGAAACTCTTCCCAATACATCCTGACATCGTTAATCCTTGCTGTAGGTCTTATTGCACTGACTGGTTTGTTTAAGGGGTTACTGTTGTTGACTCCCAGGTCCTTTCATTAGCTGCACTGACTAGACTACCCTCCTGTCAAGAACTGTTTCTGTTGGTTTCTTTTCCAAAAATGCATCCCTTGCACTTGCATTGAATCTCAGTTGCCATATTTTAGACTGCATCCCAGTCATTCCAGATCCATCTTTAATTCCCTCACCCTGTCATCACTGTCTACCTTGATGCATTGTTTAATGTTATCCACAAAGATCTTGTTCTGCTTACAGTAACTTCCCTATGCTGCTAATAAACATATTTAACAGAATTGGTCCCAAGATTGACACAAGCTGCATCCCACTGGTGAGCCTCTTATCCTCTGATTTAATTCAGTTTACTACCATCTCTGTTGCCTCCCCAACCAGTTCCTGCCATACCTGACTAAATATTTTTCTACTCCCAAGTCTTCTAACTTCTTCAGCAGCCTGCTGTGTGGCACCACATGAAAGATCTTGCTGAAACTGGAAGTTATGTAAGTCTGCACCTGCCCTTTATCAAGCATCCCAGTGACCCAGTCCAGGAACATTATCTGGCTGACCTGATATAATCTTCCTGCCACAGACTTGTGCTGCTGCTATGCTGCAGCCTGTTTTCCTTTAGCTAGGATACTAGGCGTTCCTTCACTAGGGTCTCCATCAGGTTACCTGCAATGGAGCCAAGACTGGCCACTCTGTAGTAGCTTGGATCCTCCCTGTTCTCTCCCTTGTGGTGCCAGTTTTCCAGTCCCTTTGCATGCTTCCATGAGTGTAATGAGCTATTAAGTAGCTTAGCTAGGGCTAAACCAGTTCTGAAGCTAATTTCCCAAGCACACTGGGTGTATGCCTTCTAAGCCCCACTCCAAATCTACTTTTAGGGCATGTAGCAGTTTTCTATGATTATGACATGTTCCATATTCTGAACTCTGCTGGTTGCCTTGACCCACTCTCTGGCAGAAAACCTTCAACCTCTACCATAAATGCCAAGCTGAAGTAATTGTCTAATACAATTGCCTCCTGCAAATCATTCTCCACTACCCTCCATTCCCCCCTAATTTAAAAGAGCATTTGTACTGCCTACAACTAATATTAGTTTTTAAAAGCAGCCATTGTCTATCATAAGGTACTTTTTTTCTTTTGTTTAAATAGAATATTGTTTTCCAATGTTAGTAGGCATGATGTGTGGAAAAGCACTCTGCTGGCAGCTGACATATGTAGTTCTGTTTCCCCATTAGTTTTTCAGCATTGTGACCTCACTGACTGTGACTTCACTGCTGCTTGGAACAGTCACTCAGTAGCTATGAAGTCAGTCACCTGTGATGTCACTGTCTGTGAGATCACAATGCTGATAATGATGTACTGGAGGGACTACAGCTAGATATGTCATCTACAAGTCTGAGTGCTGTTCTAAAAGATTCAACACAATATTATCACATAGAAAACTTTCCAATGAACAAAGGAAAAGAAAACAAATACTTCAGAAATAAAAGTTACAACTGACTACTTCATAACATTTCTATTGTTTTTCCTGTCTGTCTTTTTCGGTTCCAGTAGCTCTTTAATGGAAGAATTATTTTGTCTCCTCTAAACACCGTAAGCAAGTCACAGCTCAGTGTCTGCCTTCAATTTCTTGACCACACCTTTGCCCACTTTAACCTGTTCTGGTATACCCCCTACTCTCTTTGCCTTTAGTCTCCTTGTACCTTGTGAAGGCTCTTTTCTTTTGCTCTCACCACTTACTTCTTCTGATAACCATATCAAACTTTTTGTTTGTTTCTTGTGTCTTTGTAAATGAGTTGGTCCTCTCCAGAATGGCCTCCGTATCCCCCATTTTCTTTTTTTTGGATTTTGCACTTCTACAAGATTATTTTTAACACTGTTGGTATCCCTGCATTTACAGTTTTATGTAGGAAAGTCAAAACTGAATATTGAATCAAAGCCTTGGGGATAAAAATCCCAAATTTGGTACAAGTCACAATGATATTTCATTTTATTTGAATTTGTAGAAAATCTGATTATATTTTGAAAATAACATGATATTGGTGAAAAAATGTTACTGGTAAGTTATGCAGTAGTGGAGGTGGGTAAAAGTTGTGAATTTAGCTTCAGCTGAATTTTCAAAAATTTCACAACTTTGCAGAAGTTTCTGTACTTCTGCCTTGAGGCAGATCGGAAATCTTCCAAATGTTTTGCAAAATTTTCATCATATTCCACTTATATGTGTCAGTGCACCCTGCCACCCAAGCCCTGCCTGAAATAGCAATGAAATTACCTTGTGGCTTGCTAGTCCTGCCCCTCCCCCACTCCAATCACTTGCCCCATTAAAAAAAAAATCTTCCCTGGTGGCTAGTGTCCTCCCTCCACCAATCACCCACCCAATGTTTCCCAGTGTAATCCCCATCCCAATCCTGTGTGTATTCATTGACAACTCAGTGGATGACTATCTGTGGTGGAGAGCAGAGTGCTGTGCTAGTCGCCCACTTGGGTTCAAGATGGTGGGAGGTAGGCTGGTGGAACACTACCTGCCTGGGTGGGGGGCTAGGGTCCATTAGACCACCAGGGAATAACTTCACATACTGGGATTGGGGATTGGGAGGGAGTTCACTAGACCACCGAGGACATTATTTTTATATAATCACTATACAAAGGATTGGGATGGGGTTACAATAGAAGTGTCGATGGGTGACTGGGTGGGAGGGACCACTAGCTACCAGGAAAGTATAATTTTATGAGTTGAGTAATCAGATGGGGAGGGACTGCTAGCCACCAGGAAGAGTCTTTGAAAGTCAGAAATTTGATTTCCAAACTTTTGTGTATGGCGAAGGTCTGACTTTCATGAAATCCATCTGTGGAATTAATTTTTTTGCACACCTCTATGCAGTAGCATTGAACTGCATTATAGTGCTGGAAGAATTACCTGCTTTGCAATGATTCTTTTGCATCCATAATTAAACTGCTTTGGTTCCTGTATGTATAATCAATTTGTTTGTAACTTTTTATAGTCTTTATTATATGATTAATGTATGATAGCATATGTTCTAAAATAATGCCTAAATGTCATAATATTTCCTTTAGAACCATTTTTTTTTGTGTTCCAACAAATATTGTTTTATTTTCTTTTGTTAAATAGTATTTATTTTCAACAAGCCAAGTTTTCAATGTGTAAGATTTAGGATGTGAGTGGGGGAGGCAAAGGCTGGAGCTGACAGATAGAGAAGGTTAGGATCTAAGGCCACGGGGCTAGATTTGGAAGGGTTGAGTAAGGAAAGGTGAGAAGGCTCTGATGGGAAGTGATAGGTGGAAAGGTAAAAGCCCAGGGGTGGGGTGAAGGGGGAGAAAAGGAGCCAGGAGGTAGGGTGGAGGGAGAGCACAAGTGGTGAAAAACTAATTGAAGTGAGTGGTAGCAGAGGAAGTGTCAGGTACCGTGAGCCATTAATTAAGAGGACTGAGGGGTGGAGGAACCGAGTGTTAAAGGGGAATGAATTACCTTCCAAAATTTGGCAGTGGTGTTAATGTTATTCTAGAAGTTGGTCTTGAAGTAGATGGACTTGACAATATGGATGGCCTTAGCGCAAGAATTCCTGATTGACTTGTAGGACAGGAGGTCCTCAAGGAGTGGGATAATTTGTACTTGGCCAAGGCTTGGTCACAATTCTTACACAAGTGGATGAGATCACGTGTGATCCAGGGTGGTGAGATGATTTTACAGTGAATTTTCTGATGAAGACTTGGTTCTCTCAGAAAGAAGTAAATAATGAGTGGAAGAGGATAGTGCCACCGAAGTCTGTGGTAGAGAGCTTGGGGAACAAATCAGTAGCAGGCAGCTTGCTAAGAAAAGCCTCTGTGTTCGGTGATCAGGGATCTTGAACAGATGTAGTTGAGAGAGGAGGGAGGAAGCTGGACTTTTCTGACAAAGAACATCATAAAATGGTCACTAAAGGCATCTGGCAGTATGCCTGCTGCAATCATGTGGTAGGATGAGAAAGAGAGATCTGGCCCAGGTGGGTGTAATAAGATGAGTAGACATTGAGTCAGATGGGTTATGTGATGAGTTACCACATGTTAATAGAAATTTGGCAATCTCACGATGCATAGAGAATATGAAAAATCAATAGAGGCCAAGAAATGTAAAATGTCCTAGTCTTTCCATGTTGAAGAAAGTGATATCATATGAGGACAGGTTTGGATATTATAAAACTTAAAGGCTTTGCTTGTGGTTTAGTGTACAGCTGCCAAGCTCTTTCCCCACTCTCTATGTAACCATCTAGACAAACAGCTCCCTATCTTAACTGATCATGTGCAGCTTCCCTGCTCCATTTTTGCTGTTTGACTCTTCTTGTTTGCCTTGCTTGTGTTCTGTTTCTGTGACCCTGTCTGGTTCTCCCTTCCTCACTCTTGTCTCTGTTGCCTCTGCCTCCTTTGTCCATCCCAGTTTTCATACTTTGTTTTGCTTCTCATCTCTTTGTCTCACTGATGCTTTTGTTTAATCGTTTTAATGTGTTTTCTTGCTCTTGCTCTTCTGCCTGTTGCATGCTCCCTGCTCCCCTATTCTTGTCTGTTCTTTCCCCATCCCTTTTGCTTCACAGCCCTTCTCCTGCTCTTCATCCTGCCATGTTGTGCTTGCCCATCCTTTTCCCCTTTGGGCTTCTTATCTCTCTTTCCTCTCAGTTCCAGTGCTCAAGCTTTGGCTGCTCTGCTGCCCTCTCCTTGCCTACCTATCCTCCTCTTAAGCAGCTCCAGTATGGTTCCATCTCTCATCTCTCAGCTCTATATCCCATTATGTTATACAATTCTGCTTTCACTTTCTCTGTCTTTTCTCCAATTTTCAGCCCACACAGCAGGTTTTCTACACTCTTAGAACCTGATGGATAACAGAGGAAGACACATTATATTCTCTGATTGCCATCCTGTCTATAACAACTTTAATGAATCATCTTGTTTTGCTCCATTCTGCACTTCCCTTCATGTCTGCGTTCACTGTAGGAAGCCTATTCAAAATAATTTGCCATTGAAAATCTTGTTCCCTGCTTCTCTTGGGATAGAAATGGCATTCCATTCATCCATATGCCCAAGTGAATATTTTCAGACTACAGCAATTCCTGGATTACCATATCTACTGTTTGTACTCCTTCAGACTTCACACAAAGATCCAATCATGTCCATGCATTTCCATTCATTCCCACATCTGCTGTCAACCATGAATGACCCAGAAGCTATTAAATCCTGTCCCACATTCTGAATCTGCCCAATTGGCATTGCTGTCTACAGGTTTTCCATAAATAAATGGTCAAGCTTTAAGTGTCAGTTTCAATGTACCTGCAAGGTGGGTAATCATTAATAACATGCAGACTGGGTAATTTCACTTTACTTACATGTTTGTTGCTGTAATTACACTGCACATGCAATACAGTTGCAGTGTAGTTAAGGAAATGCAAAGTATTACTAAAGAAACACCAGATTTTCTATTTAAGCAACCAGGCCATATCCTTGCTCCACATGAATATAGAAAACAACACAATCAGGTCTACCTGCAGGTTCATTAAACATGTCAGTGTCATTCTAATTCAACTAGGTTTGCTGCTCAACTGTAATCTGCCCATTCCATTAGGATCATTGCAGCTACTACAGCTTCCAGAAGCAATATACTTGCCTTCTTTTAAGATCATGGGTAGCTAGTCAAACTTTTGGTTTGACTCTTACATATAAATCCAAATTCCTAAAGCTGTCAAGGTTACAGTTACAGCCATCCTAATCTTCTTTCTCTCTCTCTCTCTCTCTCTCTCTCTCTGCAGCACCACCTTATCTTAAAAATTACCTTATTGTGTTTATCAAAGCAACTGCTCATTTCCTAATTGGCTGCAAGGGAAGTGCTATCACCTGGTGAAAACTGTTCTGTAGTACCTTAATGTGATACCAGGAGTTCTAGGATAAAAGGTAAATAGGTTCCCTCAATTGCAGTTTAAAAGTTTTCCTGTACCTTGAAATGCTGCAGTAAGTGGGATAATCATGCTGTAGCAAAGCAGTTGGAATTTGCATACCCATCATGTTATACCCCACAAAACCTGTATACTGAATAAACCTTGGCAGGTAAAGAATGAATAGTGCTAGTAATCTTCATCAGACTTATCTATTTTATTAAAATATGTGGGTCCAGGCACGCCTTTTAAAGGCTGAAGTCTTGTATTTGGAGGTCCAAGGGCAGAGGCAGTGTTTAAAACAGGACAAACAAAGGTTACAATGCACACAGATAATTAAACCTCTAAGAATAAATGAATCTAAGAAAATCTACATTCAGCAATTCATATTTGTTGTACTTTAAACTTAAATATTGTGCAAATTGGTGACAGTCTTGAAATATGTGCAACGCATTACATTCTTTGGCTACCTTGAACAAAATGCCTTTTATCCATGGTTGTCTTACACTTTGGAACATTCAAGGTTAAAATATCTTGTGAATGCAGCTGATATTGACTTTCAACAGGAGTTGTCAAATGGTTCCATGTCACATCAGCGAAGGAAAAATGGCGACTGCCACAAACAGCCTAGAGAGGCAGTATGAGCACATACAGCGAGGATTCTTTTGTGGGAGATTTGGCAACTTGCCCCCAAACTCTCCTAACTATAGATACCAACTTCAGTGGGGGATGCTTCGAGTAAGGATGGACAACTGTAGGTCACTGTATGTGCTCACTCTGTTTTGCCTCATCATTTTGCCATGCCATTTTGACCTTGCCATCTTGATGGGCTACCTTGTCAAATCCACTAAATATGTAGATAACTAATTATAATCACACATCCAAGCAGTCAATAACCAGTGTGGCTTTCTTCAGTTTTCTGGGATAAAATCACAAGCTTTTTATACAGATCACTATAATGCCTTTCTAGTCTATAATTAGGACATATCTACACAGTTTGTAATATTGATTCTCTTGTCTCATCAGTTCCATTTTGTTGCTTATTGATAATCTTCATCTCCATATTCTGCTGCAGGCATTAACTGCTGCTTGATTATTTTGTCTTTGCTGGTTGGGCACATTTACTCTATAGAGCACACAGCTTTGCATTTGTATTTGTAATAACCTGCAGTATAATTTCTTCAAAATCTTTATTAACACCAGGCCTGGTGGTGTTGAGGTTGGCGTGGGATGCCACACTCACTCCATGCTAGTGACCCAGGTTCAGGAATGGACCCGGGACATTTAAGAGTCAGCGGAGGAGGTAAAGATTGAGCATCTGGATGACTGCTCTCCTTCCTTAGGGAGGGGTTTGTGTTGTGCGCATCAGCAAAACAAACAGGGTTTGGACCATGCCCAGGGTGCTTAGCTGCCTCCGTGGAAGTGGAGACCGCTGTTGCCATTGCATGGGCACAGGTAGAGAGAGAAAAATAGAGGAAAATACCAGGACCCAGCAAGACCCACGATGGCCCCGATGGGCCAGATGATGTACCCTCTGTAGGGAGGGGGTTGTGGCTCCTGCTAGGTCTGCAGAAGGTGGTGACAAATAATGTCATGATAAAAAAAACTTTATCATCATCAAATATTTGATAGTCTTTCCAACTTGTGCTCCTGAATGTTCTTATATTCAGTTCTAATACTGTCGTGCACATCTTAACGGTTGCATTGTGATAAGGAGAAATACCTTTGTTTTTCTTTATTTTTCTCTGTCTTTGAATCCCAGAACATCTCTGGAGGATGTTAAAGTCAAGCTGGAGCACTTGATTTAGTTATTCCATGGCATCAGCATTATAATAGTGGATTATGTCATTTATGTATAAGTGCACTGCACTGTGATTATACTGTACATGTCTGAAGCTGATTTATGAAGAGTGAAACCACTGGGGACCCAGGACAGAACCATGTAGGACCCCAGGGTTGATACATGGGGTGGAGGGGGTTGAACCTTGTATAGCCATAGATTATTTCCTACATGACATGTAATTTATAATCCATTCTGTTATAACTCAGTGAACATTAAGTTTTGTTCCAACCTAATTAATAAAAGTTGGTGACTGACCAGGTCATATGCATTGGCAAATTGAATGTACAGTAGATAGCTAA
This sequence comes from Neoceratodus forsteri, assembly GCA_016271365.2. Lineage (NCBI taxonomy): Eukaryota > Metazoa > Chordata > Ceratodontiformes > Ceratodontidae > Neoceratodus > Neoceratodus forsteri. Next base: position 798,148,899 of record CM028131.1, read on the forward strand.
AACAGTCTTGCTCTGTTCAATAACCCAAGCAAAATTGTTCACTATTTTAGCAAGGTCATTGTTGTTGAGTGGCCAGGTTACAAGTTGCAAATTTAAGTTTATTGCTCGACTTATAAAGTCATTGCAAACAATACAACATAATCAATAAAATATTACAGAATACATAATGCACTTTCATAATTTACACACATATTGCACTCTTAATAGATTCATATAGACCAATGTTAACAAAGTAAAGCTAATATTGCACATTTCTCTCATGCTGGACCTTTAATATCATTGATGTTTAACAAACTTAAGCCTTATTGTAATGCCCAGTGTAATCAACATACATTTTACCATAATCATTATACAGTAATTCAGAGATAAGCTATAATCTCAATTCTCAGCAAGACTGATGTCTGAATATATCAGACTAAAATCCATCATTTCAATGACCAGGAGGAAAACCTAACTTAAAGTCTGTAGTTATTTTGCAATACTGTACCAATTTCAACACATATGATAGATTGTGCAGGGTTTTGGGAAAAATCTGCATGAAAGAAAATTACCAGAAACACCTTTAGGGACAACAGCCACACCAGCATCTTGTTAGTTGACCCTGTTTCGACCTTTAAGTTTAACTATATAGTTACTGTACCTTGAAAATGGAGGGCATGGTATTCTCATTAAGTTAGTGGGGGGCTTTATATGTTGGTGGCCCTCTTTTTTCCCAAATTTGTACATTAGTATATTACCAAAGACTATAATTTAAAAGTACAAAATCAGTCTGTGAATATGGTTAGTATGCAGAACAATATATTTATATATGCAGTAGCTGCCTTTTTGATTTTGTTAGTAAGGTCACTTGCAGCAAAACTATAAAAGAATTAAAGTTCTTATTTGTTTGTAGTCATTTGCTGAGGACCTTTGAAAGAGTTAAAGTTCCTATAGGAATGCAGTGAAGATGGAAGATGTGATGAGAGGCTTTTGCTTTTATACTTTCTTTGTTAGGCTATTACTATAAATTAGTGTGCCTTGTTTATTGCTGAATTTCAGAATAATGATATGAAGAGAATTATTTGAACCATAGTATGAACCAGAGATGATCTGTACAATCAAACCATAACTACTGACTATGTTATAGTGACATGGTAGTGAAACTATAATTCTGAGTTCAGAAGGCAATTCCATACAAAAGCCCAAAATATGTTCACTTATTACTTGGCTGTTTTTAGATAATGGGGATCTGACAATGGGCATACATGCCCTTTGAGGGTTGTGTCTTGGGATTTGATAAGTCTAATGTAATTTCGATAAGCAGTTGCTGTGCTACAGGGTAACACACATGTTAAAAATATGGAAATGGGTTTTGTTTGCTTATTACTAGGTAACAAGCAGCTTAGATTTAAAATAAAAACTTTTAGGTTTGTTTGATACTGTCAAAAGGTAGTGTTTTTAAATGAACAATAATCATATAAAGAAGTTGTAAACAAAAACAAGCATTTGTCAATGCCGAATGTTGGCTTGCTGGCACTGACATTGGTAGTGCAGAAGTTAGAGAGATGCACAGTAGGATTGGTAGTGATGTAGTGAACTGATGCTGACCCCACCCTACCATGCGAAGTGACAGGCACTGGGGTGTGCCTTTGGGTCACTGGCCATAATGCTCTTTCCATTTCACCTCTCCTACCCTGAGGAGACCGACAAGTTTTGCGATGTGCCTTGGGGTCTTTAGACCTTCGCTCACCCCTTTCCATAAGGGAATATACTGACATGGGTGCAGTGTGGAGAATGGGGTGAACACTGGGGCCAAGAGTTTAAGGCACATCTTGACACCTGTCACTGGCTGTAAGGTGGGGTGGAATGGCGTGAGCATTACAGCCGACAGTGCAAACTCACCCCTGACACCTGTCAGTTTTGTACGAGGTGGGGACATTTGTTGGTATTTTCACTCCAAATTTTCAACATAGGCCATTTGTGACACCCTCTCATGAACAGTTGCACTATGAGTTTGTCTGCTGAAAGGTGATTTTGTACAGCGACTGTGCATTTGGTGGTACAGGTGCGAAAACACATTCGGGCAGGATGTGAAAATGACAGCTCCACTGTTCATGACGAGGTGTAAAAAAATAGCATTGTTGAAAATCTGGAGTGAAAATATGAAAAATTGGTGACATTATGAGCATGTGTAGAAACTGCGCAATGCACAGCCATAATGCAATTATTTGGAGGATTTGTTTAACCAAATTTTCAACATAAACATTTAGGAGCTCGGTCATGAACAGTGTCACCTGTGATTTTGTTAATGTGGCCGAACATTGATTTTCCACAGCAACCATGCTATTGTGTGACACGATGAAAACACATTTCAGGCAGGATGTGAAAATGGCTGATGTACTGTTCATAAGGAGGTGTACAAAATGACAGTGGTGAAAATCTGGAGTGAAAGTATGAAGAATTGGTGACACCATGAGCGCGCCTAAAACTGGGCATTGCACCCTTAACACAATTATTTTGGGTGTTTGTTTTACCAAATTTTCAACATAAGCATTTTAGGATCTCCAGTCATGAACAGTCTCACTGTAATTTTGTTAATGTTTCCAGATTATTGATTTTGCACAGCAACCATGCCATTGTCATACATGTGTGGAAACACATTTCAGGCAGGATGTGAAAATGACAGCTGTATTGTTCATAAGGAGATATGAAAAAGGGCAATGTTGAAAATCTGAATGAAAATATAAAAATTGTCAAAGTTACAAGCGTGCATTGAAACTGCACAATGCATGCTCGTAACATGGTATTGTTTTGAATTTTCCACCAATTTTCAAGATAAGGTTTTGGGACCCACACTCATCAACAGTGGCATTGTCGTTTTGTTAACTGGTCCTGAAAGGTGATTTCATGCAGTGACTACGAAATGATCTTCTGGGGCCAAATGAGATGACAGTGCATGTGTTCATGAGGTGGTGTCCAAGCACCCATGTTGAAATTTGAGGCAAAATTCCAAAACTGGCTGAGATATCCGCCTAAGTTGAAAAAAAAAACTATTTATGCCATTATACAGCTTACGGCATTTCTTCAGTTCGCGGTTGGCTTTGAAGAGTGCAAATGTGTTCCCAGTCCACCAAAGATTGTCACGCCAGGCTCTGGAGGTATGTATGGGGTGAGGGGTGTGTTGGGTGTGCAGTTGGTGGCTGCAGGTTGGGGAGGGACCCCACAGTGAGGGACCATTTTCTTTCTTTTAGGTACTTGAAAAAACCAAAAACACTGAGGACAGTTTTCTTTTTCCACAAGTGTATAAAAGTGTTCTGCACACTGGGGTGGGCTCCCAGTGTGTGCCATGACTTTGAGGGTGATGTTGCCACACTGGGGTGGGCTCCCAGGGGGCACAGAATAGAGGCGGGGAGCCTCAACATGCTGAGACGATTATTGGCTTTCATCATGGGAAGGCACACTGGGGTGGGCTCACAGTGTGCCACACAATCTTGGGGTTATTTAGCATGATGACAGGGGTGGGCACCTGATGTTGGCATTGTGTGGCAGGTGGCAGAGGCAGCCACTGCCACCATGTTTATTGAAATAATTCCCAGGAAAGGCACATCGTAGGCATGTATTTGTGCCATTGCATGAGGAGCTTGCCTCTCATTGCAGGGACATTTTCTTAGAAATTTTGACCACTTTAAATATTGCTGATGTCAGCGCTTGCATGCTGGCTTATTGTGGAATGAGGGATGCATGTACTGCTGCATGCCCTGCATTCGCCCACACTGACCGCACCTCCAAAATCTGCTACTACCGCAAGATGTTGGCTCTTGCAGTCGAGCAAATATAAAATAAAAGCAGAAGTACAACTCACATGCCTCCCCAAAACCAGTGTCACAAGTACAAATTTTTTACAGATGAAAACATGTATTGCCAACTGACAAAAACTGACCACTGAAGTGTAAAAGTAAGAGGGCTTTTGATCATTTGTAAATAAAAAAAATTGGGAGGTTTGTCAGATGCTATCCTCTGAAGGATGGTGTTTTGTTTGCTCTGGGGAAAAATAACAGTGGCTGTTTTAGACAAAATGAGAAAAAGGTGTTAAAATGACTTTTGAAAATGAAACCAGGAAGTAAAACCACTTTCACAGATTTAAAAGATCAGGTTTTACTAAATCCATTCTTCAGTGAAAACATTGTCACCAACTGCTGAAACAGACACCTGGAATGCAAAAATAAGGGTTTTATTGCTCATCAGTATCTAAAACATGGTTGAGATTTAAAACCTGAAACCTTAAGGTTTGTCAGATTCAGTCTAAATGGTATTTTGTTTTCACTGTTTTGGAACCATAACATATTTTAATTAAAGAAGGAGGTGTGCCCATAAAATAATAAATACATAAAGAAATGTTATAAAACAGTTTCATAAATGAATCCAGGAAGAAAAAAGTGGTTTTGTAGATTTACAAAACAGGTATTACTAATGAACTTTTCTGCAAAAATGGTTCCTGCCACTTGTAAAATCAACACCTACTGTTGAGTAGAGTGCAATGAAAAGGACTTTGTGCACATCATGTACTATAGAATGGCTTGGATTTGAAATCTGTGAAACATTCAGGCTCATTATTCTGTCCAGTGTTGGCACCTATGATGGTTTGGAAATTATTTTTTTAAGGAAGTGATAAAATACAACAAGATGCTCCCACATGTGCAGAACATAGAAACATGTTGGACAGATATGGAGAGATCAGAACTATACAACAACTAAAATTACTGTCACACGTCTCGTGCCAGCATAAAACTGCTTTTGCAAATGAAATTAGGAAGTAAAATGTTTACAAAAGCAGCTTCTACTTTATGCCTTCATCTGCAAAAGTGCTTCCTCCCACCTGCTGAAACCAACACCTGGGGCATGATTCTGAAAGAGGCCTTAGATCGCTGCAGTTTGCAGCAATCTTGGTCTGACACATTCCAGTGCATCAGGGACCATCGCCTGATTTCATAAAATAAGGGTCTTTGTGCCAAGCACCCAGGAGTTGCCACAAAGGCAGGCTAACACCGAATGCTAGGTGTACCTGCGGGACCTGCGTATGGATCTTCCCATCCCTCACCAAGTGCAAGACAGAAACCAATGCCAGGAGGGCTCCTGGGGCAGCAGTGGCACAGGGAATGCCATCAGGGTGTTAAGGAATGGGTGGGTGTGCTGGGGGATGATTGGGAACCAGTGGTACCCTTGTAGCACCAGTCACATAATGGTGTCTGCTGTGCTGTATAAGAATGGCACCCCAACCGAGTGACTGATCACCACCCTGGCATGCTCACTGCCTCCTCAAAACCTCTGAAGTACTTTCCTGTTCTTTCTGCCCCCAGGCCCCACATACAGAGCCCCCAGCTCCCACCTTAATTGGCAATGCTGCAAAGGGTGTATAGCACCTCCTGGCAGGTCTAATGAGACTCTCTAACTATGGCCATGGCAGGGCTTTCGGAATCCCAATGAAGAGGATGTTGCAACCCTTTGGTGGAAGTCTCCTTGTGACCTGGTGTACCCTGATAATGGTCACAAGGATTGTGTAGTGTCCCTTTGCCACAGTGGCATCCCATCCAATCTGGACCACGTTCCAGAATAGGGATCACTGCAATTTATGATGCAAGGTGTATTTTGTGTCATTGTTGTCTGGTGCAAGCACCTTGCATAGGTCGGAGTGCTTTTGGAATCAGGCCCAAGAGTGAAATGTATTTTTAAATTATTTAAACATTTAACCAGGCAGACTATACTGGGCTGATAACAGTTCATTTCAGATAAGTTCTGTTGGAAGGGAAAAGGTGAGATTCAAATACAATTGATATGCATTTCTAGTAGTGTAGATAAGAGCCAATGACTTGTTGTATGATACAATGGCCAGTAGGCATGAGAAAGATAACATTTGGGGCATGGTAGTGAGGCAGGCACACAGGTGCCAGGGAATTATAATTCAGGACAGGGAGAAGGAAACAGATACCACTGTATACGAGGAACTGTTCGGCATAGGAGTGGCATGAAGGACAGTATGCCTCTGTGCAATCATAGCAGTGTTATAGCACCTGGCACAAGGTTAAGTAAGGGCTTGAGTGGCACTGTGAAGACGTATTACTTATGACAGGTATTGACAATTAAAAGTAGTGTGACTATTGGTAAATTTCTTTAAAAAAAGTAAGGAAATTGTTTGAAAAAATGTTGAAGCAGCAGTTAGGGTTGAAGTTTAATGCTGCAAAAGGAAAGAAATGTGATGTTAAGGTAAAAAAGTCCCTTGATCATTGGTTAGCCTACGGCCTGGTGTTTGTTTCAGTTTAAAAATCACACAAAACAGCATTGGTGTTGCCTTGACTTTGGTCCCCTTTCTCCAAATATTGGTGTTTAAGTGTTTTTATGTTTGCTTGCACATGTGCAAGAAACATAGTGCCTATATGAATTTTCATAGGTGTCACCCGCTTCAATGCCCCGCTTCTTCTGCAGGCATAGCCTCACTGCACCAATAAATTGTTGAGCTGTCTATGACAGCAGTTCAGATTCAGTGACATAAGTTGAGAAGCAAAGACCGCTACAATCAGTGGTGGTAACATGTAGTCAATTTGCATGCTGCGTTGGCAACCAGTTTATATTGCCGTTGGCGGTAATAAGTGCCTACACTCAGCACTGCATATGATCAGCTGTCATAGACAGCTTCTTTTACTACTCCCCAACAAATGCCCAAGTAGCATGCAGGAGCCCACCCCATGCTCATGCGCCTCCCCGCCCACACACCGTATGACCGACAGGGTGCCCAATCCATCCCACGTCAGTTCCACTGCCCCAACAAACTTCAGGTGACATGCTGGGGCCACCCCAGCATGGCAAAAGTCTCTATGGCGGCGGTGCCCAATCCCCCATCAGCCACTCTACCACTCCCCAAAAACAGACTTCCAGGTGCCCGCGAGGCCCCCAGTGTGGCAAATGCGATATGGCTGATGGTGATGCGCAATCACCCATTGGCTTCACTGTCCCTCCCAAAAAACTTCCAGCTGCTGCGCTGGGAGCCTACCAACAGGGCAAAAGTCCCACATGGTCTTCCTGAAAAAAGAAAAAACACCTCTAAAAAAAAAGGTCCCTCGTTGACTTTCTTGCCCCTCCCCAACCCACACCTACCCTCTGAGCACCCACCTCACCACCTCCCACAACTCCCCAACCCCATACTTACCTCCGGAGCCAAGCATGACAATCTTGGGTGGACCGGGAACCCGTCTGCACTCTTCAAAACCGACCGCAAACTAAAGAAATGCCCGGTATGCTGTATAATGGCATAAATGGGTTTTCAACTTTGGTGCATATCTCAGCCATTTTGGGAATGTTTCACCAATTTTTCAATATGGGTTCTTGGGCCCCACCTCATGGACTCAGTCACTGTCATTTGTTATTCTGTCCCAAAGGTGATTTTGCAGTCACTGCATGGAACCACCTTTGGGACCAAATAACAATGACAGTGTCTGAACTCATGGTGGGCTCCCAAAACTAATATTGACAATTTGGTGAAAAAACCAAAATGATTGTTTATGACCGTGTGTTGCACAGTTCTCACGCATGCTCATAGTTTTGTACATTTTTAATATTTTACTCCAGATTTTCAACATAGCCATTTTACCACACCTCCTTCTGAGCAGTATAGCTGTCATTTTTCACATCTTCCAAATGTGTTTTCTCGAATGAGGCGTGCAATGGCTCAGTTGGTGTGCAAAATCAATGTTTGGGACAGATTAAGAAAATCACAGTGACACTGTTCATGAGCAGAGGTCTTAAAATGGCAATGTTGAAAATTCGGTGACAAAAGTCCATAAAATGACTGTGTTACAAGTGTGCATTGTGCAGTCTCCGCACCCTCATAAGTTCATGAATTTGTAATATTTTCAGTCCAGATTTTCAACACTGCCATTTTCCACACTCCTTATGAGAAGTACAGCTATCATTTTTCACAGCCTGTCTGAAATGTGTTTTCACAGTTCTGGTGCAGAATAGCACGATCGCTGTGGGAAATTAGTGTTCTGGACAGATTATGAAAATCACACTGACACTGTTCATGAGTGGAGGTCCCAAAATACCTATGTTGAAAATCTGCTGTAAAATCCCCAGACTAATTACATTACAGGTGTACATTGTGCAGTTTCTATGCATGCTTGTGACTTCATCAGTTTTTGTATATTTTCACTCAAGATTTTCAACAATGCCATTTTACACCTCCTCATGAACAGTACACCTGTCACTTTTTGCCTCATGTTTGAAAAGTGTTTTTGCACCTGTGGCACCAAATGGCACAGTTGTTGTGCAAAATCACCTTTCACCTAGCAAACTGATAGTGTCACTATTCCTGCGGTGGGGTCACAAAAAGCCCATGTGGAAAACTTGGAGTAAAAATACCAAGAAACACCCTGGGCATTAGGGTTTTCAACCATAATGCCCCACCCTGTAATGACTGACAGGCATCAGTGGTGTGACCTGGAATTGTCGACAGTAATGCTCATGCCATTCCACCCCACCCCACACTGCAGCCAGTGACAGTCATCGAGGTACACCTTGGACCCCTTGCCCCAAAGTTCCTCCATTCTCCTATACTGCACCCGTTTCAGCGTATTTCCTTATGGAATGAGGTGAATGTAAAGCCCTAACACCCCAAGGCACACCTTGACACTTGTCAGTGTCTGAAGGGTAGGGTGAGGTGAAATGTCATGACCATCATGGGCAATGGCCCAAAGGCACACAAATGACTGTCCATCTCTTTAGAGTAAGGGTGGAGTTGGCGTCAGTTCAATACTTCAATGCCATTCCTATACTGCATCTGTGTAACTCCTGCACTTCCACTGCTAATGCCAGCAAGCAAACATTCAGCATTGACAAATGCTTGTTTATGTTTGTTAAGCGGCGTACACAAGAAATATATTGAGGTAGTAGAGCACTGTAGAGTGTGGCAGTGTTGTGGCCAATCCAGCGGATGCTTTAGGTGCGCGCCCATTGGCCACCAATTAATGCTGAAGCTGCTGGATGACAGCAGTTTCAGAGCAAGCCCCACACTTGAAAGAAATCTGCAGCTGCAATCAGGGGCAGTTTCATCACGTAATGGCAGTCCCTCCCTCCCAACCAGTCAAACAGCAGGACAACAAATTAGCTCCATCCCACTGCTGCCCTGCCCGTACCCTCCATTCTCTGTCCCCTGCCGATATCGGGGTGCTCAATGCCCATGTCAGCATGTATCCCCTCCTCCCATTAATGTGGCACACTGAGAGCCCACCCTAGTGTGCCATAGAATACTGCTTTCCTGTTTCCGACAGTAAGATGCCCACTCTCTGTGTCCAGATCCGTACCCCCAATGCCCCTATGATCTCAAGCCGACCTCCAGTGCCCAATCCCTGGTCAGTATTAATCCCCCAGTACTCTGGTGCACTGGGATCCCACCTCAGTGTGCAAAACTTCATTTTGTAATATTTCACCTGTAAAAAACAAAACAGTCCTGCAACATATTTTTTAACCTGAAAAAAAACAGTCCCTTGTCATTCCCTGCCAGCCCCCTCCCCAACCTGCACCCTCCTCTGTGCACCCCACTCCCCACACAACCGCCGCCCATACTTACCTCACGGAGGTCGGGAGCAGTGATCTTCTGTGGACTGGGAATACGCCTGTACTCTTCAAAGATCAACAGGACCTGAAGAAATTATGGTAAGCCCTATAATGGCAGTGAATGGGGATTTTGAGTTGAGGTTGATATCTCAGCTAATGGTTGGAGTTTTGGTCCTACATTTTCAACATGAGGTTCTTGGGACCCCACCTCGTGAACACTGGCACTGTCATTTCGTTTCTCAATCGAGAAGGGTGATTTTGTGGTCAGTGTGCAGAATACCTTTCGGCATCAATTAACAAAATGACTGTACCACTGTTTATGAGGTGGAGTCCATTTAGCCCTTGTTGCAAATTTGTGAAAAATCCAAATGACTGTGTTACAAGCATCCATTGCTCAGTTTCTTCACATGCTCGTAACATTATCAGTTTTTAATATTTTCACTCCAAATTTCAAACATTGCCATTTTCCACACCCCATTATGAAAAGTACAGTTGCCATTTTTGTATCCTTCCCAAAATGTGTTTTTGCACCTCATGGCAAGAATTGCGTGGTTGCCATGCAAAATCTACTTTTCGTACAGATTAACAAAATCACAGCGCCACTGTTCATGAGGGAAGTCCCAAAAAGGCCATGTTGAAAATCTGGTGAAAACATTCCATAAAATGATTGCATTATGAGAGTGCATTGCACAGTTTCTACACACTCGTAACTTCACCACTTTTTCATATTTTCCTCCAGATTTTCAACATTGCCATTCCTTCACACCTCCTCATGAATAGTACAGATGTCATTTTCATATCCTGCCCAAAATGTGTTTTCACACCTGTGGTGCCCAATGGCACACTTTCTGTGTGACATCACCTTTGGGATTGAGTAACACAATTATACTGCCAAAGTTCATGAGGTGAGTCACAAAAGACCATGTTGAGAATTTGAAGCAAAATACCAACAAATACGTGGGGTATTAGGGTTTCCAACCATAATGCCCACCTTGTACAGACTGAAAGGCATTGGTGGATGACTTGGGGTCATCGGCTGTAATGCTCACTCCATTCCATCTCACCCCCCACCTGCAGCCACTGACAGGCATTGAGGTGTGCCTTGGGTCTTCAGCCCTAACTTCCTCCCATTCTCCTATACTACACCCATCTCAGCTTATTTCCTTATGGAATTGGGTGGCGTAAATGCTGAAGACCTCAAGGCACACTACAACACATGTCAGTGTTTGCAGGAGTGGGTGGAATGGCATGAGTGTTATTGCCGATGACCCAAAGGCATACCCTAATGCCTGTCAGTCTCCAGCAGAGGGGGTGGGGTTGGCATTACTTAATACTTCATGCCATTCCTATTATGCATCTCTCTAACTCCTTCACTACTAATGCCAATATCAGCAAGCAAACATTCAGCATTAACAATTGCTTGTTTGTGTGCATGTGTGTCTTGAAAGACAGTGTTGAGGTTAGGAAAACACCAATACTGTGATACATGGTCATTCAAATCCCAGTGATGACCATGCCACAGATAACTAAAATACAGAGCAATTTTTATTCATCAACCACTGCATTTCCTGCACTTTTTAGCATTAAGATTCATTCCTGCAAGATGCTTTTGCAATGAACTGTATACTAGCATAACAAACTTATATAAATATGATGGGCCAGATTCTCTAGGGGTGACATAGGGCTTTCATCATGTTCTGCATCAAACTCATTTATTGGTGCAGCTACACCTAACTCTTTTGCCAGAACTAAGCCCGATTTTAGTAGGTCGGGCACAGTTGTGTTTCACTTTACCTGATTTACTGCAGCTTGTGCCAAATATTTGCCACAAGGCCTGTAAAGAATTGCCATTGCCTAAGCTAGACCAGAAAAGTTGGTCTAGCTTGCTGCAACTGGAACACAGAATAGGAAATCCTGATCATTGGCCTGAGAACGTTGAAAGCCCAGTGTGCCATATATTCAATGCACTGGGTACTTATGACATTCAGGGCTGTCTAAAGTCCTGCCCAATGTGCATTATTGAATTGGAATAATAGTGTGGCATGTTTTCTGTATATTTCTTATTGATACCTAACCTACATTTAATTGGACTTTTAAGAGTTTTTAATTTCAGCCCTATTTATGCCATGGCATTAACTAACAAAGGGATGTACTACATTTTCGTTAAAATTACATATCTTTTCTGTTTAAAGCATTTATCCTGCAGAATAGGGTTGCTGATTTTCCTTTGATATTATTTATTTTATTTTTTTATCTTAGTCTTTGGTAACTGGGTAAGGCCACTAGGCACAAGTGCCTGTTTTCAGGGCAACCTGGGAGCACTGGGCAGTTATAAGTGACTTGCTCGTGGGTCACACAGTATGCAAGTGGAGGTTGTGAGAATCAAACTTGGGTTTTGTCTGCTGGAAGTACCAAGCTTGTTCACACCTCATTCCTCTAACATCTAGGCTATACTGCCAGCCCAGTTTATATATATATATATGTATATATATATATGTATATATATATATATATATATAATATTATCATTATTTGAATTAATTGTACTGTTTTTGATCTATAAGATTAAATTGGTTCTATAAATAAGAGGCAAAAAAAAGAATACTGACACACACACAATACAAAATGTCATTCTGAAACTGAGGTACATTGTCTCATTTTATAATTTTTAAACTGTTCATGCCCAGAATGTTATTTAAAACATATTATTAAAAATCCAAATTGTTTGGAAGAGAAATAACAAATACACAAAGGAATGCATGGATTATTAAACTGTCCATTTTATTACATCATTTTTATATTTTGATTTATTAAATAGTTGTTGACCAGGACAGATACAATCAGTTTATTTCTGGGTGGGATATAGTGGAGAATTAAAATGGAGTAAAGAACTAACACATAAAGAGATCAAAGCATGGTACATGTTCAAAAATAGTAAAAGAGCAAAAGGCAAACTCGCACGTTTGTAGATCCAAGAAATACAAATGTACAAGGTTTTTAAAAACACAAGTTCAAAAAGATGTAAGCATAATCTGGGAGGCAGTATAGCGCAGAGGTTTAAGACTCTCAGCTGCAAATTTGGTGAAATCCAGCAGACCAGACCCGAGTTTAAATCTCACAGCTTCCGCTTGCATGCTGTGTGACCTGAGCAAGTCACTTAACTTCCCTGTGCCCTAGTCGCTCCTGTAAAAAGCTTTCAGCTTAGTGTGCTACTCCTGGTTAAACAACTAAATAATCTGTGCTAAGAACACAAGGAGAAACGGAAAAGAGTGTAGGGTGCCAGGGTGAGTCAGGATTTGATGAGCTACAGGTGAATGGTTTTGTGAAATTGACCAGCAAGAGGGGTTTCAGAGAGTAGAGTGAGTATGACAGTCAGAAAAGTAGATGAAGATTATTCCACAGGGTTGGAAAGCAGATATAGCAGTCAGATTGGCCAGTTGAAGATTTAAAGTATAATAAAGGATGTGGAAGGAGGAAGGGATTGGTTGAGAAGGGGAGAGCAGGAGGACAGGATTGATGGGTTACATAGATACATAGATACATAGACAGTGTTGGCAGATAAGGCCTATGGCCCACCTAGTCTGCCCATTTGAGCTTGTAAGTTCAGTTTGTTTTCCTAGAAGTCTGTTTCCCTTACCCTGCCCTCTAGAATTCCTTTATGTCTATCTTTATGTCTATCCCATGCATTCTTAAATCCGTGATTGTTTCAGCCCCACCACTTCCTCTGGCAGGGTGTTCCACTTGTCCACCACCGGGTTAAGAATAGAGGTGAGATTTGGAGCAATGATAAATTAGTATTTAGTTAGAAATGAGGTGCAATGCATGAGGTGGTGGATCTCAAGGAAGGAGAGAGAAATAGAGAGTAGCATTAGAGAGCAGTGCTGAGAAAGAGGAGATGTGTGAAGGGCAGAAACACAGGAGTAGAAAAGGAGTCCAATCTAGCAAGGGTGAACTTGGGCTGGCACTGTGTTGAACACCACAGCTGCATGGTCAAGCATGATATTCTTAGGAGGACCTCGCAATGCACCAGGAGTCTAAGGCAGTATTCATTATGGTACAATGCACTAAGTGTAGAGCATGGATTTTTTGCACAAGGCATTGATGTGGGTGGTGGAGCTGAGATGTAATGGTTTGTAGTTTGAACTGTAGTACCAGGCAAAAAACTTAAAAGGGGCTGGATATTCAAACTGCGCTATTCTGTGGCGCATAAGCGCTGCGCTGCACAAAATAGTTGCGCAGGGGTGTGGCAGGCGATATTCAGCGGAGTTGCACTATTGAGCAACTCCTTTGAATATCACCCCCGACCACAACCACTGTGCGTAGCGCGAGTGGAACTTGTGCCACCACAAGTGGTCAGAGTGGAGCATTCAAGATGCGGTGGCACAAGTACCATTGCGCCATGTGCAAATTTCCCATATTCAAAAGGTGACATGCAAATGGGGCCATAATTCATGCAAGGCACAGGGGGCCATTTGCATCTGTTATGGCCTTCATTGCATGGCATTAGCATGAGTGCGCGCGATTCCCACAAGGACCTGTGCCTGGCCCTGCCAGGCAGCAGCCAGTAAGGACCGGCGCCCTGCAGCCCGATCGCGGGCAAACATTGAAACAGCCCCCACCCCCGACTGGCCGGTCGGCGGGCAGCGTTGAACAACCCCGCCCCCAACCAGCGCGATCGCGGGCAAACATTGAAACAGACCCCACCCCGACTGGCCCGATTATGGGCAAACATTAAACAGCCCCCGCCCCTGACTGGCCCGACCGCGGCAAAAGTGAAAAATAAAACCCACGCCCCACCAGCCCGATCAGGCAGCAAAGAGTCCAACCCCCAAGAACATATCCCTGGTGGTCCAGTGGATCTGAAGCCTGATTGCGGCAGCAAGAGTCCAATCCCCAAGAACATATCCCTGGTGGTCCAGTGGACCGCGAGCCAATCGTGAGCAGCAAGTGTTCAAACCCCTCCCAAGGACCACCTACCCTGGTGATCTGGTGGCCCCCCCCACCCACCCATGAAGCCCACCACCCCGCTCCCCCTGTCAGCTGGCGGGCGGCAGCACCACCCACCTGCCGCCCGCCGCCCGCCAACTGACTGCCCAGTAGGGCTGCATGCCCATTGGTGCAGAGCAGAGCCAATGGGTGTGCAGCCCATACCGCTAAGGCAGTCAGATATGTGAATGAAGAATTCATTCACATATCTGGTTTACTGCCTGTTATCGACTACACACCATTGGCTCTTCTCTACGCAATGGCGTCACCAGGCAGTCAGTCAGAGGGTGGCGGGCGGCGGCGGGTGGGATGCTGCCGCCCGCCGGGCTGACGGGCGGAGCGGGGTGGTGGGGCTTCGTGGAGTGGGTGGGTGGGGTGGGAGCCACTAGATCACCAGGGTAGGTGGTCCTTGGGGGATTTGAACACTTTTCTGCCTGCGATCGGTTTCTGGGTCCACTGGACCACCAGGGATATGTTCTTGGGGGTTGGACTCTTTGCTGCCCTGATTGGGCTGGTGGAGGTGGGTTTATTTTCACTTTTGCCGTGGTGGGCCAGTAGAAGTGGGGGCTGTTTCAATGTTTGCCCGCGATCGGGCCAGTAGGGGTGGGGATTACATGACCAATGACACAAGTGGGGGGGGCATAGGAGACGTTGAGGGCCACCCAGGTGGCAGCTACCGGTTGCGCCTCTGCAATGCGTCAGCTCATCTGTGGGTGGTCCTCAACTTACTCCTTTATTTTTGGCTCAAAGTTGTGCAGGGCGCAGGTTGGGAGTTGAGCCTGCACAACTCTGCACAACCCGCTGAATATCGGGCTGTGCAGTTTTGTCATAGTTCCTCCCCTCAGTTCAGCATGCCTTCATTAGCATTGGCTGTTGCTCAGCTTGACTTGAGGCGCAGCTGCCTCCTGCTGAATATGGCAGAATGGCGCACTTCAGACTTGCGCAGGTGCAACCCTATTGGCGCATGGCGCAACTCCTTTTGAATATCCAGCCCAAGGTGTTTTACACTTTTCGGTTTTTCAAAATGGCTAAAATTTTAGGGATGAATGAAATTTATCTTTCACTAGTGGAATTCTGATGAAATTACATATTCACTTCCATGACACTGTGCAAAACTGCCACAAAATATTGTGAATATTTTGCAAAATTATAATTTCAGCTATTAGCCTCCAAACTTTCAGAAATTTAAAAATCACTTTACACAGTTATGCAAACTGCAGAATTTTAACTCACTATAACTTTAAAACTAGAGAACAGAATATCACCCATTTTGTTTGGTTCATTGACCCTAAATGTTAGCCTTTCTGGCCATTCCTATGGTTCAGCAGCAGAATGGTGCACTACCATGTTGATGACTTGGATTCAGAAGCGAGCTCAGGACATCAAGTCAGGAGGAAAGCCATGGACAAGACAGCTGTCACTTGGCAGTGCATCTCGGTCGGGGAGTATTTGCAGCAGGTTCCACCAACACAGCAAGCCCTGGGGCTGGACAAGGGCTTGCTTCCACCACAGGAGAAACTTTGGCTGTTTGAGGCTCAAAGGTACCACCCCAACCAGGGAGATGGAGAGAAAAAAATGGTGAAAAACCGGAAATCAACTAAATGATGGCTGGGTTCAACCTGATCAGGGTATATCCCTCTGAACAGGGTATATCCCTAAGAGATGAGCTGTCACCTGGGAGAAAAACAAGTATGGAAAAAAAGAGGCTGTGTCAACTCTTTAACCTCTTGTTAAAAGGCTGGCCAAGTTATAAGCAACCAAGCATTCCAACACATCATCAGTAAATAATGTTGCATGTCATGAGCTTTTGTGAAACTGTGGAATATTGGGATAGTTTTGCCTAAGCCATGTTTATATATTTGTCCAGTCATACACTTGAGTTGCCATTGCAGAGGAAGATAAAGGCTGAGTAAAGTGGCAAAAGGTAGCATTCATAGAAACCTAGAAATTGTCAGCAGATAAGGACTGCAAGGCCCATCTAGTCTGCCTGTTAGACCTATACTTGACCCTATCTGGTCAGTGGCTTCCCCTCCCTCTGTCCTACCTCTAAGATTCCTCTGTGCCTGTCCCAGGTATGTTTAAACCCCTCCACCACGCTTGCTCCCACCACTTTCTGTGGCAGACTATCCCATGCATCCACCACCTTCTCCATGAAGAAGAACTTCCTTACATTCTCTCTCAACCTACTACATTCCAATTTCATATCATGACCCCTCATTCATGTACTCCTCCTGTATTGGAAGGTGTCACCTTCCCGCACCTTGTTTATGACTTTTAGGTTGTTGAATGTTTCTATCATGCCTCCCCTCCTCTCCTCCAGTGACTACATATTGAGGTCCTTCAATCTCTCCTCATACGTTTAGTGGTGCAAGCCCTGTATCATCTTAGCCACCCTATTCTGGACTGTCTCCACCCTGTCAATATCCTTTCCAAAGCTGCGGCCTCTAGAACTGCACCTGATAACTCCAGGTGAGGCCTGACTAGTGTTTTATACAAAGGCATCAATACCTCTTGCCTTCTGCTAGTGATACCCTGCCTATGCACCCCAGCATGTCCCTGGTCCTCCCTGCAACCTTGGCACACTGCTATGATACTTTCAGGTCATCAGAAATAATAACACCTAGGTCCATTTCTTCCTTGGTAATAGTCAGCAACCCCTCCATCCTGTAACTCACTCCAGGTTTCCTTTGTCTGAGGTATATAATTTTGCTCTTCTTAGCATTAAACCTCAGCTGCCACCTAGACCATTGCTCTAGCTTCTCCAGGTTCCTTCTGATTTTTCAATCCTGTCAAAGTATCCACTCTATTGCATATCTTGATTTCATCAGCAGACATGCAGACCTTTCCTCTAGTCCTTCTACAATATCACTGATGAAGATATTGAACACAACTGGCCCTAGGACTGATCCCTGAGGTACCCTCTGGTCACCCCCTCTCCTGAAACTCAATCCCATTAACCACCACCACCCTCTGCCTCTTCTTTACTAGTCAGTTCTAACTCAGTTTACTACTTTGTGCCTCATACCCAGACTACCCAAATCGTTAGCCAGCCTCTTATGTGGGACAGTGTCAAAGGCCTTACTGAAATTAAGGTATGCGATATCCACTGCCCACTCCCAAATTACTTCCTTCATTACCCAGTTAAAGAAATCTATCAGATTTATCTGACACAGCCTCCTGCTGTGAATCCATGTTGCCTTGGTTCTTGGTGCCTGTTGGATTACAGATGACCAAATGTTCTTTCTTTAAGCAGTGTCTCCATGATCTTCCCCACTACTGAGGTGAGGCTGACCAGCCTACAGTTCACCACCTCCTCCCTACTGCCAGATTTGTGTAGAGGAACCACATATGCCCTCTTCCAGTTACTTGGAACCACTCCTGTGTTAAGTGACTCTGTGAACAAAGGAGGCTCCATAGTAAAAGTATAGTGGTTCTAAGTGTTTGGTCACTTTTTGAGTGATGATCCATGAAGAATGGTCATGGACATCACTGTTCACTGGCCTGAATTCTGCAATATGCCAGATAACCATGAGATCTCACTGATTTAATGACCTGTGGAAGCACATGACTGTGCAGCATTGTTTCTGTACAATGCCACCTGCTGACTATTTTTACTGTTTGGAAACAGTGGCACTAAGTGATGCAATCCATACAACTAGTTGTGACTTAGGCAGTTAGGACAAAAGTATCTATATATCTTTTGGCACTGATGGTGCATCATGCTGGGCATCACTGTCATGAGAGTATTTGGGGGGTATTGCAGGGCATGATGCTACTGCAGGAAAGATGATTTAGTGGTAAGTACTTTGTGAAAGTTAAATTCCACAAGTGGAATTCTATTGACATTATCTATTATGTGTCCATGAATTTTTGATCAAATGTTGCAAATTAGTATTTTGTAAAGTATCTGCAATAAATTTTAAACCTACTGAAAAACATTAATCCAGATTTAACTGGATTCCGTGACATATTTACTGCGGCATGTATGCCACATCTTGAGTATATACTTGTAATAGGTGGAGCTATAAACATACAAATACTTTAAACATTTTCACACAATTTAACAAATAGTTAAATAGTGAAATGTTGAACTCCTATAACTTACAATTTACACAACCTATTGCCTTTTAGTTAGCAGTTTCTATGACTCTTCCAAGAAGGTATGCATATACATGCTCTGTTATCTAGCTCCAAAGATGGCTAAGTTGTAAGCATAGAAATATTTTGGGAATTTTCACATGGATAATACATTGCCAGACACTGAGCCCTTGTAATTTCCCTGCCATTGACCCAAATGTCATGAAACATGGATTGTCTAGTGCCCTTCCTCAATACGCATGCCATAATTCAGACCTCTAGCTATCATGCTAACCAAGTTATGACCAATGAAACAATTTTGAAAATTTGGCAAATATTTGTGAAATGTCTCAAAATTTCACAGAATTTCACTGAATTTCATGAACATTTCAAAAATTGGATTTGCTAATTTTGCACAGCCCTACTAAACTGATAAACCAAACATTTTCAGGATTTGTATTTTCTGGAACCAACACCCACTTTAAAAAATCTACTTATCTCTGTCCTTGAGAGTTAAGTTCTGTGTGACCACAAATTTTATTTAATTGAAAACTGGTAACTGGGAAAGGCACACTGAGCTGAATTAATTTCCAGGTGTGCTCCAGGGAGGGAACAATGGTATACAGCAGCAGAGAATACATATATCAAAAACATTTGAACAGCACACACTACAAAATTGGTACAAACTTAGAATAAATACAAAACTCCAGTATGTGCATAAAGTGCAGTGCAAACAAGTACAAAATATCTGGTAATTGCATATGTATGAGTACCAGCAAGACTTGGTGTACAGAACAATATAGAATAAAAGACACATTAACTGAGGGCAGTTAATTGCTGGACCTTGTGATAGAGTGAGATCACTGTAATGGCAGGAAGTATAATTAAGGCAGGAGCTGTATTGCAGCTGGCTGCTTACTCTGATTGTCATGGCATAGCCGTGGATTGTATCAGGAGGAAAGGTATGATGAGCAGGTAGGTAGAGGCTGGAGTTTCAACTGGTGCCTGATGGAGCCGGAGATGGTGACAGGCAGAGAAGAAACAAGTTGGTTTCAGAGTGAGGGAAATCAATAGGATGAGCAAACTTCCCAGCAGAGGATTGGGGGTGTGGAGGCAAAGTGCATTGGTTCCTGAATTGGAGGGAACAGGAAGCCAGTGGGAGTAGGGAGAGGATAGAAGACAGGAAAGAGCAAATAGACCTAAACCAGTATTTAGAAATGAAAGAGGTGCAGTGAGCCTGGTGATGAGTGAGCAGAGGAAGGATGGGAAGGGATGAATACAATAAGCAATGACGTGTGTGATGGGGAGTTTGTAGCAAAATGGCAAAAGAAGTGGCGAGAGTGTCCAGTCTGGCTAGGGAAGTAGAAGGGACAGTGCTATATACCATATCTGCATAGTCAAAAACAGGGAGAGCCATTTAGTTAAAAAGCTCCCTGCAGACATACAGAGATAGGCAGTCTTTATTATAGTACAAGGCACCAAGCTTGGGACTAAAGTTTTGCATGGATAGCACTGATGTGCGTGGAGAAGTCAAGCTTACTGTCAAATCACACTCTAGGGTGGTGAAGATGGAGGGTAGTGAGTCTGGCCAGTTTCTGACTACTGTAATACCAAAGATCATAGACACCTTTTTTGTTTGTTAGTGTTGACTGAGTTGGTTACACAGCATCCAGTGCAAAATATTGCTGAAGTCCCACTGGTGTGGGTCTTCCACAACTGTGGTGGATGGACTGGAGGTGAAGATGACTGTGTCTGTTGCATAATTATGGCTATGCCAGTTGACACAGGCAGGCGAGAGGTAATTCAGGAAGATGGATAAAACGAAGGAGCTAGGATGGAGCCCTGTAGGACACTAGTCTGGATTGGAAGGGAGGAGACAGGGCTCCTTCAACCTGTACAGATTGCTGATGGTCAGGTAGGTAGGAACTAAATTAAGCAGTGGCAGACACTGAGAAGCCAGCAGAACTCAGAATGTCCATGAGAAGTGCATGTGACACTGAATTGAAGGCTTTGACCAAATCAATAAAAATAGCGTCCATAATGTGCCCCTAATCCATCCCAGAACATATGGAATCAGTGACCCAGAGTAGGGAGGAGATGGTGAAATTGGTGCTTCCAAAACCAGACTGGAATGGTGAGATGAAGTTGGAGGATGAAGGGAAGTCAAGGAGTCTGAGTGGACCAATTTCTCTTACTGCTTTGAGAGGGATAAGCGGAGGGAGATGGGATGGAAGCTGCCAGAAGAGGATGAGTAGCCCTTTGTGAAGTGGAATGACCTTGGCCAATTTCCAGGATCAAGGAACAGTACTGAAGAGAGAGAGAGAATGATTAAGAAGGTGAATGAGGGAACTGTGATGCCAGGAGCTAAGAAATGGAGTATAGTGGCAGCCATAGGTATGTAAGGACATTTCCAGACATTTAGTGATATATCTAAAGAGTTGTCTCTAGTGGCCCATAGTGACAGCAGCAGGCAGGCATGAAATTTATCCAGAGATATCACAGTCATTTCAGGAAATATCTGACCATGTCTATGGCTGCCACTAGCTTAGGGTCAAGACCATCAGGATGGAGTTAGATGGGTTAAGGGAGAAAAGACAAGGATTTCATGGACAGTGATGGGGAAAAGTGGAAAGCAGGTGCATTGGGTGAGAAGGTTGTGGGGGGATGAGGCCAGTAGGGGGAGCAGGAGGGAGGTAACAGGTTGTAAAGGACTTACTGAAGTGAGATTCAACAGAGGTAAGGTCAGACATAGATGAACCATTTACCATAAGGATTAAGGGAGCATACTAGTGGGGGGTTGAAAAGAGGTGGAGAACCATCCAGAATTCAGCTGGGGAGTTCAGGTTATTCTGGAGGTTGGCCTTGAAATAATGTAATTTTGCAGCCTGGACAGCATTTATACAGCTATTCCTCAGAGCCCTGTAACAGATAAGATTGATAGAGAGTGATCATTTGTAGCGAGCTCATGCATTGGCTCAGAACTTGCACAGATCAATGATACAGGGTAATATTCTGCAGTGGTGGGAACTTTTTACTCTGTATTTCCTGAGGGGTGCTTGTGCCATACTGAAGAGAACTTGCAGCTGAGTAGTGTAAGGTCCATGTCTATATCCAAGGCAGAGAGGATGGCTGACCAGTCAGATGCAGCAAGGTCTCTCAGTAGAGTACTGGTGTCTGACTGGAGAAATCTGGACCAAATGTATTAAGGCAAGGAGTGGGGACCCTGAATTTCCCTGATGCAGAACATAATGCAGTGTTCTCAAAATGAATTTGACAAAATACCTGAGCCATCAATGCAGTGAGGTTGGGAGGTTACAACCCAGTCCAAAGATTATGGTTAGCAGAGTGGGGATTGAGTTGGGTGGGTTTTGAAATTACTTGGGACAAATTAAGGGACTTAATCCTGTGTGTGACAGACTTGGAGGATGGGGCTTAAACTGAGACTTAACACTGAAGGTTTCATTGACCCTAATTCTAGTGGTGTGTTGGGCCAAAATAATTATTTTCTGCAGAGAGTGTCGTTTGAAAAAAATGTGCCCATGAGATGTATCAACTGTGGTATGTTCACTGGCACAGTATTTGTGGACCTGACCAAGGCCTTTGATCCTGTGAACCATAACTTTTGCTGGAAGACTGACAACTTTAGGTTTTACAATTTGCCTTGTACATTGTTCAGTAGTTAACTGAGTGAAGAACCCTAAAGAGTCAGTTTTCAAGGTTCTTTTCTAGCACCACGGTCTTAATAGATGAAGTGCCCCAAAGAATCAATCATTGTGCTTCTCTTCTTTTCCTTTTTATAATGAACTTCCCTCGACTTTAGCTCATGCTAATTCATTCCAGCTTGCAAACAACATATTATTTTCTAGTTCTGCTTCAGTTAATGAAATTAATAGCTCCTTAGATAAAGATTTTATTCTATTAACTTCTTGGTTACTTAAACATTAGCTCTTACTAAACAGCAAAAGAAAAATCCATGATCTTTGCTTCTGAACCCAAGCTACAGTGGCGTGAAAAAGTATTTGCCCCTTCCTGATTTTCTCTATTATTGCATATTTGTCACACTGGATGTTTTCAGGTCTTTAGACAAAATATAATATTAGATAAAGGGAACCTGAGTGGACAAATAGCACTTTTTTTTTACTTATTTCATTTATTTAATGAAAAAGTTAACCAACACCAACTGGCACTGTGTGAAAAAGTAATTGCCCCTAGTTAAATCAACCCAATTAAAGGGATAATTAGAGTCAGCTGATTGAACACAGCCAGGCTTGATTACAGCCAGCCCTGCTCAATATAAACCTCACTTATTTTGGCCCTTACCATCAGAGTCACATTGCCAGCACAAAGATTCAACAAGCACATTATGCCATGATCAAAGGAAGTTCCTGAAAAGATCAGAAAACATTTTGTTGCCCTCTATCAGTCTGGAAAGGGTTACAAAGCTATTTCTAAGGCTCTGGGACTCCATCGAACCACAGTGAGAGCCATAATCTCCAAATGGAGAACACTTGGAACAGTAGTGAACCTTCCCAGGGTGGGCGTGCCTGCAAAATTACTCCAAGGCGCAGTGTAAAATCATCCAAGAAGTCTCAAAGGATCCTAAAACAACATCCAAAGAACTGCAGGCTTCTCTTGCCTCAGCTAAGGTCAGTGTTCATGACTCCACAATCAGAAAGAGACTGGGCAAAATGGGCTTCATGTGAGAGTAGCAAGGCGGAAGCCACTGCTAACCAAGAAGAACATAAATGCTCATCTCTCATTTGCAAGAAGCACCAGGATGATCCACAGGCCTTTTGGGAAAATGTTCTATGGACAGATGAGTCCAAAGTGGAACTTTTGGACAACATGGATCCCATAATGTCTCACGTAAAGCAAACACAGAATTCCACAGTAAGAACACCATACCAACAGTCAAACATGGTGGTGGTAGTGTGATGGTGTGAGGATGCTTTGCTGCCTAAGGACCTGGATGACTTTCCATAATTAAAGGAACCATGAATTCTGCTCTGTACCAGAAAATTCTTAAGGAGAATGTCCAGTCATCCTTCCGTCAGCTGAAGCTGAAGCATAGTTAGGTCATGCAGCAAGACAATGATCCAAAACACAAAAGCAAGTCCACATCAGAATGGCTAAAAGAAGTAAAATTAAAGTTTTGAGTGGCCTAGTCAAAGTCCAGACTTAAACCCAATAGAGATGCTGTGGCAGGACCTGAAATGAGCAGTTCATGCTCGAAAACTACCAAAGTTACTGAATTAAAAGCAGTTCTGCGAGGAAGAGTGGGTTAAAATTCCTCCACAGTGATGTGAAAGACTGATATTGAATTATAGGAAGTGTTTGGTTGCAGTCATTGCAGCTAAATGTGGCGTAACCAGTTATTAAGTGTAAGGGGCAATTACTTTTTCACACAGTGCCAATTGGTGTTGGTTAACTTTTTCATTAAATAAGTGAAATAAAAAAAAAAACAAGTGTTATTTGTTCACTCAGGTTCCTTTATCTAATATTACATTTTGTCTAAAGACCTGAAAACATCCAGTGTGACAAATATGCAATAATAGAGAAAATCAGGAAGGGGCAAATACTTTTCACACCACTGTATCTAAAATACATCTTCTCTCAAGATTGTTAATTTCGTGGTGCTCAACTGGAGCAGGTTGAGTCTTCACATATCTGGGGATCCTTGTAGATTTCAATCTGAATATCTTGGCCCATATCAGTTTTCTCTGTAGATAAATAAATTGATCAAAATTAAATGTACTCTGTCACCTTAAGTACTACTTAACAATGGACTCAAAGCTGGCTTCTACCAATGCAGTACTTTTACTCACCTTGGACTTCAAGCTTTTTATAGTGCCTCTGTATCTGAACTGGTTTAATTAAACAGAGTTTTTAATAGCATTGTTGTTTTATACTCAATTTTCCTTACAGTACCCACCACTGTGTACTGTATTCACAGTTTGGCTAGTTGTCACCCGAATCCCACTGACAACTTAGTCTGCTGTCTGTTAAATAATTCTCCTATACTTCAGTCTGTTGCCCCATTAACTGATCTTTCGACATCAAAGATTTGTTCTACAAGTTTAAGATCTACAGATATGTTGTAGCTGACAGTGCAGTCTGTTTCAACAACAATGGGTCAGTGTGCTTTTCAACATACTGTATGCTACTAAACTTTGGAATAAGTTACAAACTGCATTGGATTCAACTTAAAGCCATTAAATTGTCAAGGACCACTTGAAGTACTATATCTACTTAAGAAAAGTTCAAACAAAAGATGTTCAGAGACACTGGTATTAGTGCAACAAAACTGAGAGCAAACCACATAGCACTCCAAACCAAAAGAAAACTGGCCAAATTCACTGTGTGATTGCACAACGGATATTTTATTGGAGACAAATCAGCTGTGGAGAAATCAGAAGTGAGCAGCATGATGACACCCCAACATTTTGATCTAGTGAGCTTTCTCAATGATGGGTGACTCCTGCTGTATGCACCCTATATACACAAAATACGTGGCTAATGCATATGATTTAATGTGATAGTATTAGAAAACCAGATATCAACTCAGGTTTATAATTCCATTCAAATATCCCACATACAAAAATTGTAAAAAAAACATTTAAAACCTCGAAGTACTCAAAGACTGAAATATTTTGCACTGTTATATAGCAGTCTAGCAGGTCATCAGTTGCCATAGGCAGAAGTTCAAGCAAGGTCCCACAGGAGTCAGTTTTGGGCCCAGTAGTATTTTCTGTGTATGTGACACCATTACAGATGTCATCTTGTTGTTGGTTTCTAAATTTGCAGATGAAGTCAATATAGGAAGTATAGTAAATGATAACCAGTCCATCCACCTGCTTCAACTGGAAATACATAAAGTTGGAGAATGGGTCTCACAAAATCAACTGACACTCAACTTGGAAAAATGCAAGATTATGCATATGGGTAGTAAACATTCAATGGTCACATGCTATCTCTATTGTAAAATGGTTCCTGTTTCAGAAATAGTAAAGGACCTGGGAGTGATGGTATCAATCACTCTATTATCCTCTGAACAATGTAAGGTTGTGGCTGGTAGGGCAAATAGGATGTTTGGATGAATCTATGGGAACATTAAAAGTAGAGATAGGAGTTGTTCTTCCATTGTACTCATCTCTTGTGTGACAGCATTTGGGGTATTGTGTCCAGTTTTGTGCACCATATAAGGTGAGGGACATCAAATTCATTGAGACAGTGCAGAGAGGGGCAAACAAAATATTAACCAAATGATGGATGTTCAGTATAGTGACAGGATGAGACACCTGGGTTTGTACAGTATGGAGTACAGGATACTTAGAGATGACTTGTGCTTGATATATAAAGCCCAAAAATGATGACCTACAGGAATCAATTGTCCTTATTAGAAATACAGTAAGAGTTAATAGATTCCACCAACATCAATTGCAAGAGAAATTTACAGGACAAACATATGAGGACAGTGGTTTAGTCAAAAAGATCACTTCATTGGACAGGCTACGAGTAGTGTAGTGTCTAGCTCTACAACTGATAGTGTCAAGCATCCTTAGATGAATATATGGGAAATAGAAAATATGCTTTTTAGAGTAGAGTTTGGTCAAGTCCAATTGGCTTCTGTCTTCTGTCTTGTACTCTTCTATGATTCTATGAGTCTCTGAATCTAAACCAATAAATAAATATTTTTGCATATACCGTACATGCTATGTTTATAGTGCTTCATGCTATAAAGTACTATGCTACAGTGCTCAAACAAAGGCAACCAAATAGGTCTAAATACATTACAAAACACATGATACCAAATTCATAAAGCCCTAGAAAGATGTATGGTGCCTGCGTGAAATATAAATGACACAAGTGGTACCTTGTGCCAAAAGATGTGCCAGGAGCTATTGAGAAAAGTACCAGCCTTGTGCCTCAAAATGGACTGCAGCAAGTTGCAAGAGGGCTTATGGCAGACACAAGCTCCATATCCCCAATTCAGTATTCACAAAACCCTTTGGGAGGGCAACATTCTAAGTACCCGTAAGCCAGCTAGGGCTGTTCTATGAGTACTTAGATGTGTCCTCTCTGATAGGTTGACATTTGCAACAATGCATACAGTCCCCCCTGCCCGGAACTCCATTTAAAAATTAAGAATAGTGCCTGGTGGCTAGCAGTCCCCCACCCACCCAATCCGCATTTAAAATGATGAAAAAGACTCAGGTGATTAGCAGTCTCCCACACAGGTCCAATCCCTGTTTCTGAAGTAATAAAAGTCCTTGGTGGTCTAATGGACCCCCCTCCACCCCTACAGGCAGTGCCCCATCACCATGCTGCCCCGTTCCATCCTAGTGTTGGCGCCCAGCACAGCCCCTCTACTCACCACCATGGCTGGTTGCTATATGATATACAGTAGCTCATTGACAGCTCAAACATTGCACGGCTGTGGTGGTGAGCAGAGGGCTGTGCCGGGTGCCTACTCTGCGATAGGACTGGGGGAGCAGGGTGGTTGGGCACTGCCTGCAGGGGTGTGTGGGTCCACTAGACCACCAAGAACTTGGATTAATTCAGAAAAAGGGATCAGGTTGGAGGTGTGGGGGACTGCTAGCCACCAGGGTCTTTTCATAATTTTTAAATGGGGATCAGTTTGGGGGGACTGCTAGCCACCTGAGACTTTTCTTAATTTATAAATGGGGATCGGGGCTGGGGAAGACTGTGGCATTTTGCCCACAAATGTCAAAACCCTCCCAGAGAACATGTCTAAGCACTCTTATACCAGCCAGGGCTGGTCTAAGGAGTTCTTAGAATGTTGCTCTCTGGGAGAATTTTGTAAATACTGAGTGGGGGAATATACTGCTGTATCTGCTGTAGTCCCCTTTGTGCCATGCTGCAGCCCATTTTGAGCTGCAAAGCTGGCACAAGCCCCTTCAGTGCACATGGCCTGCTTTCGATGCAGGTTGCTTTTTGAATAGTTCCCAGTGCATCTTTTGGCATGGGGTGCCACTTGCATCATTTATGTCTGGCGCAGGCACCTTGCATCATTCTAGGTGCTTTGTGAACTGGGCTCATGCACTCTGGGGCATGAATGGCCACAATATGCCTCAGATGGACTGTCAAAGTACAACCAGTGTGTACCAGCTTCTTCATCCTGGATTGTTGTAACATACAGCAACACTAGCCAGAATGAAAAGCAGAAATGCTACAGTATATGCAGTACACACAGGAACAGTGTAATTCAATAGCAATTATGTCCTTTTGTCATGCAGTAATTTGTGCCATGTCACTTACTGCAAGTTTTGCATTGCATCATTGCTGGCTTTGCTGTAGTAAGAACACACTAGGCATGCATCATATAGAATGTAGACAGAAGGGAAAGTGTTACTTGAATAATATTACAATGCACAATATCAAAATTGGAGATTTTACACATTTCTAAGCTCAAAAAATTGAGATGACAGGAACAAACCCCAAGGGAATACTGAACTAACCTTCTGCCAAGAATGGGACAAAGTGCAATTGACTATTCACCGGCCACCTCATTGCCCCTATTTTAAAAAAATTCAGAAGGTTTCTTTTCTTGCTAAGAAGAAATCTTTGACACCACCACTTGGTCTCTCTCAGTTTACCTTGCTCAGTGCCCATGAATTTATCTTCATGGATTTGAGGATTATCTGCAGAGTTCACATGTGTAGTGAGGATATTTTCCTGCTTGTTAGTAGCTGTGTCCCTCATATAGTCACAAATGTGATCCTTCAGTTTCCTTTTGGTCCCGCTGACATAGTAAACTCTGGAGTGCACTCTGCCATATATGCCAATTATGTGGTATCACATGTAATAAGATCCCAAATATCGAGAACTTTGTTCTCTTTCAGGTTCAAAAGGTTGAACTTTTGTTCACATCTTACAGTGCTTACACTGCTTGCACACCACTGGTGTTCTGGGCCACGGTACTGGGTTTGAAAGCTGGCTGTACCAAGTGAGCTAATTCATTCCTGAGGTTTCTAGCCCTTTTGTACACAATTTTTGTGGTGTAGCCACAGTCTGTTTTAATCTGCTGTCAAATGCCAACACTCCCCAGTGTTTTTTATTATGTCCCTGATTTTAATGTCTCTCACAACATAGGTGTGATAATGTTGGTAAGCTCATCCAGTGCCCTAGTAGAAGCCTTTCCCTTATCACCTCTTTCTTGTCTATATTTTATATTTCACTCTGAATTCTGTATCACAGTCCTGGAGTAGCCTTAACTTCACACTTCTATTGTAGAATGTTCATTTTACTCTGGAATTCAACTTTTGGTCTGCAATTTCTCCTAGTTATACAGAACAGAGTTGTGGGAACATGTTCAATGATGTGGTGGGGTAGCAAGAACTAGCCATTAAGACTGAATTTCTGTATTTTTTTCTGTAAGTACCTGTGAGATTGTACCATTCCATCCTTATGGCTCATGCTATCCAGAAAGGATATCTAACTACTGCTACTGTTAGTGGTAACTCTATAAAGGTTATTAGTACTGAGCAAGTTTTATACAAATTCTTCTAGTTTCCTCTGCCTCCCACCACACCACGAAAATGTCATTGATATAATGGCACCTTGTAATAACCTTGTTCTTAAACCTAGCACCTTGTATATTCTAAATACCTCATTCTTTCCAAAGTCCAGACACAGGTTTGCATAATTGTGGGCATAACATTTCCATATTGCCGTATCCTTTACTTAGACACTAAAATCCCTCATGAATGCAAAAGCATTACTATGCAAGAAATGTCTACTATTTCAGCATGAGATACTGTAAGTTCTGAGAACTGCCCCTTCCCTCTGATAAGTTAGACAATATCTCAAGGCATATAAAGTGACTCACATCAGGAGTCACCAAGAAATCCTTCTCCTCAATGTGGAGAACCTGTAAGATATTCAACATATCCTCTGTATCAATTACAGCTGAGGAAAGTATGTAACCATATGCTTGATGTAGTCCTCAATAAATTTTGATATGGACTCAGTACCAAACCCACACAGAGATAATAAATATTCAAGTTAGGTCAACTAAGTGTTTTTTTAATCTTGGGCAATATATACATTTGGTACCTCATAGGGTATTCTGTTAATATGTTCCCACTCTTTTCTGTTATAAAGCCTACATTACATGCCATTTTCAAGATATAATTTACTTTCTTCTTTTTTTTCATGAAGGTTTTATCCATTGTTGACAGACCAGGCGGCTAGTCAGCCATGTCCCTATGCACCACAACCATTCCGTGCCTCTCTCCAGTTGAGAGTTTGGTTCCACAGCAGATCCTCCCTCCCCAAGTGGGGCCCAGGTGGAGGCAGTCCCCCAGGAGTACATATCAAGAATTCACTCTGGACCTGAGTGGCAGAATGGGTCACAGAGACACAGACAAGGCTTTACAAAGCCCAGTTTCCAGTTTTCCACTTTTCCGATTCCTCCACATGCTATGGTGCCAGGAGGTGTGTGTGGATGTGCACATGTTCTGAGCCACCACAGCCCCTCATTTTGAGTCTCTCAAGCCTGCACTGCCACCAGAACTCCACCCAATGGCAGGCATGAGCTAAGATGCCTGACCAACCTTCTCTGGAAGAAGACAACAGTTCCTAGGACACTACTCATCTCCACCTCTAGGACCTCAGCAACCTGTGCTCAATTCCAAACATGGGTCACTGGCATGGCAGGAGGTACAGTGCTCAACACTTTATCCATCCACAGCACTGGTCCAGCATCAACTATCTTCTTAAGGGACAGTGTGTAGTCATGGCCTATTGGTCTATTGAAATTGGTAAGTTACCTTTAACTTTCACCATGAGTTTTGTGGTATCCATGACAACACACTGCCCCCTTTGTCTGCCAGCTAATGGTAAGTTTTTCATTTCTTTTAGGTTTTCCAAATACCTATGTTCATTAGCAGATAAATTTATATAGTCATGTGGATAGTCCTTTGCTGCAAATTCTGTAATATCTTGCTCACATTTCTTTTGAAAAATTGTCATTACCGTGGACTTTGGTGGCATGAAAGTAGAAGGCTTTCTCCACTATGTTACTTCTGAGTGTGTTTTTGCTGACTTGTCAAAGCCCCTTATCCATTTTCTTTAAAGTCTGTCAAGACCTGCAATACTTTTGTGTTGATATAAGTTCTTGTCCTTCCTCCACCTCAGTGGAGTGACTGCCATGTTGATTCCTTATTTTGATACAATAACTTTAAGTTCAATTTTCTACAGAACTTATTCAAGTCAGTGATGGAAGAAAACAGATTAAAGTCTATAGTAGATGCTAAATTCAAGCCTCTGTTTAGAACTTTTATTTCCTCTTCTTACAGTCTGTATTGGATGATATTTACAACATAGCAGGTGTTGTCTCATTTAGTCAGAGCTGTATTAACAACTTGTACCAGAGATGCTTCTGTAATTGCTGTTACTAATCCTGTTGCCTCATTTGCTACCTCCTCTTCACTCACTCACTGTCTTTTTTTCCCTGCTGGCACCCTTCTTTGTTTTGCATCTATTGGGCCTTGCATTCAATGCATCTTGGGTTCTTCTTAGCTGCCTGCTAGTTTGGACTTCATCCAAAACAATGAGAATACTGATGCCTCTGAATAACTGCCTGTATTATTCTCAGTGTCTGTTGATTATATACTGTACCTTATAAAGTAGTGTTCATTATAGGAGTGTGGTTGCATCCCATTAGTTAGGGTTAAAACTTCACTTTTATGTTAAACTGTGATGCCACCATCTTGTTTTCCTCTCTCGAGGGAAACAAACTTAAAAAGCAATGCAATGAAAATGGCCTAAAATTTGATCCCACCTTTTTCTTCCTAATCGATGCCATATATCTTTCAGCTTATTTTGGTTGTAAAATGTTCAGTTTCTGTTATCATTTAAGAATGTTATGAAAGTTTTAAAATAATTATTTCTCAAGAAAAAGGATGGTTGCCCCATTTTGCATAGAAATAATACTGAGGACCTGAGGATGGTAAAAATCCAGACAAAAATGCACATGTACAGTACAGTACGCAGCATAGGAAGCATCCAGAAAACCCAAATTAACAGTTCTGC
The DNA here is from genome assembly GCA_016271365.2 of Neoceratodus forsteri. Taxonomy (NCBI): domain Eukaryota; kingdom Metazoa; phylum Chordata; order Ceratodontiformes; family Ceratodontidae; genus Neoceratodus; species Neoceratodus forsteri. The sequence goes on from CM028131.1 coordinate 798,180,603, forward strand.
CAGTATTTTCATAGCCATAGCAGAAAATTAGCTTTTTGTAATAATTTTGTTCTTTGCATTGCTGCTTTAAGTTAAAAAATAATAGAGGGTTTAGTAAACACCAGCCATTGTGTATTCCTCATCGGGCCCTAGGAATCAGATTCTGCAGTTAGTTTTTATTTGTTGGTGATAAATGTGTTTGTTTATGATGTGGAAATTTTAATTCACAAATCACAGAAAACTTTAACCACGAGTCAGGATCCTTTTCCACAATTTGCAGAAAAGGATTTTCTTTACTGCAAATTGTGAAAAGAATTTGCAAGCAATAATTCTTTTCACAATTTGCAAAAAATAAATGTTATGTGGATGTTTCTCTGTCACTTCATAACAAAAAAATATTTTAAATTTTGGCCTGAAATGTTCAGGATATAAAAGGATTGCCCCACAGATGTGCCTTTTGTAGTTTGCTGAAAATATGTTACTTTGGCTTGGAGTTCTGAAGTTTTAAATTTGACATCATTTCCCATAGAATAACATTGTAATGGGAGGTTTACAGAGTTGTTTGTTTGTTGCTATGCTTTTAAGAAATGGTCTGCAATTCTGGTCCAAAATTTCCAGGGTACAAGGGCATGTGCACAAATGTGACTTTTGGTGGTTTCAGAAAATATATTAATTTGGTGTCAAGTTACACAGCTTTCCAATTTTGCTGTGTTTTCTATAGGATATGATTAAAATGTGAGGTGTTTTTCAACACTGTACACTATGGGGTTGGAATGTCTGACAAATTATGCATTGATTGGCCCTGCACTTCAACATGTATATCTACGGATACGTTATGGACAGTTTTACCATGCTTCTGCAACATCAAACATGGAGACATCCCTGACTGACTACAGCCACAGTGCCAACTGTCAGCATTGCAGTGCTGGGATGTCTCCATGCTCATAGGGGCTGAGCCCCAGAACCCCACGCCCCCAGTCTCTAGGATTCCAGCTCCAAGTCAGAGTTGAATGAGGGAGTCACGATACACCCCAGAGGCAGTCTCAGGCACTGCACAGACCATCACAGTGACATGTGGGTTTTGCCCAGTTCTTGTCACTGTGATGGTCTAATGATGGAGGAGTCGCTGCGGTGATGGTATACCATTATGGACTAAAGGGAGTACAGAGTCCAGAGGGTCCTGCACTCCCACAGGGAAATAAGGATATAATTGCAAGCTCTCTATACTTATGGATGGATGGGAGCACAGGTTCCAGAGTCTCCTGTGCTCCCACAAGCAAAAAATGGTATGATTATACTTTCTTAAAAAGTGAGGAAATTCATTGCAAAAATATTGTTTATGCATCATTTAGGGTTGGTAACCCTAACACCACATTTCAAACTTTTGTTGCTGTAACCCTAACACCCCTCCACCCCCACCCACGATGCAGCAACAGGGATGGGGGGTGCCTTGGGGTTAGTCAGCCTAATGCTGACCCCATTCTCTTATATTGTACCCATGTCAGCTTATTTAATCATGGAATGGGGTGATTGTTAGGCTGACAAACCCTAAGCACACCCTGATGCCTATTGATGGTAGGGTGGTGGTTTTAGAGATGGAAACCCTAACACCACATTTCCAAACTTTTGTTGCTATAACCCTAACTGATGCATTAACAAAGCTTTTTGCAAATAATTTTAATATAGATTATATGCCACACGGAGGCTACAGAAAAGCAAGGGGCTGGGAGTTTGAGAAGAACTAACAGGATGGATGGGAAACTGGCTAGGAGGCCATAAACGGAATAGTGGTCAATGGGCTCAAGTCGGAGGCAGTGATATCAGGACTGGAATGTCACAGGGATCAGTCTTTGGACGGGTCATCTTTAATATGTTCTTTGTGATATTGGTGAAGGAATATATGAAAGTTGTGTCCCTTCACAGATGACACAAAGTTCTGTGGCGGAGTAGATAGCCAAGATGGGGTAAAGGAGCAGAAAGAGGATCTAGATCAGTTGGAGAGGTGTTCCAATATCTAGCAGCTTAAATTCGATGCAAAGAAGAGCAAGTGTATGCACCTGGGTAAAAGGAACTCCAGATAAAGAATACTGGCTGGTGGTGTCAGACTGGCAGTCTCATTGGAAGAAACAGACCTGAGAGTGATCATTTAGTGACTCCCTCAAAAATCTAGTCAGTGTGACAAGGCCTACAGTAAGGTGGCTAGGATGTTGGGTGCATAGGAAGAGGCACTGACAATAGGAGGAAGGAGGTCCTGTAAGGTCACACCTGTAGTACTGTGCCTGGGTCTGGTACCTCCCACTTAATTAAAGAAAAACAGACTGGAGACAGTTCAGAGCAGAGTAATCAAAATGATTCAGGGTCAGCAAGGCAGAACATAAGAGGAGCACCTCAGGAGACTGAACATTTACTCCCTGGAGACTAGAAGTGAGAGGGGTGATATGATTGAGACATTCAAATTTCTGAGGGCATTAACAAGATAAATTACAAGGAGCTGTTCACTCTGAACTTTAACTCAGTGACTAGAGGACATGACTGAAAACTAGTGGGAGGAAGATTCAGTAGAATTGTGTAGAAGTATTTCTTTATGGAACCAATGGCTTATTTTTGAACTGCCCACAGCAGATGTGGTGGGGCAGAGACTGAGTGAATTCAAGCACAATTGAGAGCCAACTCAGTGGTGCCGAGTGAAGGGGTTTAGTCAGCATGCTCTGCTGACCTGGGTTCACGCCTGAGCCTGGGTACCAGGAGCAGAGAATGGCATGGAGGGATTCACAAACGTCCATTGGATGCTTCCTTCCAGCTGGGGTCAAGCCTGGGATCCTAGATGTGGATTGGGGATGAGCTTGGTGGGTCATGAAGCTTTGCCGCTACCATTCCATACATCCCCATATCAGGATGCCATCCTTATGCAGGCTACTATGTGGGATGAACCAAGAAAAATGGGCCCCTGATGACCGGATGATGAGCACTCAGCCTGCACCACCATAAAGCCCCTGACAGTTGAGATCAACCCAGGGTGACCTCCAGGGATATGTAGTTGTACCTCCTAGCACTTCCCACTTGAAGGAGAGGACTCCCTAACATAGGAAATGTCGGGTTACCCAGTAAGGTCATGAGACAGGGTCAGGAGATGGTGTGCAGGTTTGAGGTGGTGGTGTAGTGGGCATTAGTGGTGTGGTGGGCAAGAAGTGGACCTGCAGGGGTGCCAGGGGGTGAAGCATAAATAGATAAGAAAAAAAAGCACAAATGGGATAGGGCGATATGTTGCATCAACACAGATTCTAATGGACAGTGGGACCAAGGCATAGGTAGTACAGAAAATAGGCTAACTGGATAGACCCTTTGATCCAGATTCTTAAGCTCCCGGCAGCACAAGGGGCTTGCATTCCAGTGATTGGTGCAAAGTGCCCTTGTGCCAAATGATGCCCCAGGAATGATTTACAATGCAGCCTGTGCCTACCTGCACCTAATGAGGTTTGTGCCACCCTTGTGGGAAGAGGAGGCAAGTGCCTCCCAGGAAGCACCACACGGAGGGCTGGGAAGTGGATCCACAGGATCGCAAGGGTGGCAGTAAGGAGGGAGGAAGTGATGTCATTGTCTACCTAGGGACAAATGACCTGGCAGGGAACAAGGCAGAGATAGCCAGGATCCAGGAGGATTTCAGGAGGTTGAAGGGGAGCCCTAACTCAGATAGCATGCTCTGTCTCCTTCTTGGAAGTACCATCTGTCCATGGCATGGGGAGGCTAGGTCACTCTGCATCCAGAAATTCAATTCCTGGTTGAAGGAATGTGTGGAAAGGAGAGTTTGGGGTTCATGGGGACTAAGGCCCCACCTGGAGAGATGTGAGCCTGTATAAAGATGACAGACTGCATCCATCTTGAAAGGAGACCTTAGTCCTCAGTTAGAGGTTAGAAAGCTTCTGCAGCAAGCATTTAAACTGGCCGGGGAGCCAGGAAGGTCAGGAAGCTTAGTATCCCCCTGAACACATGCTGTACACAAGTACCCAAACAGTAGATAGCCAGATAGGGGCAGAACTTATAAGGGTGGAGAGAGGGAGGAACAGGAAAACAATGCCCAGAAGGGGGCTTAGGGCAACAAAACAAGGTAGGGAAGTCACATCCCACAGAACCATGTGTACCAATGCCCTGATCCTTAGTAAAAGATGGAGGACCTGGAGGCAGCCATGCCACAGTTGGACCTGGACACTGTGGCCATAACAAAGATCTGGTGTAATGATAACCACAACTGGGAGATGGCCATACCAGGCTACAATCTATTCAGGAGGGACAGGACAGGCAGCAAGGGGAAGAGTGGCACTTTATGTGAGAGATAACATAAGGCCACACACAGATTCAAGGGGAGCAAGGGGGATTCTGTGGTTTAAGCTTAATAGAAAACAGGATTACAGGGTCAGCCATCCGCACAGGGTAATATACACACCACCAATCAAGAGGAAGAGACAGATTGGGAGATGATGCTGGCTATCCAAAGGATGGCGCAGAAGGAGGAAGTAGTGCTGGTTGGCAAACTTTAATATTCCAGACATGGACTGAGCCCCCAGCAGCAGCGCAGCCAGAGCAGGTTTGTTCTGTACTTCCTTCAGGGAGCCTTCTTTAAACAACTGGTCATGGAACCTACATGGCAGGAGGCACTACTGGACAGGGTGCTCACAATGGGAACAATGTGATGGGGATCACAGTGGGGAGCACCTGAGAACAGTGACCACCGGTCAATGTGGTTTAGCATAACTGAAGGGGCAGAACCCAGCCGCACAAAAAATGCTAATCCTTGACTTTAGGAGGACAGATTTTGGGAAATGGGAAATGCTTGGAAGAGGCACTAACTGAAATAGGAAGGAAATTAGGGATGGAGGAACAGTGGAAGTAATCAAATGGGATAATAAAGGCAACACAATTATGCATGAAATAGGTTAGCAAGGGAAACGGAAGAGGAGACCATTATGGTATTCCAAGGAGATAGTGAAGAAAGTGAAAGCAAAACAACCTCATTCAAACAATGCAAAAAGACACAAGCAGAAGGGACAGGAAGAGGTACCAGGAGAAACAAAGAGAAAGGTGGGGAGGGCAGTAAGGAAGTTAAAGCACAAACAGAGGAGCACTTTGCAAAATCATTGATTAGAGGGGACAAACCTTCTACAGATCCGTATGTGAAAAGGAAAGGCAAAGTGAGTGACAGCGAGGATGAAAAGGAAGCACGGAGTAGAGTGGAGGATGACAACAGCAAAGCAAAATATTGAACAGATATTTCTGCTCAGTCTATACAGATGAGGGGTGGTTAATGGGCCAGAAAGGAGAAGAAAGGGTAGAAATGGCACAGAAACAGATACAAGTCATTTCCACAGGAAAGGGTCCTAAAGGAACTGGAAGGAATAAGAGTAGATAAAGCTATGGGGCCAGATGGAGTACACCCCAATACTGGAGGAGCTAAGAGAGTGGTGGCAAAACCTCTGGCAACTCTGTTTAGCTGGTCACTGGAAACAGAAGAGGTACCCAAAGACTGGAGGACAGCTCATGTAGCCTCCCTATACAAAAGCGGGAACAGAGAGGAAGCGAAACCACAGACCAATCAGCCTGACCTCAGTAGTGGAGAAGATCATGGAAACACTACTGAAGGAAAGAATAGTGGAACCTAATTGCCAGTGGTCTACAGGACCCAAAGACAACATGGTTTTCCTGGTTGGAGGTCATGCAAACGAATCTCATTGAATGTTTTGACTGGTGACAAGGGAGTTGGATGGGAGAAGTGGACATGGCCTGTACTTCAGCAAGGCCTTTGATACTATGCCACATAGAAGGCTGTTAATCAATCTGGGGAACATGGGAGTGGGTAGGACAGTGGTGCTGTAGGTGGGAAATGGCTAGATTGCAGGACACAGAAGGTGGTGGAATTGACTGTCACTCCGAAAGTGAAGAGTGACCAGTGGGTGCCACAAGGATCAGTGCTGGGTCCAGTACTCTTCAACATCTTATCAGTAACATTACAGAACACCTAGGGAAAGTATGCCTGTTCACTGATGACACGCAACTTTGCAATAGGGTGGACTCACCCAAGGGTATGGAAAGAATGAGGAGAGATCTGCACAAGCTTGAGAACTGATCAAGTGAGTGGCAGTTAAGATTTGATGCAAAGAAATGCAAAATGATGCACATGGGACACAAAATCCAGAAACAACATATCAGCTGGGGGATTCTATAGAATGCTCCAAGCAGGAAATGGACCTAGGGGTTATCATCTCAGATGACCTTAAGGTAGGGAGAGCAGTGTGACAAGGTGACAGGAAAAGCAAACAGAATGCTGGTATGCATAGACAAAGGTATCACCAGTAGGAAAAGGAGGTCATAATTCCACTATACAAGACACAAGTGAGGCCACACTTCGAGTACAGTCTCCAGTTCTGGAGACCTTACCTATGTAAGGACATAGAAGGGTGGTAATGGTTCAGTGGAGAGCAACCAGGATGGTACATGGATTACATCAGAAAACCTATGAGAGCAGGCTGAAAGACTTAAATATGTACTTCCTGGAGGAGAGGAGGAGACAGGGATATGATTGAGATATACAAGTACCTCAAGAGGAGGAACAAGGTGCAGGAAAACACAATTTTTCATAGAAAAACATGTTACATAACTAGAGGACATGGTATGTAACTGGAGGGAGGGAGATTCAGAGGAACATGAGGAAGAATTTCTTCACGGAGAGGATGGTGGACAAATGGGACACCCTGCTGGAAGAGGCAGTGGGGTCTGAAACAATTATAGGATTGAAGAATGGATTGGATCGGCATCAGGGGATCCTGGCAGTCAGGAAAGGGTCAACCTTGTTCTAGAGAAGCACGAAGAAGCAAAGTACAGTATGTGTGCAAAGGAATAGACTAGGTGGGTCATAGGCTCTTATCAGCCATCAAGATCTATGTATCTATCTTGTGCCACACACTGGGCTGCAGCATAGCGCCAGAGGCTTGTGCGAAGCAGGCTGCCAAATCCCAGAAGTGGGATTCACAAAACTCTCCCAGTGGTGAAATTTGTAAGTACCATTAGACCAGCCACTGAGTGAGATGACTAGGTAGTGGCAATATGCTGCGGTCCCCCTCCCTGATGTCCATAAGAAGAAGGGTTCAGTACACATCACTGGTGGTCTAGTGGACCCCAATCCCGAGTACCCCTATATAAATAAATATTACCAGAGCCCCTCCCTGGTGGACTAGCAGACCCCCTACCCAATGTCTCCATGCAGTATGTATTAATCAAAGGACCCTGGTGGTCTAGTGGACCTCCCTCCTCTATCCCGATGTCCCCATGATGTCTCACTATATACTAAATCCCTGGTGTTCTAGTTACCCCCAAGCCCAAGTCCCTGTTTTGCCATAATACGTAATGGTTGGTGGTATAGTGGCTCCCCACCCTAGTCATCGATAGGAAGTGTCCCTCAGCCTACTTCCCCCATCCCCAGAATGCACCAGTGACTGGCACAACCCACTGCTCACCACCATGGCTAGCCGCCGACTGAGCTCTGAAGTGGCACATATCGTATACAGTATCTACTCAGTGACAGTTGTCAATTACTGGGCACGTAATGTGTACAGTCGTGCTCCTTTCAGTCGGCAACTCACCATGGTGGTCAAAGAAGTACCAGGGTAGGTGCCACTATACCACCAACCATTACATACTATGGCAAAACGGGGATTGTGGCTTTGGGAGTGCTAGATTACTAGGGATTTTGTATGTGTGAGTCATCATGGGGACATCTGGGATCGGGAGGGGTCCAATAGATGACCAGTGTCTTTTGATTAATACATACTGCATGGGGACATCGGGAGGGGGTCTCCTAGTCCACCAGGGTGGGGGCTCTGGTAATATTTATTTACATGGGGGTACTAGGAGATCAGGGGTCCACTAGGGATTTATACTACATCCATTTTCATGGGGACATCGGGGAGGGGGACTGCTAGTCAACCAGAATTGTTTGGGGACTTTGCTTGACAGCTGCCAATGGCTTGTGGCACCCAGTTCAGGTGTGCCTCTGTTCGGCACTCTGCTATGATTACTGCAAGCTGTGGGACTTTGCCACCAGGACCGTACCTGATTGAGAATCGGGCCAGGGTCCCTAATGTTCCCGAGTTTGCCACAGCCCTAGATCACTGTACCTTGTGGCAATCTAAGAGTTTTTCAGAATCAGGCCCTTTGTCTTTCTCTGCTATCATATTCTATGATTCTATGATTCTTTTCTTCACCCATAACAGTTTCATAATTTTTCATCAATGATGTTGTCAAAAACTTCACAACCATTCTCAAAGGTAACATAAGTCCTCAGCAATGTGCTGTATAATATTATTTATTGAAACATTTACAACAACTAAAAATCAGGACCTTAATGCACGCTATCAGTTCTGGTGATGTGGTAGATGATAATACAGCCTGTGCACTGGAAAGTGTTGGCAGATGGCGGATACAGAAGTTGGCCGATAATGGAGAATTTCCATAGAGAGAATGGGCAGGAGGTGAGGCTGGCAAATAAGGAGGGTGATGGATAATAGAAGTTCGATAATTAAGGGTGCACTCTACACCACTTAACAGTGAAGCTTCTCTCATAGGACATCACTATGTAAGGCTACCCTGCACATAGCACTGCACTATCTGACTTGAATACATTAAGTGCCTCTATAATCTGCTTCTTTATCATTTATCTTTATCATTTGTATCTCTGTACAGCACTAAAAGTGCCTAGTTTCCATGATCAGACTTCAAGAGACTATGCTGATTTCCTTCTCACTGCAGTCTGTATTTCCTATGCCAAGTACTGGCAAACAGTGTACCATCAAGTCTTCCAAATATTTCTTTATAATGAATTTGCATTTTTGAGAATGGAAGTGATTACAGGAGATTTGACTAATTAGTAGCTTAGTTGGTACAGCATATGAATGATAATTAGGGGCCTGGGTTCAGTTCCTAGGAAGGTCATATGTATTCACAATCACAATTAGGGTGCCTTATTTATTTCTCTTTACATCAAAATCACAGGGTGCATTATTTCTTCCTCACTGCATGTGTATTCATAATCACAGTTAGGACACCATATAACTTTATCACGTATGCATATTCATAATCACAGTTAGGGTGCCTTTTATAAAATATGCATTTTCATAATCACAGTTAGGGCTCCATTTTTCTTTCTCACTACAGTACACAGTAGTGCTATGTAGAATGCAGAATTCCACCAGTGGAATTAAGACAGAATGACCATTCTGCCAGTGGAATTTCTGCTGGAATTTCACTGGTTCTTCTACATAATTCCACCTACTGTGATCCACAGAACAGCATTTTTCCATGGAAAATCATTATGTGACTATTTTCTTCTGAATTCCACTATTCCATTTCTGGTGAAATTTGGCAGAATTTCTACAAATTTTGAAAATTCTGCAGAATTTCATTCTGCTGGAATTTAAAATTCATCACACCACTAGTGCATATATATTCCTAATCACAGTTAAGCGCCTTATTTCTTCCTTCCTCACAATATGCTAATTCATGTCCTGAGTTAGGGCACCTTGTACATTTCACACATGTGTATTCATAGTCTCAGTCTGGGCATTAGATTTATTTTCTCACATTACTACATTACTGTATGTGTATTCATAATCACAGTTAGGTCAGCTTATGTCTTTGTTATGCCATTTGTATTCATAGTCAAAGCTGGGGTACCTTATTTCTTGCTCACTATATGTGTATTCATAAACACAAAGGGAACCTTATGTTTTGCTATCCACATGTATGTTCATAATCATAAGGACAACTTGTTTCTTCCTGATTATGTATGTATTCATAATCACTGTTAGGGCAGCATACTGCTTGCTCACTACATGCTGTACATATTCATAATCATTGTTAGGGCACCTTATATCTTGCTTTAAACATGCATATTCATAACCTTATGATTTGTAATGTATATATTTTTATTGTCTTTGTATGTATATTTGTATTTGTGTTTTTGTCTAGGTGGGTCCTGAAAAGGGCTCTTTGACCAGTGTTATGACCGGATAACAAATTTAAAATAAAAAATAAAAGTACCCTATGGATTAATTCTATGACTGGTTCTGATAAATATATTTATTTGTGATACAGACTAGGGGATTCAGGAAAAGATATGCCTCTTTGCAGATGATACTATGGTCTCCAGAAGATTGGACACTCAGGGTCAATAAGGACCATAAAGAAAGATTTGGAAAATCTGGAGAGATGGTTGAGGTGTGACAGCTGAAATTTAATGGTAGGCAAGTGCAAGGTAATGTACACAGGAGCCAATAACCCAAGAACAGAGTACAGAATGAACATCATGGTAGTAAAGAGCACATTTAAGGAACGTGACCTAGAGACACTAATAAAGGAGAAGAAGTCATCAACACAATGTTGTAGGGCTGCGGGCATGACTGGATGATGTGATGAACAGGAAGATGGACCATTAGCAGATGAAGAGAAGTAATACATCCCTGTATAGATCCTTGGTTCACCCTCACTTAGAATATGGTGTGCAGTATTGGATTTTGCAAGATGAGAAGGAAATGGAGGGTTGGAGGCAGTGCACAATCAAATCAACAAATTGATACTGGGGCAACAGGGTAAGTCTTATGAGAAGTGCTTTGGAGGATCTAAAATGGACATACTGGAGGAGGGAGAGAGAGGAGAAGAGAAAGCAGGATCACATGATTGAGACATTCAGGTACCTCCAGGAACAATCAAGCTGAACATGGGTACCAGTGGTAACTTACTGAAACTGCTAGGCAGTTGGCTAAGAAAGATATGAAGAAGTACATATTTACAGAAAAAGTAGTGATGGACTGGAACAAACTATATGGGATGCGATAGATGTAATAACATAGTGCTTAAGGTACAGACTGGGAAGTGGGAGGTAGGGAGAACAGACAAGGGCATAGACTCAGGCTACAGTAGACTGAATGGGCCACTATGCCTTTAATTGGAACCATTGTTTATGTTTCTAAGCAGCTCTATGAAGATTTGGACTGTCACCCATGATCCCCATGTCCCTTTCCTTCAGCATCTGCTCCACCTTTACTCCCCAACCCATACTCTGTTTTTGGATTTCTTTTGCCAATATGAATGACCTTACACTTCTTGACATTAAATTCAAGATGCCATGTCTTTTGCTACTTGTTCAGTTTGTCAAGATCCATTATTTCTCCAATAACCCTTCTGCTGTATCCACCCTGCTTTTGATTTTGGTATTATCTATAAGAGAAAGATGTTACCCTGGTTTCCCTCCTCTATGTCACAGATAACTATATTGGAAAGGACTCTCCACAGGACCGATCCCTGTGACACCCACTAGTGACCTCTCTTTACCTTGAGTATACTCCATTTTCAATTACCCTCTCCAAGCTTCTAATCACCCTAGTTAATTTGTCTCCCATCCCAAGATCTTTCAGCTTTTCGTAAGTCTTTATGGGTACCGAATCAAATGTCATGCTAAAGTCCAGATATATTACATCTACTGCTGGCCCTTATTGATTATCTTTGTGACTCAATTAATTCTATCAAGTTTGTATGATCTACTTTATATGAATCTATGCAGCCTCTTGTCCTGGAGCTGGTTGGCCTCCAGCTATTAAGCTATATGCTAGTTTATAATGGTTTGTAGCAGTTTTCCAGGATGGAGCTTGTCTATGTGCTTAGAAGTGATGTCATAAAGGTAGCTGTGTATCTCATTCTCTCTGACCCCTTTTAAAGGAGTATCAACAAATTAGCAATGAAAAAAACATTGTAATTTTCAATTGTGTAAATTCAAGTGCACTCTATAAATTGTAGGCAACATCTCTTGCTCACAGAAAAGTTTGATGCTTTGAAAATAATAGTCTAGTTCTTATGCCACTGACTGATATGTGATACACCACTTTTGATATTCAAATAGAGGAGAATCTTCAAATAATTAATTAAGTGTTGCCTCATAAGATATTGAATACACATTACATAACCCTATCATATCCTGAAATGTTAGCAAACTGGGAGGTTAATATTATTCTTGCAGCAGGTAAAGCTCATTATAGTGGCTCTGGAGAGCCAGCAAATGAAAGCATGTTTGCAGAAGCACTTTGGTCATTATAGAGTGTCTTTAATAATGAATGAATTGCTTACTAGGAGAAATGTAAACAGTAAGGCAGTATTGCAAGCTGTACTAAGGACAAGAACTTCATGTTAGAAAGACTAGTGGTAAAGACACATGCATTTCTAGGCCTTTTCAAATGTTTGCTTGTTTTGATTTTGATGTACTAAATTGTGATGTTTCTAGACAATAGTTTTTCTCATTGACATACACCAGTGTGGGTTTATAAGTCTTTTGCCATGTCTTTTCTTAGGTATTACAAATTGTGACAGACACATAAGCCTTGCAATGAGCATGCACAGACATGGAACTGGTTCAAAAGCTGCATTTAAGATGAAGTAAATGAAGAAGGCAAATGGAATTGTTTCTGTAAATTAGTTTCATTGTGAATGTAAGCAAGAAATTGCATGAGATCTACTGATCATCCTAAATGAAAGTAACTGGCATTTGGATTTTGTAGCAGTGTTACTGTAGTGGCAACATTCTGAGAATGCCCAGTTTGATTGCTTGGAACAGCAATGGGAAAATATACCATATACTGCAGGACTGAAGGCTTATTGGAAGTTTACAGAAGCTTAGATAAAAAAAATTCAAATGACTTAACTTTCATATGCCACCTAGAAGCAAACTGTTTGCACTAAATCATCTTGTATACAAGCATAATATGTGATTGCATGCATTGTTTGTATTTTGACAGTGTCATGGCTGAACTGTTACAAGGCCTTTACTCACTGCCTTGAAGATGTGTGAAATAGATTTGATGAGCATAACTCACTGTATCACCCGGTTAGGGTTACCAACGGCTCATTAATGGTTTTAAGTTTTGATGACTATGCATCATACATTCTTGCTACTGTTTTGACTAGGACAAAATATATCAGTAGAGCAGACTGGCATTTTATGGGGAAGCAGCACTACAGAGAGTGCAATAATTGAAAGTCAGCTGTATTTCTAATTATGTAGTTGAACAGCAAGTGCAGATACTGAAATTTAAAACCTCGCCTCTTATCACATTGAAAATCCCACTTGGACTGAAACAGATTTGTAGCAGAGCATAGTTGTGCATGTGCATTAGTCAGCAGAAAATGCTGGTTTCACACTGTTGTTTCTATTTTTATCTGTCCCTGCAGGCTAGTTCTGAAAAGAGGATCATAACGGTATTGAAGAGCAGCATGGTCCCAAATCATGAATTAAAAAAAACCCAAGTAATGGGAATCAGAATGTATTTTGCCTGAAATGCACTATATCATATTCAATATAAAGTATAGGTTTCAAATTCTGAAATGAATGCTTCTCAGGAAATGGCATGTGTATTTAATGTTTGCAGGAAAACATAAAGGAACTCATGCCAGTCTGATTGCTTGCAGCTGCATTAAGAGTATGCTGAAGAATTTATTTACAATGTAATTCAGAGGTGTTTGGGCAGTATTTGCCTAGTGTAGTACTAGAGACCCCAGATAGTGCTCTTGGTGGACAGATAAGATCAGCAGAATGTGTCCTTGTCGACCTATATTACCTAGCCTACAGTATATATTCTATTTCCAAAATGGAGTGTATTGTTTTATTGGACATCCATTGTCTAACTAGTTAAAGATTGCTGGGTCAAAATAAAGGGACTGTAGCAATGACATCACCATGTGCCTTTTGCACAGATCAGCCTTTGTATACTAGTTATGTAGCATGTGCCTTGCTTTGTACTTATCATTATCCTCACTAATAACCACACTGTGCTGTGTTTTGTACTTTAGACTGTAATTTGTTATTTTTTATTTTATTGAAATTTAGGATTACAAATACCTTTGAGCAGGAACTGCTCGTTTACAAAGGTTCCACTCGCGAAGGAATGGGGGTATACATACATGCAAAGGTCAACATAATAATACATAGTTACACCATAAAAAAGAAGTACGAGACTGAGGCTTAGGAAATTCCAGTAATTCAAAATGTGCCAAATGTTAGGTAGCATGACATACCAGCCAAGGGCAATCTTAGAAATAAGCACTGTAGGTGAGAGGGAAGGGGTATGCAGGCAGGAAGGCCATTGTCGGAGGGCAGAGGGTGAGGGTAAGAGCTCTAAAAGGAGGAGGGAGAGATAACAGTCAGGAAATGCCCAGGTCGGAGGAAAGGAGAGAGGGCAAGGGGGTAGGCAGGCAGAAGGAGCAAGGTGGGAAAGGTAGCTGTCAAGACTGAAGTGGAGGGCAGTGAGCAGTGGGCCCCTGATTAGGCGAGGCAGTCACAATGACTTGTTGAAATGAGATGAAGTTGGAGTTGTCTCTTAAAAGGGCCAAGAGTAGCAGCAGTAAGAGTTTCTTTGTTGAGAGTATTGTACCACTGTGGTGCTCTCTGGGCAAAGGCCCTCTGGCCCATGGTAGTCCCGCATCTGGGGACAAGGAAGGTTAGTTGTTGTGAACTTCTAATTTGCTGGGTGCTGTGGTGGTCAATGAGGAGCTTTTCAATGCCCGGGGTATGACCCGAGGAGGACTTTTCTGGCTAAAAGGCAGGTTTGATACTGTATCCGGCTGATGAGAGGAAGCCATCCTGCCCAGGTGTATAGGTCACAAGTGTATGTAAGTCAGTCAGCCCCAGTTAACAGTCTGCATGCTTTGTTGAGTGAAACTATAATTCTCGCGGAGGGCAAAGGTGGAGGCAGAGCCATAAATTGCTAGCCTGTAATCGATGATGGAGGTGACAGAGCTGTTGATAGCCAACGGAGAGTGTCAGGAGTCATGCAGTGTTTGTGCATGTATAGCAGGCCTATCTACGGATGTTGGTGGCTTTGGCTACAGTATCTATGTGCCGATGGTGAGGAGGTGAGCTGTCAATGTGACACCTAGGTATTTAAAATCAGAGCAGCGTTCAATGAAGGTCCCTGTTTGGTTTAGGATGGTGAGGTCCAAGGTTTGTACTTACTCCTGGCATTGTAGAAGGTCATAATCTTTGTTTTGCTGTAGGTCATGACCAGTTTGTGTGACTTGAACCATTCTTCAACGCGCATGAATTCAAGCTATAATTGTATCTTGAGGAGCTCTGCGTTTTGGTGGTTGATGAACATGACTGCATCGTCGGCGTGAGCAGTAATTTCTGGTGGCAGACACTGGGAAGGTCGTTGAGAAAGAGGCTGAAGAGTAGTGGCCGAGATGGACCACTGTGGGACCCCTGAAGAGGACTGGCTTTTCTTCTGAGGTGACACTGGCAATCCTAACCCGCTATACCCTCTCCCAAGGTAGCTTGAAAACCAGAGCAGTGCTTCATTGGAGAGCCCAATGTTTGATAATTGCTTGAGTAGGAGTGGGTGGTTCACAGTATCAAAGGCTTTTGTAAGGTCGATGAATACTGCCCTACACAGTTTCCTTGATCGAGTGTGGTATGGATGAAGCCCGTGAATTCTAATAGTGCAGTGGTGTTACTGTGCCCTTTTCGGAAACCATGTTGCTCAGGACACTGGGTG
This sequence comes from Neoceratodus forsteri, assembly GCA_016271365.2. Classification (NCBI taxonomy): domain Eukaryota; kingdom Metazoa; phylum Chordata; order Ceratodontiformes; family Ceratodontidae; genus Neoceratodus; species Neoceratodus forsteri. The sequence continues at coordinate 798,196,163 of CM028131.1, forward strand.
TCATATTTTTCCAGGTACTTGACTAGTTGGTCTGAGACAATGTGCTCCAGGGCCTTAGACAATGGAGGGAGGATGGAGATAGGTCTGTAGTTGGAGTGCAGTGATTTTCTCCACTTTTGTGTACCAGTGTGATGGTCACCAGTTTCCAGTGAGATGGGAACGGGACATCCTTAGTGATAGGTTGAGGACCTTGTCAGGGGATCAAAGACTTCTTCAAGGACAAGTGCTAACAACTTCAGGTCAAGGAGTCACCACTGTAGCCTCGCGTTGTGAATGGCCTTCGAATATAGGTTCTGGCTTCATGCACTGGGATCTCCTTGAAGTAGAATTGTGGGGCAGGGTGTAGGAGAGGAGAAGTTGCAGGAGGTTACTACCAGAAGGGCATCAAAGAAATTAGAAGGGAGAACACTATCCAAGTTGGAGAATGCATTGTTAAAGGTGTTGGTGATTGTGTACAGGTCAGATGATGGTGTTCCATTTATGTTGAGCATGGTGGGTGGTGACTTAGGATCCTTGCCTGTAAGGTCTTTCAAGTTACTCAAAATTTGTTTCCATCACCCAGGAGTTGGAGAGAGCTTCCTTGAAGTATTTGCTTTTGGCACTCTAACTGCCCACGTGCACTGATTTCTGGCAGCTTTATATTTATGAATATCTCCAGGTTTGGATGTTGCATGGCACAGTGGCAGAGAGGATTCCTATGTTTGAGTAAAGTGATTAGATCGGGGTTGTCCAAGGATTAGCTCTGCCCTGACCTTCTGCTTTTGAGAGGTGCAAAGATATTACAGGCACAGTGAAGTGGCTGATGAAAAGGTCTAAGGCTTGGTTTATATCAATGGCAGAGCTGACTGGTGTCCAGTCCAGGTGGCTTAGGTGAGTCTTTAGTAGCTCAAGGTACTTTGCTTTAACACCTGGTGTGGATTATTTTAGGAGGGAGCTTAATGAATTTGTTTGTCCAGGTACATGTGACCGGTGAGTGGTCACTGATCCCATCAGGGAGCACTGAGACTTTTGAGATTCATTCAGGGTGATTAGTAAGGATCCAGTCCAGAAGTGTGTGTGACCCTGTCCTATAGTTGCATCTGGTGGGGTGGTAACAAGCTGGGTGAAGTTCGTGACGTGACAGCATCCTTTAGTTTCTGGCCTCCAGCGATAGCCAATTTATATTGAAGTCGCCTAGTACTATGAGTTCAGAGTTATGGTGTAATCCTGTAGGCTTTCCAATATGCTCATAAATCCATTGGGATGATCTTTGAGGTAGGTACACAGAGGCAATGGTGAGCTCCTTGTTGTCCTTGAGTAGAACTTTAATAACGAGAACCTGCGAGGGTGGTTTAGGGTTTGAGAATGGGAAGACTTGACCCAGATAGGAATTCCACAGGTAGATGGCATAGCCCCACCTCATTTGGAAACCCTGTCCTGCCTGAATATAGATTATCCAGGGATGGTGACTGCAGCGTCTAGTATCTTGGGGTTAAGCTATGTTTTGACAACAGAGAGTACATCAGGGCTATGTTGCTGGACCCAGGTTTGAAGATGCCAAGTTTGTTAAGGAGGCTGCAGACATTGATTGAGGCTAATGTGAGGACCCCTCCCACCTTTTTGTGGCATGGGGTGCTAGGCGGTAGGCCTCGGGTTAGAAATGAACATTTCCAGATATCAGAAGTAGCACAAGTAGTATTCTAAGAAAGTATGCTTTAATCATTTTGCAGACTAGTTTTGTTGTTGGGCATCTAGTCCTCTTGGCCTTGCTGGTCTCGTTTGCCCCATGATATTGCAGAGCACAATATATAAAGCCATGTTCTCAGAGGTGCCACGTGATTGATGAAAAGTAATCAAATCCACAGGAAATGGTGAACTACCTGCAACCAGAAAACTGATATTGTAGCTCAAAGACCCAGAATGTGATAAATTCCTGAAGGGGTTAAATTCCTGAAGGTGATGAACATTGGCCTGGAGCATATCTGGATATAAAAATCCTTTGTTAGTATCTTCCCTTTGTTCTCCAAAACAGTTGTGAATAGACCTCAAAGACAAGTACACATCCTTTAAGAACAAATCAGATGGAAATGTGGATTCAGTGCAGCACTCCACAACTCAGTGTTGTATAACAGATTTACTGACCTTGCTTTTGGCTTTGATGGCTTCCAAAAAGCTGATTTATGATGAGAATGCCAATACCTGGTGGTGATGTTTTGCAGTTTCTTAGTCCAGGCATTGTTCATAGATGTTATGTCCAAGAATGGTCCACTTCCTCCAAGCAGAAACACATGAAAATCCACAAAAATGAAATTACTGACAGAGACAAACACACACAGCCAGCCACACAGGCTCTGGTCTAGCATATCAGTGTCAATGGCTCAGTAGGTAGCATGCTTTCCCAGGATGGACAACAGAAGGTTTTAGGTTGTGATTGTTATTGTATTTTAGTTACTGAAACCGACACATGGAAGCCAAATGTGTGGAAGGCAAACTAATTTACTTTATACTGGCCCAAGAGCAAATCTTAATCCCAGTGTAAAAATCTCACATAAATCCCACAATGCTGTGAATTGCACGAGGCAAGCGGATAAGGAAAGGGAACACTGTTTAACCAGGAGTAGCACACTAAGCCAAAGCTTGTTTTTAGATGTGACCTGGGAGTACAAGGAAGTTAAGAGACTTGCTCAGGAACACACAGTATGCACCTAGGTGGCTGTGGGATTCAAACTCAGGTCTCAGATCAGCAGCTCAGAGTCTTAACCCACTGCACTATACTGCCTCCTATTGATAACAAGAAAATATGCACTATACCATTCAATAGGTTTTATTTTAAGCAAAACAGACATGAGAAGAAACAAATGGGAAGGAACAGCATATAAGCAATTAGGACGTAATTAAGCAAAAGTGTCTTTCAAATATATTTGTACCAGTGCACTCTCACTAGAAGAACATCACATTACTAACAGTCTTTGCATTCCTGTGGGAGGGTGGCTGGAAAGGTATGTTCTTTGAACAGTTCTTTGTTAGCTCATACCCTCAGTACAACAGTGCCAATACAAAGCTTGCATTTAACCAGTCCTAACGATGACAGTTTATACAGTTCTTAGAAAAACATGCCCACACTAGCCACTTGATGAACAGAAGTGCCCCAGGTAAAATATCACTCCCAAACTTTTATTCTCTTGCCAAAGATGATACATTAAATAGGGAGTTTTGTTTGGTAAGGCATTGCAGTCTTTTACAAATAATCAGTGGTGCAAGTGGTAGACAAGAAATACAGGAACTCAGAACACTAGCAAATAGGAAAAGCAGAATGATGAGCCTTGCTGAGGATTACTGTCATCAAAGCATATCTATCTGTATAGATACTGCTAGAATCAGTTAGAGATATTGAAGTAATTTGAGTCAGATTTTGTGATAGAAACCTCTGATTTCAGATCACAGCTCAGAAAAAAGTCATTATGTGGCTGAATTAAAAATTTTAGTTCCAATATCAGTGGAAAGAAGTACAGGAACTCAGTTCCTGTTGCAGAAGAGGTACAGGAACTCAGTTCCTGTGCGTTCCTATTCACTTTCATCACTGCAAACAATTGTATTTATCTGGTCCATGGGTGGGGCTGTTTTCTGGTATTCTCTTCATTCTCTTCTCTGCATCAGAAGACATATGAGGACAGATTAGCAGACTCAATATGTATACCCTTGAGCAAAGGAGGAGAGAGGTGATATGATCGAGACATTTAAACACCTTAAGGGCATAAACAAGGTGAAAGAGTCTAACATGTTTAAATATAAGAAAAATAGCAGGACAAGAGGACACAGCATGAGATTAGAGGAGGCCGATTAAGGGGAATGTGAAATTCTTTTCACAGAAAGGGTGGTAGATGCATGGAATGGCTCACCACAAGAAGTGGTGGCTATGAATACAGTGCAGGGCTTCAAACAGGCATGGATAGGCATAAGGGAGCAATACAAATGACTATGAATAGATAGGTCACTGACAGAGCAAAGGCGATGGCACATTTATAAGGTAGAAAAAGAAATGGGCAGACTGGATGGGCCTTGCGGTCCTTATCTGCCGTCAACTTCTATGTTTCTATGTTTCTCTTCCTCACAGGTCCAATCTGGTGTAGATGTTTGAAGCTGGTGGGAGTCTTGTTACTAAACAACACTTTTACATTGTGATTTTGAGGCATGGTAGATGGCACAGAATTCTACATGTTGTTGTCTTTCTCCTGAAGTCCTGTATCTTTGAATCTTTGTAGACAGACCTTTAGCTCACAGATGACATGATGATGATGGTATCAGAATTAGAAAATGCCATCTGGACAGTATAGGATGTTACAATTACCATAGTTGATGGCATTAGATGTTGGGTAATGCCACATTTCTTGATGGCACTAGATATAAAGAAATACATTGTCGATGCCACTATAGTTGAACATATCTCTTGATGGCAATAGATGTCGGCAACACCATCTTGATGATATTGTTGTTCAGACATACCATAGTTACTTGCATTATTGGATATTAGACAATACCATAATCTCTCTCTCTTGAAATGGTTAATTTTACGTAGTACTATGATCCCCCACCAAATCAGCAGATTACCTTTGTACCTCAATGGTGCTTGGGTCCTGCCTTCACCCTCTAATCCCTTGGACTGCTGTAGGATGGGCCAGCAGGGTAGTCATGTAGATAGCCAGGAACCCTTGTGAGATGTGGACCAGGGCTCCAAAGCATCAATCCATGGTCAGTACTGCTCATCACCCTTTTTCTCAGGTCTCTCCAGAGTTCCTGAGGTTGAGGCAGAGGGCAGAAGAAGAGAAGCAGCATGCATTTCTGGTTCCTGTGCTCAGGATTGGTAATGTGCCAGGGAATGGAGCAGTATGGAGCCCGCAGCAGGTAACACTGGCCAAGCATGCACAGAAGCATGCTAAATTGAGCTGGAGCACCATGAGAAAATGTAGGCAGTGTGCCTGCTTCAAGGAAGATCCTGACTTCAAGGCAAGAAGCAGAACTGAAATCAACAGTAAGTGTGCCATTAGGTGCTGTGTTAACAGTTTCTTGACCCAGGGCAGGCAGTGGGCTAGGAAGAAAAAGAAGCATATGGCATGTGCACAACAGTGGGAAGTGTGCATGGACAGTCATCTCCCAAATTGCTGCACAACAGCCAAAATGGGCTAAGATCCCAGAGAGCAGAAACATATACCTGACCCCAAGACTGCCATCATGGCTAGGACATGCCAGAATCAACATGGTGGGACAATGAATAAAATGGCAGCAAGCTACCAAAGTAAAATATCTGAAGTAAAGAAAGATAGTGGCCTTCATGACTGAAGAGGCTGCAGAACACCATGGGAAGGGTGACAGGTCAGATCCAGTTTGCCCATGAATTTTAGCCAATAGCAAAGCAGCATGAGCCAGAGACAGTTTGCCTGTGAACAAGCCTGGACAAACAGCATTGAGTTCGGTTTTCATAAAAGTAGTTGTTTTCAAAAGTTTGTAAATTTATTCAGACCTCAGGAAAAGTGACTGTGTGTCAAGATGTATGTCAGAGAGCCACAGTCTATCCAGGATTTTCCTGCCTGGCAGATTACTATAGGTTAGGATCCCAAAGTAAAGTATGAGTGAGAAAAAGTTAAAAAAAACAACTTTCATTTAAAAGGCCAGTTGGAGCTGGGTTTTCCTGACCCATCCACAGACTTTCCCCTCTGAGAGATCTGCTCCTACAGCATTTCCAGTCCAGGAAACCAGCTACATTCATCTAGTCCCAAACCTCAGGTAGACAAGCCAAGAAAGAAGTGAAGTTATGAAAAGCCACCAGCTAGTCTTGGGAAGCTAGCGTGCCAGCCAGGAGCACATCCTGTCCATCTGTTCAGCAACTTGTACCAGAGATAGAGTTTGAGGCATAAGAACAATGACTAAAACCCACAGTTCAGCCCTGCAACTGGGGACAGAGTTACTGTGTCAGGAGTTAAGAAAAAAGTCATAGCTAGGACTGTGCCAGTGTGAGAAGCCCAGGTAGAAGACCGTTGAGGCCAGCTTTTGGTTTACAAATACGGGTCCCTTTTTCAATTGCTGTACCAGTGTAAAGTTTGTGTTCAGGAACATTGTGTTTAAAAGTATTTTACCTGTTACCATTTCAAGCAGGCCACTGAGTCTCACCCTGCTAGCAACATCAGCTTCCCCAATGTTGTACCGTGGCAGCTATTTGAGCAATGTTTCACCCATTGCCTTTGAGGGAATTAAGGCGGCTGCACCTGCCTTGAGGTTTAAGGACTGCTGGAGGATGGGTTGAGTTGTGGGCAAAAGTACTAAACTGTTCATTTCCTCTTATTGCATACAGCATAGAGATACTACTACCCCATTGATTCTATTTTACTTTTGCTGTCCCTTGTTCTTTCCATACCCCATTTTAAACACATTTTGTTTTTTTAAATTCGTTTATGGTTTGTGAATTTTCATTGCATGCTGTATCACTTGCGCTGGTGAAGGGACTCTGTGGGCACTTTCTGCATTGTTTCCTGGGGTGATAGCCTTGCGTTTCAGTAGCCAGGTACCCCTTAATATGACCACACAGAGAACTGCACCATGTTAGGCAAGTGTAACACATCTTTATGGAGCCAGGCTGGTCTCCTTATAGAGATGAATTCTGAGGCCCTGGTATGGTGACCACATTACATTGGAGGCACTACTGGGATTTCTGCACCACAAGATTGTCCCCAAACTGTTGTTCTGTGAGAAAAAATGCTGGAACCCCTCCCCAAGAATTTTCAAAAGTTGTTACAACACTTCAGGAGTTAGAAGATTGGTGCAAAGGAAGTGCCTGGACCTGTAAAAGGCAATCCTGATCACAGGGATCCCCAAAGATAGTGAAAGGGCCAGTATTTTGAAGCAGTTGTACACATTGCAATTTTTGGGAAAATTAAAGGTATATGTTAGAAATACAACCATGCCCATCAGAGCATGATTGCTTTCTCTGGTAGTGATTAAGAAATTGATTTTGGCAAGCTTCCAGTCACAATCAAACCTGAATGTTCAGTGAGCTATCATCCTGTTTGGCAGCAGGAGTAGTATGCTCTCATTACCCCTCTCCCACCAGTGCAGCCAATTGATTGGGTGGAGACAATCAAAATATTTTTGGCCATTGAGGGCAAAACAGTGAAAGAGTTTCAAGCATTGGTATCCAGCGACACCCCAAATCCTTCATTCAAGGGTCCATGGTCCCTACAGAGTTCAAAGTGCAATTTCAGTTGTTTCTTAGAACACCAGGAAAGACTGGCAAGATGTGAGCAACCTGTTTCAGAAAGAAGTTTGATGCCCCAGGGCCTTCTGCCAGTCCAGGACTGGTAGTGCGTGTAATGCGAGTCATTTCTGTGCCCATCAAGACACCAGTTTTACCAAAGATTATGCACATTCTCAGGTACTGTCCCCACTCTGGAAGGGAGGATGACTACTACAGTTGGATGAGTCAAACAACTCAGATGCTTCAAGAGAGAGTTTCTGAAGATGAGAAACAAAAAGGGTAATAGATGGCCTATGGGAAATTCTTTAGATATTGTCAGGTCTTCATGTACACATCAGCCAAATTGTACCCTGTAAGAGTATCTAGCAATGAGAGTGGCACTGACATGCTGTACCAGTTGGGAGCCACCATACAGAATGAAGAAGAGTTATCCAACTACCAAACACATTTAGAAACTGCTCTGCAGGAATCACACCAGGCCAAGATGACTGAACCGGGTTAGAGCAGGTGCTGAAAGGAGCCATTTACTTACAAATGGCGATATTCTCCTTCGCTAAAGGACCTGAAAGCCTCACCTCCAACCTCAAACAGCTTCTGGAAGAGTTGCAAGAGAAAAAGTTACAGGCTGAGTGGAGAGTCAGTGAAAAGATTTGCATTGAAATCTACCCGATCATTACGAAGCCACCAATGAAAAGCCTCAGATGGACGTCACTGGGATATAACAGAAAATAAAGCATCAGGAACAGAAACTGACAGCATTGACCACAGCACCAGAGCAGCATCCAAAAGTTGAGTCCCGATCTCCAGGTAGGGAAGTTCACCAAGATTTCCTGGTGCCCTCACTATGGGCCTCAAACCCATCTAGTACTAGAACAAATAGGATCTGGTATCAGTATGGACAAGATGCACACACAGGCCAAGACTGCCTTCAGCCAGCAAATCTGCAGCTTGTGAACCAGAAGTGGGAGAGTCAACCACAGCCGCAGCGAAACGACAGCGGAACCCAGTGAGGTAGCGACCTGATTCTCCAACAGTGCAATACTCTTTGAAATGGACTGATCCAGATGTCCCTTGAGGAAAAATGTTGCCATCAGGACTACTAGACCCCAGAACACGATTCTGGTCTTTCATGAAGGATAACCATGTAAAGTGATACTTGACAGTGTGTCACAAATTACTATTATCCACCATGTTTTCCACAATAGCCTCTTGAGACACCTGTCTCTCATTCCTAAGAAAGGACATTCCTGTGGGGCCTGAGTGACATTAGCTATGCTTATGATGGTTACTGCATAAGGCAGTTTGAGTTTCTTGGAGTAGGTAAGGGAATGCCACACAGAATTTATACCATAGTACTGATCTATCCTGAATCCAAGACCATGGATAACACCACAGTATTGCTTGGAACTAATGTTGACATGTTTGGAAAGGCTGGCACAAATGTGCCTAAAGAGAAGAGGAGCACAGTGTTTACAAAGTCTGCCACTGCAAGCAATAGTGAAGAGACTGAGCAGGAAATGATGCCTGAAAGACTGTAGTGACAGAAGAGACCACTGCAGTGATTTGCCAAGTCAACAACACGGTTGTGGTCTTGCTGTCGGTACACTGTGTATGTTGTTGACACAGCTGAGTTCAAGCGCCAGCCAGCCATACTGTCACTTATCATTGATGCACAGGCTGACAATGGTCTACTAGAAGGAATGATGGTCTATAGAGGAGTTAAGCCACCATGTGCTATCCCTGGGCAAGATTAATGACTGCAAGGATGAAGATCAAGATAGAGAAACCCACCATCTTGTGAAACAGCCAAGTGAGGGCAAATATATCCCATGCTCATAGTGTGACTGAATGGACCCTGATGTAACCAATGCCACTAAGATCAACCTGAGTCTATTTAACTTTGGAGACTTGCCCACAGCTGATCACTACAGGTGGAGCCTGAGTAACAATCTAGCCAAGCATCTAATCAAATGAATGGGACATGGAACATGTTCAGGAGAAGAACACCAACTCCTCCTTCAAGAGGAATCTGTTTTGTTCAGGAGAGATCCCAGAGACTGGCTCCTGCAGACATAAAATATATCAGGTACCACCTTCAAAAGCTAGTAGCTGGAGAGATTTTCAAAGAACCTAGAAGCCCTTATGCCTCTCCCATAATGGTGGCCAGGAAGAAGAATGGAGCCATTCAGATGTGTTTAGATTACCACAGTGTTAATAAGAGGATTGTGCCTGACCTGTACACAGTGACTTGAGTTGAGATACCTTGACTAGCCTACAAGGGACCAACCTCAAAAAAATGCCCCACAGCTGGGTGCTATAGGATAGAATACCAGCCAGCTCAAAACATCCAGCACCACCTGCCCTAATTGAAGACCACACACAGCCATTTGTGTGATAAAAACTGTTTATTTCGGCAAATAATTGTAAAGTGTTGACCTCAGCTGTGCACAAGCACAAACTGGGAGACTGCAGGGCCCCAAATTCTTCTACTGGTTTCACGAGCATCTTCAGGAAGTAGCCAACAAGGGAGCAGATGGTTTTAGTACTGGGCCTGCACAGTGGTTATTATCAGATCCACATGGCAGGGGTCAATAAAGAGAAGACAGCCTTTATCTGCCCTCTGGAATTCCACCAGGTTGGGAGAATGACCCAGGATTATTTGGGGCCCCAGCTACATTTCAGAGACCAAGGGAGAAAGCAGTAGGAGCCAGAAGGAGCCACGCACCTGCTGGCAGTGCTAGTACCGTCATGATTTAATAGTGTTTGGAAGAACACAAAACAAGATTAATGATGATGTCAGACAGATTGGAGGAGATTGGCCTAAAAGCATTCATTTACAAGTGCCAGTTTTGCCAGCCACTGGTCAAGTACATGGGCCACATTGTTTCCACCAATGCAGTAATGAGAGAAAAATCAAAGTAGAAGCCTCACCACGTGTCCGAGGCCACATAATCTTAAGACCCTGTAGTCATTGCTTGGATTCTGCAGATACTACAGGTGGTCTATGAAAGATTACTCAATTGTTGTCCATCTTCTGAATGACCTCATCCAGGGCTAAACACTTACCAACAACAAGAAAGCATGTCCCAGAAAGTGCAATCCCCTGCAGAGTATTGGAAAGTGAACAAGCCATTTGGTGCCAGATGGAGCAGCATGAAGCAGTCTTCAGAGAATCATCAAACACTAAAGTGAAGTGCTAGTGCTGCTAGCTTTGCAGATACCACAAATCCTTACATAGTACACAGAGAACCAGTCCTCTACCAGGAGCACCGGAGGGACTTCGTCCATTGGCATTCACCAGTCATAGTTTAAACCTATCTGAGAAACTGTATCCTATGCAAAACTCAAATTCTTGGCCCTCAAGTGGGCAGTTAGTGAAAAGGTCCATGATTACTTGTGTGGGGCCCAGTTTAGAATAAGAATAGATGTCAACCCACTCACCTATGTGAATACCACATTAAAACTAGACCCAGCTGGATATAAGTGGGTCTCAGATTTATTGACACACAACTATAGTTTAGAGTACTACAGTGGCTGAACTAATATTGACTAGGATGAGTTATCCCAGCATCCCACCATGATCTGTTACCCTCAAGTACACTAATTCCTAGTACATCATTAAAAGCAATGTGATTGAAGTACGACATGAGTGATTGTGCCACTGATGCAAACCCTCACAGACCAGTTGATGTGTTGGGGGCCTCTTCAGATGCTATTCCAGCAGCCTACCTTAATTTCACCAGCTTGGACATGTCATCTTTGCCCCAGCCAAACCAGACTGAACCCAAGCAAGCTTAGAGGATGACTGTTTTATATGGAGTAATACTGTATGTGTCCTGGAAAAGGCCATGATGCAAATCAAGCAGCAACTTATTCATATGCCCCACCATTACTAAAAGACTGGAACAGATTGTGTCTAAAAGATGGACTGTTAGTATGAACCAATCAGTACAGTGACATCCTGAGTTCCCTAGACAACAATTGATGTTACCATGGTAGTACCAAAAGCTGTTATCAAATCTCTACATGACAACATTGGTCACCTGGGGTTTGACCGTATTTTGGACTTAATGAAAACACATTTCTATTGGCCCAAAATGGCAAAGTTGCAAAACCTGTCTCAGATGTATCAAAAGAAAGAAAGAAAGACTTTATTGTAAAGAGCTGCACCTTTGGCAAATATCAAAACCAGTGGGCTGCTGGAGTTACAGTAGTATGCATGGACTTTCTTTCTCCGGGCCCAGTAGAAAGAACATTGGCACATAGATACATAGATACATAGACACTGTTGGCAGATAAGGGTCTTTGGTCCACCCAGTCTGCCCATTTGAGCTTGTAAGTTCAGTTTATGTTTTCCTAGAAGTCTGTTGCCCACCCTCTGACCTCAGAATTCCGTTATGTCTATCCATGCATTATTAAATCCATTGATTGTTTGAGCCCCAACACTTCTCTGGCAGGGTGCTCCACTTGTCCACCACCCGCTCTGTGAAGAAATTCTTCCTCACGCTTCTCTGAATCGCCTCCTCCAACTTCATCCCATGCCCTCTAGTCCTGCAACATCTTTTTGTTAAAAATAGTGTATTCCTGCACGCTGTTCCTCCCTGTAAGATACTTATATGTCTCTATCATATCCCTCTCCCTCCTTTCCTCCAGGGAGTACATGTTCAGTTCCTTCAACCTGTCTTCATAGGACTTGTGATGCAATCCATGCACCATCTTTGTTGCCCTCCACAGAACCTTCTCTACCCTGTCTATATCCTTACGTGTAAGGTCTCCAGAACTGTACACTGTACTCCAGGTGGGGCTCACTAGTGTCTTGTATGGTGGAATTGGACCTCCTTTCCTACTGGTAATGCCTCTGCCTATGCATCCCAGCATCCTATTTGCTTTACCTGCTGCCTTGTCACACTGTTTCCCTACCTTGAGGTCATCAGAGATGATAACCCCAAGATCCCTTTCCTGCTTGGTGCATGCTATATCCTCACCCACCAACTGATATATTGTGCCAAGGTTTTTGTGCCCTATATGCATTATCTTGCACTTCTTTGCACTGAATTTCAACTGCCAAACCTGACCATTCTTCAAGTTTCTGCAGGTCCTTCTCATTCTGTCTACACCTCTGGTGTGTCTACTCTGTTACAGAGCTTTGTGTCATCAGCGAACAGTGAAATTCTGCCTTCTAGGTCCTGCGTAATGTCACTGATGAAGATGTTTATTTTATTTTATTTTTTTTATTTAAACAGCAGTTTGGAAAACCTATGTTGAATAGGACCGGTCCCAGCACTGATCCCTGTGGTACCCCACTGGTTACTCTTCCCTCTGTTAAGTGACAGCCATTTACCACCACCCTCTGTGTCCTTCTGCCCAGTCAGTTACCTACCCACCACACTACTGTCCTGCCCACACCCATATTCCCCAGTTTGTGTAATAGTCTTCTATGTGGCACAGTGTCAAAGGCCTTGCTGAAGTCCAGATAGGCCATGTCCACTGCTCTCCCCTGATCCACCTCTCTTGTCACCCAGTCAAAATATTCAACGAGGTTGGTTCGACATGACCTCCCTGGTGAAACTATGCTGCCTTGGGTCCTGTAGTCCATTGACAACCAGATGTTCCACCAATCTCTCCTTCAGTAGTACTTCCATGATCTTCTCCACTACTGAGGTGAGGCTGACTGGTCTGTAGTTCCTCTTCCTCTTTGTTCCCACTTTTGTATAAGGGGACTACATCTGCTGTCCTCCAGTCTTTGGGTACCTCCCTGTTTCCAGTGATTGTCTAAACAGGATTACCAGAGGTTCAGCCACCACCTCTCTTAGTTCTTTAGGACCCTGGGTGCACCCATCTGGGCCCATTGCTTTATCAACTCTTATTACTTCCAGTTCCTTCATGACCTTTTCGTGTAAGGGACTTGTGTCCCTTTCTGCACCATTCTCACCTTTGTACTCCCTTCCAGACCCATTACCCTCCTCTTCCTCAGTAAAGACTGAGTAGAAATACCTGTTCAATATGTCAGCTTTACTGTTGTCATCCTCCAGCGTGGCCCCATCCTCCCTTCAGTCTCACTATTCCTCCTTTGCCTTTCTTTTTCACTTATGTACCTGTAAAGGTTTTGTCCCATCCAGCCACTGATTTTGCAATGTGCTCATCTGTCTAAGCTTTGGCTTCGCTTACTAACCTCCCTGCCTCCCTTTGCTTCTCCTGGTACTTCTCCCTATCCCTTCTGCCTGTGTCTTTGTATTGCCTGAATGCAATCATTTTGGCTTTCACTTTCTTTACTACCTCTTTGGAAAACCATAATGGTCTCCTTCCTTTTCCTCTTGCTAATCTGCTTAATGCATAATTCTGTTGCTCTTGTAATCCCCATTTTAAATACTGCCCACTGTTCCTCAACCCCTGATTCCTGCCCATTCCCCATAATGCCTCTTTCAAGTATCTCCCCATTTTCCCAAAGTCTGCCCCCTAAAATCCAGGATCGTGTTTTGTGTGGTTTTGTTCTGCTCCTTCCATGATTTCAAACCACAATGATTGGTGGTCACTGTTCCCAGGTGCTCCCCCACTGTTACCCCTATCACACTGTCCCTGTTTGTGAGACAAGGTCCACTATTGCCTTCTGCCGAGTTGGTTCTGTGACCAGTTGCTTGAGAAGGCACCCTGAAGAAACTCAGGATAAATCTGTTCCTAGTTGATGCTGCTGCTGGGATGCTTCAGTCCACGTCTGGAATATTGAGGTCTCCAACCAGTACTACCTCACCCTTGTCTGCCATCCTTTGGATGGCTAGCATCAACCCTATCTGTTTTCCTCCTGATCTGGTGGTCTATAGACCACACCTGTCTGAGATGGCTGGCCCCATTTTCCTTTCCAGCTTAACCCACAGTATCTCTCCCCCATTTGTTACTCCTGGATCTCTGTGGCCCTTATGTCATTTTCACATACAGTGCCACTCCTCCTCCTTTCTACCTGCCCTGTCTCTTCTGAATATGTTGTAGCCAGGTATGGCCATCTCCCAGTCATGGTTAATATTACCAGGTTTCTGTGATGGCCACAATGTCCCGGTCTGGCTGCACCATGACAGCCTCCAGATCTTCCATCTTGTGGCTAAGGCTCCTGGCATTGGCACACATGGCTTTCCATGATTTGACCTTCCTAGACTGTTTAGCTGTTCTACTCCAGCCCTTCCCTGGTTTTCCTTTATCACTGGTTCTCCTTTGTGTCTGCCCTTCTGCTGAATTTTGCCCCTTTCTGCCCAGCCACCTCTTGGGTGCTAATCTCCATCTTTGCATACTGTTTTGTGAGACATCCTCCTCCGGTTCACTGGTTCCACTGCTAGCTGTGGGGGTGAGCAAGTGGGAACCTCCTTGCTGGCCTGCCACCCTCTTGGCTAGTTTAAATGCTTGTCAATGTAGCATTTAAACTTAGCATTGAGTGCTTGGATTCCTCCAGGATGGATACAGGCCATCAGGCTTGAACAAACTTCCATCCCTCCAGGTTTGTCCCCAGTCACCTATGAATCCAAACCCTTTCTCACGGCACCAGTTCTTCAACCATGAGTTAAGGTTCCTGGTGCATGCACCTATGCTCTCCATGCCTCATGCAGGTAGTACTTCTGAGAAGGTGACAGAAGTAGCTGCTTGCTTGAGACCCCTCCTCAATTTCCTAAACTCCTCCTGAACTTCCTTGGATCCCCATTTGCCAGGTCATTAGTACCTGGGTGGATAATGACATCCAGCTCACCTCCCGTCTTGCCTTCCCAGCGATCCCCAGGATCTTCCTTTCATCCCTTCATGCCATGGCAACTGGTAGGCACCTCACCTCCCTGTCCTCCCCTCCTGTGTTCCTAGCTGGGTCCCTCTTATGATTGAGGCCCCACCAGGATTCGCTTCCTCCTCCTCCTCTGGGGTCCACTGCTCTCCCGCTGAGGTCACCTCCTTGGCTAACCTCCACATCCTTTCCTTCCACTTCTCTGGTTGTCCCGTTTGCCAGTGTGGCATATGAGTTCTTGAATGGAATAGGATCTGGGATGCCTCTGCAGGACGCCCTAACCCTCCCTGAGCCCACTGTCATCCAAGTGCTTCTCATTCTTGACATCCTTTGAGGCAGTGGTATTGGACTGGGTGGTCTCTGGATAGGGGTGATGGTACTCCTGACCCAGTTTACTTCTGTTCTGAGTCTAGCTACCTCATCCCACAGTCCAGAGAGATGCATGCTGCAGACAGGGCAGCACCTCAGTGTCCAGAAGGTCTGCCTGAATATGGCTGCCCTGCAGCCACTGCATTGCACCACTCCCCACATTTTACTGCAATTATACTGCTATTCCACTACTTGTCTGTTACTGAAGCTCTCCTAGTTCCCTTTTATTAATTTACTGTCCTAAAATCCTGCCACTGATCCTCAGATATTTTTCTTTTTAAAAAATAAATAAATAAATAAATACATAAATAAATAAATAAATAAATTCTGGTGATAACGGAACATTACACTCAATTTGCTCAAGCATACACTACAAAAGATCTAAAAGGAACCACTGCTGTAAAGTATGGCAACGGTATGTAAATCACTCTGGCATCCCTCAAATGATCAATTCAGACCAAGGAAAGAATTCTGAAAGTAGACTTTTAAAACAAGTTCTTGCAACTTACAGTATCAGAAAGTTTAGAACCACACCTTACCACCCACAGGGGGACCCTCAGCCTGAACAACTTAACCGTACACTGCTTGACATGTGGGCACCTTGGAACCCGGTCAGAACCACAACTGGTGTCTGAAAGTAAGTTCCTGGTGCATCTCTACAACTGCTTTCCAGATGATGCCATCCAAAGGTCACATTTCTACCAAATGTTTGGCAGAGAAGCATGGCTACCAGTTGACCTGTGGTTTGAGTTTCAGCAGATGGTACATCCAAAGTGACCTGTTTAGAATACACCAGAAGATTGCATCAGCAGCTACAGATAGCTTACCAACTCACCTTTGAGGCAGCAGCAAAAACAAGCTTGAAACAAGAATAGAAACAACAAAAGAGTTTGTTACCAGGTGTTAAGGTTGAAGACCATGTGCCTTCGAGAAACTTGGGCCTTCAAGGAAAGCACAAGATCTAAGCCCACTGGGTGCCAGTCATACTTCATACTAGAAGAAATGCCTGCCTTGTCAGTTTGCAAAATTCACCAGGAACAAGGTAGTGACCTGGACAAAACTGTTCACAGAAGCCATCTCTTACCCACTGGAGAGTTTCTGCCTGTGCTTACGACTGAAACTATACACCTAGTGGCCCAGAGATCAAAAAACTTGGAGTCTAACAACTGCCAAAGGACTGAAGTTCTAAGTATTGATCCCTGTGTTCCAAATGCTTCTGTTCAAGAGCCAATGTACAATAGTTCTGATGGCAGTGATGATGATATTGTAGAATTTACTAGTGTGTCCCATTTCAGCAAATGGATTGCAGAAATTCAAACCATCCACAAGTTCAACCCCATTGAGGACTTTGCAAACCATGAACTGTCAGAATCTGAACCTAGAGGCTACACCATTTGCTTAGTGGATCTTTCAACTCTGGTGAGGTTAATTTAATACTATAGTTTAACCCATTTCTGTATGTGCCTTTGGTGGTGTCAGATATTGAGAATCTAAGTGTCATATTGGGGTTTTCTGTCTGTTTTGGTAGGTTCCTTTTTTTCCTCTGTTAAACAACTGAGTATATCTATTGGCTAGTACTTTACAGTACATTATATCTGTTTGTGCTGTCTCTGATTTTTATTCTTTCTCCAGTCTTTTTGAGCTGTTTAATTACTGTGGCAGCCTATCAGTGGTGTGGTACTGTGTTCTTTCTTGTAGTTCAAGGTGTTTTGGGGATAATTTCTACTGATTTAAGAGATTACATATTTTCTCAATTTTACAAAAGCTAAATCAGCTTGGTATGTTGTTACCTGTTTGCTGTTGCTAATTATACAATAGTGTCTGAAAATTCTGCAACCTTATTGGTCAAAACATGTCACATGACTATGGGTAAATCCTGTATAACCTCGGCTGAGGAATGGCATTTATAAAAACATATTTAAAATCGTTTCTACATTTATTTACATGGACCCATTGTATAATCACAATAAGGCACTCCAGGGTGTGAGTTGTTGGTGGTTACCCACTTCTTGTGTGGATAAGTCACTCGACTGCACCTTGTGACACACCACACACAGGGGTAAATCCTCAGTAACCCACATCCTGTTGTGCCTTATTGTTTAAGTAGCAGATGTTTTTGCATTGTGTTCTGGTTCTGTGGTAGAATCTGTATTAGTAGAAGGTAGAATAGTGTGATTGTTGTTACCTCTTGATGTTAAAGTGAGATAGAAATTATATATATTTGAATGTTATAGTTATTTTATAGTTATGTATAACTGGAGCTAGAAGAAGCTGGGTTTGGAGGAAGTGGAGGAATAGGTACAGGTATGGGAAGCAGGAAAGAGGTAAACTGAAATAGCTATGGGGCAGCAGTCTTTCTGGGTGTGATGTGGAGTAAAGAGGATGTCCTGTGTATTGAGCCTGGAGCTGCTAAGGGTTGAAATAAGGCCATTCAGATGGGAGCTGGAGAGGATGGTGTGGGAAGTCAGAGGAGCAGATTAGGAAAGGCAGAGGTATGATGCTCAGGGAGTGATGGCATCAGGAAGGGATGGGGAATTGGGAGGAGCACCCAGTATACAGGAGTATTTCTTCCTCAGAGGAATAGAAAGCCCAGGGTGAAGGAATGGCAAGTGGTAAGGGGAAGGGGTGAGAATGTGAGTGTAGCATCAGTGGTGGGAAATTCTAAAGGGGTGCCTTTATTGAATAGATTTACACCATTGTCTGGAAGGAGAGAGCGGGCAGCAGAAGGTGAGGTAGGAAGTCAGGTTGAGCAGGGGTTGAGAGTAGCAGTACATGGGAGGAAGGGAGCTAATCAGGGTGGACAGGAAGAAGAGGCAGGCAAACTGACTGGAAGAAGTGGGAAGGGAGAAAATGGAAGGAAGAGAGAAGAGAAACTGAAAGCAGATACAGATAGTAAAGGGAGGGCAGATTGGGAGATGGAAAAACAGTTTAAGGGGATAAGGGTATGTGGAGATAAGTTCAACAGGGTACAGAGGAGCAGTTAGGTGGGGAAACAACTAGAATTGAAGATAAGAAAAGAAGGATGGGAAGCATGGATGCAGAGGATGGAAGGTGGCAATCATAGTGGACTCCATAATTAGGGGTATTCACTGGGGAAGGAAAGGGACCCAAATGCAAGCAGGAGGGTGGTTTATATGCCAGGAATGACAGCTGGGAAGGTAGGTTCAAGAATAAGGGAAATAGTAAGGAGGATGGAGGAAACCTAATTTAGTTATACATTTGGGAACCAACAACCTAACTGGAGAGGAGGTGGACGTAGTGCAAAGTAGGTTCAGGGAGTTAGGGAAGAAGGAAGTTTGCTGGCTTTCTCAGAGGTGATACCTGTACCAAGGGCCAGCACAGCCAGGAAAAGAATAATAGAGATTTCAATGACTGGCTGAGGAAATCATGCAGAGAGGAGATGTTCATCTGCATTGGGACTGGGAGGAGACCTGGTCAAACAAAGCACTGTTTTCACCAGACAGGCTACACCTCAGTAGGGAGGGTTAGAGGTACTGGGACAAACTGAGGAATACATAACCACTACACTTAATTTAAACTACTGAGAGGGGGACAGGGCATGCAGGCCCACAGACTCTGAGAGGAGAAGATCAGTGACCCTCCCCACAGTGATGGAAGAGGTCTGGAGGGAGGAGGTGGAAGGACAAGAACACATTTAGCAAAGGGTGGAGGGGTGAGGAACAAATAACACTGGGATGTGGAGGGGTGCACACAAGGGGATAAATGTGACTAGAAGAATAGAGGAAGAAGGAAGACTGTAGCATACCATCCACGACATGTGCTAGGAGTCAGGTAATCCTGGAAGGACTGCAGAGGGGTTCCTGACTCAGGGCATCACTGAGTCAACAAGAGCAGAAGAAATTCTTGATCTGTGCTCACAAATGGGGAGCATGTACAGAAAATAATGGTCAAGGAGCCACTAGGTGGAAGTAACCATTGCACAGTATGGTTCCAGTTGGATATGGGCAGGAAAGCATCCTGACTAAGGCCCACATCCTGATTTCAGGGGACAGACTTCTGGAAAAGGGCAAAGTGCTAAGGAGTCATATGGTGGGCATCAGAGCAGATATGGGGTGGAACAAAGGTGGTCCATCATTAAGGAAGGAATACTAGTGCCACAGATGACTGCATTAGGCTCAGGAGGAAGAAAAATAAGGGCCAAAAGTGCCCAGCTGGTTCAGTTCTGGGGTTGCCAAGGCAGTAAGGGAAAAGAGGTTGGCCTATAGAAAATTCAGGAAGACCAAGAGAGAGGTGGATAGGGAAATTACCTAAGGTTGGCTAGTGAGGTATGTAAGAAAGGCAGGTGAGCAAAGGCACGGAAGAAGCTGCAGATAGCTGAAGGAATTAAGAAGGGAGAAGGCTTCTTCGCTGTGTAAGTGAGAAAAGGACAAGAAGGAAGGGATTGTTGGGCTTAAGAAAGAGGTGGACTGAGTAGAGGATAATGGGGAAAGCAGAGATACTAAATGAATACTTCTGTTCCATCTTCACCAGGAGAAGGACAGACCAGTGCCTTCAGGAGGGAAAAGAGGAGTGGGGGAAGGAAAATGGATGTAGAGATAGAGGAGGACAGAATGAGGGAGGGCTCTGACATTGAAGGTGGACAAATCACCAGGCCCAGACAGAGTACATTCAAGGGTAATAAAGGAACTGGCTGAGGGCTGGCAAGGCCACTGGCACACCTATTTAATAGTTCACTAGAGACAGGCATAGCACCACAGGACTGGAGAACAGCATATACAGTGCCACTCCACAAAATCAGTCCAAGGATGACCCAGGGAATTACAGACCAGTCAGTCTGACCTCCGCTAGGGCAAGGTCATGGAAACCATACTAAAGGAGAGGTTGGTGGAATATCTAGAGGAGCATTGTCTCCAGGATGTGAGGCACGGGTTCATGGCGGGGAGATCATGTCAAGTCTGATTGACTTCTTCGACTGTGTTACTAAGACAGTAGACAGGGGCCAAGCAGTAGACATCCTCTATCTTGATTTCAGCAAGGCCTTTGACTCTGTGCTCCACAAAGGGTTGATCAGAAAGTTGGTGGATTTTTGGTTAGGGAAAAGATAGACAGATGGGTGTAAACTGGCTGAAAGACTGAACCCAGAGGGTGGTTGTGGAGGGAGAGTTATCTGGCACCCAACAGGTAACCAGTGGGGTCCTGCAGGGCTCAGTGCTGGGGCCAGTGTTGTTCAATGTCTTCATCAATGACATTGAGATATCATTAAGGGCAAAATGTGCCTATTCATGGATGACACCAATCTCTGTGGGAGAGTGGACACTGCTGAAAAGATATAAGACCTACAGGAAGGTCTGGAAAAACTAGTGAGGTGGCCCAGGATATGGCAGCTTCTTCAGTGCCAAGAAATGCAAAGTTATTCATATTGGATCCAAGAATCTCCATGCAGTGTAAGAAAGCAGCAGCAAAGGCAAACAAGATGCTGGGATGCATATCTATGGGGATCAGAGAGTAGAGAGAGGTTATACTGCCATTGTACAGGACACTGGTAAGGCCACATGTAGAGTATGGCGTTCAGTACTTGCCAATAAAACAGGTCCATGCAGCACCCCCAGGACACACCTTAAAACCAGCTATAATAGCTCAGGTGCTTTTCCTGACCAGGAGCTAGTTCATGTAGTTCTAAATTCCCCTGGAGGAGAGCTTGAGGAGCAACAATTGACTGTATTTATTCATCTGTTGTAAAAAGACTTATCAGAGACTGTTTGCTATGGAGATTGCAAGTTCACCAGGAATTATTTTCAAAGTACTGGACTGCTGCTGCGTGAATTATAATGTCTTGAAAGGATCTACCTTCACCATTTGGGCGATATATTGTGTTTCTGTTTATTGTCTTTCTGTGTTGATGTGTGGGATTGTGTATGCTAGTATGTTTGGAGTGTGCTGAGTGTGTGGAGTGGTAGGGTAAGTGTAGGTTAGGGTATGCTTTTATATTAGCTTTTCAAGAGCAATTTTTCTTGTACTCACTGTGGCACCCCAGAATAACCTTTATGTCCCTCTGAGTTTCAGACTGCAATAGAAAACAATGTAATTAGCTGGCTTTCAGGGGTAGAAGGGGTCCATGGAGCTGACAGCCTGATCCCTTCCACTTCCGTATTCAGTTTCATGCTCCCATGCTCTCATGTTCTGTAATGCAATAGTCGTGAGAGTGTGGGCCATGCCTTGTTGTCTGAATGGGGCTTCTTTCTCAGTTACAGTTTTCAATATTCTAAATGCCCAATTTGTATAAATCAAGGCCACTGCTCAACTAAGATGGCCCTTAGGGTTCTGTCACCCTAAGAACACAAGAGGTTACACTCTTGTAACCATTCAAGACACTCTGAATATCCCTATAAACATATTGTGAATCTTCAAACTCATCAAACTATATGGTGACATAACATATTTATCAAAAGGCAAAAAACTTTTCACCTATAAAGAATAAAAAGGATGCCCTGTATGAACAGTGAAACTTATGGTTATAAAAGCATCTTACATGCAAGTAAATCCTCACTAATTGGCTGAATCATTGATGATGATTTTAATGTTACATTTAAGACATATTAGTAACATTCTGAGAACCTTAAATACAACATACCCTGTAGTAATATTTTGAACAGACTAACAAAATTACATGAATTATGAGTATATGTTCTTCACAAATCACTTACAATTACTTCCACACTGCATCCAAACATTGAATAACTCTGGCAGTCTGCTAAATATGGACAGTTAGGAAAAGCTCAGTTGTTAGACAAAATTTATAGAAATGCAGTCATTGTTATAAACTGCATTCAGACAAGGCACTATACTGTACAGTAGATGGAGGCCAGAAAAATATTTTCTGTTTGCTGTTGCCATAGAAACAAAAGTGTGTTGTAGTGATTAGGAGTTTGTGGGTAGATGTAAATGCTGAAACTGGAGACCACAGTTATTGGCTTACACATTGATATTGAGAAATGTGTATTCTGGTATGGATGAAAACTGAATCCACTCTGAACTGAAATAGTTCCAGAACTATTTATTTATTTATTTATTTATTTATGTCTGTCTGTCTGTCTGTCTTTAGTAACTGGGTAGGTGCACTGATCCAGAGGACTGTTTTCAGTCACAACCCGGCCACAAGGTGGCAAAACAACACAGATACAAATAGTACATACAAGATACAGTACAATGCACACCCAGCTTGTGGTAGGAGAAGTATACATTGATAACCAGGTTATACAGAACAGTATGTAAATTATCAAAAGACAAAGCAAACAAAACAAATGGTATAGGTTACATACAATAACAGCATACAAATATACAATAACAGTATCAGTTACAGTGGTTCAGGTTCCATACAGTTGTTGCAGCAATACGCTATGCAATTTCAGACAATTCAACACTTTCAATAGAAATATTTGGGTTAGAAATAGGAGATCAAGAGGGTAAGGGATTTGGCTATGGAGTGTTACGGGTAAGGGGAGTAGGAAAGACAATGCACAGGGTAAAATCAGACAAACTTTCAACACTTTCATAGTGTGTTTTAGGATCAGAGACAGAGAAGATGGGGAAGGGTAAAGGGTTATAGGATATTGGGGTGGTGGGTGGAGTAGGGAGACATAACGCCCACTGATTCAGAACTCACCCAAACTTAAAGCACCTACTAGAAAGGTACACACCTGAAGCTTTCATCATCCACCTCACCAGCAGCTGAGTGTTCCTGCTAGAATGGCAACCTGAACTTAAAGCCCCTGCTTAAATACTACAGAACTAAGAGCCCTTGCTGGAAGGGTCTACCAAATGAAAACCCCTGTTGGAACTGCATGCCAAGTAAGCGCTCCCCAGCTGAGAGTCCCTGTCAGAATGCTCTCTGACTGATAACCCCTACTAGCATGGCCATCAAACCGATTCCTGCTAGAATGCTCATGAACTGATAGTTTTGCTGTAGAATTTTCCGTACTACGAGCACTTTTGGAATGCTGACAAACTATCATCTATTTCGTCTGGCATCTCTTCTCTGAGATCCTGCCAGTCTGGGAGAGGGGTGCAGATGGACGGAAGGTCAGAGAAGGGAGATAGGGGAGCTAAACACGTGGCTCAAGGGCTGGTGCCAGGAAAAGGACACAGATTTGTAGGAACTGGCAACAGTTCTGGGAGCGAAAGTTCTTTAAATTTGATGGACTGCATCTGACTAAAGAGGAGTCAGTGCATTGGGGCAGAAGTTTGACATCTTTGCAGAATATTTAAACTAGCAAATGGGGAGAGGGTGCAGCACCCTCATCATCGAATGGAAGAACACCTCCCCCCTCAGCTAGTGGTCAAACAGCATCCAGCATGTTTGCCGCTCATTTGCATCACCAGGTAAGAAAAAGGTTTGTCTCCCATACGACTTATAGGGGTAATGCCAAACTTCACCCAACAACTAACACACCAAAATATGGCCAATGGAAAATCATGTACACAAATGCTCACAGCCTGGGAAATAAGATCCCAGACCTGCACTGCAGGCAATAATGTCAGAGGCTAAACTGGACATAGTAGTAATTAGTGAGACGTGGTTTACCAGTAACCACACTTGGGAGACTTCAGTACCTGGCTATGTATTGTTCAGAAGAGACCCATGTGCAAAAGGGGGGAGGGCCCTGTATGTTAATGAAAATATCAAAGCTACAGAAATTCAGAATACACATAAGGAGCCAGAAGAACTGTGGGTCACCCTGAAACAGGAAATGGGACAGCCATAAGAACTGGCGTTGTCTACAGGCCCACAGACCAGAGGGAGGACATAGACACATTACTGTTAGAAGATATACAAACATGACAGCTAAAGGGAGGTTCTGATAATGGGAGACTTCAACATGCCGGATACAGATTGTCAATACCAGCAGGAACATCTGCCAGAACTAGACTCATAGTGGATTCCCTGCAGGGAGGGCCTCAAACAACTGGTACAGCAACCCACAAGAGACAGGGCTATCCTAGATCTAGTACTGACTAACAAAGAAGGGATCACAGATCTCCAGGTAGAAAAGGTCACCTGGGGCCAGTGACCATCACATGGTATGGTTCAATTTGGCTACTACATCTAAATCATCCCATTCCAAGGCAAAATATGGGACTTCAGAGGAGCTGACTTTGATAAGATGGCCAACAGAGTTAAGCTAGCCCTGGCAAAAAGAAACACAGGTGAGGGGTACAGGCAAAGTGGGCAAGCATTAAGGATGCAATACTTGAAGCAACATCCCATTGTGTTAGACAGAAAAGGAAGTGAAAAAGAAGAAGGAAACCACTTTGGTTCTCAAATACAGTAGCAGAAAAGGTCAGAGCCAAAAGGCTGGCCTTCAGGAAATATAAGGGAACACAGCGGGATGAAGATAGAGAGGCATACCAAACTGCCCTAAGGGAAGCAGAGAAGGCAGTAAGGCAGGCAAAGTCCCAAACTGAGGAAACACTAGTACCTAACAGTAAAAGAAGGTGACAAGACTTTCTATAGATACATTAGAGAAAGGAGAAAGTCCAGAGGGTGTTGCTAAGCTTAATGGAGAAAAGGGAGCATGTGAGGAGGAGGACCCTGTAAAGGCATCTATCCTAAATAGATACTTTTGCTCAGTATTTACTGAAGAGAAGGTAGGGCAGGGCCCACAGCTCAGCATCATGGACACAGGGGGAGGGAGGAGCACTACTCCTTCACAAAAGAAGGGTCCTACAAGAGCTTGCTAAGCTCAGGTGGATAAGGCAATGGGACCTGACGGCATACATCCCAGGGTACTTAAGGAGCTAAAGGAGGAACTAGCAGAGCCATTAGCAGAATTGTTTAGTGAGTCTCTGAGCACAGGAGAGGTCCCAGAAGACTGGAGAAGGGCTCATATGTGATCCCGGCCCACAAGAGTGGTAGCAGGGAGGAGGCGGGGAACTACAGACCGTCAGTCTTACCTCAGTAGTGGGCAAGATTATGGAGGCACTTCTTAAGGAAAGGATAGTGCAATACCTGGAATCCATAGGGGCACAGGATCCAAGACAGCATGGGTTTACAAAAGGAAGGTCCTGTCAAACTATCTCATAGATTTCTTTGACTGGGTAACCAGGGTGGTGGACCAAGGGGGCAGTTGATGTCGCCACCTTGACTTCAGCAAAGCTTTTGACACTGTTCCACATAGAAGATTGATAAATAAGCTGGGTAGGCTCGTGGGTCAGAAGTTGGTCAACTGGGTGGCAAACTGGTTGACGGGCAGAAAACAGAGAGTGGTGGTAAATGGTATACAGTCAGAAGAGATGCAAGTCACAAGTGGGGTACCTAGGGATCAGTCCTAGGGCCAATCCTCTTCAACATCTTCATTAGTGACCTTGCAGATGGACTACAGGGTAAGGCTTGTCTGTTTGCAGATGACACCAAGATCTGCAACAGAGTAGATGATCCAGATGGGGTGGGCAGAATGAGAAGAGATCTGGATAAACTAGCAGAATGGTCAGAAGAGTGGCAACTGGGATTTAATGCAAAGAAGTGCAAAATCATGCACATAGGGAAGAGAAACCCTGAAGCCACCTATAGGCTGGAGGAGTTGCTAGCAGTCACAAAGGAAGAAAGAGACTTGGGCATCATCATCACTGATGTCCTAAAATCATCCAAGCAGACCTCTAAAGCAGTAGGTAAGGCTAGGGGTGTTAGGGTGTATTAGTAGGGGTATTACAAGTCGTAAGAGTGAGGTAATAATCCCTCTGTACAAGACACTGGTTAGGCCCCATCTGGAGTACTGCGTGCAGTATTGGAGGCCACACCTTCACAAGGACATTAACCAAATTGAGGCAGTCCAGAGAAGGGCAACCAAAATGGTGCAGGGACTGCATCAGAAGACATATGAGGACAGATTAACGGAGCTCAATATGTATACCCTTGAGCAAAGGAGGAGAGAGGTGATATGATCGAGGCATTCAAACACCTTAAGGGCATAAACAAGGTGAAAGAGTCTAACATGTTTAAATATAAGAAAAATAGCAGGACAAGAGGACACAGCATGAGATTAGAGGAGGCCGATTAAGGGGAATGTGAGGAAATTCTTTTCACAGAAAGTGGTGGATGCATGGAATGGCTTACCAAGAAGTGGTGGCTATGAATACAGTGCAGGGCTTCAAACAGGCATGGGATAGGCATAAGGGAGCAATACAAATGACTATGAATAGATAGGCCACTGACAGAGCAAAGGCCGATGGCACATTTATATGGTAGAAAAAGAAATGGGCAGACTGGATGGGCCTTGTGGTCCTTATCTGCCATCAACTTCTATGTTTCTATGCTCCATAACTAAGAGCCTCTGTCAGAATTGCCTACCAACTGAGAACCCCTGCTTGAATAGCCTGCAAAATTGAGAGCCCTGCCTGAATGCCCCCCCAGCTGAGAATTTCTACTGAATCGTACCCTGAAATGAATGTATGTTTTAGATGACCCACTAAATGAGTGCCTCTACAACTTCAGCAGGGGTCTCACTTTAGTGGCCATTTCAGTAGTGCAGTCAGTTGGTGGGGGATTCTCCTAATTCACCATTCTGGATTTGTGGGCAGTCTAGTTCTGTAAACATTCTGGTCCTGGATGTGTTCTGGTTCCTACTGAATGCTATTATCTTTATGTGACAAGGCAATTAATTGTTAGGTGTCCGTTGCTTAGGGCAATTAGCACTCTACAAACAGTGGAACATCAAAATAAAAAGGAATCATTTGCTTGAGTCCTGTCACCTGTAAAATTGGCAACACGTAGGGCCCCACTGAGTATGAGGATGCTGCATCTCATTTGGTTACCTTGGGTAGTCAAACTGTAAAAATATTGCAAAATGCCCATTTCAAGTTGACGGTTGTGGATTCAGGGATTAGAATGTAAAATGGTATACCAAGTAATTAATTTGAACATACAGTGCCATTCTATTGCTAAGGCATTGAAATGATTGCAATAAAGTCACATGGATGAAAGGTGCCTCTGCAAGGAGTTAGTGAACAGGAAACTAGGTAGCAGATGGTTTGCTTTAAATCTTGAAGTCATATGGCATTTCTTCTGCAAAATATCTACTCAGTGCAGTCAGTCAGTGGGAGTGTAAAAATATTTAAATCCAGAGGGCAAAGATACTCAGTAAAGATAATAAGTGAAGCTAGTGACTTGATCATTCAGGCAAACATTTAATCTCAATTCCAACACACTGTGTATTTTGTTTACAGTATCTACTAAGAACAACACAGGAAGCAGCACAGTAGTGTGCAGTAGATATACTTGGAAATGCATCAAGGTAAATTGCACCATACCTCCATCAATCAGAGCACTGTGGATGTCAGATGAATTCCTCCATCAGCACAAAGCTAGGCTGTATTGGAGTTGTTTTAGTACACACTGACAGACTGCTATTGCTTCTGAGCAGTTAAATCCATCCCACAGGCTGTGGAGAGAAGGAATAAACCATCTTTCCATACCCAAGTATAAAAGCTGTTTTTGCAAAGTCATCATATTCTCAAATTGTCCTGTAGGTTAACCATATGTAGGATATAGATATCATATTTCTCATATGCTATATGTGCTATAAAACTCTATGGGAAGTGCTTAACATGATGTTGCATCCTGTAGAGATGGGTGGGTAAACTATCCACCATTCATTGGGACAAGGAAGATAGTGAGTTTCTACTGGGACCCACAAAGCAACATTGCTTATTATGTCCACTTTGATGATCCAATTTGTATATACCACAGTAGACTGCAGCTATCCAGTGTATCTATCCCGTGTTCATGAAATATTACTTGTTGCTTTCTGTACAATATGTTGTGTGCATGTGAGACACCATGGATACTGGAACAGTACAAGATAAATATGGACTTTGCCATGACCCTACTCAGTATATACCATTTGTCATCATAGGTGACTAGGCAGGACAATAACTTAAAAGTGGAAGAGAAAAAGTGAGTTATAAAATTTCTTTCCCTTAAGGTTATGCTAAATAACCTACTCAGAGTCACACCATTGATTATAAATTAATAAGGCCTCTGAGGGGTGTCACTTATAATACAAAAACACTGAATGTGAGGATTGGGTGAGAGGACTGTAAAGTGAAGCTGAGCAGTTCTGTCTGCCCAAACCTCATGAGAGGTGTCTCTTATGCAAAAGATACACCCATTGGTGGTTTTATTAGTTATTGTAAAGCACCTGAAGTTAAGCGCCGAATGATTTATAATAGGTTTACAGATTTTTAAATATTTGTTTATGCCATCCTCCCCCATTCCTGAAGTGGGACGCTCCTCCTGTAATTAGTCCTGTAAGAGAGCACCTGAACATGATAAGATGTACAGTGGTCTCTGTGTGCTTATTGAATCGCCTTAGTGATTTATAATAATATATACAACTCATTTGTGCTTTTTAATTAGCCCTTTATAGTAAGATTTAAAGAGCAGCAGATGCCTTCAAGATAATTTGTACAAAACATAATATTTGACACAGTTCAGTTTATATTTCACATTTGTTCTGTAATTTTTCCACCCATTATTTATTACTGGTCGTTTGCACCAAACAGAATCTCTGCTTCTGAAGAGTTCATCTATTCCTGTTGCCTTCTTCCCATATGAGGTCATAATGCACTGCTTGTGGCATCACAGTTACTCCATGGAAACAGACTGTGATGTCACAACAGAGGATTATGACTTGAGGTAGGGAGGTTATAGAGGTAGATGAACTCTAACAAATAAAGATCATGTATTTGTGCAACTTTCCTCTGTAATAAAAGATGGGGAGGAAAATCAGTAGAATATATTTGTAATGCAAGCTGAATGTACCTAATGATTATGTTTTCAAAGTTTTCTTTGAGGCATCAGCAGCTCTTTAACGGTTTCTGCTTTCTCTCATTGTACTGATTAAAATGCAGCACAGGCCATTGTGACGTCATTAGGCATTGTGCAGCTACTGTTAATTTGATTAAGGGTTCCTTTTGACCTGTTCAATGTGGAATCAAATGCTAATGATGCATTTAAAATTGCAATAACTGATTTAGCTTCATTGTCTTCATCTTCCTTATCAACTGTTGAAATAATGCATTTGTAAGAGCAAACAGTACAGTGCTACATCAGTGTGTGGCCTGCAAATACAACAAAAGGTACTACAAATTGAACACAAAAATTGAAATACTGTAGAGGCAGGACTGCTTGTTCAATCATTATTCTTCTTCAGGAATTATCTATAATGAAAAATAAGCAAAAAGTTAATGGTGAGGTAAACAAAAGCATGGAACCATTTTATCTGCTTAGGTCCTCATTGGTTAATCTACATATCATCTACTTAGTTGCCTAGCAGCCACATTGATGGAATTATATAGTTATTGTCCATTAACTCATCTTTTGGCTGTCTCCTGTTTTACCACAAAATCAATTATGTTCTCTTCATCATTCTGATATATATATAGGGTATAAACAATGGCCTGAAAATATGTATGGAATTTAACTTCATGAGTGAGGCAGGACCATAAATCATGAGTGGCAGGGCCACAAATGAGTTATGAATGTACTGCCCTCTTTCAAATGCAGATAACATTTATTTTAAGGCAAACTATTGTGTGTTCAAGTTATATAGTCAGGGTTTTATGTTATGACTTTGAAATCTGCAGTTTGTGTAATTATGTAATTGTTTCTCTATGAATTCAGTAGCTGGTTGTCAAATCATCAGCATTGTGAAAGCTGACCATTAATTTAATTCTTAGTTGGAAGGTAGTCATTGCTGACACGGTATCTAACCTCCAGATAAATGTTTATCTGGAGGTTATACAGCTGATAATTGGTACCTGGCAACATGTATTACCACTGGTGTGAACATTTGCATTGATACAAGCATGGCATGCATGTAATTATATGTGTGGATATGCTTCACATATATCTGTTCTGAGTGTGTGAGGCATAGTCATGGAATTTTTACTGAGTTTACATATCTACATTTCTTTTTTCTTGGTTTTCTGACTCCTTTCACATACACTTGCACGTTCAGCCTTCTTACTTCACATTTACAAGACCCTACTTGACGACTTATCAGGTCCTTCAGTCCTATTCTTTGTTAATGTATCTTTATCCCCATGAACACTGTTTTGCTCTCTATATTATATTCTTGCCTTGCCTCTGATCATTTGTTATGGCTGCAGGATGAAACCTGCAGCCTTCTTGTGTTAGCTTAAAATGATCCATCAGACTGACACTGAAAACACTTCCATTTTGAATTGCAGAATGATCATTCTGGAACTCCAAAACAGTCCGCCACTCACCCCATGCCCCACCCCAGGGTGCACTATTTCATCTGGCAGAACATAGCTCAGTCCACCATGTCCACAGAAACCTAGTCTTCCATTGCTGACACACAGCCTGGTATAGCTGGCAAGAAATACAAAATTGGCATTTAGGCAACTAAATAGATAAAAGCTTACCTTGACTGGATAGATCATTGAGTGTGTGCACACTATTTTGACCAGCAGAACATGTTACAGTCTGCGTGTCCAAGATGATTGCTGGAGCCAGTGCACATCTGTGAATTATCGCGCCTTGAATGACTTCCGTGAGCATGCATGATGACTTGCACATGTGCAATTGGAATTTGGTAGCCATCTAAGAAATGACACAGTGCCGTGTTCTGCTGGGACTCATTGAGCTTGGCTGCAGCTGTTTCAGCTCTTGCCAGAGTTTGTTACTGTAAGATCCATTCATTTTCATTCCCGCATGTATGCTTCTCCATTAACTTTGCTTATTTTAATAGATAATTCCTGAAAACATATATACTTGAAATATCCATTTTAACCTTTTTTTCTATTTTCAGTGTACCTTTTATATTACTAGGGATTGGTAGAGATAGGCAGAATTTGTAAATTCTAATTTGTGGACATTTTCAAATTTCACAAATTTTGCTGAATATTCTGAAATTCCAACTGTGGCAAAATCCAAATCTTCTGAATGTGTTTGGCAAACTTTTGCCCCATTCTATAAACTTTTCTGGCTAAATTGTGGAATAACACCCATGAACTATGGAATGACAGTTCTGAGGAATTTCATTCCAGTTTAGTACATCTGTTTGCAATACATGAATCATTCCACAGTTCACTGATCAGTTTTATAGATTTTCTTTCTGCAGTACAAATCATTAATTTACAATTCATGCATTCATTCTGCAGTTCAGTGATTGACTGAATTGCAAAATGAGTATACGAATTGTGGATTAATGTATTAAACTACGGTAGAAATTCCACTGAAGAGGCTGGCCCACCAGTGCAGCGGTTAGGTTTCCACTTGCGACATTGATGACCTGAGTTTGAACATGAGCTCAGGAGTCAGAGGGCTGGCCAGGGAAGGAGAATCAAGAATTTGGCAGACTGCTTCCCTCCGGTGGGGAGAGGTGGGGAAGCACTTGATGCTTGACTGGCCCTGGAGGAGGCCAGGGGCCATCCCAGCCAAGGCTTGAGGGTTCTGGGAGGTAAGCCAGATGTGGGCATGAGTGCCCTTCCATCACTGCACGTCAAACCTCCCACTACTGAAATAGAAAGCAGACATGACAGCTGTCCCTGCCAAGCCCCACAAATCTAGCCCAAGGACTCACTGCCACCAGACTAACAATGAGGCACCATTCAGGGGTTTTACTAGGGGACTCCCCAGTGGCCTCACCCTGGGGGCAATCCATGGTGAATGCCATTGGCCAAAACATTTAAATTAAATACATAAATAAATTCCACTGAAGTGATTGCTGACAGTGATCAGTTCTGCAGAATATATTTCTGCAGTTAAATACAATAATCCACAAATCATACTTTCATTCCACTTTTCTAAGATGGAATTTCCTCAACAGTTGCCAAATGTATTCTGAAATTTTGTAGAAGCGAAACTCAATTTTGTGTCAAGTCCACTGGTGAAATTTTCTTTTTGTACAGCAGTAGGGATGGGACAAATAGTGATTTTACTATTTGACTGAATACTGAACACTTGCTGACACTATTTGTCAAATAATGAATACAAATAGTGAATGAACACACAAAACACTTGACATATTGATTTATTTTTTTATTTTCATTATATTTTAATTTCATTTCTGTTTTAATACTTATTCAGAGACAGGTAGTTATTGTGTTTTGTGTGAATCTGCATTTGGGATAGCATATAAACTTGTTCAAATGGGCAATTATCTAGCAGCATATCAAGGAGCAAATATCTAGCAGCATATCACATACAGTATTACACATATTTAGTAGCTGTACAAAATAATTAAGCAACTTTTTCGTAAACTGTACAAACTTGCAAATGTGATGTATCAGCAGTCTAGAAGCACGTTGATGCTTGTGTGTTATCATGGGTAAATGGCATTTAAAAAATATGGCTTTCAGAATTGTCAGGTAGAAATATGTATCTTTGTTCAGCATATTCGTCCTCAGCAGTGCAAATAGTCTCTCAGATGTCATACTACTTTGTGGAGCTGATAAAAGTGATCTGGTAGTGAAAACTAAATTAGGAAGATGCAATGGCTTGTGCTGCCACAGCGTAATTGGGTCACTGGGTCATGGAATACATGGTTCTGATAGGTATAAGGACAGGTCACTATCCATAGCTGGCAGTATAGCCTAGAGGTTGACAGAATGAGGCGTGAACAAGCTGGGTACATCGAGCAGACCAGACCTGAGTTTGATTCTCACAACCTCCACTTGCATACTGTGTGACTCTGAGCAAGTCACTTAACCACCCAGTGCTCCCAGGTCACGCCTGAAAACAGGCACTTGTGCCTAGTGGGCCTACCTGGTTACCAAAGACTAAAATAAAAAATAAAATAGCAGTAGATAATACTGGAGATAGGGATTATTCTACTATTTTGTCCCAACAGCTCCACAGCTGTTGGGACAAAATAACTCTGAGATACCATCTTGGTAATGAGGCCACATAATTAAATGATGACATAGTTTGCTGCTAGCAAAACCTAACTAGCTGAAAATTCAGCAAATCAGGTTTTACTAGAAGCAAACACGCCACACGATTTGTGCAACAGTACCATTACTGAGATGGACAGTGAGCAGATCAAGTGTTCTGCATTGGGGTACCATTTTCATTATTGCAGGTTATATTTTTTTTTCTATGATGGTGGGGGAAAAGGGGAGGGTGGGTGCCAGAGTGGGTTTGTGTTTGGGGATGTTATGACTAACAGACTTTGTGGTTGAACTCAGGTGGGTGGAGCGGGGAATATGTTTGCCATATGGGTGGAGGAAGGGTACATTGAATGAATGTTGCCTGACTTTTAATTGAAATTCACCATGGCAGAGGGGAAAGGAAAGTGCCAGCAGGGTTGGGAGGGGAGTATATGACTACTACATTTCTGGGAGGTGGAAAGGGCAGTACTACAGCACGGTAGGTAGGGAGAATTTTAATACAGTTTGGGGATTTATTTTGTTTTTAAAGTAATTCATATGGTGAAGTTAGTGCAGCTACAGATAAATTTGTTAAGAATGAATTTCCATGAATTTGCACCAACTTTACCAGTAAATTAAAACTTCACTGCATTGTTGGAATTGGTCAGCAATGTTATTTTAGAAGATTTATTTATTTTGAAATTGGTGACAATTTACTTAATCCTGACTGCATTTGCACCACAAGAGAATCTTTACAAGATTGCTGCATGGGCTTTTGATGCTTTTCTAAAAAATGTGCCCCTCACCCCTGCCTTTTGCAAATGACAGGTGGTATGCTGTTGAAGCTGACAGCAGTACCAGGTGGGGACTGGGTTCAGGGAGGACTAGGTTACTAGGCACAAAGGGATAGGTTTAGCTACTCTTCACAGGGGCACCCAAGTAAATCTGAACACAGGAAGCAATAACTGTAATGTCCAATACCAGGAATGGGATTCTAAAGTGTGGCTTTATTCACATCCAAACTGAACAAACAAAGCATAGACGGACTCCCCACTGGGCTACATTCCTGGTAATGCAGATAAGAGAAACAGAACACTTCTTCAACACTTCAGCCCTCAGGCTCTGGACCCACCAGGCCACAGCCCGGACTTGCATGCTGCTTTGGGTACACAACCCGACTTGTACACTATTTGGGGTTTCCTGGCCCGCTCCCCTGCCGCCACTCAACACCTTCCATGTGACATGGACACATTTTCCTGGTGGCTCCCTAAACCATCTTAGAGCCTTCGACTCCATAAGGGAAATTTCCTTTCAATCCCAAGTCTGGGTACTTCCCTCAGCACTGGCCAAGTTACTGAAGCCAAGTAAAGGGCACAGAGCAAATCCGTGGCAGTGAACCTGTTACTAATGATGGGGGTCTCCCACCACTAGCTTCCACAATTCATACCGGCCATTTCTCTGGACATTAAACAACTCTTTTGAAAAGTTTGGCGATGTAGATTAAAGAGTAAATGCATAGCACATTTCCTCTACATGTCTTGGCTTCCCTTGTACTAGACTCGAACATACTTAAACATCTCTTTCTGAAAAGCTTGACAGTGTTGATTAAAGGGTAAATGCATAGCACATTTCCTCTACATGTCTTGGCTTTCCCCTCATGCTAGACTTGAACATACTTTTACTTTGGCTTAGCCTGTTCCTCTAGGCCTCCCACTGATCAAGCAGTCCAATCCCCACTTTAAAACAGTTCAGGTGAAACATAGGCCCCATGTAAGAGCAAACTCACCCTTTGGTTGCAGGTGCCCCACAGGCGATTCTTGACAGCTTCTGGTGTCAGCACTGCTTAGAAAAAATAAGGCAGCTTCTTCCCAGCCAGAACCAGAAGGTTGCCCCTGGAATAACAGGCAAACCTTTACCCTCATTCCCTCAGGGATGGGGCACAGAGACCTGTAACAGCTGCTCACCACTTCACGAACAGCTTACTGTGTTCCTCTTGGTGAAACACACACCTTCCTAAAAGTAGCTCTATATCAGAGCTTTATGCTCCAAGAGCCTGTACACAGACTGCTGTGCTCCTCTCTTCAAGACTGCTCACACACAACTGCCCTGCTCATTGTTCAAAAACTCCCAACATTCTAACTAACTCCCAACTGCAGATTCCAATGTGACTCATGCAGCTGCGATAGTTCTATGGTGATGTCATCCCTCAGTCTCAGCTGAGACTGAGAACAGAGTGAGACAGTGTGAAATCCATTTAACTGGAGTTTCACAAGCTGCCTTTCCTGCCTACCAATAGGTCTTACTGGGATTCTAGCAACCACAGTAACAGGGGGTTACAAAACATTACTGGAATTTGTTCAGATGTTTAAAATGTATCTAAGTGAAATATGATAGTTTTGTTGCAGCTGAGACAGATTAATTTCTGGGATAAGGAATGTAAGTCATGTCTAGACTGAGTTCAGGCTAGTTTATTCCTAAGGTTCTGGTTATACTGTACTATCCACAGTGAGTCCAACTATTAGCAGTTTGCCCCCACCCTTCCTGGCTCGTTTGAGCAATAATGCCTGAATAACAGGATGTTTTCTAGGGACTAATCCCAATGCAGGGTGTGTTTATGGCCCTAGGTGCAGTGTGAGCCAAGGGCATTCAGCCCATGAAAATGGATGATTGTCATCTGATCCTTCTGGAAATAAAGACTCTCCACAACATCTAGATTGGATGCCCGTTGGCAACAGTTTATTGAACACCACTTAATATTTACATTTCACTTATAAAATCCACGTTTCACTGTTTCAGTCCAACCACATTCTTAAACCAGTCCATTCTTTTACATCTCTTTGATCTTCATTCTTGGCCCTCTTCTTCCTCTTCTTGACTTGGAGTCTGGACTCAGATTTGACATCCCACATCATCACCAGTACCAGGTACCAGGTACAGACTTACCAGGACCTCCTCCATCCTAGGTCTGCACACTAAGATCTGAATCTAGCTATCCCTTTTCCCCTCCCCATTTTAAGTCCATGTTTGGGTGCAGTTTGACCACAGCCATTGTTGCCCAGCCCTTCCCCTTTCTGCCTACCCCTTCTTTCCTCTCTTGCTCCCTCCACCCATCCATCCACTGGGTTTTACTACAGCACTGCGACAGTAATGATGCCGAAATCGGCATTATACAGTCGGGATGACAGTGTGTTTTAATTGATAGGCTGTGCCCCCGAACCCCCACTCCCGGTCTCTAGATATTCAGCTCCAAGTCGGAGCTGGATCGGGAGGGTGCAACACCGAGCTGCACTGCCAGTGTCTGCAGGGACCAGCACAATGACTCACCACTTTTAAGCAAAAATCTGTCACTGTGCTGGTCTTTCTGCAGTCATGGTGTTGACCTCCTGTTGGCATATCCATCCACTGACCCATCTCTAGACTAGCACTGAAGATGGGGCTTCCCCTGCAGGCTATTACTCGGGTCCATTCCTTTCCCATTCCCCACCATGTCTACCAAAGGCCTTAGGAAAAACACATGCCGAACTCCAAGAGGTGGACCCCGTCTGACCTATAAACCTCAGGGACTTCAAAGGAAATGTCCCTGTGCTATATATCCTCCCCATTTCTATAACTACCCTGTCTACCTTCCTATTTATCCACTTCCCCACCTTCTCTACAGTTGTGACCACTCTGGCATGTCACCAACCCTCCTGGAGGTGATCTTGGACCAGCCGATCACCACCCCGGACACCACCCTTTAACCATTTCCAAATCTGCTGTTCTGGCTTGTACCAGTGCCCCCATGAGGTCTTCACAGATCATTTCCTCCAGATTTATGATTAGCATATCTGATCTGCTCCACTTGACCCTGAGTTCCTCCAACAGCAGCATCAACTGATCCCATCTCATGCACCTGATCCCCTTCCAATGCACTTTAGTGTGTCCAGCTCCATCCATAGTTGTGTCTCACCATGCCTGGTTGCTGCAAACTTTTCATCGCAATAAATAAAGGAGTGCCCCAAAATCCAAATGTGCCTCTGCATTCTTCCTGCCAGGTAAAAGAAAACAAAAACATTATCATCAGTACCTCCATACCTTTTGTAGCAGGTGGACCTCCACTACCCCACCGTCTTCACCTCTTCTTCTGACCAGTCTCTTATCAAGGCCTCCAAAGCTGCCCTGTCCAGAATGAATGGGGGTCAAAAGGTCCAGATCCTCTTCTACAAACCTTGGTGCCCTTTAAAGACTCCCCACCTGAAACCCGTCACTGGGCTCCCATCCTCATGTTGGAACCAAGCTCTCCCCTCCCCTGCATTCTCTTGTATTCCTCCACCTTTAACAGCACAGTTCCCCAGGTGCCTGCCACCACAGCACCACAGCCTCTTCCCTTGCCCAGCTGATCCATTTTTATCTGAACAGTGGCACCACTATGGTGTTCTGTCCAAAACTTGACCTTGCATGCTTGTAGATCCCCTTCCGATCCAGCTTCCTCTGAGCCACCACCACCTCGCTGATCCTGAAAGCCCTTCTTGCCATTACCACAAAGACAGCCTGGAATGAACAGGCCTCCTTGGCTGATGTGCATACATGCTGCATAGCCCTATAACTCACCCCAATAGCTGCTCTAAGATGGGCCTTCTCCTGTCATTTCTTGCCCTGTGGCTCTTCTGCCAAACCAAAACATCACCCTCATGGCCCTGTCCTTGGTTGGGTCCAGCCACCCCTGTCACCTACAGGCCCACCTGATCCCTGCCAACTGCACCACCATGGTGTGTGGGCCATCACCTCCCCACTGCTTAACCATGTACTGCTTTTACCTGATCCTCCATGGCAGAGCAGCACCTCCAGCCCCTCCTGGCCGGAACTCCTGGAAGGCCCCCACGCCCCTCATATGCTTTTAGCATGTTGGCCAACCAGGAATTCTGGTACAGCCATCCGGCTCTCCACATCCAATCTCCACAACTGGTCTGGAACCTTGGTCCCGTGTACTGCTGCTCATGGAGCCAAGTCCCGGAACCTGTTTAACTGCAAGTAGGAAAGACAGTCAGCAATGTCATTCTGAACACCTTCATGTCTGCACCTTAAATGACAAGTTCAGCTGCAGCCCCAACAATACTAGTTGCTGCATTACTCTGCCCACCATATCCATGAGCCCCACCTTGTCTATTGATCACCTCCACTACCCTTTGTTGTCACACCAAAACAATATGCACTTTCCTCATATCCTGTCCCCCAAACTTTCAGTACCACGAGGATGGGGAATATCTCCAGAAATGTAATGTCCTTCAGCAATCCCGCCACCCCCATGTGCTCAGCCAGGCCTCTGAAATCCACTCCCCTTTAAAATAAGCCCCCATCCCCAGAGCCCGGAGGCATCGGTGTGCAACTCCATGTCTGTGTTATAGGCCCACTTCTCCTCAGAATGTGACACCATTGTAATTATCAAGAAATCCACCTTCACTTTTAGATCCTCCACACCTTTGTGACATCCACCCAGTGATGTGGCATCTTCACCTTCCCCGTCCAGGCCAATCTCTAGGTAAAAGCTCTGCCTGGGCTTATGGCCTTGCAGGCAAAATTAAGGTGTCCCAGCAGCTGCTGACCAATACCAGTGGCACCCTCCTTCTCCCCTTACTTGCTCCAATAAGCCCTAAGACAGGCCACCTTGTCTCCTGGGAGGTGGAAGCATTCCTGCACCATATCCACTTCTATCCCTAGGAACTCCAACTTGCCTGCTGGGCCTCAGTCTTGCCTTCTGCCAGTGGATCCATATCACCCCACATATTTCCTTGAAATCATCCAACATCCCTCCGCCTCTGCCTTGTAGCCCCAGTGATCAGAAAATCATCCAGGTAGTATGCTACTTACCTGTGCCCATAGCTCCACCCAAAACCCATTGCACCCATGAACTGAAAGCTTCAAATGTCACACATGCCATGGAACAACCCATCTGCATTGCTTTTTGAAATACACCCCACCTTTGAATTGAAAACCCAGCAGGTCCCAGTCCTCAGGCCTCACTGGCAATAACCAAAAGCAGACTCTGTGTCCGTCTTTGCTAACCACGCTCCCCGACTGTTGATCATCACCACTGCTTGGTCCAAGGATGGGTAGGACACTACCCAAAGGTCCTCGGGATCCCTTCATTCACCAAGACCTCCTCCAGGTAGGACAGGTGGTGGATGAGATGAAACTCTCTCTCCTGCTTCTTTGGTACCACCCCAATGGAGATATCTGGAAGGTGGAGCAGTGGGGTGCCATAAAGGGACCCTCCACCCTCCCTGCCTGCACCTCCTTCCAGATTTACTTCCTGACTATGTCCTCCTTCCCATTACCACCCCCAGGTATTTTGCTCTTATTATTCTCCTTGTCCCTCAAAACCCAAAGAAACCATACCTGAAACCACAGTGCAGCGGTTTGCCTTTTAACTGCATCTGGGTACCATCGTGTCCAGGCTCGACCACCTCCCAGAATATTGGAGTTAGCACTAGGGAAAAGCCCAGATGTCCCTCCCCCAGCTCACCTTTAGTTCCACTGTAGTTGGAATTGTATCCTCCCTGTTGTGTGCCCCTTACCTTCCCACTGAAGAACCCCGCCTCCAAAGGACTGGTCCTGGACTTGGCCCTTGTTGGCTACCCCGATCCCCCTGACCGGGACAGCTCACTTCAGAGTGCTGGCCCGAAAGCACCTTGAGCACATGTGTCAGAATGTACACCTGCCCATGTGCAAGAGGCCCTGTTGTACCCCCCCAGCTGGGGTGGGAACTACTTTTACTGATTCCCTTCCCCATGCCGCCCTGCTAGATCTGACAAGTTATGCACCCATAGCTCCGAATGGATGGAGTCCCAACTGAGGTCCTTTTTGCTGCCATCTGCTTCCTGAATGACTTGTCGACTTTGCAACCCATATCCCAGCTTTGCTTTGTAAGCATCCGAATGATGGCCATGTACGTCAGAAGGGAATTGCTTCTCCAGCACCAGTGCACTGTAGATCAGGAACCCCACCCACCACATGTCTATATTCTTCCCTTTGTATTTGGCCTCTTCTTCTTTGTACCCACTACCAACAGTGTCACTACCATCTCGATTTTCCCACCAACTCCTTTTGCTCATATTTCTTAGCTGTGTCTTCATCCACTAGCCCAAAATGTCCACATATTCTCCTTCCAAATCTTCTCTTTGATGGAGAGGGGACATGGTCACCCAGCGTAAAACCTGGTGGTCCCTCATATAATCTATTCCCCTTTTGCCTTTCAGTGGCCTCAGTACCATCCTCAC
Organism: Neoceratodus forsteri; assembly: GCA_016271365.2. NCBI lineage: Eukaryota > Metazoa > Chordata > Ceratodontiformes > Ceratodontidae > Neoceratodus > Neoceratodus forsteri. The sequence continues at coordinate 798,236,622 of CM028131.1, forward strand.
CACTCTTTTTATCACCTGTAGTGCCTTGTCCATCTTCTCATGTCCCTTTTCCCCATTTTCCTGAGCAGTCCTTCCAAGTATTCCTTCAAATCCCTTCATAAGATAAATACACATTACCCTTACCCCCACTAGGGCCTGTTCCAGCTGGTGCCGGCACGGGCTCCAGTGGATGGTGGGCAGAGGGCTGGGAGCATCTCCAGATGGCCTCTTCCCCCTGCCCAGCCCGCCAACTCCTCTGGCTCCATTCTTTTCCTCATTGCCTCATCTTCTTCCTGTAGTCGGGCCATCTCTAGGAGTTCCATCATCTTGTCCATCAGCTTGAACACTTCCTTCCTCAGCAGCACTGGAAACCAGGGGTCTATTCTGTGTCATCCTCCCTACTGCACAAGACATAAAAGAATTGAGGTGACTAGCTGGTTGTTCACCTTGGGCCCCCACCCCTTGGCAGTGTCCCCAGTTGCCCCTCGAAATGTGTGTGCCCTCTGGGCACCAGCATGTGGGTGCCAGCCACTGCCCATCTCACAACCCCTACCCAGCGAGCTGCCTGCGCTAGGGACCCTGGCGGCCATGGCTATCCTGCATCCCTGTGTCACCACTGCACTGCCCAGGCCTAGCCCCATGCCCCTGATAAAAACCCACCTCTCAAGGGCAACCTGCCCCTCCCAAAATCGGTCGCCACTATGCCACCCTTGCTCCATCCCTGCACCATGAGACCTCCCAGCCCCATCTCCGATCAGTTGTGTCCACACTCCCGTGTTTGGCCTCTTCCCATTCACCCTGTCTGAGGCTTATGGCCCCTGTGCACTCCACAATCACCGCCAATCACCATTGAACCTCCAGAACACCAGCATGAGAAACATCCCCTTGAGAGTCTGGCTTTCACCTTCAAAAGCGTGACCCTGGATCAGTCCAGCCAACCAATCATTCCGGCCCCATCCTGGGGTTCCTTCAGCCATGAGCCCATCCTGCTGCTGCACAGAGTGGCCACCTGGTAACCACCACAGCCAGATCACAGCACGGGTGCCACTCTGCCTTGCACCCCACACCTAACCGCTCCTAGGTCCAAAATCCGGGTGGCCCCGCTAGTTCAACTCAAACCATGTTCCAGCAGCTGCCCGGGAATCCATCTTGTCTGTTGACCCATGTGACAAGCCCCTTAGGTAGCATGCTACCCTCAACCAACCGTTGTCCAGTCCACAATTCGGTGCCCCAAACTCCTACCCAGACCCGAACCCCAGTCAAAATGTGTGATTGGTTGGTGCCCCTTTCTTCTAGACCCTGGGCGAATTCTCTCATGGGCCTAACCCACACAGCCAGCCCTTGCGAGCATGCTCTAGAAAAACTGGTTGCCGGCCAGTCCTCCTTTCCTGAGCCTGACCATGTGGCCCACCTCCAGGCCCTACCTCTCGTGTTCCCACAGAACCGATCACCAAGAGTCGCCCAAGTCATCCGTGGCCATTCTCAATGCATGTTCTCCCCAAGCCACCCACTAGATGCTACCATGGCCAAACACCTCCACGCCAGTTCGAGGCCTACCACGCCAGTGTGCCGACTTGCCCTTCCTCGCTTCCAGTGAGATCGGTACTTTTCTCTGTTCCTGGCTCAATAAGCACTCTCTGCTTTCCATGTCTTTCCTTTCCTCTTTTTCTTTCTCTCTTTTCTTTTCTTCTGTTTTTAACACTGCCCTGCCATAACAAACCACAGGTGCCTCACGGGCCCAGCCCTCAACCACACAAAACTGGTGCACCAGCACCCATTCCTCAGCCTATCCGTGAGGCAAACCCCTTCACTGGCCAAGTCCTACCATGAATAGTCCCACAACCTCTCTTCAGTGAAAACCAACCTTCCTAAGCAAACCTGAAGCCAACAGCTCGCTCACCCACCTCCAACAATGCCCGGATGGTGTCTTAAACAAGCACCTCTTGCAGTCAGGATTCCCCATCGAATGTAGCAAGCCTCTCCTAAAAGTCTCATCCCAGGCAAAACGACCTTCAAAACTCACCCGAGGCCCTCCCAGGCACACTGCTCTCTATTTGCTCTCTTATCACACAGAGAAAATGTCCATCCTCACCTGGATCCACCTAACTAATCACCTAATCTGAATAATAACATTATAACTAATTTAAAACAGCCAGCAAGCAGCTGGTGAATCACTAAATCACTCAACATACAGTAAATGTAAATAACAGGCCATGTCCAGGACTCCACATGGCCAAGAGGTCCAATGTAGACCTGCAAGACTCTACCTTATCTGTAAGATGTTACTAAGTCCAACCTGTTGCAGCAGAAGTTCTAAGAATGCGATTGATCAAAATTCCCAGCAAAGAGGCAGCCCTGAGGGCTGCATCATCTTATGAACCCCTCAGGACCCCAAATCAGGACTCCACTTGGCCCTCCCCGACCAATCCCACCTGGCCCTGCACCTTCATCAAATTACACCTGCAAGACCTCAGCAAATAACATCACCAAGTCCTGCCTCCACCACCCCTCATTAGCTACCTCTCCTTCCCCTCCTTTTTCCATCTCGGGTCATTTCCATCTGAACCATGTGACAATTCAGGTTGCCTTTTATTGGCATCCCTATTTGTAAGGGCATTACTGCTGTTATAAATCAAATTGGTATTAAAAGAGGAAAATTACTTTTTATTTAAAAAAGAGGTTTACACACACACCTAAGCATAAACTGTTTGGAGCTGTATTAGGATTTCACAGATACACCAGGTACAATGGCCAATTAGAGCACATTTTGGTCACGTGAAAAATTAGACTTATAATTAAAGAGTTTACATAGGCAGTGAGCTAAGAAACATAGAAACATAGAATTTGATGGCAGATAAAGCTGCTTGGCCCACCGAGGTCTACCCATTTGTCTACCTACAATTATCATAGCCAGACTCTACCTGATCGCTGGCTCTTTCTCCCTCTCCATTCCTTGCCATTAAAATTCTGTTATGCCTATACTGCGTTCTTCAACTTCACAACTTTTTCTCACCCCAACCACCTCTCCTGGAAGGCTGTTTCAGGAATCCACACTCTTTCTTTGAAAAGTACATCGTCACATATCTCATGAATCTACTCCTTCCAGCTTCATAAGCATGTCCCCTTGCTCTGCTACACTTTTTTTCTGAAAATACTTCCTCTTGTACAGTATCTTGTTCATTCCTGTAAGTATTTAAAGGTCTCTATCATATCCTCTCTGATTCATCTCTTCCAGGGTGTATATATTGAGATCCTTTAGTCTCTCATGGGCTTTTGATGCAGACCGTGCACCATTTTAGTTGCCCTCCTCTGGACTAACTCCACTCTGTCTTTATCCTCATGGAGATGTGGTATCGAAATGGACTACAATACAATTTATACAAGCGGCAACACCACTTCCTCTTTCTGCTGGTGATACTCTCCCTATGCACCAAGCACCCACTAGCCCTCACACCTGCACTGTCACACTGCCTGTCCACCTTTAGGCCATCTGATATGATTGCCTCCCTAGTCTCTTCCCTGTTTGGTGGTCATCAGTTCCACTTCTCCAATTATACTGTACTCCTGGGTTTCTGTGCCCCTAAGTGCATTACTTTCTCTTTTTCACATTAAAATGCAGCTGTCAAACCTTTGACAACTCCTCAAGTTTTCTCAGGTCTCTGGTCATCCTTTAATTCCCAGGAGTGTCCACCCTATTGAAAACGTTGCTAGTTATCCACAAGAGGCAGACCTTCCCATCTAGCTTCTCTGTAATGTCACTTATAAGAGACATTTTAAAGGACCCTTTCTAGCACTGATCCCTAAAAGCACTCCACTGGTCACTCTACTTTTCGGTGCAATCCGTTTACCATCATCTTCTGTCGCCTACCCTAATCAATTTCTTACCTAGTTTACTACCTTTGGACCCTCTTAAGCTACACAGCTTGCTCACTATCCTACTATGTGAAGCAGTGTCAAACCCACATCCACAGCTTTACTCTGTTCTAATTCCTTGGCCCACCAGCCAAAGAAATCTATCAGATTCATTTGACATGACCTCCCTTGCTCCAGTGAATCCATACTGCCTCAGGTCTTGTAACCCACTGAATTGCATGATATTCCATAATCTTTTCCTTCAGTAGTAATTCCATTAACTTTCCCACCACCAATGTCAAGATGAGTGGACTATAATTGCTAGAATTTTCCCTGTTACCACTTCTGTGAAGTTGGACAATGTCTTCCCACCTCCAGTCCTCGTGACTACTCCCGTTTCCAGTGAGCTGTTAAATAAGATTATCAGATATGCAAGCAGTAATTCCCGAAATCTCTAAATGCCATTAGTTGCACCCAGTCTGGCCCCATTGCTTTGTCCAGCTTCAGATGGTGAGTCCCTTCTGGACTCTATCCTCTGAAAAGAACTTGTTTCCACCTCCCTCCCTCCCTCTAAAGTGGATGTTACTTTTGTGGCCCCTCACCTTCTTCTTCCTTTGTGAACACTGAACACAATTATGTTTTCAGGATGTTTGCCTTTCCTGGTCCTCCTGTGCACACAGTCCCCCTTCAACCTTACAGTAACTCCCTGATCTTCCTCTATTCACTTAAATACCAAAAGTCTTGTCCCTTTCATTACCATCTTGACTATTCTTTCTTCAGTTTATGACTTCACACCACATTGCTTCCTGTTTCCTGATACACCACCTTCTCTTTCTCCTTCTGTGTCTCCCTATATCTTCTGAATGCTATCCTTTAGGTCTTTACCTTTTCAGACACCTCTTTTCAAGAACCAGAGTGACCTCTTTTCCTTTGCTTTTGCTCTCTGGTTTGAAGCAGGGGTATATTGCCTTCACTATGCACCCTCTTAGCTTCACCCACTGTTCCTCCACCCTCCCAGGTCATCCACCTCACCAAATCATCCCTGAGGCATTCACCTATATTTATAAAATCTGTCATCCTGAAGCTTATGACCCTTGACCATCTGTGGTTTGATTCTGCAGCCATCCTTATATTGAACCACACTGGACAGTGATTACTGGTCCCCAGATGGCCTCCCACCTACACTGTCCTTATTAGTGAACACCAGATCCAGTATTACCCCACCATGAGAGGTTCTCTGATGTATTGCTAAGAAATGCCCCCTGCAAGGAATCCAGTGTGTCCTGCTTTTAGCTGAATCCACAGATGGGAGGCTTTAATCTACATCAAGCAGACTAAAGTCCCCAACAAGCAGCCACCCACCCTTTCTCCAGTCTTACCAGTGGCTCCACCATTACCTTATCTAACTCTTCTCCCTGAGCTGGATGTCTGAAGATCACACCGTGTGAATAGTTGCTCCATTGTCTGTCTCCAGGTGGCCCACATTACCACTGCCTCCCCCATTCCTTGTAAATCCATTGCTTTGTGCTTACCCTCATAAAGCATAACACCCCTCCTTTCATTCCACATTATCCTTCCTGAACAGAGTAGAGCCTGGTAAGACCATGTCCCAGTCATGATTTTCAGTGCACCATGACTTGGTCATGGCCATAATATCCAGGTCATTCTCTACCACGATGGCCTCTAGGTAAGGAATCTTATTTCCTAGGCTGCTAGCATTCTCACATATGACTTTTCAGATTTTGTTACTACTCTGCTTGTTATCCCCTTATTTCTATGTTGCCTTCTCTCCTTCAGCCCCTCTCTTTTTAATGCTTCCATTCCCATCCCACATCACTTCTAACACCCTGCTTCCTTTATAGAAATTTGTACCCTGGGAGTTCCTTTTCCAACAGGTTCTCCTTACTATCTACTTCAACCTGGTAGGGAGTTTCTTCCTCCCTGATTTCTTTCACCACTAACCGCCCCCAGCTACTTGAACATTCAGGATGCAGATTATTGGACCCAGCTTGACAGAGGGAGGCATTCATATGGCTTGAAAAAGATAATTCTCTAATTGCTTTCTCAAAACTAGAGGTTAAGATTTTCTGACTTGTCATTGCTAAGTCTTGAACCTATTCATCTTGGGAAAGGCTCTTGAAATTGTGGTTGCAGATCAGTCCATAAGCATTTACCTATAAATAATAATATTTTTGTTTGGCTCTCCTGCTTTTTCAGTTTTGTCCCCTCCAGCCACTACCAGCCCCATCAACCATTCCCTTACCATTGAGCCAGAAAAGATTCACACAGAGCATGGCCCAAGGAATCTAGTGATGTCATTTACATGGATTGAAGCATACGTTTTATTTATTTTTCCTCCCTTTCAAGTACCTCCCACCTCTCCCAATGCTGTGCAATGTCTCTGGCCTCAGACATTACTGCAATTAAAGTAGGACTCTCCCCCTGTGGAAGGAGCAGCTTTCTGGCTCATTACAAGGCTGCCACAACACCAAATCCCAGACATCTCACTCCTGAGGCTGGCTGACTGCTGTTCTCTGCAGAACTCCCCTAGCCTTGCAGCTCTGACCATGGACCCTTGAGTCTGATCCAGGGCCTGGGTCACCAGCACAGAAGGGCAATGTGCATCCACCTAGATAGCAGGCTACCCTCAAAGACATTCTTGATGTTTGCCAATCTGGCTGCAGGTCTTGCTTTAGCATGAAAGTAATAATGATGGAAGCAGTAAATAAGCTCCTTCAAATGGTTTATACTACTGAGTCTGTCAGAGCAACACTTTAAAATGGCACATGAGATATTATGAAGTATGTGTTATGCATTGGAGGATAATTGACACTGTCTATTAGTCATTCTGCTCATTCCTAGGGAGACTGCAGTCAATAATTAATGGTGAGATTAGTAGTTAGAGGAGATAAACTCTTCAGGAATCACTGGTAATGAGTTTATTTCTCATCCTGGTTAGGAGTCTCCATAGTGTTCTACAGTGCTCATTACTCTGCACCAAGTTTGTTCTCTGTGTGTATGATGCCTGATGGGGTCATGAGAATTATACAGTACTTTGAAGTGAATGTGTGGCTAAAACTTAGCTGTAATGTGTCTTTTCTCAGAGTACTGCCTTGCTGTGTTTTCCTCTTGGATGACATCTGTCTGATTTTGGCCCAGTGCAGCCAAGACTGCAGTGCTGTGGACTGGTAATGCTGGGGGTCTTGAGGAATGGTGAGTTTCATCTCCCTGCCCTGCAAAAGGGGCGAGTTTCATCAGAGTCAGTGCACAAGTTGGGAGAGTTAATTGACTGGACCCTACGGATCTCAGATGGTAGTTGTTGTTAAGAGTAAATTCTGTCACCTATCTTCTATAGAACTTCACACACTTGAGACTGCTTCTTGATTTTTCTTTCCAAGTTTGTCTAATCATGCATATCATCATCATCACTTTGAGGACTGATTATTGTAATGGTCTTAATTGTGGATATTAGGAAGTTAGATGTCAGCTGAAGATATTGCAGAATAATGTTGCCTTTGTCTTTGTTTTGCTGACCACAGGGACCAAATTACTCCAAGCACCGTGACAGAACAGCACTGGTTTTAGGTTCTGATTTTGACCTAGAAGACCTTGCATGGATTGTGATCCTTTTATATACAGTAGTTGACCACATTAAGAGTTTAATATCTACCTAGCTTCATCACTTTGAAAATCACCAGTTGCATATGCCTGACAGGCTCAGTTGAGGATAGTTCGAAACAAGGCACTTGCTGCTACTCCATGCTGAGAACTTTCTTGAATTGATATGTTTAATGTACAGTTACTGTGTCACTTATGGTTATAAGGTATATTCTCAAGTTCTTTGGGTGAGGGAACTGAAGCACAAGCTGAGCAGTTCTAGCACACAAACTACTTGAGAAATTAACTCTTGTAACTGTAAGTGGCAAAGGAACCATATATATACATATCATACTAAAGATCTTTGTTTTAAAACACACTTTGAATTAAACATAAAAACGTTTTACTTCTCAGATCCTTTGTGGAAAATGGACTATACTGACTGAACTTACAAATTCAAAATTTTCAGAACGGCTTGCATTATACAACCTCTTAGAGATATAAGTGTTTCTGGAATGGTTAGCAATAAACAACCCTGATTAACATAGAATGATGTCATGATTTATAATTATATTAGAAAATCCCACTAGAACCCAAATGTTAAATCATGTTGTATGTGAAAACTGTATTTAACCTGTAATCATGTATTTCCTTTAGAAGTTTAAAAAAAACACTAGTTCATTTTCTGTTATTGTTCAGTGTTTATAAACTTCTGTAAATGCAAGGAAAAGTAAGGGTTGCTAAAGGGAGAGTGAATTCTTCACAGTGTAATTAAGGAATATGATAAATGAAAATCAATGTGCAGTCTACTTAGTTTCTAAATAAGCAACGTGTAGTATTAAAAAATCTGAAAAATAAAAATCACACAATTCATTTTAAACTGTCATGTAATTTTATAAATGTATACACAAATAGCATTGATACAGTCTGATGATACAAAAACAATATCAATAGAAGGTGTTTTCTTTTTGTGGCTTGGTTGCAAGTTCAATTAAAAACATGTATCAATAGTACACTCAAAAAGCATTTTAAATGATATGAATACAATTAGGATAGTTTCAACATATAAAAACTGTACTGATTCTTAATGGCTTGATGCTAAGCTTTCATAAAAAAGTATGTTTCTCACCTAACGATTCCACCATTAGTCTTTTCAAAAGATAATTTCTTTAAAGGGATGACACTGGCTTGTTAGAGATAGAAATGTATTTTTTAGTGAAAGCTAAATTGATCAAGACATATATTGTATTGATACAGTATCCATATATCATATGAAACATTAAACAGTCCACAACATTTTAAAAATCATGTTATTTTGAGTAGCATATTATGTCAACATGTATAGAGATGTATGGACATAAAACTGTATCATTAGGATCTATTCTTGTTGATTAGACTTCAAGAGTTTATTTTAAACACAAGTTTGCATTCCTAACAGTTCAAAAGTTATAGCTTTCAAAACGGAATTTTATGCATTCTAAAATATCAAGAAAAATATTTTTGAACTGGTTGGAAGATATTAGTGGTTGTTTTATTTAAGAATAAACACATTATTTTCTAATTTTCCTTTTAGTAAACTATGTGTTTCTAGTTTAGCCACCAGTGGATAGGACCAGATTAGAACTACAGTAATATACACTTTAGATAGATCTCATTTAAGGCTGCATTAGGATTATTATGCTAGCTTTGAGCTCCTCTTCAGTGGAGGGATGTGCATGGAACCAAGAGAGTACAGTATAGGGCAATAATGCTTATCTTTACAGTAAAGGACTTTGAATACAATGAAAGGCTGAAAAGTCTTGGATTGTTTAGTTAAGGAGACTTTGTGGTGATATACTTCTTATCTACTGAACAGCAAAGGAGAATAGGTTAACGGCTGGCCTATGTCTGGACCTGTATGGGAAACACCAAGTGCAAAGGCCCATGAACTACTGTACAACTAAAGACGCAATTGTTTAGGGTAATAAAAGGAAATTTTATGATACAGTATGCTGAGAATAATAAGAATCCGAACCGAACTATGTGGTGGGAGCTAAGACTTGGAGTGTTAAAAAGACTACACAGATATACTGTAAGGATGGAGGTGACTTGAGGAGTTTTACCACTGAGTAGTGGGAGAAGGTGTCAGTAGGTAATGCAGGTAGTTAGTAATGCAATTTGCCATATTTGAAACTGTGTATCTATGATCAGATACGTGCTAAAGTTTTAATATACTGGTGAAATTGCCATGAAGTGTCTGAAATTCACATCCACGGAAATTCAGCAAAGTTTTCCCTACCCTCAGCAACTTTAACTTCACCTGAAATCACACAGATTTCCATGTGAATGGTGGAATTCTGCCCTTGAAATGTTGATTTTACCTGCAAACAGCAGACTTACAGCCATGAAAGGTGAAATTCCACCATGCATGGATGAAATTCTGCCATTTGTGGGTGAAATTCTGCACTTTGTGGGTGGAACTCTGCTATTTGCAGTGAAGTTCTGCACTTCTCAGATCGATCCGCACTTTGAAAATTGCACCAAATTTATGGATTAATTTAGAGAGCAAATTTAGCCAGCTTTTCCCATCTCTATGATATACTCTAGTATTCTGTCCTTGAAAGGGACAGAAACATAATGAGGACAGACTTGAGGAGCTCTGCCTGTTTTCATTGGAGGAGAGGAGAGACAGGGGACATGATTGAGGTCTTCAAGTACCTCAAGGGAATAAATAGGGTAAACATGGAGGGATCTTTAGACTAAAGCAGGGAGGTATCACCAGAGGGCATGGTTTGAAGTTGGAAGGTGGAAGTGTGAGGGGGAAAGAGGAGGAGGTTTTCACTGAGAGGGTGGTGGACCCTTGGAATGCACTGCCTGGTGAGCTGGTTCAGAGATCCACAGTGGAGGGCTTCAAGAGAGAGGTGGGACAGACACAGAAAGTGGATGTATCAGATGATGGCCTGTCCCGGGGTGGGGGTGGATGATGGGGTTTCTGGAGAACAAGGGATGGGAGGGTCTCGCGCCCAACTAAGGATCTAGGTTCAAGCAGACTCGATAGACCATAAGGCCTAATCTGCTGGCAAATAGTATGTTAGTATAATGACACAGTAGAAAAGCCAGTAAAGACATAATAATACAGATGTGGGAAAGTGTTTTAAAACTAGCTTCAATAGAAAATAAAGAGAAACAGGGATTTTGTTTCAATACGGTTTTGATGTATTGTTGCCTAAATGCTCTAAGTGTCTAGGGTAAATAATAGTACTAATAATACAAATTCTTATGTCTTGAGTCTGCCAAAAACATTCGTAAACAAGCAAGAGTACTATTAAATGTTTATTATACTACTTATGCCAAGCATGTGACAAAGAACATTGCAAGGAGATGGGTTTCTCCTCTCTCTGAAGAATGTACATAATTTCCAGTATTTCTATGATCTTAGGTTCTCCAAGATCTTGTTCTCTCTCCACGTGGAGCTAGGATACATAGACTTATATACTACAGAAAACAGCATAGCAACAGATTACAAAATAGTTATGGATATGAGAAACATGTATTGGATAATGACTTAAGAGACAGAATTGCTAATGAGTATCATAGGAGACACAGAATATGCTTTTGTTAGCATTATAGCTTGGACAAAAGAAATGCTGACGGGGTTCAAACTACATATGGCATTTCTTTCCTATGTACAATATAAGACATAACAAAGGTTTTTCTCTGTGTCAGCTTGCTTAGATGAAGAAGTGCCAACTGGCCACAACTACATATGATTATATGAGAAATTTGTATATATATATATATATATATATATACACACACACATATATATATATATATATATATACATATATATATATATATACATAGTGTATAAGTAATCACTGATGATCCCTCAGAGTCATCATATCAGTAATTAGGTAGATTATATATGGCATATATGTAAAAGACAAACATAATGCATTATAGTGAGGTATAATAATCATGCATGATCTGACCTTATAAAAGGATGCAAACATTGGTATATATTAGCAGCAAAACACATTCCTGGCACTCATGCTTATATGATGGGTGCTTGTATCTACATGTTAGTGCAAAATAGCAGTATCACAGTATATAGACCAAGCTTACAGTGTTAGGTGTATGTGGGATGAGAGGCATAACCCAGCACAACAGTATGGCTGATTCACTGAAACATAGCCTATGAGTAATTATATTGTTATATAGTAGTTAGAGTTCAGATTTGTTATATACAGTATCTGATGTTTTCCTGCTTGTAATGCACCTTGAGTGGCTTGACAAGAGGGCTCCTCCGGTGGCACACTGGATGTGTCCTGGCTTTACAAGCAAGGTCAGATGTTTGATTCTAGGTGAGTGCCATTTATCAAGGATATTGTTGAATTATGCAGTCACTATACTATAGTTTCACCATGCTGTAGCTCAACACAGGAGTGGTTCCAGAAGGCTGGAGGGCAAATCTGGGGTTCACATTTGTGGCCCCCTTGATAGTCCTTCCCTGTGGAAATGGTCAGCTACCACCCCTTTAGGGGTTAGACCAAAAATACTTTTGCATTAGCTGACCTATCTAGAGTTGAGGCAGCTTGTGTGATTGGCTCCAGTGAGGCAGTGGCCACCCATAATATGGTGGTGTCCAAAGCACTGGACACCATCGCTCCAGTCAGAGTAATGACCCGTATCTTCTCACTTGAGATCCCTTGGTTTGATGGGAAACTCAAGGTAATGACGATCAAGGGTCAGAAGTTGGAACGTTGTTGGCAGAAGACCCAGCTGGAGGGTGACAAACTGGTACTGCATGTCCACTATGGTGAGTACCAGGAGGCAATCTCCTATAAGAAGGCAGAGTTCCTGTCCAGGGAGATTGTGGCAGGGAGGAACAGACCTGCTCAGCCTTTTCAGACAGCGAATAGGCTCCTTCATCCAGTCTGTCTACAGTCGAAGACCTTTTGTCCACCTTGTGTGAAGAGTTTGCTCTGTTCTTCTCTGACAGGGTGTCATCCATCACAGTGGCTGGACTAGTGGGAGCAGAGGCTCTGCCTGCCTGGGAGGAGTTTAGGCCAGTGGAGGTGCCAGAAGTGACTGCAGTGATTTTAGAGCTGAAGCACACATTTTGTGAACTGGAACCCAGCCCAACACGTTTCTTAATGGGATGTGCCGAGGCTGTTGGCCAGGTATTTACCAGGATTGCCAGGTGTTCAATGGTGGAGGGAGTGTTCCCAGTTGCCTTGAAAGAGGCACTGGTGAGACTCCTCCTAAAGAAGTCTTCACTCAACCCAGACATCTAGGATAATTACTGTCCTATCTCCAGCCTGCCTTTTTTGAGCAAAGTCGTCAATAAATTGATGGCTCATCAGCTCGAGGATTGTCTCATATCCTATGACATCTATGAGCTATTTTAGCTGGTTTTTGGGCTAGACACAGTGCAGAAACAGCACTAGTGAGGGTGCATAATGATCTACTCAGGGCTAGAGATACAGGAGACAGGTCAGTTCTTGTACTTATTGATCTTTCTTCACCTTTGACACCATGGACCACATTGTGCTTCTTGATCAGCTCTTTGAGTTTTGTGGACTCACTGGTACTGTCATCAGATGGTTTGAGTCCTATCTCTCAGATAGGGTGCAGCAGGTAGTGATGGGGAATGTCTCCCCTCTTCAGTGCCTCTGTCATGTGGAGTTCTGCAGGCTTGATCTTGTCGCCGATGCTGTTCACAATGTATAAGCTGCCCTCGTGAGATCATTCAGTACTACAGCATGGAGTTTCACTGCTATGCAGAATATACCCAGCTGTATTTGTCATTTGTTCCCAGAACACCCAGTGCCTTTGACGTGCTTTATATCTGTCTGGCTAAATCAATGACTGGATGACTTCAGCTGGCTGAGACTTAACCTGGATAAGACAGAGGTGCTAGTGATTGAGCCGGGTAGTGGGCATAATGGGTTGCTGCCTGGAGCAGACACAGGTCTTTTCCTGGGGTCTGCTCCATTGATTGCCTTCCAGGTGCATAATCTAGGTGTGGTCCTGGATAGCAGGCTGACCTTTGAAGATCAGGTGTAGTCTGTTGTTAAGAGTGGTTTCTACCACTTATGGAACATCACCAGGATCAACACCCTCATTCTGTCCTAGGATCTACCAACCCTAGTATATGTCTTTGTTACCTTCAGGCTCAATTACTGCAATGCTCTTTACTTCAGGGTCATGGGAGGGACCCTCCACAGGCAGCAGCTGGTGAAGAATGCAGTGGTCTGGTTACTGACTGGCCTACCCAGGTCATGTCATGTGATCCTGGTCCTGCGTGCTCTGCATTGGCTGCCGGTCAGGTGGAGGGTCCTTTTCAAGGTGGGCTTGCTCACCTATAAGGCCCTATATGGACTGGGTCCTGGCTACCTCTCAGAACTCCTGACATCTGAGACCTCTGTTCACCCTCCACTTTTCCTCGAGGGGCCGCCTGGATGTTCCCAGGGTTCGGTTCAGAGCTTCTAGTGACTGAACATTCAGTGTCTCTGGGCCGACCCTGTGGAAAGTGATTCCACCTGCAGTCCAGGAGGCCCCTCGATTGGTGTTTTTAAGCAGAGGCTTAAGGCCCACCTATTCAGCCAGGCATTTACTGAATAACATATGTCAACCTGTTTTCATTATAGTTCATTTAAATTATTGAGCATTGATTTTATCCTCTGCTGCTTTTAAGAGTATTTGTATGTACTTTGTTATGTTGTGTATGCGCTCAGAGTCTCCAGGATTGGGTGCCTTAAAAATAAAATTTGCCTTGCCTTGCTGTCTTTATGTCCTTGACCTCATGTTTGGAGTCTAGCTCGCACAGAGTTTAGTGTCATCTGCAAAAGACCAATTTTGCCCTTGATCCATTCATTTATGTCACAGATGAACATATTAAACAGTAATGGTCCCATCACACGTCCTTGTGGTACTCCACTTGTAACCTTCCTGAATTCTCAATGTTTCATATTTACAATCACCTAAGTGTCCTTCCACCTAGCCAATTTGCTATCTACCTCTTAGCTTTGCCTGAACTCTAGATAGCCCAGTTTTGATAAATCATCTATGGGGTATTGAGGCAAAGGCCTTACTGAACTGTAGGTGCAGCACATAAAGTGCTTTCCACTTTATCGGATTAGTCTGGCACAACCTCACCTTTGAGAAGCTGTGTTGCCTCCCATCTTGGAGCCCATTAACTTCAAGAATTTCCACTAGATGGTCCTTGATGATAGCCTCCAGTGATTCTCCCACAATATAGCTCAAACTAACTCACCTATAGTTTCCTGGGTCCTGCCTGCTCCACTCTTGTGCAGGGAACCATATTATTTATTTATTTTATTTATTTATTTGCACATCTGTTTACAACCTTTGAGCCAGAGGCTCATTTACAAAAGTACCTCGTCACACAGAGACAAATACAATTACAAGCATTCTTGGTTCCAGGATATAGGTTACATAGTTTGCAGGTACATGTGGTAAAGAACATGACAAATACATATACAAGCATTATAGGTTCCAGGATATGGGTTACATAGATAGCAAGCACATATGATGAGGACAGTTATACAGAGAAGCCAGTTTGGTTACAGTGGCACATATTAGTACGATAGTATGAGCAGTCAACAGAGTACTAGCAGTTTAGTCAGAAGTGGTACATACTTGCATGGAGAAAGGGCAAGCAACAGGAATAATGGCAGTACAAACAGAAAAGAAGGTGGATTTAAAGAGGTGCAGTAAGGATGCTGCCAGTGGGCATTGTCAGGGCACAGAGTGTTGCGCCTCAGATTATAGACAGGTGCAACTACACGTGTTGAATAGTTAAGCTTCTAAGTGCAGTTTTGAATTTGGAAATCGTGGGGCATCCGAGATGGGGAGAGGGAGCAAATTGTACCAGGAAGGGTTCTATGGCAGAATGACCTCTGTCCATGGGAGGTCCTAGATCTTGGTACCAGAAAAGTGGCCTGCAGGAGGTCCGTACAGACCAAGGGTTGGGCTAGGTGGAGGGAGGCTGTCAGCCCGGTGGGGATAGCCCTGAGAGGTTTTTGCTATTAGGCATGTTTGATATCGCAGTCGTACATCTAGGTTCAGCAATGTTGCCATACCATAGAGCTGGCATGAATGTGTGAGCCTAGGGGCCCCAGTGATTAGCCTGCATGCCTTGTTTAGGATGAGGTGGATTTTGCTGAGGGCAGTTGTGTCGGCAGCACCGTAGACTGGTAGTCCATAGTCAATCAGGATAATATAGAGGATGTCACTGCAAGCCGGAGGGCAGTGGGGGCAGTTTTGTAGTGGTATAAGATACCTAGCCGCACATCGTAGCTGAGGCAAGTGCATCAATGTGGGTGTGGTAGATGAGGGCTGAGTCAAAGGTGACCCCAAGGTACTTGTAGGAGTGTACTTGCTCTAGTGGCTGCTTTGGAGCAGGGAGGATGTGGAGTGGGAAGTTGCTGGCTTTGTTTTGGGGGTGGACAAAGAGCATTGTTTTTGTTTCTTTGAGATTTATGACCAGTCTGTGCTCTTTAAACCAGGTTTCAGCATCATTATAGGAGCGTTGCAGGAGTCCTGAAGGGAGGTAGGGTTACGGTGGGTGGCAAAGATGATGGCGTCATCTGCATGCAGCAAAGTTTCCCAGTGCATGCACTAGGCAGGGTGTTAAGGTAGGCGAGAAGAGTAGGGGTCCCAGGATGGAGCCCTGAGGAACCTAGTGGATGGGACAAGTTTTGAAAGTGTCCCATTAATTTTGACACGTTGGGAGCGGGCAGATAGATAGCTGGTGCACCAGGTGAGTGGCCCAGTAGTGAAGCCAGTGTGGCAGAGAGCATCCAGCAGGAGGGGTGGGAGACAGTGTCGAAAGCCTTAGAAAGGTCAATGAACACTGCCCGGCTGGGAGCCAGAGTACAGGGAGGGTGTAGGAATGTTTAAAATTCAACTAGTGCCGTGCGGTACTGTGTCCTGCACAGAAACCATGCTGTTCAGGGCAGAGGATGTTGTGTTTGGTCAGGTACTCAGTGATTTGCGTAGCAACCAGTTTTCAAGGGCTTTGGAAAGGGGTGGGAGTATGGAATGGGACGGTAGTTCGGCTGAGGACTGTCACTCCCTTTGTGAATGGGAGTAACAATGGCAGTTTTCCATGCAGTAAGGAATTCCACAGGCAGAGGGATTTGTTTAGAAGGCTGGTGAGTGGGGCAAGGAGCTGATCCAGTACCAGCCAGAGAATGCTGGGGTCCACAGAGTCATGCCGGGACTATTGCTTTTTAGTGCACAGATCAGGTGGGGTCTAGCTTCCTGGGCAGTTACCCCTGCGTGGGTAGGAGCACTAGGGTGTTGGAGGGCTGGGGCAGTGGAGGTGGTGGGTCAAAGAAATTATTGGGGAGGATAGAGCTGAGGTCCGTAAAGGATGTGTTGAGGTAGTTTGCAATGTTCACCTCTCTTCTGTTTGATATATCTAATGGATGCCTTTTCATTCTCCTTTATCCCTCAGCTATCCTAATTTCTAAGACTAAGGGATGAATCATGACAGGCAGCATATGAGTGCTGTCGAGGTGGCTGACAAAATGTGTTGGTGCATCAAAAGGAGAGGAAGGGTTGACCAGCAAACAAGGGAAATTATTTTATCTTTTACCAGAATCTGGTAAGGCTCCACCTGGAGTAATATTTGAAGTTCTGAACTTCCTAATTCAGAAAGGACATTGAGGCAGTGGAGTGGAGGCCACTAAAAGGATCAAGGGTATGGATATGGAAAACACAAGCAATAGAGAGGCTGATGGTCCTTAACACATTTATGTTGGAAAAAGGAGGCAGAGAGGTGAAATAATTTCAGTTTTCCACATACTTAAGGATATCATGATCAAACAGGATGGGGACACACCTAAAGCTTAGAGGTGATACATTTAGGGGTAACGTGAGGACACATCTTCTGCCAGAGTGCAGAAAACCTGCAGAATAGCCTAGCAGTAGAAACATGCGACAGTACAGGCTGTCAAAGTAAGCCTGGGCACATTTCTGCTTACCAGGAAATCCCTGGGTAGTACAGTGGGTAGCTCAACCCTTTAAGTTAGTACATGTTTACACAACATACAGTACTTATCTGCTTATGAAGTAGGGGTGATAGTGATGAATCTAGAATCACTTCCGATCATCAAATTCTTATGTTACCATGAATATACAGAATTATTTACAAACCACATCGTAAGATATCTACTCTACTTAACCTATCGAGACCTGTCAGTCTTACCTCCGTTATAGGTATACTGATGGAGACACTAGTCAAAGAGGACCTGTTGGGCTACCTGAGAAAAATGTACTACAGTATAGTAAGCAGCATGGTTTTGTGTCAGAAAGGTCTTGTCAGACCAACGTGACAGTATTTTGTGACTGTGTACCTAGAGTAGTGGACAAGGGGCATGCAGTGGATTTACTCTACTTTGACTTCAACAAGGCATTCAGCTCAGTGCAACAAGGAAGGTTGTTGAAGAAGCAAGAAGATCTATGTGGAATAAAGGACATGGTTAAATGGGGGATTGTTGAGTGGGACACAGAAGATGGCAGTGGTAAACAATGTCAAATCCAGGAGAGTGAGGTTAGTAGTAAGCTGCCACAGGGATCAGTAATTGATCAATTTCATTTAAATATGTTCTGCAGTGCCATGAAGAAATAATTCAGCGAAGATGTAAGTCGCCCATGATGGAACCAATCTGTGTTGTAGGGTACTGTAGACAGTGAGGAGACAGTAAGAGCTGCAGAGGGGCCTACAAAATTTGAGATGATGGTCCAAGGTTTGGCACTTGAAATCTAATGCAAAAAAGTGCAAGGTGATGCACATATGGATCATGAACCCCTAGGACAGAGTAATGGGTGGGACATGTTAAGTTGGGCACTTTCTCTGAGGAAGGGGAACTAGGAGTCTTCATAAGTGACTTCCTTAAATAATCTAGCCACTGTAACAAGGCCTACAGTAACACAACCACAGTACTGGGGTATATTGGTAGGGTTTGATAGCAGGAAGATAGCTGTATTGCTGCCTTTTATAGATCACTCACTGACCACACATGGAGTACTGCGCCAGTCCTGGAGTTACCTAAGGAAAGACAAGGGCATGCTAGAGACAGGACAGCATAGTACATCCTACGAGTTTCAGTTGAGGCCACTGAACCTGTACTTGCTGGAGGCCAGATGAGAGAGTAGTTACATGACTGAGACCTTCTAGCTTCTGAAAAGAGTGCAGAAAGTAAACAGTGAGGAACTATTCAAAATAAGTAGTAAATCTTGAATACAGGGATATGAAATGAAACTGGCAGGGAGGACTCAGAAAGGATGTGGAAGTATTATTTTACAGTAAGAGTGGTTGAGCTGTGGAACAGTCTGCCAGCTGAGGTGGTAGGTGCCAAATCAATTAATTGTTTCTAGCTCAGCTGGGATAGAGTGAAGGGTTTAGTAGTTATTCAAGGTTGTAGCAGTAAGACATGGGCTATGGGAGACAAGACCCCATACAGGGGACAGGTGTCTGAGTAACATACAGTATTATGGGCAGACTGGATGGACCAATGTTTTTTTTCTGCATTCATAAATACATACATGGACAATGATGGCACAAAACGGCCTTTCGGCCCATCCAGTCTGACCAGTCTTCTTAACTACACGCACCAGCCCTAGTGACCATCCTTCTCCTTTGTTTCTGCCCCTTTTTCTAACTAACCCCATATGCCTGTCCTATCCCTGCTGAAAACTGCTCACTGATTTGGCCTGCACCACTTCCTCCAGCAGCTTGTTCTACTTGTCCACCAGTCTTTTGCAAAAAGTACTTATGATCTTCCATTTGAATCTCCCCTTTGAGTTTAAGTGAGTTCCCTCTTGTCCCTGTAGTTGAAAACAAGGAGAAAAGTTCCTTGGCATCCACCCTATTTATCCCATGCAGATACAGTATTTGAATGTCTGAATCATGTCACCCTTTCTGTCCTTTTCTCATATGTCTTATCTCCTTGTCCATGAATCATCTTGGTTTCCTGCACTGTACTGCTGCTACCATTTTGCAGTTTTCCTGAGATGGTAACTCCTGTACCTTACGCAATATTCAGGTGTGGCCATGTCAGTTACCTGTACTATAGGAAGATCACCTCCCAATCTCTTCTGCTTATCACCTTTGCCATTGTTATGTTTCTGACCTTCTTGTTTGTTTATTTAATTATTAATTTATTTGTTATTTATTTATTCATTTTACATTTTCAATTGCTGGGTAGCTGATGTAGGCAAGTAGATACATATTTTAAAGGTTATCCATGAACAAGGCAACTGAAACTGGGCACCTACAAAATGGCGACTCAGTTACGGTGCCTGTGTTCATGGCTACCAGGAGGAGGGTGACGGATGAATTGAGCAAAAACCACAGTGGAAGTAGTGGGTATATGCATGCGTGCACCCGAGGGGCGGGGAGGAGGCAGGGAAGGATGATATGTGGGGGTGTGGTGGCAGCTGCTGAGCTGGACTGCTAGCATCGTGGGGAAGGTGGTCTGCTGGGAGGTGCAGGGTACAGGGTTCTGGTCGGCACAGTGTGGGTTTATTTGGTGGCAGGCAGCATGTATTTTTAAGTTTTCACTCCCTCGACATGCACCCCTTGGAGTTCAGAATCTATAAGTAAGAGTCTGAGGGGACCCCACATTAAGAATGAAACCTGTAGGTCTTGGGCATTGTTTTTGTTCATGCTGTGAGTGTGTATTACGAAACTGATTTTTTGAGATGTACACGCCATAATAGTGATTGCTGTTTTGTGATCGCTATTATGACATGGAACCTATTTTAAGTTATGCCTTGATGTTGAACAAATTAAAGATGATAAATATATTATACATACAGATATTAAAGGTGACTTATAACATGGGTTAAGAATTTTCTGTGTCCTGATTGACCAAGAGGAATTTGAACTCAGTGCCTTATGGGGTGACAAACCCTGGGTTGGGAACCCTTTCCACAACCAGGATGTAGAGCAACAACATACCCATGCCTACAAGATATGCTTTTAAAAACATTTGTAGCAGCCATATTCATAAGGTAAAGTACTGTAAACACCATGACTTGCCATACTTGAAAATATTTATATGAGCAGATTAAAACTCCCCATCCAGTAACCACGTAACACACTTCAAACAGTACCATATAAAGCATTAATACTAATCTACTCCCCTTTCTTTTCTGTTTTGTGCTTTCTATTGAGACCTGAAACCCATAGTCTTGGTTTTATTTTCTGCAAATGTCCCCCTCAACCATCAGTCACTTGCTCATTACATCTCACCTACACATCCAACTGCTTGCCTGTCCACCTGCACGCATGCTGTGAAGGACAAAATCAATTTCTTTCCCTAAAAAATAATATCAGATTTAATTTTAAAATTACTTAATTTAATAGCATCACTCACAACCAGCACCAATAGAAGTTACTTGCAAGGCCCCCACTCCCATATCTATGCTCACTTACATTTTCTTTAACAACCCTTTTACTTGGGCCTTTTAGATGGGAGTTACTGAGGCCCTGGACAGATCAACACCCAAAAGAAAACTAAACCCTCCAGTCACCAAACACTTAAATGAAAAGCTGTGATCTGTTTCTCTTTCTCTCTCATGCTCAGCACTTGCATGGACAGCCGCAATCTGTCTCTTTATTGCTCTGTCCATCACTCTCTCTCCTCTGCACTCTGAAAGATGTGAAATGGCAAAGCAAATGGGTCTCAAAACAAAAATATTTCTTTAAAAGTGTCTATAAGAAAAGTAGGGATTCTTTTTTCATATCAGTGTTTATCCTCCTGTGGGTTGGTGGCCTGTGACAGATGTCCGTAACGGACAGCCGCGGTCACTTCAGCCAACCACACTTCCATGGCAGAACCACTGAAGCTGGCCTGGAGGTATCATCCTGCCATCACCCCTCTTTTTCTGCTTTTCTTTTCCCTTACTCAGCGGATCCCCAAACAAGGTTGGACACACACCTGGAGGCGCTCATCCTATGGCTCAGCCAACTCCATTCCACCCACCCCTGGCCTAGCCTGACTCCTCTCTTCCTGCACCACCATAACGCCTTTATGTGGTTGTGGTCTTAGGCCAAGAGCCGACATCCCCTATCTGGGAGAGGAGAGCTGCCTGGTGGCCACTCAGTCCACTTGCAGGCCTCCCCTGGCCGACCCATGCTCGTTCATGAACACAGGTCACCAGCATGGTGAGAGGTAACACCAAGTGCCTCAGCCTTCAGCGACACTGGGCTGGCTAAAAGTGGAGAGTTTCTTAAGAGTTTGATAAGAAGCTAAAGTGAAGGAATCAGTTTCATTTCAGAAGTAGCTGCTCATTGCTGATTTTATGGCTTTTTTGCTGCTTATTGCTGATTTCACTTGGTAACAGGTTGCTTTTGGTTTCTTTGGAAGAAATTACCTGCTCAGGGGTTTTGCTGGTGCAGCGGATTGTTTCTGGGTTTTTCGCTGGGGTGACGATTGTTTCTGGTGGACTGTAGCTGCCCCATCTGCAGGTGCCTCTCTGTGTTGAGGGTGGAGGTTGCAGGACTCTGAGCAGAGTTAGCAAGGATCTGGGTAACCTTCCCCAAAACAGGGACCACCGCATCTACCATCTCTCCCTCAGAGGATGCCAGTGTATGGATGGATGAACTATGGTGGTCTCAGGGAGGGTGAGGGAGGTAGGACAGAGGTACATTTCCAATCAGTGCCACTTCAAAACTCATATGTAATTTTGGCAGAGCAGGATGATCACACTGCATATCCAGAAGTGGACACTCAGGAATGAGCGGTTTATCCTTGATAGAGCCCCAAGGGCAAAGGGAAGGAGAATGCACAGGAGGAAGAAGCAAATCCTTTTCAGAGACTCCATTGTTAGAGGTATTGAGCTGGGAATAGGCAGCAGTGGGGAGAGGTAGGTGATGTGCTTGCCTGGTGGCACAGTTTAGAGGAGAGCAGGTGGATCCTAGGGATAACTAGGGCAGTGGCAAGGAGGGAGGGCTGGACATCATTGTCCACATGGGGACAAATGACCTGGCAGGTAAGGGGACAGATGTAGGAAAAGTGCAGAAGGAATTTAGGGAACTGGGGCAGTGTTTGGGCAAGTAGCACACTCTATCACCTTCTTAGTGGTTCTGCCTGTCCATGGCAAGGAGAGGGTTGAGACATCTGTACCATGGAATTCAACACATGGATGAAGAAATGGTGTGGAGAGGAATGGTATGGCTTCTTTGGGGACTGGGATCTCACCTAGAGGGATGAAGGGCTGTATAAACCAGATGGCCTACATCTATCCAGGGAAGGGGGCAAAAGTATCCTCACTGAAAAGTTCAAATGCTTCCTCCACAAACATTTAAACTAGCCAAGGGGTAGGCAAAAGCAGTCGGAGGATAAAGGTAGCCCACCCCACATAACATATCTGAAATAAGGAGAATCCAGTTAGTACAAGGACACTATCAAACCCAATAAAAAATAGATACAATTGTGGGGAAGACAGAAGATGGAACCCAAAAATGTCACAGGGGCTGAAAAAGGAAAAGGATGGTGGGCACACAAGCTGGAAAGTAATGTGCACAAATTCCCACAGTCTGAGGAACAAATCCTAGGCCTAATGGCATTAATGGAAGACACAAACCTGGACATAGTAGTTATTACAGAAACATGGTACCCAAGGAACCATGACTGGGATATAGCCATACCAGGATACACACCTTTAGGAAGGATAGGGAAGGGAGAAGAAGGGTAGCTATGTATGTGAAGGAGGCGCTTAAAGCAACAGAGGCTCAAGGGTTTCAAGAAAGAGCAGAGGCACTGTGGGTCACCCTGGAGGCAGGAAAAAGGATAGCCATTTGCACTGGAGAGATTTTCAGGCCTTGGCACAGGGACAGGAATCCGATGAAGTTCTTGTGAAACCATCCATAAAATGTCAGCTGAAGGGAACTGCTACTAACTGGTGACTTCAATCTGCCAGTGGTGATTGGAGCACTCATGCAAATACAACAAGAGGCAGGGACTTCATGACTGCCCTGAATGTGGCAAGCCCAAGACAGCTTGTAGAACCAACCCCTGAGAAGGCTATACTGGATTTGGTCCTGACTAATGGGGACAGGATCACAGATGTGGAGGTGGGCAGTCCCTTGGTACCAGTGACCACAGGACACTATGATTTAAGTTAACCACAGTGGAGGCAAGCCATACAAGGATAAGGGTCCTAGACTTCAGGAAGGCTAAATTTAGGAGATGTGTAAAAATCTCAAAAGAGCCCTAGCAGCGGAAGGTGCAGGGGAGGTGTGGAAAACAGTGGTCTACACCCAAGAGAGTCATAACAGAAGTCACAAATCACTGTGTCAAATGCATAGCAATAGTAAAAAGAAAGAAGGCCATTATGGTTCTCGAATGTAGTGGCCGAGAAAGTAAGGGGAAAAAAGAGCCTTAAGAAGATACAAGGAAACACAAAAGGATGAGGACAGAGAACAACATCTAGAGAAGTAGAGGAATCTGGGAAAATAATTAGAATGGCTAAAGCACAGACAGAGGAAGGTATAGCCCAGGCTACTAAGAAAGGCAACAAGACATTTTTCAGATAAATTAGCAAGAGGAAACATACCAGAAATGGGATTGTTAGGCTGAAGAAGGAAGGAGGAGAAAGGGTACAGGATGATCTAGAAAAGGCTGAGATACTGAATAATTACTTTTGCTCAGTATTCATCAGGGAAGGGAGGATGAGGGACCAATATTCATTAACATGGGTATTCAGGGAGGAAGAGGACACCATCCCATTCAAAGTGGAAAGAGTCTTGAAATCAGGAAAATAAAAGCAGATGAGGCAATGGGGCCAGATGGATCCACCCCAGAGTGCTAAAGGAACTCAGGAAAGTGCTGGCAGAACTACTGGCTGCCTTTTCAATGCATCACTAGAGATGGGAGAGGTACCTGAGGACTGGAGGAGGACAGATGTGGTCTATCTCTCTCACAAGAGTGGAAGCAGAGAGGAGGCAGGCAATTACAGGCCTGCAAGTCTGACCTCAGTAGTGGGGAAACTAAAGAGTCCATACTTAGAAAGAGGATTGTGAAGTTTCTGGAGGAAAGCAGGGGCACAGGATCCAAGGCAGCATGGACTCTAGCGGGAAGGTCCTGTCAGATGAATCTTAATTTCTTTGACTGGGTTACCAGGGTGGTAGATCAGAGGGGCAGTGGATGTGGCCTACCTGGATTTCAACAAGGCCTTTGACATCGTCCCACACAGGAGATATTGCTACATAAATTGGGGAGCCTGGGAGTAGGTCTGATATGGTAAAGTGGGTTGGGAACTGGCTAAGGAGAGGACTCAGAGGGTGGTGGTAAATGGCATGAAATCTGAGGAGAGGGGTGACCAGCGGGGTTCCACAGGGGTTGGTGCTGGGGCCAGTCCTATTTAGTGTCTTCATTAGTGACATTGCAGAGCATCTGGAGGGAAAGTGTGCCTCTTCACAGAAGACACCATGATCTGCAACAAAGTGGACACAGCGGGGGTGGAAAAAATGAAAAGGACCTAATCCTATTAGAGGTGGTCAGGTGTCCAGCAGTTGAGTTTCAGTGCTAAAAAGCACAAGATCATGCACCTGGGTCACAGGAATCAAGGGAGGAGTACAGGGTGGGTGAGGAAATTCTGGCCAGAACAAGTCAGGAGAGAGACCTGGGAGTTATCATATCGGATGACCTGAAGGTGACCAAACAGTGTGAAAAGGCAGTGAGGAGAACAAACAGAATGTTGTGGTGCATAGGGAAGGTATCTCAAGCAGAAGGAAAAAGGTGGTGATGCCACTGTACAGATCATTAGTGTGTGGCCTCAGCTGGAGTACTGTTTCCAGTTCTGGAGACCACATCTCCAGAAGGACATTAACAAAACAGAGACAGTCCAGAGAAGGGCAATGAAGATGGTACATGGACTGCGAAAACTATATGAGGAAAAACTTATGGACCTTAATGTCTGTTCACTGGAGGAAAGAAGAGAGAAGAGATATGATAGAGATTTTCAAATACCTTAGGGAAATAAACAGGGTATAGGTAGAAAGCATATTTCAGAGAAAATATGCACAAGAACAAGGGGCATAATATGAGGCTGAAGGTGGAAGGCTCAGGGGTAATGTTAGGAAGTACTTTTCACTGAAAGGCTGGTGGAGCAGTGAAACAGCATTCCAGCAGAAGTGGTTGGGGTGAAAACAACATGGGGTTCAGTAGTGCATGGGATAGACTTAAGGGTACCCTGGAGATGTGCAGAGCAGGAGAGCCACAGATCAAATAGGATCTGGAGCTGCAGCAGTGAGTAGGGAAATAGGCAGACTAGGTGGGCCGTATGGTCCTTATCTGCCATCTGGTTCAATGTTTCTGTTTCTATGTTTCTTAAATCCTCAGACACATCTACACCCAAAGAAAACTGAAACTCCTCTACTCATAGAAAACTTAAGTGAACATATGCAGTCACTCTACACTTTACAACAGCACCACATGGTGGCACAGTGTTGAAAAGATGAAAGCTGTAACTGAAAGTAAGCTTGGCAGAAGCTGTAGCAGGGGCTTTTTATTTTAAGAAAAACAGTTAAATGTTTTATGTTTGAAATTTGTTTAATTTATTTATTTTTAATATTTTATTGCAAGGGATCCATTTTATAAGCACAATAAAACACTGCAGAGATGGTGGCTGTCGTGACAATGCACTTCCAGGTACTGATAACACTCAGCGCAAGTGCCTTGTGCCTCACTATACACATGGACATGCATTAACCCATGGCAACCACTGCACCGTCATGTCTAATTGTTTTCATATATAAATCCAAGGAATTCACACATCTAAGGTATTGTAGCAAATCATATCTTTGCAGCAGATAAGATATGGTCAGGTATAGCATTCAAAAATTTGGAGGTGTAATGGGCAAAACTTTGTTACTTTATTTATATCATGCTTTACCCCAAAATATAACATAAACTTCTTGTAAAAAAACTGCATTCCATCTCACTAAAAGTAGTGGTGTAAGGTGGCATTTGATTTACACAACAAATGGAGCACAGATGCTTAGATCTACATAACATTACAATATTAACCACTGCAACTTTGTTGGTATCACTCTATTACAAAATTAGAATCCTAGATTTGATGATAGCATAGAATGTTGATAATGCAGTTGGTTACACTGGAAAGAACCTTTTATTTGAGTTACATCACTTTAAAATTGACAGTCATGTCCGCACGATTATAAATGCACACAGCATCCTTCAAACAGAGGCGTACCTTCTGGTTTTTATGGCATGGGGCACCTGTGGTGACATTAGAAGTTTCCATTGACTACTGTAATGCTGTAAGTACCATTAAATAAAATTAAATTTTTCTCTATAGCTTTATTCAAATATATTCTTTTTTCTAACTGCCAATGCTACATTCCTCTGCCAGGCCACCCCTCAGCTCCATTTGTACTTTTCTCTATCATTTACCAGGTAATCGAGGGGGTCAAGGAAGCACATTTCCACTCTCACGGGGCATTTCCTCCATGGTGAGTTGATTTGGGAACTCCTGGAAATAACCTACCTCAGGCCCTTCTAATGTGCATAGGACCAATAGGCAGACTGAAGCAGAGGATCTGAGACTTCTGGCTTTGTGCTGCTGCATACTGTGGGTTTTCCTGTTTCATTTTCTCTCTTCCCAGGATGCAGACACCTGAAGCTCCATGTTGTTGCAACAGAGAGTTGCTATCTCTCCCTGGAGGAGAGACCATCTTCTGGGATGCTTGTCCATCCATCCAGTGGCCAGCCCATGACATCCCAGTCTTGTTCTCAAATCTGGGTCAGCAGTGTTGTGAGTTGCAGCCGTAGTACTGCACAAAAGGACCAGCTAATATTTTATACTGGAGATTTTTATCTGAAACCTCAGACTGTCTTGAACCCTGTTCAGTCTTTTGATCACCCAGAAGTATCTCCATGATTCATGGTGGGATTTCTTGGAGTGAGTGGGCCTGTGAATTAGGATCACCATCATTATATACCTGAATATTATTACCTCTAGTTTTATTCTGCACCTCCTACTGCCCGTCTCCTTCAACCATGTTGCACCAGCCTGCTGTTGGCCCTATTAGCATAAAGCACCCCTGTGGAAGGAAGACAAAACCATACAGTGTGTCATGGCAGAGGTTACAGTGGCAACATACATTTTGCATCTCCTTCCCTGGCTAAGGGCACACTGCCACTGATAGCACAACAGGACCACTAGCACCCAACCCCTTGCAGGCTTTCCAGGCTCACAAGTGAGGGTACTGCAGTACAGTACTACAGGCTTTATTTATTGTCCTCATCTTTTTGTAAGTGTTTTTGTCATGTGTATTTTGGTTCACATTGTTGCACTTCTTTGTATACCAGGTCCCACATGAAAATGGGCAGTCATGTCCTGGGTTCTTACTCAGCTTAACAAACATTAACTAACTAACTAGAACAAAACACTGCTGCTGGACCAACAGAGTGGCAGCCTTCACATAATTCTAACATGTGACTAAGAAGGTAAAAATAGTTACCTAGGAAGAAAATGACAGTAATTGTTGTAGTATGTGTTTACAGCTTTGCATCTTGTTACAGTATGTCTAGGATTCCTATAGATACCATTTCTACAGTTTTAGTGCACAACAAGAACAAATATAAAACTAAAAATAATCCTTTTAAAGCTCCCTGTTCTGACAGGGAATTACAAACTATTAAATCTAAGTGGCATCCCTAATGCTGCTGACCAGCGATGTAGAAACTAGTTTTCTGCATGACTGCCCCAAGCCCAGAGCAAACTACCAGTAGAGAAGTCTCAGACAAGAAGAACATTAAGAAACACTATGAGATATCTTTTGTTGAAATTATGATTTTCTTGAAATTATTCTGACATATGAGGAAATGATTTGCAGGCTGTCTGCATCATTGAGATGTTGGATGATGCACTGTGACCTTTAAAACAGTGAGCTATTGTTTATTAAAATGTTGCTGTCAAAAACACAGCACAGGATTTTTGGTTATGCTACAGTAAGATGAGTATGATTATAACAGTTATTAGGTACATTAATTCACTAAAGGTTGTGGGTATATGAGGCCATTATGGTTTTCAAAAGAGTGAGGGCCGCACTAGTTACTGTACAAGTAGAATGATGGTGGGAGTGGGAGGAGTATCGGAGAAGCTGAAGGAGGCCAAGAAGATGATCAGACATGCAAAAGCAAACACAGGGCTGCAGATTTCAAAGAGTATAAATGCAGATAAAAAATAACTTTTCTGGTATATAAATGAAACAAGAAAGATAAGAGGAAATTATCAGTTTAGCAAAGGAAGGAGGACAGTCAAGAATGATGAGCAGAAGGAATGTGTTTTAATCAACTACTTCTGCTCAGTGTTCATAGTGGAAGACCAAGGGCCTCTTCTAAACAGTGGGGTTAAGGCATCCACAAGGGAGTTCATAAACTGGGGCAAGTTGAGATTACACTGGATAGGGTAAAAAGGTTTGATGCCCTGAAAATAAATAAGGCACCAGATTCAGATGGGTTACACCCGAGGTTGTTCAGGTAACTTACTTAAGAGCTGGCTGAATTCTTGGGTGAGTTATTCAATAAGCTCAATTCTATCTGCTGTGGTTCTTAGGGATCGGAGTACTATGGACATTGTCCTGCTTTATAAGGGAGAGAATAGGGAATAACTGGGCAATTACAGATCCATCAGTCTTGACTACATTGTATGCAAACTGATTGAGACCCTGATCAAGGAAAACCTGGTGGCCTAGCCAGAAGAAATGGGCTATAAACAATATGGATTTGAGACAAAAGGTGATGTCAGAGCAACCTGATAGTGTTTTATAACTGGGTCAGGAAGGCAGTAGACAGAGGGTAGGCTGTAGATTTAATCTACTTTAATTTCAGGAAAGTCTTTGATTCAGTACCAAAAAAGGCTGCTGAAAACACTAGAGGATTTGGGTGGTAGAGATGGATTTAGTTAAGTGGGTGTTGAATTGGCTGGGGGGCGGCAGTGGAGAATAGTAATTAACAGGGTCAAACCAGGGGACAGATATGCCATGACACACATGGAATGTCCTGGTGGCAAGTCCTGGTACCTTTCCTTTTCAGTATGTAAATGTGTCACTTTTCAGATAACACAAAGCTGTATGGCATGGTTAATAGTGAAGAGGAGATGAGAGAGGTACAGAAGGATCTTGAAAGACTAGAAAAGATGGTCAAGGTACTTCAGAACCAGCCAGGATGCAACACAGTACCTTGCTGTAAATGATGCATTACAAAATACTGCATGACAAAAGGACATAATTGCCAATGGATTATACAGTTCCATTCATCATACTGCACTATTTTGCAGTAATACTGCAAGTTACTGTACTTTTGCAGCCTTGCTAGCACAACTGTATATAGTTGAGATTCAATGCCATGAAGTACAACATAATCCACATAGGGAAGAGGAACCCATGGACAGAGTGCTGGATAGGAGACATTTGGCTGTGCATTATAACCAAGGAATGGGCTCTGGGAGGCCTTATCAGTGGCTCCTCAAACAAATTAGGATAATAAAGCATGCAGTAAGGCAACAAGAATGTTGGGGTATTTTGGGAGGCACTTCAATGCTGGGGAAGAGTGATACTATTCCTGAATAGGTCACTGATGAGACCTCATCTGAGTACTGTGCCTAGTTCTAAAGTTTAATGCCCAGAAAGAACAGATATAGACTGGTGTCTATGCAGCAAAGCGTAAGATCACAGAAGAATTGTGGGCCAATGGTGCATCATCTGAGCAATAGCTATAGACCCTGAATCTGTACTCATGAAGAGATGGACTACGAGTGAGACCTACAAGTTCCTAAGAGGAATAAGCAAAGTGAATAGTGAGGACCTATTTAACAGGAATAAGGAGGCAGGAATGAAAGGGCATATGAACATATGAAATTTGCCAGCAGATAAAGGCCTCGAGGTCTATCAAGTCTGCTCGAATGTGCAGCTAGCACCCTTATTCTGCAGCTGCCCCTCCCTTCCACCCTTCCCTTCATTAACCCTCCCCTTGTCCTGTCCCATCCCTTTTGAAGCAGTCCACTGTTCTACTGGATGCCACTTCTGCAGATAACTCATTCCACCCAGCCACCACCTCTCTGTAAAAAGTGTCTCCTCATCTCCCTCCTGAACCTTTCTCCTCCAGTCTCATATCATAGCCCCTGGTGTCCCTCCTCCCTTACTTTGAACAGCCCTCTGTACCTGCCTTGTTTATTCCTTTCATGTATTTAAAGATTTCAATCATGTCCCCCTGTCCCTCCTCTCCTTCAGTGAGTACATGTTCAACTCCCTCAACCTCCTCTCATATGATAAGTCCCCCAGCAACTTGATCATCTTTGTTGCCCTGCGCTGTACCTCCTCCAGTAACAATGTCCCTCTTCAGATACGGGAGCCAGTACTGCACGCAGTACCCAGGTGCAGTCTAACTATTGCAGGCATGAGTAGAAGCTCATGTGGGAAAATGTAGGAGGAATGTGATGATGTTCTGCTTCACTGAGAGGGTGACAGAACTACAACAGACTTAATGCAGAGTAGTGGTGGTAGGCAATGCAAAGGGTTCAAGCATGGCTGGGACAGGATGCAGGAACTGGTGTGCCCCATAAGGGTAACTTGGGAGGAATGGAAGTCAAGGAAAGACGGGGGCAGAGATCCCATCAAGATATTAGCGCAAGAGGTGAGGTATGGATACCTATTCAGGCAGACTGCATGAACCCTTATTCTTTTCTGTTGGCAGTGTCTGTGTTTCTATCGTGATTATGTTACTAGAGTTGACAGCAGCAGTCCATGTCATCCTTGAACATGTGTTCCTTTACAGTCCTCCCCATAGAAGAGGTCTATGTTTTATTTAAAGTTCATATTCTATTTATTACTTAAGATGTAGTAGTAATGAAATAACTCACCTTGGCTGACAGGGCATTTATGCTGACCAGACCTGCACTCCATTCTTGGTCATAATTACATTGAAAAAGTGCAGTAAGTGAACACCTTCCAGCCTGCCGGGTCTTCTGTCTTAAGGCAGGACTGCATGTTACTGTGAACATTGTAACTTATACCTTTTATTTTATTTTAGAGTGCCCTTGTACTACTGTCTTGTGAGATACAATTCTTCTTTGTTTGAGTCTACTTTAATACTTTTGTTAACATTCAAAATAAGAAAAGGAGCTTCTTTAAATATGACAGTTCCAGGTTTTCATTTCAATTCTCCAATGCTTTTGAGAAATCAGGAAGTTCAGGCAGCATTATCTGTTGATTGCTAGTTCATCAAAGTCCTAAGAAATGTGGTCTTAAACTACTGGGGCATGATTTTAAAGAGTTGCTAGATAG
Organism: Neoceratodus forsteri; assembly: GCA_016271365.2. Lineage (NCBI taxonomy): Eukaryota > Metazoa > Chordata > Ceratodontiformes > Ceratodontidae > Neoceratodus > Neoceratodus forsteri. The sequence goes on from CM028131.1 coordinate 798,268,387, forward strand.
GTACACGTTGCACAAAACCCTACCTGTGCACCAGGAAACCTGTGCTGTATTTTAGTAGAACAAAGGTCCTGTGACAAAGTCCTTGAGATGCAGCAGGAGGATTGTTGTGCCAAAGAGTTGGAGCATGGTGGGATTTGATAGAGGTCCCATAATGGCCCCCCTGCCTGGTGCAATGTCAGTCAGAACCATGATATGTGTGTGTGTGTGTGTGTGTTTGTGTGGAGGGGAACATGCAAGATCAGAGGACACTGAGCAGACCTTGGGAGTACCAATTATAGGTGGTGTGGGCACAGTGGGTGTGGCAGGGTACACAGGTACAATGGACAGATGTGCCCTGGATACAATTGTACAGGCCGTGAACCTTGTGCCCCTGGCATTTATGCACAAGCCCTGTCCCAGACCTCCAGGTGCCTGGGGAGAAAGGTATATGGAACTAAAAGCACTGCAACAAAGGTTTCAGTACCAAACATTATAAAAGAGACAACAAATACAATTCACATTAGTCAGAAGTAAACAAATATTGAGACTATGCAAAATCCGGGAACAAGCAATTTAAGTTTAAGGACTGAATGTCACAGCACCTATACCTTTTAGAAATATTAGTGGATAGTCTATTCTTATGTATTTGATATTAGATAATAGGCATATTACTTTGTGTTAGAAATGTGCAATTCATGGGTAATTGTGTATATAACTGCTTTTAAATTTTGTAATATGAAGTGTACAATTATTTTTAAATCATGGTATATGAAGAGTTGTGCAGTATGTTTAATATTGCAATGACCTTTTAGATCAATCAATAACTATTACTACATTACTACTACTACTACTACTACTACTACTACTACTACTACTACTACTACTACTACTACTAAAGCACCTACTAGTTGCATGAACTAAAAACAGAGAAGAGGATTGGGAGAAGCAAAATGTTGGAGGAGGTGCAGAAGACAGAAAATATGAGCAGTTTCAGACATGATACAAGTGGTCCATGAGAAGGAGTTTAAGGCAGTGAGGAGGATGAAGAGAGCATAGAGAGGGGAGATAAGTCCAAGGTAAAGGAACTCATAAAATCAAGTAGATTGACCTGCTTTATTTTTAACCTGGGAAAAAGGAAAGATGGGAGTACAGAGTTGAGTGAGTAGTAAGAAGGAGGAACAAGACAGGATGGGGCTAATGTAGGAGGGACAATGCCAAACCAGACCTTAGATATGAAAGGGCACAATGAGAAATGCAACAACTCTCAACAGAGGTTAGAGAAAGAAGAAGAACTGAAGAAAGAATTATGACTGTTGTAATGATAATCAAGAGGAAAACAAAAGAATGAGTGAAAGTGGGATTTCAGTGTGGAAAGTGTGGAACTGGCACCAACACAGTATACTCCATACCCATAGTCAAACAATAGGGGAATCATTTCTAGAATCTCTAAATGAACAGGAAAGGAAGTGCATCTTTGTTCCTCTAAAGCATGCCAGTTGTTGTCCATTGACTATAATGACATGTACTTGAAATTGAGGCTTGTAATTCAAGCAAAAGGTGAATGGTAGCCAACACAGAGTGATATAACCAGGGCTGCCAGTGATAATTGCATTTCTTGTTTGCATAAAAAAAAACACATAAGACTGTATGTTGGTATTGGAACCTTTTGTTAATCCAGCTATTTCATCAGATCAGTAAAATCTGATCATACCACCTACAAAGAATGTTTCTGGGTGTACTGCTTTCTATAAATGATAGCAAGATGTTTTATTTTCATTAACTACCTTAGTTTGTGAATGAGCCAACAAAAATGTGACTGACATCCTACACAAGTTAAAGTTATTTCTAGTTGCAGCCACCGCTGAGTTCATTTTGATTAAATGTTCACAATAATTGTTAGGCAATCTCTTGTTTAGTACATTATTAACTACAACTTGAGCAACTTTTGTACATGTTGGAGTAATTGCCCTGCTATAGAACTTACTCCACATCTAAATATGTTAAAATATGATGAAGACTATCATCTGACATTAGGTTGACATGGGGCTTAAAACTGCATGTTTATGATTGTAATGAATTTATCTTTATTCCTATTTTTAAGTAACTTCGAAAACTAAAAACAAATATAAAAAGTTTATTTACATGTGATAACATTTATGTTGCTTAAACTAATGATTTGGTAAACTACTGCAAAGAATAACCCTCTCACCTTTTAGAAACATAGAAACATAGACTTTGACGGCTTGTCCCACCTAGTCTGTCCACTTCCCAACCTATGGCTGCAGATCCTAGTTAACCAACAGCCTACTTTTACTTACCCCAATGAGAATTGCCTTATGTCTGTTCCATGCATTCTTGATTCCCTCACTGTTTCTGACCCCATGACCTCCTCAGAAAGACCATTCCATGTCTCCACCACCCTTTCTGTGAAAAGATACTTCTCATTTGCCCCGAGCCATCCCCTCTATCTTCAAATTGTGTCCCCTTGTTCTTGCACATCTCTTTTCTGAAAGATGCTACCTCTTGGACTTTGCTGATTCCCTTGAGGTACTTGAACATTTCTATCATGTCCCCCCTCCGTCCTTTCCTCAAGGGTATACATATTAAGCTCCTTTAGTCTCTCTTCATATGGCTTCTGTTGCAGACCCTGCATCATTTTGGTTGCCCTCCTCTTGACTGCATCCATCCTGTCTATGCCCTTGCAGAGATGGGGTCTCCAGAACTGCATGCAGTACTCCAGATGGGATCTCACCACCTATCTGTGAGAGGGATAACAACTTCCTGTTTTCTACTGGTGATACCTCTATATATATCCCTCCAGCCATCCTTACTGCCTTCTCACATTGCTTGCTTACCTTTAGGTTATCTGATATGACTACACCGGTCCCTTTCCATTTTTGTTTTTTAATACCTCCCCATACTCTTCCCTGGGATTTTGTTTCTTAGGTGCATTACTTCGCATTTCTTTGCATTGAATCTAATCTGCCATACCTTTGGCCATTCCTCAACCTTGCCAAGTCCTTCTCATCCTTTCCACCCCCATTGTGTATCAACCCTGTTGCAGACCTTTGTGAAATCTGCAAAGAGGCATACTTTTCCTTCCAGTCCCTCTGCAATGTCACTTATAAAGGCGTTAAAAGGACCGGACCCAGTACTGAACCCCACACCACTAGTAACCCTCCTTTCTTCAGAGTGGACTCCATTTACTATTACCCTCTGTGTCCTGTTGTCCACCATTTTATACCCAGTCACCACCCTGGACCCCTCCCAGGATGGCTAATTTGTTATTAATCTTTGTGTGGGACTGTGTCAAATGCCTTGCTAAAGTCTAGGTAGGCTATGTCCACAGCCCCTCCCTGGTCTACTACTTTGGTCACCCAGTCAAAGAAATCTATTAGATTCATCTGACATGATCTTCCCAATGTGAATCCATGCTGCCTTGGCTCCTGTGCCCTCCTGGCCTCTAGGTACTCAACAGTTCTTTCTTTCAGAAGTGATTGCATCATTTTCCCTACCACTGAGGTCAAGCTAACAGGTCTGTAGCTTTCTGCCTCTGCTTTGCTCTTACTTTTGTGATGGAGAATCACATCCTCCAATGATTTGCTTAAAAGGGTAGTCCGTGGTGTCACTAGTACTCCCCTTAGTTCTTTTAGAATTCTGGGATGAATCCATCAGGCCCCATTGCTTTGTCCATCTTCAGTTTTAGGAGTTCTTTCAGAACCCTTTCTTCTGTGAAAGGACTGGTATCAACCCCTATCCAGAGTGCTTCTATTGATTGGATTAGGTACCTCCAATGCCTCTTCTTTTGTGAATACTAAACAAGTATTCATTCAGCATCCCTTCTTTTCACTGTCACCCTCGCACCCTCCTGCTCCTTTATTAAGCCACATTCTCCTCCCTTGATCTTTCTCACTACCTAATGAACTTATAAAATATTTTATCCCCTTCTTAACTGAGTTGGCTATCTTTTTTCAATTCAAATTTTACTGAAGTTTCCAATACAGAGAATGAATCATAACAGTATAGAACATAATCCCCACACATCAGATACAAAGTACAGGATGATTCACTCTCCCTTCCCCACTCCACCCTGCCTAACACCACCCCAAACAACCCAGTGCCTCTTTTACATTCAGCACCGTACCTATGGTTGTAGCCTAATGATGCTTAGACCTGTAATGCATAGAGAGTTTGTAATGGGCCCCAAATCCTATCAAACTTTTAATTTTGTTGTATAGGCTGGCAATAGTCCTCTCTGTTCTGCAGGGTTTTAAATAATTGATTAGCAGTTTTTCTTGGGACTATACTAACTGTACAGAAAGTAATAATACAATTTTCTAGAAGTGCTGTGTTTGTTAAACACAGTGAGGCAAAACTGTGCATTCTCACAAAGATGTAGCACTTTTATGAGCAAAACGCTAATAAATTTTTAGAGTTAAATAACCCTGGTTCTGAGATTTGCAAGTAACTCCTGAAGCCATTCAACATACGTTGGTACCTCGTGTCTTTCCAGTGTCTTAACACCACTTTTTGACAGACAATGACATTAAAGCTATATAATACTTCCTGTTCACCACGAAATGGAAAGAAGTCCCCAAGAAGACATATTTAGGGGTGAACAAGTCTGAAACCCTAAAGAGGGTCAACACTCTGTTTAATCATAGTCAAGTGGGACAACTTTAGAACAGCTCCAGGAAATATGAAGAAGGTCTCCTTCTTGCAACTGACATCTTGTGCAAAGAGGAGGACACCAAACCCAGTCTGGCCAGCCTCTGCGGAGAATAGTAAATATTGTGCAAAATTTTGATTGCATTAATCTAAGTCTGTCCTGCTTGAGGAACTTGTGACAACTTTGCCACAGAGAGGCCAGTCCAGGTCTCTGCCCTGGAAGAGAGGCCCAAAAGTTACGAGCATAGTTATCAGGATAGGCCCAGGTAAATAAGGCACTGTCTATTTTGGATACAACATGGGGTGGCAGCCAACTCCGTTAGGTAGCTTGGAAGCTGATATGGGTAACGAGGAGTCAGACCAATTACCTTAACCAGGAGATGACGAAGCTGGAAAATCTTGAAAATACATATGCAGGGTATCACAAACTTGTGCATAATATCAGCTGAAGAGCACTGACTGTTGGGTGTTATAAGCTCATCTAGACAGCAGTCTCCTATCTGAGGAGCCAACTAGCTGAGAGGGCTTACCATCTAGTAAAAAATTAGGTTACCTCTCAAGGGTTGAAATAAATCCTTGAGATTCTCAAATCTGAAACGTGCACAATTGAAGGTATAGACCCTAGTGAAACTGCTATAGGGGATCTACGTAGAGAGATTCAGGTAGGGAACTAACTTTGGTGTATAACAGAACGCAGCAGAGGAAGAGCCATGTTTTTTATGGAAGGGACTTGACGGCTAAACCAGGTCGGGTGTCATGTGATCACTGTAGACAATTGATCCGTGTTTAGCCATCTGAGATACTTGTTGGCCTGGCTGGCCCAATAATATAGCCCAATGTGGGGAAGCCTTAACCCTTAGGCTGCCAATAGAATTAGAACGATAGAAATTCTGGACTGATATATCAGTCCATGGCACAGTAAGGGTTAATCATCCTTAGCTTTCAGAGCGGCTAATTTATGGAATGCCATCCTAGCCTTCTTATCCCCCATATAAAAGTAGAGATCATACTGTGCACTTTTTGATCCAGGACAGTAGGAGCCACAAGTTTAGCATTTTGAGGGCTAGAACAAATGAGGAACACGTTCATTTTGATTAAATTAATTCTGCTCCAGAGAGAAAGGGAAGTAGGGTCCATCTGCGAAGGTCTAGCTCTATATTATGTGCCAGAGCATCAAAATTTAGTTGTCTAAGCTGAGCTGTATTCTGAGCTAAAAGGAGTCCCAGGTATTTAATATAGTCAGACTTCCAAGTGAGCCCAAATGCGATAATGTCTTGTTTGTATACCCTATGATTAAGAGGAAAAACTACAGTCTTTCCTACATTAAGTTTATAGTTTGAGACCTTGTTGAAGTCATCTATTAACTTCAGAATAGTGAGAATAGATGTGAGTGGGTGTGTTACTTGCAGCAGGAGATCATCTGCATAGGCGCAACTTTAACCACCTGCTCACCTAGAAATACCGAAATGCTCTGGACACCTGATATCCTAATAAGAGGTTCTAAGTAAATATTAAAAGGAGGGAGATAGGGGCACCCTTGTCTGGTCCCCACATGCAATTTAAAGGGACTAGAGACAACCCCATTACATGAGATTCTGGCAGAGGAAATTTGTATAGCGAGCTAACCCAGTTCCAGAATTTCATGGAAACAAAAACCTCCATCGATGGCAACAAATGGTCCCAGTGGACTCTGTCAAATGCCTTCTCAGCATCCAGAGATCAGGACCATTGGATGAAAAGCATCCCTGGATGCCAAGAAGACATGAGACAGGGTCCTCAGATGATCCACGATGATCTCCTTTCAGAAAACCAACCTGTTCTGCCCCTATTAGAAAGGGAAGTACTGCCTCCAAATGGTCAGCTAATAGTCTTGCCAGAATTTTAATATCATGTTTGAGAAGGAGATTGGCCTATAACTTGAGACCTGATCAGATGGTCTGTCCGGCTGGCAGCAGAACAATCAACGCCTCGAAAGGGAAGGATCGGATACTTGACCAAGAGGGTAGCCTGAAAAAGTGGTAACAGAACCAGAGTCAGTTGTTTGGAAAAAGCTTTATAAAAGTTGAGTAAACCCATCTGGGCCTGGAGATTTATCAGATGGAAGAAAATTAATTACCCTTTCTATCTTGCCCTCAGAGATAGAAACTCAAAACTTTCTGCTGGGATTGTGTAGAGATGGCAATTGTAAATCACTCAAATATTCATAAAGTCTATCATTAGATGGGGGTTAGCCATGGGGCCATATAAGTCCCTGAAATAATTTGTAAACTCATCCGCTATTTCTGAAGTAAGACTTTTAGGGATTTGTCTTTGGAGAGTGGACATGAGGAATGAATCTGGCAATTCCTGCTGTTTAATCATAGCGTAACATTCTGCCGCCTTCTCACCCTTATCGGTATATTCAGCTTTTGTTTTCAAAATTGCAAATTCAACTTGCTCCGTCAACATAGCTAGGTAGGCTTCTCTCAATTTTGTTAAATCTTGTTTAAAAGTCTCTGAGGAAGATGGAGAGAGAGGCAGTCTCCATACCCTAATCTGAGAAGAGATCAGAGATTCGAGATGCCTCTCTCTTTTCCTTTTCGATGTTAGGCCAATTATAATCCCCTTAAATATGCTTTACAAACACCCCATACCATATCAGGCTTCCCTATGGAGTTAGAGTTGGTAGCAGTAAACTGCTCTATTTGGGATATATATATTGAACCGTCTTGGCTCCTTCAAGATTTGGTTATTCAACTTCAACCTGCTCCTTTATTTGGCGAGAAAGCTAAAGATACTAGGCAGTAACCACAGAGTGATCTGGCGTGGCCCTGAGACAATACTGGAACTTATAACCCTGGTAAAAGAGTTTGAGAAATGAGGATATAGTCAATCCGAGAGGAAGTTGCATGCACCGGGAAATAAAAGTCTACTCCCTTGCATTGGGATGCAATACCGCCAGATGTCACAAAAAGACCTGCAGAGTCCATCAATCCTAAAAAGCTCTTTGTGATGGGAGAGAGACCTTGATGGGATTGACCTGATCTGTCTAGAGCCTGATCAAAAACAAGATTAAAGTCACCCCTATGACCATAGGGGTATCCAAAATGGAGTTAAGGCTTGGTTAACTGAACAAAAAACTAGGGAGTCCACATTAGGGCCATAGACAGCACCCAAGACTATGTCCAGGGTGTCAATCTACCTTGTACAAACAGGAATCTGCCCAGAGGATCAGATATAACTTGGAGAGGTTTGAACGGAACCGACCTATGCAGAAGGATCATCCCCTCTACTCTAGGTCGTGCCTCCACGAAACATCTGCCCAATCTGTTGCCATCTCATTTTATCAGCCTCCCTCTTGAGTAGGTCGTCTCCTGCAAAAACATAATTTCTGCCTTCAGATGGTTTAAATGCTTCAGAATTTTATATTGCTTAGCTTTATGCCTCACCCTTTAACATTCAACTAATAAATTGAATGCTTCTAGGCATCACCCTTGTTGCCGGTCAAAGATCTTCAAAGCACAGCTTGTATTTATATTTCACATCAGTAGTACTCCAAATGTGGTATGCGCTGGGTTGTTCTACCCCTCCCCAACCCTACCAGTGCTGAGTCCTTTCCCCTAACCGCCCCCCTGAGACCCTCTGCACAAAACACCCCATAAACCCTAACCCCCTCCCACACTCACCCCTCTTTTGCATGGTACATGATGAGCAGCAGTCTGAAAAGTCCCTCTCCCTCCAACCTCCCACCCTCATGAACAAAAAACAAGAACAAGAATACCTTTATATCCAAAATGCTCCATAAAGATAACATATCCCCATTTTAACAATTCAGGGAATTAGCTGCACAAGCCCCTAGAAAATAACCCTCCCTACTGAAACCCCACAAACCATGCACCAGCATGGTCCATGGGCGTAAAGTGTGTAAAACACCCACAGCTTAGGTGGAAATATTAATCTTATATGCCATCTTGTGGTGTAGCCCGTGAACAACAGGCATAGAAGCCGAGAATGTGCAGGCCGCTACTGTCCTCTCTGAAATAAGGAGAGTCTGTGAGCTCCAGGGTCACTGTCAGACCACATTACTTGGACCAGAAGCAATGACTACCTCGCTCTTGTAGGGAAAATTTGAGAAGGAAGCCCTCCAAGAAAAGCACTATAACAGGATTATTAGAGGGCAGACAAACGCCTGATTAAGGCGTACAGGAACCCTATTATCTCCGCCTGTCTGCAATTACAGGGTCCCCATCTGGTGTTCAAGCTACCACTTCTAATGCCTGGTGGCATTTAGGAGTGAAAGGAGGAAGCCAGAAGAGACCAGACCTTGCTAAAACGACCAGGGAGGGACCACGGCTGCAGACAGGGTCTCATTATAAGCTCTGAGAGAACTGAGCTTTGCTCCCCATTGCCATAGAATTAGAACATCACCCCTACAGAAATGAGCTGCTAATTCTGTCAGAATGAAACTTGACTCGAACGCATGATCCCACCCAGACATCCATTATTTAGATCCAGAAGGAAAACCACAGGAGCCATTAACACTTAACATTAAACCCAAAGATGAGCTGGGCAGCCAAAGCTAAAACATAAGAGTCAACAAAATAATAGGCAGTCCTGGGGGTGAGAGTCTGATCGGGAGCAAAATGTCAGTTTTAGATCAGAAAGGAGACCCTTCATGAGAATGGCAGCATAGAATTAGATAACCAGGTGAAGTGACTTGTCATGAAATAGCCCCAGAGATTTATTAAGAATTGTAGATTAGCAACAGCTAGATGACTCCACCAGAGGAAAACTCAGCATAGCACACTACACCAGGTCGATTCTCATGTAGACTTGAATAGGTCAGAAAGCGCTTCTTTGAGCCCTGCAGTTGCCAAATCCACTTCCTCATAGGTCACCCAGGAGCCGTTCAGGAAAACTTGAAGCCTTGCTGGAAAGCCATTGAAACTTGATTCCTCGGCGATCAGCTTGAGGACCAATTTGTGAAATGTGGCTCATTTCTGACACACAGAATAAAGGCAGATCTTGTGCCACCCTCAGCTTTTACCTTCCCATTGCAAGTCTTATGTTTCCTTAGCTTTATATAAGAAATGCTGTCGCTCTGGAAATTTAAAAGCAAAATGTGAATGACCTGGGAGGCTCCAACCGGGAGGGGGCATGGTGCATGATGAGCTCTCTATAATATAGCTTGCTCCAAGGGAAGGGCCTGCCACCTTCTCCACGAACTTCTTAATAAACTTAATGGGGTCTGAGCCCTCTTCACCCTGGGAAAACCTATAATTACTGCATTATTGAGCTACGACTCTCCAGATCTTCCACTTTATTCTCCATCTTCATAGCCTTTGCCTCATGGCCACTAAATCCAGTTCAGCTTTATCCTGTTTCCTCTCGACAGAGTGTATCGTGCTTCATTATCAGCTGTTTTCTTGGAGAGCTCCTCCAGGGTACTTGAGATGATTTTTATTTCTCCTGTCATATTCTGCATTTCAGCCTTAAAAGGCTGAAACTCCTCTAAAAACTTCAAGAGGTAGGAGATCTGCATCAGGGCTCTCATTAGTGACAGGCGGAGGATTGCAAAGAGGAGGCCCTGGCTTTTTAGAGACCTTCTCGGGGTGTAGCAGAGGCGTATGCTTGGAAGCGATTTTCCATCTCCTCGTCCATCGACTTCTTATAGCAGGAGGCACGATCGTTTATGAAGGTGTAAAATCAAGTGGTCTCGGTAGATTACACATAAAGCAGGTTTTTAACAAATTTATGGCGGAATGTCAGAGCAAACAGAGGCGTCCTACACAGCGCACCGTATCATGTGACTCTCTCCCTGAGTTGGCTATCTTTTTCAGTTTGGGCCTTTGCTATTCTGACTACCTTTCTCACTTCCTTCTGCTTTAACTGGTACAGTTCTCTGTCCTCCACCTTCTGTGTTTCCTTATACTTCCTGAATGCTATCTTTTCTCCCTAACCTTCCCTAACACCTCTTTTGAGAATCATAGTTTCATTTTTTCCTTTGTTTTGATTTGTTTATTTGCTTCACAGAAAGGCTTGATGCCTCTGTGATGGCAGATTTGATGTTTCCCATTGTTCCTCCACCCACCTTCTTGCCTGCTTGCTAATGCTTTTCTGAGGCACTCTCCATTTTTAAAAGTCAGCCCTCCTAAAGTCCAGTACCATCAGTTTTGTATGGCTTGACTCTGCGGCTCTGTTTTTGTGAACCCACACTGCTTGGTGGTAACTTGTTCCCAGATGGCTACCCACTTCCAGATCTGAAATCCTCTCTCCATCCCCTTTGAGAGTACCAGGTGTAAGACTGCTCCCTCCTGAGTGGGTTCCAACACTAACTGTCTGAGCATGCCCCTGTAGGGCATTGAGGATGACCCTGCTCTTAGATGTGACTGAAGCAAAGGTGCTCAAGTTAACATTTGGCATATTCAGATCCCCATCAACAATATCTCCCCTTTTTCTGCCATACTAAGGATGCCTGCTATCATTTCTTTGTACATTTCCTCCTCCTGAGATGGAGTCTGATATAACCCTCGTTACAGATTGTGGTGCCAATTTGGGTCTCCAGGGTGACCACAGTGCCTCCCCTCCTCACTATTTACCCTTTAGTTCCTGCTTTGATCCCTTCCCTTACATCTTCTACCCTCCTGTCCCTTGTGTAGATTGTGTACCCTGGTATGTTGACATCCAGTCATGGTTCTTTGTGTACCATGTTTCTGTGACTGCCACAATATCCAGGTGACCCTCTTCCATCAAGACCACTAGTTCAGGAAGCTTGTTACCTAGACTATGGGCACTGATACTCATTAATCTCCATTTTTGATGGCCTTACCCCTTTTGCCCCATACCTGTCCTTACTGCCTTTGCCTTTTCTCCATTTTCCCTGCTCTTCTCCCTATTGACTTCTCTGTCTTGGTGTTTACCAAACTAACTACCCTGATTTTTTTTTGGGGGGCTAGAGTTTCCCTGCTCCTTTTCAGTGCCTCCCCTCCATAGGTAGTTTAAATGCGCCAATGAAGCAATTAAACCTATTGCCTCGGATCCTGGTTCCCATCCTTGACAGATGCAGACCATCATGCCAGTATAGGCCTGCATCCCTCAGGTGAACTCCCAGTCCCCAGTGAAGCCAAAACCCTGAGCTCTGCACCAGTTGTTCAACCATTGATTGAATCCCATGGTGCAGAGCACCTAACCTCACCCATGCCATAGACAGGCAGCACCTCCAAGAAGTTTACCATACATGGTATTTGTCTGGCCCATCCCTTACTCTACAAACTCCTCCAGCACTGCTCTGATCCCTTCTCCAGCCAGATCAGTTGTCTCTAGGTGAACAATGACATCCAGCTCCCTCCCCATACAGCTTGCTCCCATGATCCTAAAGATTCCTCCCTGTCCCTCAAGCCATGGTGCCAGGCAGGCACTTACCTCCCTCTCCCCTTCCCCAGTTCTACCTTCCTAACAATGGGTACACTACAAGAGTTGTTTTCTTCCACTGTGGAGGTTCCCAGCATCCTCCTAGGTCTGCACTGCAGGTGCCTCCATAGAGGAACCACACTCTGCCAGAACAGTGTAAGAATTGTGAGAGAGTACAGCTGGAGGATGCACCTCTGTTCCACCACTCACCCTTCCTGAGGCCCTGTGGTCCAACTGCTTCTGTTTCTTGGCAACCACTGAGGCAGCGGCAGTGGCCCTGGTGGTAACTGGGTGGGAGGGAGTCCCTGAATCCTGGCCAACTCTGCCTGGAGGCAAGCAACCTCCTCCCTCAGCCCAGAGGGTGCCTGCAGATGGGACAACCGCATCCTCCTTAATGTGTCCCAGAAAACCGCCACTGCACAGCCACTGCACTGCTCCCTCCCATCATATCTTATTTGTAGCCCCATGACTGTAGTTTTATATGCTTACTCTTTCCTCTTTCTGTTTATTTATTTATTTTTAATTATTTTTCTCTCCTACTTTCCTACTGCCTCCATGCCCTTAAAGCTCCTGCTCCTCCTTTTCTGGGACAGGACATTCCTGTATTCCTCAGTAGTCTCCTTCCTTGCTCAGAGTCAGACCTCTAGCAATTGGGGAAGTGGACAGTTACTCTTTTCCTTCTGTCTAGGATGATGAGTATTTTGTGCCTCTGTGATCACATGCTTCCTACTCACAAACAGGAAGTTCTTGTTGTCAGTTATATCCTGTGCCTAAGGCTGGGGTATGCTATATAGTCCCAGTAGAATACTAAATTTCTAACAGCACCTCCTTACTCTTGCTGTTCTCTAGAAATGTTATCTAGGGCTGTTTTAAATACAAACACCTGTCTTCCTGCTGCCTAAGCCACTCCCCTAATTCACAGTTCCGTCTTCACCTTGCTAACTGCACAGATAACAGTTCCCTTCACAAACTCAGACAAACACACTAACTCTTCTTTTGTTTTTTGTTTGTTTGTTTTACCCTAAATTGAAGGTCCCAGTAGTAGAGTTCTAGTTCTTAAGTCTCAATAGAGTAGTAAAGTTTAACAGCACCTCCTTCCTCTTGCTGTTCTCTATTTAACTAATAAACTTATGGTCACAGTATAAGTAACACTACTTCTTGACCAAGTGTAGCAATTTTATATTACAGTGGTAGCCTCAGACATTGCAAGCTATTTCCAGATATATAGCGACATTTCTGAAGATTTTCTCTCTGCTGCCCCTACTGTTTAAATGCAAAAGCATCAGATATTTCTGGAAATATCACAGAAATTTTGGGAAATAGCTTGCAGTGTCTGTGGCTACTACTGTATTTGTTGTCACCACTAAAAGAATCATGTAACTGGTGTAAAATGTTAGGTAACTTACCATGTTTTGTATGCTCCCAGTCAGCTTTTTTTTTGCACTAGGTTTTGCATCATCTGTCACATTATCAATTATCATTAAATAAAGAATACTTTCCTTTTTGTATCTACTGTGTACCTGAACTGTCTTTTGTCTGTGTTGAGGAGAAGGGTCTGCTCCTGCCTTTGTTGTTTGTTGCTTTCTTTGCAGACAACACTGCTGAGTCCTTGGATCAGCACTTTTGTTCCTTCATTTCTGTTGTATAACCTTTCAATCATACAAAAATTAGGTATGCAAAAATAATGTTATACCTTTAAACAGAGAATGGCTTGTCTCATGTCTTTACAGTGTCTTTTCATAGGTCAGTATGGTGAGAGGGCTGTGAAACAAAGGAAAGACAATCTGACAAATAAATCTGCAAAATGTGAAATGTGTGGAAATATAGCAAACACTCTGATCTTCATATAAATTCATTGTCCAGTTTCCCCTTTTCCCTCACAAAAAGGCAGAGACCATTGTTTGTTGTTGTGCTCAGATTGGCAATTAATTTATTTATATATCAAAATTCATGTTCCATTTCATCATCTTTTATTATTATATCTCTCACAATTTCATTTATTTTCATCCTATATCAATCTCTGATCATCCCTCTTTCTTCCTCTTTTCTCCCCCAGGGTGAAAACCTGGGTGCTTTCTTCTTCTCCTTTTCTGTTAGGTAATGGTGTGGACCACTGTGCTCCTTCAGCTTCTTCTCTTTTCATCTTATTCCCCCCTCCTTCCCCCCTTTTCTGCCATCCACCTTTCAGTCCAATAACTCATATTATTTTCTGCCATCCACCTTTGGCAGTCCAATAGTCATACTACCGGACACATCTGTCATCCACCTTTGACAGACCTACAATACAGTCCTTTTGACTGTCTTCCCCTCTTGTTCTATATTGTAGGGTGGGTGGGAGGAACAAAACTCCAGCAAAAGTGTCTGAACCACTCCTGTGCTGCCCATTATGTACCTCCACTTGTCCCTTCCCTTCCGGTTGCTTGGCCATTGTTCTATCCCTGGCCTCCCTTCCTTCCCCTCCCTTCTGAGCACACCATCTTGATGGAAAGGAAAGAGTGCACCAGAGACAACCTGGTCTGCCCTTAAAGGCAAACTCCATTGTCCTGGATTCCCCTTTTCCTTCACAAAAGACAGAGACCATTGTTTGTTGTTGTGCTCAGATTGGAATTAATTTATTTATATATCATCATTCCATGTTCCATTTATTCATCTTTTATTATTATATCTCTCACAATTTCATTTATTTTCATCCATATATCAATCTCTGATCATCCCTCTTTCTTCCTCTTTTGTCCCCCAGGTGAAAACCTGGGTGCCTTCTTCTTCTCCTTTTCTGTTAGGTAATGGTGAAATCCAAGACCGCTTTCTCCTTCAGCTTCTTCCTCTTTTCATCTTTTCTTTTCTTCCCCCCTTTTGCCCTTACATTAGCCAGTCACCAGCTTGCGTTGGACGTCTGGCTTTTCCCTCACCAATGGTATACTGTCCCACCATACCTTAGGGAAACTCTTCCTAAACTTTCCTTTATATTTTTTTTTTATCTTCCATTTTTTGTATGCCTCCTTCATGCTTCTATAAAACCCATCATTTCTGTATTAAACATGTCTATGGCTATATCTGACAGATGCACACCATCCGACCTGTAGAAATCTTCTACCCACTCTTCCACACCCACAGAATTACCTGTCCTCCCATTGTCCTTATCAGTGTGCCTATCCTTCTGTTCATCTTTCTCCTGGCCCTATCCACAGCTCTATGGCTGTGCTCATGTCTCAAACCCTCCCTGGTATCATATCCGACCAGGCAAGGCATACCTAGGCCACCATTGTTGTATTGTCACTAGGTTCCTTTTTACCTGCATGTGTGTGTCCACCCATGGCTTACCCCAAGGTCATTGCCCTAGATGTATAATAATTAAATCTGGAATGGGTCACTGCTCCTTCATTCTTTCAAGTAGAAAGCAGCTGTGCCCATCTCATTCCCCAGATGCCACGCCAAACCAATCTACATTGTTTCACATCTTGGTAAAGCTGCTTTCCCCCAACCATTTTCTCAGCTCTCCTTTCTGCCCAATAAATATAATAGTGGCCACAGATCCAGACTTCCGTGATCCTCCCTCTTCCTATAGGGTTTAAACAAAATAAATATCTTATACGTGGTCTTAGTTTCTTTCCATAATATCCCTCTCTCCTCCCCATGTGGTTCCAGATCTGTAACAAAAACATGGGTGATACATTAAGTCTCCATACTGCAGTGTTCTCTTATAACTGGCAGACCACCAGCGCCTTTTCCAAAATATTATTCACAGTCTCGCTTGCCACTGCCCACTGTGAGGCAGCTGCTAACTATAAGGAGTGTGAGGCATAATTAATTGGATCTTCCCCAGGAATTGCATGCCTTTATTGAGCAATGCTGTGACTTGATAACTTGTGACCCTTCTTCCATCACCATGCACAAATAATCTCCTGTCTTATTCCCTTGCTCTGCCGTGAAAGCCTACAAAGCCTGCACTGGGCACACTCGCCTCTACATGTTTATTTAGTGTCACCATGCAACCCTGTCCCTTTGATCCATTTTGACCTCTTAATCATGATGTATCTCCTTAATTGCCCAGCTTACATCTTCCCATTCTAATCCCCCTTCCTTTTCTTTACTGCCATGCCCTACCACCTCACTCCTCTCAAGGCCCCTGCGAACATTACCACATAAATTGTGTGAAATAGTTGGGCTCGGCTTTTGATCTTCAGATTGCCAGTAAAACATCCTTTAGTTTTGCAAGCCACTGCCCCCCTACTGGTCTTCTATTATCCACATTCCCTGTCTTAACCTACCCCAACCCTGTATCATTCCTCTAATGAACATCGATTTTGTCGGTCCTTCCATTCTTTTAGACTGTAGACTATGCTAATCCCTGCCAAATAGACCCCCATTGTGGTGTGGGCTGTTCCTCTGTGCCATTGTTCTACTGTGAACTACCCTAGTTGCTCTTCTGTGAGTGGCCTACTTACCTCCATATGGTGTGTTGCCCTGAATGTTTGAAACACTTGCCAGGCCCCATCGAGGGCCCTCAGTGTCCATAGTGCCCATGAACTGTGAAACAACAGTTCTGCTCCTTCCTGCCAATGTCCCAGATGTTCATTGGTATGGACGTTTTGTTCCTCTGCTGTTGGTGCCAGCCTCTGGAGGCACTCCAGCTGCAGGCAGGAAAAGCTGTCAGCCAGGATATTATGTACCCCTTCTATGTGTTTTGCTCTGAATGACATGTTCAATTGTAAGGACCTTAGCACCAAAAGTCGCAAGACCTGATTGACCATGTCTGACCTGGCTGTCTTGTTTTAGTACCTCCACCTCTGCCCTGTTGTCACACCAGAATGTCACTTTCTGATTCCGTAATTCATCCCCCAAACTAGGGTGCAGACCCAAATAGGCATGATCTCTGACAATGTTATATCTTTCACCTTACTGTCCCTCACCCAATCTTAGGCCATGGCTCTGCAAGCCATTTGCCCTCATATAGCCCCCATGCCTAGACCCCAGCTGCATCTATGTACAGATCAAGGTCTGTGTTATATACCCATTCCTCCTGCCAAAGGAGCAGCCATTATAGGCCTGAGGAATTCCTCCCATACCTTAAATCCTCCTTAACTCCTTGTCTCATGTCTATCCAGTGGTGTGGTCTGGTCATCCCAGCTGTAGCCCTCACCAACCTTTTAGTGAAAGCCCTCCCTGGTCCAATAGCCCTGCAGGTGAAGTTCAGGTGCTCCCAATACCTGTTGTACTTGTTTTAGTTGTACACTTCTTCTGCTGGTATGTACTTGGATCAACTCTTTCAGTTTTTCACTTTTTGTCCAGCAGCCTAAATATTTCCCCTGGAGCATCTACCTCAATACTCAGAAATTCTAGCACCCTGCTGTGCCCTTCTGTTTTCTGGTGCCAGCGGAACCCCTAATTCCTTGGACAGCTCTTGAAATTTGACCAACATTTTTGTGTTTCCTTTTCCCACTACCGATAAAGGAAATCATCCAAATAGTGAATAACCATTCTATAACCAGTGCTTTCTTGAAATATCCACTGCAAACAGGTGCAGAATGCTTCAAATGTTGCACATGCTATAGAACATCCATAGGCATGGCTTTGTCAAAATAGTATTGTCCCCAATTTTAAAACCCAAAGGTCCCAGTCTTCTCTCTAACGGCAGCAATCTGAACCAGTTCAATATCTGTTTTGCCATCCATGCATCATCAGTAGCCTGGATTATCCAGACTGCATCTTCTAATGTTGAATATGTCACTCTACTATATTCTTCCCTGATAAAATCATTCACGAATCCTCTTCAGGAAAGGATAGGTGGTGAATCACCCTGTATTCTCCTTCCTGATTTTGGGGACCAAACCCAGTGGGAGATCCTCATATTCTGCAATGGGGGTATCAAATAGGCCCTTCTCTCCCTGCTGCCTTTTCCTTCTCTAACTTTTGTCTTTACATTTCTTCTCTCCCTTTTACCGAACCCAGGTTGTTCACCTTTTTGGCTTGTCTGGGGCCTTCACACTGCAATGAAAAACCTGTGCAAAACCTTTCCCAATCATCTCTGCCACTTTTCTATTCAGGTATCTGTCCAACCAACCTTTCCATGCCTTTATCCTGATGGGGGTTCTGGCTTCCCTAAATTGTTCTCTGACTTTCTTCCCTTCTCCCTCCCAGATTCTCCCCTTCGCTCAGTGCTTGGCCTTGCTGGTCAGTGATTCTGACTCCATCTACTCATATGCCCCTACCCTCCCCGTTCCATGCCTGCCCCTTATACCCTGTCCTCATGAAAAATTGTTGACCTGAACCTTGACCCCCAGATCATTGGGCTCCTTGGACCCATGTCGTCCTGAATCTGTTTGCGGATGTGTTCCCCTGCATTGAACATGCATGCCGAAAACAACATTGTGGCCAAGAACAAAAGGCCCTATTGTAAGCCCAGCAACACCTCTGGGGCATAGCTCCTTTCTCCCCAGCTCCCCTTCGGGTGTGGACTGATCAGTTACATAATCTGTCTACAAGTCTAGTTGCTTTATGTCCCATCTTACTAACCTACTAACATACTAAAATGCCAGCAGAATAGGTCTTAACGGTCTTTCGCGTCTGCTCGTTGGTCAGCCCCCACCCTGGGAGCTGACCTTGCCCCCTCACCTTCTCTGGCTTCTCCCTTCCCAGTTCTGAATATTCTCACTGCATTGGATTTTGCTTCCAGAACCCTTCTCCTGTACCTGTCCCACCCTCTTACATCCCCATATTTCGCCATTCTCTGATCTAAAAATTTGTCAGAGAGCATCCACCCCACCCCCTCTTCGCATTTGCCGCTTCTTATTATTAGGAGTATGTGATGAGTGGGATGACCAGCTCTGGTTTCTTTTCCAATACAATGGCTGAGAATGTGGCAAACCTACAAACCACCCATCCCAAGTCTTTCCTTTTTTAATTTGTCCTCCTCCTTCTTTCCTAACAAGTGCCAGCAAGACCTTGGGCTGGCGATACCCCTTCCAGCTCAGTCCCCATTCCTGCAGCTCTTCACCTCTGTTTCACAAAATGCTTTGTTATCGCTGCAGTATGCAGAACTCAATAAACTGATGCCTATACCAGTTAAGATTCAGTTACCTGTGCTCCACAAAAACGCTTTGTTATTGCTGTAGTGTGCAAACCATGCTCAACTATGAATATACAATTTAAAGTCAGTTTTCCACTGTATCACTTCACCTCTGCTTCCCACAAAAATGCTTTGTTATCACTGAAAATGCAAACCACCTTAAACTATCGTTTCTTTCCACATTATTTGACTAGTCAGCTTCTCATAATTTTCTGGCCTCCTGATCCTCTTACTGTCCTTTCAATTGCTATATATATTATTATTTATATGTATTTATTTATATATTTTTATATAACCTCAACATCTTCATCCATATTATTTGTTTATTTCTTACCTCATTATCTTGTTGCACAAACCTTCCAAATTAATCCGCCAATCTGATGTGCTGCAGTTTCAATTAGCTCAGATCAAAACTCCAGCAAAAGTGGCTGAACCACTCCTGTACTGCCCATTATGTACCTCCACTTACCCCTCCCTTCCTGTTGATTGGCCATTGTTCTGTCCCTTGCCCTCCCTTCCTTCCCCCCTTGGCACACCATCTTGATGGAAAGGGAAGGGTGCACCAGGAAAACCTGGTCTTCCCATAAAGGGCCAACTCCATTAACATGTCTCAAATATGTTCAATGACATAATAAAACAGGAAAGGTAAATGACAGTTATTAAAAATAATGGAAAAGTGGAACATTATGCTTGTTCAAGTACTACATCAGAGGCCTCTTATAGTTAGAAGAAGTGCTCATATGCAGATCAATCAATGCTGATTGGTAGAATCAGTACTGATGGCATAAATAAAGTCAGAATTGAGGTTTTTTCTCAGTTATTTTTGCCTAGGTGTATTGGAATCCTTTTAAAATCATATGGATGCCATTTGTATATACTATGTATAATATATTAAATTAGCTTTTAAAATGCTGATGTTGAAATGGGAGCAATATATATGTTTGCTTATTAGTGCTGTATGCTTTATCTATTTTTCTAGTGAAAATGCACCTCTTCTTGTGGACATCATTCTGATACAAGCATTTAAAAACTAAGTGACCATAATTTAAAAAGGGTTTCTCGAACTCAGACTATTATAGCTGATTTAGAACCTAAGATTCCAGTCTCATGTGTAGGATGAGTCTTTAAAATTTCTAGAAGTGTGGAACAATTTGATAGGTCTTTGCTGCTCTTTTCATTTTCTTTGTGGTTGAATAAAGGGTGAGTAATATTTAGTCCATGCAAGCGTCAATGAAAATGGAGCATATAGGTCTTTTATAATGTCTCTTACATTTAAATATTTTGATTATATGTGCATATTTATGTGACATTGATAATAATAGAATTATTTTTTTTAGAGTAAAAGTTCTCAAGGTGGAACACCATCTAGCACTCAGAAAAAATAAAGGGACTCTACCCAATCCACCTCAGAAGACTTATCAGCGGGAAGTCCATCTGTTATACATCTGCTGGGTCCATATCCCAGACCTAATCTGCAGAACCAACACAATGGCCAGAGCAAAGATTCTCCAAGACATTGACAGGGAATTGGACCCTAGTGGAGCGAGAGTCTGCCAAACTGAGGAAGAAACAAGCAGAACTAGATGAAGAAGAAAAGGAAATCGATGCAAAGTTAAGATACTTGGAAATGGAATTAACAGAAGAAAGGAAGCCTTGCTTCAAGAAAGAGAAAGAGGAGAGGCATACTTACAAGGGTAGCAGAAGAGCGAGATTACATGTCAGATAGTGAAGTAAGTAATATAAGAGGGACCAGGATAGAAGGACAGCATGGATTAGAAAGACCAAGAACTGCACCACAGTCAGAATATAATCAGTTTCTTCCTCCACAGACCAACCAGAGTCTCAATATGCTCCACCTACTAGCCCGTATCACAATATCAGTATCCTTCACTTCCAACTCAAGCACCAACTCAGTATTCACAACAGTCTCATTACCAACAGCAGCCTTTATACCACCAACAGGTTTCTCCATATCAGACCCACCCTAACTTCCAGTCTGTGCACACATTTACATCACAGGCTCCTCCTCACAAGCTCAGCAGCCAACTTACCAACATCCATCACAAATGCTGATGATTCAGCAAAAGCCAAGGCAGACCACTATAGCTGATTTAGAACCTAAGATAACAACAAATTATGAGGTAATTCGCAATCAGCCTCTCATGATAGCACCTTCTTCAACTGATAGCACCTATGTAGTTCCTCATCTGGGCAGCAAGTACAACAGTCTTGATCTGAGACTAGGATTGGATGAAAGAAGTAGTATGGCAAGCAGCCCCATGTCAGCATATCTGCTGATTCATTTATGCAGACATTGAACATCCGCCCTCGAAATTATGTATTAATTGATGACATTGGGGAACTTACAAAGGGTCTCCATCACTTTCTACTTACAGCATGCATGATAAGGACTTAAAACAGATCATTTACTTCACACATCTGAGTCAAGGAACCCCAGAAGTAACTGATTTTTAGGACCTTTACAGACACCCTCCAGAGTTCATTCCTATGGAAAATCAGATGAGGACTCTATGGAGGAACCTTATGAACTGAAGCTCCTTAAGCATCAGATCAAGCAGGAGTTCCAGAGGGACAGAAAGCTTGGAACATCTCAGTGGACTTTCCACTATTACCATGGAGAAAGTAGTTATAGACATTTTCCTAAATCAGAGAAATATAGCATAAGCCGTCTCACTCTTGAAAAGCAGGCTGCAAACAGCTTCCACCATCTCTTCTATATCAAAAGCAGACAAAACATAAAAAGCTGTAATAGATCCAAAAATATCAAAGTTTTCTCCTATTCAGGAAAGCAGAGACCTTGAGCCAGATTATTCCAGTTATATGTCATCCAGCACTTCATCACTTACTGGTATTTCTTCTAGAGCAAGACTTCTTCAGGATGACATCACATTTGGACTTAGAAAAATATTTCTGAACAACAAAAATTTAGTGGGTCAACACTTGCACAAGCCTTGGACCAACTCTTGCACCAGCTCTTAGTCCAACAATGAGATCTGTACTGCCAGATGAAGTTGATAAACCATACAGCAGTGGAACCAGATCAAGGCCTTCATCAAGACCTTCCTCAGTATATGGACTTGATTTAACAATAAAAGATTCATCTAGCACATCTTTAAGACTTAAACCCCAAGAATCTGAACCATTAGATGTTTCTTATGCTCACTCAACACCACCCATCCGAACAAAGCCATCTAGTTTACCTATTAGCCAAAGCAGAGGAAGAATTCCAATAGTTGCCCAGAACTCTGAGGAAGAAAGCCCTTTAAGTCCAGTTGGGCAACCAATGGGAATAACACGTGCTGCAGCTGGGCCTCTGCCACCAATATCTGCTGATTCAAGGGATCAATTTGGATCAAGTCACTCCTCCCTGAGGTACAGCAGCATATGAGAGAAGAATCACGAAGTCGAGCCTATGATCGGGATATAGCATTCATCATGGATGACTTTCAACATGCCATGTCAGACAGTGAAGGTAAACTACACCTCAGACTGCTATATCATTATCAGCACACAAATCCTTATTTCTATGCATGTATCTAATTTTTTATTATTCTGTAAAACCATGTTTTTGCTGTTTGTGTATCTGTGTGTATCTAAATATTTCTAACTGTGACGATTCTAGATGGCATACACAGCATGCTGAAAGACCATCTCATTTTTGTTTATTGTTGCTTGTTTTGCTTATGCTTCTTCTGTATTATACTTTCATTTTGAACTCTGAGGCTGGAATATTTCACAGTGTTCCTGTTTTTATAACTCTCTTTTTATCTTCCCACAATGGTGGCTGCATTTCAGTTTCTTCCTTCATCAGAGTTCAACCTTAGCCAATACTAACCCAGCACTCATTGAGTACACATGTCCCCACCAGATATTTTCATGCAAATATCACTACATCATACTCTTCATACCCCTACATCACACTCTTCATATCAGGTCTCCTTGTGTGAATTATTAACCTGCTACACTGGACAGTGAGACTATGACTCTGAGGCTATTCAGTGTATGCAGCTTGTATAACACCATGTATTGCTCCCCTTACTGTGTTCCTCTACCATGATCTTGGCATTTATTGGTCATGCTTATTATCTGGTGAGAGGAGATGAGTAGCAGGTGATTCAGTGACATTTAATTTGCCAATTTACAACTCACATATCTACAGAAGAGTGCATGTACTGTGTAACAGAGGATGAAACTCATTCTACTGTATGTGAGTCAGTCCAATGCTTCTTTTTACACCTTATACTCTAAGGAAGTGGGGATTTAGACTCTTAGTGCAAAATTAGGTCTCCCACAAATCAGTGCAACTTGCTACTGCCATCACTACCAGGTTGCAGGTTTTCCAGACTGTTATCCCTTCCATAAAACATATCATTGTGTGAAAGTAACCTCTCATTTTAGGTTTTGACATCTGCAACCATCATGACTGTGATGGTCCGATAGAGTGTCAAAAGGATTTCTCTAAATGTGAAGATTATAGACCAGCTACATTTAAATTATATATTTTAATATATATTTGTACAGAATAAGATCCACTGAGATGTATCATTTCTTAATTAAGGGTGTCCTTTGAACAACAACACTACTACACTAATGCAGAAATTCATTGCCTAAATTCATTTTAGCTTTAAAGGGGAATTATGTATGTTTTCATCACTGATGAATATGCCAACATGCCTCACAGGTTAGATAAAATATGCATACAGCAGCTACATCTAGAACCTTATATTCCTATGTTGGCAATTGCATTTTAGTACTCTGTGTTCCGACCGAGTTTTTCTCATGCACTGTGGATTTCTACTTGTTTCAAATTTTTAGTTTTTTGTTATTTTGAATGAGATAAATTAGCTGATGCATGTTCATGAGAACCATATTTTAAGTGTGTCAATACATTACTCAACACATTGCATGAGGCAGTGTTTACAAAGGCACACACCTAACTTTAATAATGAAATGTAAACTTAAATCAGTTATTAAAACAATAATTATATTAGACTAGTAATTTTAATAACATAAACAGATGCAGTGAGAGGATGAAATGTGATAAAATATGCACTAGTATATTATGCAAAAGTACCAATGTTCATATGCATTGAATATGTATTTTTGTGACCAAGCTGAATAAATTTTACAAGCTCTAGTTTAATTTTAAATGAATAATTAGTGTATAAGAATGGCACTCTTGAAACACATATAGATTTAAGCATGTTTAGTGCTCTTTCAAATTTCTTATAATTCATCATAATTTCTTTTCACATTTATAATACGCTTATTTGCTGTGTGTTTGTCATTCAATAAATACTTGCATAGGATTTTGTCTTTTGTGAATGAGGACTGTGTCAGTTTATTGTTTATTTTGAATGCTTACAGTGGTGCCAAGCATCAGGTTCTCCTATGCCTAACAGAAGCAGCAAAGCCATTACTTTACACTTGCCTGTCTACTAGCAATTTAGCAGCTGAGTACTAGATCCTGCAGGCTAAGAGCTTGTGGAGACAGATCATGTGCAAGCAATGTTCTGTGGATGACAATGTGCATTTACTGTAGAGCATTTAACAACAGTGGCACCAAGTAACAACGAGCATTACAATTAGTTGTGAATGTGGAGGACATGTAGCAGTAGCATTAGAATATTGTTAATCATCATGGAGCCTGATACTAGGAACCACTGCATTTGCTTATTGCAAATACTTTCCACCAAATTCATTAAAGTTCTACTTAGTCAAGACTGCAATAACTACTATGTCATTATCTGCTTGATAATTCTATGCAACCATGTAATTCCAAAATTTTATCTGAAGTATCACTTACATTTCGGGCAAAGAGTCTTACAAACACATCTTCTCTTAAATAATTTGTTACTGTCCTGCAGTGATCCTTTTAAAAAATCCACGAAAAGTGATTTATTTTAATTGAGTTTAAAGGCATGACTGCATGTTGCATGCAATAATTTTGTGAAGAATGTTTTGTGCTTCTACAATTCCACTGTATGTTGTTGTGATGACACATCATTTCCTTTACAAGAGAATAAAATGCAATCATACATTATTCTGTACTGAAATGTTTAGCCTTGTTTGGTTTCTCTGTTTCCATGCATAATTTTAAATTCTTATTTTAATCTGCTTTATGCATGATTTTCCAGATATGCATAGAAATATAGTATCAAATGTTTAAAATAATTATTCCAAAAATGGGTTCACATGGAAATAACATTGCATAAATAACATAAAACTGAACATTATTCATTGGAAAGCAAACACATATTCTGTACACAGCATCAATTAGAGCCTGCCAGGATGAAACACAGTGTCACAGGATACTGCATGACCAAATGGATTAATTGTCATTGATACTGCATTGTTTCTTGCAGCAACTCTGCTGCAGTTGTCTGAAATATTGAGTCACATCATGGCAGGCTCCACTGTACATGCTGTATATTAAGAATATAGTATGTATGCAACATATATATATATATATATATATATATATATATATATATATATTCTATGTTTATACACCCCTGCTCTCTACCTCCCAATATCCCTCAGCAACCCCTTGGTGCATGGCTTATCTAGACTTTGCCCCCACCTACAGCTGCCTACCTCCATGCTGCCTTGGTTCTGTCCCTCTGGCAAGGTAGAGGGAGCTTCCCTCACATTATGTAGTAATCATCAGGCAGCCAGTTGTGGGGTCCAGGATCAATCATTCTTCAGTCAACTGGGGTCCACAATCCTTCAGGTAGAAGGGCCACCTTCCTTCATTTCCCCTAACCTTGTCAGATGCAGGCACTCTGGGGAGGTCCTATGTGCATGAACATGCTGATCATGCTGCCACACCAGATCCATGGCCTGTGTCAGTCCCTCCCATGGCATCCACTACTGTATTGCCACCTGTAATCATTGAGGTGGCAGTATCACAGCAAGGATAACAACCCACCCTCCCTGGAAGATAAAGCATCCTCTGGATGCTCAATCCTCCTCCTCCTCCCTTCAGCCAGACCCCAAATGACCCAGACTTATTATTGAACCCAGATCATCAGCTTTCAAGTGATAGCACTACTATGTCATCAATGGGCTGTATGCATGCACCTTCTGATTATCTCAGTCTATATTTGAAATTTTCTTAATATTAGCTTTACATACAATTCATTTACTTTTCATCTTCCATAGGTACTATAATTCTGATTATTATAATGCAACCTTATGCACAACAATCTGATTGGTTTTCATGGTTCTAGTACAGTTACATTAACCCAAGTTACCCTGCCATGTACAACCTCTTCACAACATAGGTTTTCATCCTATTAATAAATGAAGTCCCAGCTATTTTACTGAAACTTTCACTATTCATTGTAAAAGAAGACAGCCCTATGTATCTATATCCTGCTCTTCAGCCACCTAAGTGAGCCAGCATAAGTAATGGTATTTGTTAATTTTGTGGATGTCAATGATTAGAAATGCCATCATGCTGATTTTTATTAGTTCAAAGAAATCACAGCATTAACTAGGGACATGAGCACTGAGTGAATCCTACATTACATGCCAGCCAACAAGCATGGCTACAGTCAGTTCTCAAACATGTAAACTGATGACTTCCATTTTATAGCTCAGTTTATATTCATCATGAATTATAAAAGTACAAGAGTGACGTTAGAGCTCTATGTAATTCAATTTACAAAATGAGTAGTCTAAGTCTATTTTCCAATGATTTAAAAGCAAGGGCATTGATTACTGACATATGCGCCACAGCCTTCTTTGAATGCAGATTGCATAGCACTAATGCACATGATCAAATTCAATGTTTCAACTTAAATCTAAACACACACTTAGACTTCTCATTTTTAAACTAACTACACTTAGCTGTACAGGTTAGCATGTTGTTTCAGTGAGCTTAATGATACTTTGATCATGCCAAAGCATGTGTTGAGCAATTGTCCTCAGACATGTGTTAACATCGCATAACTCATCTAAGCTGCTGTGTATGCTCATTATTAAACAGACTTTTCAAAATATGCTAAAATAAACACCTTCTAAAACTTATTTCCCAATTTGCATGTCAATAAGTTGTACAGAATAATCATCATTTTAGACAGAAGCTCTTATAGAAGCTGTTTAAGAAAAACATAGCTGATACTAAACGAGTTTGTTTGCTACCAAGTCTGTCAGTTTTACAATTTCATTTTAGATCTACCAATGAAAATAAGGTGGAGGACTATTTAGCTGCAAAATGTGTGTGTGTGTGTGTTTTTTAAGTAAAATGTACCACAGAAATGAAACAATTAGATTTTTTAATTCCCAGTTGCAATAATAGCAATGAGGTGCGTGCAGTGTTAGATTAATAGTCAGTTAATCACCCTCTTGAAGAAATATGGTATTTGACTGAGCCTCGTACCACTTTATGCCCCAAGGGGTGATTAACAGACTGTTAATCTAACCCTTGTGCACACCTTATTGCTTAAATAAGACTAGTATAAAAGATGGCCTGCATATAAACATACTAAAAGAAAAACTGTCAAAAAAAAAAAACACAAAATTGACCATGGTACTTAAAATGCTTTAAAACTTAAATATCAACAACTGAATTGAAGAACTTATAAGGAAGCATACTGTTTCTATTCTTCTGTTCCAGACAATATGCATACATCACTAAAAATATTACTGATCAAATGTACTCAGACCGAGAAACAGTTAAAGTTCTGGATGTAGCACTTATGTCTGTACTTCATGCTGCTTCCATGCAAATTGTAAGAATGCATGCTTCCTACTTTCATACTCATCGAGGCTTTTGTGACACTTTATGTGGTTTATGGCACCTATCATCTGGACACAGCTGCAGTACTTGAGCCATAAAGTTAGACCATCCCTTTCTGGTCTAACGTTTCTGATGGAAGTGAGCAACTGCGACTGGAACCTGGATGCATATTTTTAAAATCCCCTTTTATGTTGAGTATTACTCTGTCAGTATTTAATTAAGTAATCAGAAGCGGTACATAAATTATCTAATTCTGAGTTACAATCGTGCATTCCTATAGATGTGTTTTGGCTTGTATCTATAATGAACAAGATTTCCCAAATAAACCTCTGATACTGTAGCTTATTATTTTATCAGTGATCATGAAATCTACTATAACATGTATTAGAGTTTTTATTACCAGGGCTAAACAGATTCTTAAAACGTAACTATTTATTTAAGAATTCAGATAAAGAACATTATATGAGGTACTGTAGGCGACATAATCTGTATTTTCTGGTAATATACATCATATAGTGAAACAGATATGGGATACCATACAGTGAAGCACAAAACAAATGCAACATAGACTAAATATATAGATCACGTAGTAAAACACACACTACAAGGCAGGCAAGCAAAGTTTTATTTATTATAGCATTTCACCTCAAAGGATTGAAGCACTGAACACATACATTCACTATATAGTGAAATACACACATCTTAAACTGAAAATAAAATGCTTTATAGTGAAAAGTGCATTAATTGTATAAAGAATTGATTCATGGTGGACGGACACTATTCCAGCTGGAGAGGGTACTCATCAGCCTCTCTTAGGAATTGAGCTGGGGACACTATTGTTCACTATTTTCCTAAAGGATCTACTGTATCAATTGGGGTACCCAGCATGCCGATTACATTTTTCTGATTACAGGAAGTTGGCAAGGGTGGTGGACCCCTTGAGAAGGCAAAAAAAAAAATCATGATTCCCTTATCATATTGGGTGATTGGTTTGATGGATGGAGTCTCAAATTCAGTGTAGTCAAATGCATAGTGATTCACATTGGAAGGAAAAGCAGAGACAGGACCTACACAGGTGTGGGGATCCTTTTGTTACAGTGGAGGTGGAAAAGTTTCTGGGGAAAAACAGACAAATGACTGAAGCATAACAAAGCAGTGTCTCTCCCCTTTCAACAAGGCACAGAATGCTGGCATGCATCAAAATGGGGCGGGGCGGCAGCAGGGCAGGAGAATTAATCCTACCACATTACAAGGTACTTGCCAGGCCACACCTGTAGTACTACTGTACTTTCAGTTCTGGACTCCTCAACACAAATGGACATTGAGACTTTCAAGAGGGTGAACTGCAGGAAACAAACATTAACTCTGGGTATTGCGGACAAAGGCAATGATGAGTGTCTTATGGCACGTATCAGGTTCACCTTGAGACATGTAGGTTGAAAGAGGACATTTAATTATGTATTTATTAATTTTCAGTTTGTTTACTAAGAAAAGAACACTAACCCAAGGCTGAATTATAAGTGCAACTTGAAGTAAGTGGATGACAGTGGAATTGGGTGTAGAGCATCAACAATCAAATCAGACATACAGCATATACTGTATCAGGCAAGAAAGCTCATAATACAATGAAGCATTGTGCAAATATGATAAAATTGGTACTTGAACTGATAAACGAAGTGCAATAAATTAGCAAGATTAACTGAGATGGGTACCCATAAAATTAGACCAAATACACAACATCCCAGGAGAGGCAGAGGAGCATTGACAGAGACATTGGAAAGGAAAGAAGAGCAAGAGGAGCTGTCAGCCCTGTGCAAAAGAGGTTTACATACAAACAGGTCCTGAGCGGTCAGTGCTTACAGGTGACTAGAGCAGCAGGCCATATGAGACATCAGTTCAGAGCAAAACTTGTGAGCATTCAATGCTGAAAGTAGAGGAGTACACATGTGGACGTTTGCTTGCTCCAAAAGAATGCCCATTGACGAAGACTCCTGATTGAGCTGAAGTGTAGGGCAGGGCTTTAGCAGTAAGGTCTGCTAATGGTATTTGTATGTTGTATCTTTATCTTTGTTCTAGTCAACTTGGAGTGTTGAAACTTATATAACCACTAAGTTTATTTTAAAAGTTTCTTTTTGGAACAAGCAAAACTAAATGCATGGACTCCTGTATTTTCAGCATAGAGTGCTCAGGTTTATTTTGTTTGGAACTGCTGTGCAGGGAGGGCAGGGTACCTAGGATCAGGAACAAGTGAGAGGTCACTGAGGAGGGTAATGAAACTGAGGAAGAAGAACTATAACAGAGGGAAGATGAGAAGTTGTTCCAGAGGAATAGGAGGCAGTAATAAAATTGCCTGACAGATGTGACAATGTGAGATAAAGAAGAAGCAGGATGCAGAAGAGCACAGATGAAGATGAGCACAAGGAGTAAGGGGTATAGGAAAGGGACAGGAGGGAGGAGAGATAACAAAGAGGAACTGAACTACAATTTGGAGGAAAGAGATGCAGAGACACTAGTCTCAAGACAGGGAAGGATAATTTTGAGTAGAGGAGCAGTGTTGAGTGTAGGAGAGGACTTAATGTTGAAATAGCAGGAGTGAAAGAAGAGGTCCATCCCAGACAGGGCAGATTTTGGAGCACTAATCAACATAATGTCCATATAGCAAAATTCTGGTAGAATCATCCTGTGGACAGTCTTGCAGTTAACAGGGAATTGGAGGCAGTATTTTGCAGCACAGTGTAGCAAGCATTGGAAAAGCTTGTTAGGGATGGCAATCCAACCACACAACAAGGTACTTGAAGTGCTGGACTTTTCTGGGGTGTCAGGCATCCAGAGTCTTGAATGCTGTGGTAGTCTAGCACCTAGAAAATATCTGCTTGTCTGTAAATGCCACTCAGAGTCTGTTTTTAGGATTTAGCAAGAACTATTTTAAATAGAATCAGTGCTGCATGTTATTGAAGTTTCTCTGCAAAGCTACTTTCAGCTCGGAAACATGGGCCCTGAGGCAAAAAGTGCAATGTCATTCACATAGTTATGACCTGTATGTGCACAGAGATAGAGGACTGTGTTGGCCAGTAGGGAAGATAGAGAACAGGATTTGGCCTAGGATGGATCTCTGTGGGAACACCTGAGTGGATGGGGAAGGGAGGAAAAAAGACATCACCTACAGTATTTGAATTCACAAGAGCTTTTGCACTAGGTAGGAGTTAAATGAGCTGACTGACAGGTCATAGAGACCAGCTCCAATGAATTTATCTAGTAGTATGGAGTAGGCTAGAGGGGATGGCTCCAGAGGTAATATGCAGAAGTATTTTTCATGGACAGGGTTGTGGATGCATGGAACAGCCTTCCTGAGGTGACTGTGGAGTCAAAAACAGTGGTGGAATTCAAGAATGCATGGAACAGACATAAGAGCAATTCTAGGGGTGGAGGTTGGAAGAAGCAGGATGTTGGTTAGCTAGGATCTGCAGCTTATCCATTAGGTAGGAAATGGACAGACCGGGTGGCCAAGCGGTCTTATCTGCCGTCAAATTCTAAGTTTTTATGTTTTGTGGGTGGCAGTACTATAAGTCACTGAGTGTTCATAAAGATGACAGTGGCAAACAGATCTGATCCTACTCTTCAATGGAATCAGTAATACATAACAGGGAGGAGACAACACAGTGTGGTTTAAAGAAACCAGACTGGAAAGGGTAGAGAAAGAAGGAGTCAAGAAAGGAAGATAATTGGGATATAAGCAGCTTTTTCCTGCACTTTAGGAAATGCATGGAAAAGGAAAATGAAATAATACTTCCCAGAGGTGGAGTTGTTACCTCCTTTTATAGGGGAGAACTTTAGCACACTTCCAAAACCTAGTGACTTTGGTGATTTGAAAGATGAGGTTAACAAGGGAAGAGACAAGGAGTGTAATTGCTGGGATACACTATTTAGTACTATTAGTCACTGGTCACATGACTAATAGCCCTGCCTCAAGTATTGCCTTTCAAGACTGTATTTCTTTATCACTCTAGCAAAGAACTGGCCTGATGCCTGCATTTCCATAACTGCTTAAGGTAAATGGAAAGGCTCTCTATCTTCTCTTTTCTGTGTTGTTCTTGCATAGCTTTAAGCTTTTATTGCATTTTGCGTTGGCAAAAACTTTCATGAGCAAGCAATAATACTCAACAGGGTGTATTGGGCAATACCAGACCGCCCTGGGGAGTATCGAGGCCCAACCTCACAGGCAGGCGGCCTTATAGCCCCTGGAAGGTGCGGTATTGCCCATGCCACCCACCCTGGAGGGTATTATAGCACTTAGAAAATGGACTACTTAAGTAATGAATGAGACAGGACAAGTTTTGTTGATTTTAAAGAAGATGAAATATCAGTTTTATTAACTTTTTAGCATTGAGGAAAAGTAGTTCCTTTAACTCTGAAACTGTTCACTAACTGAACTAATTTGAGGTCACAATAATAAAGTTGAGGCCTCTATTTTATTTACATAAGAGATAACGTTTATTGGGAATTAAATATGCAGCTTTGTGGGGTGAAAATGTTGCTTGTCTCGGTTGCTGCTGCTGCTGAGCTGTGTCCTGCTTCTGTTGCTTCATTATTCTGGTCCCATTCTGATGCTTTTGAGTTGAGTGCTTCTGTCTTCAGCTCTAGTTTGCTCCCAGCCAATTTTGGCTCCACAGCCTTCTGTCTTTAGTTGATGCAGACCAGTAACCAGAAAGGTTCTGTTCAGAGCAGTGGCTGATTGCTGCGGTGATTTCTCTTGGACTAAGGCCAGCATGTGAAAGGAGGTGTACCACAGTCACCCATATGCTGTGGTTGGTATAGCAACAGAAGAGATCTGCAGCTGTCCTAAGATGACACATTATTGAACCCAGGTAATTTTTACCCATGGGTTCCATGGTATACTACACTTCGTGTGTCTAAGTAAGTTTGTGGTAGCCTCGGATGGAGGTATAGTGAGGGAGCCTTGGGTGGTATTTTGTTGAGATATTTTTGAAAAATTGCACAGGGCAGAGGGGCTTGCCAGGCTGCTTGTAGTTGAAGCCATGGTATTACTGTTTGTTTGGCTAACTTGCATTTTGTGGTTCTTAGTCTCTTCATTTATTGACATGGATATGTACCTGGCCCCAGACTCATCTGTGCCTATTTTAAAACAGTCTTTGGTGAGCTCTCTCTGCCCTTCTCTGCTGCACCTTGCCATAAACAACTGCAGTCAACCCAGACCTTTGCCACAAGCCCAGGCGCTGTGTCGGAGGATAGAACCGTTGACTTTCTGAGCTTTTCCGGATCTGACTCAGTGATGTGTTGCTGTATCCTTATGTTCCTTTCTTAGCTTTTTGATCATGGCATGCAACACATTATTTGCCAGCTTGAAATGAAATTCAGAAAGTGTGCTAATGTTCTGAGCAGCATCAGGGCTATTGCTATGCCAGTTCAGTCCTGCCCTCAGCCTGCAGTACCCTCTATAGAGTACCACTCCCTATTAGTTCTTACTTTGGCATAACATTTTCTAAAGTGACTTGAGGTTGTTGTGAGCTGCCCACTGTTGGAACATAAATTGTGCCCATTGAGTATTTTGCTCCTTGCTTAGGTTTTCAATGGTGACTAAGTTAGTACTACTCACGGTGGCAAAATGCTCTGTGGTGTTTTTTCCTTTCTTGCTCATTTTGCTGGTGGTTTCTGACTTGGCATTTTTCAGGGAACAATTGTGTCCGGTCTCTGTCAGCTGCCAGGTTGAACTGGACAGTGTATTCTTCAGACATTTTCCCCATTTTCAGGCAGCTGTTTCAAGTGGTCTCAACTGCCAAGATGGCTGTCTTTTTTATGTGAAGGGCACACTGGCAGCAGGATATCAGTTATGAGGCTGGCAGGGTTGACATGGCTGGGACTTTTATTTACAGGGCTCTCACTGTAAGTTAATGTACTCCTGCCAGCCAATCAGACTACTAGAATTTGTAAGCCCATTTTCTAATAACTAATGAAAAACAGTTGTTTCCTTTAGCTAAGCACAATTATATTGTTGCCTCATTCACTGTTGACAACAAAATTGTTTGGGAACCCCAAATAGGGTCAGACAAGCCCATCTGCGGGCTTCCCAAGTTGCTCCTGTGGCCCTGGCTCTCTCTGAGCAGGCGCAACTAACAGACCACCCAACTGACCCCTGGACAGATTTAGACAGCCCATCTGCAGGCTTTCCAAGCTGCTCCTGTGGCCCTGGCTCTCTCTGAGCAGGCCACAGCTAACAGACTCACCTGACTGATCCCCAGACAGATTCAGAGAGACCATCTTGGGCTTCCAAGCTGCTTCTGGGCCCTGGCTCTCTCCGAGCAGGCCACAGCTAACAGACTCACCAACCGACCCCGGACAGATTCAGGTATGCACGGACCTCCGAAACTCATGGTTTTGAATGCCGCTATTTTGACTGGATGCACAGTGGAGGAGCCAGGCACTGATTGGCAGCTTTGCTGCTTGGCTGATTTTCCAATGCCTGGCGCTCCTGATCTCAGGAAATCTCTTTCTGTGCTGTGTTCTGATGCTTCCTGATCTCAGGGAAATCTCTT
Organism: Neoceratodus forsteri; assembly: GCA_016271365.2. Classification (NCBI taxonomy): domain Eukaryota; kingdom Metazoa; phylum Chordata; order Ceratodontiformes; family Ceratodontidae; genus Neoceratodus; species Neoceratodus forsteri. The sequence goes on from CM028131.1 coordinate 798,302,807, forward strand.
TCTGTGCTGTGTTCTGGACTGAATATTTTTGGCTGGATGCACAGTGGAGGAGCCAGGCACTGATTGGCAGCTTTGCTCCTTGGCTGATTTTCCAATGCCTGGCCTTCTGATCCAGGGAAATCTCTTTCTGTGCTGTGTTCTGGCGCTTCCTTATCTCAGAAATCTCTTTCTGTGCTGTGTTCTGGTGCTTCCTGATCTCAGGAAATCTCTTTCTGTGCTGTGTTCTGGCGCTTCCTGATCTCAGGAAATCTCTTTCTGTGCTGTGTTCTGGAATGAATTTTTCACCCACCCCCCCTTCCCCACTTCCTCACAGTATTAAATAGACCCTTACTCCACCCCTTTCCTCAGCCTAGCAGCTGATTGGTCACTCCACTGTTGCACATTTTCATGTTATTGGCCTCCTGTCTTCAATACCTGGACTTGACCCAATTTCTTACCCTCCTTTTTAAAGCAGTCCCACCCACAGGATCACACATGCTCTCAACTTTTCTCCAGCCACTCCATCTAACTCCTCTCAATTACTGCTTTACCTGCCCTATTGTTAGGGTCCTCACCTAATTCGACTATATACCCTTTCAACTATAAACCAGCTAGTAGTTAAGCGGGCCAGCAACACCAAACAAACTACCATGGGTGCAACCACCTACTACTACTACTCCTCACTACCTCTTTTGGCATTGCTGGTGCCATATACAAATTTGGACCCCTATCTCCCCTCTGAATCCTCACTGGGTGCAAGCTGGAGAAAAGCATACACATGGCCACTACCACTTCCGATAACGATAGGCTCTTTATCCCTGCACCTCACATACACAGTTATCGCCAAACCAACCTTGCAAACTGTAAGCAATGGTTAGCTTCCCCTAATTTAACACAGGCGTATAGACACCTCCCACTCCGGAAGCGCAGGCAACAGAAGACAAGAGGAAGATAAACATCACCCTATCTGCCAGAAAGGTTATCTTTCTGCTACTGCTACTCTCTGGCAATGTTCACCTAAACCCTGGACCAACAACCCTTAGGAGCAGGGGCTCTATAAAGTGAACTGTCTAAAGTTAGCATCACTAAACATCTGCAGCCTAACTGCCAAATTCGACCAGCTCCAGGCTTAGCTGAATATCCATGCCCTGACATATTCTGCCTAACTGAAACCTGGCTGTCGGTAGGATCAAAGATGGTGAGGTGGCCATCAAAAGGATTCCAAGCATTTCAACTTGACAGAATAGGCAGGAAAGGTGGTGGCTACCTCCTATATGCAGAAACTCACTGAGTTGCTCCGTCCCCCCATCTCCAAAGTTTTGGAGGATTATGAGCTACTAGTGGTAAAATACAAGTCTGCCTAAAAGGCAAGACCCTACCATCACCATAACCTACCTGCCCCCAAGAAAGCCAAGGAAGGCCTTCCTCTTATTATGGAAGAAATTAGCGCACTCAAGAAGGGCTCAGAACTCATCTTGGCTGGTGACTTAATATTAACTGGTTATGTAAGGAGGCAACACCCTCCAGAGACCTAATCACCTCCCACAATCTCACGCAACTAGTAACTCACCCCGCCAGGCAGAACTACAAGGCTGGTATCAGCACCCTCATTGACTGGTCTTAGCTAGCTCACTGACTCGATTCTCCAAACTCAGGGTTCTCCCGGATGTGCTAAGTGACCACTCCCCAATCTTCTTTATATGGACCACTAAACTTGCCAAAGCCTACCCTGCCTCATAGAGAGCAGGGTTCTGCAAAGAACAAACTTGGATCCCTCAGATTGGCCCTGTCTGCCTACAGCTGGTCCCCATCAACAAGGCACCTCACGTGGACCAAGCCCTTAGTTTTTCACTGAGGGTTTCAATTCCATCTGTGATATCTATGCACCACGCACAAAATGGAAAATTTGGGGAGGTTAATGGCTGAATTGATGGCAAGCTCCTCTCCCTCCTAAAGGAGAGGGACTGCCTCTGGGAGAAAGCCTTAAACTCAGGCAGCAAGCATGACCTACAGTGCTACAAAATGGCTAGAATTTGGTGCACCAAACTTATCAGGCTTGCAAAATCCAATTTCCTTAAGATCCAGCTTAACAATGCATGGGGAGATGGAAAGAGGTTTTAGGGCAACATCAAGAACATCCTTGGCAAAGATCAAAAGCAGCACCCTAAGATGCTTAGCATTAATAACTCATCCTCCTCAGATCTGCTAGCCATTGCTGATGCCTTTAACCAGGCCTTTACAGACCTGTCCTCAGTGCTGCCTCCAGACTACCGTCTGCCTTTGAAGGACCAAGGTTGCGCCAACCTGCTCATAACTAACCACCCAGCCTTCTACATTAAGAAGGTGACAGTGAAGGCTCTAACGATGGTCAGGAAAGTCCTAGGCAAAACCAGATTGGCGAGTGATGGGCTGAACATGAAGTTACTATCTCTCACCCTTGATATTCTTATTATGCCCATAACAATGCTATTTAATAAATCCTTGGCCTAGCTCAATTTCCAGAGGTATGGAAGCAAGCCCTGGTAACTCCAGTGCATAAAAATGGTGACAAGGCACTGGTGTCAAACTACAGGCCAATATCTATCCTCTCCCCACTATCCAAAGCTTTGGAAAAATCGCAGCAAGTCAACTCACAGAATGCCTCAGTAAGTACAAACTGCTCTACCCAAACCAACATGGCTTCAGGCAAAACACTGTACCACCACGGCACTGCTGGAATACACTGACTATGCGCACAAGGCGCTGGATGAAGGCAAATTGGTGAGGTCCATCTTCATTGACCTCACCAAAGCCTTCAACACCGTCAACCACTCTCTACTAGTACTCCAGCTCCAAAGATTGGGTGTGGCACCAAATGCCGTTAATTGGTTCAATGACTACCTAACACACAGGAGCCAACAAGTCAAAATTGGGCAAGCGTTATCCAGCTCCAGAGATGTACTCCTAGGAGTCCCTCAAGGATCAATTCTAGGGCCCCTGCTTTTCAGCCTCTTTGTAAATGACCTACCCACAGCCTGTGACACCAAACTTATTCTGTGTCGGACGATGCCATGCTGCTGAGCAGCAGCACCTCTCAGGTTGCCCTACAAACAGAACTACAAAACTCTCTCAATGAACTCGAGGACTGGTTCAGTAGGCAAAGCTGCTACTAAATTACAAGAAAACCAAGGCCATGCTACAATCCAGCCCCTACAACAAACACAAGCATACTCCTCTCATAATCACCAACAAGGCTGGTGAGCAGATTGAGCAGGTGCACTAGTTCAAGTACCTTGGAGTCACCATTGATGACTCTCTCACTTATCGCACCACGTAGACTCCCTTGTCAAAGTGGTAAACACAAAGATCGTGGTCCTCTATAGGCATAAGAAATCCCTCACCCTGGAAGCAATTCAAATCTCAGTCTCAGCTCAGTCTCCAGCTCCATACTCTCCACGATAGAATATGAGCTGTGGTGGTCTATGGAGCTGCTACTGATACAGTGCTCAAAGGGTCCAAATTGCACTCAATAAGTCATGCCACCTCACCCTGTGTGCAGATCACTGCACTCATACTTGCACCCTGTATGAGCGTACAAACTGGCTTAACCTAAAGACAGCATCAAACAACAAACTTGCCTCCTGGGAAAGAAGGCACTCCTCGTAAAAACCCCACCCTGTATAGGAAACCTGCTCGAGGCTTCTCTCTCAACACACATCACCAGATGGAGGAAGAATGGAGCACTGTCCATTCATTCATGAACCTCACTAGGAACGCGTGCTTTCTCCTATCGGCCCCCCTCTGGATAAATGAACTCCGATGAAATTACAAACAAACAACAGCCTGTCTCAATTCAAAGTAGGCCTCAAACAGCACCTAAAGTCTAACTCAAAATGCACCTGCTTCAGGCCCCACTTGATAGACAGGCCTACCCCAAGGTAACACCCAGCAGGGCTACCTTAAGAACCCTGCTGCCTCAATCCAGCCTAGCTGAGTGTTTAAGTAAGCCATCAGTCTTCTTTAAATGCACTTGGTACTGCCCTCCCAACCCCCACAGACACACACCATACTTGACAAAGCTCTATGGAGCTGCTCCCCCATCACACCCCCCATTTCATTATCCCCCACCTTTTTATCTCTGAGGTTGGTTTCAAACCCAATCCCCTTGTTTCACTGTCACCCAGCCTCTGCCATCTGGGATAGCATTAAATCCTATGCAGTTACTCTGCCATAGTCTATCAATGGATTTAGAGGTTTTCAGGGGTGTGCTACCTAGAGCAACTGATTAGAAATAGCTTAGTATTCAATTACAACTGCTCAGTTTTTTCTTCTATTTGTCTAATTGTCATCAATTGCTCTTTAATGCCTAATGATCAGGCCTCTGTAACCACTGAATATGTGTACTGTCTTATTGTCCACCCTGACGTAGAACCCTTGTAAAGAGCTCATGCTCAAAGGTCTTTCAAAATACTAATTAAACAATTAATATCAATTAAAAGGGCAAGGGGCTTTAAGTTCTATACTCGGTTTGCTTACTTAGGTAAATATAGATCCGTTTGAACTGTTCTGATTGAAAAATAGATGAATTTTTAATTTTATTTATATTTAAACTGGATAACATCATTATGTAAACCTGTTCTCAAGATCATTCTGTAAAATTCATACAGCTTTAGTACCACAATATAAAATAAATTAAATCATAACATGCATCGTAACACTATATCAGCAACCACAATACTACGTATCATACATTTTTATGTACATTAATATGCAAATTCATACCGTGTAAATAAAGTATCTTTCACTTTCACATTTGTTTTTATACTTGTAGACCAGATGAGCAAAATGCCCAGTTTCACTGGTGACAAGTTTAATATACAAACAGTAAAATGACAATAAGTTATGCATATGTGTTAGAGACAATTCCATGATGAGATCATGTAGCAGAAAGACATACTAGAAACATCATGAGTTTTGTCACAGCACAATACCCTGCAGGTTGATTGAAAGTCTACAAATTGACCTGGAAAGAATATTTTAGATAGCCCTATGTTTAGTTAAAGAAGTGTCAGATATTGTACAGGGAGAAAAATTTAGCGCTGAAGCACTTACAGCCATAATTATGGATTGCAAGCAAGTACAACACAGTTTACTTCTGCTCCATTATACTGCGACCCAAAATTGTAGGAACATAATGAGGGTAAAACACACTGGGGGCTTTGTAAATGTGGTGCCATGCAAATCATTGATACAGATCCAGCAACATCCTGTGTGAGCACTTCCTTATGCAGTGCTATATAATGCTTCGTGCCATGTTCCCCATTTCCATCATATTTGAACCAGTCCTGGTGTCTCTTAAAACTCACATGACTCTGCAATTTCAAAGCATTCCCTGGTGTCTAGTGCCAGGTAATCACCTGATGCCATTCCCTGTTAGCAATCCTATCCCATCCAAAGATATCTAATCCTCCTAGTTGCACTCCAATATCCCTTAAAGATGTACAGTAGCAACAGCCAGGATGCAGCATAGTATCTCTCAATGTTACTGGAAAATGCTTTAGTGTGCTGTATGAAGTTGTGTAATTCAATCATAAATAAGTAATTTTGTCATGTGGTATGTTGTGACACATCATTTTGCAAGTTACTGCATTGCATCCTGGGTGGCTCTGCTGCTGTTATCTTCCTTCACCCTCACATAATGGATATTCATTGGTGGCAAGTGATTCTCATCCCCTCTTTGACACCTTCAAAATCCTTTCCTTGAGTATGTTGGTCGCTACCACACTCTCTGCACAATCAATATCCTTCCATCATCGTGTGATCCCTAGTCCACTCCCCAGTTCTATCAACATCTTTCCATGGTCTCCCATAGTCCCTCACACCTTTTCATCCTCTGTCTTTGGCAGTCCCTAAGATTCCATGATTATAAGAGTCCTTCCTATGTTACTGTCCATTTCTAGTAGGCAAAATCTCTAGGATGGCAGAGTTTTCTAGGATTTGGGGTTTAGGGCTGCAATTTAATATTAATGGCTTTGACACCTATTTGCACTGCAACCACAGCATCCTTTTCATGGTCCTGACAACAGACATTGTCAGTACCAGGAAGTCTTGTGATACCACTCAGAAAGGCTTAGAGATATCACAAGTTATGCATGGGTGAAAAGCAAATTCAACATGCACTAAAATATGTTGGCACATGCATTCTGACACTGTATTGTCACAAGGTGTACTGACAGTTGTTTGTTGAGATTTCCCCATTCCTCTAGACCTCTCTCTCTCTCTCTCTCTTTTGCTTCAGTCCCAGGAGAACTTGTGGAGCCTGATGCTGATACTTGTCCTGATTTGCACCCCTCCTTGCTTCACACTACAAGAAAAGCTCTCCCTCCCATTTTGTTTCTGAGGCTAATGTCTATCCTGGGCTCTGAAGTACCTCTGAAGCACTGGTCATGATTTCTTGTAATGCCACTATACCTCTGAGCCTCATTCCACTAGTCAGAGCAATGTCACTCAGAGCTATAGATGTGCCACTGAGCCCACAGCAATGGCTATGAGACTAACTTAAGGCAGCTGCATGCTTTTGTGATGTACAGTACGTGTGGTGCAAAATGTAAAGGGCCAATAGAGACAAGCCTGAGCTCAAACTTTCTCTAACCACCAGCATCTGAAGTGAGACTTAGGAGAGGCAAATGGGGGAGGGGGATTTCAACAAGCTGGTATGACTTGCAACACTACAATGTTGGTATAGTGTGCCATTGTGCAGTGATATATACATCAAGTCCAGGGAAAGCCCTTAAAATGCCCCCTGCAACATGGAAGGACACTCCTTGGTAATCTTAGACCCTGCCAGTGGATGAAGCAGGATGGAGCTTGCAGCTCCATGAGTATGTGGTTTCCACTGATGATCCCAGTTTCTGTTGGCAAGAGAAAAACTGTCAGAAGCCAGGAGCAGCAGTGAGTCCCATCCTCCTCCTCCTCCTCCTCCACCCCACTAGCAGGAGATAACTCAGCAGATGAAAAAAAACTACGAGGGCTATAAAATCCTATTCATCCCCATCCAGCAAGAGTCATGACTAATAAACTATTGGGAGAAAAACTTTTAGGCTAAAGCAAAAGGTTTGAGACACCCATTCAATGTTGCTAACATGTAAGTTCCCAAGCAAACATAATTATGACTGGGGCCAATGTCCATTGCAAAGTGTGGCATAAAAGGTCACAAATATCACACTGCATTTACACTGAATCTATGACACCATGGAGCCCTGATCAAATGGGTTACAAACACTGTAGTTGCCCTTAAGTCCTTTGCAAACACCACGGATAGGATTCTGTGACTGCAGTACAAGTGACCTTAAGGTCCTTTCACATGCATTGATGCCTGCTACTACCCCTATGTTGTATTCTAAAGCAAATTCTAGGAGTTACTGCCTTATAAAGCATACATTAACACAGGGCATGCGCTTACATTTACCCCCAGTCTAGATGAGCCCAGAGGACAAGAGATGCGTGTGGGGATGGAGCACAAGGCGGACTCTTGACCACTATGGAAGAAGGTTGAGGCGTCAGGGAGTGTGTTATGGAAAGATGTTGATTGGCTTATGCAGGAGATTTGGAAGCACTGAAAACAAAGAACAATGTTTTATTAGGGGATGACAGAGGAAACTTGCATAAGTTAGGGTGATACTGGATCACTACAAGGGTGTCAGACTATTATAGAAACATAGAAGTTGACGGCAGATAAGGACCACAAGGCCCATCAGTCTGCTCATTTTTCTACCTTACGAATGTGCCATTGACCTTTATTCTGTCAATGGCCTATTTATCATACTCACCTGTATTGCTCCCTTATGCCTATCCCATTCCTGTTTGATGCCCTGCACTGTATTCATATCCACCTATGAGGATACGATGGCTATAGGGATATTAGACTGCTTACTGGGACCAGCAATAGGCAGTGGGGCATCAGTACAAATAACAAGGACTTCTTGGCAGTTGGAAGGAGTGAGATAGGCTTTTAATAAACACCAAGGACTTCTTGAAACATGAAAGGGACTGGGGGCAGCACCAGATTCAGCATTACTGTGCAAATTATATTATGTTGCAATGTTACATAACACTACGATGAACATTTGGCAAAGATTATACAACATGCTAATATTAGGATTAGTGATTTGAATTCTTCTGTAATTGCAAGGAAACCCTCGTTGCACCCACACCTTGCATCACAGCTTTGGTTGGTGATGCAATATATAAAACTCAGGCACCACATTTTACTACACACATTTGTAATTCAGAATTGGGCCTATAGTACTTTGACCTCAGATTTTGGCATGCTGAATAGCATTAGACATTTGTCAGCTGTTAAAGCTAAAAATGTTTAATTTTGTTTTGTTGTTTGCAAACATTTAATTCACTTTCAGTGCACTCTGCTGTGACAAAAAAAAAAAACAATGATCTGTTTGAATTTTTGGGATTGGCAAGTTTTATAGAATTCAAAGAAAGTCCTTATCAGTCAAGCAAATTTACCATTAAAGACAATTTATATGTATAGAATTTCCACAAGCATAAAAGCCAATTAATGCCATAATCTTATGTCTTGAAGTCTCACCAGAACTCATCAATGTAAACAGAACTCTTAACAGAAGAATACAGCAGGGTAGCACCAGACAATTCATGAGGAATCTTAAAGCACTGCAGTCTCTTATCATAGGTGGCTAAAGCACAGTATACTGGAGCCAGAAGCAAAGAAGTCAAGATTTACTCACAGAAAGAAGCTCAGCTACTTAGCTGCAAATAGCAGAGAGGCAGATACTACAGTTGTGTACCAGGATGAAAACATCTTTATTTAGTAAAACATCAGTGTGCTAGTGACACTTCTTCACAAGCAGTCAAATGTTTTCATGCCTGCACATCATATAGATTCTCCTTGTGAATGGATACACCTGAAAACCATTATCCAACATAAAGTTTAAATACATAATACATTTTCTGCATGAGTCAATAAATTACATAAAAGCTACCTGTGCAAAAGCAATCAAAAAAATAGATAAATACACACCTGTTACACACTGTCGTATGATAACAATGTGAACAAAACTACATGTGGAATACAAATATATGTGTAAGTGTATGTCACATCCCCAACAGATCAAAAAATAAAAGTATTGTAACATATTCTCAGAAGTACTGAAAAAAGTAGAATGGTGTGCTTATTAATGCTAGAAGCTTAGTTAATAAGTTTGAGGAGTTCAAATACTTGTTAATAATACAAAAATATACAGTTGGCATGCATTACAGAAACATGGTGGAGGATACGGATACCTGGGATAAGGCTATTCAGGGCATAACTTATATTCTAAATCTAGGAGTCAAGGGGGTGCGCCATGTATGTACATGATTCAATAAAAAGCGTTGATTATGGTACAGACATGGCTGAGCAGGAAGATGCTTTAGGTTAAATTGCTACCCTGAATGGTGCCAAAATCATTGTGGGCTTGATTTATAGACCTCAAGCATTTCATCAGATGCAGATATAGCACTACAGAAACAAATAGCAGAATAAGATCCAGCTGATAGAATAGCTATACTTGGGGATCTAAACTTGTCCAGCATTAATTGAGAGCTAGTAATGGGTGGTGATGATAAAATAGATACAGAGTATTTGGACATCTTTGACCATTTGGGACTACAGTAAATGGTACTGGATGCTACAAAGGCAACAATATTCTTGACATTGTTTTAAGAAATATAGGAGATGCAATAAATAATATTAAGGTGGATTGCCCACTTGGTAATAATGATCACAACACAGTCCATTTTGGGATTAAGGAACCTCAGGTTCTGATGGAGGAAGGATCCACAATTAAGTTGAACTTGAGCAGGGCTGATTTTGAGCAGTTCAGAAGGAAATTTCCCTGAGGGATTTGGAGAAAGAACTAATGATTTGTCAGTAAATGATATGTGGAAGAAGTTTCTAAAAAGAGACCTGTAAAATAAGTTTGTTCCCAGTTTTAGAAATATAAAATGCTGGGAAAAAGCAACCTAGCTGGTTTAGCAGATCAATAAAAAGCTGATAAGCAAAAAGAATACAATATACAAAAGTATAAAATGATAATTCTAGTAAGAACTATCAGGCTTTTAGGGATCTCACTAGAGAAGTGAAAATGGTTATTAAGAAGACAAAGGCTCAACAGGAGCTTTTATTGACAACCAGGATCAAGGACAATAAATAATTCTTCTTCAGCCACATTAACAAATCTAAATTAATCCAAGTGCAGTGGGTGCCTTAAAAATAAAAATGGTTTAATAACATCAGATAAAGAGATGACTGATATTCAGAATAAATAATTTAGCTCAGTTTTAATAAGAAAGCTGCCTTTGCATTAAAATAAACAGCAGCCCAACTACTGGTCAGATAATAATAGACCCAGATAAGGTTCTGGAAAAATTGAGTAAGGTGGATATCAGCAAGTCGTTGGGGCTGGATAATATCCGCCCTCGGGTGATTCAAGAAATGGCAGCCCTTATAGTATTACCTCTGACTTATATTATTCAATCCTCCCTAGATAGAGAGGGTTCCGTAGGACTGAAAGGTTGCTACAGTGGTTCCACTATTAAAAAGGGGCTTAAAATAGAACAATCCAACTTTAGACCTGTAAGCCTGGCTTCTATTATGGGAAGATATTTGAAGGTATCTTAAAAAGAAAACATGTTAGATTTCCTAGGTGAACAGGGGTTAACAGACCCTCTGCTGCATGGGTTTACAAACTCAAGATCATGCCAAACTAATCTCCTGTCCTTTATGAGAAAGTTAACAGGAACTGGATAAGGAAGTTCTGTGGATGTGGCCTTCATGGACTTTGCCAAGGCATTCCACAAACTGCCCAGTTTGGAGTTATTGAATACATTAAGGGAGACTAAGCTGAAAGCAACATAATACATTGGTTTCTGATTGGTTACAGGATAGGAGACAGAGGGTCGCTATAAAGGGGATACTCTCATATTGGGCACCTATTACTAATAGAACAGCAATGATCAGTTCTTAGGCCATGTTTATGTAACATTTATATTTCTACCCTACAATTAAAAAAAACAAGATACAGCTATGTAAGTTTACGGATGACTGTCGGGTTGGATCAGTGGTTGATAATGTTACAGTATAGAGGATCCACTTGCAGGGAACATTAAATGAGATGGTGAAATAGACCAGGATAAATAAATTGGGATTAAATGCTTCAAAATGCAAGATAATGCATCTAGGAAAACATAATATGGAATTAAACTATAAATTAGGCACAGATGCACTATTAGTGATGCATGAGGAGAGAGACCTCGAGTCAAAATTACGAATAATTTCAAACTTGTTACGCATTGTAATGAACAGATTAGAAAAGCATACCAAAATCTGGACTGCATACTGAGACATATCTCAAGTAGAGATAGAGAAGTGCTAATGCCACTGTATGGTGCCTTGGTTAGGCCTCACTTTGAGTACTGTGCCAAAGTGTGGTCCCTTTATAAAAGAGGGATATTTTCAGAATTGAGGGGTCAGAGATGAGCTCCCAAAGCTATTGCTTCACTAAACTAAGCCTTATAAAGACAGACTAGAAGCATTAAGTTTTTCTCGCTGCACTATAGGAGGTTCAGAGGTGACATGTGTATACTACTCAGAGCTATGGGAGATCCACAATTGTTGCAGGAACTGGGATTCATACTCAAGTTCAGCAGGAGGCAGCATTAGAAGGCATAACAAACAGTTATTTGCACCTATGTGGAACCTAAATTCAAGAAAAAATGGTTTAGCCAGAGTGAGATATCATCATGGAATGAGCTGCCTGATATTATAGCGGAGAGTCCAAATATGGATTCCTTTAAATCAAGATTGGACATCTATTACAAAGATAGGACTACTAATTTTAATATATGAACTGGCAAGCTATAGGACATTCAGTCCAATGCTTGAAACTTCCTATGATTCCTATGATATTGTTATATCAGTACAGGAAATGAATAAGGACTTGGGGGGTTGTGAATGAGAGAGATTTGTTACAGGTAGTTATTTTACATTGCTGTTTCTAGTACTTTTGAGAGTATGCTACAATATGTCCTAGTATCTATTTGGGATGTGACATATATGTGTATTTACATTCCATATGTAGCTTTCCCACATTCTTATCATATTGAATGTGTGAAATATATGTGTATGTGTATATTATTACTGGTGGCTTTTTGTTATTTAGTTATTCATTGAGATGATTTATTATGTATTTACTTTCACAATGGATAATGCTTTTCAGATGTATCTGTTTACAAGGGAGCACCTGTATAATATGAACTGCCTGGTGGTGTTGTCAGTCTTGAAAAATTGAAGGAGATGTGAAAACTTTTGACTGCTTCTGGATGAGCATCACTAGCTCACTGCCGTTTTACTGAATAAAGGCGTTTTTCATCCTTTAACACAACTGTAGCATCTACCTCTGCTGTCTCAGACTTGAGTAGCTGAGATTCTTTCTGTGAGCATGAATCTTAAAACCGTTTTTTTAATTAACCACACAATTGTCATATAGTTTTTTAGAAATAATGTTTTATTTTCCGGTAGAATCATCAGTTTATATTAATTTTTCTTTTCATTTCATTCCATTTCTAAATTGAGATACATTATATGGTTCTGAAGATTATAAAAGTTCCAGGTGCCCCATACACTGTCCCAGTTTTTGGTGCAAGGTGGTAAAAATAATCACTATGTGCCATTATTCTAAACTGCAAGTCATTATGTCTATACACAATTGGGCGGGGGCTTTGCTGCACTGTTGTAATGCAAATTGAGATGGCACATGGAATGGGGTGAGGGTAGCCATCATAATCATGGCACCATAATGTATATGAGCCAATGAGTTATACTCAGCAGCTGACACCCTCTGCAATAGTTGCAAGGCACAGTGACCCACCAGATTGAAGTGTTTGAAGCAGTTCTAAGAGGCTTGCTGACTTATGAACCAGCTCAACCATTCTAGTGGGGTAGCGTTTAGGAGAGCACAGAACACTGTTGAACACTCAGAGAAGCCATGACTGAGCTAGGGTGAGGATTGACTTGGCACCAGGTTAAAAAAGAAGAAAAACCAGAGTTAGGAAAGGGGACCACTGGACCACCAAAAACTTCAAATGGCTACATGAAAATGGGAACAAGCATAAACTCACAGGAGATCTCGCATGTGAAGGGCATGTGGGTTGTAAAGTATTTTAAGGCATTCAAATAATTGGATGGGGTTCAGTGATGACATGTGCCTCATGCAGTATACTAAGTTAGGTGTCTCAAACCCAGTGTTCACCACCTAACATATACATTGCTCTTATGCATCATGGAGCTGATTGATGCTGTCTCATGGAGGACTCTGCCCCTGCCCACAGGTCACCAGCTTTGTGTATAGACAAAAAGTGTCATCGTGATTTTTTGCTCAATTTTGTGCCACCACACTTTGTAACTGTGTATGGTGCCTTTGCACTCTGGCCACAACCACAGAAAACAATTAAACATCTTGGTGTTACTTAAAACATATGCTAACATCATCCTAATAAATCCACAGTATGATTCCAGGTTTGTACAGACACAAGACAACCTTAACAGAATACTGTTGTTTTTAATTGCTAATAATGGCCATATTCATTGACTTGAGTCACTGATAGCAAAACTTGTAAGAAATAGTTTTAAAAATATCCATGGGAATTAAACATACACTGATGACAAATCCAAGGCTCTCAGAAATTCTTTACATTATTGCTAAAACCCTTGAAGCTCATATTTCTTTATTACTCAACTTTCTTTGTGGTTATGCACATGTAGGTAAAAGGTAGCTTTATTTTTTAACTCAGAACATTCCTCTTAAAAATATATAAGGTAACATAAAGTAATACAGGCTAAAACAATCAGTTCTACTGTATATACGCACTATTGTTCTTTACATGTTTATCTGTTAAGCAGCACAGATCATTTACTAAAGTAAGAAGTACTTAGCACTGATTGCACATAACTTGATTTCTGGTCAAGAATGAATCTGAATAGAATTTCAACAACACAACAGAAAATAGACTGATACATGCATCCACATATGTTATACAATGGTATGCTCATAGTTTATGAATATCCTAAGTTTTAACTTCCTAAACAGATGTTTTAGATAGTAAATTAAAGCAGCAACAGTTACATGTTCCACTGAAGGAAGTAACACATTTTAAGTTATTAAAAATGATTTTGCCACTCCAGAATGTAGCAGAAGTTAAAGTTGTTAAAACAAAACATGACAAAAAACAGAAAACAAGAGTTAGGTAGTCCTGTTTTGTTTACTTTCTAGCTACCTAACATCCTGACATCAGGCCAATACTTGGGTAGAGTGATCAGAAATGAATGCACTGGAAGGACATTCCTGGAGGCAGGCTATTAGCCATGTGACTGATGACTAATTTCTTACTGTATGTAGTGCATGTGCAACCTTGTGTACAATATGATGCGTGTGTTTCAGGATATGACATTTGTGTTTCTCACATGCTGCAAGCAGTCATTTCACTATATGGTGTATGTATTTCACTGTATACTGTATGTAATTCAGTACATAATGAATACTGCAAGTCTATATGAGCAAGTCTATGTGAAATAAACTATACATGTTTCACTATATCATGCATTTCAATCTATGATTTCAGCATTCTATTATATATACGTATGTTTAACTGTATAATGTTAATGATTCAAATTGATGTATATTTCAAGAAGGTATGAATAATGTCTATAATATTGGCTTATAACATATGTATCTTTCATAGTTTAAAAAAAACAAACAAAACTTAACAAAAATAAATCTCTGTTTACTGTTTTGCACAACATTACTTGTGAGAAGCTGAAGCAGTATATTTTTATTATGTCTGAATAATCAGGTTCAAGAATATTGCAGGATTTTTCAGTTTTGTCATTTAGCAGTGGTGGATTGACAGGAAGGGAAGGGTTAGAACACTTATTTTAGTCATCCCCATTTGTGCTAGCTACTGTCATATTTTACCAAGTTAAAAATTAAAATGCATAGAACTCCTCCCGATGACTTTCTTACATCTTCGTCTGGTTAGCAGGACTGTTTTAACAGTAGAGGTGGAAGAATTAAGGGGAGCATAGTAAAGTGCTATAACTATGTTAGAATTTCAATAGTCAGTTAACATGATTTACACATTTGTCATTAAATGAATAATCTAAACTCTTATTTTCCAAAAACAGAGTGAGAATATAATAAAACCTGGAATGAATGTGAAATGCTGGTATAAGAAAAATATTTAAAACTGGAGTGCAATAAAATATTTTTAATAAAAAAGGCTTTTCTAGCTGTAATTTAGAATTATTATTAGCATGCAGTACATATGAAATCTACTTTACTATATTCTTCTGATGCAATGCAACATACATACTTTTATCTTCTCATTCCTAACCCTTGTCAGATCCACAATGCTGTTTCTTACCTGAAGGAAGCAAATGTCCTTTTTCACAAATAAATAATTTAAAACATTATACAAATGCTTACATTTTGTAGAACTTGAACATTTACAAGCAAATGAAAGTGATATATTTTACAGTTTAAAAAGGTAGAATCACTTTTCTTTTCAATTCACTCATTTTCCTCTTGCAACCATGGTTGGCAGTCCTTCCTACAAACCTTCTAGTCCCGTCACCAGACTTCTTCTTGGAGTTACCCTCCCAAGTCCCCACATCTTGTCCTCCATGTTATAGTGTCAGGAAGTCCCTCGACCCACCATTCATGGATCCAGATTCCAAAAGTGCCTGGGACACTGGTGCATGGCCTGCAGAAGATTTTGTTTTCGTCTTGCTGTGTTGTGTAGGCCTACTGGTAGAGATGCCATGGTTGGGACATAGTCCCGATGTGGTAGTACATTGGCATACTCATGCAGCTGCAGCCCAATGCATCCTTTCATCCCTGGGTCACCCGCCTACAATCTGCACACATGCAGGTGGCAGTGGTGCATCAAGATGCTTCACCATCCCCCTGTAGGAGAAGAGCTTCCATAGGGACACTGTATCCTTCTCTCACCCAGCCAACCCTCTTCTGCTCAGGTTTGTTCCTCATCCTGGGTTGCCAGCATCACAAACAGTAGTGCTATGTCTGTGCCAACAGGCTTGCTGAGAGTCATAATTTTGACCCAGCTTTGTTGCACTGCTGATATAAACATTCCAAGCTCATAACTAGAATTGATTGTTAAAATATACCATTTCATAGGCTTGTCTTCTTCCTCCTGTTTCCTGTTTTATGTAATGAAATTAGGGAAGGGTCCAAGGCTCAAACTCCCTAGTTCCAAAGTAAGTGAACCCTTGTATTTCATAGAACACAATCATATATTTATAGTCTGAGGAGAACAGATCAAACTGTATTTCATACAACACTGTCACATATTTATAGTATGAGAAGGCCAGGTCAAAGGTAGGGATGCCATGGCTCCCAAAGTTCAGAAAATTATCAACATTTAATATCTGGCTTCTTAGTTTTGTACATAATGCAACACAATGTAGAGATGGTTAGTATTCATGACAAGTCTTCTTATATTTTTGACCAAAAGACACAGTTAATAACAGAATGCATCCTCCCAACATTGATTTTCCAGAGACAGACAACAAACTAAATAAAACAATGCCTGGACACCATCCCTGGTGACAGATGTGTTATGTCAGGCAGAGTGGAGGAGGGGTAAAGCATACATCAAAACACAAAAATCCCAATCACTACAGAAAGAAGATCTCAAAGACATTGTAACAGCATTGTGTTACTCCTTTAATTCTGGACACTAATGTAGAACAGTGATATCAAATTCATTACTAAGACTATTAGTTTCATGATGCCAAATATACTGCTGGCTATGACTTGTACAGCCTAAAGCCATGGGAATTTTACTATCCAGCTGAGCCATGTTCATGCCATAAGCCAGTGACTTCTGTTGCCTGGAGGCCACAAGGGGTTTGGCATCTGTCTTGGAATCTGCCTACCTTGGTGAGGGAGGGCACCTCTCTCTGCTGCAGGACTACCACCTGGTGTCCTGGGGAGGGCATGTCCAGTTTAAATAATACATGATCACTCTGGAGAACCTTGTGCCCATATGCACTGATCACTTGATGAGTGGCACAGAGGCATCACATACCCAAGTTATGCCAGCAAAGGACTTTTAAAGGTAGGGGCTCACTCACCCTTTGGACACCACTGAAAGGCATTTTCGGGTTGCTCCTCTGGATCATGCCCTGTGTAAAGATAAGGGCAGTGTTAATGAAAAATACTATAGCTGCTCAAGGCAGCTGAAGCCCTGTCCATGCCAGTAATGCCCTACTGGCTTTTTCATTTACTCACTCTTCATATGCCTCCCAGCTCCTGCTCCCAGATCTTGACTGTCAAGTGATGTATTGTACTCCAAGCTTGAGGAATCGGGGGCATGGGAAAGAAGTTGTGAGCTACAGTCAGGATTCCAGTGAGGATATTGGACAAAGGCTGAAAACAGGTTGGGCCATCAGGGTATTCCAATGATGAGAAGAAAGGCTTGGGCTGGTAGAACAAGGACCAGGAGCGGCAAGAGAAAATGTGGTAAAAATATACTAGAAAGTTAAAAACAAATTAAGAAAATCTTGAATCACTTGATTTTGTTGACATTCATTGTCCACTAATAATCAAAGAATCTTTACCATTATTAATTTGAACCAACAGTGTTTCTTAATATACCTTTATTTCTGATCAGTTTTTTCTCAAACCTAGTAATTTGCATGTTAATAACATGTTTATTACTTTGAATTTCTGAGTTCTATTTCATATTTCTCAAACTGTTTTAATGAGATGTTTTCTGTCATAAATATTAGAACAGTACAGGTTTGGGGATTCTGTTTCTCAAATGAATTTGACTCATCATTAACATCACCTGAACACTATAATGTGAACACTCTTACACTGAATTTAAATTGGAACATTTATATGTGTATTATGCTTATGATATCTGCTAAGAGAATTTAAGCAGATACATGAAATAGTACTGCTAGAATCTTGTGACTGAAACAGAAGTTGCATGCAAATGTTTTAGCACTGATCACCAGTCTAAAGTTAAAGACAGAACCTATTGCCTTTAGTGCATCATTTAGATTTTAGTGCTATATAATGTTACAAAGAACCTGACACTGTTTAATATCATAATATTGTAGCTATCTGTGTACTGTACATAATACATTTCTTTCATGGGCAGTTATTTACAAAATATACAAAGTAGAAGACAACACAATGATAATACTAGCATTTGAACTAGGTTTGAATAAATGCATTTATTTTCATGTATGACAATTCTAAAGTGGAAATAAATCATCTATTTTAATATTAGGGGATTATCACAATTTATTTCCTCTTTAGGCTGATTACAAAGAAGCTCTTAACCAGATGACAGCTTGAACAATGCCTGATGACATCAAAATAGGTTATGTTGCAATTAAAACAGAGCAGTTAAATCAAAATGAAAAGGCTAAATTTTATTAAAGAAACTAAAATTTCCAGAGAGTCAGCATAACTGTAGAAATGACATACACCATGGGTTGACTAAAACAGCACATTTATTTTTACCTGCAAGGTTTGACCTCTATAGATCTCACTCGTGGTTATAAAGGTTGACATCTGCAGAAAAAGTAAATGCAACTGGGCTCAGTACTGTGGAGTAAGGAGAAAAAGGCTTAATAGTTCATCAAGATTATACTCCCACCAAATTCAGTTGTGATCAATTTATGTGTATCAATGTTTATATTTCAGTGACTACTACATATTAATTCAAGGTAACACATATGGTTGACATCAGTTTTGATCAACTATACTATACTAAGAAGATATGTTACTTGTCTGCCACAGTTAGGATGATCTGAACATGAACTGCATTTTCAAAATTGGCTTATTTTCTTACAAAAGAGTCATAGTAGTCAAATGAGGGAAATGTTTAAATGACCAGACATCACTCATTAGGAATGTCAATTTATAATACCATTACTTCAGAATCTGAATTTTGAAGACATTTCTTTGGTGGGGATTATGATACATGTAGTGCACAAGCTGAGAAAATCATGCAAGCATATATTTTTTGTATCTGGACATTTTTCCCTGACTGATGGTGAGGCTCGGTGGTAGCATACTGACAATCCTCTACATCCCCCTTGCAGGAATCACAGTGAACAACAGAGGATGAGCTTTTTCCATGGTTACAGAATTAGGTACAGGAAGCCCTACCCCTCAGATGGTGCTGTTAGAAGGATCAAGATTTAGGTGGGAATCCATATTGAGACACAGCTTCCATCAAGCACATAACAGCACCTCCCCCTCCTCCCAACACTGTCCACTAGTTGGATCAGTGCCCAACCCTCCCCACAGAGGAGAGCTGCCTAACAGTGGCTCAATCCAGCTCCTCCTCCCACCCTGTTGACTTGGGCTCATTCCTGAACCCAGGTCACCAGCACAACACAGTGTGGCATCCAGTGCTTCAACCCTCAGCATCACCAGGCCAACTCATGCAAGAATATTGAATATTTTGATAGTTCCTTGCTGACATAACAATGAATACATAACAGTTTCATTTTATATTAATTTTTTTTGGAGAGGGGTCTGCTGATCTGTCTTTCTGTTGCTGCTGTACATTGCTATACATGTCGAAGTCGTACCCTTGCACAAACTGCATGCCCCATGAGTGAATATTCTGCATGTTGTCCTGTGTGTGCTTTGCCTTTATGGCACCAATTATCTGGGTCAAGACCACTCATGTTTCCTTGGTTTTCAAAGCCTACCACCTGCGCCGTGAAGAAACAGACTGGTTTGACAAGCCACGGAGTCTCGCTTGGAGAATGGTCATGGCTTTGATGGAAAACTTCCAGAGAAATTCTCTCATGTTAAACAAAGTCATCAACAACGGAGAAGTAAGATATAATTCAATTTCTTTGACATTTGGTGTAAACAATACTAGTTGTATTAAAATATGCAAATCTGCCAGTATTAATATAACTCTTTAATGTGATGTTTTCTTTCCCTCTCCTCACAGAGGACAGCAGTGCCTTAATGATAGGACATCATCCAGAATCTTTAGTGGAGACAGAGTTATGTTTCTTTCACATTAAAGTCCATACTGTACTTCATCAGAAAGGGCCTTAGACAAATGCTTGAACTTAGATATGCCCCTACCACATTTCTTACAATTTAATGCAATATAATTTTTGTATAGAGTATATTGTTATTACTTTTATTAAGTGGCCAAAATAGTAGTTAATAAAAACATAGTACACAACAATTTCCACTTAATAAGATGTTAATAGGCTTAATAAGAAGCATCTTGATTTTAGCATGGATGTCCCAGATAGTTAATTATGTATTTTAGAAATGTATATGATGGTTGATATGCCTACTTTATTGAACAACCAATTAATGTTTAATAAGCATTTACTTGATTTTGGTGCATCTCATCTGTCATTGAACATGTAGTGAAGTTCAGATGTTGTACCTTTACTAACCTTTCTGCTCTGTGGAGACAAAGATCGGCACCCAATGTTTTAAAATTTTATACAGGAAATATGAAATCAGTAGATAGTTTGATGCATTTTATTTGATCAGTATATGTCTTGTACATACACTGTATGTACGCAATGTTTTGGGCATACACAGGTTATATGAAAACCAGAAGCCAGGCAACCAATAGTTATTGTAAATTTACTAGTGGCAATTAATACTAATGATTTTTACCTTTCTTTAGCCATCTCTTTATCATGAATAAACATCAGAAAGTAGTTAAATAGATGTGCATTTGGAATTTAAAATGTAATAATGTCCTAATGGTGTACTCTTACTACTTTTACTTCCATGTGAGGGATCAGAGTTTGTACACAACACTTCAAACTTTGCCCAGATTATAAGAAATCCCATAGCAATTTGAAATGAAAAATTGACAGCCTCATTCTATACATAGCAGAGTTCTGGCTGGAGCTCATGGGCAAGACATTTCCAAAATGTTAAATTGTAGGACTTCCATGATCAACACCTGCTGAGTCTCAGTTCAGTAAACTTGGGTGCCAGGAATAGATCTATAAATGAAAGACTAAAATAAGGTATGCAGTATGCCCAAAGATGGATTAGCCAAAGTTGTTTAACATGAAATTTAATATTCTGCAAGAAAGAAATATTAGCACATTTCAGCCATGGGACTAAAAGGTGTGTGATTACCTGGTGTGAGCGTCTTGAATTATGATAGCATGAATGAAGGAAAACTCTCACAAATTAACTCCCAGTGGTCTGATATGGACTTCCAAACATGATAGACACATAAATAACTCAAATGTTGCTCTTTGTTTTTAATATGTTAAGCTAGATATAAAATTGAAGACATATTCGTCTGATTTGAATGACTGTATATTAAGAAGGACCTTCTTTAAAAAAAATTCTAAACATATGTTACCTGGGAAGATTGCTAAATATCCTCCAGGGATTATGCATTTTGTATATGTGATAATTAGGGCTATACTATTTCATGGAAATGAAAATAAATCTGTAGTATAAGCTGCCCTAATGTACCAAAACATTTCAACATAAGTGCTTTGGTCATGTGGCTCATGAGCAAGATGCCTACAGTATATCAAAATGTTGCTGTACATCAGGACTGCTGGTAGACACAGGATGTATTGTTTGTACTACCTCCTTTTATTTTAGAGTGCTAGGAGTAAATGAATGGATTAATCAAAATAGGCATGATCCTGTGTGTACCCCAAGTGGAAACAACTTCAGTGCCACTGCTGTTATTGCTTGTGGAGGGTGAGTCCACCGCTTTCCAAGAAAGATGGGACATACTCAAATGATTCAGTCTAGAAAAGATGAAGATAAGAACAGAACTGACCTTTGTGTTCTGAAACCTAATGTGTGCACCTGGGTGGAGTACAGACAGGAGTCTGAACTGTTAATTACAGGAAGGACTCAAGAAAATGCACTCAAGCAAAGGGATGTAGGTTAAGAGAAAATATTAGAAACATCATGTTACACAGATGGTTGATAACATTTAAAATAGCCTAACCAAAAGGGTACAGAAACTTGCCTTGGTCAGGCTTTCAAAGCAGAACTAGTCAGATTCTCTAGTGAATGTTTGATAGCCTGAGTAGAGTACCAATCAAAAGATTAATTTGAAGGTGCAGATGTACTTAAATTGGGTCTTGTCACATGCCATGAATGAGGGCACACCAGATGGACCTTAAGTCCCTGCTTCCCACAATACTAAGTTACTAGATTTACAGCATTGAAATCTGAATGCAATCTCCTTCTTAGTCACAAATGTACACCTCAACCAGTAGTTAAAATGTATAACACTGGCAAAGGACATAATAACATTCTCAATCATTACAATTACTACATGTTACAAGTACAGTAATATATGATTGAGAAGCAAAAATGCACTTCAAGGAGTAATGTGGGTCCAGGGCCACAGTATCCCCTCTCTTGTTTAAGAGAATGTCTTCATTTGCTTCAAAATCACCTTTCTGCAGTTTTGAATTAATTCAATGCAGCATTCCAATAAATCTAACTTGTTATAATTTATCATAACTGTCAGAATCCAATACATATTTCTTGTAAATATACATTATTGTGATGATCAAGAAATGTCTGGGTTTCCCATGTTTGACACCAGATTACAACTTACGCTATTGTTACTGTACCAACTGGAATGTATACAAATCCATAAATGATTAAGTTTATATAATTATAAAGGACCTGGCTTACTAGGTTAGATGCAACGATTGCCTTCAGTAAACACTGTCAATGTAAAATTCCTTACATGGTGACAGGAAAGTATTTATTTATATCTTAATGCACCTGCCCCATGGCACCCTTTACAGTATTAAGTGGTATCATGTGCATTTTATGGCTTGAGAACAACAAACAGTAGATGAGCAGTTTTGCACCTAATCATTGCCACTAAGTCGCTCTTATCATAGTAAGAGGTCTGTTTTGATGGGGATGTAATACTGTTTTATAAACTGGTGTGAGGGGAGCAACATTTAAAAAAATAAAGAAAATGAGAAGAAAAGCAGTGTATCCTATTTTAAACTATGCAAAAAGAAACTCCAGTATTAGGTTTACAGTTCAGCACAAATTTGGCAAACATAACATGCTCTTCCAAGTCTTGCTGCATAATATTATGGTTCATAAAGCAGTGAGGTCACTGCAACACTTTTCTATCTACAAAATGGATACTTCCAAATTGCTACAGTACTTATGGACATTTTATAGTTTATGGAAGTTAGTTGTTAAATCTACCATAGCAGCTCAGTTTTGAGGTTACTTCAGCAACTTTTAGTATAATAAAAAAGAAAGAAACACAATCTGTATTTTTTTTATTTTATTTTAGCTTTTGTTGACCGGGTAAGTACACTAGACAAATGTATACCTATTTTCAGGAACGACCGGGAGAGTACAACATAGAATACAGACATTGTTTACAGTAGTGAGTGAGTACAGCTTAACAACATGTGGGAGATAGTAACATTGTCCGGGTATGGACGGTCATAATACAACTTATGACTGCTGAGGTTAACGAACTCCGGAAGAGTGGGTCACATACAGATTTACAACAGGAAGCAAATATACATTACACGTAAGAGGCAGTTTAGACAGGCAATGTCCAGGGAACCATGGCAAGGCAATATACCCTGGTCAGGTGCACTGGTGTAGTGGAAGAGTCAGGAGTGCAGCTGGAGTTATCGGGTAGCATCCAAGGGAGGCAAGCTTTGAAGCGGAGAGCAACCGTATGGAGGTACTCTAGGGAGGCTTAGGACAGTCACACGCAGGTGCAAGTTTCAGGAAACCCAGGAGGGAGTTACAGAAGCACAGGTGGGAGGAGGACAGCCGGGTCAGTTCAGGAAGGAGTTCCAGAGCCTGGGTGCAACGCTGTAATGTCCCGGCCTCCCATGAGGGTGCGGGTGGAGGGGACCTTGAGCATCCCCGGGCCTGGGACCTAAGGTGGTAGGTAGTGGTGTCTGTTGGTAGCAGGAGCAGGGCCAGCTCAGGGGGTGCCAGTTCTGACCACTTTGTCAGTGAGGCAGCCCACCCTAAAGTCCAGGTACCTCGCTGGGAGAGCCATCCAAGTTTATCGTATAACTCACAGCGATGGGTGAGGCAGGGGACAGCAAGGGCAAAGCGACAGATGTTGTTGTATGTCGTGTGCCACCATGCGAGGTGAGTCTGGGGAGGCGGCAATGGGTGCAGCCCATAGCTGAGAGAGGAAGAAGCACTCCTTTCACGAGGGCAAGTCTAGCCGCAGGTGTGAGGTTGAACTTGGCCCTGTAGGCCAGGCCAAGCTTGCGGTTTACTGCCCTGCAGATGTTTAGGAGGTGACTACCCATGTCGAGTTGGGGTCAAGGGTGACCCCTAGGTATTTGGCAGAGTTCACAACAGGAGGGGGGATCCCGTCGGGACAGGAGATCTTTATCTCGCCGATGAGGTTTTGAGTTTGGCTGTGGAGCCAAAGAGCATGGCTTGAGTTTTTCAGATTCAGGACCAGTTTATTCTCGGTGATCAGGTTTGAACTTTGCAGAAGCCATCAGACAAGGCCTTGTTGAGAGTCTCAGCGTCTCGGCGTGAGCCAGGATCACCAAGTCATCGGCATAGAGGTGGTACAGCAGGTGGAGGTCACCGCGGGTGGCTGGTTGATAAAGAGGAAAAGAGGAGAGGGCCCAATACCGAGCCCTGAGGGACACCGGAGGTCACAGGAAGGGACCGGAGGACTTTATTGAAACTGGTCCGCTGTGTTCTGCCGTGCAGGTAGCCTGTTAGCCAATTCATGGCGGCGGGAAAGACCGAGTGACCACAGTTGTAAGTGAAACAACGTGTGGTCAACAAGGTCAAAGGCTTTGGACAGGTCAATAAATATGGCTCTAGAGAGATTGCCCTACTTAAGTGGTTGCATTTCTATTCAGTAGGTTTTCCTGAATAAAACTAAATAAAGTATGAAAACAACAAGATTTCCTACACTTGAGAAAAATGTATAACCATTAAGAAAAAGCACAAGTCATTTCTTAACCATTTCTTCATTTGATCCAGGGCATGGGGCACATCATTTGATGAGAAGTTGAGGAGCTCAATATGTACTCCATAGAGAACAGAAGTGAGAGGGTGAATATGATAGAAACCTTCAAGTACCTTAAAGATATAAACAAGGTTGGAGCAAAGGGCATTTTCAATTTAAAAGCGAGGGAACACAAGGGAGCACAATCTGAAACTTGTTGGGGTAGATATAAAAGGAAATGAGGAGGCACTTTTTCTCAGAGAGGTGGTGTCAAAATGGAATGAGGTACCAAAGGGCTGATATCCTTGAACTCAGTGGGAAGTTTTAAAAGGGATGGGACAGGGTAAAAGAGATTTGCAACAGGAGGGAGGATGGGTAGGGAGGCGGTAGGGAGAAGTGAGGGAGGTGGAGGATAATGAGGAAGGCTGGGGAAGGAGAGGCAGCTCCAGTAAAATAGATTGGGCTGTGCACTCAGACAGACTAGAGTGACCGTGGCCTGCTTCTGCTGGCAACTTTTCTTATGTTTTGTATGTTCATATGTTCATGTTTTCTTTTGCAGCTTACTAACATACTAACATACTAAAATGCCAGCAGAATAGGCTAATGGTCTTAGTGTCTGCTCGTTTGGTCGCCCCACCCTGGGTGCTGACCTTGCTGCCCCCTCGCCTTCTCTGGCTTCTCCTTCCCAGTTCCAGATATTCTTGCTGCATTGGATTTTGCTTCCAGAACCCTTCCCTGTACCTGTCCCACCCCTCTTGAACCGCTCCACTGTCTCTGCCTCCACCAGCCCCTAGGCAGCGCATTTCATGGCTCCACCACCCTCTCAGTGAAGTAGCACCTCCTCCTTTCTCCCTGAATCTTCCCGCTCCAGCTTCCACCCATGCCCTCTAGTGGCCCCTCCTCCTTCCTTGAGCACCCTGACTGTTCCTCCCCTATTTACCCTCATCATGTACCGAAGACCTCTATCATGTCCCCCGGTCCCTTCTCTCTTCCAATGTGTGTACATATTTAGCTCTTGAGCCTCCTCCTCATAGGTCCTGTCCCCAAGCCCCAAATCATTTTGGTTGCCCTCCTCTGTACCCTCTCCAGGAGGTTAATGTCCCTCTTTAAGTGTGGCCTCCAAAACTGCATGCAGTACTCAAGGTGCGGCCTCACCAAGCAGTTATACAGAGGAGTATCACTTCCTCCTTCTGGAGGTGATCCCCTAGCGATGCATCCCAGCATCCTGTTGGCCTTGGCTGCTGCCATCCTACAAGTCTCAGAGTTGTTCATCTTGACATCCACCACCACCCCAGGTCCCTCTCAGCCATCGAGACTTGTGCATTTCCCTCCCAGGGTGTACACTTGGCCGGGTTTCTGGCCCCAGGTGGAGTACCTTGCATTTACCTGCATTTAACCTCAGCTTCTACTTTCTAGACCATCTTTCCAGAGCCCCAGGTCCCCCTGTAGGGCCACCTCCCCTCCCATCCACCACCACCCCAGTTTTGAGTCATCTGCAAATAGACTCATCTCACTCCTGATTCCTGTCCTTATGTCAGAGACATAGGTGTTGAACAGAAGGGGCCCAGGACTGATCCTGTGGGACCCACTAATGACCCTTCTTGGGGATGAGACTATCCACCAACTTCGACCCTCTGGGTCCGGTCCTGGAGCCAATTGCCTATCCATCTGATCATCTGGTTCCCCACCCCATTTCTCCCAGCTTATCCAACAGGACCATGTGAGGAAAAGAGTCAAATGCCTTGCTGAAGTCTAGAAAGGGGCGTCCACTGGTCTACCCAGGTCCAAGGCACTCGTCACCCAGTCATAGAACTCCACAAGGTTTGTATGACACGATTTCCCAGGATGAATCCATGCTGTCTACTCGTCCAGGCACCCTGACTTATCCAGGTCCCCCTAGCCTCTCCTTGACAATGCCCTCCATCACTTTGCCCCACCGATGTCAGGCTGACAGGCCTGTAGTTCCCTGCCACCTCCCTTGATCCCCCCCTTGTGGATGGCACTATATGCACCACCTTCCAGTCCTGGGGCACCCACCCTGTCCTCAGAGAGATGGTGAAAGCTGCTCCAGGGGTTTCACCAGGACATCCATAAGTTCCTTCAGCACTCTGGGATGTAATTTATCCGGCCCGGTGCTTTCTCCGTCTTAAAGGAGCTGAGGGCTTCCCTCACTCTCTCTGCTGTGATTTCCACTTCTGGTACCTCTTCTCCCTGCTTAGCCCTCCCCTCCTGCCAGTGATGCCTCCCCTCTCCCAGACCCGCCAATTGGCAAGGGTCCCCCCTCCCAGTATCTCTGTCTTCTCCCATATGATGCAGCACCCCATTTTCCTTGGTGAAAACTGAGGTGAAGTACTCATTTAGTACCTCAGCCTGCTCCCCGGGTCTTGTGCCCATCTCTCCCTGATTTAATCCTGCTAATCTGCCCCTTCACCCTTCATTTTCCCCAATGTATCTAAAGAACCCTTGTTCCTCTCTAATTTCCCTGGCCAGGTTCTGCTCCTTCCTTGCCTAGCTGCCCTCACCACCTAGTGGCCCTTCTAGCCATCAGCTCGTACTCCCCTCGATCCCTTTCTCTCCTTGAGCACTTGAATTGCTTATAGGCTGCCTTCTTTCCCCACACCACCTCCTGGACCTCCCTGGTCCACCAGCAGGGTTTTGGGCCCTACCACATTTCGTCTTACTCTTGCACAGGTGCTGGTAGCATCCCACCCCTCTCCTGATGATTTCCACCTACTATCAACGTCCATGTCTGACCCAATCCCATCCAAATGCTCCTTAAGGATCCTTCCCATTTCCTTAAAATCCCCCCCTGAAGTTGGTTACTTCTGTCTTTGTGCAGCCTTCTACCCCTCCTAGGTCCAGACAGAACCAGACCGTGTCATGGTCACTCCCGCCAATGGGTCCCTTACCTCCAGGCTCCCAATCTGGTCACTGTCTGCCAGGACCACATCCAGTACCAGCGCCTCCTGGTCGGTTCCCTCACCTGCTGAGTTAGGAGCATCTTGAAAGACATCCAACAACCTCTGTTCCCTGGTCACAGAGGATGTCATAGTCTCCCAGTCTGTTCCTGGCATGTTCAAGTCCCCCAACACCACCACCGTTCCTCTGCCCAGTCTGCAGTGTCTCCCAGCATCTGCCACCCTCTCCTCCAGCTCCTCCACCAGGGCAGGGGTCTATACACCACTCCTATTTTTACTCTCTTGCCCCCCTTGTTATCAAGGTGACCCAAATCACCTCACGGTTCCCTCCGCCTCCTCTACTCCCCTATGCCAATGCAGTTTTTGACTATCATTGCTACCCTCCTCCCTTCCTCCCCTGTCCTTCCTGAATATAGGGTAACCTTCCAGGTCAGATCCCAGTCGTGTCCTGCAGTGGCCTAAGTCTCAGTGACTGCTGCCACATCCACTGCTTCCTCAGTTAGCATCGCCTGGAGCTCAGGCATTTTATTGCCCAAGCTCCTGGCATTTACAGGACTACCTTCCACCCTTTCACTATAGTTCCATTTCCCTGCTCGTGTTCCCATGGGGATTCTGTTTTCCCTGGTCTGCACTTTGCCAGTCGGCCTTTTTCAGCAATCCTCCAACTCCCCAGGTGTGGAGACAGAGTCCCTCCTTTATCGGCACCCCTTGACAGCCTTTTCTCCCATCCCTCCCCTTCACAAGTTTAAACCCCACTTTTCACCAATGAACCCCGCTATTTTCAACTAAGGATTCCCTCCCTCCAAATTGAGATGAGTCTATCTCAGCATACAACTCCTTATCCTCCCAGGTCTCCCCCAATCCCCATCAACCCTAGCCTCTGGCCTCACACCTCCCTGAGCCACTGGTTTATCTCTAATCTTCCTTTTGTGTTCCCCACTAGCCCTAGGCACCGCAGGATTTGTGAGAAGGAAACTGTGCATCCTATGTCATGACAGACCCTGGCAAGCTCCCTGAATCTTGCCTGTATCTCTAGCTCTTCTTTCCCTCAATGTCATTTGTACCCAGGTGGACCAGTATGTCAGGAACCCCACAATCCTTTGCCAGCTGATATGCCTCGTGCTTAGCCCTGTGCACCGTTAGTCTAGGAAGCAGCTTGCCTGCTGGTTTCACTAGTTCAAGACATGGTTCATTCTAAGCTTGTTTGGTAAATAGTCTATTTAGTAGGCTGATACAAATAGTTGACTTTGTTGACATTACCACTATACCGTAGATTTATATTTTGTATTCTCTTGTTTCAAGACAAAGTCATTTCACAAGAAACAAATACTTGAAAACTGTGTTAAAAAAGCTGGCACATGTGCTTCAAGTGTTCAAGACATTATCTCTTCTTTCAAGGAGATGGAAAGATTGATTCTACCTCACAGTCTTATAAATTAAGCTGCTGGATCTCACTTCAAACCATGTGGCCATTCTCCAAGTGAAAGAATAGTAAACATTTAAAAAGCTTTGACCTAGCACTACAGAAACCTACATGACAGCTGATTGTTAAAAAACACTGGCCTAAAGACACATACATGTTAGCAATACAATATCTCAAGGTAGAATTCTGAGGATGTGTATATGTTAGTTGCATTTAAAGGATTACATTTAAGAAGAGAATATTTGAGTCATGATAGTTACAGGTGTGACTGATATACATCTTTAAAACAAGTGAGCAGAAAAGCCATGGAAAGGGGTCACTGTAGGCCAAAGTTGTGAGATGGAGCTAGGGAGAATGCAAATGTGACAGAGACTGTGACTGGAGTAGCAGTGCAAGCAGTCTCGGTGCAAATGTTGGAGACAGAGATTGCCCTGTTAAGACAAATGCAGAATTTGAGATCAAAAGATGAAGCTGGAAGCAGAGAAGCAAAACATAGCACTTGTGCTGGCACTGTTTGTGGATATGATAGTGGCACAGGTTCAGCATATCACTGGGGTTGGGTTTTCTACTAATTGTCTCTTGCCTGTATACTTGTGCCACTGTCATCCTTTTTTTTCTGCACAAGCTTCTGCACTAGTATGATCAAATCCTGCAAGGGGTAACAATATAATTCTGTTGTTTTTAGTCAAATGAGCAGTTAAAGAAACATGCCTGATAGTAATAAGTTACCATCCCTAGTTAAAAGTAATTGTAGAAGGGGTATTTATGGTTGATAGTTTACATTAAAAAAATAATAATATTCTGTTGGTAATGTACTATTACTGGATTATAGATTACAGTAAACCGTACAATTGTGCAAGTGATCAGTGAGCACAAATAAAAAGCTGAGACAGGTTGTCCTAGTCAGACAGCCCACCAGCTAACTCTACAGGGTTGTTATTTTTTAAGGTGTCTGCATAGTTTTTTACAGTCATGGATACAGAATTGGTAAAGTTTGCCAATGGGGAATTAGGCATTAAATGCATAGTGTGTGAAAAATTCAGTCCTGAAGCCAACACATGCTACTTGGCATTTATATGCAAACAATGCCAAGAAATTAGAGAACTTAAACTAAATATAATTAATTTTAGAAATGGAAATTATTTCTCTAAAAATTAAAGACTTGTCAAATGCAGTGGAACAGAATAGGGAAGCAGAAACTGACAGCTGTAATCTTACTATTGAACATTATGCAGAAAATGAAGCAAGAAAAGAGACAGAGAATTAGACAGTGGAGATGAGGAAGAGTGGTGCATAGTGAGAGGCAATAGAAAAATCAAAAAAGCAGATGGGCAATGTACTTTGAGATTCCATTAACAAGCACATTTCAATCACTTGTCAATATGACAGAGAATGAAACTACTGTCCTGGCACCTGTAAAGAGTTAAAAAGTTACAAATCCTGTAATAACAGCAAGTACACCAAATCAAATATATGTATTTAAGGACTCCATTATCAAGAATATGGGCAGGTATACTGCCAGTAGAGATGCAGCAAAGATTAAATTCACTAGCGAAGTTTTGGCAAAGTCAGGAAATTTGCCTCAGCAGAACAATCCACGGTTGTGCTCCTAAGTTAAAAATTTTGGCTCTGACTTTGCTGCTTTTTCCACTGTGGAGTGTGGAATTTCACCCATGAAGTGTGGAATTTACAGGTGAAAATTTGCACTTCATGGTGAAGTTCTGCACAATTTGCATTTTACTTAACTCCACAGAATTCGCAGATCTATTCATGGAGTGAATATTGCCAACTTCGCACATCTCTGACCGTTAGGGATAACAAGGAGAACACCACAAATAGCTGTTTTCCAAGAGCAAAATAAAGGACATAGAAAAATGTTACAAGATGTAATTAAACATCAAGATAGTACAGCTACCATAATCACTACGTGGGGACATATAATATCAGTAGACATGAGAAAATGAGATTATATGTGACTCCTAAAAACATATGAAATGTTTAGCAGGAAATGAACTGTGACATTATCTTTTCTGAAATCTTTGCCTGTCCCAAGAGCAGGAAAGGGTGGAAATAACAAGATTAAGAAAATTAGTAATTGGTTTTAAAATGGACTTTAGAGGAGGGGTTGATTTGCCTCACACAGTGGGAATTGTTCAGCAAAAATACCTAGTTCTTCTGCCAGGATGGCCTTCATTTTAGTAGACTGGGAAGTAGGATGTGATGTAATAACATAAAGAACTACTAGATAAACATTGAAACTAGTTCTGGAGGGGTGGGTGCTAAATAAAGGCAACTGAATTGGGAAACAGAGAATGAAATGTGAGACAGTGTATAAGACAATAGAAGGACTAAAACCATGGTGGGACCCACTGGCTTACTTCCATTTACAGTTTTGCAAAATCATATGATCTTTTGACCACTGAATTTCATGGGTATATGCAGCTAAGATCATACTTATTGAGATATGAAAACTCACTGGCATACATTGTTGAACAAGTCCCTACAATGGTCCAGCTACTAATACAGTATACTAAAGGGAGTCTTCCTTCCCATGCAATTAGTGCCATCGACAGTGCATTAAGTGAAAGACCCCTGATTCTACAGAAAGTTTGAGGATAATGTGGACCAAGGAAATACAAATGGATATCTCAACTTTAGCTTGGGAGGGTCAGCTGGTCTGGCCACCAAGGTCAGTCCAGGCCTCATATTGGAGGGAGTATATTTGGAAACCTAGGGCCCAATATTTTAGGATCCCTCTGCTAACCTCTAAATATTCTGGGGACCCATTGGAAGCCTGCTGGAGAGGGTGGGACTGGTCTTATGGGACAGACCCATGTGCTGGTCATGCCCCTGCTCCAGAGGTTTTGGAAAGAGAAGATAGATGAGTTACAGGAGGTTTATGATATGGGGCCCGACCACCCCTATGTTCCTGTTAACATTTACCCTCCTCAGGGAACAAAGGTTGATAAAACCACCTATAAGTAAACAATTTTGTTAGTGGCCACTGCCCATAAAGCAATTACATGCCTGTGGCTAACTACAACCATCCCTACCAAACTGTGATGGGTGAGAATTGTCTGGGAAATCTATTCCCTGGAGTGCCTCGACAACCATTTAGATGAAAAGAAGTATTTAAAATATGCTGGTGGAAGTGGGTTATCCACCATTTAGTTCACTATCCAGAGTTTGTATCCTGATGCCCATTATGAAATCTAGAACTTACTAAAGTGATATGTGACACTCTTGCCTAGTACCCCCATGTAATTCTTGTAGCTGTATCCTTTTTCTTTTATTTATTGTGTACATTTACCTACCTATAATCATGATGCACTGCTTAGAATTCCACTTGTCCATTTATAACTTGTAGTAAGCACTTGTTGTGTCAGGCTCAGGCCTAGCTCTGGTGAATGTACATGTACTGTCTGAACTGAAGTATGCTGTCGTGTCTATATGAATAAAGGATAAATTAAAAAGGACTGAAACCAATAATAGTAAATGCTAGGAGCCTGAATATAATTAAGAAATCAGAAATGGAACTTTATTGTCAAAGAGAAACATAGACATCTGTGTCATAATGGAGATATGGTAGAATGATCAGTTGCTCTGAAACAAAAAATAGATTGGTACAAACTATATCATGGGAATGAACAGAGAAGAAGGAGGAGGAGTTGACTGATACATAAAAAAAGACATAGTACTGATTATAAGGGTAATGCCATGGATGGAAATCCCAAATCATTATGGACACAGACAACTATAAAAATAAAAAGTTATCTTGGTATACTACAGGCTCCCAAATACAACAGATCATGAACATCAAAGTATGAATCATGCAATAAATAGAATATCAGAGAAAGGCAATCTAATAATCATTGGGGACTTTAACATCACATATTAACTAGTCACATATGAAATCAACCTGTAATATAGAAAAACAGTCATTTAAAGTCCTATTAAATACAGGGCTACATCAATTAGTGAATAAAGCAAAAGGCGTAAGAACATATTGGAGCTAATCAAAACAAATATTCTAGAGAGAAATGAAAAAAAAATGAAACAGACTTCAGGAATAGTGATCATAAAATGGTTGCAGGTATTATTTCAACGAAAAACACAGAGACATATGAAAACAATAACCAGTAATTATAATAAAGCAAACTATAACGAAATAATGAGGAACTGAGGGGATGGGACTGGCAAAAGCAGCTTGAAGGTAAAAGTGTGGATGAAATATGGCCCTTATTCAAGAAGACTCTCATTGATTTAGAAGATAAAGACATATCAAACAAGCGACTCTATTATCAATAGGAGAATACCCAAATGCTGTACCAAAAGGTATTAAAACAAATAAACAAAACAAATGGCATATAAAGCAATGAAAAACAATGTAAAAGACTACTATGTAGCAAAATACAAGCAAGAGTTTAAAATCTAAACATACAATAATACTGAATTTAGAATATCACATATCATAGATAATATTAAAAGTTTCTGCACCTATGTTAACAACAAAAGGGGGATGGGACAATAGGACCAATAAATCATAATGAACAAGAAATCAAAACCCAGTTAAAATGACAAATTTATTTAATAAATACTTCTGCTCAGTGTTTAACAAAGATTCAGTAGTTCAGTAGTGGGCAAGCTCTCAGTACCATATCCATTCCAGCAGTATAGCGGTTCAGTGGCTCAGTAGGTAGCTTTTACTCGCCTCTGAGGCCGGGAGATCAGAGGGCTGTGGGTTCAGTTCCACATCTGGCACTTGGGTTAATATCCCAGTACTGACACTGTAGTGCAGCATGAGGGCGCTGCACTTCTGAGTGCCGTCCTTCGGATGAGATGTTAAACCGAGGTCCCATCTGCCTGGATTGGTGGTAGTTCAGGTGGATGTTAAAGATCCCATGGCACTTATCGAAAGAGTAGGGAATTTCCTGGTGTCCTGGCCAAATTTCCCTCACTCACTAAAATTACCACCAACCGCTTAATCTGGTTCAAGGTCAGTTGGCATTCATCTGTATCCCCTCCCGGTCAGTGCCTGAAAATAGGCAGGATTTGTCTAGTGCACTTTACCCGGTCAACAAAACTAAATAAAATAAATAAATAAATTCCATGAAAGCCATTGGTTCACACAGCACGCATGCGAGAATAAGCCCCATTGTTATACCATTGATATATCATACCATCAATGGATTAACAACATTTGACATCACATCGATGGTATAACAATGATATAAAAAGATGAATTTCACCATATAACAGTGTTCTACCGTACATTATAAAAATATATAGCACATCTTTTACAACTGGAGAGGTCCCTAGAGATTGGACTGTGTCCACCATGGTGCCCATTATTAAGAAGGGCATAAGTCTAAAACCTCATACCATAGACCCATAAGTTTGACACTGATTATTAGTAAAATAATGGATAGTTTGATAAAATGTCAATTGGGAAAAAACATTTCATACAGAACAACTTCTTAGTACACAATATGGGTTAAAATAGATCATGTACTGCAAATTTATTGTGTTTCTACAAAAAAGCAAATTATAAATAATAACTCGGTAGTTTATATAATTTAACTTGATTTTCAAAATGCCTTTGATAAGGTTACATGTGATCTATAGATAAACTAAAGAATGTCAATCTCGACTCTAGAATCCCAATATGGGTACAAAATCAGTTATGTGGTAAGACAAGCTGAGAAAAGGTAAAGTGGCTAACTAGGATATAGTGTATTAGTTTTATTTGAATAAATACAGTAGCTCAAAATAAAACACTTACCTCACCAGCAACATCAACAGTTTCACCTCGCAACTATGTTTTTTTTCAAGGCTTGGCTATTGTGGTTATTACTTCTACATTTAGAGGTGTATCTTAAAGTGATACAGCCCCATTTACATATGATTGCACACACTCATTAATTGAAAGGGATCAGTCGGGCTCATTTGTAAAAGAGCTCAGTCAGGCTGCCGGACATGGAGGTGAGTGGAGGGCTGTGCCGATGGTCCACTGGGGCACTAGATGGGGGTGCTTGTTGGGTGGGGTCACTACCATACAGGGTGAGAAGGCCACTAGACACCAGGAAAGTTTATTGTTTATTACATTACTGATGTGGCAACATTAATGGACAATGGGGAATGGGTATGAATCTGGAAGGTAGGATCATTCTTAATTTGGTCGGTGATCATCAGGGGTGGGACCACTAGACACCAGGGCATTTATTTTATTTCAAATTCTGGATGGGGGATGGGGTGAATCTTGCCAGGGGAATTGTTCATATTGGTCTGGCAATTGGTCAGAGGTGGAACCACTAGACACCAGGGATGTGGGGATACCGATTTATTTTAATGCTGGCCTTTATGGAGGAGGTAAAACACTTTTTAATTTCTTTAAATGTATGTGTATTCAAATTCCATGTTTCACCCCTCGAAAGTGCAAATTTTGAGAAATATTTCACTGGGTGAAATTTCTGATTTTGCTGAAATTTGCCGTGAAATTAAATTTCACTGCATCACTGTTCAACACAGGGTAACCAAAATAATTTCTGGACTACATTATAAGGCATATGAAGAAAGCTTAATTCACTTGGTATTATATAGTTTGGAAAAAGATGCACAAGAGGAGACTTACTGCAGATGTATAAAATAATGAATGACAATGATCTAAGGTTACAGATAGGTATTGAACATCAAACAAAAATTTTGCTTATGATCACTAACCAACAAATTAGCATACCAAGTATAAAGTAGGAGTAGAAGTGAAAGGCTGTGGTGCAAGAAAAAAGTGCCAGCATGAGATCCATGTGAAGAAGCAGGAACATGAGAGTCAAATGGTTTTCTGCACCAGAGGAGAATCACCACAAACTGTGGAAGCAGGGAGGAGGCTGACAACTACAGGCTAGTCAGTCTGACTTAGGTGGTGGGGAAATTAATGGAATCACTGCTGAAGGAAAGGATTGTGGAGTATCTTGAATCTGGCAGCTTACATGATTGTAGACAGCATGGATTTACTGGGAGAGGTCATGTCAAACAAATCTGATAGATTTCTTTGGCTTGGTGTCCAAGGAACTAGATCAGGGTGGAACAGTGGATGTGGCCTACTCAGATTTCAGCAAGGTCTTTGACATCATTCCACACAGGAAACTCATACACAAGCAGGACGTCCTGAGAGTGGATCCTAAGGTGGTAAAATGGATAAGAAACAGGTTAACAGGCTACAGAGGATGATGGTAAACAGAGGTCCCTCTGAGTAGGAGAAGAGTGATCAGTGGAGTGCTACTGGGATCAGTAATGAGGCTGGTCCTCTTTAATGTCTGCATTAACTACATTGCAGAGGGTTTAGAGGGGAAGATATGTATTTTGCATATGACACAAAGATCTGAAACAGGGTGGGTGGAACAATGAGGAGGCATCTAAGTAGCTTGAGGAGTAGGCAGGAGTGTGACAACTAAGATTGAATGTAAAGAAGTGCAAAATCATGCACTTGGAGAGCAGAAATCCAGGTGCGGAGTCCATGATGGGGTGCGTGGTACTGACGACCACCCAATAGGAAAGGGACCTGGGTATAATCATATCTGATGACCTAAAAGTGGCCAAGAAGTGCGTGAGGCAGTGGGGAGTCAGTGGGATGTTTGGGTGCATAGGGAGAGATATCACCAGCAGAAAGAAGGAGGTGGTGATTCCACTGTAGAGATCACTAGTGAGATATCATGTGGAGTACTGTGTCCAGTTCTGAAGGCCACATCTCTGGAAAGACCTAGTCAGAGTGGAGGTGATCCAGAAGAGGGGAACTAAAATGAAAGTCCTATGAGGCGAGACTAAAGGTCCTCAATATATACACCCTGGAGGAAAGAAGGGAGAGGAGAGATATGACAGAGACTTTCAAATTCCTCAAGAACATAAATAAGGTACAGGGGAAGCATTTTTGACAAAACATATTGAAGAACAAAGGGTCATGTTATAAAGCTGGAGGGGTAGACTCAGGGAAATATGAAAGTACTTCTTCACTGAAAGGGAGGTGGATGCATGGAACGCCCCCAGTGGAGCTGGTTAGAGCAAACATGGTAACAGAATTCAGAAAATGCATTAGGCAGGCTTAAGGAAACCCCAGTGGTCAGGAAAGACGGAGGAATAAAGCCAGCAATCAATTAGGTCTGCGATATTACAGTAGGTAGGGAAATGGGCAGAACAGGTGGACCAAGTGGTCCTTATGAGCCATCAGTTTATATGTTGCTGTAAGTGATGGCATGAGGGTTTGACCCAGGAAGCCAAAATTAGTTGTAGAATGTTTTCCAGATACCAGGAGGGGATGATCTTGATTTGAAGATCCGCACAGCCCTGGAGTGCATATATGAGTCAAAAGGTTCTATGCTTAACATAATTCAAAAAGACCTCCTTGGGCTGAATGAGACTTTGCAATAATCTATGGACAGTTGGAATTGAGCAGGGCTTCTTGTGTGACTCACCTATTACCACTTCTTACAGGCAAGACATTAGAGTCATTTGTGTGACGGAAAATAATGGCTGCATGGGCTATGATAAAGTGAAACATGTCTTGCTAAATCATTTCAAATTAACTCCATGGCCAACATGAAAATATTTAGAGGGTCAAGAAAGGCATCAGGGAACCGCTGTGCTGAAATATAAGAACAGCTAAGTACCTTATTAGGACACTGCATAGACAGTACAAATGCTCACTCTGAAGAGAGATAAAGGAGTTATGTCTTCAGCAACAGTTTTTAAAAGGAGTACCTGTAGATCTGAGTATATGGTTGTTGAATAGAACTCCAAGGTCCATGAGGCAGGCAGCCTAGAGGTCTGATCAGTTCATATCCAGCCAGTAATCCTCTCTCCACAAAAGGAATGGAGATGGGACATGAGGTGGTTTCAGTGAACCCCAGGGTGATAACTAAAGGAAACCAACCTGTGCTTGAACAAAAATGGAAGCCAGCTGGTCACAAAACTATGGAGAAGGGTGAGCGTAATGCTATACTTTCAAAAATTGAAGCATTTGTCTTACAATTGTCTGAAAATGTAACAAAGGTGTGAGTGCAGTTGGAAAGGGTAGCTTGAAGCTCCCACAGTTGGCAGCCTATACACCAAATGCTGTGCCTTCTAACTCTGCTGGACATATGCACCCTCTGTGTGTGAATGGGAGGGTGATCCAGGGATTGAGGGACACTGTGGCCTCAATTTCTTTGGTGAAGTAGGATCTAATTCAAGAGTAAGAGTTCTGCCTGGCCAGTTTTCTAGGACTAGAGGAATGACAGGTCCTGTAGTCACAGTACAGCTTACTGGATCTTTCTAAGCTGTCATGTGTTAAGGGCATATGGGAGGTGGGTGTTGTACTAGACCTGCCTGTGAATGCAACCATGGATAATGACTTCAATAGTTGGGCCAGTATTATGTGGGTCACTACCTGTTGCAAATTGAGGGAACTGGCTTTTGAGGACTCAGAAGAGGCAGTGCATGAAGAAACAACCCCTACCTCAGTAGAGAGAAGTTGTAGCTGAACAACAGGCTGGCAGTAGCAGTTCTGAGCCACAGCTACAGACCAAGACAGCTAAGCCATGGGCATGAGCCATGGGCTGCTCTCCTACAGTAGCATGTGTTCTGAGGAAGGTCAGGCATGCAGAGCTAGTGAAAGCTCAGCAAACTGTCCAATCCTGCAAAAGTTGAAGGAATTAGTAACCAGTGAGGAAGGTGACTCTGCAAGTTCTGAAAAAAGGAGGTGTACTGGGAGAATTATCTTCTGTACTGTGTGTTGGCTCCTAAGGGAGGATCAGAGAAAAAGGTACTCTGAGAGATAATGGTTCCTAGGGAGTATAGGAAGGAGCTTCTGGCCTTAGCCCATGATATACCTTTCAGGACACCAAGGGGTCAGCCATACAGAAAGGCAACTGACTAGTAAGTTTTACTGGCCCAGTATTTTTAAAGACATAACATAATACTACTGGACTTGTCCACAGTGCCAGAAGTGGGAAAGTTTGGGAACAAAGCTAAAGTGACTTTGATTCCCCTGTTACTGAAATGTCATTTTTGAGTTGCTTTAGACATTGTGGGGCCCTTAGCACTCCAAATCAAACTGGCAAGTGGTATATTTTGGTGGTCATTGATTATGCCACAAGGTACCCAGAAGCAGTGCCCTTGCCCACCATTGAGGCTGATAAGGTGATCAGTGAACTGTGAGATATTTAGCCAGTTGCATTTTCCCAGGAGATTGTCAGACCAAGGCACCAACTTCATGTCTGATCTAATGGTTAGTCTGTGGAGTAAGTGTGGGGTCTGGCAGATCAGGACCTCACCATACCAGCCCCCCAGACTAACAGTCTGGTCAAGCATTCAGTAGATCCCTTTAGATAATGGTAAGGGTATTCACTGAAGAGAGTTGGACAAGTACCTGTCCCATCTCCTATTCACATATGAGGAAGAATCCCTAATTAATCTATAGGGCCCCCCTTTGAACTCCTGTTTGGCCATAGGGTATGGGAACCCTTGATTTGGTAAGGGATGAATGGGAGAGTGAGCTACTCTCAAGGTGAATCTGTTGTGCAGTATATCCTGAATTTCAGGTCATTGCTTAAGGAGCTCATGGAGTGTGCCTAGGAGAACCTAGCAGCTGCATAACAGAGGCAGAATACATGATACAATCATTAGGACAGAGTCCAAGAGTATGAAGGTGGACAATGGGTGATGGTGATGGTGCCTGTCCCTATCTGTAAGAACAAATTACAGGGTGGCTTAGGAGGGCCGTTCTCAGTGGTCAGGAGAGTAAATTATGTTAATTACGTGGTGGAGCTAACCAGCTGGAGATGCAAACAGTGAGTTTACAATGTAAACATGATGAAACCCTTCCATGACAGGGATAAGACGGTCATGGCTGTGTGCAACTATCTGAAGGAGGGGACAGAAGCAGACCTGCAGGTAGATCTCCTGGGATAGGAGACAGGAGAAACCTCAGTGGATGTTGTCACCCTCTTGGAGTGGCTGACACCAGCCCAAGCTTCTTGAAATAAGTGGGGTGCTGTGTACATTTGCTGAAACTTTCATGGTAAAACTGGTGCATACCATGCTGGCACAGCACCCTGTGGATACAGTGTCCCAAGCCCTGCTGAGACAAACACCCTACAGAGCTCCAAAAGGTGTAAGACATGCCATGGGGGAAATCAAAGAATTGCTGTCACTCCAGGTGATCCAGAAATCCAGTCATCTCTGGGACTCTGCAGTGGTACTACCAAAAACTTAACAGTTTCCCATAGTAGGAAGCATACCCCATGCTCAGCTGGGAAGAGGTTCAAGAGAGGTTTGCAGGAGACCATTATCTGTCCACCATGAGTGTGATAAAGGGTTATTGGCAGGTACTCCTGAGCCCTGAAGCTAGAGCAAGGTAGGCCTTTGTCACCATGTTTAATTATATGTGTAACCTCCATCCAGGAATGCTGTTTCCATCTTGACAGCACTACCTGGTGGGCTGAGTTCAGGAGAAATATGTCACTCAGCACATTGGCTAGGTTTGGCTACTCTGCAACAGGGGCACCCAAGTAACTCCAGACACAGGAAGCAATAACTGTAATGTCCAATACCAGAAATGGGATTCTAAAGTGTAGCTTTTATTCACATCCAACAGAATAACAAAGCATAGATGGACCCCCATGGGGCTACACTCCTGGTAATGCAGATTTATGGAGATCAGAACACATTCACTTTCACTTTAGCCCTCAGGCTTTGAAACACACTGGGCACACAGCCCGCACTTGTACTCTGCTCTGGGTTTCTCTGGCTTGGCTCCCTTGCCAGCCACTGGGACTACCTTCCTTCCATGGCTTGGCTATCATGCCAGTCCTTTGGACACTTTCCATATAGCATGGAACATTTACTAGTGGCTCCTAAACTACCTATGAGCACTTCTGGCTCCATACGGGAATCTTCCTCATCAATCCCACATCTGGGTACTTTCCTCAGGCACTGGCCAAGTACCTGAGAGAAAGCAACAGGTGTCCCAAAGCAAACCCGTAGAGGTGAATTTGGTTACTACTGATGGGGGGTCTTCCACCTCTCGCTTCCATAATTCATACCCGGCCATTTCTCTGGACTGTAACACCTCCTCCATGAAACACTTTGCTGTATAGATTCTCTTTAAATGTATTCACATTCAATCTACTGTCTTTCCATCCCATTTGTGCTGTACTTGAACATACTTAATAAGTGGCTGTGTCCATTACTCTAGGCCCCCACAGAGTTAAGCAGTCCAATCCCCACATCTTCCAAACCACACTTGGCTGTCTTTTCCTGACCCCACTGTAACAGTCACTTTAGTTTCATCTTGTTTCAGGTGAAAACACATTGGCCCTTTAGCAGAGTAAACTCACCCCTTGGTTGCAGGTGTCCCACAGGCATTTCTTTTCAAAGAAATTTCATCCAGAACTTCTGATGCCTCAGAATGAACTTAACTCAGGCAGCTTCTTTTCCCTAAGCTGGACCAGTGGAATTGCCCCTGAAACAGGCTGATTCCTTCCCCCATCCCGCAGGGGATGGAGCCCTGAACCACTGAAATCGATCTCTACCACTTCACTTGGCTCTTCTTGTGTTCCTCTTCAGGTGAGTACACACATCTACAAAAAATAGCTCTTTGACAGAGCTTAGGACTCTGAGGCCTGCTTACAGCAGAGCACCTCCTTCTCTACTACAGACTACAAAGACTCTTACAGACTGACTTCAAATTCCCCAACGTTCTACTCTAACCTCCAACTGCAACATTCCAGTGTGGCTTATGCAGCCGCGA
Source organism: Neoceratodus forsteri (assembly GCA_016271365.2). Classification (NCBI taxonomy): domain Eukaryota; kingdom Metazoa; phylum Chordata; order Ceratodontiformes; family Ceratodontidae; genus Neoceratodus; species Neoceratodus forsteri. Next base: position 798,344,967 of record CM028131.1, read on the forward strand.
CAGTTCTAAAATGATGTCATCCCTCAGTCTCAGCTGAGACTGAGAACAGAGATGAAGACAGTGTGAAATCCATTTAACTGGAGTTTCAGCTGCCTTCCTATCTACCACTAAGTCTAACTGGGATTCTTGTAACCCGGGTAACAGGGGGTTACATATGAAACCATCATACTGCTATTCTGGATGAAGGATACACCAGTCAGCTTTCAGCAGCTTGTTGACCACATTCTGCTGGGGCAGGAGATTTTGTTCTGACGTGGATGTCATCACCATCTGTAGTCAGACCTGGAAGGATCACATCAGTCACATGACTGAGGTGTTCTACTGACTGTTGGCCACTGATCTGACAGTCATCGTGGAAAAGTGCCAGATAGAAATGGCAGAAGTATCATACCTTGGGCACAAGATGTGAAGTAGGTATATCCGGCCCGAGCCAGTGAAAATTGAGGCAGTCCAGGAATGGGCCACACCCATCACCAGAGGAAATCATGAGCCTTCCTAGAGACAGCAGAGTACTACCACAAGTTTGTTTCAAATTTCAGTAGCGTGTCCAAACCCCTGTTCAATTTCACCTGAAATAAATGGCAAAACAGTTCAGTAGACAGAAACATGTGATGCTGTGTTCTGTCAGATGAAGAAGGAATTGTGTCAGACACCTGTGCTCACCAGTCCAGACTACTCTCTTACATTCATTGTGAATGTGGATGCATCTGATCATGGGAAAGATGCCATTCTGAATCAGATTACACTCTCAGGAGAGGAGCACGCACTCATGAACCTGAGTAGGATGCTGCTGCCCAGAGAAGAGGCATATGTCACAACTGAGAAGGAGTGATTAGGGATTGTCATGACTTTGCAGAAGCTGCAACCTTACCTGTATGGAAAAGAGTTCACCCTGGTTACTCATCACAGCTCATTTAGATGTTTGCATTGGACCAGTGGTCAGAATTCATAATTACTAAGATGGAGCCTTGTGCTGCAGTCCTATAATATGGACATTCAGCATCACAGGGGATCACGGCATAGAAATGCAGATGAGCTATTCAGACAATAGCTAATGCCTTTTTGTTCTCAAAAGGGAAGAGACACTAGGAAAAACTAAGGTGGGGTTCACACAAGGAGTGAACTGAGGGCATGGCAGGTGGAGTCAGCCAGCTCACATACAAAAATATCAGTTAATGCTACTAAAATTGTTTTTATTTGTTTTATTCTTTCTTGTGGAGAGATATTACAATTTGCTATGTATTCCTGTTCTGTATTTTTTTTAATTGAAAAAACTTTATTAACTTTATTGTTTTAATACAACCACTTAGAATAGTCAGTGTAGTACAGCAAGAAAACAATTATTGGGATAAAGACAATTCAACATAACCCACCATCCTGCCTCCTCCCTCCTTATCCCTACCCACCCCACCCCAGTGGAGTGCATCAAACCCTTCATAACATCAGACAGTAAAGGATAGTATACTCAGGAAGTAACTATAAAAATAACAACAGTCTATGGGAGAACTAGCGAGGTGCTAGGGGTAAGATATCGACTACTTCAAATATAAAGCAAATAATTTGCCCTACTTCTTATTGAATAGGGGCATGTGATTACATGTAGTAATAATTAAGTGTTCCATTCTTAAAGGGAAAGACAGCTCATTCAGCCATTCAGTGTAGGCAATGGGTGATTGGTCAAACCAATGCCTCAGGACTAGTTTTTAACCACTGACGAGACAAGAGCCATATGGTAGCATCTTTCTTTAACCTGAATCAGTGAAAGATCTTTGATAATGCAGACTTTGGGAGGAAAAGACCACCTAGTCCCAAGAGAGGGTCTATTCATTCTTCTATGCTCACCATAAGGAGAGACTTTCTCACTGTACCACATCTGGTACAGCAAGAGAGGTAAGGCGACCCATTCTAGCTAATTTATTAGGGGTGTAGTACATATTATTGAGAATATGGTATTGAGTGAGTCGCAGTCAGTCTTGAGTCAGATATGTGTAGAGATTATTCTATACTTTAGATCAGTTAAAGGTATATTCAGGTAAAAGAGATTCCCAAACTTTGGATCCACTAGAGTTGGGTGGGTGAGGTGAAATTAGTAGGCACAGTAAAGAGCTGAGACCCCATGAGGTTTAAATGCTATATTTTGAATCTGTTGAAGGAGATCCCTGAGAATTGAGGGTTGTGAAGCAAGCCCAAATTGTCTTATTAACAGGTGTCTTAGCTGGTAAATCTTAAAAATGTGGTTGGGACTTAAATTAAGCTTATCTAGTATCTCTGAAGATGTTAGAATGGCGGTTGAATTATAAAATTCAGAGATCTTTAGGTCAGATGCAATAGGAAGCCAGGTAGGGGATAGAGAAGAGTTCCCTTTCTTAATATTCAAGTTATAGAAAATAGGTTGAGAGGTCTTTAGATAGAGGAATTTTGAGGCAAGAGCATAGTTGCGAAAAACATTGATAGAGACACCAATCTGGGACGACTGTAATGGCTATGACAAAGAATCCTAGGGGAGAAAAGGATGGAAGTGGGAAACAGTTTGTGATCAGAAATTAACTGGGATTCAAACTGTAACCAAATCGGGTCATGTTCACTGACAGTGAGGTTGTCAGGACCCAACAGCTATTGCCGTTTTGAAGGTGGCTGGCCCAATAATACGCAATAAAAAATAAAGTCGTAAGCCACTGGATTCCTTGGATAACCTAAGTTTGGAATAGGATCATATGGGGGACTTGTCTAACCAGATGAAGGAAGCAATGTAAGAATGAACATACTTAAAAAGATAGGGAAGCCAGATTTTGAGAATAGTCAAAGGATAGAAGAGCCTGGGTAGTATATTCATCTTAATAATGTTTATCCTGCCCCATAAGGAGATTGGCAGGCTTTTCCAGCATGTCAAGTCCTGTTGTATGGTAATTAGCAAGTCTTCCAGGTTCATCTTCTTAGTCAAAGAGAGGTCATTTGTTAAGTAAATACCTGAATATTTAATATGCCAGAGGGACCACTTCATACCAAAGGGGAAACATCGTGACTATAAACTAGATTATTAAGAGGGAATATTTCAGTTTTGTTGAGATTTAATTTATAATTGGGGTATCATCCAAATTCACTGATGACTTGTAGGCTGCAGTAAGAGAAGGTACATGATCTGAAAGGTGGAGTAAGATGTCATCTGCATAAACAGAAAGGGACAGAGTGAGATTACTAACTTGAATACCTTGTATATTGGGATGAACTTTCAGGCTTCTGATAAGTGGATCCAGATAAAGATTAAATAGAAAAGGAGAAAGAGAGCAGCACTAACGGGTTCCAGTATATAAGGAAAAGGAAAGGACAGTGTTTCATTACAGTAAATTTTGGCACTGGCGATAGAATAGAGAACCTGAATCCACTGTATGAAGCTAGAAGGGAAACCCATTTTCTGCAAGGTTAACCAAAGAAAAGACCAGTCAACCCTATCAAAGTCCTTCTTGGCATCAAGGGATACCAGAGCCAAAGGAATATGGGAGGAGTTAACCGTCTGAAAGAGGTGCTCTGTCTTCCGAATGTGGTCTGCTGAGGATCTCCGGAGATGCATACTACCTGTTCTGGACTGAGAAGGCCAAGCCAAACATTCTCCATGCATTTAGCTAGTATCTTGGTGAGTATTTTGATGTCAAAGTTCATTAGGGAAATGGGTCAATAGCTTCCCGGTGGTTAGATGGTTTGTCTGGTTTGAGAAGAAGGAGAAGTAGAAAATGATAGTGGCCTCCAGTAGCGATGAATCTAGTGAATCCAAAGAGAACATGAAATTATAAAGTTGGAGCAAAAGGGGTTAAGTCTGCCTGAAAGCTCTTGTAAAATTAGAGGGAGGCCATCAGGGCCAGGAGACTTATCTGCAGCAAGATTGTTCATGGCAACCTCTATTTCAGTAATTGATATGGGAGCTGAAAGATAGTTTTGATGTTGCTCAGTAAGACTGGGCAACGGACTAGAGTTTAAGTATGTGAGGGTCTCGGATGTGTCAGGTGCAGATAGGCATTTGCTGTATAATGCAGAATACAATTGTTCAAAAACTAATGATATATAGCTAGGAGGATTTTAGTAGGACCATCTGAGGCTAGAATGGAGGGATAATTCGTGAAGTTTTTCAACCGGAGAGCAAGTAATTGCCCTGCTTTCTCTCCTTGTTCGATATACTTGGTCTGAGTTTTAAGAATAGCATATTCTGCTTTTTACTGGTAATAAGATGGAGTATTGGTCTCTGAGGGACATCAGGGATTGCAAGAGGTCGGAGAAGCGGTGGGAGAGAGAGATAATGTTCCAGATTGTGGATCTGTGCATGTAGTAAGAGGAATTCCATTTCTCTGTGGTATTTGTGAGTAAAGGCCATCCAGATAAACTCCCTCAGAGGAAGCAATTCAGGGCACACTACTAGTAGTCTACCCTAGAGACTGAATTTTGTTGGAGTGAATAAAAATTTGAATGAGAGAGGAAATTCTAGATAGAACATGAGAGTCTTTGAGGAGCTGAGTATTTAGCTTCCAAGTCGTGTCTCACTGTGAGGAAGAGTCAGGGACTAATGCAGCCCAGACGGCTGCATGATCCAAGATAACTAGAGGTTCCATACCGATATTACTAAGGCCAGAAAGAAGGGAGCAATTAATAAGGATATAGTCAAGTCTAGAAGAGGTCTGGTGACCACAGAGAAGAAGGAGAAGGTACGAGACAATGGATTAAGAGTTCTCCATGGGTCACAGAGCCCTAATATATCAATAAACTCATTCAGTGTCCGTTGGGCAGCTGAGAGGGGTTTAAGTAATTGAGTCGACCACTCTAGGTCTTGGGTGGGGATAGTTTCCAGTCCCTCCCAAGACTAGGGGTAGGGGAGAAAGTCAGCTTATCCAACAGTTTCATAAGGAAGATCTGATCTCCTTCCACTGAGTCATAAATACTGCCAAGAACCATCTCTTTTCACTCTAACACACCTTTCATGATGATGAATCTTCCCTTAGGGTCTGAAATAATCTGATCTGCTTGCCAGGGATCTTATGGTTTACAAGAATAGCTACATCTCTACTAGATGATGAGTCTCCAGAACCATAGACCTGACCAATCTCCTGTCTATGGAACAGCTGGGCTTCCTGGGTTAGTAAGTGTGTTTCTTGTATGAATGTAATATGAGCATGAAGAAGAGAGACATGTTTAAGTATTTGATAACTTTTAGTCTTTTCCCTAGCACCTCTTATGTTCCATGTAAGGAAGTTAACTAAGTTACTAGCCATTGTCTAGCCACCAAAGTATCTTCCAGGCTAATGTCCACCACCTGGTGCACTCCTCCCACCCCACCCTAAAACCAACCAGTTGGAAGACAAACTGCATTGAGTTTGCAGTAGCATATACTGTAAGTACATAGTATAAAGAAAATAGGATTAACAAAGCCCACTAAATCCCCATTCCAGTTCCCAGTCTGACCAGAGCATGATAGTCCCTTTAAGCAGTAAAATTGCCCAGGGAGGCTATTAGTTATCAAGTGATGAACATCTGACATAGCATAAATAGCCTTCCCTATGCCCCAAGACCAGAACAGCGTCTCGTGTAGAAAATACCCTCCCTCCTCCCATCCTAACCCTTCTTCATAACTATTTACAAGAAATTCTTTAACTATGAAATAACAAAAAGCCCTTACTTAGCCAGCTCCCATCTCACCCCTTAACCTTTCAGTGGCACTAGATCCCCAATGCTTTAAGGTAAATAAAGACAAAATACCCCCAGAGTCCAGAACCCTACTTATTGCATAAGGCAAGAGTAGGTACACTGTGGGAAACTGAAAGCATCCAGTTCAATATGAGCCAAACCCACAAAACATTAGAATGGGGTCACTGTGCATTTGTGAGGTCACATTTTTTCTAAATAGAAATATAGTGAGGCAGGTGAAAAACACCAGGAAGGGACTTCGCTCATTTGGGTAGGCATTGGGGTTCTACCAAATTCTTAACCAACAGGAAACTGCAGTGAAGATCCAGACTCTAAACCCATCAATACAGTGTGTGATGGTCTCCATCATCCATGCTGCTGCACTTCCCACCCAGCCTCCCCACCCATAACAGCCCTTAGTTAACCTGTAAACCAAAATGCAATGACAAACAGGAACAGATCAAAGAACCACATTAAATATAACAAGGTTGTAGGAATTTAAAGCAGCCAGTAGAGGGAGAAAACACTATTTCTCAATTCAGTCTCATGGAGAAAAGGAAACACAATAGGTTATCTATGGGTCGACAGAAAGGTAAACAAGGCTGCAGAATCCAAGGGACCCCAGCATTCCCACCTCCAAGACTATAATGCCGGCTAAGAAATAATTAAGCACAGTAGTAAAGTATATAGCTATCAAAGCTATAGCTGCATTCCCTCAGTATATCCAACTGACAATACAGGAACATTTGAAATGATGCTGCTGAAATGAAACATAGGACCTGAATATATCCCTGAGGAATGCCTCAGTATGCCAGAATCTAGGCTTCTAGGATGATCTTGTTGTCCAGGGCTTAAACTGACAGAGTTATGCAGCACAGCATGAGAGATCGTGCAGAGAAGCACTCGCATGGCAGACAACTGGAGCCAGATAAACCCTTACATAGTTAATATCTTCGGGCAGAGTGTTTACTTTCATGGGGTTTTAAAGAGTGCTGTCAGTAGGTCGGGAAGATCTCTCAATGCAATATCAGCTGAAGCGAAGGAGTGCCACTTATCTTTAATCAGGAGCTGGAGGCATGAGGGTAGCTCATCTTGAATTTAATGCCTGCTGCAATGATATTCGAGACCACAGGGTGAAAGTCAGCTCTTTTCTTGTGGGTCTCAAATAGGGGACATGTGTGATCCTTAAAGTCGTGCCTTCCCATAGGATGGAACGGAGGTCCCAAGCTTTTGAAGCCAACGCTGCTTCTCCGCATAGCTTAAAACTTAAAGATGAAAGGACATGGAGGAGCACCTTCAGCCGGTCACAGTCAGAGGGACCTATGCACCTGTTCGATCAAATAGGTCAGGTTGCAGGGTGAGGACCAGCTACTTTCTGAAGAATTTTGAATAAATATAATCAGTGAGGAGCCCTCAGAGGATTCGGGGAGACGAAAAAAACAGGTTATTACGACAGCTCCTTCCCTCTAAATCTTCAGTCTTCTACTGCAGTTGGGCCACTTGTTGCTTTAGCTTGGTGACCTCCAGGTTGGATTTGTCCCTCCATTGCCCAGGGAGTTGGTTCAGGCTGAGTCAGTCATTCATCTTCCCAGATTCCCAAGATCACCACGGAGGGACTTGATCTCTTCTGTAATTTCCATCAGAGATTCTCTGAAGGACTGGAGTTCTTGGAGGAACTGATCCTTTGTTAAGGGTATGGCTGCTGGGGTTGAAGTGCTGGGCCATCCTGCCTGTGAGCTGTGGCTTTTAGGAAGCTTACAACTTTTCTCTGGCATCAATGGAAGAGTGTGTTGAGGTAAGGCCTGCTTCATTTCTTCTTCCATATAGATTGAAGAGATGAATATAGCAGGGTTATTATGTTGATACCCATTAATACAGCACCCTTAGATGATGTTTAAATAAAAATCAAAGTTCTAGATGGTAAAGATTGCAGTATTAGGCAGGTATGAGCAGGAGCTGAGAGGACTCGCTGCTAGCTAGGCTGAGACATCACGTGCTCTCCCTTGCACTGTATTCCTTTTCTTATGTATATTAATTCTTTCTGCAAGTGTAACATTTAAGCAATATACCATGACAGAGTGGGTATATTGGTGGATTTACCATGCCTGGTGTGGTTCGGTCACGAGGCACAGCAAGTGACTAACCACCAGAAGTGGTAAATCCACCCATATACCACTCCCCTGTCATGGTATATTGCTATTATAAATGTTCAACTTGTTTTTTGCTTTTATAGTGACAGACAACTTTTACAGTGAGTATACTAGAGGTTTACCACAGTCATGTGATCTGTTTTGACCAATAAGGTTACAAGATTTTCATACCCCATTACATAATTTGAATTTAGCAGCTGTTGAGGAATGCCAAGCTTCTTATTAGAGTATCTGGAAGCAAAACAGACCATTTGGCTCTTTTGAACATTTACTATCTGGGCAGGCCCTTCTGGACAGTTCATAACAGGGCTCTGGTGAGAGATAATCTGTATGGTCAGTTACTGGGATAGCTGAAGCAGACAGCTTCTCTCATGTTTTCTAGAGGAGTCACCCCTGTTATGCTAGACATGAGAAGAAATAGGTGTCTCTGGATGTCTTGATATATACCAGGTCTGAGTGCCAGAACAAGACAGTTTTGTTATGAATATCCACCTCTCTAAACCAAGGATTATGAATCTATGATGCCAGAGTGCCATACCCGATGACATGTCATGGGGGTAGGAACTGGAGGGCTTTTAAGTATGGCAGGGTCTGAAGAAGTCAGTCAGACTTGTATTTACATACTGTCATCTAAGAGTTTATGTCTGCCCTGATTCATCAGAGTGTCTTGTGGTAAACCAATCTAGCTTGCCATACAGAGAGAGAGAGAGAGAGAGGGACATGGAGAGACAGAGATTTATTTTGTGTGTACCCTATTGCTCAAAACAATTTTCTTTTCATATCTGTAAAATTAATGTTCCCTATATACAGTACTTGCTGTAATTTCATGTATTATAGTGTTTGTGAAAATACCTAGAAGTGTTAAACATTATATATTTTCTTATACTTAATGTATCTGTGACTGAATCATTTGGAGTACAGCTAACTGATTTATAAATGACAAAACTGTATTTCTGCCTCTAATGAGAAGGCTACTGTTACCATATTCTATTTCTAAAGTAAGGTGATTTCATCTGTGACAGAGAGGAGAGGTCATGTGACCTTGAACAAAGAGCACCATACTTTGTAAATAATGGCTATGGAGGATGTGGACCTGGAGATACCCCAAAAGTGTCTATACTGAGTGGTGGCACCTACTGAAGTATTGAGAAAGTTGGTGATAGTGACACAGCATGAGTCTGGGAAAGACCAGTCTGCCACAATAGTTCTCAGAATTAGTGGTTTGCCAAGTTGGGGAGCTTTGATAAACAAAATGTTCTGCAAAGTTTCCGAACTGCTGAACATGAAGTGACACTTCCATAGTTTTCCACCAGAGAAAGTGGAATATTTGCCAGGTGAAGATTGTGCCAAGTGGCATTTCCTCAGAAATGGACCACTGCACATAGTTCCTCAGCTGGTGAAGTAACTTTTCGGAGACAACTTCACATAGTGGCACTTTGCTAGTGAAGAGCTGCTATGTGAATTTAAAAACAAAGATTTTCAACCCTTAAAACTGCCCCATCCCATGGTCCTTTTACCAATCCTTCTCCCCAACTCTTAACCTTCATAAATGTTACTTGTCTCCCAACCGTGATAGCATAAATTCAGCCTCTTCCTTCTAGTCTGTTGAAGCGAATCAATATATTTATGAAGTTAAATAAAATAAAATTAAAAATAGTGAAGAACTCTTTCTCCTGCCCTCATAAACCCATATCTCCACCCTTCTCCCCACATGACTTAGTAAAATAATACTCCCCATCCCACCAACTTCTGCCGGCACATATTCCACCTTCTTCTCCACACATACCAACAAGGATATTAATGCTCCCACCATGAGTAACTGGCATAGCTCTCCTCTACTTGAGCCAGCCACATGCAATCACTGTAGTTACCAACTGATCATATGATTACTACAGTGGCCACACAAATATCATTCTTTCAACGGCAGCTGGCTAAGGTAGAGGAGCTGTATCATATACCCTCCATGTGGTCCTTAATAGCCTATATAAATAAATATAAAAATTTTGTGGGGTGTGAGGGTGGAGAAGGATAGGATGTATGCCAGCAGAAAGTGAGGTGATGGGGTTGCTATTGCTTTGCTGGATTTGTCAGAAGAGAAGGTTGGGAGTCTTGGACATACAAGGGAGTGGACAGATCTTTTACAATACCTTTATCTATTCAGTGACAGTATGCTGATATACTAAAGCACTTCTCTTTTTTGACTGGAAGGAAAAGTGGGTTAGGTGCTTCAAGAGTGGAACAGTGAGTAAAAGTATTACATAGGTGGGGATTAATTTAAGGTTTGAAAACTTTTATTTTTTTTCAAATAATATTGTCCCACATAAGTTGCTGATGTTTGGGAAACTTCATTATACTACATGTAGTATGAACTTTCCAAATTAACACTAACTTTACTGGTGAATGTTTAAATATTTGGAATTCTTCATTCATTGAATATTGTGATACATTTTGTTAAACAAAGATATTATATGCAAATGTTACATTGCACATGATTGTGGAGTCATACAGTTACCATTATCAAGTGTATTCATCTGAAGAAGGGAATATGTGTGATGACAAAAACTTGTATACTGTAACTCCAAGTACAATTTCTCTGTTTGTCTAATAAAATGTATCACAATCTTTGTAAATCCTTGAATTACATTTAGTTATCACAGAGGACAGCAACACATGCTAACAATTTCACAAGATAGCGTATGCAGATATTCATTTGTGATAGTGGTAGTTTAAAGGTTACATGTGAAAAGTATTTTCATGATGACATTGCACAGGGTCATAATGTCATAAGACATTATGCTGCATGCAATAATCGTGCTGCCAATACAACATGATTCTTGCATGTGGCATAATTCTTTGTTTTGTTGAGGATCCACCCCAAACCCCAAAATAAAGATTCTCAACTCCAGGGAGGCGGTTACCTCGGAGATTGCACAATTAGCAAAAAACCACATGTCTGGTATCGGGAATCAAACACGGTCCAAGACAAAGCGCCTGGGTTCCTCGCTGCAGTGGCTCAGTCCATTGAGCCACAGCAATTTAACGTTGAACCCCATCCCAGCAGAGGTCTTATCCTCTGCCTGGGATAGCTTTTGGAGTGGTGCACCACACACGACAGTATTAGTAGTATTGCACCACTTACTGTAACCTACAGTGCTTGTTGAGGTTTAGCCATAATGTCGTGACGCTATTAAGTGTGTGACATTATGACCTGGTACTGATGACATTATATCATACAGTATATAGTCTTCCCTATCCCACTTCAAAAACATCAGAATGTGTCTTGGTCACTGCTATGATAATTTGTTATTCTGAGATGTTCAAAAACTGTGTAGATATAAAGGGAATATAAAAGTTCTTGCATTTCATTAAGTCTCTTTTATCCTACCCAACTTATGGTTTTGTGGAGGAGATATGAAATATATACTTATTTCCAGGAGAAACAGAACCTGCATGCATTTGATGATCAAATATAACAAAGAAAGGAGAGATCAGTTACCTTATACATCTTTCTATATTAAATTCTTCCTTAGCTCAGGAGTCCTGTCATTTATTAAGGCTGCAAAGTGAAGCTGTGCCAGCACTTAGTAACCTAGTAACTGAGCAGTTTTAAGGTGGAAAGGACTCTTGTTCCATCAAGAGTGTTCTCCTGCTTCATAAACATAGGATTCATTTGTATGCCTTGCATGCATGTACAAATTTAGGGATAATCCACCTCATACTTGTTATTATCACTTTAGAAGGAGACTAGATGGCAAATATTTTGTTTACTCAGATGGATGGTTTGATACCTTTTATTGGACCAACAAATAATTTTTACAAAATGTTTAAGCTTTCAGGCTGACCGAGTCCTTCATCGGAAACATGGCAGTTAAGGAAAGATAGCACTTAAATACTCAGACCTTCAAATTTGGATTGGACATCTTACTGTAGATGATATTAAGATTCAAGACAGAGACTAAAACCATATAGTAAGCTTTCTTACCAGTTCCAAACTCATCACAAAACAGAAGTACCTTTTCAATGCACTTATATACAATTGGGGCAATTACTGACAAGTGACAACACAAAGGAGTTTAGTAGCTGGCCATCAGCATTGTCAGTCATACTTACATTCTTCAGAGTGTCACTGAAACGTTATTTTCAGAAACTATCTTCTGTGCTCATATTGTATGTTTGAGAGATGTAAAGCAAGTGGTCTGACGACAGGTGTTGGTTAGAGATGCAGCAAATTTAAATTTCCCAGCAAAATTGTGGTAAAAGTAAGAATTTTGTCCCTAGTGTCTAGTGGTCCCACCTCCCTGGCCGATTGCTGGCTCAATATGAAGACTTCCCAAAACCGCCACCACCGAGATTCACCAATCCCCATCAGAATGTTAATTAGAAATAAATATCCCTGGTGTCTAGTGTCCCTTCCCAGCCAAACACCAGCTCAATCTGAAGAATGATTCCTATCCCCCCTGAGATTCACATACTGTCCCATGTTGTCCTGACCATGGGTGCCACCATCCAGACTCCACATCATGTTATTATTTGATTAAAAGAACAACTTTCCCTGGTGTCTAGTGGACACCCCCACCCTGTCTGGTAGTGAGTAGTGACCCCCTCATTCCCCCATCCAGGACCGGTACCCCAAGAGGCCATCGGCACAGCCCTCCACTCACCTCCATGGCCAGAAGCCCCACTGAGTGTTTTCTTGATGAATGAACCGAGCTGACTGAGTGCTTTCAATGAATGAGCACATGCACTCATTCATTGAAAGCACTCAGTCATCTCAAGCTCATTCATGAAAGTGCTCAGTGGGGCTGCTGGCCATGAAGGTGAGTGAAAGGGCTGTGTCAGTGGCCTGCTGGGTCCTGGTCCTGGATGAGGGGAAGCATGTGGGTCACTACCAGACAGGATGGGTGGGTGAGGAGTCCATTAGACACCAGGAAATCTTTGTTTTTAATAATATAATTACATGATGTGGAGTTTGAATGGTGATGTTCATGGAGGATGGGGACAGGTGTGAATCTCCAGAGGAATGGGGTCATTCTTCGGATTGTGCTGGCAATTGGCTGGGTGGGATGTTAGACACCAGGGATATTTAATTTGAATTAGCATTCTGGATGGGGGTGGATGGGAGTGAATCTCAGTGGCGGTGGTGGGGGTGATTCTTCATAATGGGCCAGTGATCAGCTACGGGGTGGGACCACTAGACACCAGGATCTGGGCATTTAAACATTTACTTTAATGTTGACTACTATGGCCAGGAGGGAAACACATAAAAAAAATACACATACAATTTCATCCCCTTCAAATGTGGAATTTTGCCTTCAAACAGTGAAACTTCACCCATGGGTGGTGAAATTCTGCATTTTGTGGGTGAAAATTCTGTATTTTGCCTGAGGAATTTCACATTTCACGCCCGAGAAAATTTCATAAACTAGGTGAATTACGTAAAATATTTTGCAGAACAAAATTTTGCATTTCACCCATCCCTAGTGTTGGTCAACTATTAGTACAGGAAAACCTAAATTTGACTTTTGATAGTTTTAAAGAATATTATTTTGAAATTCTTTGAACATAATAATATTTGCAGTTTTAATATATTTTTAAGCTGTACTTGCAGAGTACATCTGTGAGCTACATTGTCTTTTTGTAGGCTTACTGGCTAAATTCCAAGTTTCATGGAGGTGTTTGTTTTTGTTAATGAACCAAGCTCTTACTTCTGAAATAACCAAAGTAGATGACATGCAAACATTTCCAAACTACAACAGTCAACATACAAATATTTTAAATATTTTCAAACTACAACAGGTGTTTAACTTTCAAAGACCTGGAGAATGGGCGCACATGTGCAAAACACTGCTGCAAAAACATGGAAATGCAAGAGCAGTAAACTGTCTTTTCAACAAAGAATGTGATATATTGTATGCAAAAAGACAGCAAACTAAGCAGTCTGTGCATGTGTATATAATCTCTGAGGTAGCCTGTATAAACTAACAAAGCATGCCCTGGGACTTCACTATGCTCTCCTGCAGTTGTCCATGATACTGGGTTCTAGACTTTGCCCACTGCCCTCCACCCTGCACTGCTAATAATATAACATCCCCACCACCAAATTAGATAGGCAGGAGAGCACTCACCACTTCAAAATGTACTACAACGCTTGTCAGCTAACCTTCTTGCTGGAGGGCCTGGAAATGGGGACTACAAGCTTGAGGTTTATTTTTTATTTTTTTTTATATACCTCCAAGTGAGGCAGTTCTTGAACACAGCCTTCTCGGAGGTGTCTGGCACTGCCAGGCCTTCCCTACTAGAAGAAAAACTACTTTGACCTTAAATACAGTAGGTAGCAGACCCCTATCTGTGTGTTATAAAGCCTTACATGACCAGGATAATGTGATCTACAGTGATGTAATCAAGAAATGGAAAGAGGTCCTGGGCATGAAAATTACCCCAATGTAAGGGCCTTTGTGGCTAAACACCTGGCAGAATGCTCCTGTAACAAGACTGAGGCAAATTCACTTCAATTTCTTATACAGGGCATACCTGACACTAGCTAAGTTATGCAAAATGAGCCCAGACAAACCCTCTGAGTATCCCACATGTGGGGCAGAAGAAGTTACTTTCCTTCACAATGATTCTGACATGGCCAAGAATAGCTCCTTCTGGCATGAGGTATATATAATAATGGAGGGGTGATGGGAGGAAGCTTCCAGTACTCCATTGAAATTAATTATGGGGCTTAATTCAAATGGAATGGAAACAGGAAGTGGCCAGGCTTTAAGATCTATTGCCCTAATCAAAGCTAGGAAGACTACTACTCAGAACTGGATGGCCAAAGAGTCCCCCAGCATTCATCAGTGAGTGCATAATCTACTGCATTGCCTAAGACTTGAAAGAGTACATCTGACAGGAAATGATAGGGAAGACAAGTTTACACAAATCTTGAACCCACTTATTAAAAGCCCTTGAAAATAATCCCTTTCTCTGGGTAATGATCAGCTTTATTAAAGCATCTATTGAAGATGAAACTGTACGGTAGACCAGGGAAGTGCACCATGGGACCAGAGACACTGCACAGTAGATCTTTTAAGACTTGTTAGCTGTCTGAATGTAACCCACCTACAATACACACTGGTGGAAGTGATACAAATGGTGCAGGCAATTTATGGTTATTGATCCTTAAACTGTAATATGAATTCTCTGTAATGTTGTAACTGTATGCAATGTCCTTTAATTAAACATGTTTACAAAAAAAAGCAATAAACCCCACCTCCTAGTTTCTTCCACTATGCTCACCCCTACTTAGTAGTGCATTGTTGCACACTGTGATTGATTCATATTTTCTTCTTCTGCACTTTTACTGTATTGTATAGTCCCTGCTCAGAAGCATTGCCTGTGCACTGCTTATTGTTGTGCTACTTTACATATTGCATTTTCTGAACACTGTATTTTGTAACTGTTTTGTACTTTCCCTCCCAGGACACATCTGAAATGAGCTGTTTCAAGTACAGCATGTCTTTCCTAGTAAAGCCTGTGAAGTACATACATACATGTGGTTCTATTAAGGTTGGACTGGCATGTCACCTTCTGTGTAAAATAACCTCCTGACAGCCTGGTTTGAAAGGCACCACATACTGTCACAGCAGCTTCTCAGTGGATTCTAAGCATAAGAGACACACCAATTGTGAAAGTTCATCCACCCATCCAAGGACCTAGATTCAGGAATGGACCACGGTCATTTGGGGTCGGTCTGAGTAGGGAGAATGAACATCCCATAGACAGTTCTTCTCCCTTGGGAGGGTGCAATGAATACCGCTACTCACCTACCACCCAGTGGATGCTGCGCAGCAGCACAGTGGGACTGGCAGACATGGGTGGGAGGTGTGATGACACAGCCCACATGTGTGTCGTGACACATGTGCATGGTTGCATAATATGCAGTTCCTGGGGGTCAAAATAGAAGAAACTGCCATGACCCAATAAACATCTCCCATAGGCTGCACATGACCCCATGTGTCAGGCCACCTACCCAACATAGCTCTGAGTAAGTGCTGGCTATCCCATAAGTCCACAAAACAGGTTAGTGGTGGGGCTTCGGGGTTGATTCTAGGCCACTCAGGACTAAATGGCTGCCTTGTCTTTCAGCTATTTATGAACTTCCTTTGCAGCAACACTGAGTTAGTACAAGGCATTTGAAAATGGTCACTGTACTTCAACTAAGCAAGCTCAAAGCTGCCTAATGACCTTCACAATTACCTTCACAATGTGGCCATCAGAATGGCTAAACCCTCTATTACGCAAGCACAGAGCACTACAGATTACAAGATGGGGCCTCAATTACACATTTCTGTTGCTTAAGCAGCCTCCTGCCTGAATAAAAGTTGGAGCAGGTATTATGGGGGTTGCATGTGCTCATGCAGAAGTGCCACAAGTGCACTTGTACATCTGCAGAAGCTGCATTGTCAAATTTAAATGGCACATAAATAGAAGATATACCTAATGAAAATAAATGGACCCGGTGTCACCATGCAACAATAATTCCAAATGGAAGACATCAGCACCCATAGATGGAGGACTGCTTAAAATACTGGGGGTCAGAACAAAGGCTGTCACAGTATGACAGTTTCCCAGTATCAGAAGTCATGGTATAAATCCTGTGTGTTCTGATACCATCAGTAGGTTCGTGGTATGCCACTGTTTTCAGGTCTTTTAATTAATTCTGAGTTTTTTTTCATCTGTGCCACTCTCCTGACAGAACAGCTTAATTAAATTTTGTACAAAATGGCTATCACTGTATTACTGTGTTAAGATAACCATGGAACTGGTTGGGACTGCCACTTACCCCAACAATCCCTATGCAGTTATCAAATGTGGATTTCTTTCGTGACCATGCAACACAACTACAGTTTTACACTGTTATAGACTTGCTATAGACTGCATGACTTCATAAAATATCCTTGCCTTTATTTTTGCAATTAAGTCAAACAAGATGCTGTCATTAAATGATGCTTTTCAATTGTTACATTTGTATGTAGAGACTTTAATAAATTAAATGTATGCAATGTGCATGTTATTAAGCGACCAGAGTGACTGTGGCACAATGTTCAAACTAAAGTGATTGTAACTAAACTTATTAAAGTGACTATGGGCCAGATATTCAAACAATTGCACCTAGAACAAAATCATAGCACTGGAATAGCGCAGGATTTGGTGAGGTTACAATATTTAAAAGCCCTATTAGCGTCCAGCTCTGTGTGGTAGTGCCAGCACTATTATATAACAGTATGCAGGGTGGGGTTAGGAGGCGCCCATGAATGCCAGCAGCATGGCATATTCAAAGGTCTAGAGCTGCACTACAGGCATTAGCGCAACCTGTAGTGATAGATACCGCCTAACAAAAGCTGGCAGTAATGCGGAGGTAATCGCGGCAGTGCCCCATCATGGCCTCCCATAGTACAGCAAACCCCTGCAAAAATCCGAGCCGTTTGTCATTAAAATAGAAGTAATTTCCTTGGTAGTCTAGTGTCCCCCCACGAATCCTGACCTGTTAGTCATTCAAATAAGCGTAATATCCCTGATAGTCTATTGGTCCCCCACCCCTGCATGAATCTCAAGCTGTCTGTCATTAAAATAAATGTAATTTCTGTGGTAGTCCAGTGGTCGCCCACCCCTGCACAGATCCCAAGCCGTTTGTCATTAAAATAAATGTAACTTCTCTGGTACCCCAGTGGTTCCCCACCCCAACCCCGTAAGAATCCTGAGCCGTTTGTCATTAAAATAAATGTAATTTCCTGATATTCTAGTGGTCCCCCTACCCCTGCAAGAATCCCGAGCCGTTTGTCATTAAAATAAATGTAATTTCCTGATATTCTAGTGGTCTCCCTACCCCCTGCATGAATCCTGAGCCATCTGTCATTAAAAAATTTAATTTCCCTGGTAGTCTAGTGGTCCCCAACTCCCTACAAGAATCTTGACCCCAAACACCATACAAAACGACTGTTCCTTGATAGTCTTGTGGTCCCCCACCCAGCAGTGACGCCCGCTTGGCCCAGGAACAATCTACTAACAGAGCCAGCAACCAGCTGAGCCCTCCTCTCACCACCACTGCCGGCCGCCAACTGAGGAATATTTCGGCACCAAATAATGAATATTTGGACGAATATTCGAAAAAAGGTATTCGCACAGCCCTGCCATCTTGAAACAAACAAAATACTGGAAACTGCTGAAGAAGCAAAGCTAGACCATTTGCCTTATTTACAGCTTCACTGCTATCTTCTGCAGCAATTTCTTCTAGTACCTCGATGATAGAATTATAATTGGCAAGGACTGTTTCAAATGCAGATGTTCTTACTGTCCATCTGGTTGGACATAGTGGACACACATCTTTATTGCTTCCACTGAAATTATCTTTAATTTTCTCAAAATGCCAAATCCTGTTGCAGAACCTTTTATAATGTTGTCGATCTCTGCCATGCTCCAAAGAATCCTTATCAATGGCACACAATGTGAGGAGTCTTGTATGACCAAGTTTAAACTGTGAGCACAGCAGTGGACATATCCTGCAATAGGGCACAGCTGATGAATCCTTGCTTGCACACCATTAATTTTTCCAGCCATATTACTTGCCCCATCTTAGCACTGACCCCTATAGTTTTTGACGTCAATATTCAGTCTTACCAAAACATCAAAATTATGTTTTAAGTGTTTCAACATCTGTTAAGGATGTATTGTAGAATCCTATGAACTCTTCATTTATTACAAGGGCTTTCCTATTGTAGTACTGCAAACATTCAGATACCTGCTGTTTAGTAGAGAAGTCTGGTTTTGTCCACCATTATGGCAAACCATTTTGCTTGTTTTATTTCTCCCACAATGCCTTTTACAATTCTATGAGCCATTAGTTGAAGCATTTTATTTGGGATACTATGAGAAAGCAAGTTATTCTTTCTTTTGATCCATCTTTCCAGCAGAGCACATCCAAACTTCTGATATCAAGTAGTGTCATACATTTCCTGAATCCTCTGCATGGCCCCTAACAGCTAATCCTTGCTGACCCAAATACTGTAGCATTCTGAGGATTGCCATCAGAGCCTTTGGAATTCTTCTTGTTCTTTTAATAAGTCCCTGTGAAGGTCAGTCTTTATGTATAGTAGGTACCATTTTCATAATTGTCCCACTTTTCGACTGCCTCACTGTGAGCATTGGAGCCTTCATGTTTTTCAAATTTTCAAATGCTTTTTCCATTGGAGAACCCTGTTGTTATGCATGCAGGATCATAGTTTTTGCAAAGGACATCAGCTTTAGCTTACTTGCCATTGAACAAGTATGACACAGCACATAGAAATATGGAAGTTGACGGCAGATAAGGACCGCAAGGCCCAACCAGTCTGCCCATTATTTCTACCTTATGAATGTGCCATAGGCCTTTACTCTGTCAATGGCCTATTTATTAATACTCATCTGTACTGCTCCCTTATGCCTATCCCATGCATGCTTGAAGCCCTGCACTGTATTCATATCCACCACTTCCTGGGTAGACTGTTCCATGCATCCAACACCGTTTCTGTGAAAAGAACTTCCTCACAACCCTTAATTCACCTCCTCTAATCTTATGCTGTGTCCCATTTTTTTTTATAGTATTTTATATTGAAATGTGTTGTTCAATATCTTCATCAGGGACATTGGGGATGGCATTAAGGGCAAAATGTGCTATTGTGGATGAAACCAAGGTCTATGGGAGAGTGGACACAGCTGAAGGGATACAGGACCCACAGGAAAATCTGGAAAAGCTGGGAGGTGGTCTAGGATCTGGCAACTTGGCTTCAATGCCAAGAAATGCAAAGTTATGCATATTGGAGCCAAGAATCCCAGGACAGAGTACTACCTGGGTGGACTCTGAGTATCTGCATCACAGGAGGAGGAGAAGAACCTGGGAGTTATGATCACTAGTGACCTGAAGCACTCCATGCAGTGCAAGAAAGCAGCAGAAAAGGCAAACAAGATGCTGGGATGCATATCTGGGGGATCAGTAATAGGAGAGAGGCAGTTATACTGCTTGTACAAGAATCTCTGGTAAGGCCACATCTAGAGTATGGAGTTCGGTATTGGTGCCCACACCTCAAAAGGACATTAACTTGCAGCAGAAGGTCCAGAGGAGGGCTACAAAGTTAATAGCTGGTCAGCAGGGTAAGGCATACAAAGAGAGATTGAGGGCACTGAACATGTACTCCTGGAAGACAGGAGAGAGAGAGAGGGGCATGATTGGGACCTTTAAGTACTTGAAAGGGATAGAGGGGTTGATACTCTGGAGGAGGCATGATGGCCACCGGCTGTGTGTGCTGCAAGCTACTTTGTAGCTAGTTCATGATAGTTGCTTTATTTTGACTTTTCTTGCTGCTCCTTCATTTATTTTTGCTTATTTTCTGTTCCTCTCTACTTTTGCCAGTTAGTTAGGGCTGATAGTGAGTCAGCTACTTGCAGAGTGATACTGGGACGCTTTTAAACAACCTCACAATGTGCACTGGGGCCATTTTCTTTTGGTCCCGATATTGCCCTGACTGAAAAGATTTCCTGCAGTGCACCTCATTTTTGTGTACCTTTAATGTGAAATGACCTGGACTTGATCGTTGCTGGCTCCCGTCACTTGTTCAGTTTGGCCTTCATCTTTGTCTGGCGGGACTGGAGCTGGCAAGCAGTGAGGGAAGAGTTTGAAGAGTGAAGGAGGGCTGTCAGAAGAAATTGATTCATTGGGATTAGTGCAGTGCAAGGGAGGATTTTCTGGGCCTCTTTTGGTTGTGGACTGGGTTTGTGGATTGGAAGGTCCTGTGACAGTGGCGGCACCTTTGGTGGGTGCAGAAGTTTGACTAACTTTGTGCAGTGGGTGGTTCCAACCCTGTGGGGTGACTGGTAGCTGGAGTTCATGGCTGCACTGGGGACCAGGCTGTGTTTCTGTTGGGTAGCCAACAGACCAGGTCATCTGTTCTCCTAGGGTTCTATGGGGACCAACTGTTGGGTTGGTGCGGTGGGGAACCAAGGTGGCAGCTGCAGGCATTTTGGCCACGGTCCTTGCATGGGAATTCTTGGGCCCTTCTGCGCTGAATGGACCCTGAGAGAGGACTCCTGCTGTGAAGAATCCTGCCTGTATATGGTCAGATTTTAATTTCTATTATCTGCTGCTGTTATTTTTGGCAGCAGTGAGAGTGCCTGTCTCTTTACAGACCCCACAGGTAGTGAGGGGCCTGGGGCTGATAAATTTATTTTGTCATTATTCCTTGGTTCAGGCAGTGAGGGTGCCTGTGCTCTGTTAGTATCCCTGGGCAGTGAGAGGGCCTTGGGTGGGCTGAAGATTTCTGTCATCTTCATTTGATCTGTTTTTTGCACATCTATATTTAAGTTACTGACATTGCCTGTGTTCTGTTAAAAGCGGGTTCTTATTTTCTAGGTTCTTTGTGAATTTTAGTGTACCAATGTGTTTTAAGTAACTCCGTGTTGTTGTTCCTGTAAGTTAATATTGTTAAAGGTATCATTTCACCTTGTTTTAAATCTCTGGTGGGACAACACACAAAAGTTTGTTCTCCGGCTGTGATCAGCTGGAAGTCCCATGACATCACTGAAGAATAACAAGCTCCTGCTGAGTCAATTCATTCAGTGCATTCAGTCATTTGGAAGTTCTGCCTGCCCAAACAGTGCATCATTGCTTTGTTAATTAATTAAAAGATTTAAAAGTTTGTTGTGCTTTCCAGCCTAACTCTTTCTTTTCAGCAGTTTCCACGGTCCTGGTACAATGAAATGTATGGATTTGCTATTTGTTTTGGATAACCACAATTATGTGCTGCTAACAAGCCGTGTCTTTACTTCGCTGGCTGCTTTTGCAGAAATCAGTGGTTATCATCTGTTTGTATCTGTATTGCTACAACTTTGTTCTGTTTTGCATTTGATTATGGTTACAAATACTGGGCACTGTGGTAACCAAAGGATGAGCCCCATGGCATTTGCCTTACTACTTCCAATGTTGCTGTGGTAACAGACTTGGGATATTTCATTGCCGATCAGTCTGTGCCCAAGTGGTATCTTACCACTGTACCCATTCTGTTCACTGGCACCATCCTTAGAGTTTATGGGGTCCCTGTCCTATGTTGTGGTATCGGGTCATTGGCTGCTGCCCCAGAACTGTGCTCTGTGATATGCTATCTTCACCTGAGACTGGCTCTGCAAGATTACGGCACACTGTACCAACAGTACACTAGAGTCGGAAGGCAGTGTTGCTACCCTTGTCAGAACCTAGACATGACTGACCCGTGCTTAGTATGTACAGTTTCCAAAAGATAGTATGGCCAATTGTTGTTTAATGATGACCCCACAACCTCCCATCTTGCTATTCTCTCATGTGGTGCTTGTGCCCACCATGACTGTACTCTCGTGGCGGTCACTTGTTGTTTAGTGATGACCCTCCCGTCTTGCTATTCTCTCTCTTGCAGTGCTTGTACCCACCTATGCTGTACTGTTGCTGATGATCGCTTGTCCAGGATGTCCAGACTATGGCACTGACCCAGTATGCAGATGCCATATCTTTCAAAGTGGAGTTGGTCCACTCTGTTCCATTGCTAAATTCTGACAGTCTACAGAGCATGGAGCATTCAGTTCGGCTAGTGAAATCACCTATCTCACTTTTGCATATGCTGCACCTGTTTTATTTTCCGTTGTTCTTTGACTAGTGAGTCAGAATGCAGTGTTTGACAATTTATCAGACCAGACAGAGCTTGCGAAAACTGATTGACCAGGTATGTGACCCTCCACGAGAGGTAAGTCTTTAGTGGAGGGTCACATACCATGGGCAATTCAATTTTGTCAGCGCTGCTCTGATCTGAAATATTCGAAAACACTGCATATGATTCACTATTCAAAATGACAGTACAAAATGCAACATAAGCGGTCAAAGTGCAAAACTACAAATACTTGAATGTATTAGTCAAAGCCATGTTTCAGTGCCAAGGTGTATTTCTATCTTCGCACAGAGCACAACTGAAAGGGTTTCACTGTTGCAGGAACTGTTCAGTATATTGAAATGAGTATGCAGGAAAATAGTGTATATAAAGTCACAGACCACCACTAATATCTGCAATGTCCACCTACTTTGACAAGTTCATGCAGCTCAATTCATTTTGTGCATTGATCTAGCAACGATCTATAGGTAAAATGATTATGCCAGTCAAATTCATCATTCAATAGTAATTGCAAGCAATGTATGGTGAACAATGTGATAGCATGCCCTGATTTCAAATTCACAATGACACTATACACATACCCCAACATCTGTGTGTTACAGAACCGTGACTGTCAATGGAATTTTCTAACTCGGCACTCGTTGGTATGTGGGAAGACATTCTCACATACATGATATGTAATTTATTATGTGATATTATGTTATTTAGTCCTTGCCATTTACAATGAGATAAAAAAATGAATTCCTTAATGAGCTGATGTTCGAGGTTGAATGAAGTGTCATCTGTGACCATATACTAACAATTATTATACTAAAGACACACTTGCTTCCTTTCATGCAAACATCCCTTGAGTGTATTCAGTCACATGCATTTGATATAAAGATGTATTCCACATAAGGCACTCATCATTCCTTCATTTATAGACTCCAACTGCACAAATACCCCCATTAGTAGGCCAGTTTCCCAGTCACTATGGTGCACACGTGTGTGTGTGTGTGTGTGTGTGTGTGTGTAGGGGGTGTTGTGGGTGGGGTACATAATATTAATATTATTTACAGTGGTTTCTTACAATTCTCAATGAAATTATGGATATTACTGCTGGTGTGACTTCAGATTCACAGTTTCCTTCAATATACTGCAGTTACTGCAACCATGTAAACCTTTCAGTACTGCTTTGGGAAGATGTCTTTGGTGCTGAAACATGGCTTTGATTAATAAAATGAAGTATTCGATTTGTGCATATACCACTTATATTGTAATTCCCTATTGTCCTTTAAATAGTGAATCAGTATGTGATCCACGGTATGTGCTCTCCACCAAAGATTCACCCCTTGGTAGAGGGTCACATACTGTGGTCAATTCAATTTTGAAAAGCGCTCTCCAGATTTGAAAATTTGGCAACACTGCATACTGACTAACTTTGCAAAGGACAATAGAAAATTCAACATACAAAGCATGTGCAAAATTGAAATATGTGATTTTAGTAGCAAAACCGAATGCTCGAGCTTTATCAACTGTTCATGGAAATATCAATTCAGAGTGAACCGTCCTTCACTTTGAAGAAAATATACAAGCGGTGTGTGGGTATGTGGTGGGAGAGCATTCACAAACAACAATCGGCTACACTAACTTTTCTGCAACTGTAGGTACTGAGTGTAGGTCAGTTCTAGGTTTGGTCCAGGACTCTGCCAAGGGTAGATCACTGCCTCCTGACTTGTACTATGTACTGTGTAGAGCAGCTGAATAACCCAATGACAGTTTTGGACAGGAGACCTGAAACAGTCTTGCAGAGGAACCCAGCTGGTGTGGTGTTCACTTGTTTGGCTGTAGTTCCAAGGTGGACATGAATGGAGAAGTATACCAGCATTGACATAAGGGCACAGAGCACATCCTATGTGGCCTGATGCTGTTCAGAAGGTGATGTCTGGCTGTTTATGAGCAAGACCAAATACTTTGAATGGACAAAGATTTCAAGTAGAAACTGAATGATCCATGAGGTAGTAGTCTAGGTGGCTTGAACTACAGGACTCAGGAGATAATTACTACACTGTTGGTAAGAATTGCAAATGATCATCAGGGTGGTGGGAGGATGTGCTTTGGTCACCAATGCCCCATGGCTGGAATTACTAAGGCAATTGACAATTACCAGTAGATGGGTATCACAGATATTACTGCTGGTTCATGACTATAGATTAGCTATTTGCCTGTAATATACTGCACAGTTCCTGCAACAGTGAAACACTTTCAGTAGAGCTCTGTGGGAAGATGACAATTCACCTTTGGCACTGAAACATGGGTTTTATTAATAAAATCAACTGTTTGCGTATGCCACAGATATTGTATTTTGCATTGGCCTTAGAATAGTGAATCAGTATGCAGTGTTTTCAAACATTTTAGTTCAGAGAGCACTTGCGAGAATTGATTGCACATAGTATGTGGCCCTCCACCTGAGACTCACCTCTCACGGAGGGTCACATACCATAGTCAACTCAATTTTCATAAATCTCCTAGACCTGAAAATTGGCAAACAACACATACTGCTTAACTTTTCAAAAGGCAATAGAAAACACAACATATGTGGCATATGCAAAAGTGAAATATATGATTTCATTATCTGAACAAAATGCTCCGTGCTTTGTAGGCTATCAGAGCTAGGTTTGGTCCAGGTTTGCCAAGGTAGCATCACTGCCTCCTGACTTGTGCTATGTAGTGTGGAGAGCAGCTGAATCACCCAATGCCATAATATTGAAGTGGGACACAGACCAAGAACCAGTCAAAATTGGGACCAAGGACCTGATACCGACTGCAACAGAAAGTGGCATCTTTTAAAATGGAACTATTCAATGCTGTGGCAGGCAGTATAAGTACTACATAACAAAAGAACTGCAGCTTGCCACATGCCCAAGGAACAGAAATCAGTAACATATATTCCACGCATAAGCTATTTGAAATGAACGGTTGACAGGATAAAAACGAACTAGCTGCAACATGACTGCATGAGATGCACGATTTCTAAACAGGTTACATTCAATGCAAAATGTAGAAGTAAAAGTACTAATATGCTGAACTGTGGACTGCTGCTGTAAGTCTGGACTAGATGAACAACAAGAGAAACCTGCTAACTCTGACTAGACATTTTGCTACTGATCTCTGAGTACCAGCAAACTGCTCATTACTTGCCTGATCCATAATCCACTATAATTATGCCCCAACACAACTTGCTTACAGCATAGCATGGAGCAGAAAACTGCCCAATACATTGATGAAATTAAGTAAGTTAGTTTGTGAAAAAACAGCATATACATTACAAAACATAGGCACACTAAATGTCTAACAGAAGAACAGCTGCAACACATATCCCACTAGACAACAACAGGGAATGCCAAACTTCCCTTTACTGAGACATGCCACTATTGACTTAGTGATGTCACAAACAGACTCATGCAATAGTTAAACAGGCAGCGAGTTTTAGCATGTGTTTCAGATGGAGTGGCAGGGACTGACAAAAACATGCATAATTTGTTTATTTAAACTTTAATTTCTTATGACTATGTGAAATGGAATGATTAACTGATGGCTTTCCACTGGAATCAGGGCCAGGAAAAGGGAGAAGCTAAGGTAAGAACCTGCTCTTTAATCTCCCTGGGCAGTGAGAGAGCCCTGGGGGCTGAAGACACTCACTATTTTGATTGATTTGTTTTCTGCATTTTGGAGTTATGCTACAGCCTTAAGAAGACCAATCATTTTCTCAGTGACTGGTATTGCGGTACTTTGTTAGCCCGCTAGGGTGAGAGGCCCTGGGGCCTGAAGACACTCATTACTTTTGTTTGATTTGTTTTCTGCACCTTTGGATTTAAGTTACAGCTTTAAGAAGACTGACTACAGTGTCTGGATTTTCTCCTAGCAGACCTACCACTGTCCCTGTACTTTGACTGAGCTATTTTAATTTATTTTAATATATGGATTGTTAAATTAATACCATCATAAAGCATATAAAAAATCCTGGTAATAGTATAGCTCCTGGGTGATAATACCACTTTTCACTAGTGATAATACTATCGTTCAGGAGCCGTAATACTATTGTTCAGGACCTGAAAGTATTATCACCAAAGATAAACAGCGCAAGCGCAAGTCTATCTTGTCACGTCTTATAAGCTTGCCTTCAGATTGGCACATTTCCAGCGAAACAGTTTGAAAAACATGGCGGGATTCTTGCTAGCTAGATGACACTATGCAGAGTCCACAGTGATGAAACTTCACAGTTTTTTCAGCGTATCTACAAACAAAATGTATCTCACTGATCCTGTGCTCACCCACCCAAAAACAAAAGGTAAAAGCAAATAAAATGTTTGCTATGCATGTATGCGTCGGGAAGACAGGCAGACCAGGCCACACAGTGTGACAGGCTGTGGCAGTCCGCTACGAGCCGAGATTCCTTTGGTTAACAGATGACCAGTTGCAGCAAAATGATTCAGAAAAAAGTCTGGTCCATATATTAAAAAATAATAGATAGGTAACTGGGCATTACTGGTGAGATACCAGCTCAAGGTTCTGGACATGGAACCTCTCAAGCTCAGCTCTTGAGGTTCCTATATCCAGAACCTCTGGATGGTATTACTCACCAGTAATACCCAGTTACCTATCCATTATTCTATTTTTAGTCAATTTTATTTATGGGGGTGGGGAATTGAGTGTTGTTTATTATAATTTTGATTTATTTGCTTGAAGTTTTAGCCTGTCACTATGAGAGAGAGAATGATTCTGATAGGGGTTTAATTTAAGTTAAATTTCTTTGTATGGTTATTTGTTTAACTGTTTTGTGTATTTATGTGATTCTCCCAAGTGAGAGTGGTGGAGTGTTGAATTGTTTTATTTTCTGGGTTCTGTTTTAAGTTAATTTGTTGGGGTTTTCTTTTGTTTTGGCTTGGCATAGTTTTGTTCTAATTGGGTTAGTGTTAGTATTAGTATTATGTGTTGGAGGCCTGCCCCCATGGTGATGTGCTATTCATTGTCTACCCTTTGCACCCTCTTCAATTTTATCTCCCCTTTGCAGTTTTCAACTTACCAGCACTGTAGAGTGCTGGGTATTCCTGAGGGAGGAGAGATGGGCTGGAGGTGTGAATGATGGAGGAGGTGGCGGGGCTCTCATATTGGGGTCGTTAGGTCAGAGACACCCGGGGTGAAATGGATCCTGGAACGTGGTCCTCCATGCCTGGTTTCCATATCCAAGGGCACCACCACTATTGATGGGCAGGCAGTCCAGGTAGCCTCGAAGCCCGCCCAACTCGGTCTGTGTTATGCAATGCCAGATCTATTAAAACAGGTCTGAAATTATTACAGATCTTGTTGAGACAGCTGATCTGGCTTGCATCACTAGACCTGGCTGGATGAGAATGCTGGCCCCACATTGGATGCCGCAATTCCAGTCGGTACCGGTGATACACTGCCAGAGATTGGACCACCGGGGGTTGCAGTCTGTTTCAAGACTGAAGTGGGCCACATGAGTGTACCAGTTGAGGAGGCTGGGTCATTTGAGTGTACTGTAGTAGCAGGTGTAGGTTGTAGGACCATCCTCTTCTACTGTCCACCCAGAGATGAAAGCAATTCCTTCAGGAAGTAGCGGACTTGTGGGACATGGTGTTTGAGTCACGCAGGCTGGATTGGGTGACCTCAGCGCCTGGGTTGATGACAATTCTTGCAATTTGGACAACACTTCCTCCAGCTGATGACATCACTGGGCCTTACAAATTATTACCTCTGCTACCCATAAACATGGTCACTCTTGACCTGGTCTTCCTCCTTGTGATCGAAGCCTTCAACTTGGGGTATAACCTGTTGGATGGTCCGATCACTACACCATGGGTATCAGTTTCTGCACCCCCTTCATTGGCCCACCCTGTGGAGATGGTCAGATACCACCCTACGGGATGTAAGCCCTGATGGCCTGGCGGTGGTACTTGACCTACTGGTACTTCCTGGGGAAAGTGGTAGCACAGAAGCTTTGGTTCTGGCCTATAATAAAACCATTACTACAGCTCTGGATTTTATCTCTTGTCCGTGTTTGCCCTCCTCTCCTTTCACCCTCTGTCCCTTGGTTTGATGGAACTTGAGGGAGATGTGGCAACTAGGACAAAGGTTAGAATTTTGCTGGTGGAAATCCACCTAGAAGCCGACCATCTTAGATTGATGGAATACTATCAAGTTTATCAATCTACAATCTCCGTAAGAAGGCAGAGTTCCTGTCCGGGAGCTTGCAGCTGCTCAGAATTGACGGCTCAGCTCTTTCAAACTGTGGACAGACTGTGCAACCCGGCCTGCTTGCAGTTATGAAGAGCCTTTTCACAAGTGGAGTGTAATGAGCTTGCTCGATTCTTCTGCGGATAAGGTGGCTGACATCACGGCGGGGCTCCAACCAAGCACACTCTAAGGGAGATGCTATTAATCGGTGCTCGGTCACCTTCCCTCACTTTTCCTGGAGTACCTTCGACCGGCCAGAGTTTGTCAATGTTGAGTGGATTGTCCAGGTATGCCCTATTTGCTTGTAGTTTAGATCGGACCCAACTTCCTGATTATGGGTTGTTGTGCTATCATCGACCCCATCTTAGCATGGATAATCTGATGGTCCTTGAGTTGGGTGAGTTTCTAGCTCCCTGAAAGAGGTGGTGGTGACACCTCCTGAAGAAAGCTTCTGGACCCAGACTGCCCTGCCAACAACAGACCTTTCTCTAACATCCCTTTGTGGGGAAGGTGATTGAGAAAGTAGTGGCTCTACAACTGGTGAACCATTTGACCATCCATGACATCTAAGAACCTCTCAATCTGATTTTTGAAAAGGTATAGTACCAAGACTGCACTGGTTCAGGTGCTCAATGATCTTCTGATGGCGAGAGAACAGAAAAGCTGTTCCATCCTGGTTCTTTTGATCTCTCATCAGCGTTTGACACTGTGGACCATGGGATTCTGCTTGAATGCCTGAGGTTCATCTGTGACCTGTCTGATACAGTCCTCAGGTGGTTTAAATCTTTCCTCATTGGCAGAACTCAGAGGGATGGTGTCGGTTTATTCCACGACCTGGTCTCTCTGTCATGTGGGGTCCTCAGGGTTTGGTATTGTCCCCATGCTGTTCGCAGTGTACATGCTTTCCCTGAAAGCCTTTGTAAGACAGTATAGGCTGAGGTTTCACTGCTATGCTGATGATACCCAGCTCTCATCTGTCTTTCACACCCGACCAGGATAGAGCACTCGATATTTAATAACTGCCTCGCTGAAATCCAGGTTTGGATGAATTCCAGCTGGCTGAAGTCGAACTCAGAAAAGACTGAGGTGATGGTTATGGACCCGGTCAGATAGAGGGGTCAGGAGTGGATTTGCCTACGAGTCTCTTCTGGGGTGCTCCCAGCTCCTTGCCTCAGAATGGGTGCATGACCTGGGGTGATTCTTGATGATGCGTTGACACTGTGATCCCAGGTGTCAGCAGTTATCAAGTCCTCTTTTATCATCTAAGGAACATCTCCAGGGTCAAGCACCTAGTTCCATCTGGCGATCTCCCTACGTTGGTCCACACCTTTGTGACCTTGCACCTTGATTATTGCAACTCCTTTATGTGAGGCTACCTGGTGTTGATATCCGCCGCTTGCAGCTGGTGCAGAACTTTGCAGCCCAGTTGTTGATAGGAACTCCCGGACATGTCATCTCCCCAGTGCTGTGTGAACTGCACTGGCTGCCGATCAGAGGCAGATCACCTTTAAAGTTGGACTTCTGACTTATAAAGCCATACACAGACTGGGCCCAGAGAACCTGAAAGAGCTTTGGTTCCTTACTCCCCAGGTGATCGCTCCAGCTTGGCTGATGAGGGGTTGCTAGAATTCCAAGGGTATCTTTAAAATTATCGGGCCCCATGCATTTATGTATGCAGCCCTGCCTTTGGCATTCTCTACCCCATAGGCTTTGGAGTGCGTGACTGTGGGGTTTCAAACAGGCCTTAAAAACATACAGTGGTGTGAAAAAGTATTTGCCCCTTCCTGATTTTCTCTATTATTGCATATTTGTCACACTGGATGTTTCAGGTCTTTAGACAAAAAATGTAATATTAGATAAAGGGAACCTGAGTGAACAAATAACACTTGTTTGTTTTTTTTTTCACTTATTTAACGAAAAAGTTAACCAACACCAATTGGCACTGTGAAAAGTAATTGCCCCCTTACACTTAATAACTGGTTACGTCACATTTAGCTGCAATGACTGCAACAAAACACTTCCTATAATTCAATATCAGTCTTTCACATCGCTGTGGAGGAATTTTAACCCACTCTTCCTCATAGAACTGCTTTAATTCAGTAACATTTGGTAGGTTTTCGAGCATGAACTGCTCGTTTCAGGTCCTGCCACAGCATCTCTATCGGATTTGAGTCTGGACTTGACTAGACCACTCCAAAACTTTAATTTTACTTCTTTTCACCATTCTGATGTGGACTTGCTTTTGTGTTTGGATCATTGTCTTGCTGCATGACCTATACGCTTCAGCTTCAGCTGATGGAAGGATGACTGGACATTCTTCTTAAGAATTTTCTCTGCAGAGCAGAATTCATGGTTCCTAATTATGGCAAGTCATCCAGGTCCTTAGGGCAACTAAGCATCCCCACACCATCACACTACCACCACCATGTTTGACTGTTGGTATGGTGTTCTTACTGTGGAATGCTGTGTTTGCTTTAAGCGAGACATTATGGGATCCATGTTGTCCAAAAGTTCCACTTTGGACTCATCTGTCCATAGAACATTTTCCCAAAAGGCTTGGATCATCCAGGTGCTTCTTGGCAAATGAGAGATGAGCATTTATGTTCTTCTTGTGTTAGCAGTGGTTTCATGCCTACTCTCACATGAAGCCCATTTGCC
The DNA here is from genome assembly GCA_016271365.2 of Neoceratodus forsteri. NCBI lineage: Eukaryota > Metazoa > Chordata > Ceratodontiformes > Ceratodontidae > Neoceratodus > Neoceratodus forsteri. Next base: position 798,376,390 of record CM028131.1, read on the forward strand.
CAGTCTCTTTCTGATTGTGGAGTCATGAACACTGACCTTAGCTGAGGCAAGAGAAGCCTGCAGTTCTTTGGATGTTGTTTAGGATCCTTTGAGACTTCTTGGATGATTTTTATACTGCCCTTGGAGTAATTTTGTGGGCATGCCACTCCTGGGAAGGTTCCTACTGTTCCAAGTGTTCTCCATTTGGAGATTATGGTCTCACTGTGGTTCGATGGAGTCCCAGAGCCTTAGAAATAGCTTTGTAACCCTTTCCAGACTGATAGAGGGCAACAAAATGTTTTTCTGATCTTTCAGGAACTTCCTTTGATCATGGCATAATGTGCTTGTTGAATCTTTGTCCTGACAATGTGACTCTGATGGTAAGGGCCAAAATAAGTAGGTTTATATTGAGCAGGGCTGGCTGTAATCAAGCCTGGCTGTGTTCAATCAGCTGACTCTAATTATCCCTTAATTGGGTTGATTTAACTAGGGGCAATTACTTTTCACACAGTGCCAGTTGGTGTTGGTTAACTTTTTCATTAAATAAATGAAATAAGTAAAAAAAAAGTGTTATTTGTCCACTCAGGTTCCCTTTATCTAATATTATATTTTGTCTAAAGACCTGAAAACATCCAATGTGACAAATATGCAATAATAGAGAAAATCAGGAAGGGGCAAATACTTTTTCACGCCACTGTATCTATGGTACCAAGCCTATCCTGTCTGATTTTACTGAAGTTATGAATTTTATTATCATCTGTTCTTAATTGTGTTTTATTTTATTTGGCTTTTATTCTTTTACTGTTGAAAAGCCTCGACATTTTGAAAGGCATGGTATAAATAAAGCTATTATTATTATTTATTATAAGGATAGTCTCTTTAAGCTGAGTGCAACCATATCATAAAGGGCACAATCTTGAGCTGGAGGTTGGAAGGTTTAGGAGGGAGGTCAGGAAGCACTTCTTCACAGAGAGGTGGACACTTGGAATGCTCTGCCTTAAGAGGTCATCTCATTAAAGACAGTGGGCAGCTTTAAGAGAGGCTGGGATAGGCATAGAGGAAGGTAAAGATCATGGGCAGGAGGATGGGAGGAGTGGGGAGGGAGGGCAGGGACATTAGCTCAAGCTGTTTACCCTGCAATATGAGCAAACTTGATAGACCAAATGGCCTTCATCTGCTGGCTTTTTTGTATGTTTGTATGTTCGTATATTAAACTCTTTCACCTTGTTAATGCCCTTAAGATGTTTGAATGTTTCGATCCTATCACCTCTCCCTCCTTTGCTCTAGGGTATATATATATTGAGCTCTGTTAATCTGTCCTCATATGTTTTCTGATGCAGTCCCTGCACCATTTTGGTTGCTCTTCTCTGGACTGTCTCCATTTTGTTAATGTCCTTGTGCAGGTGGGGCCTCCAGTACAGCAGTACTCCAGATGGGGCCTAACAGTGCCTTGTAAAAGGGATTATTACCTCCTCTTACAACTTGTAATACCCCTACTAATACACCCCAACATCCCTCTAGCCTTACCTACTGCTTTAGTGATCTGCTTGGATGATTTCAGGTCATCTGTGATGATGATGCCCAAGTCTCTTTCTTCCCTTGTGATTGCCAGCAACTCCCTCCCAACCTATAGGTAGCTTCAGGGTTTCTCTTCCCTATGTGCATGATCTTGCACTTCTTTGCGTTAAACCCCAGTTGCTATTCTTCAGACCATTATGCCAGTTTTTCCAGATCTCTTCTCATTCTGCCCACCTCATCTGTATCATCTACTCTGTTGCAGATTTTGGTGTCAGCTGCAATCAGGCAAACCTTATCCTGCAGTCCATCTCGTCACTGATGAAGATATTGAAGAGGACTTGCCCCAGGACTGATCCCTGATGTACTCCACTTGTGCCTTGCATCTCTTCTGACTGTATATTGTTTACCATCACTCTCTGTTTTCTGTCTGCCAACCAGTTTGCCACCCAGTTGACCAACTTCTGACCCACCCGAGCCTACCCAGCTTATTAATCAATCTTCTATAGGCAGATCAAAGCTTTGCTGAAGTCAAGGTAAGCGACATCAACTGCGCCTCCTTGGTCCACCGCTCTGGTTACCCAGTCAAAGAAATCTATGAGATTAGTTTGACAGGACCTTCCTTTTGTAAACCCATGCTGTCTTGGATCCTGTGCTCGTATGGATTCCAGGTGTTGCACTATCCTTTCCTTAAGGAGTTCCTCCATAATATTGCCCACTACTGAGGTAAGACTGACTGGTCTGTAGTTTCCTGCCTCCTCCTTGCTGCCACTCTTGTGAAGTGGGATGGCATGAACCCTTCTCCAGTCTCCTGGGATGTCTCCTGTGCTCAGAGACTCACTAAACAGTTCTGATAATGGCTCTGCTAGTTCCACCATAGTTTCTTTAGTACCCTGGGATGTATGCCATCAGATCTATTGCCTTGTCTACCCTTGGCTTAGAGAGCTCTTGTGGGACCCTTTCTTTTGTGAAGGGACTTGTGCACCTCTCCCCGTGTCAATGGTGCTGAACTGCAGGCCCTGCCCTACCTTTTCTCAGTAAATACTGAGCAGAAGTATCTGTTTAGGATAGATGCTTCTCCTTGGTCCTCCTCCACACACTTCCCTTATCCCTTTGATCTTAGTAATACCCCTCTGGACTTTCTCTTTTCACTAATGTATCTATAGAAAGTCTTGTCCCCTTCTTTATTGTCCATGCTTGTGTTTTCTCGGTTTGGGCCTTTGCCTGCCTTACTGCCTTCCCTGCTTCCCTTAGGGAAGTTTGGAATGCCTCCCTATCTTTGTCCTACTGTGTTCCTTATTTTCCTGAAGGCCAACCTTTGGCTCTGATCTGTTCTGCTACTGTTTTTGAGAATCAGAGTTGTTTCCTCCTTCTTTGCTCTTGCTTTTCTCCCTAACACAATGAGATGTTGCTTCAAGTATTGCAACCTTAATGCTTGCCCACTTTGCCTGTACCCCCTCACCTGTATTTCTTCTTGCAAAGTTAAGCAAACTCTGTTGCCCATCTTTTCAATGTTAGCTCCTCTGAAGTCCCTTATGTTTGCCTTGGAATGGATGATTTAGTTCTTGTGACCAATTGAACCATTCCATGTGATGGTCACTGGCCCCAGGTGACCTTCTACCTGGAGATCTCGATCCTTTCCCGTTAGGCCATTTATTTGCAGACTTGATGGACCCTGCAGTCATTGTCTGCCGTCATCTACTATGTTTCTATGTTAGTCAGTACTAGATACAGGATAGCCCTGTCTCTTGTGGATTGTTTTACTAATTGTTTGAGGCCCTCCCCTGCAGGAAATTCACTATGTGTCTAGTTCTGGTGGATGTTCATGCTGGTATTGACTAATCTGTATCTGGCATATTAAAGTCTCCCATTATCAGAACCTCCTTTTAGCTGTCATGTTTTCTATATCTTCTAAAAGTAATGTGTCTATGTCCTCCCCTGGTCTGGAGGCCTGTAGACAACCCAGTTTGTATAGCTGCCCCATTTCCTGTTTCAGGATGACTCAGAGTTTTCTGGCTCCTTATGTGTATTCTGAATTTCTGAAGCTTTGATATTTTTTTTGACATAGAGGGCCAATCCCCTCCCCTTTTTGCACCTCAGTCTCTTCTGAACAGTACATAGCTAGGTATTGAAGTCTCCCATGTTTGGTTACTGGTGAACCATGTCTCACTAATGGCTACTATGTCCAGTTTAGCCTCTGTCATTGTTGCCTCCAGGTTTGGGATCTTGTTTCCAGATTGCAGGCATTTGTGTACATGATTTTCCATTGGCCAGATTTCAGTGTGTTAGTTGCGGGGCAAGATCTGGCTTTTCCCTGCATGTCATATGGGAGCCAGACCTTTCCTTACCTTGTGATACAAATGAACTACAAATATACTGAACTCTTGTTTGATCACTATCTGAGGTGTTCTTCCTGTTCAATGTTTGGTACTGCACTCTTCTCCCCATTTGCTAGTTTAAATATTCTGCAAAGACATCAAACCTCTTCCTCAATGCACTGACTTTCTCCTTAGTCAGATGCAGTCCATCAATTTAAAGAACTTTCACTTCTCAAACTTTTGCCATTTACCTACAAATTTGTGTACTTTTTCTGCCACCAGCCCTTGAGCCACTTCTTTAGCTCTCCTATCTCCCTTCTCTGACCTTCCATCCATCTGGCCCCTCTCTCAGACTGGCAGGATCTCAGAGAAGGAGATACCAGATGAAATGGATGACAGTTTGTCTGCCAGCCTGGTCAGGTTTTCCTTGGTCTCCACAACTGACTGCCTGGTGTGATAATTAGTCCCTATGTGTACCACTACTATTGTTATCTTTGTTCCAGTGCAAACACTGCCATTTGCCAAACCAAATGGCCTTCAAGCTTCAATCAGTTTTGAAAATATTTATTGTTGGAAACTCCATATCTTGAGGCTGGTAGGGTTTAAGCATAACAATGGAATGTTGAAGACCAGTAGTATTACATGAAATCTCCTCAGTCATTGGTGCCTCTGGGATTGATGTGGGTTTTCCACCTCAGAGACCCTAGCCTCCTCAGATGTTCTAGCACCTCAGACACCTAGTTGCCTCAGAAACCCTGGCTGCTTCAGAAATCCTGGCTGCGTCCAGCCACCCTAGCCATCTCAGATGCCCCAAGCCTCAGATGCCTAGCTGCCTCAAGCCTTAATCACCTGTGATGCCTTTGCCACCTCCGATGCCTTTGCCGCCTCCAATGGTTTTGCCACCTCCGATGTTTTTGCTGCATCCAATGCATGTGCACCTCAGATGCCTTTGCTGCCTTTCATTGAAATTAAGCATAAGGTCTCCTGATTTTCTTTTGTTCATCATGATCTTTCTACTTTCAAAACTGGCTTCCAGTTGCCCTAAACAGGAATATACTTTTTATTTACTCCAAAGGCCAAACCACATTTGTTTCAATAAAATAAATCACCATTGTTCAAAACAACAAAGTTCATGATGTAAATTCAGAATACTCCATTAAACACAGAATGAAGCAACTGCTACAAATTACCAGGCAGTGATGTCAATTACTTTAGGAAAACAAAAGACGATTTGAATCAGACAGTATGGATTCACAGTTACATTTAAGAAGTATACATAGAGCCACCACCACTGCAAGTAAGTTTTCAGAGATAGAGAAAAAGATTCCTTTTGCAAGAAAAACAATAGGTAGACTGCATGACTGCTAGAATAAGATTATTAATTTACAAACACTCCATTTCAGAATAACGCATCGTATATACATACAATTCCCAGCACACTACCAGACAAAATCAAAACAACAAACAAGCAGGAACACAACTGCAGTGAATATTAATTCATAATTACTCCTTGTCATTGTAATAGTCACCACCCTTGAGTTTCAGAAAATGCTGCATCCAGTTATTCCCTCCAGGCATCAGGAAAGTAACAGAGAAGCAGGAGATGTTGAGAGGTAGGTAATGGGGATGGAAATGGCAGGTGCAGGAGTTTGGAGTGGAGACAGTCAGGGCTTGCGCCTTTGCGGGGGTTAAGAGCAAGAAGGCCCTTGAGGATGCAACTGGAGTGGTGGGCGGAAAGATAATGAGTGCATGGGTACAGGTTTGAATTTCACATCTGCACTGTCACTATGTAATCCTCCCTCAACAAGCTTTGTAAACACACGTTGTGAAGCCCACTGTGGGGAAAATTGTGATCCTGTACCTTCTTATTCTGTTTTACATGCCCATTTACTCTTCTCTTTCATGTCTTTACCCCACCTCTAAAATGTACTTTAGCATTTTGTTTAGGTTTCAAAATTAAAAGGTGTTCACAGCAGTATTTAAACACCCAAAGTCCCATGAAATGAGGGAGCAATGTGCCATACAGAGGGTATAATCTGGGAATTTAAAACTTGTAATACATTGAGAAATACCAATTATTGATACCACACTGTACTGGGATCACATTTTCCAGAAAATGTCCAGCATTTTTAATTTGGGTTTGTTTGTGTCAGCAGATAAAGGCTTTGCAGTCTATCTAGTCTGTGCAAGTGTGCAGTTTCCATTAGTTTACAGAGGGAACTGGCCCTTTCCATATTCCCATTGACCCTCCCAAATACCCCTCCACCACCACCCCTCAAATGCAACTTTCCTCCTCACTCTTTTTCAACCTCATTTGAAGATGTCCACCATTTTAGGGATACCCCTCCTCCAGCAATATATTCACTTAGTTACTATCCTCTTGGTAAACGTGCCTCCTCTTCTGACTCCTGAAGTTTCACCTCAACAGCATTAAGCTGTTACTCATAGTGGTTTTATTTCTACTAAGGCTGAAGAGGCCCTTGGTACTTACCCTTTTCATAACATTAGGTACTTGAAAGTCTCAATCATGTCACTCCCACCTTCATTTCTGTCCTCAAGACAGTACATGTTGAGTCCGCTGAGCCTCTCCTTGTAGTTGATGCTTTTTGACTCCGGATCATCTTGGCTGCCTTCTCTGGACTTTCCCAGCAAGCTGATATCCTTCTCAAGATAAGGGCACCAATAGTGCACTTTGTACTCTAGGTGCAGTCTCACTAGAGACCTGCACAATGTCAGAATGACCTCTGCCTTCCTGCTGGTAATTCTCCTGGCTATGTAGTCCAGCATCCAATAGCTTTCCTGTAGTGTTTGAGTGTTTCAGGTCATTCATGATAATTACATACATGTCCAGTTCTTCCTCTGACCTAGTTACCTGCACACCACCCAACCAGTATTTAGTCCCTGGGTTTTGCCCCAAGTGCATAACTACACTTTTAAGCATTGAACCCCAGTTGTCAAATGCCAGACCACATCTCTAGCATAATCACATCTTCCCTGAGTTCCTGCTCCCCCATGTTCACCAGACTTTCAATGAACTAATTCCATGGCCTTCCCCATCTCAGACATAGAGGTTCAGGCTTCATTGACTATAATAACCCCTCTTAGCCCATACACAAACAAGAAACATTGTGCTCATTATTACCTACACAACTGCTCATGAACTGTAACTCAGAACAGATGCAAGCTTACTTATATGAAATTTATATTTGAATTTATGCATTTCAGCCTATATTTGCAGTATATTCTCTGTGTGGCACGCCCTGGCCCAGGTCACAAACCAGAACTTAAAAATACTTTCCTAACTGACTACAGTGGCTATTGGCTGTTACCTCACCTGTCTTCACAGATAAGAAAATCAGATGTATTGGGAAATCAGGTCTGCATTCAGTGCAGTAGTAGCCCAGTTGAGTGGATGGTACTCCTCCAGTCAGGTCCAGTCTACTAGGAAAACTGTAGTAGAGTAGTCACAGATGGTCACCCTGTGGTGCTTACTGCTGGTATGAAGCAGAAAGGGTAATATAAAGAGGCTTGACACTGCTGAACAGGAATAACCAATTCCAGAAGCACACCACCAAAAATGAGTGCTGGGAGAGGGAGTTACTAAGTTAGGGCAAGCTAGGCTTCAAGGTTCCAGTATATTATGTATGTTAGGAGACAGCAGAAATGAAAAGCTCTACCAGGCATTTCATGGAGGGCAAGATATGAAAACAAGGCTGTAGGTTCCAGTACTTGAAATTAAGTGAGTAAGGCAAGATGGAAGGGAGTTGAGAAAAAAAGCAAATGTTTCTGAAAAAAAAAAAAAACATTTGTTTTGTGTGCCAGCAGGGAAGGGAATGAAGTAATTAGTCAATACAAGTCATTGAGCACTTCTGACCTTGCTCTTGCCAACTTCCAGTGAATGCGTCTGTGTGCTGTTTGCAAAGACTAAGACAACATGCAGACTTAAGATAACAGGCTAGTAAATCCTGTAACAGAAGTGGGGGGTCAAAATGTACATTCTGACCTTTACTTTGAAAGTGAGGGGTAAGCTGACCCTCCCGACCCCGCCACCTTTGTCAGCACCCATAAACCATCAAACCCCAGCTGTAGCCTAGCCAGTAACACTCATGGCCACACTATCTTCACCTGCAGCATCCAAGAGTGCACCCAAAGAATCAAACATTGCAACAGTGCAAAGTCCAGTAAGGTCCTCAGATGCACTGGGCCACATCCACAGTACTGCCATGGAATAACACACACACACACACACGCACACACACCCACCCACCCGCTATGTGTTTCTGTTATGAACTGCATCTGGTTAGAACACATGCCTCATACTGTAGCTCTAGAACCTGTTGGTCATTATTTATCCTGCTACAGTATTTATCCTGATCATCGCTGCCAGACTGTCTCCTTCCTTCATGACTAATTTGTTTCTGTAGTACTCTGTATGTGAAACCTAAGTCAATTGCTGCTATTTCTGTTATTGCTGATCCAAATGCATATTGTAAATTTCTGAGCTATATTAAGTAATTGTGTATGAGCTTATAAACAATGTGTGTAATTAACTCCGGTCACCCCTGAAAAAGGGACCTCTGGTCTCAGCGGACTTACCCGTTACTAAAATGCAATAACTAAATATATAAATAAATATCCTGAGTGCAACAACTGCCTAATAAAGGTTCTGCACACACACACACACACACACACACACACACATACACACACACACACACGAAAGGTTCCCCTTCCACACAGAGCACACTGTACTAATAGTAATCTTTGCCTCTTCCCAGGTACAGAAATACAGTTTTCTGTTGTAGATTTTTCTTTTGGTTCTGCTAAATCACAAAATCTTTGAATAAAAGCTTCAGTTGACTCATCAACTTCCTGATTTTTATAATGGAAATGGGCATGTTCATAATAACATTTCTTCTTGGAATAAAATGTTCACAAAGTTTTGCAGACCCACATTCTGTTTCTGTCTCTATGGCATACAGTTTTTTAATGAGCTGACCTGCATTGTTCCATCTTCCTCAGTGAGTTTTGCTGCAGTCTGAAACCAACTGAAACATTGCCTCCACTCTAGCCATTCACCTGATTTCTCAAAATTAAATCCTTCCGGGATGAAACTTGCCACATCTGATGTATTTTGCCTGCCTGCACTGTAGAGTGGATAAACAGTTATGGGTCTCAGTCTAGAAAGTATTTTATTATACTTTCACTTCTGACACCATATCAAAGAATAAGGCATGCACACACTGCCATGTGTTTCTGCTAAGGAACTACATCTGGTTTATTTCCTGAGTCCAACAATAGCCTAATACTGTATAAAGTTCATCCCACAGACAGGAAACAGATTCTCCTTTACACAGACATTTATTTATTTATTTTTATTTATTTAAAAATTAGTAACTGGAAAGGCACACTGAGCTGTGACCCAGGGGAGGGGAAAGGAGTACAGAAAAGTAAAATTACAAAACATCATACTGTGGTCTCATAGGCAACATCACAGATGTAGGAGCAATGTGACAACCAAGTAAATTAACAACAGCATGGAGTAATGCAATGATATGGACAATCAAGCAAGTGTGCAGTGCCTGTTGGGGAACAACGATGTGTCAGAAGTGGTATATGAACCCACACCTCCATTCAGAGACCAGAAATTGAGTATTGAAATGCACATTATATTATCAATACTCCTTATGAGCACCTTTTTGATATGTTCCTGATTCACTGCATACCTCCTTTAAACTGATCCATAACCAGTGCATTTTTTCTACTGGAAAAATTATGTACTGTAGGTGCTAAAAATTGAAATTTTAAAGCATATGCTATACATTTCCATGGTATCAACAACATTTCTTATGCAGCTGTATTTTTCCTGTCAGTACAAGTTTCAGAATGCAGACATGCAGTCTTTTGGTAACATGCTGCAGTGATTTCTCCAAGGGCCCAATTTTAATGAACCTTGCATGGTGCAGGGTGTAATTCCCCATACACAACTTGCCTGTGTGTTGGGAAATCCATTTATCTGAGAAACTGCTGTTTAAGTATTTTCTGCCAATGTATGGCATTTTCTTTACACAAATGCTACATTAGGTAATACCAAGCACAGCATCTACTCAAAAATATTTGTACAGCCTGAAGTAAATTAAATCATAGAAATAGAATTTGTTAGCAGAAAATAGCCCAATGGCCCATTTTGTCTGTCCACCCCTACTTACATATGTTGAATGAAAGTGCCCTAGAGCTCTTAACTCTCCCCTCCCTCCCCTCCTTAGAGCTGTTAACTCTCCCCCCCCTCCTTTTCTGGTGTGGTCTTTACCAAGCCCTTGTATATGCCCCACCCTCATTTGAATTCCCCTTTGATTTCACACAGACCACCTCCTTGGGTGGCCTATTTAACCCCTTCACCACCCTCTCTGTGAAAAAGTACCATCTTGTGTCTCTCTTAAACTTGCCCCCACCAGCATCATGAAATTGATCTTGGTGTTTGGTATTTCCATTCAGTCTGAACAATTCATGCTATTCACTGTAATCTATGAAAGTCTTTGTGTATTTCAATCATGCCCTCTGTCTCCATTCTCTCCTCGAGCATGTACTTGTACAGATCCTCCAACCTTTCCTTCTCAGTCCATCCCTGCTGTTCCTAGAGCATCTTTGTTACCCTCCTCTTTACTATTATTTTATTATTTCCAAAATGTTTCATGAGGAAAGACAAAATGAGCTGACCAGCAGTTCATTTCCAGAAGCATCTGGGGGGATTACAGTGGAAGGAGAGGTAAACATAAAGCAAATTCAGACAATCAGTACAAAATTAATTACATTACAGAGTAGATGAATACAACATATTATTCAGTGACTGATGAGTACAAAACAGAGAAGTGCCAAGAGTTGAGGGCAGGGGTTTGTAAATGCTAGTGAGAAAGCAGTTTGGAAGGGGGAGGAGTATGGAGAGGGAAGGGAGCCAGTCCAAGAATCAACCCTTCAGGGTGCTAGGTCCCCTGCAATAGTAGGCAGGACCATATGGAAATTTAAGAGGGGAGGGAGGAGAGCAGGGTAGAAGATTGAAAATGTAGGGGATAGTAAAGGAGAATCCAGATAGGGAGAGTACGAAAGGAGAGATAAAGGACTAATAGAAGTACAGGTATGTGTCGAGATAGGGGTGAGATGGCAGTGATGAGGAGGGTTTAGAAGCAGGTGCAGTTAGGGGAGTAGAAATCATGGAGGGCTTGGTGGAGGGAGGAAGTGGAGGAAGAGAGTCTGATTAGTGGTGGGCGAGTTCCAGAGTTTAAGGAAAAGGTAGGAGAAGGCTTCCCACCTATGGAAGTGTGGTGACTTAGGACGGCAAGAGTGTGGAGTCAGAGGACCTGATAGGATGAGAGGAGGGAGGGTGGAGAGAAAGTAGGAGAGGTAAGAGGAGAGACCCAAACCAGAATTTGAAGTGAACATAGTGCAGTGCAAGATGCACCAGCATTCCTGGGAAGGCATTGCTAGAGAGTGGTAAAGGGCACAGTGATGAGTAAGGGGAGTCAGGACAAAGTGACAAAAGCACTGAAGAGGAGTCCAGTCTAGCAAGTGAAGACTTGGGAGCAGCACTGTAGGCTATGTCCTCTGTACTGCCTCCACCATGTCCCTGATCTTGACTCCAAAGTTGCACAAAGAAATCATGGTGAGGATGAACTAGTGGCCTATACAGTGGTAACAGCACCTCCATTCTCCTCATGGTGATCCCTCATGCTATCCACTCCACCATCCTATTTTTCCTACCCACTAACCGATTAAATGGTGCTGATGCTTTCTGAATGTCTCAAATTTTTACTCCCATGTTATTTCTTCAGCAGTTCTTTATACTATTACCTCTCAACTCTATATTCAGGGCTAGGATTTTTCCTTATGTACATCACTTGCAATTCTTGGCATTAAATTTTACTTGCCATTCATTTCACCACTGTTTCAATCTACCCAGCTCTTCCATCATAATTATGACACCCTCTTCACCAGACATCCTGACTCTTATTTTAGAATCATCTGTGAAAAAGCATATCCTTCCCTAAGTCTCTACCCTAATGTTGCTAATAAAGTTGTTGAAAAGATCAGTCCCAAGACCTGTGGCACCCAGCTAATGTCCGATGATGTCTAAGAACTCCTTATCTATTACCACACTCAGGGTCATTTCACATAACCAGTTTCCCAGCCACCTAATAATTGTGTTCCCTACTGCAAGGTCATACACCTTCTTAACCAACTGTCCATGAAGGATGACATCAAAGTCTTTATTGAGCTCAGTATATAGTATGTCCACCACCTGTCACTTGTCTACTGCCTTTATCAGCCAATCAAAGAAATCAATCAGGTTTGTCTGCCACAACCTCTCTTCCAGTGACCTCATGTTGTCTTGTGTCCTGCAGTCTATTTGCCTCCAAAACTTATTATTCTTTACATTATTATGGTTTCTTGCAGTATATCCACAATAGATTTTAGGCTTAAAGGTGTGTAGTTCTCAGATCATCTCTGCTCCCACTTTTGTGCAGAGAAACAACCTGTTCGTATTCCAGTCCCTGGGTACTATCCTTGTCTCCAGATAGCTAATGAATAGCTCTTCTAGCAGTTTAGCTGAGACCTGCTCCATCTCCTTACATACATGGGAATGCAGCCCATCTGGGCCTATTGACTGTTCCACTGTATGTTTCATGTAACCTCCAATACCCTTTTATCTTGAAAGGAAACCACTGACACCTTCCTACCCACCTGCTGCCATAATGGCACAGTCAGGTGTTAACCCTTCATCCTCCACTGTGTATAGAGCAGAAATATATATTCAGGATGGCAACCTTACCTTTAAATTTCTTCATACACACCTCTACTCCTACAGCCTGACTGTCTTGCTGTTCTCCCTTATGCAATGAAAGAACATCTTATTTCACTTCTATGTACCTTAACAGTTCTCACCTCAATGTTAGCCTTAGCCATCCTCATTATCCTGTTGGCCTGTTTCACTGTTGCCAAACTCCATGCTGCTTCCTCTGCTTGCAGTGCCTACATTTTTAAATGTCCTTTGCTTAGCCCTCACAGCCTTCCCTACCTCCCTTGTGAACCATAATATTTTATAGTACACATCTTCTTGTTGATTACCTACACACATATGTGTCCTCTGTTATCCCACTATTTTATCAATTCCCATTTAGCTTCCACGGCTCTGCTGCTTTCACTGTCTCCAGTTTCTCCTTGACGAGTTCTCTCATCCTTCAGAAATTAACAGTCTGAAGTACAGGGCTCAGTCTAGGACTGAGTTCGAACCTAAACCAAACTATATGATGATTCCTGATTCACAGTGGGTCTATTATCATTACCTCATCCACATCGCCTATTGGTAAACTTTTAGTATAGGATGGATGCATCCTTATAGGCACCCCTGCTCTCTCTACTAGAAATGCATCCTGAAGGACATCTACCAGCTGCTGACTTCTTGCACTTTTTGCTACTGGGATCCTCCAGTCAACGTCTGACATGTTGAAGTCCCATAAAAGCAGCACCTCCACAAGCTCTGCTGTCCTTTTGATTGTTCCTCCTAATTTCCTATTCTGTTTCCTCCTTTTCAGATGGTGGTCTATAAACCTACCTTATTCTAATATTTCTTCCCTTCCGTAACTACTGGCACCCATATTGTTTCTATATTCTCACCCTTTCATATATGTGGTCATGTCCCAGTTGTGGTACTGGGTACTCCATGTTGCTGTGAATGAGTCAGTTCCAAGCTTGCCTCGGTCACCACTGCCTCCAGATCCCTGATCTTAATTGCCAAGCTCCTGAAATGCATGCACAAAGCCCTCCAGATCTCCTTCCTCTCTAGTGGGTCCTACCCATTCTGCTTTACTGATGACCTCTGATCCATCATTGTCATTGTCTCCCAATACCATACCACTCAGGCTTCTGTATCAACCACTCACCCTCCTCCTCCTCCCTACCCAGGGTCACCGACCACATGCACTCCAACTCAGACAAGCGACTGGACACAGGGGGTCATATTTATAGATCTAGCTAAGGCCTTCAACACTGTGGAGCACCCTTTCCCCTACTCAGATTAACACACTCTGTGTCTCCCTTCAGCCTTAATGTGGTTCCATTCCTACCTGAAAACCACACCCAATTCATCAAGCTGGGTCTGAACACCTCCTCTGCCCTGCCTGTCTCCCTTTGGGTCCTCCAAGGCTCGGTCCTGGGACCCCTGCTTTTCACCATATTCATCAATATCCTCCCCTGTCCATCTCAGTCAGCAGCATACATACATGTAGATGATACTATAGTCTATGCATCTGGTACCTCTTCTCTCCTCCATTGAGAACTCCTTCCAACAGGACTTCTATGCATCCAAAAATAGTTCCTGGACAACTGTCTTGTCATGCATCAATAGAAGCAGTGTCCATGCTGTTTGGCCTCAGTTAATTTATCAACTCCACCTCCATCCACCTCCTTGACTTTATGCACCATCAATATATCCTGTCTGGACTCACTCACCACCTATTAGTACCTTGGCCTCCACTTGGACCAGTACATTGACTACTCCAAGCAGATCTCCCAAGTCAAGTCATGTCTTATGCTATACTTCATGTCCTTTAAAGAGTCAAGATCTATCTTCAGCTAAATATAAGGAAACAGGTAGTGAAACAATCTATCCTTCCCCTTCTGATTATGGAGACATAGTCTACTCAGGTGCAAAGTCCTCCTCCTTGACAAAATAACCACCCTGTTCAATGCGCTGCGCAGAATTCATACAGGGCTGCCCCTCCATGCACATCACTGTACTATGTGTAATAAGTTGGGCTGGACCCTCCCTCATAAGATAAATGATGCATACTGCTCTCGTGGGTGAAAACTACTTGTCTGGCAAATAGCCTAAATATCTCGTAGTTGACCTTTTAGGCTCCTGCAGCAAACCCTGCCTACTTGTTCAGATCTGAGGTAAACTTCTATCTCTATTTCCCTCTATATAAATGCAACCTATGCCAAGCCTCCATTAGCTACAGGCTCCTCAATATCTGGAACAATCTACCATCCAAAGTTACTTCTCTTCCAAGCCTCAAACTAAGCAAGGCCCTGATCATGACCTACTTCACATCCCCATCTCCTGCTCCCAATGTCAGGTTGCTCCCCTTCTGTGCCTAGAACGTCTCCTCCCTGATGCTCGTATAGGGGACCAGGTGACACATCCATATCTGCTGTGGTATTGTTGATCCTTGAAAACTGGTGCACATTATTTTGCAAATTATGTTGCTTTGGTTGATCCATACCTAAAATGGTATAATTTGTTCTGTAATAGAAAATGTGAATGCCTTGAATCACTTGAATTATTGTTATGTGTGCTTGTACAATGAAATTGTACCCTCCTATTCTAACCCCCACCCCCACCCCAATGCAACTGGAAATGAGTCCTGGGCACTGTGTTATACGTGGTAAATTTGTTTTAATAAATAAATACATTTTACCATTACCTATCTGGCTTTTATTTCTCCTGAAACTTTACACAGCTTTCATGTTTTTCCCTTCCTTTATTTTTTTTAATTTATGTTTTTCCTTTCTTGTTCTGTAGCACTTGGGAGATCATCTATTCCTCTTTTAATTGGTTGGAAGAACAAGACGGCTGCCAAATAGGACCTGCACAATTCAGGTCTACTTGTTTATAAAGGTTTCTACATTTAGATGGCAAGGAAACCAACCTCACTGCCAAAGAATAAAGTCAAAATCAAAGAAAATGGCTCAGAATCATATGAGCATACAAACATATGAAAACTGCCAGCAGAAAAAGGCCTTAGTGGTCTATCAAGTCTGCTCAGTTGTGCAGCTCAGTCTGTTTACTGAAGCTGCCCCACCCTCCTCTTGCCTCCAAGATTGGCCCTCCCCTTCCCCATCCCCTCCTCCCTCCTGTTGCCACTTTCATTTTTACCCTGGTACACTCCCTTAAAACTTCCACTGTTTCCAAAGATACCACTTCCTTGGGCAATTCATTCCACTTTGACACCACTCTTTCCATGAAAAGTGCCTCCTCATTTCTTTTCTAAATCTATCCCCACAACTTTCAGACTGGGGCCTCTAGTTGTCCCATCCCTTTTTAAATTGAAAATGCCCTCCACTCCAACCCTGTTTATATCCTTTAGATACTTGAGGGTTTATATCATATCCCCCTTTCCCTTCTGTCCTCCAAGGAATACATATTAAGCTCCCTTAACCTCTCATCATATGGTTTGCCTCTCATGCCCTGGATCATCTTAGTTGCCCTGTGCTGGACTTCCTCAAGTAGCTTATGTCCTTCTTCAAATAAGGGCACCAGATCTGCACACAGTACTCCAAGTGCAGTCTAACCAATGACCTATACAAGTGCAGAATGACTTCCTCGCTCCTGGAAATGATTCATCTGGAGATGCAGCCCAGCATTTTATTTGCACTGGCTGACACTTTACAACACTGTGCAGAGTGTTTCATGTCACCCTGACTATTACCCTAGATCCTTTTCCTCCTTTGAGCTGGACAGCTGTACCCCCAGCCAGTAGCTGAACCCTGGGTTACTAGCTCCCAGGTGCATGACCTTCCACTTCTTTGGCATTAAACCCCAACTGCCAGATTTCAGACCATTTCTTAAGTCTGGCCAGATCCTCCCTGAATTCCTCTCCATACTCCAACAGATTTTAGAATCATTTGCAAAAGGCAGACCTTACTTTTGACCCCTACTGCTATGTCACCAATAAAGATGTTGAATAATACTGGACCAAGCACTGATCCCTGCGGTACCCACTGGTTATAAGTCTAGGCTTGAATAGTTTACCCCCTACTGTCACCTTCTGTTTCCATTCCTGCAGCCAGCTCCTGACCGACACCAGCAGCTTAGCCCTGACTCTCAGGCTACTTAGTTTTCTAAGCAACCTACCATACGGCATGGAGTCAAAGACCATAATGAAGTCCAGCTATAGTACATCCACTGCCTGGCCTTTGTCTTATGACCTTGTGATCCAGTCAAAAATGCTATCATGTTTGTTTGGAAGGATCTCCCCATGACAAACCCATGCTGCCTGTTGTCCTGGAGTCCATTAACCTCAAGAAAGTTTACCAACCTTTCTTTTAGAATGGTCTCCATTAATTTACCAATAATGGATGTTATACTGACTGGTCTGTAGTTGCCAGGCTTACCTCTGGGACCAGTCTTGTGGAGTGTCACCACATTAGCCATTCTCCAGTCCAGGCACATATCCCATCTTTAGTGGGTGATAAACAGATCCACCGGGGGCCACCAACACATTTGCCAGTTCTTTGAGGACCCTCGGTGTATGCCATCTGGGCCAGGTGCCTTGTCCACCCAAAGGGACCAGAGCCTTCCAAATCCCTATTTATCTTGATGTCCCTATCTGTTTCACCCCATTCATAATCCCTGCAGCATATATCCATCCTTTTCCCTAGTGAATATAGAGCTGAAGTACTCATTCAGTGCCTCAGCCTGTTCTTCACTGTTTTCCACCCATCTCCTCCTTCTTGATCCTAACAATCCCGTCCTTACAACTTCTTCTCTCTCTTATATCTCTGGAAAAGTCATTTTTCAACTCCCTGGTCCCTTGTGCTAGCCTTAGTTGCTTTGCAGCTTTAGGCTGCCTGACCACTCTCCTTGTCTCTCGAGATTTCCTGAAAAACTCTCTGTCCTCCTCACTCATAGTATGCCTATACTTCTGAAAGGCTGCACTCTTCTCTCTTACTTTCACTTCCACTTCCTTGTTGAACCAGCTTGGTCTCTTGGTGCTGGATGTCTTATTCTGGGTCTTCATACAGTCTTGGCCTCATTCAGATCCAGTTTAATGATGGACCATTTCTGCTCTGCATCCATCCCCAGTCTGATTTCTGCAAGATGCCCTACCTGTATATCCTCCATTCCTCTAAGTCCACTCTCCTGAAGTCTCCCATCCTTGGTTTGGTCTTAGCTGATTCTTTACCCATAGTGAAGTAAAACCATACTGTACAGTGGTCACTACCCACAAGGGGTTCCTCCACGGCTATCTCTTGGACATGCAGTCTGTCTGAAAGCACCAGATCCAGTATGGAACCATCCCCTGGTCAGCTATGTGACCTCCTGCACCAGGAAGCAGTCCTGGAAAGCTTTCAGGAGTACATTTTCCCTTGCAGAGGAGGTAGCCAGAGTATTTCAGTCAATAAATGAACATAGGCTTTCATCTGGAGCAAAACAACCTGTTCGTACCCTTCATGGTGGCCTTCTAACTAATATATTTTATAAGCTTAGGGAGGACAGAATAAGTGAAAACTAAATGACAATTAAGAGTATCCACTTAAAATTATATGTTGTTCATCTAAAAATAAAATAACATTTATGGTACTAAGTGGACTTAAAAAACTCACTAATACTTTCAAATCCTAGGAGCTGGGAATAATTGCCCTTTTCAGATTAAAGATCAGTAAAGAGAATTTATCTGTTTAAACAAAAAGACATGGTATAAACTCTTCCTTCTCTAGATGCACAAATGGAGAAACTGATGACCTCAAGAAGCTTATATTATAATGCCCATTGTTTAACATCAACATGAAAACAATGCTTGGCATTCATTATGGGGACATCTTTTCTTCCTGTCACTGAATAATTAGGAATCTTGCCAACTCAAATAATTGTGATGCTCTATCCAGGATTCCAGACTTGCTACATTTCTGCTATTATTACAGCTTTGGTAATAACAATGTTAAAGTGCAGAAGCTGTACCTACATTTTTGGCACTAACAGTAAAATGTGTCTGTGACCTTGAAAGCTTGTGCACTATGTCATCTTTGTGCAATAAATTTTGGTCCAATAAAAGGTATAAAGCTATCCAGCAACTCCATTTTTAGGCTGTGTGTGGAGCCTCGTGCCTATTGGGATCGCTTAGTAGCTTTAAAACAGCCAATCGTGGAATCTTCCATTGGACTTTTGGAAGTATTCTTCTAAAAATCTAATTGAGCTTAAAACCGCTTGCCATGATCGGCCTCTATGGAATAACAGCCGCACTATTTCAGCTGTTACTTCAGCAGTCTGTGGCATGAACTCACATGCACATGACTTTTGTGCATGCGTAGTTCTGCTGGCATCATTATGCTGTGAATGGCAAATGTCATTCATCGCAACTGCGCATGCACGAGTGCCAGGCATGTGCAGTTGCATCACCACTGCAAGTTCCATCATCATTCTGTACCCTCAACAACTCAATTGGCACACTGGAAGGCACCCCAGTGTGCCCAAAGACGTGCACCTCCCAGACTCATGCCACACACCGGGAGCCCACCCCAGTGTGCTTAACCTTTTTTTTCTTCCCCCACCCCTCCGCCAACATTGGGGTTCCCAATCCCCATGTCCACATCCTGTACATTCTCCCCATCATGAGGCACACTGGGAACCCATCACAGTGTGCCCAAATGTTTTATTTTCTGTTTTCTGTAAAAGGAAAACAATCCCTTGTCGTCACTCCACTCGTGTTTCCTTTTTCCTGTAAAAGAAAATGGTCCCTCATCCTGACTCCAGTCCCCCACCTCATCCCCACCCTCCCACTGAGTACCCGCCTCCCACCCACCTTTACCCCATACTTACCTCCTGAGGTCAGCACCATCTTCTTCTCTGACTGGGACATGTCTGCACTCTTCAAAACCGAACCGCAAACTGAAGAATCTAAGTTAAGCCTGCTATAATGCCATTCAGTGGAGTTCTCAACTTATGCTGATAAATCAGCCATTTTGGGAATTTTTGCCCCAAATTTTCATCTTAGGGTTCTTGTGACCCTCCTCATGAAAACTGTCACTGTCATTTTGCTACTTGATTGCAAAAGGTGATTTTGCTATCTCTGTGAAGAAAATCACCTTTCAAGACTGATTCATGAAATGACAGTGCCACTGTCCATGAGATGGGGTACCAAAAACACGTGTTGCAAATTTGGTAAAAAAGCTCCAAAAATGACAACATTATGAGTGCATTGTGCAGTTCAACACACGTTCTTAACCTAATCAATTTTAATATTTTCACTCTACATTTTCAACATTGCCATTTTGCACACCTTCTTCAAAACAGTATAACTGTCATTTTCCACAACCTGCCCAAAATGTGTTTTGCACCTGTGGCACAGAATAAGCGCATTCGCTCTGCAAAATCACCTTTTGGAACAAGTGAACAAAATGACACTGGCACTCTTCATGAGAGGGGTACTAAAAGGCCATGTTGAAAATTTAGTGTAACACCTCAAAATGGCAGTTACACCCATGTGTTGAATAATTTCTACGCACATGTGCAACTTTGGTCACTTGGTAGCTCTAACAGCTCTATCAGCTCTGGCTAGAGTTTGTTTTATTGGTAATGTTTGACCAGGGATGGCTCACTGAGCTACAACAGGACATTTTATGTGCAGTTTTTCTGGGTTATTTACATGGACCCATTTTATTTATGGGAGTGTTGGTAAGGACACCATGGAAAATTCTATAGACTTATAATATGTGCTATGAGATCTTTACTGTCCAACTTGACAGTCAACAAAGATGGGCAGAACGGACTTAATTTTATCATCTCATCCAAAGATGGCACCTTAAATGTGCCCCTCCCAAGGCTGTACTACAGTGTCACTATTGGATATTAGTCCATGTACTTTGTTTAAGACTAGAAAACACACTCTTCAACTCTTTTGGACTCAGATTCAAGCATGCACTCTACTGTGTGACTGACACTGCAAATCAGTTCTTACAAGTGAGGAAAGGGTCCACCTGAAGAAGATCCACTTTGAATGTTACAGGTTTTCAGGTTGGCCTGTCCCAAACTGTGCAACAACCACTTTAAAAATACTGGTACAAAGACTATGTAAATTAAAAGTGATACCGTTTGGTGAGGAAACTGCAAAATAGTGGTAGGGCAAATTGTCTGTGTGGCTACAGGACTACCAAATAAGTGTAAGTAAAATTAAATCCTGCTATCTATATGGCTCTCTAATGCATACTATAGTTTAAAAGGTTGATATTTAGAATATTTATCTGGTGATCCTCTAGTCCCTTTACCAATCTCTAGCTTCTATCATCCTATATTTACCTTGTCTATTGCTATCAAGAATATTATTCCTGACTTTGTGAGAGGGGAAACAGTTACATAAATGGAGGGACAACATGTGGTTTAATTACTGCAGCACCAAATAAGGAACAAGCAAAGACAAGTTCAGCCCCACCAAAAGCCAACTGCTGACTGTGGGACCTTGAACAAGTGACTTAGCCTCCAAGTTCTACAATTAACTCAGCAGCAGAAACAGGTAGCAATGCGGCCTGCTGAAGGCGAATGTGTAATCTTTCATTAAGTTATCCTGAGAAAACAGAAAATGCCATTTGCAATTCTTTTATAAACAAATTTAAAACTATTTGAAGTTGAAGCATTATAATAAATTCAAATCTTTACTATAAGCTTTGTATAACTGATGGATAAGATGGTACCAGTAAAATGTTTGCCAATTTCTTTCCATAGTGAGACCAATACAAAGTCAAAATGGGTTAAAATTAATAGCTAAAGGCACACAGTTCCCAGAATCCCTGTGACTATGTTTTCAATGCAAAGAGCCTGTCTGATGTTAGTGGTGTGAATGGGCTGTGCACCAACTAACATTCTGGTGTGTGAATCCCATGGAGACAAAGCATATCATAGTACAAATTGCAAGGTGGCATGCACTGTTGTAAATCCATGGTTATGCATGGAGTGACAAGAAGTACCCCCTACCTGTATCTTAAGGCTATCTTCTGGGTTAGCTGCCAGTTTATAATCCTGGCCAGATGGCCTTCTCACTGACATGCAACAGACTCCCACCAGCTTCACAGATGGTGAAAAATTCCTGGTACCTCCCTCCCTAACCCATTTGTGGATGTGGTGTGGCTCAACTGCCATATGTTCTAGGAACCCTTTGCAATACTGGCTCCTCCAGTCCCAGTAATAACTTTGCAACACCACTACCACATGCTTGTATCAGATTGCCATGTGAGGGTGTTGAAAAAGTATAGTTGAGTCTGCTGAGGTCAGCAATCATTATGTATGGCCCTAAGGGCAATCCTGGTATCCTCCCCACATAGTCAGTTGTGCTCGAGATTGTGCCTGAAACACCAGTGACCCCAATTGTGCATGGCACAAAGGAGTACATTTTTCCTGAGCAGTGAAATGCTGTACTAAGAGAGTACCTGTTTACACCAAAAATATAACTCCAGAACTTCAAGTTAGCTGCAGAAAGTTGTATTAACAGTCAATTTGCTATAGCAGCCACGCAAATTGTGGTAATCAGGTAACAACACCAGTAAAAGCAACTGTATATGCTGCATGGCACAGGCATAGTATGTTTTGGACCTGTGTGGCCCTGATAAGTAACCACTAGCCATGTCCATTTCCCTCCTGGGTATGGAAGATTGGGAGCTCCTTGGCGTCAGTTAGTTTTTATGCAAGTAAAAAATGGATAAAACAATTCTTGCCACAGAGTGCTGTACCCATAATCCACTGGGGTTACATGAGCTGGCATCCCAATCAACTCCTTTGCCTCCATGTTGTCCTACCCCCATGCTGCAACTGTATATGATTGCTGATGGGGTATAAAATGTCAGGATTGGGCATCCTGCTGGTGCTGTCTCAGAAGCACATACTGTTGATGTATGACTTGCTTTGCATCTTTTTGGCATGTACTGAGCACCTCAGTTTCTCAAGCAAACTTTTGTCATATCATGACTGACTGTAGAAAAAATATTTTACTTGGTGCATATATACAGAACTTTATTATCTTCTGAAGCTGCAGCAAGAGTTAGGAAGATATGGGATTACAAAGAAGGAAATTAACCTTTTTTGTTTGCTACCATCTTTAATCACTATGGAAACACACTTTGATGTAAAAATCATACCATCATGATTTATTTTGGCTCTGTTGTATCAGAAATCAGTAAGGATTTTTTTTTTAAACAAAGGGCTGCATAATAACAATATTGATATGTGTAAAACAGTTTGCCAGCATGTTATGTGTTTAAAATGTGTTGACGTGCTTTAAAACAAGTCGAGGAGTTGAAAAACTCTTCTACAAGACCTTTGCAAATTTGAAGGACAATGGAGCCTATCCACAAAGTGCGATTAGTATGTGCTATTCGCACATACCCAGCCCACATAGCTACACAGCCCTGGACAGGAATAGGGTGCACAGTATTCACTACTGTGAGCACCCACAGGGCACCTGTCTGTAGCCCTGCTCTTCAGTGCACAGCAGAAGGAGAGCAGATTGAGGACTCAGACAGGCATCCAATTGGATGCCTGTATTGGGCCCCTGAAGTGGATCCCCTGCTGTGTGTGTGTGTTTGTGTGTGTGTGTGTGCAGGGGATCCTGGGAAGGTACAGATCCCAGCAAGCTTTCTCTGAGCGCAAATGCCTGAATGCTCTCTCCAGCCCTCCCTGTCATGCCTAGTGGGCTGGGGAAGCAGTGTGGAGGAGGTTAAATTTTCTCCTGCAGCCACTGTCCATTGGTGGGGTGCATGAAAGTTACAGCAGGGTCCCCTTGTGTAACTAACCCCAGCCCAGGCATGGCACTTTTGCACCTTAGTGAATAGTGCAGAGTGCGGGCACATACATGGCATGCCCAGATGACCTGTGGCACATAGGTGTGCAGGTAGCTGGTTGATCCTGTGCACAAGTGGCTAGTGCACCAGTAGTGAATGCAACCAGGGTCCAGTGGACCCCTACTGCCTGGCATTCCAATGCAGGGTTGCCTATGCATCTCAGATATGCAGTTCATAGAGAATCTGAAATTTCAAGAATAGGCCCAATATAAGCAGCATATCTGAAGCTTTAGCACTATGAAAACTGCCTTTGCTCCACACAGACTGAGGTCTGCTCCTTGATTCTGTAGTTAGCATTGGAATAGTAATATAGGAAGTCTCAGTTTGCCTCAGAACAAAGTAGATAATGCAGAAGTGATAATGTGCTACATGAGCAATGTAAATGATAGACTAAGTTATGGATATATTGAGCAAATACATATTACATTCTTTTGCAGCACTAATAGGCTATTTGTGCAGTGCAAGTTAACCCTTGAGAAAGTATGTTATAACAGTACCAAACATCACAGACAGCAGTGAAAGCATAACTACTGCCCTAACAACTAAGCCTGCAGAAGTGGACACCACAGGGGTTGAAGCTAGCTAAGAGGAACAGCCCCTGCAGCCTGCAATTGTAGCCATATGTTCTACTTCAATGTGGCCCTTCTGTGCTGGTGCCCCAAGTGGCTGTGTGGTTCGTTTGTGCCTAAAACCACCTCTGATTAGCACTGTACATGTTGATGGGGTCCATTAGCTTACAAAAAACATTCTGCTGGTCATGCTTCTTGAAAGAACTGGAGGGTGCTAACATGGCAGCTCATTGACTGGAATACCAGATAAACACACTCTGCAACAATAAACATGAACAAACAGCAAAATTGCTTTGCAAAATCAGATTGTGAAATGCAGCTACAGTTCAGAACAAGGTAAACTATAGGGTACATTTGTGTTCCAGTCTTGTTCTGTAGCTGTATTAAGTCACGATTTTGTACAGCAATTTTGTTGTTTTGAGCTTTTTGGAAGAGTGTAGTGTGTTTATCTGTCATCAGTACACTAGCAGCAAATACTGTAAAACACTTAGATATCCAGCACTATCAGCCCAGTGCCTTGCAAACTATCCAGCCAGCATGCAGTGCATGTTACTATCTAGTGATTTGTGTGTGTGGGAGTAGTGTTTATGTGGTCACATGCAGATTTGTACCATGCTAGTTGTTGTCCTCACAGGAGTTTTTTCTTCTGGACACCTGTTTGCACAGCCCAGAGCATTTGTGTGAGGTTTCTGATACTCATACTTACAGCATGTGCCTTGTGCAAAGTGGCACTAGCGCACAGACCTTTGCATGCCAGTTTATGTGAGGTTCAAATATGCTGCCCTACATTTAAAACTGTAAATCTTGTAAGTTCAAGCTATATGCCAGTGAACAGGAAAACACTCATCTTGCCAAAATGTATACCATGTGCTACTAGCATTTATTAGCGCCTATAGATATTGTTCTCCAAAGCTGCGTAGATATTGCAAACTGATAATTATGTCAATGTGTTTGAAACACAACAGCAACTTCAATATATAAAACACAAGTTCATGAATATAAAACCATTATTTTACATGTTTAAAACACTTTAACAATACTTTATCTATTCTCTCTCCAAAGGATTGAGAGTAGCCCATGTTAACATCTGCAGTCTTCTCCTAAAATTCTACAACCCCTGGTGGTAAACTTGACCCTGATATCCTGGTGATCTCAGAGTCTTAGCTTTCCCCAGATTTGTGATGCTGCCATGACTGCCCCTCGGCTCTCAATCAACTGACAGAATTGTACTAAAGGGGAGAGGGTTAGCCAGCTATCTGTCCTCTGTCACCCAATCCGCACTCTATGCTGTCTCTCTCTCACCTTCAATCTATGAGATTCTTCTCCTGAAATTCTCTCTCACCTTATCTTTCCCCATAGTCATTGCTGGAGTTTATTACTGCCCTGGTTTATCCCTCCTCTCATAGAGCTCCTCAACACCTTGTACTCCAGTTCCTTCTCTGGTGAGTTGCTCATCCTAGGTGACTTAAATTTCAATTGTCTCCTATCCTCCCATCATAAATTATGCCAAAACTTAAAATCACTCCAGCTTACTCAACTGAGCTTGGATCCACCAGACTCAGCCACAAAACCCCAAATCACTCCCTTCTGGGCTGGATCCTCTCCTTCCAGACACAACCACATTGTGGATATTGATACCCTCCTGATTCCTTTAATTACCATCTTACGTGTCTACTGCATGTGCAGAACCACCACCCCAAAATCCCCATAAATTATCCAGCTTAGATCCTTTCAATCAAAGGATCAATCTTCATTACTTGCTGATCTGGTGACAACTGACTCGTCCCCCACACTAACAGTCATCAGCATTAACACTGCTCTCAAGTTCTTTAATTCCAAATTCCTGTCAGCCTGGGATCATCACACCCCTGAGGAAAACTTGGGTCAGAGGTTCACACCACCTTGGCTCACAGTTCAGTTGCTAGCCTGTCACCATGCACATGACCTTGCCTGGCAAACCCTCAAGTACACTGGTTCCCTCTGACCTTGCTAATATAAGTAACTTTGTAAAGTCTGTACCAGAGCTACTATGCTTGTGAAGGTCGACTGCTTTGCATCCTTGCTCCAGAACAACCTTAACCACCCTCAAAGCTCTGGATGGTCATCCATGCCCTCTTTTCTTGCCCTCCCAGCCCTCTCACCCCAATCCCAAGGTGTACAACTACACCATTTCCAACCTTGGTGCAGTAGCCTCACATTTCAACTCTTTTTTTCACCACATGTGCCTTCTGCCTCCTTCTCTCCACCTCCTCAATACCCCTCTTCTAACCCAACATGATCCTACCTACACCATCCTTTCTCCTCTCCCCTACCAGTCCCTCATAATGGAGGGAACCCCAATATCCTTGACCCCAGACTCTTGTCTCTCCACCCCAGGTCATTGACCTTCCCATCATCCACTTCTCAATTGCTCCCTTGTCACTTGCCTCAATCCACGATCTGTGGAAGCAAGCCATTGTCATCCCCATCCCAAAGTGGAACCTGTTGTCTCCGTTCTTCAGATTGGTCACATTTGAGGATACTGTTGGTGTCTTCCTGGACACTTTTCTGATCTGGGCAGGCCTTAGAATTCATCTACATGAACTAGGAGGCTGTGGAAAAGCCTCGTGACTTTGTTACCCTAATTTATTTTGCAATACTTTGATTGTGGTAGTGAGAGTGCTACAGTCTTGGGATCAATTCTCTGCAGGCTGAAGGTGAAGTGAGAGCTCCACTCCTGTCTGAATTTCAGTTTTGGTGTGCTTTAATTCTACACTGGGACAATTAACTTTAATTAAAAGGAACTGCTACTGACTCTGTTCAATACCCTTATTACTGTTTGCCTTGTTTTAAATTTTGTTTTGTACATGATTAGATAGGGCTAACTTTTTATTATTTATTTTTGGGATTGTGGGTGTTTCTGTTTGTTTTAGAATTGTATTGTTTGTGAGTATGTATTAGTTTGTCAGTGGCCGCTGCTTGTTAGGTACAGCCATTATGTATTGGCAGGGATCTTGGGTGGTCAGGCACTATTCTTCTGTTAGACTACGGGACCTCTGCCCTTTCAATTGTCCTCTGCTGTCCATTGAGGTTAATAGGCATTGTCGTACCTTGGGTATAGTTAGGAGGAGGTGGAGGGCTGGGGCCTGGGTCTGGTAGGAGTGTGGAGTGGAGAGGGGCTGGATTGGTGTGGTGAAGGCTAGAGATGCCCTGGGGTGAAATGAGTCAGGTGAGGGGTCCTTTGCCTGGTTACCATACACAAGGACTCCACTTTGGGTGGGAAAATAGTGGTCTACCTCATTGTCCCATTCTATTCGGATATTGTTATGCAATGCCAGGTCCATCAAAACAAGACAGTAGTGATTGCTGATCTTGTTGGGTCATCTGACCTGGCTTGCATCACCGAGACCTGGCTCGATGAGAATGCTGGTCTGATCTTGGAGTCAGCTATTCTGGCTGGGTACTCAGTAATACATTGCCCAAGGGAGGATCATAGAGGCGGAGGTGTAGCCATTTGCTTTAAATCAGAACTGGGCCTTGTAGATGTTCCAGTGGGAGTGACCAAATTCTTTGAGTGTATTGTGCGCAGGTGTGGTTGCAGGATTCTTCTCATCTACAGTCCTCCCAGGGCAAGAAGCTTTTCCTGAAGGAAGTCGTGGACTTTGTCATCGACATGAGTATTGGAATCCCCAGATGGATGGTTCTGGGGTTTCAATGCCTGGGTCAATGACGAACTCTCTAATTTGGTCAGGACTTCCTCCAACTCATGATTACATTGGGCTTCACACATGTAGTTACCTCTGTGACCCACAGTTATGGTCACTTGTTGGATTTGGTATTCCTACTGGGGATGGAGATCTCTGACTTTGTGGTGGAGCCAGTTGGGTGGTCTGACCATCACACTATAAGATTCAGTTTCAGGCTCCCCCAATAGGCCTGCTTCTATGGAGATGGTCCAGTACACCTTTTAAGGGTTTGACCCCAGATGGTCTTCCGGTGGTGTTGGACCTAGCAGGCATACTGAGTGTAAGCTCAGATCCAGAAAATCTGCTACTTAGTATAATAAGGCAGTGATGGTGGCCCTGGATTCTATTAGTGCTTTCCATGTTTGCCTCCTCACTTTTCACCCACGCTCTCCTTGGTTTGATGAGACCTTGAGGGAGTTGAGGTGAGGGGCAAAGGCTGGAGGGGTGCTGGCAAAAATCTGACCTTGATGCTGGCAAACTTAGATTGATGGCCCATTATAAGGACTATAAATCGGCTATCTCCCATAAGAAGGCAGAGTTCCTGTCAAGGAGATTGACACTGCATGAAACTGACTGGCTCAGCTCTTCCGAACTGTCAACAGGCTAATCCAGCCTGTCTGCAGTCTCGGAGATCATGTTCACAGAATAAGTGTGATGAGTCCACTCGGTCCTTTGCATATAAGGTTGCCAGCATCAGGACAGAGATCTGTGCAGCACACTCTAATGAGTATGATAGTGGTCAGTGGGAAGTCGTAAGCACCCTACTTGTCTTTTCCAGCTTTGGCCAGCCAGCAATCACTGACATTATGAAAATTATCCGGGTATGCTGCCAACCTACTGTAGTCTGGACCTGTGCCCAACCCGCCTTCTAGTAGAGTGTGTGAAGGTCATTGGCCCAGTCCTGGCTAAGATAGTCTGGTGCTCTGCTAGAGACAGGGGTGTTCACAGATACCCTGTAGGGCGGCAAGACTGTCTTGCCAACTACAGACCTGACTCTAACCTGCCCTTTGTAGCTAAGGTTATTGAAAAGGTTGTTGCACTGCAACTGGAGGACCATCTTACCATCCACTGGTTAGGATACTTAATGATCTCCTAATAGCAAGACATCAGATGAGCCACCTTGGTTCTCCTTGTTCTCTCTGTAGCGTGTGACACCATGGACCATAGAGGTTATTGGAGTGCCTGTGGCTGATCTGTGGACTGTCTGGGACAATCCTCAGGTGGTTTCAATCTTTCCTCATGAGCAGGACTCAGAGAGTGGTGTCAGAGATTTATTTCTAGGCTTCACTCACCCTGTCCTATGGGTGCCCCAGGGCTCTGTTTTGTCACACATGTTGTTGGCAGTGTATGTGTTGCCATTAGGGAACATTATAAGGTGGTATGGACTGAGTTTCCAATGACTATGCAGATGATACTAGCTATACATGTCCTTTGTACTCCAAACAGGGTGGCGCTGTCTCGGTATTTAACAGCTGCCTCTGAGATCCAGGACTGGATGAGTCCAACTGGCTGAGATTGAACCCTGACAAAATCGAGGTACTGGTTGGGGACCTGGTCATTAGATAGAGGTGTTGTCAACTGGTCAGTACTGCAGGCTTTGGCCCAGCGGCAGCCAGTTGTTGACCTCTGTCTCGTGAGGAACCTGGGTGTTATGCCTGACAGTGGGCTGATGCTTAAGTTTCAAGTGTCATCTGTTGTCAGGACCTCATTTTATCATCTAAGGAATATCACCCGGATTAAACACCTTGTCCCTTCTGAGGACCTTGAACACTGGTTCATGCCTTTGTGATCTCCTACCTGGCTTACTGCAATGTCCTATACCTTGGGATTCTGGTGGTTGATATCTGCTACTTGCAATTGGTGCAGAATAGAGCGCCAAGTTGTTGACTTGCTTATCTAGATCATGTCATGTCATGTCATGCCTGTGCTCCGCAGTTTGCACTGG
This sequence comes from Neoceratodus forsteri, assembly GCA_016271365.2. Taxonomy (NCBI): domain Eukaryota; kingdom Metazoa; phylum Chordata; order Ceratodontiformes; family Ceratodontidae; genus Neoceratodus; species Neoceratodus forsteri. The sequence goes on from CM028131.1 coordinate 798,406,040, forward strand.
CTGCCTATACAGTGGCAGATCACTTTCAAGGTCAGTTTATTGACCTACAAGGCCCTACATGAACAGGGACCATGGTATTTGCAAGATCTCCTTTGCCCCTATAGCCCCTCCATCCACTCTGCACCTCCAATGAGGGATTGCTAGAGGTTCCCTGGGTTCGTTTTGAAGACGCTGTGACTGGTCATTTGCATTTATGTCCCCAACCCTGTGGAACTACCTACCTTGTCAGATGAGGGAGTGCCTGACCTTGAGAGATTAAATCAATGCTTAAAACACATCTATTTAATATGGTATTTCCTGATTTCTGATACATTTTGGCTGTCATTTAATCTCTGAATTTTAATATTTATTAGATATTTATAATTTTAGTTTTATTTTCTGTACAAGAGCTTTGATCATTGCGAATTGCACTTTTACAAATACAGATTTGAATGATTGATTGATTGATTGTAGTAGTAGTAGTAGTAAAGGTTTATTTTTATACAGGAAGTTGGCTTACAACATCATTAGGTTCAAAGAACTTGTTCTGAAGATGATCCTATGTAATCATTCAATCCCTAACACCTACTGTTCCATCTCCCACCATTCCTCTCTGGCTATATTTCAGGAACACCTAATCCTGCCACATTCTCCCTCTCCTTGATGAATCCTCCTTTTCACCCACTTGCAGTCAAGCTTCAGGAAATTTAACTCCACCACCACGTCCCTCCTTAGCCTCATGGATTCTATCCTTTTGGCTAAGACGAAGGGCTGGTCACCTCCACCATCCTTGCCAACCTGTTTAAAGCCTTCAACACTATTTCCCATCCCATCCTCCATGATGGATTTAGATGGAGATGAGATATAATGAAGTGTTTTTAGACAGACTGTCATGAAGATGATTCTACCTATCTTCAATTATGACACCATTGTATATAGTGCTGTTCCCAAGTCCACCCTTACCAGATTGGATCCCTTTTTCACTCCTTTGGATTCTTTGCCCTGGATTGCCTCCCAGAACCCAGCACTGGTCCCTGTATTCATCCCTCTCCTTTCCTCCCTTGATGGCAGGTACCATGCCCATTGTGCCTCCTTCATCTTCAAATTCTGGCTGGCTGTTCTTCACCCTCTATCTTTCCTCTATCCACCCCTTCCCTACTTCCACCTCCTCACTACGTAGCAGATCTGACACCCACTTTCAAACTGCCCTCCATAAAATCCTCTGATGGTCATGTGGCTTTCTTCTTCCACTTCCCTAATCATGGAAGCATTCTGCCTGTTGCTATTTGCAATATTCTCTCTTCCTTGTAACTAATCTAATATCTCCATGACTTCACTACTCACTCCTACAGTTGCCACTCACCCAGATTAATCCAACTACTCTTCTGTCCCTTTCCCTGCAGCCCTGTTTTATTGGTCAACTTCTCCTTTGACTAGTCCACTGTTGTACTCACAAACTGTTGCCATTGATCTACTGATAATGCTATCAATATGATATGTTTTGCATTATAAAATGGGGTCTGAAAATCAGGGACTGTGATTGGCTGACTGGCACCTTTCAGCTGTGGTAAATCCTGGCATTACCCACACAAAAGGTGCCAGTCAGCCAAGATCAGCCATCACCTCCTTTTCATATCAGTCCAACCCCTCATTAGCTGCAATGCTACAGTGGGATTTCAAATGCTAGTCGTTCTTAATTAACAGTCAGAGCAGAACACACAAGTCCCCAAACTGACTCAAAAAAAAAAGATAATCTTTTATACTGAGATTCAGCTGATCCTAATCAGTAAAGATTGTCCACTATCTGCTCCAGCATACAGGCCTAAGTGAGACCACAGCTCTCACACAACAACAGCATGCACTCCAGTCCTGTGGTCCCCAACACAATCCCAATACTTGCAGCCCACAAAGATTCCCCACAGCAACATAAAAACTCTTGCAAGTAATCACAACGGTGTCCAAGAACTGAGGTCTTAGCAACTAACTTAACTCTTTCAGTTGAAACTGTACAATTGTACATATAAATATTTACCTGCAATTGCTCACTCCACACCACTGGCTGGACCTTCACAGAATTAGAGCCTGGGTTCAGCCGCCAATCGAACATGAACCGAGTGCCAACTGTTGGATTTTCCGACTACTGGACTCAAACCCTGCTACAGAAACCCCATAAAACTCAAAAACAAAATCAAACTTTGTCTTGAGGAGCAGCATTGTCCTGCAGTGTCATGAAGAGTAGGAATATGAAAGATTTGACTGATGCTTTGTAGCAGCAGCAAACTCCTCTCTATGGTCTTCTGCTGTGACCACCAGCAGTGCCAAAAATACTACTGCCACTCCATCCTGTTGTATCACTTTTACCTTCCTCTCCCTCTTCAAGTATTCCTACCTGGCAACTAATTCTGCTTGACATGGGAAGCTCCTGTGATACTCAATCTGCAGAACACTCTTCAACACAGACCACAGCTCCTAGAATGAAAGGGCAGACATTACAGGTTACGCCTGCAGATTAATAAGGTCAGAAAATTTGTCTGTGTCAAATATGCAGCAGCAGCAGCAGCAATTACCTGCTGTACACACGGTTCCACCTATACAGGACTCCAGCAGTAGTGCACCCTGTCATTAGGGCACCATGTCCCAATGACACCATTCCTCCTTTGTAGGGTGCTGCACCCCATCCCCCTTTCTAAATATTCTAACTCCAGGTGGGGTGGACCTTGGGAGGAGGTGGCAAATTCTGTAAGGTGGCACCCTAATGATGGGTACACTGCCGGCACACAGATGACCGGAAGGGTGTACAGACACTACACTGCACCACAGATTCTATGTGACAGGATTTCCCATTTCTTCAAAAATAATACGCCTGCACCCTAAATCTTAAATAGTCAATGTGCCCATATACAAAAAAATTAAAAGCATGTCTGCCAAACACACATCCCTGGAGTGCCTTATTGCTATTAAATAATGACTAAAATCTATTTTAAATTTGGTAGACCAGGTGGAAGGCTTTTGTGAGATCAATCTAAATAGCTTCCACCAGGTCACCATTGCTAAGGGTCTCAAGAACACAGTTGGTTTATTCAAACTGTGCAATATTGGTGCTGTGAAGCTTCTGAAAGCCATGCTGCTGGAGACACTTGACATCACATTTTTCGAGATACATAATGAAATTGTCAGAGACTATTATGTTAAGAGCCTTGTGTAGGGGAAAGAATAGAAATCAGTCTGTAATTGGCCAGGCTAGAGCGGTAATTGCTTTTGAAAACTGGTGTAACCAGTGTGGATGTCCATTTCTTGAGTTAAAAAGAATAAAAAAATGTAAAATAGATTTTACTTCATTTTCATATGTGTAGGTGTACAGTGCAAGTCACATTAAATTGTTCCATCAACTCACTGGTGTAACTTTTTTTTTGTGATTCACTGCAGTGGCAACTTTAATTGTTGAAGCTTTTAATTATTTTCCAACCATTCTTCACTCCCTATTCAACTCACTTGTACCTGTTTATTGATATGGCAGTAGCTGTTTTGCAGTGTTTATGCAATGCATTTTCATGGCATTGTTTATCAATATCACAGCATTCCTTAAGAGCATTGTTTATAAATATCACAGCATTCCTTAACAGTTGTTTAGTCTGCCTTCTGAAATGAAACTCATAAGCAGTCAGCTGAAAATAAAGCTTTTAGTCCTAACAGCTAGTTGCAAGCCAATGCTAACCTTTACTAATTCATTGAATTAAACACTGCACAGATTAAGAAACTCATTGAACAATGCTACACCAATGAGGGAACAATTTAATGTGACTTGTACTGTATGTATTAAAACATCCACAAAATCTGTTTTTGCCACTAGGTAATGCTAGGTTTTGTGGAGACTGGAGCCATCTCCTTCTTCCCAATTCTTTTTGAAATGTAGTTCAGGTTTTCTTTCAGGATTTTTCCTAATTTTAAATTGTGGTTTTAGAAGACAGCATAGTTTTTAAATGTATTGTTTCCAGTTGTCACTTTATGCATCACAGCACTGGAAGCTTGTGTATGACTCACATGCAGTTTCTCAGCTATATAGAATTAAAACAACAACAAAAAATAAAGAAATAAAGCTGTTCACTGCACACTGAGAATGTTTGCAATTTAGAAGTATAAAGTAATTGAAATTTGAGATGGGATCCCGGCATAGGCAAGTAGAGGGCCTACACTACCTGCTTTAGCATGTCCATGAGTAAGATGATGTTGGAGAGCAGAGGGTGGTGCAATGTGCCATATCCTGAGGTAGCCTTAGTAGGAGAAAAGATACGAGGCTCACGGACACTAACAATCCAACTCCCAGACCATGGGCGGAGGTGCAGTATCCATAGCATTTTATACTGAAAATGATGGATTCATGTGATGGATGATTTACAGGCTTAGTGATGGAAACAAGGTGCTTTGTAGCTAGCTTCACCACCACTGACTTGTGTCAGGAGGTGTACTGGACCAGGACACGGGGAGGAGCACTAGTTTACACCTTGTAGTTGGGGGAGAAAGCATTTCATAGAGAAGCCACAGTTATGCACCAGTGAGTGGAGAAAATCCAATTTCAGTTATGGCTTTAAAAAAAAAAACAAAAACAACAACTGTATTTTCAAATTTCTACTTGCTAATTGTGTGGAGGGCAGACAGGACACTGATGGCTGCTATTCATGGCCTTAATAGTGAAGGCAGGAATCAGAAGGTTAATGTCTGTGGAACAGCATGTGGGACTGTGGGACAGACCAGGAAACAGTTGTGATTTCGAACAGGGTTTCTTCATGTGAGATGGTCATGCGTATCCCTGGACTTCATACAGTGATGCTATGCCTGCATAACATTACTGCTCAAGGCACACACTGACTAATCAGGGAGCAAGAAATTTTCTTGCCTTTGTATAATAGCAGTTTTCTGTAAAAGAGCACCACACTATTTTTGTGTTCTTTACATTATTTCTAAGGAAATAACGGAAGCCACAGTTTTCTAATTGGCTAAGGTGCTACCGATTGTCCTCCAGAGTTGCAAAATTATTGAGACTGGTCTCTTCCTCACCATGTTACTGCTTCTGACACGCTTTTAGCTCTGCATCAATGGAAACATAGCCTGTTTAAATGTGATTTATATGACATTATAGTAAACAGCTAGTTAGCATGCTTACTGTAAGTGTTAGACATACTGTAACTCCATCTTCCCTCCACTGTGCTGTAGTACTACTCCTTCCCAAAACCTAGTAGTCATAATTGTAGTCATATACCCTTTACTGCCCACTAGCACCCTTACCCCTCACCCTGGCAAATTTGACTACATAACATCAAAGAACATAATAAGTTAATCATAGGTTTACCTTTCCCTCACCCACATGCTAAACAGACTCAACCCACCTCCCCCACCTGAGTCCCACCACCAGATCAGGTCATGTAAGACCCACCCACCCAACCTCTCTCTGGCCTCACCACTCTCCTCCCCCAGAAGTACCAGAAGAAATATGACCTGTGATAAAGAAAATGACCCCTCAATTCAGAACATCTGCTCTGTGCAGTGGCCATCTTGGTAATGCTGCATGCACACAGGTTTTATCAGGAGCAAGCTATGTCACCATTGATTCATGTTGGGCACATTACCAATATGGGCACATAACAGAATAGACTTCTGTACTGGGGGGCTATTTTCTTTATTACAGGTCACATTTTGTAGGGGTGCTGGTGGGGCAGAGAGTCTATATCACTTATTGGGGACCTAGGTGGGTGGAGGTTGAAGTGGTGAGTGTATTTGGCATGCTGTTGAGTGAAGGTAAACATATGATAAACTATTATGTTATGTGATGCTATGCTGTCAAATTTGCCAGGGCAGAAGGGATGGTGGGGGTGCCAGCAGGGAACTGGAGGGTGTACATGACTATGAAGTTTTGAGTGGTGGAGAGGACAGTATTACACAGTGCAGTGGGTGGGGTGTAGTATTTTTTAGAAATGTAATTTTGTAGTTTTTGCAAGTGAATTGCACAAACTCGCATGATAAACAATGCAAATTCATCAAGGCACCTGTGAATTGGCAATTTGCATAAATTCACTGCATAAATTTGGCCAATTAATCAGGAATAAATGAGAAGAAAATGTACTTGTTAACTCCTAACCACAGCTGCATTTAAGGTAAGTCTATTTTAAAGTGCCCTTTTCTGAAGGCTCAGGGTGCTGTACATAATTTAACAAAGTATAAATATATGCAACACATAAAAAATAAAACATAACAAGAATAAATACGTCTTGCTAATAAAATCCATAACTGTAAAGCATTCTTACCCATTTTATTAACACAATTAACATAAAGACGAATAAAACATTATATTTAAAGTTTAAACATTTAAAAAGATTTATTATGAAAGATGGAAATTCAGAAGACTGAGTGTGGGGGCTTTGTCCCCGCACCCCAATTTTAAATAACTAGCTCCACCATGGGTAATTACCGAGTGTCGGATTCAAGTTTAATAAACTCAGTCTCAGGCTCCAAACACTCAATCTTCTGAAAGTCAGTCTTTCAGAATACTCCCTTTAAAACTTCTATCAACTAATACAGCAGCACTACTATTTTGAAGAAAAAACAACATAATTTTCTGCATTTTGCAGCTACTATTGCCTACATGTGTGAGGCCTACTGTTTGCCAAGAAGCCTTTTCTCAATACTCTGTGGTGGAAACTGTGGTTTATAGTAAATGAAGTACCATATATGTGAACCAAGACCAGGAGCAAGAGATAATTATTTCCTTCATATTGCACCAAGAAACTTTTTTTGTAACTCTTCTTTGACAGTTCACAAGAAAGAAAAAAAGAGCCAGAGACATACTCTTGCCTACAGCCCTGACTGGCAAAAGTGGATTTGTGTGCACTGGGGAGGACCGCCTCCCATCTTTACCACTGGGGAAATCCATGGGAGATTCACTGGTATCAGGCTTGGGTCAGGGAGAGTAACGCTGCAGCAGGGTGGATGTGAAGTCTCTCACAGAGAGACAGCCAAAGCCCACCTGCCAGCAGGAGCCCTCGAAGAAAGACAAGAAAAACGCTCAGTTCAGTTTGAAGTATTACTAGCATATCCATACCATATCTCTTCCTCTTTGTACTCCAAAGGTCACCTCTTTCCTCTGTTTACTGTATATTGGATAGGGTCACCACAGCATCTCCAGTTATGCAGTCAAAAACAGCCCACTGCAGATGGTACTATTATCACAGAAATGAATAAAGCCCAGGAACACCTGCAGATGACAGCAGGATTCTGATCTCTGTTTACATACAGTATCAATATGTACAGTGTTTAATCTGTATAAATGGTGAGGGATGTAATATTAGAAATGGATGTACAGAAAGACAACTGTCCTGATCTCAATTTATAAGGGTCAGGAATTACTATTTATTTGTTCTGTAGTCACTGTAATCAGGGTCTTCTCCTCTCCTCTTCTCTCCTCCTCTCCTCTAATTTTACCAGCAACACAACCTCCTATATCCTAAAATATTTTAAAAATGTTCTTCATCACAAGGTCATTATCTCCAATAATTTGAAAACGTCCTACTTATAATAGTCCTCAGGGCTGAGTATGAAGATCCTAGAATGGTCTCATTCCTGTTTGACTAATAGATGGCTGGTGACAGCAGTAAATGGTGATGACTAATCGCTTCTATACATAAAGGAGTCCCTCAGGGATCAATCTTGGGCCACTACTATTTCTGGTTTACCTAAAGGATATTAGCAGGCATGTAGGGAGGCGCTCACCATTATTTGCAGATGACATATTTATTTTTCTAATAAATCACTATGTGTGTACAAGATAACTTGCAAGCTAGCTTTGCAATGTTGCAAACTTATTTTGCAAATCTAAAGTTAAAACTTAATACATCAAAAACAAAATGCATACAGTTTTGTCCACCTCACACCCTTAAGGTGACTCCAACTTTAATTATAGTGGATGCCACTGGAATTGCCCTGGAATGTGTCGACTGCTATAAGTACTTGGGGGCTGGCTAGACAAGTTTGGATCAGGAAACACCCACATAGAAAAGCTGACAACTCAGGTGAGTAGGAGGGTGGGGTTCTTGTACAGGAACAAAATTATTTGAATCCCTAAACCTTAAATCTTATTGTTAAAGTTCTAATTTTTCCTGTAATTGACTATGGCAATACCCTATATGGAAATGATTAGCCAGGTTGGTGCTCAAATGCCTTAAAGTGACACATCACTGTGACATGTACAACCAGCTAGGCTGGGTCTCCTTACACAACAGGAGGTAATTGCACAGTCACTTTATGCCTACAAATGTGCAGCTGATACTTTGCCAATATTCTTACATGACCAACTAAATTGTAGGCAAATTGACCCTCCCTCGTATACTCTTATGTAAGAGAAATGGTGGTTTCACCTTTAAAGTCAAAATGTGCTCAGTTATGCTTTAGCCATTTTGTCCTAGTATATTGGAATTCTCCCAGTTATGTTTAGGAATGTTATAGTAATACAGTAACAACTTTTCTATTGAAAAGTACTTGTTATCATTGTTCAAACCATGTGATTGTTTTAAATAATTGTTGTTTTATCTGAATTCAAACTATATGATTGTTTTTATATCACTGTTGTGTTATCTGAATGTAATTTATTGTAACTGGTATGGATGAATGTAAGGTCACCATTGTGAATGAGTTTTTAACTCAGTGGTTTAAACTTTTATAAATAAACAAACAGTTTTAAAGGAGCACTTGTTAAATGGTCCCTGTTTGTATGCATTTGTACTTGAAGATTTGTAAAACGCTTAAGTTACTAATACTATGCATGTTGTTATTCTCTTTTGGTGTAACCTTGTATGCCTAAATATAGGATGGTCTTGAAAACAGGCTTTGCCTAGTACCCAGTCCTGCTAAAATATAAATAAACTCAACTTCAGCTTCATCCCAATTTAAAAATTGACCCATTTTACCTTTTAACCTCCCTAAATAGATACCCAATTTCTCCAGAAACTTTCTTACTGTACACAATCACTAAAGAAAACTAAGTACTTCTGCATGTACAAAAGTATTTAAAGAAGCAGTGCAACAAAAGGTATTCGAAAAGCTACTTTTCAGTTACAGTTGGCAAAATATTAGCAGAGCTGTTATACCTGCTTTATCGGTGCTGCCTTTGCTTTATATAATTTCTCTGGTCATGTTATTGATCCTGTCCCTTGTAAGGGCCATAATGCTAAGCCAAATGAGGTCTCAGTCCCCCACCTCCCCATGGGAAAAAAACACACAAATGTAAAGCATTTTAAAAATACTTAAAATGCAATGAAATAGAAATTTTACCAACAGATGAAACTGACAAGAATCTGGCATCTTTTACAGTGAAAGAAAACAATGAATAAAATGTTTACAACTTGACAACACCACTACTTTAAAATCCCCCAGATAGTTAAGTTCACTATTTTCTGTTCCATTCTCATTTTCATTAATAATCATTTCTCACCCTTGCCTGCCAGATGTCCTCCAACATACTGTACTTTTACTCACTCCTACAATGCATATCTTTGTCTTCCTTGAGACAAGCATCGATTGTGAAGGACAGAGGTTTTGCCTCACTGGGAGCCAGTCATTGACATTTTCCCCTAAGAGGACTTCTTCCATGCAGACTGTGGTTGGGGATAAGGAAAGAATGCTGCTAGATATAACAAACAAACAAACAAACAAAAAATATGCTTTAGGAATACTTGGACAGTTTGAATTAAAAGAGTCAGTCATTTGGTATCATAGTATCTCATTTGAATATTTTTTAGTTATACAGGGCATGGTAACTAGGTAAGCATGTTTTCAGGAATTTCCTGCTAAAAAATCTGTTACAAAATATACATACATTCAATACATAACAATTTACAAAGGCATTGCATTCTAGATAGTCAACTTATTCTGTATCCACACTCTGTTTTAGATTACTGCTATATAGGTCATCTGCAGCTCAAAGTTAAATTGTCTATAAGTGTTAAAAGAATGGAACCCACTTCCATCCACATTACATTACCTAGAATCCTATTGTACCTTTAAAATGAATTTAAAATAAAATTACTGTATTGATAAGTTTCACTGTCACTGTTCTGATCAAATATTACTGTTGTTTAATTAATGGCAAGCATTTGTTATGCACAAATAATGGTAGTTTTATTCCCAGTTACAATTTCCTGATTGATAGTTTCTATTATAACCGTGAGGCTGATTGGCTCCTGTCAGTCTAGCTCATGCTCACCTTAGCGCAAGCTAAGCAACCTGCTCTGAACTGTCTTAATGTACTTCCTGATAGACAAGACACTTAGCCAGAAAATGGCACAAAACCTCACAAAACTGCTGCATAATAAATGCAAGTCATTAATTAAATAAAATAATAGATGGGTGGGTGTGTAGAACTAGATTTTACACACACCCTCTGTGTGGCATGCTTGTATAAACACCCAGGGCTTTGCCCTCAGGGTTTATGTAGGATCCCACACCTCGTGTGTGTAAATGTGGTGTCAGTGTGGCTCAGTTGGTAACACATCCGCCTCTGGACCAGAAGGTCGTGGGTTCTCATCCCACACCGGACTGGACTTGCACCTAAAATTGCTGGCATCCGAGTGCAGTATTGGGGGTGCTGTACTGCTGGGGTGTTCCGTCCTTCGGATGAGAAGTTAAACTGAAGTCCTTCTACCCCTCCTGGTGGGTGTCCAGGTAGAAGTAAAGAACCCAGGGCACTCTTCACAAAGAGTAGGAACATTCCCGTGTCCTGGCTAACATTCCTTCCCATAAACTGGTTCATGCAATTATCCAGGCTGGTGGGTGTGATGATGCGATATGGCCGCCACCACATTCAGTCACTTCACTACCAGTCTAGTATTGCTTGTAAATCGCTTTGGATGTATGAAAAGCTATATAAATGCTGATTCTTCTTCTTCTTCTTCTAAAATTCTGGTTACACTCACCCACCCATACATTATTATATATATAGCTAATGCTTCTTGTTCTTTTGTACATATGTTTTGTGAACATTTTATGTAAGTAGTTTGTTATTTATCTGTCCAGATTCTCCACAAAAATGGGTCTTTAATGCTCTAGGAGTTATCTAGTTACCAAATTTTAAATAAACAGAAATAAAAAAATGTATCCATAAATAATTCGCATTAATGACACTCGCATTTTAAATGTCATAAGTCATAATTGCCTTCCTAAACTTACTGTAGACGGTACATTTTTCATGGAGGAGGAGGACCGATTCCAGATAGAGATTCCAGATAGAGGTGCACATGGCACTTGATCAAGTTGCTAGACTATAGTTTTGACTATAGTTTTAGATACTGATTGAGTTTTTTTTACCAATGGAAGGAGGAGATCAATGAAGCCTCATAGAGTCTCATTAGATGGATTGTGACTGACTCTAAAAAGTACAAGACAGCTTAACAGAAGATTTAAAACAGTGAGAAGTAGTACTTAAAGAGCTGGTTAGTCCATCTGAGTTTGAAAACCTTAAAGAAAAGTAAATAAGCCTATTGAAGCCCTTGAAAATATAAAACAGCATATACACAGATGTTATTTTTAAGGTTCAAATGAGATCACCTTTACAATTGTGTATTTGACTGAAAAAGAAAATAAGAATTAACCTAAGTCAATCTTACTAAATGGCTAATAAATGGCTTAGGGGCCAAGAGTACAACTAACAACCAAACAGACAGCAAATCAGTTGCAGCATTTTTATTTTTTGGAAGAGTCAATCTTATCGGACGAGAGTCAGGACCTTTTCCTACCCCACCACAGCCTACAAATCAAGTTTCAACAAAAGTCCCACATGGAGGGACCATGGGGGTAAACACAGGGACACAAACAATACAAGAATTAGAGGAAACAGCCATTTGGAAGCAAGTGAAAGCCAGGAGAACATAGACATGGACAACATTATAAACACCATTATAAACATTTCAAACTATAACCTCAGTAAGGCAGAATGAACAGTACTTAATCAAAGTCTGAAATTTGTGCCAACCTATTGTTTTGATCACTTTGGGACATTTATTGACTTCAGAAATTTATACATACATTTAAAGTGTTTCTTTGCCTCAGATATGGGCTGTTCAATTATTACACCTGTAAATGGGGGATGGCATGGAAAGGAAAAATGTTTCACTGAATGTAACTGACAGTGTTAATGAAGTGATTGGGATGGTGCCAATGTAGGGGAACAACAATGTATTGTAGTTTTGAGCCAACATTTAATCTTTAATTTTCAGTGGAATCTGTGTTGAATGAAAAATAGATCTTGTCAGGAGATTTACATGGTGGGTGAGAGTGTGACATATGAGAAGAGAACTTGTAGGTGTAATGTCTAGGGTATGTGGAGCATGTGTGACTGAGAGCTTTATTTACTTCTTTCTTTAATTTTTGCTTTCAAGTCCTGAAGAATAGTGAGCAATGTCTGTGGTGCGATCTGTGCATGGTACACCTGCTACTGGAAGCAAGATAGTGAGCAGGACATTCACTTTGCCATTTGTTTAAGTCACAGTTTTGACCAACAGGCCACAGAGATAATGTGAGCACTGAGGCTGCTGCAGCATCTATTTTAGAAGAACAAAGGAGTTCATTGAGTATGTGTAGTGATATTTTTACACTTTTCTATGATACACAGTCTGGCACGTGAAAGAAGTTCAGTCGTGTAATTATGGGCACATCATTACACAGCTGTTCTGTTGTTTTGGTAAATCAGAACTCTTGAAATTTATTACACATAAGAATGCATGAATTGAGGACTCAGGAGTTAAGCCATGTTTCTGATAATGCAATGATATCGGGCTTGTGAACAGTGACTCAGACTCTCAAATCATCAATTTAGACACCAGACTGCTGATGTTAATATGGATTAGCTTCAGATCTTTTCATGCTCTGGTTCTTCTGCCTGTGTGGCCAACTTATTACACTTCTCAGCTAGGCTCCATCATCTAAGGTTGAAAGTCACCAATCCCTTGTTAATTATCCTTACACAGAATCATGATGAGTTAGCAGTCATTTGACTACACTACTATATATTGGTGGGATGATTTATCTGCTATGTGAAAGAGACAAATGTGTTGAGGACTTTAAAAGCCATTACATGATTACTTGTTTGAACAATGTAAATGTGATTGCTCTTCATGAATCTTGTACCTTATAATTACTGTATTAACCATATGTTCTATTTGTGTCTCCTGCTTGTGTGCCTGTTTTAGCACCTTCCTGGTAGAACCCTTTAATGGGCTATGTCCCCAGTAAGCCTCTCTGTGGTTATCAAAATACAAATAAACAAATCAATGATTTATGATGTACAGAGTATTCTGTAGAAGTTTTCCATTCTTTTATTCATCTGCCTCTGGGATTTTTTTTTATTTAAAAGGTCAGTTTAATTTGAGACATTCTCACTGTGGTTTCAGCATTATTGATTTCCAGCTTTTCAGTTGTTTTTTCTGAAGTGAGTCTGTGCCTTAAATGTAAAAGGTTATTCCAACACAGACCAGGGAAACATAGTTATAATCCAGAATAGCAGAACAGGGGGCGCAAGCACAAATTTAGGGTGAGATAGTAAGGAGGAAATAAGGTACCATTTTTTCACCCAAAGAGTAATAAATAGGTTTTGAAATGGATTTCAAAATGAGCACTAGTCACTGGGGTCAGCTGGGCAGAGAAGGATAGAGCACCCGATGGCAGCTCTCCTTCTCTGGGGAGTTAACTGCAGGCTCCTGCTGCAATGCCACCACCTAGGGGAGCCACGTGGATGATGCGGTAGGTGGAGAAGCAGTAAGTGGATTGGGTGGATGTCAACAGAGGGCAGAGCAGGAGGTACGTCTCAGTGTGCCTCCTAGCTCATAACCCCTCATTGCACACTGATGTCAGGGGAAGAAACTGGAAAAACATCTCGGTTCCTCCTAGGTGATGATGCCTCCTTAGGACGTGTCCGGGCTTGTAAGAGCAGACTATGCTGTGCCGGATCTATGCACACACACAGTATGCTGGTTTGGAGAGGTAAGCATGGGGGTTCCTCTCCACCCATACCCAGGGGTATATCGGGGTCTTCAGGGAGTGTGTGGACAAGGCACTCTAGGGGCAGACCACGGCAGGGACTGGAGGGTCCATGGAGGATGTCCGAGAGAGTGGAGGGAGAAGGCAGATTAGGCACATAAACATAGGGTTAAAAAATAAAGAAATGGATTTCAAGAAACGGTAACTGCAGGCACTGTTAACAGTTTAAGACTGATCTCCATAGATAAAGTACATAAAGAGAAATGCAATTTTGTTAGAAACAGAAATTTACAGGCAAAAATAGACTTGGATCTATCCAGTCGTCTTGAAGACCACGCAAATAGTTGTGTGATGCCTAAACTAGATGGAGCATTCTATTCATGTCCCTTGAGGGACCATGTTCTTCCACTATGCCCCTTGTCACCACTCCTGTCCTCTGAATCTGTTCCATCGGGCCATGAACTTGACTAAAGATTTAGTGTTTTCCACACTGTAAGGCAGACCATTACATTTGTCCTCCACCTGTTCTGTGAAGCAGGACTTCCTCACGCTCCACCTGAAGTTACCACAGCCAACGATAATTGTCTGCCCTGGTAAACTAGCTTTTATTTCTTCTGAATAGCACTGCAGTATCTATCCTATTGATTCCATGTAAAAATGTGCACTTTACTTTTGTATAACCCCATTTTTCTTAGGACTTGGAGGATACATGTTCAGACTTTGCAACTTTTCCTTACATGATTTTACCTGTTGACTCTATATCTCTCTTGTCACCATTCTTTGGACTGTCCAAACTTTCCCCAGTCCTTATTAAAATATGGGCAACAGAACTGAACACAGTATTCCAGGTGTGGCCTCACTAGCGGTCTGTTAAGAGGTAGGATAACTTCACTCTTTCTGCTGGTAAACCTCATCTATGCACCCCAACATTCTTCTGGCTGTTCCATAATCCTTACTGAACTGCAAAGTGGACTTCAGTGTTTCATTGATGACAGCCCACAATCCATTTCTTTTGTAATGTGACTCATGCTCAACCCATCAATCCAGTAATTAATTTTAGGATTCATTTTCCCTATATTGATTACCTGGCACTTCTTGGTGTTCAGCTTCATCTGCCAGACGTCTGATCATTTTTAATTGTTTCATATTGCTTTACTTACTCTCAGTCCCTTCCACATTTTACTTGCTGTTGCAGAGTTTTGTATAATCTGCTAACAGGCACAACTTACTCTTACCCCTTCCTTTATATCACTGAGGTCCATACTGAAGAATGTGAGTCCCAACACTGACCCTTGAAGAACCCCACTTATGACCAACTTGACTTCAAAATATCTGTAATCCAGGGACAACCTTTGATTCTTCCCTAGTTGACAGTTACCTAATCACCTGGTCAAGTTTTTCCTGAGTCTCCATCCCACACCATCTTAATTTGTCTGCCATGTTGCACAGTGATAGGCCTTGTTGAAATATAGGTGTAGAATATCAATTAAAAGGGCAACAAAATCAATACCAGACTAACAAAGCACATGGTGAGAAACTTGTTGGGCTGCCAGAGCATATGTCTGTCCATTAGCTGTATGCTGCTATGTTTTTAGGTGAGCAGTTTTGCATTTTGCATTACTATACTTTAATAAAAGCAGTTACTTTGCAAAATACTTGGTGTGTCTGGTGCTGTTTTTGTTGCTCGACTTGTATTCATTGTGAGCAAGGGCACAGACTATATCCAGTGGAGCAGCCTTGTAATTTTCATATTCATTGGATATAAACTGCTTCACCCTGTCCACTGGCTTTGTTTTGGAATGAAGTCTATGAAATTAGCTTGACATGACTTGCTTACCATGAATCAGGGATTTTTTTGTTCTGTAACTCCTGTTGTTTTAGTAATTCTACTGTCTTTTCTTTGTTAATGATCTTCAGGAGTCTGCCCACAATGGAAATTAGACTAACCAGACTGTAACTTCTGGGGTCATCTATATACCCACTACTGTGCATTGGAACCACACTGGTACCCTTCATTCAGCTGGTATGGTCTTTGGTCTCACAAGCAGCTGAACAGGTTTACCAGTGATTTTGACAGAGACCAGCCCAGATTCCTTAAGAACACTGGGTTGCTTACTATCAGGGTATTGTGATTTGTTTACACTCAGATCTATAAGGTCCTTAAAACCTTTTCCACCATCACATCCTGAATGTCTATCCTCTGCTTCAGGGTGCCCTAGAGTTGCACCCACAGTCTAGCAGTGACCCACATCACCTTCTGAAAGACTAAACTATTGAAGATGATCTATAAACATGCAGGGCAAGTGGAAGAGAGACAGAGGAAAAAACTTGAAAAAGGGTGGCAAAGGGAAGTGATGGTGGACGATCCAAACCTGCCAGACAGATTGGGATGTTTCAGTGACCAGGAGAACCAGAAGTCAGGCCTTGCTGTATTCCTTTCAGGACTATCTAATGGTACAGCTAGCTGGGAAACCCACCACAGAGAATGCAACTCTCAGTGTGTTCTTCACTAGTTTGGAGTGGTTGGAGTTGTGAGAACAGGGGAGTTACTGGGGACCAGCGACTATAACACTATTTGGTTTCAACTGTCCTTTGGGCATGGAAAACCACAGTTAACAGCTGAAGTCCATGATTTTAGAAGGTCAGACTTCAACAGCCTGATGGATATGGTCAGGAAAAAGTTAGTCATAGTAGACAACATACAGTAGGTGCTGTGTAAGAGAGATGGAGAAATCAAGGGGATCATTTTGAAGCATCTAAATTATGCATGAGAGCAGTAACCAAAAATAACAGGTTAAAAAGACTGTAATGATTTTCAGCAAGGGTCCAGGAGGGTGTTGGCCAAGAGAAAGGCCTTCTATAAATATAAAGAAAAGCAAGGAGGAATAATTGGGAGAATATATACTGAAATAAGAAGGAAAAGCAAGTGGTTAGGAGGTAAACTCGGACATGGAGCTGCATATTGCAGAGGTAGGTCAAGAGTGAAGAAAAACAGTTCTTCCAATATATTTTGGGGAAAAAGGAAGAAAGGAGGAAATCATTAGGCTAACTGATGGGGTAGGGAGGTTGAAGAGATGGACAAATGGCCACCATCCTTAATGATTACATTTGCTTGGTTTTCGCTAGGAAAGATGGTAGCCCCCACCAAATAGTGGCATCAAAGCAGCTACTATGTGGTTCTAGAGAGAGGCAGACAATATTTACAAATAAAAGGTTTCAGAGGGACTGGCATCCCTAAAGATAGATAAGGCTCCAGGACCAGATGAGTTGCATCTGCAATTACTCAGGGAACTTGCAGTGGAAGTAGCTGAACCCCTAACAGGTCTATTCAACAGCTGACTAAGAATGGAGGTAGTTCTGAAGGATTGAATATCACTCTACTACATATGGAAGATGGGAGGACAAGGAACAAGCGAAACTACAGACCTGTCAATCTCCCTCTATTGTATGAAGCTGATGAAGTCACTGGTCGAAGAGGATTTTACGGGCTACTTGAAGAGCAACAGTCTCCAGGAAAGTAAACAGCATTGGTTCATGATGGGAGATCTTGTCAGACTAACCTAATAGTTTTCTTTGACTGGGTGATGAAGGAATCGGATAGGGCAATGCTGAGAAATTGCTCATTTTGACTTTAGCAAGGCTTTCAACTCAATGCCTCACAGTTGCCTGCTGAAGAAGATGGAGAATCTGGGTGTGGCTAAGGTCAAAGCAAACTGGGTATGTAACTGGCTGAAAGGGAGGCAGCAGAGGGTTGTGATCAATGGGATCAAATCAGAAGAGAATGAAGTCATGAGTGGGTACCACAGGCATGGGTCCATGGTCTGGTCCTCATCAATATGTTTATCAGTTATACTGGTGTGGGAATCCAGGGCAGGTTGTGTTTCTTCACAGAGAATACTAAGCTCCATGGAAGGATGGATAGCACTGAGGGAATCAGGGTACTATAGAGAAAGTTAAAGGGGTGGTCTAAGGTTTGAACATAGAATAACCTGTAGCTCACTGTCACAGTCAATTACAATAAATCACTGCAAATCTTTTTGCTGGGTCTGTGCTGTTTATTTAAAACATTTTGTAAGCAAAAATCTTGACCCACTTTTAAACAATAAAGTGCAAATAGTTGTGCTTATGTATAGACAGAAATTACATTCATGGGAAAAAAGAGAAGGTTCAATGAGGAAGGAGAAAAGTATTTTGATGTTCAAAAATGGTAAAATCTGACCTGAAGTGGCCTAATTTTAGAACTTCACACACCCATTATTTAGCCATTCTGTTTCCACAAAGTCTTGGTCCTCATGGGGATCTGCCAAAAATTCCATTTGGTTCCATGTTCAGCAAGAAAAACTGTCCTTTGGACAACCTATAGAAATGGAGACAGAAGGAGAAATGAGAAAAACTAAATGTCATACTAAATTTGTAAGTAACTTCTATTCAAATGTTTGCATACTCCAATTGTCATGTTACAGAAAAGGCTTCCAATCCATTAACATCCTGAGTTTGCAGATCCATTTTTTTCACTTTGTGGAAGTTTCTTCAGTCTGTCCCTCCCTTGCAAATCCTGAACTTGTTCTCTGCCCATAAAAATAGTGCCCTGAGGTCTGAGTTATGATAGGTCATAAATATGTGCCCCGGCAGTGTATGAACCATCTGGTTTGCAGTGTCTTTTACTGTATATATTCCTGGACCCTCTTTTCAACATCTTAATAGTCCTCCTAACATATAATTTACCACAAGGGCACTGAATCACATACTCAAAAAATTCTGCTGTAAACTGAATGAACTGCCTAAATTCTATTTTGTGACCTGTTTGTAGATGTGAAAATTCTCTACCCTGATTGGTGTACTAACAGATGTTTCATCAGCCACACTTATAGAAACCATCCAGTAGTTTTTGGCAGCCAATTTAGTTGTCTGTCTTTGGGTTTACAGTACTGGCTCTTAACCACTTGATCCTTGGTGCTTTTCCTTTTCTAAATGTAACCCTGTGAGATTGGTTTACAGCTTCTGCTAGTGTTGGATCACCACTTAGAAATTTCTAGTTCTTTCTAATGATGCAAATTATTTGCCCTGCTAGGTACAGATGCATTCAGTACTGAATGTAATCACATTATCACTGTCAGGTTTTCTGGGCATGGGTTTAAGTAAATCACTTCTTTCAATTGAGCTGACATTCTGCAGTGCAGTTTAACCACTATTGTAAACCCAAAGAAAGACAGTAGTCTATTATATGTTGAGAGGACTACTAGGATGTTAAACGTGAGTGTCCAGGAACATGAAACAAACATTGTAAACCAAAAGGTTGATACACCGCTGAGGCACATTATAAGACCAATCATAACTCAGACCCCAGAGGCATTATTTGTATGGGCAAAAACAAGTTCAATGTTTGGCAAGGGAGGGACAGACTGCAGAAATGTCTGCAAAGTGAAGCAAAATGGATACACAAACTCATGACATTGAAAGCACAGGGCCTGAATGATGAAACTGACTGGAAGCTTTGTCTGTAATATGATCATTAGAATATGCAAACATTTGAATATATATGTTACTTGTATATTTTGTATGATATTTAATTTTCTCATATGTCTGTTTGTCTCCCTCTCTATAGGTTGTCAAAGGATGGCTTTTCTCATCTTGCAAAAATGGAACTAAATGAATTTTGGCAGATCCCCATGTGTACCAAGACTGTGAGGAAAGAGAATGGCTAAATAATGGGTGATCGTGAAGTTCTAAAATTTGGCCACTTCAGGTCAAATTTGTACCATTTGAACAATATCAAAAACTAACCTGCTCCTCTCACTGAACCTTCCTCTCCCTCACAAGAACATACTTTCTATCTGTATGTCTATCTAGGTAAATGCAGGAATGAATTCCTATTTGTATATGAAACTGAGAAATGCTATAGTATTATTTAAAATTTTGAGACTGCCTGAACGATATGAAGTCTGTTTTGTAATAATGATTTCTTGTGAATAGCTCTGTTTGATAATACTTTAAAGTTAAATACATGTATTATAGTTTTAAGCCATTTGTTTCCACTACTAGCCACATTGTATTATAGTGGTATTATACCTTCAAAATGTAAGAAAGTAATATGATTATGGCTATTTATGAGGCTATTATCACCTCAATGGTCCTACCCCTGATGAAGATTCCAGGAGAAATGAAAGACTAGGGCATCTGTGAGAGTCTTGGGAATGAAGTACCTGTTGATCCTTTGTATATGGCACTTGCACTTTTTGTACCTAAGCACAGCTATTTCACTGCACTGTTTAAAATCATGAGTCAAGATTTTATACCTACCAAAATGGTTTAAATAAATAGTACAGACCTAGCAACAAGCCTGGCAGTGTTTCATTGTAATTGAACTGTAACAGTACTTCAATCAATTTTATTGTATAGCTAAAAGCTGTTACAAATTATGCATATCTCACACAATACAAAGTTTCTCATAAAACATATAACAACCATAAATAGCACATAGAATTCTATAAAATCATAGCAGCAGTACATATACTTCCACCAATCTGACATACTGTTACTTATCCAATATTTTGCACATTTATCCCTCATAAAATTACTATTGTTCACTTTATATTACTGATAGCTTGAAAATATTTAGCAACCCTTGCCACAGTCCAAGTATCCTCAGTGTTGATTAAAATATAGGTTAAGGTTCTCTTATCTATTTGGTATACTTAATTTGTAAAGGAGCCAAACAGTATGCTCTGGGCTTATTATTATAATTATTCTGTGCAAACCACTTAAAGTATTTTGATTTTACTATTTGCTGTAAATCCTGAGTGTTCCAGTAAATATTTATTTTGTGGTCACATATTTTTGTATTTGGTACTCAATGTGGTCCCATGATCAACAGCCTTTTAGATTTCTAAGTTTATGTTTGTCCCAGTACGATTCAAGGGCAGTGAACCAAAAACCATCTTTATAACCCAGTTTAACAATTCTTCCTTTTCACTCAAACATTGTTTTGCAAGTATATTTTCTGTTATTTTAGTTAATCTTATCCAGTAATTTACTTTCCGCATTTCCATGGCTGTTTTACATCAGTGAGCCCTAACATGGATCTAATATATGCAGCTGGGCAAGAATGGCCAACTTTCAACCACCACTTTCATGCTAAGTAATTCTACTGTCATGTAAGGTTGTTGATCTCTTTATGTACTGCATTGTATCAGCTCCTCCCTGTACTATTGTTTGTAACTTGTTTGAACTGTAATCTCCTGGGTCATTCCTGAAAATAAGCAATCCTGTCTAGTGCACTTACCCGGTTACCAAAAGCAAATAAATAAAAGCTGACAGCAGATAAGGACTGCAAGGCCC
This sequence comes from Neoceratodus forsteri, assembly GCA_016271365.2. NCBI lineage: Eukaryota > Metazoa > Chordata > Ceratodontiformes > Ceratodontidae > Neoceratodus > Neoceratodus forsteri. The sequence continues at coordinate 798,427,373 of CM028131.1, forward strand.
ATCCAGTCTGCCCATTTGTTTTCTACCTTATGAATGTTCCATAGGCCTTTACTCTGTCAATTGCCCATCTATTCATACTCATCTGTATTGCTCTCGTATGCCTATCCATGCCTGTTTGAAGCCTTGCACTGTATTCATATCTACCACTTCCTGAGGTAGGCCATTCCATGTATCCACCACCCTTTCTGTGAAAAGAATTTCCTCACATTACCCTTAATCGGCCTCCCTCTAATCTCATGCTGTGTCCTCTTGTCCTGCTATTTTTCTTATATTGTAACACGTTAGACTCTTTCACCTTGTTAATGCCCTTAAGGTGTTTGAATGTTTCAATCATATCACATCTCTCCCTCCTTTGCTCTAGGGTATACATATTGAGTTCAGTTAATCTGTCCTCATATGTTTTCTGATGCAGTCCCTGCACCATTTTGGTTTCCCTTCTCTGGACTGCCTCAATTTGGTTGATGTCCTTGTGAAGGTGTGGCCTCCAGTACTGCACAAGTACTCCAGATGGGGCCTAACCAGTGTCTTGTAAAGAGGGATTATTACCTCCCTTTTCTGACTCGATACCCCTACTAATACACCCCAACATCCCTATAGTCTTACCTACTGCTTTAGAGATCTGCTTGGATGATTTCAGGTCATCGGTGATGATGCCCAAATCTCTTTCCTTCCTTGTGACTGCCAGCAGCTCCTCCCAGCCTATAGGTGGCTTCAGGATTTCTCTTCCTTTGTGCATGATCTTGCACTTCTTTGTGTTAAACCTCAGTTGCCACTCTTCCTACCATTTTGCTAGTTTATCCAGATCTCTTCTCATTCTGCCCACACTGTCTGGATCATCTACTCTGCTGCAGATCTTGGTTTCATCTGCAAACAGACAAAGCTTACCCTCCAGTCCATCTGCAATGTCACTGATGGAGATATTGAAGAGGACTGGCCCCAGGACTGATCCCTGAGGTACCCCAATTGTGACTTGCATCTCTTCTGACTGTATACCGTTTACCACCATTCTCTGTTTTCTGCCTGTCAACCTGTTTGCCACCCAGTTAACCAACGTCTGACCCACCCTGAGCCTACCCAGCTTATTAATCAATCTTCTATGTGGAACAGTATCAAAAGCTTTGTTGAAGTCAAGGTAGGCAACATCAACTGCTCCACCTTGGTCAACCACTCTGGTTGCCCAGTCAAAGAAATCTATGAGATTAGTTTGACAGGACCTTCCTTTGTAAACCCATGCTGTCTTGGATCCTGTGCTCCTATGGATTCCTGGTGTTGCGCTATCCTTTCTTTAAGGTGTGTCTCCATAAGCTAGCCCACTACTGAGGTAAGACTGACTGGTCTGTAGTTCCCTGCCTCCTCCCTGCTACCACTCTTGTGAGTGGGATCACATGTGCCCTTCTCAAATCTTCTGGGATCTCTTCTGTGCTCAGAGACTCACTAAACAGTTCTGATAATGGCTCTGCTAGTTCCATCCTTAGCTCCTTTAGGACCCTGGGATGTATGCCATCAGGTCCCATTGCCTTGTCCACCCGGCTTATCAAGCTCTTGTAGAACCCTTTCTTTTGTGAAGAGACTAGTGCACACCTCCTTGCTCCCTGTGTCCATGGTACAGAGCTGTGGGCTCTGACCTACCTTATCTTCAATAAATACTGAGCAGAAGTATCTATTTAGGATAGAAGCTTTTACATGGTCCTCCTCCTCACATGCCACCTTATCACTTTTGATCTTAACAATACCCCTCTGGACTTTCTCCTTTCACTAATGTATCTATAGAAGTCTTGTCACCCTCTTTTACTGTTTGTGCAAGTGTTTCCTCAGTTTGGGCCTTTTGCCTTGTTGCTTCCCTGCTTCCCTTAAGGAAGTTTGGTATGCCTCCTATCTTCATCCTGCTGCATCCCCTTATAATTCCTGAAGGTCAGTCTTTTGGCTCGACCTTTTCTGCTACTGTGTTTAAGAACCAAAGTGGTTTCCTTCTTCATATGCACTTCCTTTTCTCACTAACACAATGGGATGTTGCTTCAAGTATGCATATTTATTGCTTGCTCACTTTGCCTGTACCCCTCACCTGTATTTCTTTTGCGAGGGCTAGCTTAGCTCTGTTGGCCATTTATTAAAATCAGCTCCTCTGAAGTCCCATATTTTTGCCTTGGAATGAGATGATTTTCTTCTAGTGGCCAAATAAATAAATAAAATGCAATGTAATAGTTTAAACAGAGGTGACATTAACACTCAAATTGTCAGTTTTCACACTTTTTCCCCATACAGCAGTTTTACCTCAAACTTAGCTTTAATAAAATTAAAAGAGGTTTAACCATCATTCCACAAATTTTCATTAAAGCTTACTAAGCCTGCCAGAGTTTTTGTTTAGCTTATCTACCAGTAAATCTCAATGTGCAGTCCAATGATTGTTACCATGAAACAACATGTTTAAATACATATGTTTGTCTACTACCTCAATTTATCATTGCCTAATAGCCATGAACCCTTAGTTTGTGTTTTATTTTTCTCAAAAGTATTATTTTTGTTTTATTTAGCTTAATTTTTTAATTTTAGCTGAATGGACCTTTGCTGTATATAATTCAGCTTAGTTTGTAAGCCTTTTTTTGAAAGTGAAATCAAAATGATGTCGTCTGCATATGCCAAAATTGGACAGAGTTGTCTTAATTCTAGGATAACGAACATTAAGTGCTTCAATATCTATGAGCATTTTTAAATATACAAGGAAAACAACAGGGGGCTAGGACACACCACTGTCTAGCATATCGATTAATATTAAATGGTATTGACAATTGTCCTTTACTTGCTAGTCTAATTTTGGCCCATGTTCCTGAATTTAATTCTGCTAGAATTGTAACAAGGGATCCATTAATGCTGCAATCAGCAAGAAGAGTACACAAAGTACTCTATGAAATGTAATGAAATGCCGATGAGTAATCTATAAAACTGCATATCCCTTCTGTTTTCTAATTTTAACATATTTTTCTTTAATATGCCAATGGACAAATATATTATCACATGTGGAGAAATTCTATCGAACCCTGCTTGGTTCCTAGACAACCCACCAATATTTGCTATTTCAGTTTTAACCTCTCCAGCAAAATTCTGCTAAATATTTTAAATTTACATCTAGTAGGCTGATAGGCCTATACATGCCGGATTATATAAGTCTCCTGTTTTATGAAGTGATATCAAATTGGCACCTTTCCATGTAATCAGATATGTGCAGGCTGTTATGCTACTTGTTGTAAAAATGGTAAGAAACTTACCACACAGTTTGGTAGCACATAGATATACTTTGGCAGGAATACCATCTCACCCAGCAGATTTTTGCTTTTTAGAGAATATATTGCCAGATAAACCTCATCCAGTGTTATTACATAAAAGGTATTTTGTATCTCCTCTATGAAATGTCATGTTTTCTTCAGATATATCAAAAAGATGGAAGAAAAATGCTGAAGCCATTTTAATTCAGAATATATGTATCTATATCAACTTTAAAATTATCTGTGCCTTTGGCAACAAGAGTTCAAAATGATTTAACATCTTTATTTGTTACTGCCTTTAACATAAGTTGCATTGTGTGACAAAAGGCCTATTGTTTTTCCTGTATAAGTGTCTTCTATTACTTTCTCACACTATTTACTTGTTTTAACATTTGTTTATACCCTTTTCTTTAAAAGATGTATGATTTCCTAATCTGACACTTCATATTTTGGCAATCCTTATCAAATCAAGATTTAGTTTTCAAAGTGTTTCTGCTCTTAATTGGACATTCCATTTTAGTGCTAATGTTTTTAATTAGGCTACTCAATTCTTGCATCAAATAGCAGTGATCTAACATCAGTAAATTCCCAACTTCTATTGCCAGTATAGAATTCATCAGTACAGGTAATATGTCCTTGTAAGTGTTCTGTCTCCAAATAATTATTTTGGAAGCTCTCACTTCCATAAATATTATTGGGTCCAGGTCTTCTCTATTGTGAATGATGCTTTGCATTGCTGTTTCTAGAGGGGAGGAAAGTATCACTTTCCCCAGCTAATATTACATTCATTTTTTCTAAGAGGTGCTGGGACGATTCCATAAAACATAGTGCACTATTGATTATCCCTTATGGAAACAAAGGTAAAATTGCCTTCACGGTCCCCTTGGTATTTTCTGTTTATTGTATATAAGTTGAATTCTTTTAATAGCTCAATTAATTGTTTACCAGAGTTGTTCAACTTGTCATCTTTTGATTTTCTTGATGGAAGTTTTCCCCTATGCCCATATGGGAATACATTGGATTATCAATAAACCATCAAATAGCCCTATCATCTTCCTTTAACATAATTTTAGCATGGGGGATACCAGCATTTTCTCCATCAATATATTTGTAAACGTTAATCAAATCAAAGGAGTATAGAAGTTGGAAAGATCTGGAAGGACACATCATTTTAAAATTACAATCTCTTGTGTTCCATCTTTTACAAAACTGCAACACAATTCCCAGTTACTTTCCATTATCACTTTCTGGAAGATACCTATTTTAACAAATGTTATAAACCCTCCAGAACATCTACCAAATTTAGTGTGTCTTGAGCCAGAAATGTGGTATGCTTTGTATCCATTTAGTTCAATAGTATCATTATCTGTATGCCACATTTCTTGTAGGCATAGGACTTCAAACCCAGTAAAAAAAAATATTATATTCTATGTCCACTATTTTATTAATCCATCCTGCAATATTCAGGAAAGGTAAAATAAGCTATGTGTTTCCTCCACTCCACAATTTGGCAGATTACTTTATTTGGCAAAAGGTTACAACAGTGTAAACAGCCAGTAACCTAAATTTATCAGACAGAAACATTCCATTTAGGTTACTTTCACTTGTTGGATTAGCGAATGTTATTTATATTTTCATTTCCCTTGATGCAAAATATATAATCCCAGATGATCTATTCTGTCTGCCTGATTGAGTATACAATCAGGAAGTCTCAAATTAGTCACTTCTAGATGAATTTGACTATTAGATTTACAATCATCGTAGAGCTCATTTGGCTACAATGTGGCCAATTTCATCAATTGATAAATGCAGAAAATTTGTCAAAAAGATCCTTAATTGCTTTAGTCAGTGTATAACAATTGTCCTGAATTATAGGGCTCATCCCAAACAGGCTCAATATAGTGTGTTTTTGTATAGCCTTATTCTCATGTCCTTCCTTGTTAAATAAGGCTGTGTTTGGGAAAGTTAAGATCAAATCCTTCTCCTGTATCACCCAACTATTAACCCACACATACTTAACACCTTGATGATACACATAATGTATCAGCTAAAGTTACTGCTGGTATAGGGATATTCTTGATTTCAATAATATCATCTTCTGTTAGGGTAATGTCAAGTTCTTTACTTAAGTATTCTAGTAGCTGAAGTTTGAAATTAGTAGAGTCAGGATTTCCTCACTTCAATGGCCATATAATCTAATAGGTGTCTGCCCAGTTTTTAATAGTCCTAAATTCTGAGGACTGTTTTACAATCTCACCATCCCTTGTCACTTTATTTGTCTTTAGCCTATTGTTTGTTTCCTTGATTAACTGTATATCATTTTCATCTTTTCACTTTGATAATCATCTAATAATCTACACAGCTCATCTGCTATAGATTTTTCCAAGTTGCTGATTTAGTTCTGCTATTTCATGATCAATTTACTCAAATGTGTCATTAGAGCAGACATAGCACCTTTATGACTATCAAAATCAACTGGAGGGTGAGCTGTTTTACTGACAGAGCCACCCTTTCAGTAGAGTATTCTATACACCTTTCCTTTACCTTATTATCATGATCATCCAAAGACCTTCCCTTGCCAATATGTGCATTATTATTAAGAATAGATTTTGTATCTTCACAGGATAAGCTCTTTTCTCCTCTTACTTTTTCCAGATCTTTTATTTTTTGATTATTAAATTTACTGGGGAGTCTGGAATTTCAATAATACTAAACTATGGTCTCATTCTTGCATCTATCTGACATTAGTTGGACTCCCCAGCCAGGTTTGCTTCTTCTGTTTGAGATTTTTGTCCAATTAACAAATCTAACCTGGCTTTATTATAAGCAACATTACTTCTCAATGATTCCATTATATTTTATTAGTTACCAGCTGCTCCATTATTACTAGATTGGCAATATAAGGATTTCTCATTAACTCTATCAGATCATCACTTAGACACAATGGTCTGAAATGATTCATGTTTTGCCCTGGCTGTGCTTCTTCTCCTCCCTGCTGAGCACCAGAGTTGCTGCATAACTTTAATTGCTGTATTTGAGTACTTGCTTCAAATTGTTTTAAGCCCTCAATGGTTTTCTGTAAATCCTGAATCACTTCTCCACTCCCAAATTATTTTTTCATTGAGAGACACTTTTACTATCTAAACTTTGAATATTCTCCATGCTTTCTAAGCTTCCATTGATGTCCTCCAGTTCTCCACAATCCCCAGAGTCCAATAACTTTGGTGATTTCTCTAGCTCTAGAGTTTGGGAGCATTTTTCTTTGGGTATTTGAGTTGATTTTTTAAAGTTTAACTTCTCTGGTGAACCCATATCTAAAGATTTATCCTGTGTAACTTGTCTGTTACCATTTCTGTCCATCGTATTTTGTTCATTAACAATAAATGGGCCTGATGTGTGCTTATTTTTAAGGGTTCCATTCAGATGCTCAGTATTACTTGATGCTTGACAAGCACTAATATCACCCAATGGTGAGTTCCACCTCTGGACAGCTCTGTTTGTGACACTGCCCTTATTGTTGGAGTTGATGTTTTATTAACACAAATGGCAACAAGTGCTCAGTAATTTTGGATTGCCTACTGCAACCCTTTTTAGTGCTAATAGGTAGTTCTTGTAATGGAGATATTTTACTATTCTGCAACCGCTGATGTCTTTTATTTATCATAGTGCTAACCTGGATAATTATAGCTATCAAGTTTACTTCAGTATAGCACCAATTCACCACAATTAACCAAAATATCTGTTAAAATAGTGTGTGTCTCTACTATCTACTTCATACACTAAAGGGTCAATAAAGGGACCTCAGTCACTATATCATATGTAAATACTCTCGTTATCCAGCAGATATCAAACAATAAGAGAAAATAAACCAGTATAAATATGTCCAGAGACCACTGTTTCGGTCACTGTCTTAATTACAAAGAGAAGTCCTCCAGACATGTACTTGTTGGCTCTTTTAAAGAAATACACACTTGTTGGCTCTTTCTGAAAAGAACATTTTATCTGATGTTTCTAATGTGTCTTATAGTTCAAAAGGCAGGATGAAAAGTTCCTCAATTATGAGTCCAGTTGTTATAAGACAAAATAACAGGGCAGCTGGTAATCCTCCAATGAACGTAGTATCTTAATATTCTGCATGTGATATTCTTTCTTTCTGGTGTGAACTTCTGTATCCACCCAGCACCAAATCAAATATGGAGAGATACTAGAAGCAAACCAGAATAACAGAATTAATTAATATGTATATAGAAGTTCTTATTCAATACACACACACACACACCTGATTCTCTCGAATTCACAGGGTAAATAAGAAACAAAAAAATCTTATCACTATATCTACTATTTCCAGTTACTTCCCTTATATATACAACACAGAATAAAACAGAATATCTTAAAATATCTTGAAACTCTTGACACTTAGAAAGTCATGATTGGCAGAAAGATATTGTAAGCACACCAAGTAGGGACAAAAACAAAAAGACGCTACTGAGCCTTAAACTTGTTCTGCTAGAGCCAGATACAAATCCTCCACTGGTGTTTACAAAATGCAGCTAATAAGGCTGAACAGAAAATGGCTATTGGAAAACGGCTACTAATAAAACAGCATTTTAGTGTCCACTGTTTCTAGAGATAAAACACTTGCTGCTCGTAGTTTGCAAATCGCAGAAGAATCTGACTGGAAACACCAAGTATGAAGCCTTTTATCTTAGAGGGTCATGTGTGCAGAACTAACCAATCACAAAGCTTCTTAGATTTAAATAAATAAGCTTTTAAAATATCATAAACACAAACCAACAACAAAAGGAACAAATAAGATGCATCTTGTATAAATCAGTAATACAGAGGATAAAAGTACTGAACGGAGTTTATCCTGCTGAGTAAACACCTCACAGAGGGACAAGAAGATGCAGAAACATCCCTTTGATAATGCTGTGGTGTTCTCCTTTCAAACAATCAGCACCACCACTTTTCTCAGGTACACTTTTAATTCTGTAAGCTTTAGTAAACTTATTTTTTGCCAGCCAATGGTAACAAGGAAAAACTTCCACGAAATATTTACAGGCTTAGCAGTTCTCAGCATGACTCTCTGGAAAATTCTCCTGCCTTCTTCTGCAAGTTCCTCTGAGTTTCCTGCACTCCTCCCACTAGGGTGACCTCTGCCACCATCAGACTGTCTGACCTGCAGGGAAATAAAAGATGGGGAGGCCAGGAGAGATTGTCTGTAACACAAGATGGTCTGGAAAGGACCTGACCTTACTAGCCCAGCACAAGCAATTTAAATCACTAAAAAGCTACAAAAGCATACAAAGCTATTTGTTAAATTGCACTTGTAATGCACCATATAAAGGAGAGAGGCAAAGGTAGTTTACCAATTCTAGGTAGTAACAGAGTGTGTCAGGTCCCTGCTGAGTACTTCTCGAGCTCAGCGTGCAGTTACTCCTCTGTCCGAAATCAGTCCTCTTGGTGAAGGAGAACGGATACACCTGCCAGTCCAGATTAGCAAAATCACACAACTGTAACAATAAGCTCCATAGGTTGTTCTAAGTTTGGAAAGGAAAAGTGCTAGCTGCCCTGATGTGTGAGCTCACCAAAACAACTATCCGGGGGTGTGGTCAGCAGTGTTAAATACTCTAAGGTTTGGCAGTTGAAATTCAATACCAAAAGTGCAAGTTATGCACCTAGGGAGAAATAACCCCAAGATAAAGTACCGGATGGGTGGAGAGGCTTAACACTACAGCTAGGATCAGGACCTTGGAGTTATCATCAGTGACTCCTTAAACAAGTGAGTCAGTATAACAAGGCATACAGCAAAGCTGGTAGGATGATGAGATGTATTGTGACAGGTATTGATGGCAGAAGGAAGAGGTAATGCTTCTCCTGTATAGCTCCTTAGTGAGGTCACACCTGGAGTACTCCAACAAGTTGTGAAATCATCACCCCAAAAATGATAGGGATAGGCCACAGACAGTGTAAGCGCAAGGTAATAAAAAATAATTCAAGGTGAACAAGGCAAGTCATGAGAGCACTCAAGGATGGAGTGCGAGTGCATGGGGAAAGGTTTGTGTGGGGGGCTATCATAATTACAAAAGAAACCATGATTGCTTCCTTCTGACCTTGCATGCATTAAAGGGCACTTTGGACGCTAATGGTGAGACATGGGGGCTACCTCGCTCCAACCCATAAGTTCCAGAAGTGAACATGTACTCACTGGAGACCAGAAGGGAGAGGGAGATATGATAGAAAGCTTCAGGTTACTACAAGGAATTGAAATAGTGAACTTCAGGAGCTCTTTAACTTGAATACTAGTTTGCTGTCACATGGTCCTAGACATGAGTGGAAACTGACAGGAGGGAGGTTCAGGAGGGCTATAAGGAAATCATATTTTACAGAAAGGGTGGAGATTCATGGAACAGGCTGCTAGTCAAGGGTGGGTACTAAAACTGGCAGCTGTTTCAAGCACAGTTGAGAAAGAATGAAGATTATAAAAGTTGTTAGAGGTGGCAGAAACTGGGAGGCGAGTGCAGAAAGGATGGGTAGGGCTAGGTCCTGGAGGGTCAGTGGGCCCAAGGGCCAAATAGGGAGCATAAAGCAGACTGGATGGACCACTGGTCTTTCTCTGCCATCATTGTCTATGTTTCTATCTTAAGTAAAAAAAAACTTAAGAACTGTAGCCTTCCCTGCATATTCCTCAATACTTACCCTGCTCCTTTTCATTCTTTCACTGTCCTTTCTCATCTTCCATTTTGCTTATGTACCTAAAAATGCTTAGCATTTTCCTTCCTCCTACCCTTTTCAGTAGCATGTTTACTTTGGTCTCTCTGATATTTTTATTTTTCTATTCTGAACTTAATCCACACACTCCTCACTGTTCTCCTCCATCTGGCCACTGGAAGGATAGCAGACACCTGGAACAGACTGTGAGTAGAAGTGGTGGTGGCAAAAAAAAAATGCAGGGGCTTCAAGTATGCATGGAATAGACATACTGTGGGGAATGAAAGTAAACAGTCAGAGAGGAGGAGAGTTGCTTGAGACCAGTTAGGGTCTCCAGAAACAGACATGCCAGGGAACAACTGGGTAGAATGGGTGGGCCAATGGTCTTTTCGACCAATGAATTTTGTGATTCTAGGGTAATGTCTATACTTTTCAAAAATATTTTTCTTTCTGACATTATCTACCTCTTTGCTAAACCAAATTTGCATTCTTTGTTTCTTGCCCTTGAAATCATGTGCTACACATTCTTTAGTCACCACAGTACCTAACTCTTAATGGCTGCCCATTCTTCCACCACTTCTACCTCCCTTAGTCATTTAGTCTGTCTAGGAGCATTTCAAACATCCTAACAAAATCTGCCCTCCTAAAATGTTTTTTTTAGGATAACAGTCCTGTGAACCACATTGTCCACACAGTCTTATGTCAGCTCATTACATTTGTGTACTTCTATATTGCACATGTATGTCCCAGACTTCAGATATCATTTATCTAGGCCACTGAACTGATAATGAAAGCCTTCACTTGTCTTCAAAGTCAGAACCATAGACATTTTAAAATGATGTGAATACCACATGACTGACATTGACATTATATATATGTAATACAGATTTATACCCAGGGTTGAGTAAGCACTTTAATGTTAAACTCTGATCTTTGCACCTTCATAACTGTGCCCCAGTTAAACTGATTTACTTGAAATTTGGAATGGGAAGATTAGGCTCAAGGATCTCTGGAGCCTGAAAGTCTTTGACAATCAGTTCATTGTGGGCAAGTAACACATGTGCAACAGCAATACAAATTACATAAATGAAGACCTTTTATTGCTCACTTCTAGCTAAAAAACTAAAAGTATTTCACACCGAAACTTGTGGGTTTGATAGAGTTTGCCCCAACTTTTGTGCTTTTGTATTTTTAATCACCCAAACCTTAGGAGTTTTGAAATATTTAATAAAAACTCTTCTGTTTATGAGCATGCATGGTTAGAAAATTAGCATTCTAAGGATAACTGAATTTTAAGACCATAGTTCTTAATGTGGCCAGTTTATGAGAATGTGATTGTGTTTGAGTGGCATGGCTATCCAGACACTGCAAACAGTGTCTTTTCTCTTTCTGTTGTGTTCATTCAGCATGGGTGGGGTTATATGTCAGTGCATATCCCTGTCCCTGCTGAATGGAACTTTACTCTTTTTCCCTTTTCTGGCTGTTCAGCAGCCATTTGTTTTATCAGCAGCCCAATTTCTTTAAACTGAAGACTGGGGTGTCAAATCTCCCTTGAAAGCTAATAGTCAACAATTCCGACACTGGGGTGCCACGCCAGTGCTGGCTCATTCCCTGCCCCTGCATTCCAATTACACCCCTCGGCCCATCACAGCAACATCCTGACACTGGGAAACCCAATCCCCAGTGTTGCTTTGGACCACTCCACTCCCCAACCCATTAGTATACAACACCAGGGCCCACCCAAGTGCTACCAAACATGAAGTCAGCATTGAGTGCCCCAACCCCAGTGTCAGTACCAGAAATAAAGAAAACAGCCCTTAATGTCCTTTTCTCTGTTTCTGTTATGACCTATAATGTAGAGAACCATTCATTCATCACTTTTAGATGCAGAGCTGTCCCACCCCACTACCACTCACTCCACCTGACCCCTTACTCAGCGCCCCACCACTCCTCCCCCCACAACCCTTACTTACTTAAATGTGGTCCAGCACAGCAGATCTGGTCTCTGAGGTGAAAGATATCTTCATTCCAGAACTACAACTCTGAAATGAGGAAATAAGGTAAGTGTGTTTAATATATTTCTATGTGTTTTGAGCTTTTAATTTGGACATTTTTAATATTTCACCCAATTTTCAAACTGGAATTTTAGGATAGCACTTCATGAATAAGGTCTGTGATTTTTTTTCAAATATTGCCCAAAAGGTGATTTTACAGTTGCTCCATGAAATCACCTTTTGGGCAGGATTTAATTTTTTACCTACTGGGTTTATGAGGTGGGGTCATAAGAAAACTATGTAAAACATTTGGGGTACAATATTAAAAAAACAACAACATTATGATGGAGGGAGGGCCACAGGCTATTCTGTGCTACTGACACCTGAGTAACCACAGGTGGTAGTGTAGTCCTATAAACTTACAGGGTGGGAGGATGCTGGCCAGCATGCAGCTACATAAGTATAAACCCATAGTGCCCTCACTGCCAGCATCTGAAGGGAGTGGAAAAACAGATGAAAGTCAGCCTGGCACTCTCAGGCATGCCCTCTAGACTGCCCATTCCGACTCCGGGCTAGATGACTGGGGAAGCTGAACTTCCCACAAAGAAACCACCACAGTGCAGAACCTACAGTGTATCACTGTAAGGGTTGCAGTAAGCACCACAGAAGGGATGGGAATCAGGCTAGAAGTCTGGGCAGATGGGGCTAGCATCAGTGAAAGAGGATGAAAAGAATAATAAAATCTATTGATTCACATCTATTGATGTGTTAGAAACATAGAATTTGATGGCAGATAAGGACAGCTTGGCCTCCCAGTCTGCCCATTTCCTACCTAATGGATAAGCTGCAGATCCTAGTTGACCAACAGCCTACTTCTTTCTACCCCACCCCCCTAGAATTGCCTTATGACTGTTCCATGCATGCTTGAATTCAACCACTGTTTTTGACTCCACAACCTCCTCTGGAAGGCTGTTTCATGCATCCACAACCCTTTCTGTGAAAAAATGCTTCCTACATTACCTCTGAGCCACCCCCATCTTCAAATTGTGCCCCTTGTTCTTGCACACCTCTTTTTTGAGATTCTAGCCTCTTGACTTTGTTGATTCCCTTGAGGTACTTGAAAGTTTCTATCATGTCCCCCTCTCCCTTCTTTCCTCGAGGCTATACATATTAAGCTCCTTTAGTCTCTCTTCATATGTCTTCTGGTGCAGACCCTGCACCATTTTAGTGCCCTCCTCTGGATAGCTTCCATCCTGTCTATGTCCTTGCGGAGATTGGGTCTCCAGAACTGTATGCAGTACTCCAGATGGAGTCTCACCAGCTGTCTGTACAGAGGGATAACAACTTCCTGTTTTCTACTGGTGATGCCTCTCCCTATGCATTCCAGTATCCTCCCAGCCCACCTTACTTCCCTCTCGTATTGCTTGCCCACCTTTAAGTCATCTGATATGACTACCCCCAGGTCCCTTTCCATTTCTGTTGTTGTTAGCATCTCTCCCCCATTGTGTACTCTTCCCTGGGTTTTGTTTCCCAGGTGCATTACCTTGCACTTCTTAGCATTGAATCTAAGCTGCCATACATTTGACTATTCCTCTAACCTTGCCAAGTCCTTCTTATCCTTTCCACCCCACCTTGTGCATCAATTCTGTTGCAGATCTTTGTGTCATCTGCAAAGAGACATACTTTTCCTTCCAGTCCCTCTGCAATGTCACTTATAAAGACATTGAAGAGGACCAGTCCTAATACTGAACCCTGTGGTACCCCACTAGTAATCCTCCTTTCTTCAGAGTGGACTCCATTTACTATTACCCTCTGTGTCCTATTCTCCAGCCAATTCTTTAACCAGGTTATCATCTTGGGACCCACTCCCAGGCTGGCTAACTTGTATATTAATCTTTTGTGTGGGACTGTGTCAAATGCCTTGCTAAAATCTAGGTAGACCATGTCCACAGCCCTCCCTGATCTACTACTTTGGTCACAGTCAAAGAAATCTATTTTATTCATCTGGCATGACCTTCCCACTGTGAATCCATGCTGCCTTGGGTCCTGTGCACCTCTGGCCTCAAGGTACTCAACAATTCTTTCTTCAGAAATGGTTCCATCATTTTCCCTATCACTGAGGTTAAACCAACAGGCCTGTAGTTTCCTGCTTCTGCCCTGCTCCCACTTTTGTGAAGGGAATCACATCTTCCCTCCTCCAGTCCTCAGGTACCACCCCATCCTCCCATGATTTGTTAAAGACGGTAGTCAGTGGTGTCACTAGTTCTACCCTTAGTTCTTTTAGAATTCTGGGATGAATCTATCAGTCCCCATTGCTTTGTCCACCTTTAGTTTTAAGAGTTCTTTCAGAACCCTTTCTTCTATAAATGGGCTGGTAACAACTTCTGTATCAGAGTGTTTCTGTTGTTTGTTTTAGGCATACCTCTCAACCTCCTGCCTCACAAATCAGGGACAAGGCTTAAAATAATCAGGGACAAAGGACCAAAATCAGGGACACATCTTCAAAATTAGAGTTATCCACCCAGAAAGCTGGTAGAATATGGGGCTTAGTGCAAAATGCATTTTCTAAAGAAGAACAAGTCTGTAACTTTAATGCATGATATTATTTTGTGCTTACAATTTCCACTATTTAGCCACGGAAACACAAATTTTAGGAGGGACAGAGTAAAATTTTGAGTCAAAATCAGGGACGTCCCTGAAAATCAGGGACAGTTGAGAGGTATGGTTTTAGGTACCTCCCCTCTTCATTTGTAAACACTGAGCAAAAATATTTGTTTAGTATCTCTGCCTTTTCTCAGTCACCTTTGCCCACCTCCCTCCCTTTATTAAGCCTCACTATCCTCTCTTGGTCTTCCATCGCTCCCTGATGTACCTAAAAGGTTTTATCTCCTTCTTAACTGAGTTGGCTATCTTTTCCTTGGTTCGGCCTTTGCTGTTCTGACTGCCTTCCCAGCTTCCTTTGCTTTAACTGATACAATTCTCTGTCCTGCCCTTCTGTGATTCCTTGTACTTTCTGAATGCTTTCTTTTCTCTTGAACCTTCACTGCCACCTCCTTTGAGAACCATAGTGGTTTCTTACATCATTTTTTGTTCATTTGCTTCACACAAGTCTTGTTACCTCTGTGATGGCAGTTTTTATTATTTCCCATTGTTCTTCCACCTCCTTCCTGCCTATTTGCTAGTGTATTCCTTAGGCACTCACCCATTTTACGTATTAAGTATAGTCCTGCATACTGCATGTTGTATTCTTGTCATTTGGTTACATTTGTATGTAACACATTGTTTCATCTTGCAACCGCCTTGCAACTGCATCTCCAGGTCATTCCTGAAAAAGGACCTTTGGCTCCTTGTACTTTCCTGGTAAACAAAGTAAATAAAATAAATAAATAAATGATAATTATAAAAAATCACAGTTTATCACATATAATTGCTCATTGTGATAAGGGTGTACAATTAGAATCACAAGTAATATCTCTTAAATGATAATTTATTTTCTTTAGAAAATATTGATTCCAGTCATCCTTTGATGTCGACATGTAAAATATTGACAACACTACCTTATATGTTATTGATATTCACTGACTTCTGCCATTCATCTTTTCCCTAAAAGTGGTGAAATGAAGAAAAAGATAACAAGTGAAACCACGTGAGATATGTTATCAATTTCTTTTTACTGAAACTATGTTATGCAGACATTAAGGTTGCAGTAAACCAAAAGTCAGAAAATGCTGAGTTAGGGTCTCCAAGACCCTAACTGTACATGTTCTGTATAAGCAACATAGTAAAATTCATATCTCTGGTATCTGAGTCAGTGAAACTTCAATTTTATGGAGAACCCTACTAACAGCATTATGAAACCCTACTACCATGCTTAAATAGACTAAGTGCACAGCCATATATAATAGAATTAAGGCACTACAGGGATTGGGTTGCCTTTGTTATTCTAACTTTAAGGGCCTAAGAAAATTGGCTATACCTCAAGTCACATGACCTTACTAGATTAAGATTAAAGGATGGTGACTGAATTTGTATTCAGTTTTTCAATCTTTAACAATATTGATAATCAGAAGACTAAAAATATCAAATTCTTTATAAAATGGGTGTGAAAAATTCAGCAGTCATTGGTCATGTGATCAAAATAAATGTGCACTGTTCCAGCACAACACAATTCAGAAATGCGTTACATTGTTAACCTCTTTCTTAGTTTAAAAATTAAAATCCAGTGGAATCATTTTATAAATAGAGGAATTTGTTTAACCCAGAATGCAATGAGATATTACACAGAGTGCTTGTCAGGTCATGGCACTTTTGCCACTACTTGGGTGCATAAGATACTGAGTTTCATTTTCTTCCTTACTACCTGTGGTGTACAATTCTGCCACAATAATGCACAGCCTGTAATACCTTATCACTTTACAAAAATGTCGCTTATGAGGCACTCTTTGTAGTCTAAGTGGCTTCACTTGGTTTTTCTTAATCATGTGAGAAACTAATCTCATACTGGCTTTAAAGGGGCACTGTCAGCTTTGCCCCTCGTTTTGTAGTACCTTTCAATAAATGGGTCTATGGGCACATAATCACAAGGCATATGGTGTAGAATGCTTCTGCATCAAGAAAAAGTGTTCAGCTTACCAATTTTTCTAAAATTAGATCGTTTGCCATTGCTGGTAGTCTGTCCGCCACCGAAGCTGATCAGTGCCGAGCGCACGAGAACTCACATGTCTCACGGGAAGCTCTTGCACAAATACACCTTTCACTATCCATTTGTGGAGAAGCACAGCCTCCGTTAGAGTGTGTTATTCAGAAAGGCTCCTGGTAACTACGGATACAAACCGAGGACTAGTTTAGCTGTAAAATACTTCCCATGCTGGTGCCAAAATCATGCACATGCACAATATCGGGCAGGAATAAGATCTTTTAGATTGGCTATCAGCATTCTATCAGCCTTATAGTAACCTTTGGTTAACATACAAGTAGTGTTTAATCACATGTTGAAAAAGGTAAACCTATTTAAAAACATTTTTATTATAAGTAAATCACTCAAAGAACATACATTAATAGTTAATCACTATGTAACGGAAATGTGGCATTTGGCTATGCTTTGAGCAACATTGTGTAGTCTCTGAGGCATGACTGGAGATTGGTGAGGGCAACTTCAGGAGAGACCTGAGAAAGTTCAAATTTGCTGAGAGGGTATTGGGTCCTGTGGAACAGACTGCCTGCAGAAATGAGCGGAGCAGCTACTATTAATGGCTTATACAAGGTTGCAACAGGGCAAGGGACTCCCAGTCCCCAAGGCAGTCAGCAGGAGTTGTATGGGTTAGAGTAGTATACAGCCGACCAGGGAAATAGGTTGGTGGAGTAAGCCAATATAGTAAGGGCATACTTAGTGGACCTTCAGTCTCCTGCTGTCAAATTCTGTACATAGTGTATAGTCTGTAGCCTGTAGTCATCCAGGTGACAGTTTTGCAGTGAGGTCTGCTACACTCTCTCCTGGAGAAGAACAGTATCCTGTGGGATCTTTATCCCCTGCCCTGGCCAGTCCCTCATGTCCTGGTCTCATTCTCAAACCTGGGTTACAAGCATAATGATTGCCAGCCATGTAGCTTGCTGATGAGCTGGCCCTGATGGAGCTCTGTCTAAATCACAAATAAAGAGGAAGAAAATGGGTGGTTTATTTTGCAAATATGTGTCTTTATCTCTCCCTCACTGCTTTTCACAGCACACAATGTATATCAGAGGGAGAAGCAGTCATTGTGTCTGCTAACATTCCAGTAGGTGCCAACAATGACAACAGCATGGAGCACTGTGATGGATGTGCATGTACAATAATGATGTTTAAAATATGCACATCATTTTCAGTGATAGGCTTTATGTAGTGTTCTTCCCTTACCCACACTGAAAGGATCCCTTGTATTTCAGTAGTTACCTCTCCAGTCCATCACAAAACCCATCCCTGGTGGTCCAGTGTTCCCTCTTTTTCCTCCATATGGAAAACAGCCAGGGTCCAGTGATTACTCTCCCTTACCCTTGATCCGTTAATTTACTGGTGATGCTTCAGTCCATTTCCCTTAATAAAGGCCAATGTTGTGACTGAACATCATCAAGTTACATGATCACATACCTCCAATCCTTTTAAAAGCAATCTGCAAATAAAAGTGAATACAGGGGCAGGCAGAGGGCCTGCAAGAGCCACTGCAGTATGTTTTGTGAAAGGCTCTGCAGACTAGATGCATTGTGGTCTCTACCTTAGTTGTCATTGTAGGTACAAGCAAAGGATCTATAGTCCTATTGAGCAAGGCTTAAGAGATTTGCTAAAGTGATGGTTTAAGAGATTTGCAAAGAATTGGTCAATGCAAATCAGTATTTGTGATCACTTTGCACCACCACATGCAACTCTGTATCAGGTCTGTTCTTAGTGAAGCAAGACAGTCCATGCAAAACAGTGATAGCCAACAGTGAAAGAACTCCAATCAAGATACTTCCTTGAGGAAAGAAGCTGATTGCAGTCCCAGTGTGAAGTCAATAGGACCAAATAACTGGCATCAAAATAGTTATTGTGATTTTGCTGCCTAAGATTTTGTCTGATTTTCTTCATTTTAGGACTGCAATGAACTTATTTTCCTTCATGGAAACTCTTTATCTTTAACATAGAAACATAGAAGTTGGTGGCAAAAACAACAACACATCAGTCACTCTGGTCTGCCCATAATTCCCTATACTACCACCAAGACCTAATGTGTTTAAGGGGTTTATGTTCACATTACTCACCCCATGTTCCCTGATGTTCCTGCCTTGCAGCTATGCCCTGAGTGACTATTAAGTCTGTATCTCTGTCTCAACCATGTTTAAATCTGCTAATGCTCTTGTCACCCACCAAATTAGCTGGCAGGCTGTTCTACTGCTCAAACACTCTAGTGCTACCGTTAGTGCTTGCTTTGACAGCATTTTGGCTAGCACCTGTGCTTATCAGTGAAAGACTCTAAAGCTGTAGGTGTTCCTATCTAATACTTGGGAAAACAGTTAACTGCAGAGGTATTTGTGATACCGCAAGAAAAATCTAGTGGTGGTCCAAGAAAGTGTAAGTATAAAAGTCAATGGAGCACTCTAACTTCCCAGCTACTGTAAGTGTAATCTCCCTGTTGCTAAGTGTTAGTGCTGTTATCTTCAGAATTCAGTGTTCCAGGTTAGCTCCCTAGTAGAGGGATGCAGGTGTACATGTTCAAGCTGAGGGATAGACATAAAAGTGGCAAAGAAGGTTATGGATGCTTTACAATACCTCTACAATAAAAGAGAGGCAGAGTATATAGAAACATTGAAACGTTTCAGGCAAAAAGACAAAGAGCTATCAAGTCTGCTCTGTTCCTACCTAACCCACATTCTCATTAACCTAATGCTGTGTGTGGACTGTTGCAACCATTAATGGCAGTGAAGCCTTCTCTTCTCCTTCCTTCCTGAGGATGCCCTTTCATTTTTATCAGCCAATAATCTTGTCCCATTTCTTCTTAAAGCCCTCAATAGTTTATCTTTACCACTCCTACCTTCCTGGTAAGTTGCTCCTTCTATCCACCATCCTTTCAATGAATAAATGCTTTGATACATCATAACTTTGCAAATGTGCTGGAGGGCTTTGACCTTCTTTGAAAATGGCTCAGGGAAGGACTTGGGTCACAATAATGCAGCTGTTACTAGTTGATCTTTGCAACCACTTAGCAACAGTCCCTAGCTATGGAAAAATAGGGCCTTTTGTATTTTCATGCAAAATACTGTGAATGAGTAAAATGTAAATTAAAATTAGATAGACAGATAAAAAAATATTTTATACAGGATAAGTACATGACATAAGGGAAAACTCCCATTTACAAGACAGTCCTGTATCTGATTAGTTATTTATTATATTTTTGGAAACAACGTCCACTGTAAGCATTATTATGGTAGTGTGCTAGAACCACTAAATTTAGAGTTGAGAAGGTACTTTTATGTTAAATTACAGTGCTGATATTTAATGTGCAAATATTCAAAGTGCACTTATATGTTATCAGAGTGCCTGCAACAGAGAAGCCAACAAACATTTGTCAATGCTGAGTGTTGCTTGCTTATATGTGCTGTTTAGGTATTTGGAAGTGATAGTACCATGCCTATGAACTGTCACTTGCCCCTCCCAAGACATCCACTGTGTCTTTCTGTTCAGTATTCACAGATGAGGGGAGCGCAAGGGCCACAGCAGTACAGCAGTTGGAAAGGTGTGAAGAGGTGGACAATAGTCCATTCACAGGCAAAAGAATCCTGCAGGAGGTGACTAAATTGAAGGTGGACTAAGCATGGGACCAGATGGCATACACCCAAGGATACTGAGAGAACTGTGAAGGAGATAGCAGTACCTCTGGCAGCCATGTTCACTGAGTCATTCAACACAGGGGTGGTACCAGAGAATTGGAGGAGGGCACATGTGGTCCCACTACACAAATCCAGCAGTAGGGAGGAGACGGGAACTATAGCCAGCCAGCATCACCTCAGTACTGGGAAGATCATGGAGACATTGCTTAAAGAAAGGACAGTGGGGCATCTAGAAGCCATCGGAGCCCAGGACCATAGGCAACATGGATTCACAGTGGGAGGTCATGTCAGACAAATCTAGCTGATCTCTTTGACTGGGTGACAAAGGAAGTAAATCAGGGTGGGCAGTGGACAACGTTTACCTTGATTTCAGCAAAGCCTTGACACCGTCCCCACATAGGTGGCTGATAAATTAGCTGGGTAGGCTAGGCATGAGGGAAAGGGTGGTAAACTGGGTTAGAAACTGGCTAATAGACAGGAAGCAGAGAGTGTTGGTAAATGGGGTGCAGTCTGGGAGAGGAGGTGACCAGTGTGGTGCCGCAGGGATCGGTTCTGGGGCCAGTCCTGTTCAATGTCTTCATTAGTGACATTGCAGAAGGGCTGAAGGGAAAGGTCTGCCCATTTGCAGATGACACCAAGATCTGTAACACAGTGAATACACCAGAGGGGGGAGAAAATTAGGAGGGACCTGGGAAAGCTTGAAAATGGTCTGGGGACTGGCAACTGAAGTTTAATTCAAAAAGTGCAAAATTATACACCTGGGACACAGAAACCCTGGGGAAAGCTACAGGATGGGGGAGTTGCTGACAGTCACAAAAGGAAAGGGACCTGAGGGTTCTTATTTCAGATGACCTGAAAATGTCAAAGTAGTAAGGCAGCTGGGAGGCCAGTGACATGCTGGGGTGCAAAGGCAGGAGTATCATCAGCATAAGAAGGAAGGTAGTGATGCCATTATATAAAACCATGGTCAGGCCTCACATGGAGTACTGTATGCAGTCCTAGAGGTTGCACCTTCGTGAGGATATTAACAGGCTGGAGATGGTCCAGTGATGGGCAAATGAGATGGTACAGAGCTTGCAACACAAGACTTATGAGGAGAAATTAAGGGACCTCAACATGTACTCACTGGAAGAGAGGAGGGAAAGAAGGGACATGATAGAAACATTTAAGTACCTCAAGGGTATAAATATAACTACTGAGAAGCAGGAGACAACTGCTATAGGCACATGTGCCAGCTTC
The DNA here is from genome assembly GCA_016271365.2 of Neoceratodus forsteri. NCBI lineage: Eukaryota > Metazoa > Chordata > Ceratodontiformes > Ceratodontidae > Neoceratodus > Neoceratodus forsteri. The sequence continues at coordinate 798,448,914 of CM028131.1, forward strand.
TGTGTGATATTCTTTGTTCTTATAAATCTGTAATCTCCAGTATTTCAGTAATCACATGACCACACTGCCTTCTTTAGGCAAATTTATGCTGGTTGATGCCTGTGTCAGACGGCAGACAGAGGCTCACCAGATAATGTTGCCATTTGAAAAAAACTTCATAGAGTGTTCTTTTACTGGTAAACATTTTGGAAAGCTGGTGAAGGTCCTACAATTTTATTATGATTTTATCTCATGTCTGTCCCTTTGGTCCCCATCCCCACACCCCAACAGTCATCGGTGGCCACAGCTGCAGCCTTCTTCTTGCTCAGATGGTGGTGAGCAGCTGCCTTCACAGTCTGTGAAGTCTGACGTCTTTCAGTGTCTCTTATTGGTCATCTTCCAACACAGGCAAGGCACTGCCATCCAAAAACTAACTCAGGACAAGCAGCTTTCAAAGTGGGAAGAAATGGATTAAGCAAGAATCAAGTGCTCATTTAGATGTGACATCAATTTTAAGATCAGCATACCAGTGTGGACACTGCAAATAGAATCCTGCTCTTTAAGCAGCCTTATGAAGAGTAAAGGCTTCTCAAGCACTGGGGTTCTGTTTATTGTACTGTAAGTGGGCTGCATCTAATTCTGTAATTTATTGTACCTTACATCTGGGTGTATGGTAGGCCCAATTTACATAAACACTGCACCTGAATGAACACATGATGCCATAGAAACATAGAATTTATCAGCAGAAAAGGACCTCAGCCCATCCAGTCTGCACAAGTGTTCTCTACCTACTTGTAACTCCTGCCTGTATATGTTACTGTATGTCTTATTCTGCCTGAGTTCATCAGGACCTCCTTGTGAATGAGCTTGCTCAATGGATTTTTCCTGCAATGAACCTGAACCTACTCCACCTCCACAACCCTATTGATCTCCGTTGACCCCTCCTTCCCCTTTTCTAATATACCCTATGTTTATCCCATGCATGCTTCATGCCCCTACCATTTTAGCCTCCACCACTTCTCCTGGTAGTCTGTTCAAGGCATCTGCCACCCTTTCAGTAAAGAAATATTTCTTCACATCTATCCTGAACCCCCATCCCATCTTCACTGTTTGCCCTTGGTTTGGGTGCTTATCCTCATTTGAAGGAAACTCCCAACTATACCCTGTTTACCGCTGTAAAGTACTAACATACTAATTTCCAACAGATTAGGCCTTACGGTCTATCGAGTCTGCTCGAACCTCAGCTCCCTAGTTGGGTACCAAGGTCCTCCCCGTGTTCCAGAAACCCCTATCATCCATCCCCAACCCCTGGGCCAGGCCATCGCCTGATACATCCGCTCTGTACTTGTTCCATCCTCTCTGAAGCCCTCCACCATGGACATCTGAACCAGCTCACCAGGCAACACATTCCAAGGATCCACCACTGTCTCAGCAAAACCTCCTCCTATTTTCCCTCATCCTTCCATCTTTCAACTTTAAACCATGCCCTCTGGTGATACCTGCCTACTTTAGTCTAAAGATCCCTCCGTGTTTACCCTATTTATTCCATTGAGGTACTTGAAGACCTCAATCATGTCCCTCTGTCTCTTCTTTCCTCCAATGAGAACAGGCTGAGCTCCTCAAGTCTGTCCTCATACGCCAAATCCCCTAGTCCTCATATCATCCTAGTAGACCTCCTCTGTACCTCTCCAGGAGCTGTATGTCCCTCATCAAGTGTGGTCCCCAGTACTGAACATAGTACTCAAGGTGTGGTCTAACCAGTCTATTGTACAGTGGCAGAATCACTTCCTGCTCCTAGAGGTGATCCCCTTATGATGCATCCCAACATCCTGTTTGCTTTGCTAGCCACTCTTCTGCACTGCTCAGAGTTATTCATACTTTGTGCTTTGTAGGTCTTGATCATGTCACCACCGCCTCCTCTCTTCCAGACTGTACATGTTGAGATTCTTCAGCCTTTTCTTTTAGGGATTCCTGTGAAAGTTCTGAACCATTTTAGTTGCCCTCCTGGAAAACCTCCACCTTATGTCCTTTCTGGAAGTGTGGACACAGTACTCAGCTGGGGCATACCAGGGAGTGATACAATGGCAGTACAACATCCCTCCACCTCCTACTGGAGATGCCACTCTTTATGCACCCCAGAATCCAATTTGCCCTGCACATAGCCTTGTCACACTGTACTGCCACCTTGAGGTCCTCTGATATAATAAGCTCAAGGACCATCTTATGTCTAGTGAGTATCAGTACCTCCTCTATCCTATACTTAGCTTGGGGTTTCCTATGCCCTAGGTACATGATTTTACACATGTTGGCATCAAACCCCAACTAAGAAAAAATGTAATTAATCTGAATGAATTGTAGGCTTTTAAGCAGCTTTTCAGGGAGTGTGTATATGTGTGTGTGTGGGGGAGCTCTGCTACTATAACTATTTGCTTTTGATTTTGGCCTCAAATCATGTGCACTCCTGTAAACAGATAAAACATGTTTAAGAAAGACTCATAAGAAATGAGATAAAGTCTTTGTACATTAGCCTGGGCTGAGCTTGTAGACTGGAGAGATCAAAATCTTTATTTAACCAGGTGGACACCATTGAGCAAAGCTCCTTTTAAAGTGGACCTGGGAGGGACAAATACAAGATAACAGGGTAATACACAAAATAGCAATTCACAGGCTTGGTCAACAACAAGCATGGGTAATAAATTGTAAGGAAATACAGGATAAGTAGCACAATATTTTGCAGATAATAAAGTGAGCTAGTAACAGTGATGCAGATAAGGTCAGTGACTGTGAAAAGATGGGGTGACAAGAGCCATGGTGACTCGACTGGGATCCTAGACCACTGAGATGAATTGACTGGCCCCTGGAACACTGTGGTAAATCGACTGGGCCCTTAGGCACAGGTAGGGGATGGAATAGGGGCAGAGGAGTAGGGAAGAGATGGAGTGCACATAGGTTGAAGGCTAACTAGAGGGAATGTGAACCAGGAGTGCAGAAGTGAAGAACCACTTGAGAGGAACTAGATGGGGGGCAGGGTGAAGGGAGAGTGGGTACAATAAAGGAAGCAGAGCGGTGGGTAATAGATAAGGAGGAGAGAAGAAAGGATGGAGGGAAGGGAGAGGACCAGGCAGAGGCTGAGTTCAGGGTCAACAGATCAGGGGTGAAGAGATAGAGAGAAGCAGAGGAAGGAGGCGAGGGAGGGAGGAGATGACCATGCAGAAACTGGGATCAGAATCCCAGCCTGTTGTCAAAGCTGCAGCCTGTTCCTTATTAATGAGCTTCCCAGTGGTCACCTGTGAGCCTCTTATGGGCCAGAGCTTACTACACAAGCATTTTTCAGTGCTGAATGGTTGTTTGCTGCCATTAATGGTGGAAGTTCAGAAGTTAGACAGATGGGGCCCTGTCACAGGCTGTAGGTAACAATGGACCATCGAGGCATTTTGGCAGAAAAATAAAGATGTTTATTTACAAAATATTAAAGCGTAACTGAAAACGACAAAATTAAAGAGAAGCAAAACAATAACAAAAGGAAAAATAAACATAGCTAAAAATGCTAGCTCTTCAGGATGTTCACAACATCACATCCATGTTTGGTCGCCAACTCCAACTGATATGAACTGTCGATCTGTTCTGAAAGCACAGGTTTTATACTCTGTAAAGGTCATGTACTAACATACTAAAATGCCAGCAGAATAGGCCTAACGGTCTTCGTGTGTTCTTGCTTGGTCAGCCCCCACCCTGGGTGCTGACCTTGCTGTCTCCCTCACCTTCTCTGGCTACTCCCTTCCCAGTTCCGGATATTCTTGCTGCATTGGATTTTGCTTCAGAACCCTTCCCTGTACCTGTCCCACCCCTCTTGAACCCCTCCACTGTCTCTGCCTCCACCAGCCCCCTGGGCAGTGCATTCCATGGCTCCACCACCCTCTCAGTGAAGTAGCACCTCCTCCTTTCTCCCTGAATCTTCCCTCCAGCTTCCACCGATGCCCTCTAGTGGCCCCTTCCTCCTTCCTTGAAGCACCCTGACTGTTCCTCCCTATTTACCCTCTTCATGTACCTGAAGACCCTCTATCATGTCCCCCCGTCCCTTCTCTCTTCCAATGTGTACATATTTAGCTCTTCGAGCCTCTCCTCATAGGTCCTGTCCCCAAGCCCCAAATCATTTTGGTTGCCCTCCTCTGGACCCTCTCCAGGAGGTTAATGTCCTCTTTAAGTGTGGCCTCCAAAACTGCATGCAGTACTCAAGGTGCGGCCTCACCAAGCAGTTATACAGAGGAGTATCACTCCTCCTTCTGGAGGTGATCCTCTAGCGATGCATCCCAGCATCCTGTTGGCCTTGGCTGCTGCCCTCCTACAAGTCTCAGAGTTGTTCATCTTGACATCCACCACCACCCCAGGTCCCTCTCAGCCATCGAGACTTGTAGCATTTCCCCCAGGGTGTACACTTAGCCGGGTTTCTGGCCCCCAAATTAGTACCTGCATTTCCGCATTGAACCTCAGCTTCCACTTTCTAGACCATCTTTCCAGAGCCTCCAGGTCCCCCTGCGGGCCACCTCCCCTCCTCCCATCCACCACCCCCAGTTTCGAGTCATCTGCAAGAGACTCATCTCCTCCTGATTCCTGTCCTATGTCAGATACATAGGCGTTGAACAAGAAGGGCCCAAGGACTGATCCCTGTGGGACCCCACTAATGACCCTACTTGGGATGAGACTATCCACCAACTACGACCCTCTGGGTCCGGTCCTGGAGCCAATTGCCTATCCATCTGATCATCTGGTTCCCCACCCCCATTTCTCCCAGCTTATCCAACAGGCCCACATGAGGAACAGAGTCAAATGCCTTGCTGAAGTCTACAAAGAGGACATCCACTGGTCTACCCAGGTCCAAGGCACTTGCCACCCAGTCATAGAACTCCACCAGGTTTGTCTGACATGATTTCCCGGATGAATCCATGCTGTCTATCGTCCAGGCACCCTGACTTATCCAGGTCCCCCCAGCCTCTCCTTGACAATGCCCTCCATCACCTTGCCCACCACCGATGTCAGGCTGACAGGCCTGTAGTTCCCTGCCACCTGCCTTGATCCCCTCAGGCAGGCACTATATGCGCCACCTTCCAGTCTTGGGGCACCCCCTGTCCTCAGAGAGATGGTGAAAGCTCTGCCAGGGGTTTCTGGGACATCTGCAAGTTCCTTCAGCACTCTGGGATGTAATTTATCCGGCCCCGGTGCTTTCTCCGTCTTAAAGGAGCTGAGGCTTCCCTCACTCTCTCTGCTGTGATTTCACTCGTGTACCTCTTCTCCTGCTTAGCCTCCCTCCACCTGCCAGTGATGCCTCCCTCTCTCCAGACCTGCCAATCGGTAGGGTCCCCCCTCCTCAGTATCTCTGTCTCCTCCCATGTATGATGCAGCACCCCATTTTCCCTGGTGAAACTGAGGTGAAGTACTCATTTAGTACCTCAGCCTGCTCCCCGGGTCTTGTGTCCATCTCCCTGATTTAATCCTGCTAATCTGCCCTTCACCCTTCGTCTTTCCCCAATGTATCTCAAGAACCCTTGTTCCCTCTCCTAATTCCCTGGCCAGGTTCTGCTCCTTCCTTGCCTTAGCTGCCCTCACCACTCTAGTGGCCCTTCTAGCTATCAGCTCTGATTCCCTCGATCCCTTTCACCCTTGAGCACTTGAATTGCTTATAGGCTGCTTTCTTTCCCCAACCACCTCCTGGACCTCCCTGGTCCACCAACAGGGTTTTGGGCCCTACCGCATTTTCGTCTTACTCTCTTGACGGTGCTGGTAGCATCCTGCATCCCTCCTGATGATTTCCCACCTACTATCAGCGTCCATGTCTGACCCAATCCCATCCAAATGCTCCTTAAGGATCCTTCCCATTTCTTAAATCTTCGAAGTCGGTTATCTGCCTTCGCAGCCTTCTTGCCCTTAGGTCCAGGCAGAACCAGACCGTGGCATGGTCACTCCCGCCAATGGGTCCCTTACCTCCAGGCTCCCCAATCTGGTCACTGTCTGCCAGGGCCACATCCAGTACCCATGCCTCCCTGGTCGGTTCCCTCACCTGCTGAGTTAGGAACGTGTCTTGAAAGACATCCAACAACCTCTGTTCCCTGGTCACAGAGGATGTCATAGTCTCCCAGTCTGTTCCTGGCATGTCAAGTCCCCAACACCACCACCATTCCTCTGCCCAGTCTGCAGTGTCTCCTAACATCTGCCACCAGACTGTCCTCCAGCTCCTCCGCCAGGGCAGGGGGTCTATACACCACTCCTATTTTACCTCTTGCCCCCTTGTTATCAAGGTGACCCAAATTGCCTCCATGGTTCCCTCCACCTCTACTCCCCTATGCCAATGCAGTTTTTGACTATCATTGCTACCCTCCTCCCCTTCCCTCCCCTGTCCTTCCTGAACATAGTGTAACCCTCCAGGTTCAGGTCCCAGTCATGTCTTGCAGTGGCCCAAGTCTCAGTGACCGCTGCCACATCCACTGCTCCCTCAGTTAGCATCACCTGAGCTCAGGCATTTTATTGCCCAAGCTCCTGGCATTTAGCAGGACTACCTTCCACCCTTTCTCTATAGTTCCATTTCCCTGCTCCTGTTCCCATGGGATTCTGTTTTCCCTGGTCTGCACTTTGCCAGTTGGCTTTTTCTGCAATCCTCCTGGTCCCCAGGGGTGGAGACAGAGTCCCTCCTTTATCGGCACCCCTTGACAGCCTTTTCTCCCATCCCACCCCCTTCACAAGTTTGAACCCCACTTTTACCAATGAACCCCTCTATTTTCAACTTAAGGATTCCTCCCTCCAAATTGAGATGTAGTCTATCTCTAGCATACAGCTCCTTATCCTCCCAGGTCTCCCCAAACCCCCATCAACCCCATACCCTCTGGCCTCACACCACTCCCTGAGCCACTGGTTTATCTCCTAATTTTCCTTTTGTGTTCCCCACTAGCCCTTGGCACTGGCAGGATTTCTGAGAGGAAACTGTGCATCCTATGTCATGACAGACCCTGGCGAGCTCCCTGAATCTTGCCTGTATCTCTAGCTTGCTATTTCCCTCAATGTCATTTGTACCCAGGTGGACCAGTATGTCTGGGGAACCCCCACAATCCAAATGTGATTGGCTAACTCCACCCTACAACTTTCTGTTAATAACATTTCTTATATTACATAGTATTTATTTTATTTCCAACACTAAAACATCTTTACTTCCACACAACATTTTATGAATAGACACAAAAGTGATTTACAGTGCTTTTAGGTGATTTAAAAACAACTCTGACCTCAGCAAGCACTACCCCTTCCAGCAGCAGCATAAAGGCAGTCAGGAAATGGCCAGCCAGCTCCTAGGAGAACTTCTGCAACTAAAGGAGGATTCATTCGGGGCTCTGAGACACCAGGATAAGCAGCAAAACCCTTGTTTTCAAAGGTCATCAAAACAGCCCAAAACCTCACTGTTTCACCTCCGAAGGGTGTGTAGGTCTCATTCTGCTAAATTTTAGTCAGGAACTATTAACTTTGGGAAACTAGAAGGCAACATGCCTTCACGATAGTGAGAAAATTACACAATATATTTTACCAGCGCTTGCACTATTGCACCATTGTGCAGAAACTCCACAGCATATTTTCATACAAAAGCCACATTTTACAGAGCTATTGCAGAAAAGCGCATAACGGGACTAAACTAAAGGACCAGAAGGTCTTTCTTTATTTTAAAAGCCTAAAAGGCTCAACATCATAACTGGGCACAATTAAATGCTTTAGCTTCAAACCTATACTGTTGAAACAAGTTGAGGATCTATTATAGCATCTGGATACCAAAAAGTGCAAGAGCAGACTTTCTGGACCCCTTCTTTCTAAAGATTGCGTGCCATGTACTTGCAGTCCCCTAACACACCTCTTTAACCTTTCCTAAACTCTGGCTCTATTCCCACACTGTGGAAGACAGCTCAAGTAGTCCCCTTCTAAAATCAGGGGACCCTATGGATCTTAATAACTACAGGCCCATTTCCATTCTACCTGTGCTATCCAAGATGCTGGAGAAGTTAGTGAGTAATCAGCTAAGGAATATCTTGACAATGCTAACCTATTAAATCCAGCTCAATCTGGATTCAGGGCCAAACATAGCACTATCACTGCATTAGCCAAGGTCACAAATGACTGGCAAACTGAATTGGATAAAAAGAATAATGTCTGTGCAGTATTCCTGGACATGAGCAAAGCATTCGATACTGTGGACCATGAGCTGCTACTCTCATCCCTGCACTCCTTGGCCTAGATCCACCCTCCTTAAGTGGTTCAGATGCTACCTCTCGGTAGGTCACAGCAGGTAAAAGCTGAAGGTGACCTATCCCCATTAAGACCACTGTCAAGAGGAGTCCCCAAGGCTCTATTCTGGGTCCTATCCTTTTGCCATTTATATAAATAACATTGATTCAACCCTTACCAAGTCCTCAGTACACATCTTTGCTGATGACACTGTTCTGTATGTCAGCAACCCTTCGCCTACAGTTGCTCATGAAATCCTACAAACAGAATTCTCCTTGTTACAACATCAGCTACCAGAAAAGCTTCTGCTAAATGCAAAGAAAACTAAAGCAATGATGTTCACAACTCAAAACTCCACCAGCACATCTTCAATCACTTTCCCCAGCTATGCACTATACTTGGAGAAAATCTGGAGTATGTTGAAAACTTCAAATACCTAGGAGTGTGGACTGACAACAGACTCGACTTCACTCATCATCTAGAAGAACTGTTAAAAGCTTAGCCAAAGGCTTGGCCTCTACTATAGATTAAAACCCTTCCTTAACAGAGACTCAAAGATGAGGTTAGTCCAGGCCATCTTTCTATCAGTTATTGAGTATGCAGACTTCCTTTATAGTCACTGCCCCATCTCCTACCTTCACGAGTTGGATACCTTATATCATAGAGCAATAAGGTTCATTAAAGATCTGCCATATAATACCCACCATTGCTCTCTTTATGACGCAGTTCGATGGGTTTCCCTTCATATCAGGAGGAGCAGAAATGTAGCTCTATGGATTTACAGAGCTTTATCAAAAACTCCCAAACTATATCCTGGACTGCTTCAACCAGACCACTCCTAGCTTCTATGCCCTAAGAAGCAACAATATCATCCTGCTCAAATTGCCCAAAGTCAGCACCAGACTAGGGAGGGCAGCAATCAGCTATTCTCTAGCTATAGCATGGAACACCCTACAAAATCCCTAAAACTGTCCATTATCATTCCATTTGCATCCTTTAAACAGCATTGTACAGCCTTCTTCACAGAGAAATGCAGTTGCTACCGCTAGAGCTAGAATAGTCATCCTACAAATCTGGCTTCCAATCATATATGGCATATTCCTTCCAGTCAGACACCACCAGCTTATGGCACCCAATAATACCGTCACCATCCTAGTATTCATTATGTTGTATGTCTGTCATGGCCCCATTGGGATATGTATGTACTGTACATACTGTAGATATTAGCTTAACCTTTCTTTAACGAGTTTTAACATGTGAATTCACTGTACATCATTGTGTATAAACATTATTTTCTCTGTATGTATAACTGTCTTATAAAGCATATGATGTATTTGCTGTGTATCAACTATTGAACCTTGACCTTATCAGGTCCATCTTGTAAATGAGCCTTGCTCAATGATGTTCGCCTGAATAAATAAAGATTTGATTGATTGATTGATTGATTGAAATGCATTACAGGGCATTTAAAACAGTGCCAGACATTATTTACCAAATGGAGGGCTTTCTTCAAACAGCTCTCACAAAAATGGGCTTATGAGCAGGCATTTTACAGCGGACAAGCCTGCAGAGCAGAAAAATGGCTCCAAACACCATTTAAAAATGGGAAACATTTCCTTTCTTTTCAAGGAGCATTTAGCAGGCTCCAGGCATACCTTAGCAGAGGGGGGATGATTTTACACAAAGACAGGGAGCAGTTCTGATGTCCTCAATACTGTATTGACTGGTTTGTTTTCTTAGTCAGAATAATGGTACTGGGATGTACTGGGAAAGGATACAGGAGACAAACAATAGACAAGACTACAATGAACATGTAAAACAAAGTGGGTGCTAGCCCAACAAACAAACATATAACAATTAAAACAGGAACAAATAACAAAAGTACACCAGCATCCATCATCTTCCAAGAAGGGGGTTTGCTCTTTCACAGGCCCAATTCCCAAAGCCCTGCATCGGATGCAAGGTGCCTGCACCAAACAGATATGGTGCAAGGTGCACCTTGCATCCATGACCGCCCTCTGTGTGATTCACAAAGGTGGCCTGCATCAACCGCAGTCCACCTGCTCCAAACATGGTGGTAGGAGGACTGCAGCCAATGCAAGCTGCATCCTGCAATTCACAGACATCACCTGACAGGAGAAATTCTAAGTGTCCTTAGACGAGCCAGGGCAGCAGTAAGGAGACTTAGACATTCTTCTCTGGGTGACATGCCTGTGTGCGGCACACCATGGGTAATGGTCCACCCTGTACACCCCTGAGTGTGGCCCATGTGTGGCCCCCATCCTAGAGGTCCATTGGCACCCCTCACAGCTCCCGATGCCACCTATGTACCATGTAGGTATCCCTATCCTGATGCTACCCATACTGGCAGCGGCTCCCCGATCCCCAATGCCCACCCCATCTGTGCTACTGCAGCACCAACTTATGGTGGTACAGTGCCCACCCATGCCCCAGCAGGCGATGCCCAACCCCGTCACACCAGTCCCGACTGCCCCTAGCACCCTCACATCCCACCACTCACCTCCGTGGCCAGGCTCCAATTCAACCAAAAATGGTGGGGTGAATCCGCCCACCAGGTTGGGTTCACATGCCCATTACCTAGTGGGATGGGGGTACTGTATTAGTCTCTGGTAGCCTGCTGTGGACCTGTGCAGTACACCAGGAGTTTGCTGCAGGGTTCCAGTCAGTGCAAGCTAGGGGACTTAGCCACTGGGACCCCTCCTGTACATGAATCAGGTGCAGGTTCCTGGCACACCAGGCATTGGCGCAGCTGCTGTTTGCTGCAGTTGCACCACATGCAGGCCCCTTTGAGAATCAGGGCCATGCAGTATAGGAATGGCAGTGAAGTATTGAACTGATGCCAAACCCACCCTCACCCTGCAGAGATGGACAGGTTTGGGGTATGCCTTTGGGTCATCACCCATAACGATCACGATAGTTCACCTCACCCTACCCTGCAGACACTGACAAGTGTCGAGGTGTGCTGGTTGTTCAGTCGTTACTCACCTCATTCCATAAGAAAATATGCTGAAATGAGTTCAGTATAGGAGAATGGGATGAATTCTGGGGCCAAAAGTCCAAGGCACACCGCATGCCTGCCACTGGCTGCAGGATGTGGGTGGGAAAGGAATGGCATGAGCATTACTGTCGACAATCCCAAGTCACATCCCTTACACCTGTCAGTCCCTACAAGGAGGCATTATTGCTGTAAACCCTAACACCCTGGCCATTTCTTGGTATTTTTACTCCAAGTTTTCAATATGGGCTTTTGTGATCACACTGCATGAACAGTGACACTATCAGTTCGTTAGCGAAAGGTGATTTTGCACAGCGACTGCACCACTTGGCACGCAGGATGTGGAAACACATTTCGAACAGGATGTGAACAATGACAGCTGTACTGTTCATGAGGAGGTGTAAAAATGGCAATGTTGAAAATATGGAATGAAAATATAAAAGAACTGGTGAAGTCACGTACACTAGTAATGTAATTAGTTTTGGGATTTTTACAGCAGATTTTCAACATAGGCATTTTTCAACCTCCTCTCATGAACAGTGTCACTGTGATTTTCTTAATCTATCCTGAACACTGATTTCCCACAGTGACCGTGCTATTCTGCACTGGAAGTACAAAATCACATTTCGGCCTTGGTGTGAAAAATGACAGCTGTATTGCTCATAAGGAGGTGTGGAAAATGCCAATGTTGAAAATCTGGACTGAAAAGATAACACATTTGTGAACTTATGAGAGTGCATGGAAATTACACAGTGCACACTCATAATACAGTCATTTTATGGACTTTGTCACCAAATTTTCAACATAGCCAGTTTAAGACCTCTGCTCATGAACAGTGTCACTGTGATTTTCTTAATCTCTCCTGAACATTGATTTCACAAACCGACCAGGCCACTGTGCATTACATGTATGAAAACACATGTTGGGTGATATGTGAAAAATGACAGTTGTACTGTTCATAAGGAGGTGGGTAAAATGGCAGTGCTGAAAATCTGGAGTGAAAATATCAAAATGCTCGGCCTACTAAGCGTGCGTAGGAACTGCGCAATGCACGCTCATAAAACAGTAATTTTGGGAATTTTTCACCAAATTTTAATCATAGGGTTTTGGGAGCCTACCTTATGAACAGTGTCACTGTGATATTCTAATCTGTCCTGATCATTGATTTCGCACACCAACCACGCCATTGTCGACATGTGAGAAAACACATTTCAAGCAAGATGTGAAAAATAACAGCTATACTGTTCATAAGAAGGTATGGTAAAATGGCAATGTTGAAAATCTGGGTGAAAATATTAAAATGCTCAAAGTTACTGATGTGCATAGGAACTGAGCAACACATGCTCGTACAACAGTCATTTTGGGAATTTGTTCACCAAATTTCAGCATAGGGTTTTGGGGCCTACCTCATGAACTGTGACACTGTCATTTCACTAATCAGTCCCGAAGGTGGTTCCATTCAGTGACCATGAAATCACCTTTCGGGACCAAATAACAAGATGAGAGTGACTGAGTTCATGAGGTGGAGTCCCAAAACCTCATGTTGAAAATTTGTGAACAAATTCCCAAATGGCTGATATATGCACCAAAGTTGAAAAAACATTTATGTCATTGTACAGCATTTCTTCAGTTCACAGTCACTTTGAAGAGTGCAGATGTGTTCCCGGTCCACCGAAAATCATTGTGCCTGGCTCCCAGAGGTAACTATGGGGTGAGGGAGGTTTGGGGATGGTGGGTCCACAGAGGGTGGGTGTGGGTTGGGGAAGGACCACTGGAATCAACGAGGGACCATTTTCTAGTTTACAGGTATTTTTACAAAAAACTTAGCGGGAAGGTTTTCTTTTGCAGGAGATTTAATTTTGCACGCTTGGGTGGGCTCCCAGTGTGCCAATTGAGTGTTTTGGGGTGCTGTAGCTGATGGGGATTACACACCCCTGTCAGCACATACTGAGTGCTGGGTGGGGAAACAAGAGCTGAGGGGATTGGGCACCCCACCGGCATACAAGAAATTGGGGAGCATTATACTGATTCTGAGTAGGCTCCACTGTCGGCAAAATTACCAGACAGGGAGCATGCTGACAGGGGATTGGACACCTGTCTGCACATATAGGTGGGGGGATGGCAAGAGCCAAGGAGGGTTGGGCACCCCTCCCCGTTTGGCTTCTTTTATTAAATTATTTAAATGCTTCCCAAGGAAGGCACACTGAAGGCTGGGCAGCTGCTTGCTGTCGGCTTTGTTGGGACTATGAGAGGCCTATGGAGAAGCCATCACCATGGTAGCACAGCACAATGGAGCTATGAGTGGCTGCTGCAGTCAGGGAGGCCCCACCATACAAACAGCGATTGCGGGTGGGCGGGCGCCCTGATTGCAGCGGCTCAGTTACTTTGATCTAGTGGCCTGCTCATTAACTGCCTGTGATTGACAGCAGGCTCATCTATTGCCGAGGCAGAGATCAGCCCTGTATGGACTGCTGCCATTCAGCACAACACCACTGCACCTCCACAACCTGCTTGTGAAGAAAATGTGATGCAATGTGTTTCTTGCACACCTGTGCAAGCAACACAAAATCAACCTTATGAGACCTGACCTGTTTCCTACATGCACATAATCAGGGAATCTGAACACTAACAATAAGCTGCTTCTGCTGCTTCACAAAGGAAAGGTCTTGTCAGACAAGTCTGATCAACTTCTTCAACTGGTGACCAGAGCAGCAGACAGGGGGCAGTCAGCTAATGTAGTTTTCAGATTTCAGCAAGGCCTTTGACTCCACAGGATATTAGTCACAAATATTAGAGATCTAGTGGTGGAGACAAAAGCTGCAATTTGGGTGAGACTGGCTCAAGCAAAGAACAGAATTTGTGGTTGATAATGGATAGTTTTCAGAGGTAAGGAAAGTAACACGCAGGGTACCTCAGGGGTGGTGTTGGGCCTGGTCCTCTTCAATACATTTATCTGTGTGACATAGGGGGCAACAAGGGTAAAATCTGGCTCTTCACAAATGCACCAAAGAGCTGCACAATGGATTAATGGAAAAGGGAACTTAGGGAGGATCTAGGCAAGTTGCAGAGCTGGTTAAAGATCTGGCATCTGGGTTTTAATGCTAAAAATGCAAAAATATGCACATTAGAAGTAGGAGCCCAATAGTGCAATATGAAAGGGCAGGTAGTGCTGGATAGCACTATGAAATAAAAGGACCTAGTGGTAATAATATTGAGAGCCTGAAAATGGCTGCATACTGCAACAGGGTGGTGGTTAATGAAAACAAAATGCTGAAGTGCATAGGAAGGGATAAGCAGTAGCAGGTCAAAGGTGATCCTACCATATTATAAGCCTATGTTGGGACTGCACCTGGAATACTGTGCAATGTGCTGGAGTCTACACCTGAGAAAAGACTGCAACAAGGTGGAGTCAGTACAGCACAGGGTAACCAAGATGGTCCATGGCCTTGGGAATAAGATATACAGTATGATGAGAAGTTGCAGGACTTAAACATGTACACTCTTGAAAAGGAGGTAAAGTGGTGACGTGATTAAGAGTTACAAGTACCTGCATGGGATGAACAGTGTGGACATTAAGCAGTTCTTCTCTTGTATTCAAATACAGAGATAAGAGGAATGTACTAAATCTTGCAGAGGGAGATTCAAAAGGATGTCCGTGAGCACTTCATAATGAAAGGTGGTGGACAAGTGGAATATACTGCAAATTAAGTGGTATGGGCCAAATCAGTCAAGAGCTTCAAACTGGGATGGACAAGCATGTGGGATTAGTTAGAAACAGAGTCATGGCTGAAGGTGAGAGTGCCACTAGACAAAGTACAGAGTAATTAGGTAGGATGGGCAGACTAGGTTGGCCAGAGCCTTTTTCGACCATGAGTGTCTATGCATTTATGAGTAAAAAAAATAGGTTTGAAAGGCATAAAGGCCTATCCCAAGCTGGCAGATCAAATTCAGTACTCAGTGGAGGACAGTTCCACCCTATGATGACAAGTCAGTTATGATGACACCCTATGATAGCAATCAACCTTACACTACACTCTATCAACCATGGAAACATAAAAACATTGAAATTGTCAGCAGATAAGGGCCATTAGGCCTATCCAGTCTGCTCGTAGGCCCTATACATTGCATGTGGCTACTGACCCTATGTGATCAATGATTTTCATCACCCCTCCTGTCAAGTTTCCCCATGCCTGTCCCAGGTATACTTAAACCCCTCTACTGTGCTTGCCCCCACTACTTCCTGTGGCAGACTATCCAAGTGTCGACTACCCCTTTTGTGTAGAAAACTTCCATATTACCTCTTAATCTACCCTCTTCTAATTTCATATTGTGCCCCTTGTTCTAGTACTTTTCTACATTGAAACGGTCCCCACCTGCACCTTGTTTATGCTCTTGAGGTACTTAAAAGTTTCAGAGTACCACTCCAACCATGCTTTGTTTTGTTTTTGTTTGTTTTGTTTTGCTTCTAATACACAACATTTTCTCTTATTTTACCCGTTTTGACCATTGATACAGAAATTGGTTTGGCAGTCATAAAAACAGGTTTCCACTCATAAAAATAAGCCATGTTTTTTATTTATTTATTGAAATGTTTCACCAGGAAGGCACTCTGAGCAACTAGTTGCTCATCTCCTGGTGCAATCTGGGAGGGGTAGGGAACAATGGAATATTATACAGAGAAATGTTACAGTGCTGGAATACAGTTGCTTACTTGCATACAATATGAGCAGGAGGGATCACAGGTAGATAACATTGGCTAACAATACAACACTTAAGTATAGTAGATATGAAGATACATATAGCAAACTGGCAACAGTTGGTGACAGTTGGTAACACTGGAACACATATAATAACTTGGTAACAGTATGTAGCACTAGATGGTAAGGTGACCCAATAGTAATTGATAGCCATTAGTGTAACGTTGATATGCAAGATTTATAGTGATTGGAGTAAAGAGAGGAAGAATGGAAGGAGGAACAAAAAATTGCAGAGGGTAGAATGGAAGAAGGAAAGAAAATTTATTGAGAGACAAAGACAGAACCACGATTTCTGAGGCAAACAGAGATGACAGGGTGGATTAAAATGCATTTAAGAGGGGTATGAGGTGTCGGTTATAAGTGCTTAATTGGTGTGAGGGGTAGGCCAGTGTTAGGCTACGTTAACTGGAAGAGGGGTAGGAACAGAGGAGCGGTAGAGTGTGGCAGGGTCAATGAGAGAGAGGTATTGTAGGTTGGGGGGTATCCAAGGGGAGAAGGGGAGTTGAAATTCAATAGTGTCCTATTATCCCTATTTGGGCAGAGTGGTGAACAGCCCTACTGGCAGGATACCAGTTACAGGCAATGAGAGTTATTTTTATATATAGTGATGTGAGATAGGGGGTGATGGGAGGGATGTTGTGGGAAGGGTAGCAAAGGTCAACTATACTGGGGGTGGTACCCCACCAGTGTGCTCTGACCCTGCCTGCACAAGGCAGTGGACTATCAGTGACTGAGGGGTGCAGTAAAAGGAGAAATAGGGGAACGGTGGTAAGGCTATTGCCACCATGCACTTGGATCCTGC
Source organism: Neoceratodus forsteri (assembly GCA_016271365.2). Taxonomy (NCBI): domain Eukaryota; kingdom Metazoa; phylum Chordata; order Ceratodontiformes; family Ceratodontidae; genus Neoceratodus; species Neoceratodus forsteri. Next base: position 798,465,724 of record CM028131.1, read on the forward strand.
CTGCACAGGCAGTGATAAAACTCACAGAAGGAGATACATTAAGGGTAGAGAAAGAAGAGGAGGAAGACTTTAGGAGGAGGGAGGAGGGGACAGGGAGGAGCATGATCAGAGAGAAATAGGAGTGGTGGGGAGTAGGCATATGAGCCTGAGCAGAAGCCAACTAAAGTAGGGGTGGGAACCCCACCAGTGTGTTGATGACTCTGTCTGCAGAAGGCAGTGATCTAGCAGTGAATGAGGGGTGAGAAAAAGGATAAATAGGGGAAAGGGATAAAGTTGTTGCCTACCATGCACTATGGATCCTGCCTGCACAAGGCAGTGATCAAGCTCACAGGAGGAGATAGATCAAGGGTAGAAAGAGGGGAGGAACACTTTAGGAGGAGGAGAGTAGGGACAAGAAGGAGCATGATCAGAGGGAAATAGAAGTGGTGGGAGTAAACATATGGTAATATGTGCTTAGGGGAGATAGTGGGGCGATTAGGGAGGGTCATGGTAGGCACAGGAAGGTGAAGGAAGTTCTTGAGGGCAGAGTTAATGGAGTAGCAAGAGGATGAGTGGCGAATTTGAGGACGGAGTGAATTCCAGATTTTGGGAAGCGATAAGAATAACCTGATTGGCCAATAAGGATGGAGCAGTGTGGCATCACCAGGGTTCATGAGTCGGTAGATCTTAGGAAGTGGGAAGGAAGGAAGGGGGGTGGTTGTAAAGGCAAGGAGAGATAGGAGGAAGTTCACCCAACCAGTGCTTGGAGGTGAATTTTGCGCAGTGAGAGAGCGTCACTTTGTCAGGGAAGGGAAGGATAGGGCATGGTAGAGATCACAATGGTGAGTAGGAAGGCGCCAAGGGCAAAATGACAAAAGAAGTTGAAGAGGGTATCTAGTCTGGCCAGGGAGGACTTAGGGGCAGCACCGTAGACTACGTCACAGTAATTGAAGATAGGTAGGATCATCTTCTGGACAGTCTCATGCCTATCCATGGGTGGGATGCAGACATGGTTCCTGAATAAGGCACCGAGCATGGGAAGCAATTTTCTGAATGGCATCGATATGACCAGAGAGGTTCAGGTGTTGGTCCAGCCAGACACCTAAATACGGAAGGAGGATGTGTCCTCGAGTAAAGTCCCAACAAGGGTGTGGAAGGAGGGTAGAGAGGAAACCTGGTAAGTCTCTGCCTTGTGTTGAAGGTCATGGAGACTTTTTGGGGGTGTTGAGAGATAGTTGGTGGTTTACAAGCCAATGCTGAACTTTGTTGAAGTAGTGCTGCAAGTTGGATGCAACCTCAGTGAAGCAGGAGCCAGATGCATACAATACAGTATCATCAGTGTACATGTAACTTGCAACAGATTAACTTCAGTAATAATTTATAAACTGTATTTTATTTAAAATAAACAAAATTTGAATAATAAATCTTACATCTGATCTGTCAATCTTACAAGTTTCTGACTACCGCTCCAAGCACTGTTTTATGTTTCTGCCAAGCAATGCTTGTTTCTGGTGCCAAAAGTATTCCCTCTTCCTCTTAGCCACTTTTGTGGCTGCAAGACTCACATAAATGGAAGGATTGTCTCAGAAATATGGATTTTACTACATGAAAATAGAAAATACTGATGCAAAAATGCCATAGGAAATATCTGCATGGACTCATGGGGAAGGTCATGCTAGACAAATCTGATTGCATTCTTTGACTGGGCTATCAGGGAACCATATCCGAAGAGGGCAGTGGATGTAGCCTATCTGTGCTGTAGCAAGGCCTTCAGCACTGTGATGCACGGGATACTGATTAAGAAATTTAAGCAGCCTGGGTGGGATCCAAAGAGGGAATTTGGTTAGAAACAGGTTAATGCATAGGTGACAGAAGGGGCAGTTATCTGCACTCACTCTAATGATGAGAGAGTGACCAGCAGAGTGCCACAGGTCTCAGTACTAGGAACAGTTCTCTTTAATCTCAAGTGAATTGGTATATCATGTTTTTTGAAGGTCAGTAATGACAGATCATTGTTAATCATCAATTATACCATGTACCTCGGACACCGACCAATCAGATAGGCAGGCTGGCACCTTACCTGTGTTGATTATCTACCGATAATCACCACAAAAGATGCCAGCCAGCCGATGTTCAAAAAAAAAATCCCACCCCCAAATCAAGGAACCTGACCACCATCTTGTTTCCGATAAACATTGATCCTCAAACAACACGTCCATGAACAACTGGCTGCTCTATTCCCATGAGCTCCTTCTGTTTCTGAATCAGAAACATGGAACTAATTTCAAATAAAAGTTGTACCTCAAACTGAATACACAGCTAACTCAAACGGCGGCTTGAATCCAGTCGAATACATCCGTAGTAACCTCTGTTCACTCGTCTCCGTTACTAAAAATTGTACTTCCTCTTCTCCTAAACCACACTCTCTTCAGCGTCTCTTCCCATAACTGCTGAACACCGTGACTGACAGGACATTAACAGCAATACAATGTAGCAGCCCTCTAAATTTCACAGTTGCAGACGTTACCACCGAGAACCCTGTGACCTTCACCACCTCTACACTGCAATGTTAATTTAATATAAAACTGAACAGAGACATTGCATAATCAGCATTGCCACTGGGGATAAGGGTCGGGATTTTACCTGCTGGCACAGATTTACCCACTCGGCTGTGCCTTGTGGGCAAACCACTCCAGCCATGGTAAATCCCCGATAACCTACACCCTCGTGGCTTATTACTTAAATGTTACCATATGATCACCAGGAGAGCATGATTTAAGAACATCATCTATATCATGATTTAATCATCATCATGTAACTTTTAAATCACCAGCTGATGATTATTGGTTATTTTTGTCAGCTTAAATCAGCATGATCGTTTTAATGATCTGTGGATGATCAAATGATAATTGTTGATGATCAAAGATGACTGTAATAGTTCTGTATTATACAACTGTAAGTCACATGAGTAATACTTGTAATTTTTGTGTTCCTAATATGAAAATATGAATGTCAAATATCAGCAAAAGCAAATAAATTATAAAGTAAATCATGTGAAGTCAATTTTAACACCTTTAGGAAGAGGAAATACAATGTTCGATATAGTATGTATATTTACATAACTAATTTGCATATTTCAGTAGCACAGTTTATGAACCAAAACAATGTTCATTTCTATGTTTGAAATTATTTTTCCTTAGCGGTAGTATTTTGCCAGTTTTTATGAAAGGTTTTCAGCAGAAACCAGGCACTTGTAGAAGCTCACCATAACCATAAAATGATTCATTTAAAAGAGATATATAAACCAATTTGAGCCTTAAAAAGTAGTAAGAAATGAGGTATCAGAGTAAGTATAATTGAAGGTAATGTATTTGTATTAAGCATGTATCATAGGTGATGTCAGTAAAAATGTTTAAATAGAAGATACAAAAATTTCAAAGTATAAAAGAAGATACATTTTTTTTAAATAACTTTGAGTACTCTTGGCCATGATGATGTCGATCACCATTGATCACAATCACCACTTCCATAATATGATGGTTTTTGATTGGTGGCAATTTAACGTTTATGTTTAATCATTGCCAGTTATGTTCACAGTGATGGTTTTGAAGCGTGATCATGATCTTTGCACATAATTGATAATGATTATTGATGATACATCATTATAAAATCATCATCTTTTAGCTGAGATGTCTTCATAAGTGACATTGAAGAAGAACTGGAAGGGAAGGTATGCCTTTTTGCAGATGATACCAAAAATCTGTAATGTGGAGTGATCAGGCAAAGTGAGCTAAAAAACATTATCAAATGAACTACATATGTCTGCTCGATAAGAAATTAGTATGAAACAACTCCAAAACACAGAGGTATGTATGACAACCATTTCTCATAGAAACATAGAAACATAGAATTTGCGGCAGATAAGGACCGCTTGGCCCACCCAGTCTGCCCATTTCCTACCTACTGGATAAGCTGCAGATCCTAGTTAACCAGCAGCCTACTTCTTCTAGCCTATCTTCTCAACTTTAACTCCAACAGTGCATCCAATATCAAGCCCCACCTTGAACTTTTAAACTGCTGGACCGATCATTACATACAGACAGATGGAAATATTTTTTGTATAGTACCTTTCCAAAGTTTGAAGTGCTTAACAAAATACAGTTAAAATATAAATATACAGAGATAGATAGATAGATAGATAGATAGATAGATAGATAGATACAAACATACAAAACTGCCAGCAGATAGAGACCAAATGGTCTCTTGCATCTGCTCAATTGCGCAGCACAGAGGTTAGACTCCTGTTGTCCCCTCCCATCTTTCCGCTGACTAGTATCTTGCCCTTAACCCAATCCCAACCCATTTTAAAGCTCACCACTGTTTTAAGAGATTCCACTTCTTCAGGTAGCACGCTTCATCCCCTACCACCCTCTCCATGATGTAATGCTTCCTCACCTCCTTCTGATTCTAACCCCCACCAACTTCAGTCTGTGCCCCTAGTAATCCCTTCTCCCTTCACTCAAAACATGCCCTCCGTGCTAACCCCATTGATGCCCTTTAAGTACATGAAGGCTTCAATCATATCACCCCTTTCCTTCTATCCTCCAGTGAGTACATGTTGAGGTCCTCAGTCTATCCTCATAAGGTTTCCTCCATACCTCTGATCATTTTAATTGCCCTCCACTGTACCCCTCCAGTAACCTAATATCCTTCTTTAAGTATGAGTTCCAGAACTGCACACAGGACTCAAGTACGGCTTCATCAGTTACCTGTTCAGTGGCAGAATGACTTCCTCCCTTCTAGAGGTGATTCCTCTAGCAATGCACCCCAGCATTCTAGTGGCTTTTGCCACTGCTTTCCTACATTGAGATGAGTGGTTCATATTCTTTGTGATCATTACCTCCAAATCCTTTTCCTCCTCAGAGATGGACAGCTGAACCCCTCACAGATTGTAACAGTACCCAGGATTCCTCACTCCAAGGTGCATGACCTTGCATTTCTTAGCATTGAAACCCAGCTGCCAAGTGTCTGACCACTGTTCAAGCCTTCCAAACTCTTCTTGGAGAACTTTTCCTCCCTTTCCCCTGCCACAACTGCCCCTATCTTGGTGTCATCCATGAATAGACTGATTCTGCTCTTAACTCCAACTGCTATATCTGCTGTGAAGATGTTAAACAGCACCAGCCCCAGCACTGAACCCTGTGAGGTCCCACTGGTGACTGCCCTATGAGCTGAGTCTCCACCCCCACAACCACCTCTGATGTCTGTCCCCCAACCAGTTACCAACCCACTTAACCAGTTTCTCTCCTGTTCCCAGGTTCCTCAGTTTACTACTTAATCTTCCATGTGGTACCGAGTCAGAGACCTTGCTGAACTCGAGATACAGGACATCTATGGTCCGACCAGTATTTAGTTCTTTTGTCACCCTGTCAAAAAAGTGAACTAGGTTTGTCTGACATGATCTCCGGAGATGAACCCATGCTGTTTGTCATCCATAAGACTGTTCACTTCAAGAAGGTCACCAACCTTTCCTTTATGATCATTTCCATGAGCTTACCCACAATGGATGTCAGACTGACTGGTCTATAGTTACCAGGCTCATCCTTGGGACCGCCATTATGCAGGGATACCACATGTGTCATCCTCGAATCCAGAGGCATGCACCCCATCTGCAGGAGGTATTAAACAAGTCTGCCAGCAGTGCTGCCAGGACCTCAATCAACTCCGTCAGGACTCTAGAGTGCAGCCCATCTAGCCCTGGAGCCTTGTCCATGTTCAGTGACTTAAGAACCTCAAGCACTCTGCTCACAGGGTTCTCCCATCCATTATCCTAACTCCTCCCATGACAGTGTTGACCTGCCCTGTTGCATTGGCCCATCTTCTCCCTGGTGAAAACTGAGCAGAAGTACTTGAAGAGCACCTCTGTCTGTTCAACCCCCTTCTACCCAACCACCATCATTCTTTATCCTTATGATTTGCTCCTTGCAATTCCTCTTCTCCTTATGTACTAGAAGAAGGCCTTGTTGCCCTCCTTAATCCCTCTGCTAGCCTTAGCTCCTTTGAAGCCTTGGCAGCCCTCACAGCTCTGCTCACCTCTCTGGTTTTCCTTGTGTACTCCTCCTTATCCTCCTTTCTTTTGGAGCCTTTCATCTTCTAAGAAGTCTTTTGTCCCTCACACTTATTTGCACCTCCTTGACCACCAACATGGCTTCTTGGTCCCTGCCTTCTCACTGCATTTCTTTGTGAAGGTGTCTGTAGCTGCTAACAGGCCTTCCTTCAGAATGGCCCATTTCTGGATGGTATCCTTGTCAGGTGATGCTAGTCAAATGCCCCTGAGGATGTCAGCCATCCTGAAGAAGTCAGCCCTTTGAAGTCCACTGTCTTGGTTTTGTAGACATCTCCTCCTACCCATATCCAGGAGAACCAAACTGTTCAGTGGCCACTACCTGCTTGGTGGTCCTCAGTCCATACTTCAGCATGTACTCTGCATCGCCGTCAGCACAAAATCCAAGATGTTCCCTCTTTGTTGGTTCCTCTACCTTTGACAGGAATACATCCTGGAAGACTTCCAGAATGACTTGCTCTCAGCGCTTGTGCTAGACATGGTTTTCCAGTCCACTCCTGCTAGATTGAACTCCCAACCATCACAGTGCCACTTCTTCCACAGTGTTTCCGTGAATCTGATCTGCTAGTTCTTTATCAGTGCAGTCTGACTGTGAGGGTGGTCGTACACAACCCCAATCTGACCCTTTTACCTTTATTGTTCTGTATGCCCAGTCTCCCTTGTCTCCTCCACCCTACTGCTCACTATCCCTTCCCTCACAAATAAAGACATCCTCCACCCTTCCATTTTATCTTATCCTTGTGTTACAGTCTGTATCCTGGTAACATGATATCCCAGTCAAGGTGCTGGTTGGCCCATGTCTCGGTGATGGCAGCTATATCCACCTTCTCGTCTGTCATTAATGCTTGGAGCTCAGGTATTTTGTTCCCCAAGCTCCTTACATTTAGTGTCTCTACCTTCTAGCCAGATCTCCTGTACCCCAGTACTCCCTCCCTCTACCTCCTCTGCTTTTTATTGCCCCTTCCTCCTTGCTAGCTGGGGAGGCGCATTGTCTCCCTCTACTTTTGGCTCTGGCTGTTGCCAGTGCTAAGCCTCCCTACCTTAATCAGTTTAAATTATGCTTGCCTGTAATGAACTCCCCAGTTTCTGTTTCAAGACACATGGTTCACGTGAAGCTATCTGGTGAGTAGAGGTTCTTGTTTTCCCACGTTGCCCCCAACATGCTACTAAATCAAACCCTATAGTTCTACACCAATCTGCCAGCCAGGCATTAAATTCTATGATCCTCTGTTTCCTGGCTGTGCTTGCCTCTGAGTACTGGTAGGATCTCAGAGAATGTGACTGTTTGCCCTCGTGCTGCACAACCTGCCCTCCCAGAAACCATCCTGCACTTCCTCCACTCTGATGCCCTCCAGATCATTAGTGCTTAAGTGCACCACTATGTGGGCTTTACCTCCTGTCTTCTCACCCATTTAATGACATGCTGTCCTACTCTACCTGCGTCATACCTGGCATGCATTCCCCCTGATAGAACTCTTCCTGGCTCCTTTGCCCCCCACCTGATATCTTTCACTATTGAGTCACCCAGTATGATGACCCTCTGTTCTAATCCCTGCAGCCCCCAGTTCTCTCACCCATAATCTGCCTCTACCCCACTCTCCCACCCTCCAGCACTGTTATCATCCCCTTGTCTTGACTTCCTCAATTGTACTCTATCCAGGAAAGACTCCTATCTTTCACTGGCACAGTGTTTCTGCCCTCCCTCCTGTCTGCCATGATCCATGTGATCCCTCCTCTCCTATATCCCTGTACCCCAATCCAATGAACTTTTCTCTTCATCATGCTTGCCTCCTGACTGGCCTCCCTTTGCAGGCCTCAGTTCCATGTGTGGGTCCTCATTCCCCATGCCCCCATTTTCTCCTGCTCTACCTAGTCATCCTTCACCCCTGAAGCTTTCTTACATTCCAATGCCCTCCTAACCCCCACCATGTCATATCACTAGCTGGCCCACTGTCATCCCCACTGCCCATGCCTTTTGTCTGCCCCGCAGCCCCCATCATCACCAACATTACCACCTTCATTCAACCTCTGCCCACCATCTGCTTGCTCACCCTTCCTAATGCCTCCTCTATCCCAGCCCACCTTTAGCCTCTGCTATCCTACTTGTATCCGCTGACACCCCTGCCTTGCTATCAGCCAGGCCAATGGCCTCTGTTCTGTTTCTCCTCCCTTTGCTATCGCCTCCCTGAAATTCCTGCCATCCAGCTCCTTCAGACTTGCCAACAGCAGAGAACCTGTTGCCTCCTCGGATTGTCCTGATCCTTTGTACTGAGTGTTCCAGTTCTGTTCCCTCCCAGATCCATGTCTAACCCTTTTGGACTATTGTCCACCCTTTTCCCTTCCTCTAGTGGCTCTTGAGTGCAGGTGGTGCTGCCCAATTGTCCCCCTACCTGTTCCATTCTGTGCCTGCAGTCTGCACCATTTGGGTATGCCTTTATTTTGTCCCTTGTTCTCATCTGGTCCCTTCACCTCCTTTCTCTCTACTGCACATCTCCTCATCAGCTATGCAATTTCCTCCTTTAGTTGCACAAGCTGCTTGCACACCAAGCACCCCCGCCTCCAAGCAATCTTTAAGAAGATGGCAGCCCAGTGTCCATTGCAGTTAACTATCCTTCCTACATCCCTCCTGCACTGTTCCTGCTTATCCTTCCCAACCCAGTGCCTGTTCCCACTCCTGCCTCTGCCCTTAAGCCTGCCTGCCCAATGCCCTGGTACCCTGCTGTCTTTACTTACCTAGTTCCAATGATCCCCAATCTAGTACTTTATCCAAACTCGATACCATTTAAGATATGATATCTTTCTTGATCATTTAATTCTGTTGCACAGCTAAGACCATAATGTTACATTGATATCTGTGATTCTTAGAGAACTCCCAGTTACAGAGTTCCTTTCTTCTCCAATCAGGGAGGCAGCAGCCTCATATAAATGGAGATGAGGCCAGGAGGGTGGATCTGGGCCTACACCCTCAGTCTCTCATGAGACAGTCAACCCCTCACAGTAAATAGCAACAACCCTTGGCCATTTTACACCCATGCTGGTATAAGAAACAAATGCAAAGTTAAAGTTCACTTGTCTCCAAACTGTGCTCCTGCCATCCTGTGCTGTGGCCTGTTTGCTCCTCCCCATTGCAAATTGTGGCAACACAATCCCAGCTCACCTCAATTTAAATTCAGAAACAGAATTACCTGAAGCAGCAGTTACATCCCCACAGAAGCTTCCAGAACTATAGCCTGCTCCACCACCACTGCAAACTGTTGCAACACAATCCCAGCTCACCTCAATTTAAACTCAGAAATGGAATAGATAGATAGATAGATAGATAGATAGATATTTCTAATCAACTCATAAGACAAAATCAAGGCTTGGGAAAAATATCTCAATAACTCATTTTAAATGGCAAGAATTCAATAAAAAGCTAATCTGAAGATCTAGCTTTTGTTGGCCCAATTTAGAAGCTTTCACTCAAGGAGCAGTTCAGATGGCCCTAGGAAAGGCGTTCCAAAGCCTAGAAGCAGATACTGCAAAGGCCCAGTCACCTGCTGTGAGTTGCAAACCTGGAGACCTGGGTTTGAATACCATAGCCCAACTTGCATACTGTGTGGCCCTGAGCAAGTCACTTGACTTCCTTGTGCTCCCAGGTCACACTTGTAAACAAGCTTTCAGCTTATTGTGTCTCTCCTGGTTAAAAATTCATCTTTGAAGGGGAACTAATAAGTGACCATGGGTGACCAAGCTGTTAACTCTGCTACCATTAGAGTTGTCCTAACAGAGTGCAAGCAAATCCCAAATGCAGGGAGGTGGCAAGTCTGTTATAACCATATAAGACATTGACTTGACTTGAATCTGTACCAGTAGTCACTGCAAATGGTGCAGTACTGGAGTATCTGATCAAATGTGGTCACACAAGTCAAATGCCTTATTGCTGCATTCTGCACCAGCTATAGGTAGCAGAGCAGAGAAGCTACAGGTCATAATGGAGTGTGTTGTAGTAGTCTGTTTGTAAGATGTCAAATGTCTATTCTAGAGATTGCAGGTCATTATGGTGGATAAGGACAACATTTGGTAATATTTTTAAATGATAAAAGCCAGACCAGACTACAGCTGCTTCCTGAGACATTAAGGCCACTAGAATAACACCCAGTTTGCAAATCCCAACCCTCACTGCTAGTTATGCACCATTAACACTGGCAGGATGAAGGCATTCATCTGGATGGTAGTTGGTTTCTAGGAGCTCAGAATAGGTCATCTGAATACTTTCAGTTGAAAGCCACATTCTACAGCAGTAGGAAAAACAAATTAGCTAGCTGGCAACTCATTGACATCACATAAAAGGAATAGATTGCAAGCGGACTGCACAACATAGTTTAATTAAAACTGTACTGTATAGTATCATCTGCACAGAAATAAAAACTCAAGCAATATTAGAGGCAACATGTAGATATACGTTACTTTAGCAAAACCCAGCAGTGAAACCATTACAGTGACACAACCACAGTGTTTGGCGGGAGCACAGTTCAGATCGACTCCCAGCATTGGCCGCTCTCCCCATTAATTCACCCCAAGTTGATTATATATAAGTCTGGGGTGGTGGAGGCAGAAGCCCCACAAACTGTTGAGGTGTACCGTGGTGCTTGGGGCACCTCACTGGTCAATCGACACATTTGTTGGGTGATGTAATTGCTGTCAGCAAATTTATGTCACTGTAGTGTCTGTCAACAACAACTTGGTGGAACCCAGCATGTATACCGTAAACAACACCAGGGTCAAGACAGCACCCTGAGCAACGCCATAATTGACAGTGAAGAGGGAAGTGTAACAAAAAATGCAGTCTTCTGATGTTCTTCTAAGAACACTTCTGGCTAATCCACTTCTCAGCCACTTAACAACTCTTGCAGGTCAGTTGTTTCAAATGCTCATATCATATCCAGGAGGAACATGACAGGTAATTGCCCCTATACTTTGCTAGGGGCAGATCATTAATATCCCAAACCAAGGCCATCTCCATGTGATGCTGAGAATGGATACCAGGCAAGGGCAGCGTATACAGTTTGTATTCCTTCAAATGTCTGCTCAAATAGGATGCTGCTGCTTTCTTAATAACCTTTCCCACAATGAAAATCAGTTCACAGTGACTAGGATTCAATCGCCTCAACTCCTGGACCACTGGGACTGTGAAATACACCAGAGGAGATACAGTATCATTCCTGTTTGCCATTATCTTGCCTAGAAAATTAACCAAAAAATTAGCTGTCTTTTTAAGCACCAATACATAGAATATACAATATAGATTACTTCATATTTCTATGCATATATGGATAGATAACAGCATTAGAGTACATTATAATTACTGTTCATTCTACTGTGGAGATATGAGAAGTTCAGTATATTTCTTACTCCTGGGTTCTATTTACGGTAAGCCATGCATTGTATTTGATTCTGGCACACAGTTTCTGTTTAACAAAGATTGGTGAAGTTGTCTTAAATGCAGCAATTGTTTGTTGAGGCAGCTGGCAATATCATTTACATGGCAGAGTTATAGCAGCAGAGTCCTTTATAGAGATGTGTGAAGATGTAAAATTTCGTGACATGAAATATGTTGTGAAATTTGTGCATTTTAAAATATTTCACAGGTGGAAAATGTAACACTTGGCCTGATGGAACAGCAAAATTTCACCTGCAAGTGGGTAAAATTCCACCATTTTAGGTGAAACTGTACATTTTGTGATTACATTTGCATACTCTTGGCAAAATTTCACAATTTTGCACCCCATGAAAAATGTTATGGAATAGAGGTATTCCATGAAATATTTTTGTGCGTGAAATTGATTATTGCAGCAATTTCACCAGTGAAACTTTATTTCACAACATCTCTACTCCTTTATGGGAAATGAACTGCCCCGCACAATAAATTTAGTTCATTAACATTTTGATGGTTTTGCTGGTTATTCATTTGATAGAATTTCACAGTATAGGTAGTCCATAAATATTTTATTGGCAGAAGAGCATAGCATACATGCTTATGGCTTATGTTAACTATGACAAACTAACTATGACAGACTATAAGTAATATACAGTATATCTCACCAGGTAAAGTTCCTAGTGGACTGTTTTTTCTAAAAATTGTAATACTGTTAGCCTTACCAACCTACTGATGCCACAGAAAGAATTTTCAACAATCATTGTACTCACTTGTTCTTTATTACTAGGGATGTGCATATGAAAACAGAATCATTGCATATTGTACTTCATTTCTTCCTGTTGCTTGTCTATACCTGAGAACATAACCCTCTGTGCCTGACCTACTAGTTATGTTACCATAGAAATTAGAGATTCTCAGACAATTCATGGAGATCATGAGAAGCCTAGAGAGAGGCAATGTGACCTATTACCTAGGGCACATGCTAGGAACCAGGAGACTAAAGTTCAAATACCATTCCACCAGAGCCATGTACATTTTTTCACTTTGAACAAGACATTTAGCCTCTCAGTGCTTCAGTCTACTCATCTTAAACATGGATGGAAGCAGGACTCTACTGAAATTGAGTTGTTTCATCTCAGCTAATGTATCCTGGCTAAATAAGTTGTAACAAAATAAAATAAATGCCTTAGGGCATTTTTCTTAAAATGTTTATGTTCAGAATGAATAATCAGATATCTGGACCAGCGTCTCATAAAATGATCAGATTACCTGAGATTATCGGGGAAATTATTATAATTATTAGGGCCTATGGGTGAGCAGATGCCAAACTTGTTTTCAGTGTAAGTTATGATATTAACATTCATTTTGGGGCTTTTGAAGATTCAGACCACTTTGAGTCACCTTGACCATTCAGTATATTAATAAAATAAAATCTTTAACTTTCTAGGTGTACAAGACTGCTCAGTAGCCACCATTTTCCTGCTATTGTTATTTCCCAGCCTGCCCTCGCACCCATTCTCCCAAACTTTTTTTGCACACACAACAATGTTCCAAACTCCTGATACTATGCCAGTCGAGGAGATGGCATTTTACTTAAAAATCTATTTCAAAGAATGGAGGAAGGGAAGAGTGAGAAGTGACTGATGAGTGAAAGGGCATATGGGATAGCACATATCCCTACTTGTAGCCCGATTAACCTCCATACCAAATTCATGAAGTACTGAACATAAACTGAATTGGGGAGGAGGGCAAATTGAAGCTGAACCAATGCCACCTATGGTTAGCCTATTCCTAGGTCTATCTACAGTACCCAGATGTGGATATGAGCCTATCTGAGGACAGTGGCACTGGTCGCATAATTTACTATTCAAGAATCTCTCACACAAATGTTGATAAATGACTGAATTGGTGGGTTATGGCCGTAAGAGTAGGCAGTCAGCAGGAGTAAATTAATTCTTAAAAAAAAATACTGTACTTGTTTTAATTCAAACATCCTTAACTAGAAAAGGAGTAATTCTCCTTGACTTAATACTACAAATATTATGTGCATTTTATCCCAACACTTTATGGGCTTTTTTTGAAAATGATCATGGATATATAGATGATGCAAAGATACAGGATTGATACAAATTACCAGCAGAAGGCCAATAAGTCTATCAAGTCTGCCATTTGATCTACATTACTACTGAGACTAAGCCCCTAATTTTCACTCAATTGCCCCTCCATCTTTGTCCATTTCCCCAGGCACCAGCACCAAAATCATATGACTATCCCATACCTTATTGAGTCCAACTACTGCTTTGCACAGCCTATCTCGCAGGGCAGTCCGCTTCCACTTTTTCACCACATTCCTAGTGAAAAATATTTTCTCACATACTTTTGAACCTTCTCTATGAGCTACTTTGCATTATTCATAGTGCTTTTATGCACACTTGTAACAAACAGTGCAATGCTTTCAGCTAATCCCCTGCAAAAACTTAAATGCCTCTATTATGTCCCCACACTCCCTCCCTGGCCTCCAGCAATAACATGTTCAGATCCGTTAGTTTTTCTCATAGGACCTGTCTCAATATATTGTACATACAACAGAATAAATGCTGGTAAAGTGATATAATTAAGCAATAAGGCACGACAGGGTGTGGTATATCGTGGGATATCAGCCACGCCGGTGGTTGGGCACGAGGCTCAGCAGGCCGAAGTGTGTCCAACCACCCGAGAAGTGATGATATCCTACGATATACCACACCCTGGAGTGCCTTATTGCTATTATGAACTGGATCAGTATTTCTATAACTAAAAAGAAAATTAAAACTGTTTAAAATGTTTTAAGAGTACATTTGGTAAGGTGTACTGACACATTAAAAGAAAATAGTTCTTGTAATTTTTACTGTGGGCAACAGGTGTCGCTGTTGTAAGGCATGAGAGACTGAAAGGATCCAGGCTGACTGCAGTGAGTCTTGGTGGAAATCTTGCTGACCCTTATGAGTTGGAACCCGCCCTCCTGACCCTTGCCAGGAAGTACAAATATTCTCACACCCCGCTCCCGTAAAAAAAGTATTGTGGAAGGAGAACTTTTATTTCCCAACAATGCCTGGTGTGAGAAACAAGTCATCAATGTATGAAGTGGCAAACTCAAGCCGTGGATTTGTATGGTAAGGCAACACTTTTTACCGGAGCGGGTTGTGAGAATATTTGTACTTCCTATGTTAAGTTTCCTGGCAGGAAAATTGCAGTTTAGGCAGAGGGGAGATGAGGGGAAAAGCTGTAAATGTGTATTGAGTCTTGTTTTTAATCAATGTTACGAGCAGTTTTACAGCAAACGGACGACTGTGTGCGCCTCTTAAAGCAGATAAAAATATTTGAAGTGTCATGCTGCAGCTCAGTAAACAAAATAGCGCCATGGCAAGTGGATGTGTTTTGGGGACAGTGAGGAGGCTGGTGGTCGGAGACTGTTTGAAACCGTGATGATGTAGCTAGATATCATCACGGCTTCAGCGTCTCAACCAATCAGCGGCGTCCATTACGATCGCGGTTCATAATTAAGCAATAAGGCATGACGGGAGGCGGTATATCATGGGATATCATCACGCCTTGGGTGGTTGGGCATGGGGCCGGAGGATAAGTGCGTCCAACCACCTGAGAAGTGATGATATCCCATGATATACCATACCCTGGAGTGACTTATTGCTATTATGAACTGAGTTTGAAGTTTTATAAATAAAAATAATAAAACAAACAGGTTTTAAAACATTTTATGAATAAGCTTTTGGGTGGTGTAGGAGTACATTTTGAAAAAATAGTTCCCAGACAGTAGAGAGCAAAGAGGCTGGTGGTGCTGGAGCCTTTTGAAGCTGTGATGATGTAGCCCAATATCATCATGGCTTCAAAGAGCTCTAGCCAATCAGATTAATCTATTTATGATCCTCAGTTCATAAAAGTAAATAAACCCATCAATGAGGCTATCCTGCTCATAAAGCCATGTACCTGAAGGGTTTTTCCTTTTGCTGGATTTATTTTGGTATTCAGTGAGTATAGCTACTGAATATGAGTGACCATCAAAATGATGACTCATATTCAGTACTATCCTCATTGGCTACCCTACAAGTAGTGACCCTATCTGCAGGCAAGTGTAAGGAATGGCTACTGGAAGAAGAAGATAGTGGGTGGAAGGGAGGGATAGAAGGGGCTTTCTAGGGAGTAGTGTACCTCCTGTCTTTGAGCTAGCTATGTGGCATGGTGGTGTGGATTGCTAGCTCTGGCTAAGCAGGTACTGGTTTCAGGGCTGGGGACCAAGAGGGTAAAATGTTGCCACTGCCTGCGGCTGCAGGACTTCATTTTTTTTATTCGAACTGTGCCCCTCTCTGACATGCACCCCTGGAGCTGAGAATCTAAAATTAGGGGTACTGGGTGCAAAGCCTCCCACAAGGGGGCAGGAACACAGCCCCATCACAAAAGCACTTTTTTTTGCCAGATGTTGGGTTGCCAACAAGTGTATCACCAATTTGCTTTTCAGCGATATACACTCGCCATAATAGTGATCACTGTTTTGCAGTCGCTATTATGACATGGAATGTTTATTTCTTGTATACCACACATTCCATATTTTATTTTATATAATACATTTTGATGATTGCTTTTAATTTGAATCATAAGGAAGGAGTATATAAAGAGAATAATGCATGGGGTTGTGTGCCTTATGAGAATTTAATACAGAACTGAGGTGTGTGAAGCTACATAAACACTAGACCAAAGCTCAAGGGATTATTAACAGCACTGCACATAGAGGGTGGGTATTAAATCTTAGTTTTGCACACCACCACATGGTGATTTGTTATAATTTCTGGTGAGCAATTTTGTCCCTCCAACCGTGACTTAACAGAATTGTATTGAGAGAATCAGGTCAGACACAAAACCGAAGCTAGAGAACAAATTAACTGAACTCTAAATAACACACCAGCAGCTTTTCTGCAGACAAGAAGCAGATTTTGTTTGGGTAAACAGAATTTATAAATAACGGAAATATCTTTTTGTTTTGCAGGAATTCATTTGTTTGAAGGTAGCAAGATAACACAAGTGGCAATTATAAGTTATTGCAAGTAGCACTGAATGCTTAACAGAAATAAATCACAAATAGTGGTTTTCCAAATGACACCAGAAAATTGTCTCTGGCAAAATAAATAAATTATGTCAATAATAAATCTCTAGTTAAGGGTTTTGAAACAATTTCATAAAAGTGTCAATAAAACAGTTATGAGCAGTGCTTTTTCTTTTCAGTTTTAAGTCAATTCAGCTTCCTTTCAGCAGCAGCATGTATGCTTTATTTATATCAGCTGCGTGACTGACAGAAAGTGGTTCACAATTATGGAAAACCATTCAGGCACCTGTATGCCACAATAAACATGACAAAAATGTTCACCAGTTATTATATATAGAATGATACATGGGATTGTGCATGAAATTCTCATTATGTGCTCCCCAATGTGTTATTTCATTTAATTGTTGGGAGATGTTTTTCCTCCAGCCAGCTAAGTCTTTAAGATCTGTAGTGGCATTGTTTGTTCACTGTAAATAGCAGGTATTGAGATCTGGAGGAAACAGTTAAGTCTAATAATGGTAGAAGATCACAATCGAAAAGCAAGTAGGAAACCATTTCTGAAAATGTATTTAATCCACATTGTAAAGATGTTGTTCAGCTCCAGTTCTTGGGTGTCACAACAATATGGAAATAAGTGGAAGAGTTCATTGTTCAGAGTTGTAACTCTGTCCCTCATTTGCATGTCACTGTGATGATTGAACGAGACCTGAGGAAAATCTTCAGAATCTGGTTTAAATAGACTTCTCTGCAATGTTTTGCATTTCTTTTCCTATATTTGACTAGGAAAGGCAGTACTGTATGCTTATTTGACTATTTAGTAGTTGAGATTTCTGCGGATAAATGAGTGTAAGTGGGACTGAGGAAAAACTGGCACGTGTTCACTGTTGTAACTCGTGGGTAATACTCCCATGGCAACAGACTGTGATGTCACAACAGAGGATTATGACTTGAAGTAGGGAGTCAGCTATAGAGGCAGATGAACCCTGGGGATAAAGATCATGTATTCTTGTAAATGTTCTTAGTAATAAATACTGGAGAGGAGGAATTTTAGAATTTATATGGAATGGAAGCTGAAATTGTACCTAATTATTATGTTTTTGAAGTTGGTTTAAGGCATCAGCGCCTCTTTAATGATGCACAACTAAACACTTGTGAAAAAGACTGTGTATCTCATCTTGCTATCCAGTATAAAATTAAAAATTAAAGTGGAATTGCCGTTTCACTTGATTTCCATCAGTGGAATTCCACATTCCACTAAGCTCTGTTTCTGAAGAACCATCTAGCTGCCAACCTCTTGAGATAAGTGTTTACTGAGTTTTTTTTTAAGTTTTTCTTTATGCTCATCTTTAATTTAGAAAAAAAATGTGTATTCAGCTATGTTTTCAACATCAGGGCCTGATTCTAAAACTTTAAAACCTTAGAAGTTAAAAACTACAAAACTATATTCAAACCACAAAAGGCCTTATAATAAAAGTTAAGCTTTTCCCATTGGAAAGTTGTAGCCATCCACCCATAACTGGCAAAACTAAAAAAAATACAACATCATCATCAATTATATGCACCTAATAACGGCATTGATTTAAAGGTTTGTGAGTTTTTATTATATTTAACTACATTTGTAGTACCCTACTAAATAGTCACTCTTAAATTTTTCACAGTTTAATTTACCTCACAGTGCTACTGTCCACCAAGAAAAAAAGTAACAAGCAGGACTACAAAGTAAATAAGATTGTGCACCTGGGCAGGGATGTTGTAGATGAAAAAGAACTACATAAAAACATGACAACACATGTTACAAACAGTTCAAAATTCATCCCTAACCCCTTATGAGAACATTTCAGAGTAAATCTGTTCCACCTTGGCATTATAGCCATTGAATTAAGGCGCACAATATGTAAGAATTACATCAATTGAGGAAATGGGTAAAATCAAGACTCACTTTGCACCACATTTCTCTAAGCTTCAAATTGATTACTTCATTACAAAAATAAACTCACTAGAACTAATGTGATTCACCATAAAACACACATGGACAGAAAGACAGCCTCTAACTTAGCATAGTCACTTCAAAACACAGCATTTCAACAGCTTTTGAGACAGCAGATTGACCCAAACCAACAGTAGATTCCTTCTTGGTTTGAGTCCTGGCTGTTCACCCATCGGGCACATCATTTGCATACCAAATTGCTATGCTGCAGTGTTAATAAGCACAAATCAACAGCCATGGCAATTATGAACTCAATCTTTACTCCATAAAACTAATAAGAAACAACCTGAATGCCTACCAACTCCTTAACAAGCTTTAACTGTTGTTTAATGGTGAGAGAAGTGAGCCAGATCAAACTTCAGTTTAACTTTAAGTTGAGGCTTGAACATTTAATTTGGCTTTGCCAGTTTGGCCAAATGAAGTTTTCTCCCAATGCAGTAACTAGTATAGAGTAAAGCAGACTATATATGGGCGTGGGGGTGGGGAGGGGCTCATGGTCAGTGTAATTGTGGCAGTTGCTACTGGCATGCATCAGCAATGGGCAACAGTTTGTAGTACTGTGCCAGAGTCTGCAAATCTCACTAAAACATTACCCAGTGTGAGCTATAGTAAAGTTACTATCTACAGTATGTTGACCTCAAGGCATATACAGTACCACCCTGTGGTCTCCAACTCTCCACTTAGAATGGCAGCGCATGATAGCACAGAACATTTTTGTCCATGTATTTTATTAGTTTTATATTGCCCTCATCTCCCGGCTTGTACAATACCCTTCTTTCCCATTTTTAAGTCTGCTTTGCCACTTTTTCCACATTTAAAATAATAAAAGGAACACTTTTTTTTTTTTGACCTTCCTTGCCCCTGGCCTGCCTCTCCTTCCAGCTGCACATGACCTCCCCGACCTCCTCGCCCCAACCCCTTCCTACTCACCTCAGATTGCAGCTGACCCAGGGGTGGCCCGGCATAACCCTTCACCAGATGGGTCCCTCTCTTCCGAGGGAAGGTGCCAGGAGGGATACCAGCGCACTCTACATTCAGTCCCTAGGCACCCCCAATTCTGGGGTGTCAGGGCATCTGAGGCAGCGGGAGTCAGCAGCCATCATCCGGCAGACCAGGCAACTTCTTCCATTTCTGTGGGGGATGCGTCCTGACATCAAGGCATATGCCAACGCCTGCCACTCCCCTTGAACACTGAGCCCTGGCTGTACTGCTGAACTCCCAGCCTCTGCCAGGAGCCAGCCTACACCAGTGCATCCCTGCCCTCCCTCAGAGAGGAGAGCTGTCCTTGGATGCTCCATCCTTCTCCCCCAGCCAGCCCTCCAGGTGACCCGAGTCCATTCCCGAACTCGGGTCATGACTACATCATAGATGGAAATCAACCCTTCTGCTTCGACAGTCCACTAGGAACACTCCCTTTAATATGGCTCAGATTAAGTTTTTATCAGTATTCTCAGCTCTTTGTGTATGCCTGTTGTTCCATAAGGTCAGGAGCAGTGTCTGATGTCTGCTAGTTCATTATAGTCACATGAAAAGTGATCAAAACAATGGGTGTTCAAAACCCACAGAATACAGAAGAAATCCTGTTATGAGCCCAATTTAAAGAAGTGTTTGTTTTGTTATTTCAACTAAAAAAAAGTAGTAAAGCAGTCTCCAAAAGGGAGAAAAGTGTAGCATATCATTCTGGAAATAAGGGCACTCCAAAATAAAATAAAGAAAGTATAGGTCTCCACTATCATACACTGCATCTTTAACCTCATGCAAATTATTGCAATGCACCTTACATAGATTGTAAAAATTGTTTATATTGTTTATATTATCCTGTGCTATTACTTTTGTGTTATGTGTTTTATGTAAGCTATAACCCATGCCAGGTCTGAAGGCAAAGTATCTTCCAACCACCTGGGAAGTGCATTAATGTCCAATACATCCATGCCATGGATTGTGTTATTTCTCTTCCAAAATAGGTTATTCGATTAAAGAAAAATGAAATAAGGAGAACCTAATTTTTGGTTTAAATATAAGAAATGTACATTTATCCTGCCACTTTTAAAAGTAGTTCACATAAATATATTACCATTTAGTTACTTTTACAATAACAGTTATTTCTCAACTAATGTAACAAAGTGATTGGTGAAGTTTGTTTTATATAAAACATTTCAAACACTTTTCTATCTTTACATATGTTTGATGGCCACCACTTTCTCACTCTCTCTCCTAAACTTTCTCACTGTCTCTCTCCTTATTGACATTGAGTCATCCTTGCTATCAGACAGTCATCTCTCTGTCTCTCTCTCTCTTCCTCTCTCTCTCGGGCTGTGATGGAAATTATCCCTGCTGTAAGGCATCAGCCATGCTTTTTCTCTTCTCTCTCTCTCTGGCTGTTATTCATGTAAAGTGCATAGTGTAGCACTTTTTTTCTTAAAGTGAAACACAACCACAAGCAATAAGGAGTTTTCTCTTCCTAGTCATTATGTAATGAGCCACCTGAACCTTGTCTCTTTCCTCTCTCCCTTGCTATCTCCCTCCCTCCCTCTCTCTTGCTATCTCCTCCCTCTGTTTTTCACTCATGTCCTGAGCCATTGCTGCTTTCATTACCTCATCTCTATTGACTTCTTTACATCTACATCCCGTTGCTGTCTAGTGGCACTCAATATGTTTGGAAGAGGAGCATTGCAACTGCTGATACCTCTCCTCACTTTCTCCTGGCTGGTGGTCTCTCTCTCTCTCTCTCTCTCTCATTTGGGGCCAACAGGGGTAATGGAAAAAAGTAGGTTAAAGTGGAATTTATAAAATAGGTAGGAAATACACAGTACATTTTAAATTTCGCTCTCCTCGCTAAGCTGTTTTATAAATATGGAGCTTTAAAAGCCTGGACATAACACTGAGTGATTTAGAAACATAGAACATAGAAATTGACGCAGATAAAGACTACTTGGCCCATCTAGTCTACCCAATTTCCCTGCCTACTGTAACTTCTCAGACCCTACTTGATCTCTGCCCCCAACCACTAAGGTTCGCTTTGCCTATCCCATGCCTTCTTGAATCCCACTACAGTTTGTGCCCCGCCACCTGTGCTGGGAGGCTGTTCCAGGCATAAACCACTCTTTCTACGAAGAATTACTGCCTTATGTCTCACCTGAGCCTACCCTTCCAACCTCATAGCATAACCTCTTGTTCTTGAACATCTTTTTCTGAAAATGCTTTCCTCTTGAACCTCATTTATACCAGTGAGGCATTTGAAAGTCTGTATCCTATCATCCTTTCCTCCAGGGTGTACATATTAAGGTCCATCAGTTTCTGCTCATAGGGCTTTTGATGCAGACCCTGCACCATTTAGTTGCCCTCCTCTGGATCGCCTCTACTTTGTCTATATCCTTCTGGAGATGTGGTCTCCAGAGCTGGACACAGTACTCTATGTGTGCCCTATACAGCAGAATCATCACTTTCCTCTTCCTGCTCATGATACCCTCCCTATGCACCTCAGCATCAGAATGGCTCTCCCAACTACCTTGTCACACTGCTTGGCCACCTTTAGGTCATCGGATATGATTACACTCATTTTCTTTCTTGTTTGGTGGTCACCAGTACAACTCCCCACTGTGTAGTCCACCCTCAGTTTCTGAGCCCAAAGTGCATGATCTTGCACTTCTTCACGTTGAAACTTATTTGCCACACTTTTGACCACTTCTCAAGCTTTCATAGATCCCATTTCATTTTTCCACACTCCCCGAGTGTTTACCCTATTGCAGGTCTTAGTGTCATCTGCAAAAGGCATACTTTCCTTCTAGCTCCTACACAATGCCAGTACTAAAGACATTAAAGAGGACCAGTCCTAGTAATGATCCTTGAGGCACCCCACTTGCCACCCTTCAATCCTTGGAGTGAACTCCATATACCATCACCCTCTGTCACCTAACCCCAACCAATTTCTTACCTAGTTTGCCACTTTTGGACCCACTTCCAGGCTGCCCATCTTGTTCATGAGTCTCCTATGTAGACGAGTGTCAAAGGCCTTACTGAAATCTAGGTAGGCAACATCCATCACTCCACCCTGATTTAATTCCTTGGTCACCCATTAAAAAATACTATCAGAAATGTTTGACATAACCTTCCCCAGTGAATCCATGTTTCCTTGGGTCTTGTATGCGCTGAATTCAAGATATTCCACTGTTCTATTCTTCAATAGTGATTCCATTAGTTTCCCCACCACTGAAGTCAGGCTGACTGGTCTGTAATTGTCAGCCTCCCCTGATCCCACTTTTGTGAAGCAGGACTGTATCTGTCCTCCTCCAGCCCTCTGGGACCACCCTCATCTCCACTGAGTGGTTGAATGGGACTGTAAGAGGTGCAGCCAGCTGCTCTTTGAGCTCCCTCAATATCTTCTGGTGCATCCCGTCCAGGCCCCATTCGTTGTCCACTTTCAGATTTGAGAGTTCCTTTCAGAACTCTCTCCTCTGTAAATTGACTAGTGTCTACCTCCTTCCTATGATGCTCCTGACAGTTATCTGTGGCTCCTCTCCTTCCCTTTCCTCCTTGCACATTGAACAAAAGTATTTGTTCGGGATGTCCACTTTTTCTTGTCCCTTCCACACACTTACACCCCCCATCCCTCCTTGGTCTTATAATCTCTCCTCTGTTTTTCTCATTTTGCTTCATATCTGAAAAATGTATTGTCCCTTTCTTTACTGCTTGAGCTATTTTCTCCTCCATTTGTGTCTTTGCACTCCTGACTGCTTTCCTGCCTCCTTCTGCTTCTCCTGATACACCTCCTTATCATTCTCCTCTGTGTCTCCTTATACAGTACCTCCTGAATGCTAACTTTTTGTCCTTACCTCTCAGCCACCTCTTTATAGCAGTCTATTTTTCCTCTTGGTTTTACTTACTTGCCCAGTGCAGAGGTTTGTTGCCCTCACTATCCCCACTTTTAGTTTTGCCCACTGTTCCTACACTTCACCCAAGTACTCTCCCTGCCAGGGCATCACTAAGACATTTCCCATCTTTGAAAATCAGACCCCTTGAAGTCCAGGACTCTCACCTTTGTGTAGTTTGCTTCTGCTACAGTTCTTGTATTAAACCACCCCATACAGTAATCACTGGTCCCAGGTTGCCACCACCATGATGTCTACAACACTGTCCCCATTAGTGAGTATAGGTCCAATATTGCTCCCTCATGAGTGGGTTCATTTGTTAGTTACCTGAGGAATGCTTCTGCAGTGAGTCCAGGACATCCCTTGCTCCCAGCTGAAGCTGTAGCTTGGATGCTTCAATCTACATCCAGCAGATTGAAGTCCCCACCAGCAGCACCTCCCCTATTTGCCACCTTTGATGGCTTCCACCAGATCCTTATCTATCCCTCCATGCTGGAGATCTGTAGATCATGCCAATGAAAATAGCAGCTCCATTCCTTGCCTCTAGGGTGACCCACAGTACCTCTGCCCCTCTGTTTTCCCTGTATCTCTGTGACTTTCATGCTACCCCTCATGTATAGAGCCACTCCTCCCTTTTTCTTGCCCACCCTGTCCTTCCTGAACAAAGCATATCCTGATATGGCTATGTCCCAGTCATGGTTCTCATTGCCCCATGACTTGATAATGGTGACAATGTCTAGGTCAGCCTCTACCATAATGGCCACTAGGACCGGGATTTTATTTCCCAGACTTCAAGCATTTGCACATGGCCTTCCAAATTCTGCTACTACCATGCTTGTCAGCCCTCACTTTTCCCTTTGCCCTCCCTCCTTTCCCCATCTGCCCTCATTCCCATCTCTTCATTTCTTCCAGTTTGTTTTTCTTATCATTTACCCTTCTGATTTGTCTCTTCGGGTCTCCCTACTGATTACTTCAGCTTGTGAGGAGGGAGGATGTTTATGTCCCCCTTTCCTATCACCAAACCCTCAGTTAATGTAAATGCTTGCCAAGGGAACATTTAGTCACTCACTGAGGACCTGGTTCCCACCTGGATGGATGCAGACCACCCACCCGGTATAGGCCTCCATCCTCCAGGTGGGACCACAGTCCCCAGTGTAGCTGAATACCTCCTCTGCACCACTCCTTTAATCATTGGTCGAAACTCCTAGTGTGGAGTATCCTATTCCCCGTCCAGGACTGTCTGTACATCAGAAAAGGTCACTGAGCGTGCTACCTGCCTAAGACCTCCCCAACTCCCTGAACTACTCCTGCACTATCCTGAGCTTATCCCTAGCCAGATCATTAGTCTCTAGGTAGACAATGACATCCAGCCTCCTCCCATCCTGCTGCCCTTGCAATCTCCAGGATCTGCTTTCCATCCCCCTGAGTCATAGTGCTAGGTAGGCACCTAACCTACTTCTGTCCCTCCCTTCTCACCCCAAATCTATCCATGTTACAACAGAGTCCCCACCAGGAGTTGCTTCTTCCTCTCTGGAGTCCTCTGCCACCCTCCCTGGGGACTCCACCACGGACGGGGCCAGTCCCACTCAGCCAGAGCAATGTAGAAATTGTGTAGTGGTACCATGGGGAGATGGGCCTCTGACCCACCACCCTTATCCTTCCCAAGCACACTGAAGTCCAGCTGCACCTCCTTCTCCTCCTAGACACCCTTTGAGGCAGTGATGGTGGACTTAGTGTTCTCTGGGTGGTGGAGTAGGCCCTGAATTCTAACCAACTCATCCTTGAGATGAGAAACCTCACCCTCAGCCCAGAGAGGTACACATAGATAGGGCAGCATTGCAGTATTCAGAAAGTCTCCTGAGAACCAACCCCCACAGCCACTCTTCTGCACCAGTCCCAGCACACTTACTATTTTATCTTACTTGCTGCCTTTCAACTGCTTGGTCCATTTCCCCTTCTAGAGTGTATCTAGCTAGTAGTACCCTGTATTTTAGTGTTCCTTCCTTGATTCCTTTCTTCTTCCTTCCTGGGGCACCTGCACTTAGACCTTCCCAAGCCCAGCATCCTGACCTGCATAGTTTTCTGGCTAGCTTCTCCTTTCACCCCTAATAATAACATTTCCTCGCCCTTTCACACAACACAACCCTTATGTACCTTATCATAGATAGGATGCATCACGACTCCTAGTTTTCCTAGATTTCAGCTTTTACTATATTCAACTGCACACAAAGAATATCAAGGTTGGCAGTGGTTTGTGCATTTACTAAGCACCCACTTGACTACTTTTGACCCATAAATGTTTTGGATTTACTGCCTATTTACCTACCCATTTTATAAATATTAGATATATATATAGCAGTAATATGATGATAATAGTTTTTCTGTTACTTATGAATATTTATGTACTTTTTCAATTATATGACAAGAAAACCTGCTCTGTGATTATGACCATTTTGTGTTTAGAAGCACTACAGTGGATTCTGCTTATGCATACCCGTTTTGGCAACAGTAAAATGGGCATTTAAGCAGAATATGTGTTTAACTGAAATTGCCGATTTCGCTCCATTGGGAATATTGCTGAAAACCTGGAAAACCTGTACTCTGCATAGTAAGAGACATGTCACGGTATTTTATCTTAATGGAGTATTTATTGTACATCATTGTACATAACTAGATCACTAGATCAGCAAGAAGCAATATTTAATCAGTGTTTTATTTTTTAAAAAAGGAAAAACATTTATTTATTTGACTTGCTCACTGAGTCTCAAAACAATTACATTGAAAATAATTTGTAATTATACTCTGTTTGGTGTGCTTTATAATGAGCTTGTTCAGGTAGTGCTCAAATTTGAACAGAGCAGTAAGGTCCCGCTTTTCCGAGCATGAACAAAGACTCTAATTCTATCTATGGCTGCAAGCGCTTCTCACATGGTGACATGAGATGGGGTGGATCATCTTCATCTTCTGCCTCAGCATGTACCCCAAGCACCTCACTGCATATTTTTGTGTCATCAATTGGACCATCCGTGGGTACTGAATCATCCATGTCCCTGAAACTTGCAAACTCTGTGGGGGTCATTCTGGGAGGAAGCCTCAGGGGATAAGGAGGGATTCTCACTTTCTCTGACTGCCTCAACTACAGCGGCAGCAGCATCATTGGCAGGTACGAATTCCCTTCCTATAATAGTTAACAATTGTGTTCCGCTTCACATTTTGGCATGCAAAATTGGGCATCCGGATAGTGTCAAGGACTGTAATTGTTTTCATTAGGGCACTGACACTCCCTCATGGTCCCTCATCTAGGCATAGCAGTACTTTCTCGATGACCTGGAAAGAGAAAGCATCATGTTTTAGTAAATCGCATATAGATAGACACAGGCTTGTAGGTTTAATAAGATGACATTACCTGGCTATGATACAGATGCTTTACATTCCTAATTATGCCCATGTCCATTGGCTGTATCAAAGCTGTCTTATTGGGGGATGAAAACAATCTTATGTTGGACACTGTAACATCAAAATGTGCAGAACAGTTATCCAAAATGAGGGCAATTGTTAGTCGTGATACATCACATCCGTGCATTCACCTTTTTCAGCCAGATGGTAAAATTTCACTCATCATCCAAGTATTTGAATTTCCTCCCGATCTGCAGGCAGGGCATACATGGAGATTCTGGAGAAACAACGGGCTTTTTGGACGTGCCTATAATGAGTGGTCTAAACTTGTTCGTGCCATCCATGTTACAGCACAGTAGCATGGATATTTTCTCTAGCTTTTTTTCACCACATGCTGCATCAGATTTAAATGCCAAAGTTCCTTCTGGGAGAGCTCTAAAGTAAAGTCCTATTTCATCGCAGTTGTAGACCAGATGAGGTGGGTAATCTTTTAACAGCTGGGGAGAATGCTGTTTAACCAGGTGTCAGCAGACTGTGTCAGAATCTTTTTTCCCCGTGACAGCATTTGAAAATGATACCTTGTCTGTCCGTCCACCTGCTTAACCATCCACTGGTGGGGTTAAATTCATTTCCATATTATCGCCAAGTGCTTAGCCTTACTTAACAGAATTGGACCATTTACAGGGGCATCTGAAGTTCGTGTAGCACAGAACCATCAAAGTAAATCTGCCTCAACTTCCTTACTCTTGTCCACTCTCCTGCACTTATGGCACTTGTTTTCTGCCTTTCCCACTCAGCATACAGTTGATCTTTTGCCTTTACTATCCAGCATACTGTCCATAGATCAATGCCAAATTCAGAAGACACTTCTGACCTTTTTACTGCAGTGTCTCTATATGTTGTAACACTTCTGTTTTCTGTCCCAGAGTTAATGTGATTCTTTTAGGTCCATCACAAACCACAGTACATGTAATGCCTTACAACTGCTGCTGCTACTCAGTGCTGCTAAAGTGAAAAGTTGCTCTGCATTGTTCTTAAGCACAGGCAGAGTATTACAATTAACACCTTGTGCACTAATCTGAAATTTAATTAACACATTTAGTGGCAGACTACAGCCAAGGAATATTGCTCTTAGCCGAAAATTGCAGTTAAGCAGTTTGCTTTAAAGCAGAATTATTAACACATCATCAGATACAACAAAAAAACGGGAAACTAAAATGTGTGATTATAAATGAAAATTGCATTAAACTGAATTGCTTATCAGTGGAATCCACTGTAGCTGATATTATTTTAATTGTATTAGTATTTATTTTTCATTTAGTTGCAGTACCAAGAAAATGGGTTTTATGATAGTGTAATAACATGGTTGATTGAGTTACTGTACAGGATCATAAACAATGGGATGTGCGGTATTCAAGTGGACTCACCATGGAAAGGATTGCTCATTGTGCACTTTGGAGGTCTGTTCATATGGTCACAGATGCAATATGTCCTTTGCAGCACACACCACTATGAACACTGTCTGGTCCTGGCATGCCTAAACAAATGTGAATCATAATGGCATGTGGTATTGATACTTCAGTTCTTCAAAAGCCAATGGGCTAGATTCATGAAGTGGCTGGTGGATTAGCACAAGCTGCAGCAAACAGCAGCTTGTGTCAATCTTCACTGCACCTAGGATCCTGTGCCTGATTCACTATTGGAAGGGGTGCTGGCATCAAACTCCCAGAGTTTGTGGCAACCATTGCCTTGCATCAAAGTCAAGGTGCATGGGAGGAGTTTGCCACTTGCTGCGGGGTGGTGAGGTGGCATCAGTACTCCATGATGTAGACCCACCTGGAGGGTGGCAGGATCAGAAGGCAATGGCCAGGAGACATGGAGGACAGGGGTTGCCCAGATGGGCAGAGGGTGGCAACAGACTTCTGCCAGGACCATTTCATGGTCACTGTCCATGTGGGTGGGGTAGCAGCATGACTGGCACCATGGAGGCACACTACAGGCAAGTACCCACCAGGGGGACACTGCTGACCACTTCACTGATGGTCTGCATGCATGTAGTTCCTGTGTGGGCATGGGATACTGCAGATGACAGCAAGAGGGGTGGTGCACAATCCAATAGATCAGCTGCGTGCCTGTCTAAATGTAACAGACCATGTGCCCTGGGGGCTTCCTGAATCATGCTTAGGGGATGTGGCAGTGCCACCCAGGTGTATGCCCCTTCCACCTTGGCACATTAGTGCATCTATCACAAGGATGGCAAAAGTCTGACTGGTGGGAAGTCCTCCAACTGACCAGGCTGCATTGTTGAGTCAGGAATGATACAAGGTGCATCACACTGAGCCCTTTGCATCATCCTTCTTTGATGCACACACCTTGCATCATTCCCGATGCTTTGTGAATTGGTGCCAATGTCTTTTAAAAGGAAGAACTGCTGAAGATCAAGAGATATCACTGAAATGAGTTATGAAATGAGTGCTAGGATACTGCTTTTGCTGTTACTGGTAATAAGAGAGCAGCACAGCAGAGTGTGACACCGTGACATAAGTGAAATGACAATAACTATATTGGAAGTAGATGACACTAATATCGTAGTATATCTGTAATATCTGAAATGTATTTCTTTTTATTTCTTTGTCAAGATAACAGGATTTCTGAATGAGCATGTGATGAGTCATAAAGATGAGAAAATAGCAAATGGTGCCTCAAGGTGGACAAGTAATTGTTCCTGCCCATGGTGCACAGGTGGCTGGAAAAGCACTGACACTGGCAGCTGGTGTCATGTTGCTCATACTAAACATGCAATGAGTCTTGAAGAGCATTAAATATCCATAATGTTTTCAGATATTGCATTCTTTTCACCTAAAGAACAGTGGAGCATTTGAACAGAATCTGAGGATGTGATGGATACTAGTACTACTGTACCATCTCTGTGCAGTGTGCAGGCAGGAATAGGTGGTATCACTTACACGCTGAAGTGATGTATGGTGAGGAAATGTGATTTATGATGAAGGGAGGATGATGATGATCATGATAATGATGAAAATATGCATTGTTTTCTGATGCCAAAATCCTTATATAATTTTTATTTTAAAGTAATTATTTTATTAATCATGGCTTTACATGTACGCTGAGAAAATAAGATTTCAGTGGATTAATGCTGCCTTCTGTAAAATACTTCCACACAAGCAAAGGGTTCATTAATTTCTTTTAGGTACAGTTGATGGGTGGTGAGCGGTTGGGGGTACCTCTGGAGAGGAATTGAGCACCAGGGTGGTGAATGCAAGATGATCTCTTTTTCACCTGTATATGGAATCACTTTCAGATGGCATTGGACAGGCAGTAGATATAATACAGTATATGTGAACAAATAATATACTGTTAATCTGATATAATGCATTATAAAATATTAGAAAATGGCAAGAATGGATGCTCACTGCTGATTGGCTAATACCACCTCCAAGCTGGGCATTTATTTTTAAATAGATGCTCAGCAAAAACACGTGCCAATCCAGGGTGCCCCATTACTTAGCACATGATTGGGCACCCGAATTGTCAGTCTGACCAGCCACCATTTTCCCCTTGCTTAGAGCTCAACAGTCTTCCCTAACCTAAACCAGCCTGACAGACACCCATCTGCCAGGTATTCCAGACTTGAAACAATCTAAAAGTTATTTTTCTGAACTCATCACTGGTAACATGTTGCACGACTAACATATGGCTCCCGCTCCTAAAAGGCCAGCCAACACAGTAGCGATTCACCCATTAAAGAAATTGCACATATCGAGCCTAATATCACAAATCCCACCTCCTCTCCTCACCCCGACTTCACAACAAGCATACTGCCCACATACCTCCTCCTCCTCCATGTTCAGGCTACTCGACTGGCTGTATGTCATTTTTTTTCTTTTGGTAAACTGCACCCATCTTGCATGGCGAGCACTCCTGATGGCTGATTCCTCACTGGCTCTTTTCACAGGACTACAAATCTCATAAACCCACATGGCAGCTACATAGCTCATTCAGACAACATGTTGTAAACCAGATTGCCCTCGGCTGGTAGACAGGCAGCACTACAGGAACTATTTTACAAAAATGTATTTAAAAGTTTTAAACATCAATCAGACTACTTCAAAACTTTTTTTTTAATTTTATAAAAATATATTACCGATGGTCCATTTTCTAAGTGCAATAATACCCTCCTGGGTGGGCATTATAGGAAATACCGGACCTTCCAGGAGCTATAAGGTCCTCCACCTGTAGTGGGGGCCTCATTATGCCCAGGTGGTCCATATTTAAGCAATAATGCCTGACAGGGTGTGTGTCGTGCTGGGATAACGTCACGCCTCAGGTGGTTGAGCACGAGGTCGCAGGCCGAATGCGCCCAACAACTGAGGTGTGACATTATCCCAAACGCAACACCCTGGAGGGCATTATTGCTATTATACAATGGCTCGTTGTTATACAGAATAAAAAATCATTTTCAAGATGTTTTGTGTGGAAAAATATTTCTGTTTTTTAAGAGGAGATGAAACAATCAAGCAAATGCTCAAGATGCTCAAGAGGCTCAAGCTCATCTCCAGGTTCACAGTGAGGTTGAGACTAGACCCTGATGTTGTGCTGATAACATCACGGGTCCAGCCCAAGACTGACCAATCAGAGTCCAAGATTTTTCTGCCATTGTATAATTCCCAATAATGCCCACCCTCTTGGGTATTATTGCTTACTTATAATCTGGTATATTATGATATGACATGATATATGAACAAATAAATAACCTGATATAATACGATGGTATATATTATTTATGATAAAAAATATAATCTGATATGATATATAAGATTATACAATGTGATATAAGTCATTATAATTAGGGCCCTGGTTCTCTATGCACTTTAATCCTGATTGCCACAGCAGGGCTCCTAGGCTTCAGTGCTAGTATTTGTTCATTCTTGAGGTATAACATATTTGTTTCTGGCAGAATGCAGTCCTGTGATTGTCCAAAATATTATGTGATGTAATTGTTGACATCATATGTTGAGGAACCAGGAGGGACTACAGGATAATATGGGGAAGGGTGTCAGGCACGAAGGAAAAACTTTATAGCTGAATGAAAAAATCCACAAAAAGAATACATTCTGTGGCACTATGTATATTCTGAGGCATGATGCATGTTCTACAGAAAATTCTACATCTGTGAAATTGCAGTATTATGGGTGCCTTGGATATATTACTATGTATGATAAATTGATATCATCTGCTATGCTATAAAATATGATATATAAGCAGATTGTATAACATGATTTTATAATTATATAATACATCATGTATAAAAAATAATATTGTTGGTGGCAAATATGAACAGATAAAATAATATGATAGAATATATGATATAATATTATCTGATATGATATTGAGAAGATAATATGATTTTATATAATATGATATGCTATGGTATATTCACAGATATTATATCTGAGATAATATGACATAATATCTCGTAAAATGAGATACTCTGATAGAATTTATAACAGAAGATAATACAATATGATATACTATATTATTTATGATAAAATAATATATTCTGATATGATATGATATAAATTATAGTATAGTTTAAAATATGATCCTTTTATTATTTGTATTTTTTTTTTTCACTTATGTGGCAAAAACATGAATCATGTAATTGAACTCATAATTTGGCTTGCCACTTGACTCCTTGCTTCATTTTTGTTTATTAAAAGAGGCTAGTCACAATGGTGTTGGGGAGGGGCTTTGAGGAACCGCAGTGAATGCAAAACTGATTTTTTCTGGGATCTAGAATTTACATTTCTTGATTGATCAATTCTGTCCTGAGTAGGGAATGAAGAAGCCCTTGGAGAAGAAAGACAGGAAATTGTCATGCTTCTGGATTGCTCAGGATGGTTTCATCACCAGATGCACTAATGGCCAGCATGGAAGGCTGCTTGCACTGCAATGGAGTGAAACCAGTGGATTTCTGGGGATTAATAAACTGTGGTTTCTTTGGCAGTACTATCATGTGTCTAGCAACCCTTGTCCTCACAGCCCCATGACTAAAACTCTCAGTCACTGATCCATCATGACCAGCTTTGATCTCCATCAACACAGCTTGCAAAATTTGTTTGAGGCGGAACTGACATGGTGAAATATTTATCTGCTCCTTTCTTCCCCTGCAATACTTTCTCATCCTGTTCTTCTCTTTATGTGTTTTCCACACTTTGACAATGTATGGATGTCATATGATGACACACTACTAGCAATAATGACACAATAGTAGTCAATGATTCTTAGATTGCATTGTGACACACACACACCTGGCACACAGAGAAACCACAGTGCTGTACCACTTGAAAGGTCATTGGGAAGACTGAAACTACCAGGCCATTTCTTCCCATTGACTAACCACACACCACCTCACTGAGAGACTTTGGTCCTTATCTCTAATACAGCAGTCTACTTTACTTTTTATTGAGCGTTGCCATTTTGAATCGGTTGCCTTCCACTTGCACTGCCACCCTTTTCATTTACACACTGTGGCTGTGCAGCATTCCTGATGACCTTCAGTTGTTTTGGTGGCATTTCAGTGGAGGGTTCATGAACAGGGTACATCAGTGCTGGCAAAGCAGCATTTTACACATTTGTAGAAAACACCTGCACGGTACACTCCACTCCACACTCAAAACAAACCAGGGAATGTGTTTTGCTGCAATGGAGTGGCTTGCAACACCACGGCATCTCTTGACACTGCTGGATCCACACTGGTGGAACCAATCTGCACCTCTGTCACAGGTGCATATCTGGTTGTGTAAAAGCTCTATTGACTGCTAGCAGGCTGACACTCACAGGCAAACAATTAAAAAGGATCGCTGTGCCGAAACTGTGCCACCAGTGGACAGTAAAACATATGTATCACATATGAACATATGAAACTGCCAGAATAAGCAGGCCTTATAGTCTATTGAGTCTGCTTAATTGTGCAGCTAGCCTCTCAACTTGCAACTGACCCACCCTCCCCACCCCTCTTCATCACAACCCCCCACCCTGTCCTAACCCCATTTAAAGCCACCCACCATTCTACAGGATACCACCTCCTTGGGCAGAGCATTCCACCTGTCCACCACCCATTCAGTGAAAAATGTCTCCTGATTTCCATCTTGAATCTTCACCCTCCAATCTCAGCTGATGTCCTCAGGTATCTCTCCTCTTCTAAGGTAGAAAATCCCTTCTGTATTAGTCTTATTCATCCCATTAATGTATTTAAATGATTCAATCATATCCCCATCCTCCTCTCTTCCAGGGAGTACATGTTCAACTCATCCAATCTATCCCCGTAGGACTTTTGCTCCAATCCCTGGTCACCCTATGTTGCACCCTCCAACAATTTGATGTCCTTCTTCAGGAATGGGTGCCAGTACTGCATGCAGTAGTCCAGGTATGGCTTGATTAGAGGTCTGTACAAGAGAAGGATCACCACCCTATTTCTGGAGAAAATTCCTTGCTATACACCCCAGCATCCTCTTGGCTTTTGCTGCCGCCTTTCTGCACTGAGCTGAGTTGTTTATGCAGCCGTTATAAGCACCCCTAGATCCTTTTCCTCCATAGTGCTTTCCAGCTGCACCCTCCTAGCTGATAGCTCCTTCCCTGGTTTATAGCTCCAAAATGCAGTCGTCACACTTCTTGGCATTGGGCGCTAGCTGGCATGTTTCCGCCCACTCCTGTAGTTTGGCCAGGTCCTCCTGTAGCCCCTTCCACCCTTCAGTGTCATCTACCACAGCTTCCATCTTCATATCATCAGCGAACAGACTGATTCTGCTCCAGATCCCATGTGAGATATCAGCAATGTATATCCCAAACAGCACTGGTCCCACTACCGATCCCTGTGGCACCCTCTCGTCACCACCCTCAGTGATGAGAGTTCCCACCACCATAAGCCACTGCTGCCTTCCATTCAGTCAGCTGATGATCCATCTGACCATCTTTGTCCCACCCCATGTATTCCAGCTTCACCCCAGCCTACCATGTGGCATGGAATCAAAGGCCTTGCTGAAGTCCAAATACAGGACATTCACCGCATGGCCCCTGTCCACCTCCCTGGTCACCCAGTAGTAATACTCAGTTAGATTTGTCTGGCATGAATAAGTAATTCAAAATCGCCCTGCACCTTTTTCAAATCTGCTAAATGCAATCTGCCCCTCTCCAGCTGCATGGAGCAAACTTAAATGCAATACAGATTATACCTTCTACACCATTAGCATACAGTGAAAACATTTACCAAATAATAAAACTTCTCCCCATGCACCATTTTCCAACCTGCTGAATGCTCAGCTGTGCCCAGCTCCCAGTCAAGTTCACACTGTGTACTCCTCCTCTCCTTTTCAGAATGATTTCACTAGCCCACCTGCCTGAAACAAAACTTAAATTCATATAGAATAATAAATGGATGACCATAAACAACAAGGCGGAATTTCCATTGAGGGATTTGATGATGTCAAACAGACCTTGAGACGGAAACATAGCTTGCTGTGTATGGTCACCCATACACTGTTTAATATTGTATATGATTCTTCAAGATTGAAAAAGTAAAATTTTACATGGTTTCAAACTTTTACAATGTTTCATAACTTGTGTTTGTGCTCCCACTTGCTCTCAGTAGCTCAGTCTGCTATGAAGTCCCTTGTGTGATCCCACTCCAGTCTTGATCCTCCAAAGACTCATGTCAGCAGTTGATTTTAATTAAAAAGAAAAAGAAACTGACAGATTATTACAGTTTGGAAACACTGAGCTGAGAATGGATGACCATGCCCAAACTTTCTCTGTGAACTGCTTCCTAAGTGGCACCACCATTTTACATGGAATGTTTTTTTTTCAGAGTACTGTTTCCTCCAATCAGGTCTCAGGTCAAGGGGAAAGTCATTGTAGTATTGTTGTGATATTAGAACAATGCTACAACAACTTTCTATGACCTTTGAACTGTCCTACAAGTTTTTGAAAGCCACTTATTTCCATACACAATAAGCCCTCACCATATATTATTGCATGATAAGAATTAGATTACTTGAATTATAAAGCATGATTTTCAGATGATTTCTAAAGTATTCTGATCAAAAGTCACTCTGTTTTACTTAAAATGAGCTCTTTTCTGCTATAGGTGATCCCCTGTGAAAAAGAGCTGGGTGTCATGGTGAGACGTGTGTAGTACATAGAGTTCTGATTGGCAGCAGCACGAATTGGCTGCTGTGGGTCATAATGCTTGCCAAGAACTTGGACATATAGTGTGTCCCTGTAAAAGCACTGTATCATGACATCACTGTGCCAAAATGCCAAAAGAAAATTGAGTTGTCTCACACAATTTCCTTTTCTTGCCTGCTCACTCAATGTATTAATTTTACTCACACACTACCACTTCCTTAGCATTTATTATATATTGGTATTCAGTGATATCTCTGAATTAAAACACTTGGGGGTAACAGAGAAAAGTAATGCAATATGGCGGTAATCATATCACAGGCAACAAACTACAGTATCTAGTTTGACTTGGATACTTTGTGGAAATATATTTTAAGAAATGAATAACTGACATCAGCAATAAACCATGATGTAAGGAAAAATACAGACGGTATATGACATGAAACATGAATGTGTCTACATTTTCTGAAATTGTCTCTTATGCATCAGGCAGCTCTTTAAGAATAGTTATTGCTCAGTCCCAAGTCTGAGAGACTGGTGACAATCTGCAGTCATGCTTGCAATTGAATTTCACTTTTCATTGCAACAACTTTCATAGCTTTTGAACTTATAAGTGGCTGTAAATCCAGAAACTTTTATAGAATTGTGCTGAGCATCTGATAGATGCTTCTCTTCAAATCTCTTCGTGGAAGTATCATATTTAATTTTATAGCTAGTGTTACATATGGAGAGGCAGTGTAGTTTAGTGCTTAAAGGCACCAACATGGAAACTAGAAGATCTCAGGTTTAAGCCATGCTATAGCAAAATAATCCTCATGGTCCCTGGACAAGCTTAATAACCTTCCTGCTCTGGTCCACCTATCTGTGAAATGGGTAGGAGTAGGGCACCTCACTGGGTAAATGAGATAGATATTGTATCTCAGCTTGTCTATCCTGGGAAAATAAACTGTAAATAAAAAACATATTGTATATTATGTGTTTATAGCAGCAAAAAACATAGTCCTGTTTAGCATGCTGATGTGCTCTCTGTCGGGATGCCGGAGACACATTTAGGATCAGTTGCGGTACATTCAGGTGTAACACTATGAGGCACTTTTTTCTCCTAGAAGATGGTGAACCAATGAAACAGTCGACAGGTGAGAGAGTGAACATGAATATAGTAAAGGTCCTCAAGGTATGCTGAACAAATGTATGCTTACCAAGGAATTGCACTGTACCCTGGGTGGCAAAGTGGTAGGAAATTCACAAAAAGTAAAGTACATGTTTGCAAAGCATATGTATGCATCCCTGCAAATGAAGCACTTGTGGAGGGCACTTAAAATGGAGCTACAGGCCCTTTCAATCTAAAAGTGCTATTGGACCCATTTTCAAAAGGATAGCACAGATGTTAATGAGTTAGTGTCCATGCTACCCTGGGTTTGTGCTGGTGCTCTGGGCTTGGGGCCATATTCAGAGACCCCAGAGTGCTGCCCAAACCTGGCAGTGTTATTGCACTAACCATACCATTGTGCCTGTACTAATGCAAGAGTCCTTAATGCATAATGGCACAGTAATAGTTTCAAGGTTTGGTAGGGCTAAAGAGCCCCAGTGCAGTGCCATTTACTGTTGTTGACAAACCTGTCTTATTGCAGCATTATGGCCATACTGCAACCCTTGAAGGCAGAGTGGCTGTACTGCAGCCACCCACCTCTGTTCCTAATGTATGCCCCTCCCCAATCACCCCCATACTGACAACAATATTATATTCCTTGTGTCTAATGGACCACTTTCTGCCTGACAGCCCTGGATCCAAAGTAGAGGTAAACTCCTGATGGGCTAGTACCCCTATCAAGTGCCTGTGAACTCCCACTAGTGCAAGTGCTACCCCTACCCACTCATCGGCTGAGGACCCATGCTCTCCCTGTTAACACTTGGTATGATTGTAGCATATGGCAGCAGGCAAAAGCCCTCTGCTCACCTTCTTCACTGGCTACAGTCTCATGGTTACAGTGTGTGATAATGAGTACTGTACATACAGTACTCTCAATTGCACACTGTGAATGTCTGATATCAGTTGACTGAGGTGGTGGGTGGAGGGCTTTGCTGGCCAACATATGCTATTATTGTAATGAATGTTGACCGGGATGAGGGGTTGTGGGACAGCGGTCCTCACTAGGTGTGCTGTTGGGGGTGGCACTTGGACTGGGGGTAATTGTTTTTGGTGTGGCCGTGTTAGCCAAAGAGAGAGCTTACCTCTACATTATATTTGGGGTCATCAGGTGTCAACTACACCCAGGAATATGATATTTTATCAATACTGTGTTGATAGGGGAGGAGGGTTCACTAGACATTTGGGATACGATATTATTAATATGGGGTGATCAGGGATTATGTCCCCAAGATACCAGGGAAGGGAAGTTTGCACCATGAGTGCTGACAGGCTGTGTACATGTAAATAAGCACAAAATGAATGTGCTGATGGATACTGGTGTATGAAGTGAGCAAAATTTGATTCGCAGAGTAATCTAAATTCTGCCTGATTTCATGGGCGAAATGTGAAATTTTACCTGGTGTAATGGCAAAATTTTGCCTAATGCGGGAAAAATGCCACCTTCCACAGTGAAAATCCAACTTCTGTGGGTGAAATTTCACCCACAGAAGGTGAAATTCACTACTGAATGCAATTTTGCTTGCATTAGGTGAAATTTCAGCTAGGCGAAATTCTAATGCGGAAAATTTGGCAAATTACTCTGTGCAGTGAAATTGGCCACTTTGCTGCCACTTCGCTGGTGGAAATTAAATTTGCTGCATCTCTTCTGATGGACCCTTAGCACCTTGTATGCTCAATGAGCTCATTTGCATGCCTGAAATGGGCCACAGGAGCCCTGGCACTATCCCATTTCAGGCATGGCTATCTCCAGTGCCCATGTGCAGACTTGGCCCATGTGGTTACAGTGCATGTTTAATTAGTGCTACAACAACATGGTTTTATATTGAGTCAGTTAGCATGCTCTATCAGTGCATACCAACTAACTGAATATTGCTCATGGCCAGCCATGCGCTATTTGTGGCACAGTCCAACAGGCTGTGCTGTGCTTGCATTTGGCTCTGAATATTGGGGCCTCTGTTACTATGCTATTATGCTACAAAGGCTTGTTTGTGTTTTCTTAGTGGCCCATACATTATAACACTCTATAATTTATTTGAAAATCCAGAAAACACTTGTACAATGAAGTAACAGATTCTTGGTGCTATATAGTGGCAGAAATTAATGTGTTATTCTTTAAATTGTACATAAAACTTTACAATACTAATAACATCATAATATCTGAAGCACTTAAATTCATGTTTGTAGCTCAACCTTAGTATATTTATTATGAATGTTGTAAAATATGTAGAGAATAACACATGATGGGGCATGGGTTTCTAAAGAATTAATGCATGCCTCAGATGCATTTGAATGTATGAGGCCTATTTCCAAGCCGCTTTCAACATGACCAGGAAGTGCATTATTTCTGAAGCTATCCATGTTTTGGAGTGAGATATTAAGCTGATATAATAGAACTGTTTTTATGGTTTTATTTATCTGTATTTAGGCTGTTGCCTGTAGGGTTAGGCAAAATTAGCAAATCCCACTCTCTGGAAGTCATTCATTCGTGATAACTCAGTCATTATTACAGCTAGGTACCTGGAATTTGTTATGCTTACTTTCTGGAGGTGGCCCAAAAGGGATTCCAAGATTCATGATATTTAAATGAGGGCATGGAACTTATAAGGATAGAGATCTGGCAATTTATTATTCGTGTGAAAATTTCTGAAAATATTTAAATGCTTAAAACTTTGCCACCACTGGAGATAGATAATTGACAGTGTAGATGCATACTTTCTTAGAAGAGTTGTAGAAACTGCTAAATAGGAAAGTAGTTAGTTATATAAATTGTAAGTTACAGGAGTTCATCATTTCACAGATTAATTTTTGTTAAATGATGTGAAAAATGTCAAACTATTGGATATTTGTAGCTCTGCTGCCATTGCAGATATACACCCAAAGCTGGCATGCATACCCAGTGTCAATATGTCCTGGTATGTAATAAAGTTTTTATTTACTGCACTTTCCATCATCCTGCCTGTTTGACTTTGACTGTCCTCTCTTTCCAGCCCTGTCACCCACTTTCTCCACTGGCACTTATCTTCCAACCAGTCAGTGCACGACAGATTGCCCCAACTGTGGAGCTTTGCAGGTTCCTCAAGCCCAGGCAGTGTTAGTGCTGGGTTGCCATTAGGGCCAATGTGAGCAGTGCAGAACCTGAAAAGGACAGGCAGCATCGTGCTGCTTGCACGCAAGGAAGTGTTTTCTTCCCCATTTCCTCCCTAAGTGCTCCATGGGCTACAGCTAAAGAGAACATCTGCATGCAAGCATGCAGACATCCTGGCAAGGAAGCACCCACCCACCCATTGCTGCTCTTCTAGACTGCCACCTGTGTTCACTCAGGTGTCAGTGTCGTAGTGCAGTAAGCAGTCCTTCCTCTGCAGAGGAGGGAATGTCCTTCAGGATGCTCAACCCTCTCCCTTGTTGGCCCCTCAATGATCTGGGCTCACTTTCGAGCCCAGGTCACCGGACATTACAAGCAGCAGCACTACTGCTTGTGTCGACAGGCTGGTTGTTAGCTAACTAAAGCTGGTTAGTTGTGCCTAGTAGGTCAAAACGTATCAGAGAAACTTTAAAATTACTAGTTGGCAAATTTTACTGAAAAATTCATGTGCTTATAATAGGTAATGACACTGGAATTCCACTTACTGAATTTAATATTCACAAAAAAAAATCACCACTGAATCCACTTAGCTGTGCTGTACTGTTTGCAGTCTGTAATTGCTTTCTAGGAGACTACATTGCCCCTCTTGATTTTTATCAGAGCTTGACCAGATGTATTTTGTGGATCTGCTTGTCACACTGATTTCATCCTTGTTTTCACAGATAAGCTCACTTCAAAAAATAGACACTGACTCCTTTTCCTGTAAGACCAGTCCCTTAGGAATAGCCAGAATTTCTCCTTCTTGGTTCCCCAGTAATTTTCTTTCCTTACCACATCTATGCGTGTTCCTCTATGTTCTGGCCTTCCAAGTATATTTTGCTCAGACCAGTCAGTTTCGGTGGGTGTGGTTCGCATATGTCCTGCTGTCAAGTGAGAATAGTCCCAGTATGCTTTCTTGCTCCAGTTGATGGTCTACTATTCTTTTGCTACTCAGGAGAGCTGCTCTTTCCTTGGTGAACCCATGCATCTAACTCCTGCCACTGGTGGCCCTGCACTAGCTACCTCCCCAGTCATGTAGTTCAAATCCACTTGACTTCCCTCTTCATTGACATGACCATACCCCACCCCTTTTGCAGAACTGCAGTTCATCATGGGTTGCTTGTTGATCACATCTGCTCGACTTGTATTGCAGGCAGGCAAATTACCTTTCCTGCACTAGTGTCATAGCCCTGCAGTGATCCTCAACACTGCTGCAATAGAGATGCCTAGCATCATACTCCATCATGACTAAAGATATCCAGATTATTCTGCCACAATGAACTCCATTGCAACTATTTATAATGCTTGGCATTGCTTAGTGCCACTGTTTCCAATGCTAAAATATACATTGTATATACAAGGTTGTTAAAGAGTCAGCAGCTAGCATTTGTACAGAAGTGATGATGCACATGTATGTGCTTCCTTAATTAAGTCATTTATTCATTGAGCTTTAGTGGTTATATGGTAGATTGCATGAAGACAGCCTAGAGGTGCAATGATGTCCAGGACTATTCTTCATAGTTCTTCATTTGATAGTGACCTGACGCAACCACTACACTTCTACTATGGAACCTCCTATGAATTCTATCTTTTCCCGACTACCCATCCTTTACCTTCCTCCACAATGGCAGATCAAGTGTATGACTGGGCAAAATGTATGGATATAACTTTATCAAAAGTATTACTGAATTTGTCAAATGCACAAATGTTCATGAGATTAATTTTTCATTTCTAACATTATTTTGTAATCTTTGACTGCATACAACTTGGCCAGATTCTAAGCAAGAGATTACAGAGTTACACACACACACACACACACACACACACACACACAGCTTCTTATTTACATATTGTTTTTTCTTTCAGCTGTCAGCTGGTCTCTCCGGAAGTAGCCTGTTCACAGGCATATACTGTGATTAGGCCAAACCCAGCCATCATTCAGATGGCTGCCAGTTTCCCAGTTTTGTCCTCTCACCTCCTTGGTAGGGACAGTGCCTCTGTCAGCATTACACAGCCACAGCTTCCCCATGGCAGGATCAAGCTCCCTGGCCTAGCCACATGGTTGCTGTGTTGGCAGAACCCACCAGCAACCCTCCATGACCAATATGTACTGCCAAGCAGCAGCTGTCTTGGCTATGGCCTGCTCTCCTGACATGACTTCCCAGGCTTACTTCCAAACCTGGGTGGTCATCATGGTGGCAGGACACACTGATGATGGGTCATCAGGAGGAAATGAACCTAACAAAATTGACAATATTCTGTTCTCAAGTTTTAATGTTACAGGTGTTTAAATGTCTGCCATTTATATAGTTGCAGAATGTAATTTTAAAATGTCTAAAATGTAGAGGGTTATAACTCAATGTCCTTTAGAGATAGTGATCTGAAACTTAACACATATCTCCATGATCATTTTAGATTCATCTTGCCAAAGCTGGTGCAATTTGGACACATTTTTAAACATGATCGAAATAATCATTTCACCAGAAGTCAGCTGGCAGAAGATAAATTTTGTCCAGAACTAGTTCTCAGGCAGAGTATGTGTTTAGCAGTGAAGGCTAAATACATTTAAATGATTCTAGGAATTGCATCTATTTTGAAGAAACACATGCCTTTTTTGTGTTATTACTAGGAACATTGATTTCTGGATATGGAATTTTACAAATTTCAATGATAAATATAGTTCTGGATAATTCTGATATACTGGTTACCATAGGTTTCATATGGTTACCATAGGTTTCATATCAATATTTAGTATGCTACTGCAGTTTAAGTATACATAGTGTAACAGTAAAACATTCGATGACCTGATTATCATGGTCTAGTTAAAAAAGAAATGATTTACAGTACCAGAGCTATTGAAGATATATGTAAATGCAGATGTGAATGTTAAGTTTGGGTGAGAGATACTGAACATTCAAGTACTGAAACATTTGAATACCATTTCCTCAGATGCAGTCAGTAGAATCTAAACATTCATTAAAAAGCTAATTCCTCCTTGAGGTTGTCCTTTACTAAATAACTTGATGGTTGTACTGGTACAGCTGATGGAGGCCAGCTATAATACAAAGAAAACTGTCTGCATAGAAATAATTGGACTCCATCAAAGGTGTGAACTGGTTCCCATTCACCTTAATGAAGCATTATCATAAAAGCCTTTTCATTTAGACATCAAAAATTCTGAGTTTAACTGGAGTTAGAGAACTTTGAAATGTATCTACTAGTACTATGTAACAACTATGAAAATTAATACATCAGCTTATAAAACATGAAGATCTGCATATTAAGTATGTATGTATTTATTTTGTTATAAAAGGTGGCATGGTTTCATTTATGGATGACAAAGAAACAAGAAGCAGATCTTCAAATGAAATTTAATTTAGTATTGCAATTTTGGAAATACTTTTGCAAATTTAAGAAATTTCAGAAGAGTGGAAATTCTTGCGATGTTCTGAAATCATTGACCCTAGTTACTATCTTAACAAACTGGAAAATAGGTTTTGTTTTAATTGTAAAAGGCTTTTATTCTTCAGTCTGTTGCTAGGTAGATCTGGATAGGTTGATTTCAAACTATGCCATTTCTAACAAATGAATTGATCATCAGGTGAAATGATTTGACAATTTAAATTTTTAAGTTTGTCCACTTTCTTAAACCCTTTTATAGATGCACAGTATCTATGTTGGTGCAATGAAAATATCAAATGAACAAATGAGTCTCCAGTTTAAAAAAATATCCTGTAATTATTATTTGCTACATTAATACTGTGTAATAATATAAGCCAACAATTATATAGCAATGGCTATTCGTCATCAAAAATCATTGTCTTGTTGTTGAGAGGCTGTACATTATTTGGTATAGCTGTCTGCTAATACAATCTTCAGTAGTTCTCATCCTTTGATAGGAAGATTTTGGTGTTGCACAAAATGGAAAAGAGGACTTTACTTAATGCAATTCAACTACTTTGGAAACATATTTCCATCACAGAAAAAATCATGCCTTTGTTTTTACGTTCACGTGCATGTATGCGCAAGGAACGCCTTGCACCAGTACAACTTTTGGAGGTGTGTAACCCTACCCTGATTCCAGTGCTCAGTGTAGCAGGAGCAACTCTACTGGACCAATACATGCTGAACTGTGTATGACAGCAGTTCAGCTGTGTTGATCTTCACTTCAAAGAAAAGGTCTGCTGCAATCAGCGGTAGTAGTGT
Organism: Neoceratodus forsteri; assembly: GCA_016271365.2. NCBI lineage: Eukaryota > Metazoa > Chordata > Ceratodontiformes > Ceratodontidae > Neoceratodus > Neoceratodus forsteri. The sequence continues at coordinate 798,510,273 of CM028131.1, forward strand.
GTACCTAATTAGCATACATGTCAGCAGAACTGCTGTCATGCACAGCTCGTCATTAAAAACCCTCCATCTTCCTCTCTCTGCTAATATCCTCCCCTCCCTCATTAGTGTTCTCCTCCCCAACATTGTGTGCCAAGGGGTGCCCAATCCCCATGGCTCATGCATCCCCCAGCACAGTGTGGCAGATGGGGTTGCCCAATCCCTGTTGACTGCAGCCATCCCCAAACAAACACAAACCCAGCTGGCACTGGGAGCCCACCCCAGCATGCTCATGCCTCCCACTGACACACACTGTATGGCTGGTGGGGTGCCTAATCCCACGGGTTCCAATCCCCACCAAACAAACAGGTAGGTGGCATGCTGGAAGCCCACCCCAGTGTGCCAAAAGCATCCTTTTTTTCTTTTTGTTAAATCCTATGAAAGAAGAAAATGGTCCCTCAGTGAGTCCCTGCCCTCCACCAACCTGAACCACCCTCTGCACACCCACTTCCCCACCCCTGCTCACCCCATACTTACCTCTGAAGCCTGGCACGATGGTCTTTGGTGGACTGGGAACACGCCTGCACTCTTCAAAATCGACCGTGAACTGAGGAAATGCCGATAAGCTGTATAATGGCATAAATAGGGTTTTCTAACTTAGGTGGATATTGCAGCCATTCTTTTGACTTTTGACACCACATTTTCAGCATGGGGTTCTTGGCACCTCTTCTCATGAATTCAATCACTGTCAATGCGTTATTCCATCCCGAGAGGTGATTTTGCAGTCACTGCAGGGAATCACCTTTGAGACTGAGTAACGAAACAACAGCATCAGTGTTCATGAGGTGGGCTCCCAAAAGCCTACATTGCAAATTTGGTGAAAAAATTCCAAATATTATTGTTTTATGAGTGTGCATTGTGCAGTTTCTGGCCGCGCGTGTAAGTTCGCAAATTTGTAATATTTTCACTCAAGATTTTCAACATAGGCATATTTCCACACCTCCTTATGAACAGTGCAGCTGTTAATTTCCACATCCTGGCCAAAATGTGTTTTCATGCTTCTGGTGCAAAATAACATGGTCGCTGCTGGAAATCAGTGTTCGCTACAGAGTAAGACAATCCCAGTAACACTGTTCATGAGTAGAGGTCCTAAAATGCCTATGTTGAAAATTTGGTGGCAAAAGTCCATAAAATGTCTGTGTTACTAGCGCAGTATCACAGCAGTTCCTATGCACACTCATAAGTTCATGAATTTGTAATATTTCCACTCCAGATTTTCAACATTGCCATTTTCCCACATCTCCTTATGACCAGTACAGCAGTCATTTTTCACATCCTGGCCAAAATGTGTTTTGTACTCCGTGCAATAGCGGCAAGCTGTGGGAAATCATGTTCGTACAAAGTAAGAAAATAACAGTGACACTGTTCATGAGCAGACTTCCTAAAATGCCTATGTTGAAAATTCAATGCAAAATTCCAAAATGACTATTTTATAAGCATAGTTGTGCAGTTTCCACATGCACTCGTAACTTTGCGAATTTGTCATATTTTCACCCAGATTTTCAACATTTGCATTTTCCCACACCTCCTTATAAACAGTACAGCTGTCATTTTTCACATCCTGGCCGAAATCTGTTTCACACTTCCATCGCAGAATAGCGTAGTCGCTGTGGGAAATCAGGGTTTGGTACACAGTAAGAAAATCATAGTGGCACTGTTCATGACCAGAGGTGACAAAATCCTATGTTGAAAATTTGGTGAAATAATTCCACTGAATGACTGTGTTAAGGCGCGGGTTGTGCAGTTTCCACACAGACTCGTACCCTTGAGCACAACCAGGGCATTAGGGTTCCCAAGACAGACACTTAAGAGTATGAGGGTGAAATGTTACTCCGATGCAAAGAGGAGTTGCAGAGAAGTACTCTGTTGGGATATGGATGCTGAAGCGACATGGATACAACTGGGGGGCTACACAAATGCCAAACACCAATGCAAATACCAGCAAGTGAACGTTCAGCATTGACAAATGCTTGTTTTTTACTTCTTTATGAACCAAAAATCTGAAAATGTTGAAAATCCACTTTAAAAATTAAAAAAAACTTTTTGCATTTGTACAGTTCCACTATGTAAATACACTAAATACATATCAGCACAATGTATTGATACATATGAGCTAACATAGAACTATAGAAATTTACTGGCAGATAAGGACCCTTAGTCCATCCAGTTTGCCCATTACCTCCCCTGCCCAGTTAATCTTTCTCCCTTTATTCCATGCCAATGTTACTTCTATTTAGCCCCAGTAGTTGCCCCAAGCCCTTTTAAATTTGCTCACCGAATCTAGCCTCACCACCCATTCTGCAGCCTATTCCAAGGACCCACCACTCTCTCAATGAAGAACTGCCCTCTCATATTTCCTCTAAATGCCCCTCCAGCTTGAATGCATGCCCCTAGTTGTTTTGTTTTCACTCATCCTGAAAATGCTTCCTTCCTCACCTTATTTATTCCCCCAGATGTTTAAAGGTTTCAATTATATCCCTCCTCCTTGCCTCTAGCATGTACAAGTTTAGTTCTTTCAGTCATTCTTCATATGACCTCCTGTGTAACCTTTGAACCATCTTGGTCACCTTTATCTGGACCCTCTCCATCTTGTCTCTGTCACCCTGTCTGTGTGGCCTCCAGAACTGCCCCCATATTCCAGATGTGGTCTGACCATAGTTTTGTATAGTGGCATGATCACTTCCTCTTCCTACTTGTAATGCCCTCCCTATGCACGCCAACATTTTGCTTGCCCTCCCACTGCCTTGTTGCATTGGTTCCCTACCTTCAGACTACCTGTAATGATCATCCCCAGGTCCCTTTCCTGCTCTGTTTCCTCCAGTTCCTCCCCTTCTAGCCAGTATATTGCCCTGGGTTCCCATGCTATATGTGTATAATTTTGCATTTTTTTTCATTGAATTTCAGTTACTACTTCCTGATCACCCTCTAGCTAGTACAGATCCTCCCTCATTCTTTACATCCCTTCTGGTGTGTCCACTGTGTTACAGATCTTTGTATCATCTGCAATAGACACACCTTCCCATTTAGGCCCTCTGTAATGTCCCAAATGTAAATGTTAATCAGAATGGGACCCAACATGGACACCTGAGGAACCCCACTCTTCACCCCCTTCCTTGGCATGCACTCCATTTACTACCACCCTCTGAGTTCTATCTTCCAGCTGGCACAAGGTCATTATGTCATATGATATAAGAGTGCAGCAATGTACTGCGCTGTAAATTCAGAGAATACATTGCTGCTGCTCAGATAAACTGCAGAAACACATTTCAGTGATAGCAATGGGTGATAATCTTTTTTCTGTGGGGGCTCTGCCCCAAGACACCCCTGGTATGGGCAGGCTGTGCCCCCAAATCCCCTATTAATATAATCAAGTCTGGAGAAGTTCAACACGGGGACAGGGAGTAACACTATGGAGGGAGCAAAGAAAGAAACTGCACAATGCGATTTAGCAAAGTCTGGGCCAGGGATTTGAGCATCAGTTCACAGATGCACAGCAACCCCTGAACTCATGGCTCATCCCACTGATCCATGGCAGCAGCTCAGCAGATCACCTCCCAAATGGAGGTCTTCACCCATGTAGCCTCCTCCTCCACTCCATGTATGATATGGCACAAAACCACATGCAACATGTATGTCTTGCAGGTTTTGTACCTATCATGCTAGTGCACACATTTATATATTCTGCATGGTATTCCATGCAGTTATGTATATGACAGATTGAACTGGTAGGTTTCCACCAATTCTCCACCCAGTTTGTCCATTTGCTTCCCACACCTAAGCTGTCTATCTTGCTTATTAGTCTCCTGTGAGGGATGGTGTCAAAGGCATTCCTGAAGTCCAGATAGGTCACGCCCACCACCCTCCCTGGTCACATATTTCTGTTACTCCATCAAAGAATTCAATCAGGTTGGTCTGATATGACCTTCCACCTGTAAACCCATGCTGGTTTTCATCTATTAGCCCCCTTCTCCAGGTATTGTATCAGCCTTTCCTTCATAAGTGTCTCCATCATTTTGCCCACCACAGAGATAAGGCTGACCAATTGATAGATGCCCTGCTCTTCCTTTCCTCCCCTTGTGCAATGTATCCATTTCCTGCCCGCTCTTCCCTGCTTCTCTCCAGCCCTTTCCCATCTTCCTCAGCTGTGAAGACTGAGGTAAAGTATTCATTCAGCAAATTTGCCTTCTCCTCATCCCCTTCCATCATAGCTCCTTCCCTTCCTCTGAGCCTCATAATCCCCTTCCTGCTTTTCCTTCTCTCACTTACATACTGCAAACATTTCTTGTCCCCTTTGGCCCTCCTCGCTATTTTCTCCTTCATGTCTGCCTTGCCTCTTGACTATTTTTCCACTTCCTTTAGTTTTTCCTGTAAGCTTCCTTTTCTGCCATCCCTGTGAAGGTTTTAGGCCCTGAACACTTTCTTTTTATCTGACTGCTCTTCCCACCTCCTTTGTAAAACTAAATGGTTTCCTCCTCACTTGTGTTTGCACCCTCCTGATGCACTGATCTGTTGCCAGCAGAATTCTCTCTTATTGCCCCCATAACTCCTCAATACCCTCTAAGTTTTCTTTCTCCTCTAGTTCCTTTTGAAAATGTCTTCCTTTTCCTAAAATCCACTTCAGAAAGTCCATTACCTTAGTGGTGATCCTGTTCATTTTTGCCCACGCCTGAAACTAAACCTCACCATTCTGTGGTCACTATCCCCAGACTTTCCCGACCTCAACATCCTCAACACTGTACCCATTTGTCACTACCAAGTCGAGTATGGTCTCTCCCTAGTTGGTTCTCTGACCAGCTGTTGAAGAAGTGACTCTTGCATGGACTCCAACAGCTCCCTACTCCTTTATGATGTTGCTGTTGGAATCCCCAGTTTACAGTGGAGCGATGGAAACTCTACCACCAGAATTTCTCCTTTGCCTGCCAGCCTTTGTATTTCATTAGCCATCTCTATCCACCACCTCCTTCTGACTTGATAGCCTGTATACTGCTCCTATCCTTATTTTCTCCCAACCTCTTAATTATTGTGACCCATAGGATCTCTGCTGGATCCTGTTCTTCCTACTTCCATTGCTCTTATTCCATCTCTTTTGTATAGTGCTACCCAACTGCATTTTTTCCTCTCCTGTCCCTCCTATAGAGGCTATACCCTGTATTTCCACTTCCCAGCTGTGATTTTCAGTGCACTTCATCTCTTTTACCACTATCAGGTCTAGGTCATCCGTCCTCACCACTGCCTTCAGGTCCCTCATCTTATTCCCCATACTCCTACCATTAGCATGCAGAACCTTTCCTCAATCCCTCCTTTCCTTCCAGTGTCACCTGTGCCCTTTGCAGGAGAGTGTGTTGGGCAAGTCTCACTAGCTTCTCTTCTTGTCCTCCCCCCTAGCTTCGTACTCCCCTCCTTAGTTTAAATCATTCCTAGGATTTTGTTTACATGCCCAGTGCAGCTTCCCCTTAGCAGTCTAGCTCCCCATCATTTATATGCAGCCTGTTCCTTGCATGTAGGTGTTCATCTAACCATGTCCCCCATTCACCTATGCATGTCTATCCCTCTCTTCTGCACCACTATCTTAGCCAGTGGTTAAAATCTTTGATTCTTAGCTGCCTGGCCATACTTGCAGAGTGTACCAACAGGACTTCTGAAAATGCCATAGAACTGACTACCCCCTTACATCCCTTAGCTAACTTCCTAAATCTCCTTTGTACCTCTTCCACCTCCTCTACTGCCAAGTCATTTGTTCCGAGGTGCAGGACTAGATGTGATTTCCACCAAGTAATCTAACTTCTTTGAAAACATTAAGAGACATGTCTGGACACACACCTGACAATTCCATTCCAACAAAAATTAAGTCCAGTGGCAATCTTATCGCTAACCGATCAGAGATATTGGAAGCCCTCAAAAACATTTTGCAACAGCAGGACTAGCATTTGATATTTCCCTGCCAATGACCTCCGCACAGCTCAGGGCCCACCAACCCACCAGTCCCCCTACAGAGGAGGGATTTATCCTCCCCCTGTCTCTCTAAAAGAGGTGGAAGACCTACTGCTGCAACTGGACACCAGGAAGGAGCAGGCTCCATTTCATAGAGCCATACTATCTGAAATGTGCCTATCATGTGCTTGCAGTGCCAATCACCCACCTATTTAACGTGTCACTTTCCCAGGGTAACCTACCCTCAATGGAAAATAGCCCATGTCATCCCTCTATTAAAAGCAGGTGACCCCTCTGATCTAAATAATTACAGACCGAACTCCTCCTCCCCATCTTGTCTAATTACTAGAAAAATAGTGTGTGTGCCGCTAGGTATACTCAGAATCCAGAATCCTATTAAACCCAGTTCAGTCTGGATTCAGAGCAAAGCACAGCACCATAACAGCCCTAGCTAAGGTGACCAATGATTGGCTCCTAGACCTTGACAAGAAGAAGCATGTCTGTGCTGTTTTCTTGGATCTTAGTAGACATTCGACACAGTTGATCACAGCCTGCTTCTTTTCCTCCCTAAGCACCTTAGGCCTGGACCATAAATCTATGTGCTGGTTTGCAGACTACCTCAGAGAACGGAAAAGCAGGTTAAAGCTGAAGGTGATCTTTCTCCATTAAGCCTATGCTGAGGGGCATGCCTCGGGCTCTATCCTTGGTCCTTTCTTCTTTGCAGTCTACATTAACAATATCAATGACCCCATCAAAAGCCAACATCCACTTATTCGCTGATGACACTGTACTGCACTTGAGTCGTCTCACAATGGAAGCAGCCTGTGAAGACCTCCAAGCTAAATTTAACCTTCTACAATACTAGCTCATAAACAAAAGCTTTTGCTCAATGCAAAAATACAAAAGCCATGATCTTCTCCCACTCCTTGCATGCAGCAATTTCTGCTTGAGAGGCTACCTAAAATTACCACTGTTCTTGGAGAAACACTGGAGTATGTAGCTAAATTTAAATATCTAGGAGTTTTGCTCTATCATGAACTTTCCTTCGCCAACCATCTTGAAGAACTACAGAAGAAACTAAGGCAAAGATTAGGATTATTCTATATAATTAACCACCTGCTCACAAAGGATGCCAAGATTCAACTGGTTCAAGCTACCTTCCTATCTTTAATAGATTATGCAGACCTGCTTTACAGCCACTGCACTGCCTCTGCACTGGCTAAGCTGGACACCCCTACCACAGAGCTACTGAGTTCATTAGTGGCCTTCCACTTTCCACACACCACTGCTCCCTGTACTCATCGTTAGGCTGGACTTCCTTTTACCATAGGAGGAATAGAAATGCTGCCCTATGGGCCTTCAGAGTGGCAATCAGCAAGTCCCTCATATACCTCAGATTGTATTCCTTGGGTGTGTTAGTCACCTATGCTCTAAGGAGCTATTCCTAATTGCCTTCCAATTTCCAAGGGTCAACACTCATTTCGGAAAAGCTGCTGTAAGCTTCTCTTTACCCACATTGTGGAATGGTTTACAAAGGAACTTGAAGCTGAGCTGCCCTGTTAGCCTGAATACTTCAAAGTGCTCTATGATCACTACATGAAAGCACCTTGCAAATGTTTTCTCTCACTGCTAGCCCACTAATTCCGAACTCCCCTTTTCCATCCTGACGCTGCCATGTTTCTACCCCTGGCTCTCACTCTTTCCCTATTAACTCTTCCTGCTGCACCCACCCTTCCCTGTCCACTCCAGCCTGTCTAAGTCCCACACCATCCATAGTAGAGTCCCAATTATCTACCCTCCTCCATCATTATCATAATAAACAAGTGCATGACAGCCATCATCACTTTCTGTGGTTTAAGCCCAATTTTTCCCCAGTCATTGATAATATATCCCTTCTCTTCTTTACCTCTCTAACCTGCCACCCCATACATGGCCTCTTTCCCCTATATGTGAGTTGCCAGCTGCCTCACTCAAAATATCTCTGCTTATAACCCTGTATGCCTATGGTTGATTGCACATCTGCTGACTTCTTCAATTGTAAAATAATGCTGTTTTTTATTTACTTCAGCCTTGTACTGTACTGTATACACTGTATATACTTTTCTTCCTTGTATATTATTGCTTTTTGTATACCTGCTTCTGTACTGTACTTTGATGTATTCATGACCAGGTCCACCTTACAAATGAGCCTTGCTAATGGTGCCCACCTGGATAAATAAAGATTTTGACTGATTGATTGATTGATTGAGTCTTGGCAGTGCCCTGCTTGCCTCCATCCCTGGATCACAGAAACTGATCTCCCTGATATACAATCCCTTTGTCAACCAGTGGATCCCTTTTATGATTCTGTTTTTCTTCACTGTCCATGTACTTGATGTTTCCCCACCCTTTGTTTGACGAGGATCTTTGTAAATGAGCTTTCAGCTCAGAGGTTGTAATCCTGATTTTTACAATAAATAAATAAAATAAATGACTGAGTCCCCATAAACCATTTTCATTTCTGTATTTCTTATCCCAGAGTATGCCTCTGTATTCCTACACTGATTACTTTTCCTAGTCTTCTTTGCCTTTTTATCCTGGCCCCCGTTCTTCCACCCTTGCAGTTGCCCCTCTGTTTCTCCATGCTTTCTTTGCTGCTCTGTCCCACGTAACTTTCCTTCTCTCCTCCCTCCTTTTACTACCGTTTCCCCAGTCCATCTCACCTGAGTTTTCGATATTTTCACTGTCCCCTATGACGTCTCTCTTCTCCTATGTCCCATCTCCTCTGCATCTTCCTCCTCTACCCTGCTCACTATCCCCTCCTGTCCTTGGTTGCCACCCCATCTCCTTTTGTCTTCCCCTGTGCTGCCGTGCCACTCTTGTCTCCCTCTCTTGTTCCCTTGCTGCAGACATTTCTTACCTTTGATCTCTGAGTTTTTCTGCATCTCAGCTCCTTGCCTTCATCTGCTCCTCTCTCTTACCTCATCCTTTTCCTGCAATTCTGCTAAAGGCCAGTACCTGTTTTATCCCTTGTATATTTTTCTGCATTTTGATTGTCTTTGTGTTCCTTATGTTCTTCCCCGCCCTTCCATCACTCCCATTCACCTATTTTGGTTCTTTCCTTCCATAGCCTTCTATCCTTCCACCCATTCTGCCTTCTGATCTCCTTTCTCCCACCTCACTACCTTTTCCTGCCCTCTTCTCCATCTCCCTTTAGCCATATCAGCTCAGCTTCCAGTCTCCTAGTTTCTGGCACACTGGGCACTTTCTCAACCTCCATAGTGTGCTCATAAATATGGTTGGACCACAACTGTTACAACCTTCTATCCTTCCTCTTCTGGGTCCTCTTATTACCCCTGCCTCCAGAGCTCCCTCCTCCCCTGCCACCTGCTCTCACTCTAAAGTGCCCCACCCCGGCTGTCAGCCCCTACCCTACCATTTGTGCTATCCTCACTTAGTAAGACACAATGCACTACCTATATAGAACTTCTACAGCAATAAATAATGCAATAACTGTAAAGTTCTGTTAACACTGTTAAGCCCTTTTCCAGCTATGCAGCAATAAAATAATACAATAACTTTAAAGTTATGTAAGTACTGTTAAGCCCTTATCCAACTATACAATAATGTAATAACTTTAAAGTAATGTCAACACTGTTAAACCCTACTTCCAAATATGCAATGATGTCCCTTCAATATCTGTATTACCTTTAAATACTGTTAGGCCCCTTCAATACTGTTACGCCTCATCCTAGCTATGCAATAACAATTGATAACTGTATAGTACCATCAATACTGTTAAGCCCCCTTTCTGACTATGCAATGATGCCCATACAGTACTGACCTAGAGCAAATAGTGAGCCTGTTGTCCATAAATAGCATGTCCTTTAAGTTATATGTAAGTTTGCAAGCAGTTAGTTCTTCAGATGGTCAAGGAGGTTTCATTGCTTCCCTTTGGCCTTCCCTGAATGGTTGCCATCACTATACTCCTCCTCTTACTTGCTTTTCAAGTCTACTGCTTGTTGTGAGACCATTTAATTGGATGCGGGGTGGGGATAGGTAGGGGCCAAAATTCAAGCTGGAGCCTGGTGTGGACTTATGCTCACGATGGAGCTGCCTCCTGGTTAGCCTCCTGGGTTGCCACTGGTGCTGTCCTTGCAGCTTAGATGGAGCCACTGCTCGGAAGCCTTCCATTATCCCTCCTGGGCTACCATCATCCTTGTGGTTGTGGCTCAAATTGGAGCCACTACATGGAATGTCATCTTTTAGCCCTCCTGGGTCGGGAGTGCTGACCAAGAAAGTCACTGTGGCTAAGATGGGAGCTGCCGCTTGGGATGCCTTCTAATCCACTGTGCACCTGAGATGGGGAGAGAGTCCCCAAGTAGAGGCCTAAGTTGCCCTCTCCTGGCTGGCTCCTCTTCTCTGAGAAGAAATGCTCTCAGATTTAATTGAAATAAATTCAGTTTCTTGCACTAACAGTTCAAGGATTAGCCTTTTCTAAAGATAATGGGTTGGATTTTCAAGTCAAAACTGGATGCAAGCCTCTGTTACACTGGGTGGGATTATCAAAATTCATAAAAGGACGTAACTCCTTGTCAGGCTCATGTCAGAATCTAACCTGCTATGTCTACACCATGTTCTAGCTTGTTGGAGCAAGTTTCAAAAATTAGACATCTGCTGGATTGCTAGCTGTTTTACTGTACATTGCATCAAGTTTTGGAAAAAATGCTAGACATAGATACAAGTGATAAGATAGGTTACGCTTGGTCTGAAAATTGCACCCAGGTACAACTATATATGAACTTTGAAAACTGGACTTAACTAAGTCAGAGTTTCAAAATTGGAATTCACTATGTCCTAACTTGCAAAACTAAACATGTGGATACATTGGTTTTGTGTCTAAAGCTGTACAATAGAAAAGGTTATCTTAACATGGGCTTTGCCTCCCCAAGGGATATGTTTTGAACCATAACAGTTAGTAGCTAATTTAATTTTAAATGAAGGGTTAGAATTAGGTCAATACAGTTACATCCTATCAATGCATGTTCCTTTCTGTAGTATACTTAAACTATATTTTACTGTATTGATGGATTCACAATTAGAAACATAGAAACTGATCATAGATAAGCACCACTTGGCCAATCTAGTCTGCCCATTGCACTGCTCATTGTTTTTACTGCATTGATTTCTATTTCTGTGTATCAAGTACATTGAAAGTGTATTGCCAGGACCTATCCATATTGCTGTAACTCCAAGCTTTAATTAAAAAAATATATAACTAATTGATTACATTCTAGAGCTAATGATTTCCAAGGTAGATCTGTCTAAGGATAATTCCAATGAGGTAGACTAACTCTGAGACCAAAGGGAAGGTTTTATCTTTTTAATTAAAGCTTTGAGGCAAGTTATCATGGCAGCATTCTGTCAATATAGTTTCCATGTGTTGACATACATTAGCTTAAAACACACTTATAACAATAAAGTTATTTGGTCTAAAGTGAGCTAACACCTAATGTTTCCGGAGTGGTAAGCAGCCCTTGATATTATGGCTGCTACATCAGAAGGTATGAGAGGTATTCTATTGAGCAAAACCACATTCATTTATCTAGTTACCAATAAACCTTTATTTCTGGATATATAAATTGTATGCTTACAATCCCTTTCCTAACCCTTTCACTAAACCTTCATTTTAGTAATCAAGGGTAAGAAGTATACTCAGCCTATTGCGATATTTGCATTTTACATATAGCCCTCATATGTCGTCACTAAACCTTACAGATGAATGATTTATTTTAGTCACTGAAGCATTCTAACAAGAATAATGTAATTGTATTTACTGACTAAAACATTATTCTGTTTTTCATCCTTTAACTGGTATATCTTTGTCATTGGAAGCAGCTTACCAATTAGTAGCTTATAATTTTTTATAATAACTGGGATCCTTTTTCCTAAGAAACTGGGTTATAATTCACTATTATAACCTTCGGGTTATAACAATGAACATGTGCCCAGTTTCCCATGTGTGCATGCCCCAGCAGCTCTTCCTTCTCAGCAACAGTCCTTCACACCAGACACTGCCCACCTGCCCTCATTGGTAAGTTTATTTAAACCCCCAAAAAGAAGTAAAGGGCATAAAAAGTAAAGATTAATAAAATAAACAAAAAGAAGTAAGGAAATCTTTCCTGTAGTGGCCACTTTTCAACAGCATGAAAACTGCCAAAATCTGACTGGACCACATAGGGAGGATGTTTTTATTTTATATAGTTGCTGCAGTGGAAAACAATCTAGCAATTATATAAAGAGTAAAACATGGGGTGGTGTGTTTAATTTGAGATTGTACATGCACCCCTCAGTGCTGGATGCTTAAATAAACCCCTCAAGCTTTACTCTCAGGGTTTTATGTAGCATCCAACACCTCGGGGTGTGTAAAATCTCATTAAACACATGACCCCATGCATTATTCTATATATAATGTGTGGCAAAGAGGACTGATGCTATTGAGAGAAGCAACTACAAATCACAATTCACACCATTAGAGACACAAGTTTGGTAGTAATCTCCACTAACTACTACTGTAAAGAAATCAACATAATTGGCATCCCTGAACAGAACAGATTTAGGATCAAAAATTAAGTGTGACCTGACCTTCCCACACCCTGAGCAGAAAGGTGATCTTACCAGATCAAGGTTTAAAGGTTATTAGATTTTAAGAATAAAACCATGCATGACATGCCATATATAGAAACTACATTTATGCTAAAGGAATCTGCTCCATGAGTCCAGATTCCAAAAATCTATCCACGAGAAGGCCTTCAACAGTGGTGTCCCATTTAGCTTGAACACCACTTGTGCTTCCTTCAAGTGATCCAAGAACAACTAGCTTCACCACTGATGCACAAGCAGACTCACACATTGCACTTTTCCAACTCATACCCATTCTTCCACCTATCTTACTCATCCTCCTTCTCACCTGACTAAGCCATCTGCTCCTCTCTTGTGGTGAATATATTATGTCCTGCATCCATCCTGGAGGAATCCAAGCACTCAATGATAAGTTTAAATGCTACATTGACAAGCATTTAAACTAGCAAAGGGGACAGGCCAGCAAGGGGAGGGTACCTCTGCTCACCCCCACAGTTAGCAGTGAAACCAGTGAACCGGAGGAGTGGCTATATCTACAAAGCAGTGTGCAAAGATGGAGATTAGCACCCAAGAGGTGGATCAGCAGAAAAGGGCAAAATTCAGCAGAAGGGCAGACAGCAAGGAGAACCAGGGATAAAGGACAACCAAGGAAGGGTCTGGAGTAGAACAGTGAAACAGTCTAGGAGGTCAAATCATGGAAAGCCATGTATGCTAATGCCAGGAGCCTTAGCAACAAGATGGAAGATCTTGAGGCTGTCATGGTGCAGTCAGACCTGGACATTGTGGCCATCACTGAAACCTGGTGTAATGATAACCATGACTGGGAGATAGCCATACCGGCTACAACATATTCAGAAGGGACAGGGCAGGTAGGAAGGAGGAGGAGTGGCCCTGTATGTGAAAAATTACATAAGGGCCACAGAGAACCAGGAGGAACAAAATGGGAGAGATACTGTGGGTTAAGCTGGAAAGGAAAATGGGGCCAGCTATCCATATAGGTGTGGTCTATAGACCACCAGCCGAGGAGGAAGAAACAGATAGGGAGTTGATGCTAGCCATCCAAAGGATGGCAGACAAGGTTGAGGTAGTACTGGTTGGAGACTTCAATATTCCAGACGTGGACTGGAGCATCCCAGCAGCAGCATCAACTAGGAGCAGATTTATCCTGGACTCCTTCAGGGTGCCTTCCTCAAGCAACTGGTCATGGAACCAACTCAGCAGAAGGCAATACTGGACCTTGTGCTCACAAACTGGGACAGTGTGATGGGGTAACAGTGGGGAGCACCTGGGAACAGTGACCTCCAATCATTGTGGTTTGAAATCACAGAAAGAGCAGAACCAAACCACACAAAAACACGATCCTGGATTTTAGGGGGAAGACTTTGGGAAAATGGGGAGATATTTGAAAGAGGCATTAAGGAATGGGACAGGAATCAGGGGTTGAGGAACAGTGGGCAGTATTTAAAATGGGATTACAAGAGCAACAGAATTATGCATTAAGCAGGTTAGCAAGAGGAAAAGGAAGAGGAGACCATTATGGTTTTCCAAAGAGGTAGCAAAGAAAGTGAAAGCCAAAAAAGATTGCATTCAGGCAATACAAAAAGACACAGGCAGAAGGGATGGGGAGAAGTACCAGGAGAAGCAAAGGAGGCAGGAGGTCAGTAAGGGAAGCCAAAGCTCAGACAGAAGAACACATTGCAAAATCAGTGGTTAGAGGGACAAAACATTTTACAGGCACATAAGTGAAAAAGAAAGGCAAATGGAGGGATAGTGAGACTGAAGGGGAGTATGGGGGCCGCGTGGAGGATGACAACAGTAAAGCTGACATACTGAACAGGTATTTCTGCTTAGTCTTTACTGAGGAAGAGGAGGGTAATGGGTCCAAAGGAGTACAAGGGGTGAGAATGGTGGAGAAATGGACACAAGTCTCTTTACTCAAGAAAGGTCCTGAAGGAACTGGAAGTAATAAGAGTTGATAAAGCAATGGGGCCAGATGGGTGCACCCCAGGGTCCTTAAAGAACTAGGAGAGGTGGTGGCTGAACTCTGGCTATCCTGTTTAACCGATCACTGGAAACAGGGAGGTACCCAAAGACTGGAGGACAGCAGATGTAGTCCCCTTATACAAAAGTGGAACAAAGAGGAAGCGGGAACCACAGACCAGTCAGCCTCACCTCAGTAGTGGGGAAGATCATGGAAGCACTACTGAAGGAGAGATTAGTGGAACATCTGTTGTCAATGGACTACAGGACCCAAGGCAGCATGGTTTCACCAGTGGGAGGTTATATCAGATAACCTCGTTGAATTCTTTGACTGGGTGACTAGGGAGGTGGATCAGGGAGGGGCAGTGGACATGGCCTATCTGGACTTCAGCAAGGCCTTTGACACTGTGCCACATAGAAGACTATTACACAAACGGGGAATATGGGTGTGGTCAGGACAGTAGTGTGGTGGGTAGGTAACTGGCTGGGTGGCAGGACACAGATGGTGGTGGTAAATGGCTGTCACTCCACAGAGGAAAAGTGACCAGTGGGGTACCACAGGGATCAGTGCTGGGAACGGTCCTATTCAACATCTTAATCAGTGACATTGCACAGGACCTAGAAGGCAGAATTTCACTGTTCGCTGATGATGCAAAACTCTGTAACAGAGTAGACACACCAGAGGGTGTAGACAGAATGAGAAGGACCTGCAGAAACTAGAAGAATTGTCAGGGTTTGGCAGTTGAAATTCAATGCAAAGAAGTGCAAGATAATGCATATGGGGCACAAAACCCTGGCACAATATGTCAGTTGACAGGTGAGTATATAGCATGCACCAAGCAGGAAAGGGATCTTGGGGTTATCATCTCTGATGACCTCAAGGTAGGGAAACAGTGGACAAGGCAGCAGGTAAAGCAAATAGGATGCTGGGATGCATAGGCAGAGGCATCACCAGTAGGAAAAGGGAGGTCATAATTCCACTATACAAGACACTAGTGAGGCCCCACCTGGAGCACGAGCATGTTCTGGAGACCTTACCTACGTAAGGACATAGACAGGGTAGAGAAGGTTCAGAGGAGGGCAACAAAGTTGGTACATGGATTGCATCACAAGTCCTATGAGGACAGGTTGAAGGAACTGAATATGTACTCCCTGGAGGAGAGGAGGGAGAGGGGATATGATAGAGACATACAAGTATCTTACAGGGAGGAACAGGGTGCAGGAATACACTATTTTTAGCCAAAAGATGTTCCAGGACTAGAGGGCATGGGATGAAGTTGGAGGAGGACGATTCAGAGGAAACATGAGGAAGAATTTCTTCACACAATGGGTGGTGGACAAGTGGAACACCCTGCCAGAGGAAGTGGTGGGGCTGAAACAATCATAGGATTTAAGAATGCATGGGACAGACATGAAGGAATTCTGAGGTCAGGGTAAGGGCAACAGACTTCTAGGAAAACATAAACTGAACTTACAAGCTCAAATGGGCAGACTGGTGGGCCACAGGCCCTTATCTGCTGACACTGTCTATGTATCTATGTATCTATGCATCTATGTGTATTTGTCTCACATTGCATTATGTTTAACATGAATGTTGAGCATCATAGCCCATGTACAGCACATATAGCCAAATGTCAATATCATCTTTCAGAAAATAATCTCTGGCAGATCTTTGAGGGTCAGGCAGGACTTTTTCCAGCCTGAAATCTAGAATTTGATCCATCCACACACTAAGTTACTGTACTTGAAGTGTCAGATAACTTCAAGAACACCATCAGTGTCCAAAATATGAAAGTAGAACTGAACCCATTAAGCTGTTGCTTTGTACATAAAAAAATGGTACCAATCTTTCTTGTATTAAGCTCAGATTGTTGTGAGAAACATCAGCACAGCATGTGTCAAACGCATGTTGAAGCAATGTTTCCAGCTAAGGAACCAAGGCACCATTGGTGAAATGGACAACATTGTCAACATACTGTGTCTATGTTAAACAAGACATGTGCTGAGGGGAGGTCATTGAAGATAAAGATAAAGACTGGCTTGAAGGTGAAGCCTTGAGGCACATTGGATTTACTGTGAAGGGGAATAACATTTGCTTAGCTGGACTGACAGATGCGATACATTTGCGAGGAGCTAAACTTATCAACAGCTGCATGTGACAGACCAGCTCCACTGTACCTATCCAGGAGTAGGTGGTGGCCTAAAATCAAAGGCCTTAGCCAAGTCAAAGAAAATGGTGGTTCTGACATGCCCCTGATTCATCCACTTTAGGATTATATCAGTATCATGGAGGATGGAGACATCTGTAGAGTGTCCTTTCTGAAAGCCAGACTGGAAAACAAAGAAGAATGAGGAGGAATCAAGGAAGGTTGAGAGGCGAGAGAAGACCAATGTTGCCTGTAGCTTAGCTAGAGTAGGAGAAGGAGATGTGTCAGCAGAACCCTGGGGTAAGAGGAGTCACACCACATATGGAAGGGAGGACTTCCATATGCTTCAAATTTGAATAGATCAGTGAGGCGAGAAAGGAGCAGTAATTAGAAGTGTGAGAAAGTTGCATCGCCGTGTTAGCAGAACAGTGTAGAATTTGGCAACTTCGTAGAAGTTTCTGAGCTTCTGCCTGTGGCAGATTGGAAACTTCCAAATGTTTGGGGCAAAATTTCACCCTGTTCTGCCCACCAACCTGTTAATACCCCCAAATAGCTAGCGGTCCCTCCCTAACCTGATCACCCACCCACCTAACGTGTATTTTTCTTAAACAAATATCTGGTGGCTAGCAGGCCCTTCCCAACCAATCACTCACCTATGTACAGTATTAACCACTAGTCATCATGATGTAACCCCACCATCCCTATCCCCAATATAGTAAAATATTTTTCCCTGGTGGTCTAGTAGACCCCTCTCTCCCAATCCCCAATTCCCAATATGTTTTTCTTTGAAATTTATTCCCTGGTGGTCTTGTGCTCTCCACTCTCAGCCCAGCAGACAGTGTCACATCCTGCTCCCATCCCAAATGAAGCAGGCCACTAGCACAGCCCTCTGCTCTCCACGACGGCTGGCAGCCCACTGAGTTGTCAATGAATGAACATGTGCTTGTACAGCATGTGCACATTCATTGACATGTTAGTGAACTGCTGGTCATTAAGGAGAATGGAGAGCTATGTCAGTTGCCTGTTCCATTTCAGGATAGAGGGAATGAGGTGGACACTATCTGCTGGGGAGGGGACAGGGGGTACTGGACCACAAGAGAATAAATAAAAAAACTACACACTGGGGATCAGGAATAGGGGGAATGAAGGGTTCACTAAATGACTAGGGAAAACATTTTTACTATATGGGAATATGGATGGGAGGTTATATCACTTGATGACTAGTAGTTGCTGCTGGACATGAGTGGGTGATTGGGTCGAGAAGGGACTGCTAGCCACCATTTTTAAAGACATTTCAGTGGGTGGGTGATTGGCTGGGGAGGGACTAAGCCACCAGGGGTTTATTTATTTATTTTGTGCCATAAGCAACTCATGGGGCACTTAGACACCAGGGATAAAGTAGGCTACAGGGCAGGTGGCATTTCCATGAAAGTTCAGACCTTTTCTAAATTACACCTGCAGAAGGTTTTTTCACTCACTTTAGCAGTAATGGCTATAGCAGAGAAGTGGAGGGGTTTGGGGTCCTGGGCCATCCAGGCTGTTGCCCCTGGAGAGATTAAAAGAATGCAGAGAAGACATAGCATCTGCTGGAGGAACAAGGGATCAGGAGAAGGTAGATAGAGTGGGATAGATGTTAGCAGGTGGGTGGAGTCAGGAGAAGGGTTATGGGTGATGGCACAGGTGATGAAATAGTGAATAAAAGCATTTACAACTTCAAATGGGTTGGAGACATGGGCTGAGAAAGCTCCAAGCTTGAGAACTGTGTGAAGTTGACTAGGTAGGGGTATTGGAAAGGGAATAAATGACCCGCTAGAATTTGTTTGGAGAGTTAATATTATTTTGAAGGCTAAAGGCAAAGTAATTGGTCTTTGATTCACTAATTGCCTCGGTTCTGGTTATGTAGACCTCGTGCACCTCAGCAAGTAACCAGGAGAGCCTGAGTCCATGTGAAGGTACCAGGCTAAGTCAAAAGCCCTGAAGAGGAGATGAGTTTATCAAACACCTAGGGCAAGTGGATGCCATGCTTATCCTACACAAAAATGAAATTAGATTTAAAGAGGAAAAGGCATCATCAATGCTCTGTTATGCATGATTGTTACCAATAATGGCATGCTACAGTACAAGTCACATGTAACTGTTCCATCAACTCATTGGTGTAGCATTTTATTTTTTTGTGATGCTACTGCAGTGACAACTCGAACTGTTGAAGTCTTCAACTGTTTTCCAACTATCCTTCACTGCCTATTCAACCACTTGTAACTGTTTAGTGAAATGGCAGTAGCTGTTTTGCAGTGTTTATGCAATGCATTTTATGGCATTGTTTATAAATATCACAGCATTCCTTAAAAGCATTGTTTATAAATATCACAGCATTCCTTAAGAGCATTGTTTATAAATATCACAGCATTTCTTTAAAGTTGTTTAGTCTGCCTTCTGAAATGAAACTCATAAGCACTCAGCTGAAAATAAAGCTTATAGTACATAACAACTAATTGCAAACCAATGCTAACCTTTTACTAATTAAGTGAATTAAACACTGCACAGATTAGGAAACTCATTGAACAATGCTACACCAGTGAGTCGAGGAACAGTTTAATGAGACTTTATACCTGGGCAGATATAAATATTTGCTCTTAGATCATGACTGGGAGGTAAAAAAAGTTCTTAGAAACAAGACAGTCTCCATCACAAGGGAAAGCTAAATATGATCACTATTCCAATCGAAGGGCAAACATCAGCAATTCTCCAACGACTCTCTGGGCCAACTGTAACTCCACATTTAGTGAAGAACCTCCCTTCAACCATTCCCCATCTGGCACAAGATGGCTCCCTTGTAACTGATAATACAGAGATTATGAGTTCATTAAATAGGTACTTTATATGCTTGTATCTGTCTCTGGTCACAAACTCTCAAGTCCTCAACCCCTCAATCAAATATTCAGTCTGGTTTGACGCCACCTTTCCTTTACCTCCCAGGTCACCCAGCTTGCCAACTTTCTAGAATACATATGTTTCCTTAATGTCACAAAAAGTCCTGGTTCAAATGACATTGCACCAGCTCTTCTTTGACCTGCAGAGGAACCTTTAAGCTATCCTAGCTCAGTCCTGTTCAAACTCTCACTATGTACACAGCATATCCCACAACTCTGCAAAAGAGCCACATCAAGTCTCTCCTCAGATCTGGCCTTCTTTACAGACCTAACAATAATCATCACGCCTGAGTATTTTAAATCCTGAATAAAGTCCTTGAGAAGTTGGTCCACAAACAGTTCACGCTCACATCCTGGACAACATCCTGATGACCAACAATGGGGTTCAAGACTACAGCACTCTGCTCAAAGTCACCAATGACACTGCTTCAGCAAAAGACATTGGATAATTAACAGGTACTATATTTATTAATTTAAATGAGGTTTTTGACATTGTGAACAATGGAATTCTTTTGCATATCCTGGAACTGAGGGCCTCTGCTTGCAGTTGATTTAGGAACTGTCTCATGGAAAGGTCCCAGGGGTCAAACCCAATGGTTCATTATCAGATTCTCTCTTTTCTCAAATGTGGAGTACCATATGAGGACTTCATCCAGGTCTCACTCCTTTACAATCAGTTTGTTAATGACCTACCTGCAATCTACTTAAATACTAACTCTAATATACATCTCTGTAGATGATACTATTGTATGCACTTCACCAAAGACAAAATTATAAATGACCTCAGTGGCTGTCTTCACCTGTGTTTGACAGATACAGGACTGGAGGAATACTGATGAGCTCCTCCACAACAGCATCAAAACCATATCCTTAACTACCGTTTCAGATCTGTACAAGACATTGCAAGCCACAACTCCTAATGCCTACTTCATCAAGAAAGAACAGCAATTCAAGTATCTTGGACTTTGGCTCAGCCTAGAGCCATCCTGCAACTCACATTAACAAAACTGTCAGGAGCTCTAATCAAAACTAGGCTTGCTATACTGTACCATAACAGAAGCTGCCTCAACTTAGAAACTTGCATATTCTTCCTTGTGCAGACTGTCCAGTCTGCACTAGAATATGTAAGTGGAATTCATAGGTTAGCAAATATTACAGCTCTACAGAAAATGTTACTTGATTTCAAGAACATACAGTATATAAAGTAGGTTTGCCTTGGCTGCAACAGATTCACATATCATTGCACACTATAAGCCACATGGGCATAGACAACCAGATAAAAAGGAAACACAAATTGATTACTTAGGTCTACAAATGTGTGCACAGATTGCAGACCAAGGATACTGTATCTTAGTAGTTTGCTATCCAGGTTCACATTGTCTATGAGCTTCATTTCCAGGTTAAAGATTTGTTTTAGTTACATGGAAAAGTAAGGCAATAGGGACAAGATCTTCTCTGTTGCTGCCCCAAGCATCTGGAATTAGAAACCATCAAAAAGGCTGGGTACCTTTGACTACTTTAAAGGGACATGCATGAGAACCTGAGTGTACATTACTCATGTCTCTGACCTCTTCACATCCATAGCATTCCTCACCTTACCTTTCTTTGTTTATATCCCAGTGTCTCCACCTAAGACCTTGACACCTGAAAACATGTATCCCCCACTGTTAGAAGGATAGATACTTACATAACTCTGTTGTTTGTTTGTGCACCTGGAACTCTCTTAGAAGCTAGGTACTTGACCTGTTCTGGAGTGCACAAGTACTTATAAATTAATAAATGTCATTGGAAGTGTCAAAAGGAGCCAGTTGGTAGTTCATAAGTCACCCAGGAGGAGAACAGATCGGAAGGATCTGCATGACATGGCCCAGATGCACCTTAGTTGGATTTTAGGGCAGTGGATTTTTCAGACACAGTACACTATGTGATGCTTACCGATAGAATCTGGTAGGGTGTTAGCAGTTCCGAGTCAGGGGTGGGATGAAATGATGATAAGAAGTAAAGAAGTTGATTACTATATAGGTACATTAATGATATGAGAAAACAGATACTTTTAAATGTATTTGTTTTCTGTAAACACACATGTACAGTTTAAAACCTTAAGCTCAGCTCAAAGCATCATGGGTATGCATATCATAGGTGTGTAACACAACTAGGATATGTCTTATTGGTACTACATTCTGCTGACCATGTCCCTACAGAGAGGCACCATAGCTAACTCACGCACACTAAAAGGAAACAATTTTCCTAAAATGCACAACCTTTCTCCTTCTGAAACCCACACCAATATGATATGGGATGCCAAAATGCTGTGCTCTGACACAGAGATCAAAAATCAACCTGGAGCATTCTATACCAACTGCAACTGTTAGATCTGGCTATGGGTGTGTGAAGCTGGAAAGTTGCTATTCCATTTGACATTTATTTTACCCCTTGTTCTTCAGTTCAACTTTGTCACTTCAGCTGAAGCCAGTTTAGGTCACTGGTATGGTGGTCTAGAAGGCTACTAAAAGGATAAGCGATATCCCTCCACCACCTCTTGCCCTCTCATCAGTATGCCTGCCTCTCCACTCCCCATGCCACTAGTCAGTTGGTTTAATGGTTGCACAGTGCCAGGAAACAGAAATGTCTTTCTTATAAAAAAAATCCTGGTAGAAAGAGGAGGGTGGGAAATGACGTGGGCGGAGAAAGGGTTGTCATGACACTAGCACTGCCACCTGGGATTGCAGGATTTTTTTAACTATTTGTACAAAGGGGAAAGAGACAGATGAGGGGGTCCCAAGGGGGTCAGAGGGGTGAAATGATAATGGGCAATCACACACTAACAGAGGGAAGCTGTGGTGGTAAAAGTGGTAGTCCTAAGACTGACCAAGGAGGATGCACTGAGCTAGCAGGAAAAAATTGAGATGTGTAATCAGGTAGGGCAGAGCTGAATACTGAAGATATTGAGAGAGTTAGGTGTAGCTAAACTACAGAAAGATGGTTATACAGTGTGGTTAGGGAAGACCACACATGAAAGGCACATGAGGTTGGGGATAAAGAGTGTAGATGGGGGTTGAAGAACATTCTCAGCACAGGAGAAGTTATCAAGGTGGATGACGACATAGCTGAGAGTGATAGCTGGAGTAAGAGAGCCTAAAATATAAAATAGAATATACATGGAGGAACAAAAGTGGGTAAGATATGTCCACATAAAACAAGTGTAGTGAGAGACCCATGCTATAATGGCAGAGAGGATCACTCCAATGATATATTTACACATGAAATGGGTAGGGGTAAGCCTCATGTGGTCATCCATCTGGATATCAATGACCTGGTAGGGTGTGAGGTAGGGGTAGTCTGGGATAGGCTCAGGGGCAGAATATAAAGGGTGGCAAAATTAGTAGCATTCTCAAAAGTACTGCTAGTGCCTAGAGACAGTTTAGTTTGGCGCTTAGGATCTCCAAATTCAACAACTGACTCAGGAATGGAACAAAGAGGAGGGTTTCA
Source organism: Neoceratodus forsteri (assembly GCA_016271365.2). Lineage (NCBI taxonomy): Eukaryota > Metazoa > Chordata > Ceratodontiformes > Ceratodontidae > Neoceratodus > Neoceratodus forsteri. The sequence continues at coordinate 798,533,407 of CM028131.1, forward strand.
GTTGCATAGGGAGCTGAGGAGGAATTAGGGATAAGAAACCAGGTACTCACTGGACAGGCTACACTTCAGCAGGGAGGGAACCAGGATGATCAGAGACTGGACTGGGAAGTACACAGTAACTAAATTGGAAATATTTAGGTGGGTGAACTCTCACATTTAAATTTCTAGGTGGTGGAGATGTCATTTCTAAGTGGTGAAACTCTTCTATAGTAGTCAATGGTGAAAGACAACAAAGGTGGTGAAACTGAGCTCCTGTGGGCTCCTGTCCAAGTTAACCCTGCAAGTATATCTAAAGCAACATTAATTTTTGGGAGTCATGTGATGCTAGCTCGGGCCAGTCACATCTCGGTGAGCGCCATCGGGCTTGCTTTTACCTTTTATTTTTCCAAGTTGTTCTAATTATTTGTGCTTGATTTTGCTCATCGGAGTGGTACTTATGATTCAGAAGACATAGCATTGTTAAGAGACCCTCAGAAGAATCCCTATGGTCTTAACTTTGCATCCGGTTGAAGCCTTGGACTTGTGCCTATACTGCACCAGTCGCATTAGAACCAAACACTCATGGAGGAGTACTCTCACTCCCACACTGTCAATAACCCTCCACAAGAGCTTATGACCGAGCAGTCTTTCTTAGATCTGAGAGTTATAAAAACTGCAGTGTATGAGCTTGTTTCTGACTTTAAATTCTTCCAGCTGGCTTTTCAAGATTTAACAATTCAGATGTCTGATGAAGAGAATCATATTTCTTCTATGGAGGACCACCAAACCAAAATCTTACTGAAGGTCATTCAGTTTTGTCGCACTTTTGCATGATTAAATGAGAAAGTAGAGGACCTGCAGGAGTTTGTGATGGAACAATCTTGTACTTCTAAGTCTCCCTGAAAATGAAAAGGCACCAGTTCAATTGATTTTGTGAAACAATTCTGCACATAAGTAGCAGGTCTCTCACATAATGGTCCTGGCTACATTGTAAAGAGAGCTCATAGGGCATTGCTCCTGAAACCAGCTCCAGAAGAGAGATCCAGGCCCCTAATCTTTTGTCTTCTTAACTATCTCGAATGAGTGCATATCCTCAGGCAGGTCTGTTCTTTGCCAGCACTCCAGTGGGAAGACCACCATCTTTGATACTTCAACATCTTACCCTACAAGTTCAGTAAAAGAGAACTGAGTATAAAGACATTAAATACAAATTATGGGCTGTTCACATTAAGCAACAAATTCTCTGCTTGGCCTGCCTTGAAATTTCTACAGAGTCAGGCAGTCAGCGATTCAATTTTGCATTACAAGCAGCACAGGAATTTCCAAAAATTTTCCCTAACCTATTTGGAGCAAAACCTTCAGGCTGACTGCCACATTTATTTATTTTTATATGGGCTATACTTCATTGTTTTAGCATGCTCTTTAAGTATCTTTTGATGCTAGGCTAGACTCTCTTTTATTTTGAGAACTGGACCCAAGTGAACTCTCTAGAATGTTCTTACTACTGCTCTCAAATTACACATGGGAGACCTGCTTTGATAAGACATTTTCTATCCACACATACTTCCAACCCACTATACATTTCCATGCAGTTTGTTTTAGTGGTATTTTGTAGTACTATGGAAGTATAGCCATTTGAATTACTACTATTGATAGATTACACTGGTTCCTTTTTGTAAGGCATACATTTACATGCATTTGGTAGAATTAGATTGTGTTGGAGTTTCCTATAGAGCTTACTTAATATTTTTACATGTTGGTAGCATGAAGTTTATTCTTGTTAGTGTATTTTATTTTCCTTTCTCAATCTGTATCGCTATGGTTATTACCTACAATTTTTTGTTAGCTGCACTTCATTGGTATTTTATAATAGTTGCAGAGGAATTAATCAGTTGTGGGTTTAGGTACTTAATTAACCTGTTATAATTTATATATTCACTGCCAAGGAAGTTTGGCATAGATCGCTTCCATTTTCTTTTCTGGTCGAAGATTTGATTTTATGGAAGAGCCATTATTAGGTGTGCAAGCAAGACAACCCTTTTTTGCAGGCAATCACACTGAGCAAAATATTTTAATTAACTTTGTAGTCTAATCGAGTCTGATCTTGTTTTCTTTCCTTTATTGGGGACAGATCTGTTTTTTGTTATCTTTCTCCTTTGATCAATAGACAACCCACTATTTTCTTTTTTTTTTGGTACTAAAATATATTTTATGCCTATTGGCCAAGGGGTGGGCAGATCGAGGCTGAAGATAGGTAAAGGAGCCTATAGTGGGGTTAGAAGATGTGGAGACAGTCAGTGGACATATATCCATAAGGTGGGTTGTCTTAGTAAATGAACCAGAGCATATATAAATGTTGCAATGACCTACATGATATAATATGCTTTCACTTTTTATTTGCTATTTCTTCACCTAATGAACTCTAACCTCTTGTTCTTCTCTAGAGTATTTTACTAGGTAGATCAGTGGTTGGATGATTAATGACCATGATTTACTAGCCCTATAAGTATCAAGCCCATTTTCACCTTTATTAGATGTTGATGAAGGCGATGCGTCCTTGGCCATTGATCTGTTCCTTTATGCGATTCAGAGGAGGTGGGTTTAATATATCAAAAGCCAAGGTAGGCTACTCTTCGCACCTGTAGTTCTATGTGAGTGGTGTTAAGTGATTGCATTCTGTCCTAGGTGGTTGAGAAGTGTGACCTGGAAAGGCCATCCTCCTAGTGAATGGCTCCTCCATCTGTACTTCAGAATAGCTATAGGCTTTGTCCCACCATCCATCTGTATCCCAGGGACTACTTGAATTGTGACTTTTTTCTGGTTTGGGCATCTGCATATTAAGCCTAGGTCTTTGTATAACTGTCTTTGTCCCCACCACCCTATTTTTCACATCTAAATAGTATTGCATTCATTGGATATAACTTGAAAGTTGCTACTAATCAATCAATCAAAATCTTTATTTATCCAGGCAGGCACCATTGAGCAAGGCTCATTTGCAAGGTGGACCTGGTCATGAATACGTCAAAGTATAGTACAGAAGCAGGTATACAAAATGCAATAATATACAAGAAAGAAAAAGTATGTACAGTGTATACAGTACAAGGTTGAAATAAATAAAAAAAATCATTATTTTACAACTGAAGAAGTCAGCAGATGTACAATCAACCATAGGTATAGAGGGTTATAAACAGAGATATTTTGAGTGAGGCAGTCGGCAACTACACACATAGGGGAAAGAGGCCTTGTATGGGTTGGCAGGTTAGAGAGGTAAAGAAGAGGAGGGATATATTACTGATGACTGAGGGAACAATTGGACTAAAACCACAGAAAGTGACGATGGCTGTCGTGTCCTTGTTTATTATGAAAATGACTGAGGAGGGTAAATAATTGGGACACTACTATGGATGGGGTGGGACTTTAACCAGGCTGGAGTGGACAAGAAAGGGTGGGTGCAGCAGGAAGAGTTAATAGGGAAAGAGTGAGAGCCAGGGTAGAAACATGGCGAAGGCCAGGGATGGAAAGGGGAGTTGCGGAATTAGTGGGCTAGCAGTGAGGAAAACATTTGCAAAGTGCTTTCATGTAGCTGATTGTAGAGCACCTTGAAGATATTCAGGCTAACAGGGCAGCTCAGCTTCAAGTTTCTTTGTAAACCAATCCACAATGTGGGTAAAGAGAAGCTCAGAGCAGCTTTGTCAAACGAGTTTTGACCCTTGGAACTTGGAGGACAATTTGGGAATAGCTCCCAGAGCGTAGGTGCCTAACACACTTTGGGGAATACAATCTGAGACATATGAGGGAGCTTGTTGATCACCGCTCTGAAGGCCCATAGGGCAACATTTCTATTCCTTCTATAGCAAAGGGAAGTCCAGCCTAACCATGAGAACAGGGAGCAGTGGTGTGTGGAAAGTGGAAGGCCAGTACTGAACCTGATAGCTCTGTGGTAGAGGATGTCCTACTTAGCCAGTGCAGAGGAAGTGCAGTGACTGTAAAGCAGGTCTGCAAAATCTATTAAAGATAGGAAGGTAGCTTGAACCAGTTGAATCTTGGCCTCCTTTGAGCAGGTGGTTAATTCTGTAGAATAGTCCTAATCTTTGCCTTACTTTCTGCTGTAGTTCTTCGAGATGGTCATCGAAGGAAAGTTTATGATCTAGCCAAACTTCTACATATTTGAATTTAGCTACATACTCTAGTGTTTCTCCAAGAACAGTGGTAATTTGTGTGATAGCCCCCCAGCAAGAATTGAAACATGCAAGGAGGGGAGTAGAGCATGGCATTTGTCTTTTTCACATTGAGTAAAAGCTTTTGTTTATGAGCTGGTATGTAGAAGGTTAAATTCTGCTCAGAGGTCTTCACAGGCTGCTTCCGGCATGGGGCGAGTCAAGTACAGTACAGTGTCATCCACGAATAGTGGATCGTCGACATTGATGGGGTCATTGATGTTGTTAATGTTGAATGCAAAGAGGAGGGGACCAAGGATAGAGCCCTGGGGCATGCCCGTCAGCGAGGTTTTAATGGAGAAAGATCACATTCAGCTTTCACCTGCTGTTTCCATTTTCCGAGGTAGTCTGCAAACCAGCACATAGATTTATGGTCCAGGCCTAAGGTGCTTAGGGAGGAAAGAAGCATGCTGTGATTGACACTGTTGAATGCCTTACTAAGATCCAAGAAAATGGCACAGACATGCTTCTTGTTGTCAAGGTCTAGGAGTCAATCATTGGTCACCTTAGCTAGGGCTGTTATGGTGCTGTGTTTGCTCTGAATCCAGACTGAACCAGGTTTAATAGACTTCTGATTCTAAGTATACCCATAGCTGGCCACACACTATTTTTTCTAGTAATTATACAGGCTATGGAGGAGGGAGGTCAGTCTGTAATTATTTAGAATACAGGGGTCACCTGCTTTTAATAGAGGGATGACATGGGCTATTTTCCATTGAGGGGGAGGCTACCTCAGAGAGTGACATGTTGAATAGGTGGATGATTGGCACTGCAAGCATGTGATAGGCACATTTCAGATAGTATGGGTCTATGAGGTCGGAGCCTGCTCCCTTCCTGGTGTCCAGTTGCAGCAGTAGGTCTTCCACCCTTTTAGAGAGACAGGCAGGAGAGAGAAGGCCTCCTCAGTACAGGGGACTGGTGGATTGGTGGACCCTGAGATCTAGTGGAGGTCATTGGCAGGGAAGTATCAAATGCTAGCCCTGACTTTGCAAAATGGTTATTGAGGGCTTCAAATTTCTCTGATCGGTTATAGATAACACTGCCACCGGACTTAATTTTGCTGCAATGGAATTACCAGGTGCGTGTCTGGACATGTCTTTTAATGTACTCCAGACCTTTGAAGGATTTCTTGAGGCAGAGGCTAGCTCCTAACTATAGTAGGTGGCCTTGGCTGCTCTGACCAACTTAGTGCACTTGTTACGTGCTTCTTAAAAGACACCAATCTGAGTCATTCTTGCTTCTTTGAACCTTTTCTGTAAAGTATCCCTTTCTAACAGGGAAGCTTTGAGCTCAGGTGGAACCAATGGCAGGTGCTCCTCCTGACCCACACCTAACCAAGGGTGCATACCTATTTAAAACCTCACTTAAAATATCATAAAAATAGTATATGCCCTGTTGATCATTTTGGCTAGGAAGCATTCCTGTCATCGCAGTGAATGTTTCAAGTCGTGGACGTAAGCAACAAATCAAGTTGCATTTGCAACTCTTGATAGAGAACTTTGCCACAAACTGTGGGTTGTGCATGGATCTAATGGTGGTGATTATACACTGATCGCTAATGTCTGAGAAAAATGTTCCACATGAGAGAACAGGTGTGGCTTTATAACCAAAATTACATCTAAGAGGAAGCTGTTGTTAAGGTTCTTTTATTTGAGCGAGTAGGCTCACCAATGAGTTGCACCAGCCCTAGAATGTTGCAAAAGGATTTCAGGGAGCTGATGCACTTGATAGCCAATCATAGTTCAGGTCTAATAACTAATGTTTGCTTAGTGATGATTGCTCTGGAACTCCATAGATGTCCCCTAGGAGGAAATGGACAGTGGTCAGTGGACTAACTGACCCCTCTTCTACCTTGTGAATAGTGCTTGTTATTGTCTACAGTCCTCTTTTGGGACTTTAACTTAAGCCCAGTGGTGAGTTACTTGAACAATATCCCAGCAATACCTCATCATAGACCTCTTATCCCTGCTAGATATCTGCCCCCCCAACTATATAATTGGGAGTTTGAGGTCATGGTTTTGACTCCATTATTAAATTTATATTTTTACTACTTGTGGCCTGAAGACTTGGGCAATGAATACCGTCCTCTAAGACCTGTTATTTTCCTTCCACATCTTTTTTTTTCTCTCTTGCATGCAAAACTAAGAGGCTGTTAAATAATATATAAGATTATGAAACACATTTTGTCATGTCTAGAGTAATTATAGCTGTCATCAGAGAGGTGGAATGGAGATCTATAGGTCAGGGATCCATCTTACTTGCCCCTTACCTGTAGGTACTTTTTTCTTCATTTCCATCTTTTTTTTCAACTTTAAAATGTGTTATCTAGTTTATTCTCTGCTCTATATCAGGAACTGAACCTCTTGGATGTTGTATGAGTGAGTTTCCTTTTGGTGGACCCAAAGATCCACCTGCCCATCAATATTCATGGTCCGGTCACTGGGAGGGGTTTTGCCCCTATTTAGCAGGGTGCTTTTTGGACATACGCTGTTAGTTCATGTTATTGTGTAATTGCTCTTTGTGGAGGGTTGGGGAATTTATTGGAGGTTCTTTTTTGTATTTCTTGTGGGTCTGAGAGGATCTCTGCAATTTGCATTAGCATTAAACTGGTGGATGTGAATAAGAGCTATTTTTTTGAGACATTTTATATACAGTAGGCAATGGGGACTCCAAGAATTATCACTTGGAATATTAAAGGTGGGCAGTCTAGATGAAACATCAATCCATTCTTAAACATTTGAAAACTCTACACTTACATATTGTTTTTCTTGCAGGAAACCCACCTCATTGCTAACCAAATTTATTTGTTCAGACATCTTTGGGTAGGTCAAGCATTTAGAGCTGGCAATAGTAGCCACCAAAGAGGAGTGGGTATTTTATTGCAGAGATCTCTCCCATTCTTTGTTCTGTCTGAGATGCAGTACTGAGAGGGTATATTTTATACATGGCAACTTGGGCCTGACAGAAGTTCTTATGGGCTCTATTTATGATTCTAATTGTGATACCCCTCATTTATTTTCTGGCTTCTCCAGTATTCTAGTCCCTTATGCACACCTTCCATGGTTATTAGGGGAGACTGGAATTTGGTAATGTGTAATGATATTGATACAACCTCTAGATTGACCTCAGGTTTATCACCAGCTCAAAGGGGCCTTAGAGACTTTATGGATTGTTCCGGTCTAGTAGACCCTTGGAGAGTCTTAAATGCAACCAATAGAGAATTCACCATTTATTCCCAACCACATAATTCTTACTCAAGACTGGACTACTTTTTAGTCTCTGGTTCTCTATTAGCCATGACCTATGGGTGCCAAATAGAACCTAGGGTACTCTCTGACCACTCACCACTCAAACTTACCTCGATCTACATATCAGTATGACCGAGACAGCACTTATTCCCTGAACACTTCTCATTTAGCCGACCCCAAACTGTTAATAGACTAAAGGAATATATCAAGTCCTATAATGGAATGGATTGGTCCTCTATCAGATACAAGATCATACTTGGGAGCCCAAAATGTATGTGGTGTGGCGATTGATTGCCTGGCCACCAAAGAGAAAAGCAAAATTCCAAGCAGGTTGACACCTACTTTCCACTATTAGGATATTAAAAGTATCTCCCATCCATGCCTTAAGACATACACATTTGTTGATCCCAACTTAGAGTGCAATACTCTTTGCTTATTTTTAGACCAGGCTCAATGCTCTTTGAGATTCCTAAGGCCACCTATGTTGGCCAAGGTGAGAAGGCAAGTAATTACTGGCCCTTCTGTTCCATCAGAAGGCAGTGACCCATTGGGTTAACTCTATATGATCCTATAGCACTATCTCCTACAGCAAAATTGAGGGAGATGACTTGAATATTTAGAGACCACTATTTTGTCTTTACTCTGAGGACTCAGGAGTAGGTAATAAATTTGAGGATATGTCTTCTTTTGACAGACGCTCATCTGCCAGACATAGCAGACTTTAATGTTTCTTTTCTTGAGGGCCCTATGACAAAAGTGAAGTATGAAATGTTATTTCATCATTAGCACTAGACAAGACCCCTGGGCCTGATGGACTAGTTTCTAATTTTTTAAGCTGTTTGTTAAGGAACTTGCCCCATATTAGTGTCACTTTTAATTATATACATTCTTCTGAGTTATTGGAACATCATTACTAGAAGCCCACATAGTTGTCTTACCCAAACCTGGTAGAGATGCATCCCAACCTGAAAATTATAAACCTATCTCTTTAATTGATGTAGATATGAAAATATTGGCTAAAATGTTAGCTCTTCAACTAGACTGAGTTTGGGGTGACTTAAAAGACCATACTATGTGCACTTACTTTTTGTTTCTTGCTCTCCTCGTTGTCTTATGTCCAGAAATATTTTCAATTTTTTCATTTTTGTTATCATTGATTCATTTGCTGTACCCATTGCCAGTTTGTCAGAATGGCTTGTTATATTCATACTCCATTTAATCTGCTTATTTTCAAGTCCCTGCTAAAATGATGTGCTTTTGTGAAATTGTGTGTAATCTCCTATTCCCCCCAGGTCACATCTGGAAATGAGCATTGGCTCATTGTGCCTATCTCAGTCAGCACATGTTTAAATAAATAAATAAATAAAATAGATCCAGAACAGGTAGGCTTTATTAAGGGAAAACACTACTGCGATCATTTCCACAAATTATTTCACTTAATTTCTGCATCAAGGAGAGGAACCTGATATGGTGCTGGTCTCCTGGATGCAGAAAAAGCCTTTGATAGAGTTTCTTGGCCTTACCTGTTCTGGATTTTGCATCAGTATGGATTTTCTGACTCTTTCCTTTGTTGGATATGTCTTCTCTATTCTCACCCACTGCCAGGGTACTTTGTAATGGTGTAATTTCCAACTCCTTTCCTATTTCCAGGGGCAACTGACAAGGCTGCTCCTTATCTCCGATCCTTTTAAATTTATATTTGGAACCCCTCAACTGGAAGAACAATAGCTCCCATAGTATATCTGCATTACTGTAGGTACCCATGAACGAAAATTTCAACTTATTTCAATGACATTCTTTTACATTTATTTAGTCGGGTTCCTTTACTCCAGTCAGTTATTTTATTATTCAGTCCTTCAGTACCTTTTCTAGTTACAAACTTAAAATAACCAAGACTGTGGTTTTCCTCTTTCTGTTCATGTTTTAAACTGGATTTTGATAGATTTGGGCTACAATGGGAGAAGAAAAGACTGAATAATTTAAGTATTAAAATCCCCGACAAATCCCTCTTAAAATTGCTTAATTTAGATCCCATAGTGAAGCAGATCTCTCAAGATTCAGATAGGTAGAAATTCTGCCTTGACTTTATGGTGGAGATCTAACACCATAAAAATGAATGTTCTTCTTTGACTTTTATACCCACTGGGAATGTTAAATATAGTTCTGCCTATTAGTTGGTTTAAACATTTACAGCTGACATTATCTAATTTCCTGTGGGTGCATAAACCACTACACTGCTCCTATGACAAATTAGCTAGGCCCCAGAAATATGGGGACTTCAATTGCCCAATTAATTAAGTTATTACTTTGCCCTTTCTGGAGTTAAGTACTTTCACTGGGAGTCTTCCAATAAATTGGTCCCTTCAGGTTACTGCCCTCCATGGCTTACAATAGAAAAGACCTATGCGATCACATAGCATTGATCTTAAATCATTACTCTTCTTATCACCTCACAAAATGAGTTGACAACTTAAATTGACCCCATTGTTTTGTTTCTCCATGCCCACTCTCAATTTTGCAAGCATCTTAAACTTGTTTACATCAAAGATCCTGGTCAACTCCTTCTCCAGAACTTAAATATTACTATTAACAATTCTTCCTTATATAAAAGCCATGAACAAATCTTGGAACTCCGGTACTCAGTGATCTCATGTTGGATGGAATATGCATTTCCTTTGACCAATACCAGATGAATTTTGGTACTTCTTCCTCTTGTGTTTTCCAAATTTTGCAGCTACGACATGCATTGACTGGTTCTTGAGTCCTCCATCATGGCCTACCAGAGCCAGTATAATTTTTCTACTCTGTCTGACCTAGTGCAGCAAGATCATTCCATCTCTAAGATATGTAATGCTATAAGTCAAAACATTTGTGAGTCATTCTCACCTGTTGCCTTTTATTGGGTTAACACCCTCCATATTCACCATATCAAAGAATATTAATTTCACATCTGGTCGGACTTGTATAAATATGTCAGGCAGGACAGATTCCATTTGCAGCAAGTTAATATTTTGCATGGCTTATACCTGTCACCTTTGAGATTACATAGAATGGGAAAAGCTGAATTTCTGATATGTCTGCATTGTAAAGAATCTGAATGCTGTATATATCACATGTTATGGTCCTGTCCCCAGATCGCTTCCTTTTGGCAAAATATACAAACTAAATTATACCCTTTCTTGGTCTTTAAAATGCCTTCACACCTGAGATGTGAGTCTTAGAGACTACTCAATGCTTACGGACACCGCTGGAAAGCACATATGGCCTTGATTTCAGTCATCATCAAACTTCTAATTGTAAGGCATTGGCTTGATTTGACTCTTCACATTTGGTCCGAATGGCTAACTGGTGCACTTATGTCACTAAACATTGAAAAAAATATTGTAGCTTTTTTATAAATCCTATGTATATGTATGTATATATATATATATATATATATATATATATATATATTATTATTATATCTATCTATAGATATAGATATATACACCTATATCTATGTGTATGTGTATATATATATATATATATATATATATTAGTGGCATGGTAGCTCCACTATAGTTAGGGTTGAGTACCCCATATAAGGTTAAAGTCTGAAATTTTGCAGGTTAATGACTTTGCCATCATATGACAGATGTACCTGAAATTTGGTGGGTACAGGGCAGTACCAATGATCTCTGGATCTGTTAAGTTTTGTAATGATCGGATATATGGTTACAGAGCTACATAGCACAGTAGAATGTGGTAATTACGCATTTTGTGCATTCTTTGCTTGCACCTGCAGGTTGCATAGTTTACAAGACCAGTCCAAAACCTTCAGGGAACATGCAGCCGGGATCTCTGATGTGCCTTTCAAAGATTTTGTGGAAAAATATTAAACGGTTCAAAGTTATTCAAAAACTATTTTCCCATTATAGTCAAAGGGAAAGTTAACAAACTATTTGACAGTGTCGCAAATGCAGTGTTTAGTGTCACAAATGACCTTTGTAGTGTTGCAAATCTGCCATTTTGTTTTCAGTTACTGGTCACAGAAATGCTTGGCATTTAAATTTGGGACCCTCTGGGACACAATTCTTTTTGTGTTCACATAGTCGAGCCTTGAGAATCTAGTCATGTCTTTTTTGGGGGTTAAACTCCTCAGAAATATGTTTTACAATTTTTAAACTGTAGTGTCGTAAAGTACTGTCACACTTGTGACACTTTTGTGATTTTTTGTGAAAGTGTTGCAAATCACGACACTACTTTGCAACACTATGGCCAAAATACAGTAACAGGAATTCTTTGCCACCCTGCTGCAAAAGAACGGTTTGGTCTTTTGGGCTGGAATTGGAGGGAAGAAAGCCAACATCCCACAGATGCATCTTTTGGTGGTTTGGTTACAAAATAGAGGGGCTGCAAGTTATCTTACTCCATAGTTGACTATTTTTCCATAGGCTAACATTATGGCATCCGCCATGCCTTTCAGGGCCTGTATCTAAAGCGCTTGAGATACAGACTTTCGTTGGAAAAAGCTTAGCCCCCAATAGGGCTAAGTACAAAACAACCAGGAAAATAATACATAATATAAAATTTTAACTTTTTTCTCGTCATATGGTACCTGAGATACAAGCAGTTTAGTATTTCAACTGTTCATTTTCTGCTCCGAGGACCATTATTATGCATACATTTTTGCATTCACTGTGCTTCTGAATGACTTTTGGGGACAAAAGTGAGTGCGTTTATGTTACTGTTACAGTTAGTGTTCTCTTGCTTTTCTGTTACCATTTGAGTTAGCGTCCCGTTTTATGCCGTGGTGTGTTACCCTTTGCATTTGCATTTGTGCTTATGTTTGTTTTACTGTTACTATTTGCGTTTCCATTACTGTTTTTGTGTTTTTGTTTCCTTTTGCTTCACTTTTGTGCATTGCCGTTTGTGTTTGCCACATGCTTCCATTTGCATTTCTGTTTCCTTCGGCATCATCTTTGCTGTTACTGTAAATGTTTTGCGTTTCCAATTGCATTACCATGGTCATGCTTAATGATTTGCATTTGCTTATGCACTTGTGTTTCGCTTCCATTTCTTTTACTGTTCCCTTTTAGTCCTACTTGTTGATACTGTAACTGTTTCTGTTTCCAGTTGTGTTACCATTACTGAAGGGCCCTGACTCTTCCACCACATTCCATTTACTATTTATACTGCACATTCTCAAAAGAAGGAAAATTCATGGCAAAAATCCATTTAATGCATCAGTTAGGGTTGTTCCACAGTGACAAAAGTGAGGAAATTAGATGTTAGGGTTCCCACCCTTGCACCTACCCACCACCCCCACCAACAGGCATCGGGATGTGCATTGGGGTCGTCAGTCCTAACTCTCATCCCATTCTCAGATATTGCACCACCTCAGCTTCTTTACACATGGGATGGGGTGAGAGTTAGAACCAACTACCCAATGCACACCCAATGTCTGTTGTTAGAGAGTGGAATGGGGTGGAGTGCAGGGTGGGAACCCAACATCGAATTTGCTCACTTTTGTTGCTGTAGAACAACTCAACTGATGCATGAAATGGATTTTGGCATGACTTTTATATATATATATATATATATATATATATATATATATATATTCATGACAAAACTCTGTTTAATGCATCAGTTAGGGTTGTTCCATAATGACAAAAGTGAGAATTTGGTGTTGGGTTGAAAGTCCCTTGCACCCTAGTCCACCCCAACTGCCATTGAGGTGTGCATTGGGGTCATTGGCCTAACTGTCACCCCATCACATGTTAAACAAGCTGAGGTATAGGAGAATGGGGTGAGAGTTAAGACCGTGACCCCAACACACACCCCTATTCCAGTTAAGGGCTGGTGGGGGTGCAAGGGGACTTTCAACCCTAACACTGAATTTTCTCACTTTTGTTGCTGTGGAACAACCCTAACTGATGCATTAAACAGAGTTTTTGCAATGAATTTCCTTTCTTTTGAGAATGAAGAATATAAATAGTGAATAGAATGCGGTGGTGGGAGCATGAGCCAGAAGGGCCCTGTGATCCCACTCACATGATGTCTTGTGACATAGTAACGATAAGTGTAATGCAAACACAAGCACTAACAGTTCCACACATGGTGAAGCAAACATAAATGGTAATGCAAACATTAATAGAAACACAAGAGCAAAGTGATGCCAAAGCGAACAGTGACACAAACAGAGATGCAAGTGCATATGGAAATGCAACTGGTAATGCATACAGTCATGGCACTGCTATTGTAAATGCAAATGTTAACTGTCACAGCAACAATAATGCCAAAGGGAACAGAAAAGGAAAGGCAAACGCAAGAGCGTGACGGAAACGCAAAGTGTAACACGATGGTGACGGTACTGCAATTGCAAATGCAGATGGTAATGGTAACAGCAAAAATAACACCAAAGAAACAGAAGCGTAAAGGCAAACGTAAGCACGTGATGAAAATGTAAACCGTGAGGCACGTCCATGGTACCACAATTGGAAATGCAAATGGTAATGGTAACAGCTAAAATAATGCCAAAGGAAATAAATGGAAATGAGAATGCAAGCACATACAGAACGCACACGTTACACACAGGGTCAAGGTACCACAATTGTAAATGCAAATGGTAATGGTAACAGCGACAATAATGCCAAAGAAAACAGAAACAGAAATGCAAATGCAAGCAAGTATGGAAACACAAACCATAATGTACTTACGGTCATGGTACCACAATTGTAAACACTAATGGTAATGGTAACAGCATAAATAATACCAAAGGAAACAGAAACGAAATGTAAATGCAAGCACGATGGAAACGCAAACCATAAACTGCACGCTCACGGTACCACAATTGGAAACACAAATGGTAATGGTAACAGCAACAATAACACCAAATGAAATGGAAACCCAAATGCAAGCGCATATGGAAACGCAAACTTTAGCACGCATGGGCACAGAAATGCAATTGGAAATGCAAATGGTAATGGTAACAACAATGATGATGCAAAACGAAAGACAAATGCAAATGGAAGAGCATCTGCAAATGCAAATGGTAATGCACAGTGATGCAAAGTGAAACACAAACAGAAAGTACTGTAGACAAAATGGTAAGAATAACGTAAATGCAAGCACAAACAGAAACGAGAGGATAATGCACACGGTGGCATACATGGGAACGCTAATGCAAACAGGTAATGAAATGCAAGTGGAAACAGTACATGTAGCAGTAACTGAGTGCACACCTGATTTTCCTAACTGCTGCATAGAGAAACACAGTGAGTACAAAGAATGTATGCATAATAATGAGGCTCGGAGCAGAAAATGAGGAGTTGGAATACTAAATTACTTATTTCTCAGGAACTGTATGATGTAGAAAAAAATTAAATTTCATGTGAATTATGACTTTCCTGGCTAGTTTTATGTAGCTCCTGTGAAGGGCTAAACATTTTTCTGATGAAAGTCCATATCACACACCATTTCCTAGATCACAGACCTCGAAAGGTGCAGCAGATGCCGCAATGTTAGTTTATGTGAAAAAGTGTCAACTTCGGAGTACTGTAACTTTGCATCCCAGCAATATTTTTTCACCAAACTACCAAAAGGCACATCTGTGAGATGTTGGCTTTCTTCGCCCCAAATTTCAGCCCAAAAGACCAAATCATTATTTTGCAGCAGGGTGACAAAGAATTCCTGTCATTTTGCCATGGTGTTTGCAAAGTAGTGTCATGATTTGCGACACTTTGTAAAATAAATCACAAAAGTGTCACAAGTCGACATACTTTGTGACACTACTTTTCCCAAAAAATTTTAAAACATATTTCTGGGGTGTTTAACCCCAAAATAAAGACATGCCTAGCACCCTCAGGGCTCGACTAGGTAAACACAAAAGAATTGTGTCCCTAGATGGTCCCAATTTTAAATGCCAAGCATTTATGAGATCAGTAACTAAAAAAAAATGGCTGACTCACGACACTGACAGGGTCATTTGCAATCTCAAAATTGCATTGCAAGCACTGTCTAACTTTTTGTTAACTTTTCCTATTGACTATAATGGAAACTTGTTTTTGAATAACTTTTGAACTGTTCAATATTTTTCACAAAATCTTCAAAAGGCACTTCGGGGACCCCTGCCACACATTCCCTGCAGTTTTCAGACTGGTCATACAAACCATGCAACCTGTAGGAAGAGCAAAAATGTGCAAACGAACTTAAATGCACCCCAGAATGTCACTTAATAACTCCGCAGCCATATATCCAACCAGTATAAGCATTGGCAGATCCCAAGAACTATGTTTACACCCTGTGCCTGCCAAATTTCAGGCAAATATGTTTAACAGTGGTAAAGTTATTAAGGTGAAATGTCTCACCATTTAACATTAAATCAGGTACTCAACTCCTAACTATGGTAGCACTACCATGCTACCATAATATATATATCTATCTATATATATACATATATGTCTAGAAGGGAAACTTACAAACAGTGCTTTCTATATCATGACAAATTAGCCTCTTAACTTTTTTTTTATTTTTGGCTTTGCAGATTGCAGGAAGGGGTGGGTTGATGAAGGGGAGGAGAAGGGACAAGGATTTCTTGTATTGTTATTTCTTCCTTTTTCCTCCTTATTTCCTTGTTGTTATACATACATAAATTATGTCATGAGTCTGCACTTGTTCAGCTTTGTATGGTGTGGTTCCTGTTTTGTATTGGTTTGTTATTTTGTATTATCTTTCTTAACTTTAATAAAATATATTAAATTGCAAAACAAATGACAACATGAATTTAAACTGAGATAGAGGCTTCTATGCAGCACAGAACTCAAAGTTTTCCCATAGAGGGGGGTTAACAGGCCAACCCCTAGGTTAAGTGCCAAATGAGGGAGGGTTTGGGGTATTGGGACAGGGAGAATGGGTAAAATGTGAGGGGAGTTTGAAAAGGAGTGGGGTAGGGTCAAACAGAAGGCAGGAAAATGACAGGCCAAAAGGAAGGGATGGGAGTTCAGTGATGCAGCAGAAGTGGTGAGAGAGAACACGAGTGGGGAGGAAGTGGGAAGATGGACTATGTGGATAGTGGTGGTGTCTATCAATGTCAGGAACTTGGAGAATGAGATGGATTACCTCAGGTCATGGTGATGCAGAACTGTGTGGATCTGTTGGTGGTCACTGAGACCTGAGCCACCTCCAAACTATCACTGGGATCTGTCTATTCCTGGATTAACCCTCTACGAAAATAGCAGATTGGAGGAAGGGAGGGTGGCACTTTTCATTAAGATATGGATCAATGCCTCAAGGGAGGACATGGGGGAGAGGGCACCAAGTCAGTCTGGGTGCAGTGCCAAACTGGGGCAGAGAGAAGAATAAGGCTAGAACTGAGGTATTGGCCACCAAATCAGAAAAAAAACACAGCTCAGGAGTTGGGAGATGAAATCAGGAAGGCTGCATAGAAAGAAGGTGGTGATCATAGGAGACTTCATCCTGTCTGTCATGGATTGGAGTATCACACATACAAGCAGCAGAAGCCATACACTCAGATGTAGTCTAAGATTGGTTCCTAACCCATGGGTGGTGGAGCTGACTAGAGACTCTGCAATTTTGGAATTAGTACTAAAAAACTTTGATCATATTAGAGGTAACAGCTGAACTGAACCCTCAGGTTCAGTGATCACTGGTCAGATATAGTTACATCTTGATATGGGAGGGAGTTACTGAATACAAAACATGTGATCTAGACTACAAATGGACAGATTTTACTAGGTTGGGGCTGAATCTGAAAGAGTGTCCCACAAAGCTCATGGTGGATATGAATGTGGACAAAAATGATTCATAATTCAAGATGGGATCCAGGCAGTCACTGAAACCTGTTTAAAGCACAAGGGTAAAAGTACAAGCATGGAAAACAATTCTGATTTATAGCAGAGGCCGCAGTGCAGTGCATGAGAAAAGGGTTTCTGCAACAAATGTGCAGTAGGAAGACCCAGCTGGAAAAAGACAGAGTCAACCACCTAAGAAGCTAACAACAGGTAGCAGGGAGGTAAAGAAAGGCAAAGCATGGACTGTGCTAAGGATAGTGGAGGGGTCAAGGAAGGAGACAAGATCTTTTTCATTACATCTGGGAAAAAGGACAACAAATGATGGTATTGTCAAGCTTGCAAGGAGGCCTGGGGAAGGTATTAAATTACTGCTTCTGCTCAGTAGTCACAAAATAAAAGATGGAGCAGTTGTCCCAGGAAAGATAGGATTAGGGAGGCGGAGGGAAGATGTTCAAGGTGGTAATTATGGAAGACTGAGTCTTAAAGGGGTTCAAGACATTCAAAGAGAATAAATTCCCTTGAGCCAGATTGCATGTGCCTCATGGTACTGAGAGAAATGGCAGTAGATCTTTCAGCCGCCCCACCAGGATGACCTGTTCAACTGCTCCCAGGATACAGGTGTGATGCCATAAGAGTGGAGGACTGCTGATGTAGTATCCCCACACAACAGTCCAAGGGACAAATGAGGGAACTGCAGACCAGTTAACTTGACATTGATAGTTGGCAAGTGGATGGAAACAATTCTAAAGGAATGACTGGTCATCTTCCTTGAGGCAAACAGACTCAGAACAACAAAATATGGGTTTATGTTAGTGAGGTCATGCCAATCAGATCTGATCAAATTTGTTGACAGGGTTAAAAGGTGGTGGATGGGACAAGGCAACAGAGACACTACACTTAGATTTCGGCAAGTCATTTGACTTGGTCCCCAACAACAGATTTATCAAAGAGTTGGAGGACCTGGGGCAGTTGATAAACTGATGAGGTGAGTGGCAAACTGGCTATGGGAAAGAACCCAAAGGGTGGTGATAGGGGAAGGCACTAAGGAATTACGAAGGTCACCAACAGGAATCCATAAAGTTGGTGCTTGGTCCATTACTGATAAATGTGTTTATAAACAACACCAGGGACAGCATATGGAGAATTAACTGCAGATGACAAAAGCTCTGTGGGACATTGGACAATGAAAGAGGCAGTCAGGATTTGAAGGAGGACATAGAGAGGTTACAGAGATGATCTGGATTCTGGCAAAAGGTTCAATGCAAAAAGACCAAGGTCACCCATAGAGAGCAAGAATCCTCAGTATGAATACAGACAATGGGGTTTGACTGTAATAGTGTCCAGGCAAGAGAATGATCTGGGATTACAATCATGAGCAATCTGAAACCTTCTATGCAAAGAAGTAAGGGAGCAGTGAGGTCAAATAAGATGCTGGGTTACATAAAAAGGGTGTTCACCAGCAGATGGAAGAGAAATAGGTCATTCTGCCACTGTACAGCTCTACAGTGTCACTACACTTGGAGTACTGTATGCAGTACTAGAGTCCCTACCATAAGAAGAACATCAACCAGATGGATTAGGTATAGAGTAGAGCCACAAAGATATTTTAGGTCCAGCAGGAACTCTCCATGCGTAGTGGTTGGAGAACCTTAAATTGTACTTGCCTGAAGAAAGAATGGAGTGGGGAACATAAGACAGACCTACAAGTATTGGACTTCAAGGTATAATCAAGATTGAGCTTAATGGTCTTTTCAGAGTCAGTGAAAACATTTGCCAAATGGCTGGGGATTTAAGGCGGTAAGAAAAGTTAAGGAAAATTAAGAATATCAGTGGAGGGGCAGTACTACATGTAACACCAGTGCATGAGCTATGTATTGAGCAGACTCAATATGCCATATGACCTTCTTCTGCTAGACAGGTGTGCACTGGTCGGCATTCATTATTGCCAGCTGCCTGTCTGCAGCCCTGCCATCCTAACAAGCAAGATCAGGAGTGATGGGTGTGGAGTGGAGGACAAAGGCTGGCATCAAATCCACCCTGTCCTGGGTTCCACAGTGGATACCCTACTCCATGTGAGCAGGGGATTCTGGCCAGGTGCAGGTCCCAGAATTTGGACAGTACAAGCAACTGCCTACACGGTGGCTCCCATCCCAAGAATGCAGCCAGAAGGGTGGAGCATCATCATAGGGGATTTTCAGTCCCACCAGAGCCAGTAGGTGACATTGGTGGGGTGCACAGCAGTTACGGTAGTGTCTCCACTGCCATATCCTGTGCTCCCCATTCCCAGCACTGCACACCTTGTGCATGGCTTGTAGTGTGGGCACACCCTGACATCCCCCCACACCACCAGTGGCACCTGGCAGTGTGGACAGCCAGAAAATCAAGTGTGCAAATGGCTTGCACACCTATCATGAATGCCTCTGGCGGTCTGCAGGACCTCTGCTGTACAGCATTCTGACTTAGGTTTGCCTACACACCTCCAAGTAGGAAACCCTCAAATTAGTGCATTGAGCCCAGTGTTTTGCAGACACTTGCTTATGCTGGAAGTGACCATCTCATCCTTGAATGGGAGAGCAACTGAAGGAGGTAAATAAAACAACACAGCTTGAAGTCAAGCCCAGCCTCGGGCACCACTTCACCAAATTGCTCTACCCACTAATGGAGTTCCAAGAGGGACCCTGACCTGAGGGCCATGCTATGGGTGAGGAAGGGTTTGGGGAAAGATGCAGAGTAATGAAGTAGGTGGTAGTGATAGTGAAATTGTGACTAGATTGTGGTCCAAAAGTGTTGATGAGGCAGTTCTGTAGATAGGAATAAGCAAAGAACTTTAAAATAGTAACTTATTTTTACAGTTTATTTACCAGGATAGCCCAGCTGTGATACAACATCTCCATTTCAGCAATTCTTGGTTCTACCCATTTCCACAACTGGATGAACTTGAGCACTGAAGGGTTAAATGACCTGCACAAGGTCACAAAATGAGTATTTGGCTCTTTTGGTTTGAACCAGTAATCTCCTGGTTCTCAAACCAGTGCTCTAACCACTAGACCACACTGCCACCTCAACTTCCTTTTCAGACTACACGGTACAAATGTATGATCCCTTTATCTCTCTCAACTTGCTGAATCTCCTCCTGCACTGCTCTCCTCAGTCCTATCAAGAACAAAATTCCTCATTGATCATCGTTTGCAATTAAGATAATCCCATTTTCTAGGGGACTAAATGCTGAAGGCAAGCACAACCCTGAGACAAGAGGAGACCCTTCTTTGGCAATTAGTACCCTAAGATCAGAATTTCATAGGTTTTAGTATTTTCCCTAATGTCTAATGTAACCCTGCATTAAAAGTGGGGTGTACCCTGCTGTTGAATT
Organism: Neoceratodus forsteri; assembly: GCA_016271365.2. Taxonomy (NCBI): domain Eukaryota; kingdom Metazoa; phylum Chordata; order Ceratodontiformes; family Ceratodontidae; genus Neoceratodus; species Neoceratodus forsteri. The sequence continues at coordinate 798,554,015 of CM028131.1, forward strand.
TAGATGCATTCGTAAAGCTGTAAATTCTTTACTGAGTTTTCCTTGCTTCATGGGCTGAGAGGCCATTCTGCACTATAGGGTGGCTGAGCCATCTTAGAAGGATTGCAATGTGTTTTAGAGACAGGTTTTGCAATAAGAGATGACTGCACTGAAGAAACCTAAAACCCCAGGGCCTGCAACAGATTTCTGGAGTAAGAACTTGCGCCAAGCAGCTCTGGTGGTGCTGATATGGCAGAGGCCAGAATCCAGTTGCTTCACAGGAGGTTATGGAATTGTTCACCCAGTCATGTGTATCTGTGAACAGCATCACTGATGTGGGAGATGGAAAGAGAGGGCACCCAGTGCTGTGAAAATCTTTTCCAAAATATTTTCAGGAGATTAAGGTACCAGGTGAAGCTATGGGTTTCTCCCAAAGGGTTCCAGAATATCAATAATTCTTACAGACCCTAAGCCTGGATGGAAGGAACGCCCAAGAGATGCCTCTAATTGAGGACTGATTACAAGAGTATGTGTCCATTCAAAACATAGAAAATTAGAAATTGAGAATTAAAAATGACTACTTGGTCCACCGAGTTTGTTCAAGTCTATCCAAATGTTCACTGTCTATTCCAAAGTGGAAGACAGTGAGATTTGTGCCTGTTCAGTATCTCCTTATGTGCTATTTATGATGTTTATGCAAGCAACTAGCAAGTTATGTAAGATGTCCATATGTGCTGGCGTTGCTCTGAAAAGCAAAATACTGGTAATGGACTTCTTATCAATTAACTAAGGCCAACCTCCAAGGTCTGGATGTGTCTATGAATTATGGTGGCTTTAGTGACTTCTTGTAGGACAAGAGAGACACATGTGCATCCAGCCAGATTAAATAATTCCTTTTCTGCTTGACTAAGAAATCTAGAGTTAACAATAAGTTATTGTGTTGCTGTTTCTTACTTGAATAAGGTATCCCATCTCTCTGAGTACCTGTGATCCCAGCACAAGCTTGTTAGAACCCTGGCCAGCTCTCTCCCATGCTGTGGCCCTGAACTGCAAAACAGCTGGTGGTCAGCTGCAATGTCAGCCCTAACTCTCACCCCATGACATGTGTAAAGCAGCAGAGTATAGGAGAATGGGATGAGAGTTAGGACCCATGATCCAATGCGCACCCCAATGCTGGTTGGGGGTGGGGTCCAAGGGGTTTCAACCCTAACAGCCGACTTTCCTCACTTTTGTCGCTGTGGAACAACCCTAACTAATGCATTAAATGGAGTTTTTGCCTCTAATTTCCCTTCTTTTGAGAATGATAAGAGAAATAGTGAATGTAATGCAGCGGCGGGGCAGGGCCCGAATGTGTTGTGGCATACTAACAGGGACAGCAACGCAAACAGAAATGCTAACAGTGGCGCATATGGTAAATACAAGCACAAATGAGAACAGAAAGGGTAACGCATATGGTGTATGACGGAAATGGTCTGTCACGGATGTGTTGTCACATAGTAACATGGTGCCTGCAAACAGAAATATCAATGGGCATGGTGATGTAAAGTGAAACAGTAAGATTAACAGTACTGTAGACAGAAATGGCAAAAATAACAGAAGCATAAGCTCAAATGAAAGCAAAAGGATACGCACATGGTGGTGCAGGCGTCAATGGTAAGTGAAGCGAGTGCGGATCCATAGCGGAAGAGCAACAATAACAGTAATGTAAGCGCACAGGCTGGTTTTCCCAAAACCTGCATTGAGAAAGACAGTGAGTACAAATAATGTATGCAAAATAATGAGTATGGTAGAAAATGAGATCTTGGAATACTAAATACATTATATCTCAGGAACCGTATACGAGAAAAAAATTTAAAAGTCATATAATTTACAACTGTCTAGCTAATTGGATCTTAGCCCCACCAAGAGCTAAGAAGTTTTCCGACCAAAAGTCCGTGATCTCGCAACGCTTTCCAGATACAGGCCCCAGCAGTGCCGCGAACGCCTGTGAATGTTATCCTATGGGAAAAAGAAAAGTTCAGAGTGCCATAACTTTTCCTCCATGTAATGTATTTTCACCAAACTACTGAAAGGCACATCTGTGGGCTGTTGGCTGTCTTCCTCCAAATTTCAGGAAAAAGACCAAACCGTTATTTTGCAGCAGGGCTCCAAATGATTTCTGTTAAGTGTTAGGCGCCGTAATGTTATCCTATGGGAAAACTGTCAATTTTGGAGTGCCGTAACTTTTCCGCCATGTGATATTTTTTCACCAAACTACTGAAAGGCACATCTGTGTACTGTTGGCTGTCTTCCTCAAATTTCAGGAAAAAAGACCAAACCGTTATTTTGCAGCAGGGTGCCAAAGGATTCCTGTAATGCCTCGGGCGCCGTAATGTTATCCTATGGGAAAAACTATCAACTTTGGAGTGCCATAACTTTGCCGCCATGCAATATTTTTTCAATACAACACTGAAAGGCACATCTGTGAGATTTCCGGCTACGTTCCTCCAAATTTCAGCCCAAAACTCCTAACTGTTATTTTGCAGTGCAGTGCCAAAGAATTGCTGTCATTTTCCCACAGACTAGAAAATTACTGTCGATTTTAAAGCTTCGTAAAATTTGCGACACTTTCGAGCATGAAAGTAATTTGCAAGTACTTTTTCCAGAAATTTGAAAACATATTTCTGGGGTGTTTACCACAAAATAAAGACATGGCAAGCATCCTCAGGGCCTGACTAGGTGAATACAAAAAAATTAGGTTGCTAGAGGGTCCCAAATTTAAATGCCAACCATTTTCTGATCACCAACTGAAAACAAAATGGCCAATTTGCAAAGTAACAGGCCCATTTGCAAAGTAAAATGCATTTGTGAAAGTGTTGAACTTTTTGTTAACTTTTCCCATTGACTTATAATGGGAAACTGTTTTTGAATAACTTTTGAACTGTTTAATATTTTTCATGAAATCTTCAAAAGGCACATCGGGACCCTGGCTGCATGTTCCCTAAAGATTTTGGGCAGTCCACATAGACTATACCGACCTGTAGGCGCGACCACAGAATTCCAGAAAAGCGTAACGTGCACAGATCACATAATAACTCCACAGCCGTATATCTGACCAGTACAAAACTTGGCAGATCCCAAGACCTATGGTTCTTGATCATAAATTCCAAATTTCAGGCAAATCCATCAAATGGTTGCAAAGTTATTAAGGTGCAAAGTTTTGGGGTTTAATATAGAAATGGCTCTCATCTTAATCTATGTAGTACTACATATAATATATATATATATATATATATATATATATATATATATATATATATATATATTTATACAATAGGGTGTTGTGTATTCATTGAGAATAAAAGCATGTATTCTCACTCTAGTGAGAATATCGGTGATGATATAGCTGAAGTGAAAATAAATCCATTTACACCTATAGTAGCTATATCATCACCTGATATTCTCACTACAGCATCAGTTAAGCACCACAAGCTGGAACTTCTTTTAAAACTGAAAATGAAATAATCAATCTACCTAATTACACATAACTTTCACAGTGTGAAACTTTTACTTGCAGTTTCTAAAAAGCCAGAAGATGAAAGCAGTACACTTGGAGCAGTACTTAGCATTGAAAACAAATTACAAAATGTGACTAAAAACAGTATTTCTGTACAATGAGCTTTTCAAAATTAACTCCTAAACATTGAGAAGCACCACAGATGAAAAAACTAAAATTACATCATCCACTGAAAACAATGAACCTGGAACAAGAGATTTTCTTGAGGTGTTCACAGTTCAAGTAGGATAAGGAGCCACTGCTAGACCCATCAGAAAGAAACAAATAATAAATATTCTACCTTCTTTTGCACACATTGACACTACAAGTCTCCTCCCAGAAAGTGTTCAAAGCAGCTCACCAGTGACACAGACCCTAAATAACCAGTGAAGCTCATTTGTCCCACATGTACCTGTTTTTCTCTGTAAGCCTTGGATATTTGTGCCACATCTCCACCTCCATCGATATCTTAATGTTGATATCCCTTCTCAGAAGCTGCAATGCAGATAGGGCTAAAGAACTAAATTACTGTTGCATTAAGCACTACCAACACAATATAAAATAAAATCTCATAAATAAATGTTATTCACATTGCACCAAAACAATAAACAGTCCCATTTCACCAAAGGTCATGGAAGCACTCTGGAAGTAAACATACCACACACATCCTGCCCACCAACACCAGCAAACCAATGAAATCACTCATTCCCCAACACACACTAATAGCACCAAAAAAAAACAAACTCTGAATCCACTACCTGCACAACCAAGACACCACTACACACCATATCAACCAATCACAACAGAGAATTCCAAAGCATCACTAATCCCTATCACACAGTTGAGCAGACTAACACACAGCAGGCAAATCACTGAGTAATAACACCAACTTAGAAAGTAACAACAACAAAACAGACCTCAGACACAATATTTAAATAGCAAAACCATACATAAACAGTTGTTGCCTATTGTATAAATTGAACACATGATGGGCAGGGAGTGGAATATGGAAAATATTGTCACTCCTGCATAAGTGAGACATAAGCTATCCCACTCGTGCCTTTGGCTTTCGTGGGATATCCGCCTCACTCTACAGGAGTGAGAATATTTTCCATTTTCCTCCTTCCCATCATATATATATATATATATATATATATATATATATATATATATCATATATATCTATATATATATATATATATATATACATATATATATATGTATATGTATGTCTATATACTAAAGATCATGTTTGAATCCTAGAGTTTCAGATTTACTGTAGCTTTCTGGGAATTTACAGATCTGAACAAAACCAATAATGTGTTCTGTTTCTTCCATTTACAGACTTATGACCTTATCACATATTTAACAAATCCCTAAAAAACTTGGAAGGTATTGAGTTAGAGTAAGACTAAAAAATTCTTTAACAAACCATGGTAAAATTTTACATTAAAGAAGGCTCTAAAACTTCTGACTAATTTGAGGATGTGGCATTTCATCAGTTTCTGTGTGTGTGTGTACTGTAGAAGACAGTGATGTTTTCCATTTGAGATTATATCACTAATTAATCAAATAGTAATTAAATTTTTATGGAGGAATCACTATTTAATAAGGAAATGTTTCCTGTATGTGTATGTATGTATGCAAGACAGAGAGACAGAGAAGAGAGACAGAGAGGGTGAGAGAGATTGGGATTTAGCTACTGTTTCTGCCTACTGGGAAATGCTAGGTAGTAAAGCTATCATGTGCATTGTACCTGAAAATGACAGAGACCCTTGATAAGTTTGGTTAAATCCCTTAGTACTTAAAAGATCCTTTCAACAGTTTGTAGCACACCACAATATTACAGAAAAAGCTATGCTCAAGTAATACGTCTGTCATCATGTTGTTTGTGATTTTTCATATGTGTAACAAGCTTATGGAGCTAAAATAAATTACAAAAATCAATTTACACTAGCTTGAGAGTTTTCCTTAGCAATCATATAGCATTGGTTTTGCTGTTGTTATCTACAGAGTATTCAAGGAAGCTTCTTTATGCTTTCACACCACAATTTCTTTTGTAGAATTTATTTACCCAGGATAGCTCAGCTGAGATGCAACATCTCATTTAAAGTTGAATACTTTGTCTACACATTTGCTAAGCTGGGTAAATGGGAATACTGGGAGGATAATTATTTGCCCAAGGTCATACAGTGAGTGTTTGCCTTTGACAGGGTTTGATCTTGCAATCCCCAGTAGCTATTCTAGTCAGTCTGCTGATTTTCTACCTACTGTAACTCCATGCCTGACATATCATCAAGCCAGAGTTACCAGGCATCTTGCCCTTCCAGTGTGCCAATGCCCTCCTCCCCAGCTGTCAGTCTCCCCTCCCCAAAACTACTGGATCACACTGCCTCTCTAGCTGGGCAATCTCATGTAAGATGTGGAACATAGTCTCATTATATGTCTTTCTTTATAAATTCCATAAAATACAATTAAAAAAAAGATTCTAAATTGTTTTACCCTAAATCTAAATAGTATGTATTTTTCAGACAGCTGAGTTATGCATCACTGTTTTCTATTTCCTCTTATTTTGGACAGTCCTCCCTCTTCCTCTTGGTGATACTGCTATTGACTTGGGATCTGGTTGCCTGTTTTTGGTGTGGGGGACATTAATCTTTAGCCATAGCCCAACTCCTTAGTGAGCTACTGGCTAGCTTTGCCAACTGAAACAGAGGATATATTCTGCCTTGTGCAGGACATGTTTATTGCATTCCCCAGCATGGACTTCTTGAGCAAGAATGATCAGAAATACTGATGAAGAAAGTGTTAAAGCATTCCCTTCCCAACACTCAAAGTGCAGCACTTTCCATTTGCAACTGTTATTCGGTGCATGATAGTGACACAGACTGCTGACATTTTATGGCTGCATGGGCAGAACCATGCTGATGTATTGCTATGATGGAGGGAAGAGAGGGATGGTGGAAGCATGTGACTGGATACCTAGACTGTCTTCTTTTACTAAGTTCTTCTACCAGAGTTGAACCACATCTCCACCACCTCTACATTTATCACAGTAGTGTTCCTTTGTCTGCCCCACCTCTGCCCACACTACACTGGACAGTTTCCTTCTTTTGACTCAAAATATCATGACTCAGCACTGGGAGGATACCTAATGACTCTTCACAGCAGTAATCCTGAACTGTAGTTGGATTTAGGAATGCTGACAGGGAGTCTGTAAAGAAACAAAATTCAGTAATGCTGTTTTAATGCGGTCCTAAATGCTGTATTTCTTTTTATAAGAGCTACAGCATCACAGCAGGTTGCCAGTTTTAAAGGCATTGCTGTGCATGAGCTTTGTACAGCTAGTCTGTTGTAAGCATTGAGCAACTTAGAAAAGGTTCCATTTTAATCAGTGTGGTGCAAGTGTTGTGGATCATGTGTGTGTGGTGAGCGGCTTATGTTAAAAGAGTACTCAGCTTTCGAGAACTTATTTGGAAAGTTGAGCAGTAGTTCTTGCTAATAAAATGAACTGGTGTTTTTTGAGGATATCTGTGATGGTTTGAAGCAGAATGTGCAGTCAGGATTGACAATTCTGAGAGTGAGGTAGTAAAAGCAAAGTGAGGTGGGTGCCAGCAGTGACACTAAAATATGAGGTAGTGTTAATTAATATATGTATGTGTCACAGAAAGTTGATTTGGGATGCAAGCTCTGAACCTTCATCTCCCAGCTGTGCCCCAACTCTCCTAGCAACTGCAAAATGATTGATCCTCTGGAAATATAAAACAAAGGCAGAAATAAAGTATGTCTGTATGCTAATTTTTCCCATAATTTTTGTTTGAATAGTATGGGAAGTCAAAATGATCATTTACAACAACGTGTACTCACATAGTGAGGTAATTTTGATTCTAGAGCCCTAGTTACTCACAGCAGCCACTGCTCAGCCAATGTGTTCAAATGAGTGTGTATGTTATTGACAGCCAGAGGTACATGCAGTAAGTACCTGCTGCTGGGCTCTCTGTCTTTGACGTATCATCACATCATAGACACACAGTCTGGGATTACAAGCCTCTCAGAGCACTATTCTTTCTTAAAGTCACCCAACAGCATTGAGTGACACATGATATAAATGTACAAAAACACATAGAGGAATGATTTAAGACCATTGGGTTAGAGCTGAAGAAAACACACAGGCAGAGTTTTAAATAAGTTCATCTCTGTCCACAGGGAGGACAGCTTGCATAAAAAAAAATTGGGTATGTAAAATAATTTCTGAATACGGTGTCTCCTTGTTTGCGGATCCTCCTCACCAAGATGACCCTTCTGCTTTTTGGTTATGCAGACATGGTTTACAGATCTGCCTCTGCATCCACTCTCTTGAGATTAGATGTCCTCTTCAATGCCTTTTGCCTTAAAAGCTATCCCAAAACTCATCACTGCACCCTCTGCTTAGCCTTTCTGGTCCCTCAGCTAGCCTACCACTGTAACCACCGCACCTCTATCATCTCGGCCAAGTATTGGTTTGGCTCCCTCACCCACTATCTCACCTCTCTCTAATCCTTCCCACACACTTCCTACTGTCTCCGCATGCATGAGCCCTGCTCCTTTGCTTTTCCTCAACCCAACTCTAATTCTGGAAAACTGCCTTCTCCTTCCACTTCCCGAAATTGTGGAACTCCCTCCCTCCTCACTCCATATGTTACCATCGCTAAACCTTTTAAATGGTCCCTCTGCCACTTGCCACCTCCACCCTGCTCATGCCTCCAATCCATCTAACCCTCAAACAGAGTCCTTTGCCACTAAAGTCCCTAACAACTACCCCTGTTTCAAGTAGTTCCACCTGAGCCACCAATAGTTTGTAGCACTTTTGATTGTTTGTTCTGCACCGTTGCTCAAACAACCTACTTTTTGTGGATACCTTGATGCTTGCATTCTTGTCACACTGTATGTAAAACCTGTATTCTTGTCACACTGTATATAAACCTGTACCTTGTACTTGCCCATTACCCAAGCATTTTGTATCTTGATGTAATGTACCTCCCCCCCCCCTCTCCCAAGTTGCACCTGGAAACCAGCCTCATCTCAGTGTGCCTCTCCCAGTTACCAGTTTTACATAAATAAAAAATAAATAAATAAATATAAACAATGTTTTCCAGTAGCTGGTGGCTAATCTGGAGGCAGCTATATAAATACATTAAACAAGATTGTCTCCAGTTTCTCCAATTCTATATCCTTCATAATTTATACTTCATGCCCTCTAGACTTCATAGGATGGATAGGTCCACATCTTCCACCTGTCTTAGTGCCATAGCTCCAAGGGACCTAAGGCACATCCTTGGGATTGCCCCTAGTCACCCCTTCTTGCAGGCAATTCAAAATTCCTTGGATCCATTTTGGGACCCAGACCAATATTTCACCTCACAGGTCTGCTTAGTGGGTCATTTCCCGGAGGAGGTGGTTGGCTGCTGTAAAGCTTTCCTATCCCTGATCTCGACTGTTGCTAAGCTAATCAATGTCAGACACTGGCTGGACAACTCCATCCCCTCTTTCTGGGAATGGCATTCAAGTGCTTCAAGCCCTTGAATTAGAAACACATTGCCTGGCATCAGGCCCATCAGGAGGGGTTCATGAGAAGGTGGGGTACATTACTGGCCCTTTTACCTATAGCGTGGGCACCTACAGATGGAAACAATCTGAGGGAAAGTGGTGGCGATATCACTTCCTCTCAGGGTACATAGCAACTGGCTCCCTTCTCCTCCTTGATATTCTGGGTCCTATTTTGTTTCACTACCTCCCTTTTATTTTCCCTACTGTATGGGGCTTTTGCTGGTGCTCTGGGGTGGGGTGGGGGTGGGGTGGGGTGAGGGGTTGGTAGAGTTTTGTTGGAGGGGCTGGGGAGGGTTTGGGGTTTGGGTGGGGTGGGGTGGTGGGGTATGTTTAGTATTACCTATCATTTTGTAATGGTCATTGTAGCCACACTATGTATCTTCATTTGTTATACTGTCTCATGTACTCAACCAGCTATTATTGGATGTTCTTATTTGTTTGTTTGTTGTTCTTGTTATAAACTCTATAAAGTATGGTAAATTGAAAAAAATAAATAAAAGATGTTTACCCTTTTACAGAGAACCAGACTACCTAGCTAGTGATGGTGGGAGCTTTGCAGCATTCCTTTATTAAAGGAAATGCTTTAGGCAATTAAGGGGTATCAACAGCCTGTGAAACACTAGCAGTTGGAAGTTTCAAATAAGAAGTTCAGGCTGAATGTATAAAAGGGCAATACAAACCACAGAATAAAACCAAACCAGCAGCAGCTGAGTGCCTAGCATGGACCCACATGTGTGTACATATATATATATATATATATATAGAAACCACAAAATCTAATCATTATAAATATCAGCCTCCAAAGGAGGAAAGAAAAATATCACTCCCACAGTTTTATCAGCACAAAAATATTGTGGCTTTTGGGCTCCTTCATTCTGCGACCATAACTGTTTGAGGGTATCTGGGGACGCTTTAGGTTTTCTAACTCTAGAAAAGCATTTCTGTGTGTGTGAGCATCTAGTATGGGCGTGCTACACCACACAATCCTGATCATTAGAAATCCCAACCTCCAAAGGAAGAAAGAAAAATACCATCACCATATTTTTTTCTTTCAAGTAAAAAATAATTCAGCTTTTTGCCCTTTATCTTACGACTGCAACTTTTGGGCATATCGGGAGACACTGTTTTTCTAACTCTGCAAGAAGCCATTTTTGTGCATGTGTTATGTCATTTTATGAGGGATTTAACTGTCAACAAGAAGATTTTTCATACAAGTAAGCCTTGATCAAGTTAACAAAGAAACCCCAATGACTGCATCGGATCGCAAAACCATTTTCCCATCCAAGTAACTTTTTCTCCCTTCTGTGCACCATTCGGTTGATATGCAGAGGAGCTGAAGAAATACTTATTGGCAGACTATGCATAGAGATCTGCACAGTGCTAGTGCTTCCCATCCCAACAGTTCGAGCCATAGTTGGTGCAAAGAGCAAGATTATAGTTAAACTCAACTGTATGGGAATGTGTCAGCTCATTTCATACTATTCGTGGGTGGCTGACAAGAAGCAGAAACTGTAAATAATACTTTATTAACCAGACCCATGCATCAAGAAACTATTTATAGTATATTTGCCAGACAGGTGCAGTTGGACCATTTATAAGAACATTTAAAAATTCCTAATGGATTCCTTGGACAACAGAATGTGTCTCAGCTTGAGTCGAGCACCCCTAAATACTGTTAGGAGGGAACCTGCAAGATCTGAGCACTGATCCTTGCTGAAAGCTCCCTTCACTCAGTACCTGCAGTGCATGCAGGGCCAGGGTCAGGTTTGCAGGGAAGCCAGTGAAGCTGTTGTAAAACAAGGAAAAGTAAGGTTAATTTTGTCACTGGTGTCACTACTCCAAGTGGAGGTTATATGTTTTCTTATTATTTCATTCACATGTGTTAGTAACAGGGTATGGTCCTCTTGGCACAAAGCCCATTTAGAGGGTCAACACACTGGGAGGTTAATTTGTTTGCTCAGGATGGCACAGCATACAAGAAGAGTTTGTCTGAATCACACCCATGATTGCTAGATGTATCAAGCTCTATTATCAACTTCTTTTTAGCCTCTAGGTTGTGCTGTCAACTTTGGAAGGTAGGCAAAGGAGTAGGACTAGCCCACATTCATGCACATTGTGCATACAGCGTGAGTCCTCAGTCAATGTCTGCACCTCCTGCTCAGCATTCATACCTCCATTGCCATCTGTGCTCACACAAGTATCAGTACTGCAGTGAGGGTGGCAGCCCTCTCTTAAAAAAGAAAAGCGTGTCCTTTGGATTGCTCAACTCCCCCAAAGCTTGCCCCCTGACTATTCAGTTGTCAAGTTCAAAACATAACAAGCTGTGGTCAGAGTCAATACAGCTGTGAAGTGATGTTATTGATGATAGAAATTATTATGGAAATATTTGCTGTTGCAGTATCACTGCTGTCTTTGAACAATGATAAGAAGTGATATTGTAAAAGTACATACAGTAAAAGCCACCAGGATGAAACGCAGTGTCATAGGTTTTCTGCATGACAAAAGGGATTAACTCCCATTGAAATTGCATTGTTTGTTGCAGTAACTCTATTGCAGGAATTCTGCAGAGTTGTGCTACATCCTAGTAGCCTTCACTGTGTTTCTATAATAATAATTTCCATCATCAATAACTTTGCTTTGCAACTGTATTGGCTCTAACCAGAATTTGTTCGGTAGGCAATGAACATTTATTTCATGAAAAACTATCACCTTCTCCAAACTGAAATAAGAGTCCTGAAACTATTTTTGTATTATTGGTCTCCTGAATATCAGCAATCTATACACTAGGCTGGTCAATTCATTTCAATAAAACATTTATTTAAAGAAAGATCATATTCATCTTATTTGTGCTTTGTCATATTGCTGATCAGGTCTCTCCTGATCCAAGAGCTACAGTTGTAATAATTTGCTTGGGCTTGTATAGGATGCTTTGAAAGATTATGATTGTTGACATTTCCATTTCTCTTCTGCTGTCATTTCATATGCTCATTCACTCGGAAGCTCTTCCTGTAATAGTCTTTATGGGAAAAATACTGGTTTGAATATATTACTCAGAGTACATTATATTGATGTCTATTCAATTCAAAATGTTATTGTTTGACTTATACTAAGTCATTACAATTTACAGAGATTTAAAAACACAGTATAAATACAGTTCACTAGCCACATAAATAGGAAAATATTGATATATCAGAGATAGACAAAATTATACACAGTATTTTATCAATATATGTGCAGATATATTTCAAGTATTGCAATTTACCATATACAGTAATACATAAAAGCCATAATTCATTCAACTCCTTTTGAATTTAACTTTCACTTAGTCAGATATAATAATTTAGGCCTAACACATATGTAATTTTTTACTTTCAATTATTTTCAAGAAGGAGGCTACAGGTATTAAAATATCTTTAACATTCGCTTTTAAAGATAAGCTGTTAAATGTATTGGTTCATATTCAGTTCCTTTTAATATTTCCCAAATTTCTTCCTATGTGTATTATATAGAGAACATAATTTGAGTAGATGTTTCAGATTATCCTGTCCATAGCCAGATTTACATAACTCATCTATTTCATCTTTATTTTTGCATATCTTTTCTATGGCTCTGACTAGTGAAGCATTCAAATCTAAATTGAGTTAAAATCAACCTTTGACCAGGGTTTGTCAATATAGACAAACATTTTCCATTTATGAATCCTCTTATATGATTTTAGACAATTACATACCTTATATTTTTACATTTTTCAAAATCCTGTTGCACAAAAACATATCTTATTCTATTTTTAATTTCCAAATTTATATAACCAGAGGGGTATCTGATAGTATCTGGGATATAGGGTAATAAACCATATGGTCTAATATATTCTTTGACTGTCCTCATACTTGAAAAAATAATTTTCTATTTAAATGCTGAATTGCCTCATCCAGGAAAGTCTTAGATATCTACACACTTGAGGAAAGAAGGAGAGGAGACATGATAGAAACTTTTAAGTACCTCAGTGGAATCAACAAAGTCCAAGAGGTAGCATCTTTCAGAAAAGAGACTTGCAAGAACAAGGGGACACAATTTAAATATAGAGGAGGGCAGTTCAGGGGCAATGTAGAAAGTATTATTTCTGAGAGGGTAGTGGATTCATGGAACAGCCTTCCTGAGGAGGTTGTGGGATCTAAAACTGTGGAGAATTCAAGAATGCATGGGACAGACATAAGGCAATTCTTGTGGGGAGGAAGAAATAGGCTGTTGGTTAACTAGGATCTCGGCCTATCCTGTGGTAGAAATGGGCAGACTAGATGGGCCAAGCGGTCCTTATCTGCCATCAAAGTCTATGTTTCTATGTTCTTATATGTTTCCATACCATATACATTCAACCAGTAAATTATTAATCTTTGTATGATCTGACATTTTATCTGTACCTGTTCCAATTCTGCCCTAACTAATGCTGATGGAGCACTTGAGGGTAAACCTAATAATTTCTTAAAGAATTTATTTAGACAAGGTTCAATCATTGTTTTTGAATAACTGCCCCATATCTCTGCACCTTACAATATCTGGCTTTTAATTTTTGCATTTACTATGTCTATATTTTCTTTCATTGATTTCCCTCCGTATTTATACGAGAATGAGTTAATACTTGGAATCATTTTCTTACTTACTTTATTTTGAGTTTCTAAAATATGTTTCTTCCAAGTACCATCCTGTGAGAATATTGTCCCAGATTCCCCTTTTCCCTCACAAAAAGAAAGAGACCATTGTTTGTTGTTGTGCTCAGATTGGCAATTAATTTATTTATACTCATAATCCCATATTCCATTTCTAATTTCCTATTATCATATTTTTAGAATTTCATTTATTTCCTTCCATATATCAATCTCTGATTATCCCTCCTTCTTCCTCTTTTCTCCCCCAGGTGAAAACCTGGGTGCCTTCTTCTTCTCCTTTTTCATTAGGTAACGGTGAAAACTGAGACTGCTTTCTCCTTCATCTTCTTCCTCCTCTTGTGTTATTCCTTTTTCTTCCCCTCCCTCCTCCCCCTTTTTCCACTTTTCTCCTGCCATCCACCTTTGGCAGTCCATATCCTTATTATCATCTGCCATCCACCTTTGGCAGTCAAACTGTCAGACCGGACGCATCTGTCATCCACCTTTAACAGACCCACCTTACAGTCCTGTCTTGACTGTCTTCCTTCTTACTCTGCCTAGTAGGGTGGGTGGGAGGATCAAAACTCCAGCAAAAGTGGCTGAGACCCCCTTGTGCTGTCCCTTATGTACCTCCTTCGCTCCTCCCTTCCTGTTACCTGCCCATTGTTTTGACCCTTAGCCCATCCCTTCCTTTCTCCCTCCTTCCTGAGCACAACCATCCTATGAAGCAGGAAGGGGTGCTCAGGACAACCTGGTCTGCCGCTTAAAAGGCAAACTCCATTGTCCCAGATTCCCCTTTTCCCTCACAAAAGACAGAGACCATTGTTTGTTGTTGTGCTCAGATTGGCAATTAATTTATTTATACTCATAATTCCATATTCCATTTCTCATTTATTATCATCTTTTCAGAATTTCATTTATTTCCTTCCATATATCAATCTCTGATTATCCCTCCTTCTGCTTCCTCTTTTCTCCTCCAGGTGAAAACCTGGGTGCCTTCTTTCTCCTTTGCGTTAGGTAACGGTGAAAACCAAGATCGCTTTCTCCTTCATCTTCTTCCTCCTCTTCTTGTTATTCCTTTTCTTCCCCCCTCAACCCCTTTTTTTTCCCTAGCCAGTCTCCAGCTTCGTTGGATGGCTGGCTTCCCCATACTTAGGGTATTATTCTCACTTACCTCAGGAAGATCCTTTTACTCCTTCCTCCTTTTACTTTTTTATTTATTTCCTGTTTTTGCATGTTTCCTCCACGCTTCTATAAGTCCATTGTTTCTGTATTGAACATTTCTATACTAAGTCTGACAGGTGCACACCATCTGACCTGTAGAAGTCTTCTACCCATTCTTCTCCCCCGCAGTATCACCTGTCCTCCCATCTGCCTTACCAATGTCCCAACCCTTCTATTCATCTTTCTCCTGGCCCTCTCCACCGCTCTATGGCTGTGCTCCTGCCTCCACACCCTCCTTGGTATCATATCCAACCAGGTGAGGCATATCTGGGAAGCCACCACTGTCGTATTGCTCCTAAATCCCTTTTTATCTGTAAGTATGTGTCTACCCATGGCTTGCCTGCAAGGTTGTTGCCCCTAGATGTATAATAACTAGGTCTGGACTAGGGCTGCGTCCTTGAGTTCCTTCAAGGTGGGAAGCAGCTGTGCCATCTCATCCCCAGTATGCCATGCCAGACTAACCTACACTGTTTCACATCGTGGTACAGCTGCTTTTCCCCAGCCTTCTTCTCTGCTCTCTTCCAGCCCAATAAATATAGGAATGGCTGCAGATCCAGACTTCGTGATCCTCCATCTACCTATGGGGTTCAAGCAAAATGAATTATTTACACATGCTCTCAGTGTCATCAATAGTATCCCCTGCCCTCCCTTTACCATTTCTTGCCCCCAGATCTGCAGTTAAAAAAAAAAACAGGAGCACAACTTTCAATTTCTTACTTCAGTGCTCGAATGTATCTTTATAACTGGCAGACCGCCAGCGTCCCTTTTCCAAAATATCATTCACTGTCTCTCCACTGCTGCCCACTGTAAAGCAGCCCCAATCCATAAGGAATGGGATGAATAATTAGTCAGGTCTTCCCCATGAATTGCATGCCCTTTTGAGCAATGCTGTGACTTGGTAGCTGGTGACCCTTTTCCCATCACCATGTACAAATAATTTCCCAGTCCTGGTCCCGTGCTCTGCAGCGAAAGCCCACAGAGCCTGTACTGGGCATATTGCAATCCCTACCTGCCCCTTCAGTGTCACTATGCAACCTTGTCCTGTCTGATCTGTTTAGACCTCCTGATCTTGATCTGTATCTCTCTCACCCCAACTTATATCTTCCCATTCTAATCCCCTTCCTTGTCTTCTTTCCCATGGCCTACCACCTCACTCCTCCATAGCCCTGCAAACATTACCACATAAATTGTGTGAAATAGCTGGGCCTTGGCCTTGATCTGCATATTGACAGGAACACGTCCTTTAGCTTTACTAGCCACTGCTCCCCATAGGCCTTCTATTATCTACTGGCCCTTGTTTCAGCCTCTCCTTCCTGCATCATTCTTCTGATGAATAATGATTTTGTCAGGTCCTTCCACCCTTTTAAGCTGCAGATAACACTAATCTCTGCCAAGTAGACTCCCATTGTGGTGTGGGCTGTACCTTTTGCCACTGCTCCACGGTGAACATTCCCAACTGTTCCTCTGTGGTGGCCTACTTACCTCCATTTGGTGCTCTGCCTGAATGTTTGAAACACTCACCAGGCCCCATCGTAGGCCCTCAGAGTCCGAGGCCCCCATGAGCTGTGAAACAACAGTTCTGCTCTTCTTGCTAATGTCCCAGATGTTCGTTGGTTTGGGCATTTTTAGTTCTTCCACTGCTGGTGCCAGCCTCCAAAATGGTCCAGCTGCACACGGAAAGGCTGTCAGCCAGGGTATTGTGTACCCCTTCTATGTGTTTTGCTCTGAATGACATGTTCAGCTGTAAAGCTCTTAACACTAAAAGTCATAATACCTGCATGACTGTGTCTAACCAGCTCCCCTGTTGTTCAGAACCTCCACCACTGCTCTATTGTCACACCAAAATGTCACTTTCTGATCCCGTACTTCCTCCCCCAGACCAAGGTACATGCCCATATGGGCATGATCTCCAGTAATGTTATATCTCTCACTTTCCGTCCCTCACCCAGCTGGCAGGCTGAGGGTTCTGCAAACCTATCTACCCCTCAGGTAATCCCCATGCCTAGCCCCCAGCAGCGTCTGTGTAGAGGTCGAGGTCTGTGTTGTATAGCCACTCCTCTTGCCAGAAAGAGCACCCGTTATACTCCCTAAGAATTATTCCCAGATTTTAAAATCCTCCCAGACACCTTGTGTCAGGTCCACCCAGTGATGTGGTCTGGTGACCCCTGCTGTAGCCCTAGCTAACCTCTTTGTGAATGCCCTTCCTGGTCCGATGACCCTGCATGCAAAGTTCAGGTGCCCCAGTACCTACTGCACTAGTTTTAGTTGTACCCTTCTCCTGCTGGTGTGCACTTGGATCAGCTCCTTCAATTTACGTACTTTTTTGTCCAGTAGTCTAAATATTTCATTCGGGGCATCTATCTCAATCCCCAGGAACTCCATAACCCTGTTGGGCCCCTCTGTTTTTCTGGTGACAGTGGGACACCTAGCTCTTGGCACAACTCCTGAAACTTATCCAGTATCCTCTGTGTCTCTCTTTTTCCCCTAATGAAAGAAAATCATCCAGATAGTGGATGACCATCCTATAACCTGTTTTCCTGGAATATCCACTGCAAGCAGGTGCTGAATGCCTCGAATGTAGCACATGCTATGGAACATCCATTTGCATTGCTTTGTCAAAATAATACTGCCCCCACTTTTAAAACCCAATAGATCCCAGTCTTCTCTCCTAACTGGCAGCAGTCTGAAAGCAGATTCAATGTCCATTTTGCCATCCATGCATCCTCTGTGGCCCAGATTATCTGGACTGCTTCCTCTAGTGTCGCATATGTCACCTTACTATACTCCTTACTGATGAAATCATTCACCGAGTCCCCTTCCGGATGGGACAGGTGGTGGATCACCTGTACTCCCTTCTTGTTTCTTGGGTACCAAACCCAATGGTGAAATCCACATGTTCAGCAATGGGGGTGTAAATGGCCCTCTACCCTCCTGCTGCCTTTTCTTTCTCTATCTTTGTCTTAACATCTCTTCCCTTTCCTTTTAGTGACCCCAGGTTGCTCGCCTCTCTCGCTTGTCTGTGCCCCCACACTGCAGTGAAAACCCCTGTGTTAAAACCTCCTATAATCATATCCCATTTGCTCATGTCCAGATATCTGTCCAGACAGGCTGTCCATACCTTCAAGTTGATGGGGTTCTGGCCATCCCAAACTGCTCCTATTGTGCCCCGTTACTCCTCCCTGGCCTTCCCTCTCATTTGTGCAACCTTTTTCTCTCAGTGATTCTGAGCCCTCTACTCGTGTTCCCCTACCCCCCTCCCTGCTCCATGTTTGCCCTTTAAACCCTGGCCTTCTCGAAAAAACTACTGACCTGACCTTGACCGCATTCCCTGTGCTCCCTGGGCCCATGTCATTCAACATTTGTTTGCTGGGTGCCCTCCCGCATTTGAACAAGCATGCCAGAAGCGACATTGAGGCCACGAGAAAAGGCCCTGTTGTAAGCCCAGCAGCATCTCTGGGGCATAAACCCTTTTCCCCCCACTCACCTTTGGGTGTGGACTGATCTGTTATGTAATCAGTCCATAAATCTATCTGTTTGGTGTCCCATCTCATGTCCCCAAATGTTGCCATTCTCTGCGAAAAATTCATCATAGTATAACCACCCCACCCGCCCTTTGCTTTTGCCCTCCAGTATTATCAAGGAATAAGTAATGGCGGGATGACTAGCTCTGGCCTTTTTCCAGGATGATGGCTGAGAAAGTGGCAAAACCTAGGAACCACCATCCCAAGTCTTCCTTTTGTGAACTTGTCATCCTCTTTTTTTCCTAAAGCACTATCGCCGCTGCCATTTCACTCTTGCCTATGCCCTCAGTTTCCTCATAGTTGGCTGCCGCTTCCGGCTCACCAAGCGAATATATCCACATACTCCCTTTCCATATTTTTTCCTTGTGGCCAGTGGCACATGCTTACCTATCCTCATCCCAGGTGCACCTATCTCCCTTGTACCTTTTCCTTCTCTCTCTGCACCCCTTTCATTTTTCCTGGCACCTCTTTCTCTGTCCTAATCTTTGCCAGAGCCAATTCCATCTGCCCTAAACCTCCTGTCCCCAGCGCCACCACAATTTGCCCTATATATTCTTTTATACTGTCTCCCCTGCGCAGGGATGTGTTACCTGTAACCTTGTCTGGGCCATGCTGCCTGGAGTCTTCCAAGTGTCCCTGTGTCTCTCTGTAGTTGAGGAGGAGGGTGAACTACTAGGGGTTGCGGAGGGAACACCACGTTCTGGGAATCGGGTCCAGGTTCAGCCAGGAGATCCCACCTTGATCGAGGGGGTACTGGCATCACCGGGTCTATAGGCTGCAGAGGTACTGGATCAACTGTCTTGGCAGGTCCCACTACCACCTGTGGCACCCTAGTGGGACTGCATGGCCTCGGCTGGTTGTTTCACTCTGCCACCTTTTCCAGGCCCACTTTTCTCTTCTCCCGGTCTCTCTGGTTCCTCCCCTCCACCAGTTCCCACATTCTTTTGGCTTTTCTGCCAATTCAATTATAGCCCGTAAGCATCCTCCGTTGATGGCCTGCTCTTCTTTGGTGCCATGTCCTTCTTTTCCTTTGCTCTGTAGAAGACAACTCGGAAGAGAAACAGGATTAATTGTATATATATCCTATTTGTAATGCCTTCCCTCTGTCCCACATGCCCGCATGACCAGTCGGGCCCCAGTAAAGGCCTCCATCATGCTTGATAGGTCACCAGGTCCCTTGGCTGCTCTCTGCCATGTTCATTGTGAGTGACCCAATGCTATGCGGGCCACTCCCCCTTTGGCCTCTTCATCAGTCCTTCTAGCCTTCTGGCGTGTGTGTGCACTCATGCTCCCGTTTCATGTGAGCCAGTCTCCTCTTGTGGCTCATGCTCACCTCCTCACTACTTGCCCCTCTCTATCCCTCCCACTGCTCTTCTATTCAGATCCCCCACCCTTGTGCCCATTGTGTGGATTCCCCATGTGACATCATGCCACGTGGTCACGACGTGCTTCTGCTCCCCTTGCTACAGAACCACCCTGCTGGCCCCTTTCTCACCACCAATTTGTTCCCCCTTGCACCCACTCAAATGCCTTTTTAATATATATATATATTTTTAAACTCCCTCGATTCTCTAAAGCATCCTGCTGCTGTCCCCCAAATGCTGAGCCATGCTGGCCTCCCCAGGAGCTTCCTCCCAGTAGATGATGCAATTTTTCTTTTCTGCCTCCCAGCCTGTTCTGGGCTAAACCCCACCAGAGCACCATGCAGTCAGCCCCCAAACCAGAGGAAGGATTTCCCTTGTGATTACCATGTGGCGTGTGACGTCCGCCACATAGTCACAGAAATTTGGTCTCATTCCATTCTTCAGGCCTCTACCAGCCTCTTCCCTTTGCAGCAACCACATCCAAAGGGAAGGCCAAAACACAGCAAGCAGCCACACAAAAGGGTCATGGCTTACACTGCAACCACCATGTGGTGTGTGACATCATGCGCGAGGTCCCAGGTCGAGGCTCTTTCTTTCTCTGCCTCAGGGCCTCTCCCAGGCCCCTACTTCCCCATTATGACTAAAAATGGCCACAAAAGCCACAAACAGCACAGAGCAACTGGAAAAGCTTTTCCAAACCCCAATGTGGCGTGTGACGTCACGCCATGTGGTCGGCTCGCGCTCTCTCTCCCCTCTGCCTCAGGGCCTCTTCCAGGCCTACTAGTCATACCAGGCGGCAAAAAGGACACAAACAGTTGCAAAGCACTGAAACCAAAGGAAAGGATTTTCCAAAATCCCATTCAGCGTGTGGCATCACGCCACATGGTCCTGGTTGCGCTCTTGCCCACAATCATCCTCCTGCAAGGCTCCTGCCATCCAACCAAACCAACAACCTTTGTTACCAGTGGCAAGCATCTTACTCTTGAGCCACTAACGCTGCTTGTACTACAACCAGTGCCTTTTGCCTCAGGGCCTCGTCCAGGCCTACTCCTGATTTCAATAAACAAAAACAATCCCAAAGTGGCAATTAGCACAAACAAATGGGAAAACTTTCATTACAGCCCCCAAATGTGGCGTGTGATATCACTGCGTGGTCCCAGATGGCGCTCTTGCTCCCTTGCTTCAGGGCCTCTTCCGGGCCTGCAAATCCCACCAGCAACCCTAACAAAATGCCCCAGCTTCCATCATCTGACCCCATCGCTATTGCATTCCTCCTCTGGTGTGTGCCCCAAGCATCTTTTGTATGCCTGCCTATCCTCACAACTTGTTTGAGCAAATGCTACTATCATTACCAGTTAAGCCAAAATAGGCTGAAATGACCTTGTAACAGTCACAACCCCCACCAGCTCATCTGTGTCTCTTATTCCCTATATTTTTAAAACACAGCCTATTGTTTATCCAAAATTCCCTGTTTCACCTTGTATTCCATCATATCTTTGTGCACTAATCTAGCCAAGCTATTTTCCTCTGTTATATACTGTAGCATATTTATTCTTATTATTATATATATATTATTTCTCTTTTTTTAAAACAACTTCACATCTCTTCCTACAAATCAATTGTTTGTTTCCTTACCTCTCTCTTCTGGTGACCAAACCTTAAAAAGAATTTTCCAATCCAACGTGCTGTAGTTGATGTAGATCAAAACTCCAGCAAAAAGTGGCTGAGGCCCCTTGTGCTGTCCCTATGTACCTCCCTTCACCCCTCCCTTCCTGTTACCTGCCCATTGTTCTGACCCTTAGCCCCTCCTTCCTTCCTCCCTCTCTTCCTGAGCACAACCATCCTATGAAGGAGGAAGGAGTGCACCAGGACAACCTGGTCTGCCCTTAAACAGCAAACTCCATTATTCCCAAGAAACAAAATTCCTTTACTACTTCTATTTTATTGTTGTTTATTGTATACTTATATCAATTATTATTCCACAAATACCCAGAACTTTTTTTTTCAGAATTAATTTCTAACTCTGCTTTAGCACATTCTTAGTAAAATTTATTTAATAATCTTTTCATACCCAAATAACTGGTTGAGGAGTAAGCGGCGTCATCTGCATATGCCAAATATGGACATCTTTTAACTCTTATCGTCAGCATATGAAACTCTGGTTCATATAATCTATTGAGGACAGTATCAAAGAAGACATTAAACAAAACTGGTGATAAAGTACAACCCTGCTTTACTCCTATATTGGTCTCAAACCAATTACTAATTTTCTCCTTTGTGTTATATCTAATGCAAGAGAAATTGTTCTGATACAACATTTTGATAATATTTAATATTGATCTTTTCATCACTTTTGCTCTAATCTTTCCCATAATAAACCCCTATTAACCTGGTGAAAAGCTGATCTTAAGTCAATAAAAATGCAATACAACTTTTGTTTTTAATTGTCTTATATTTATACACTAAGGGCAAGATATTCAAACAATTGCGCCTAGTGCAAAACCATAGCACTGGAATAGCACTGGATTTGCACAAGGCTGCAACATTCAAAAGCTCTATTAGCACCAGTGCTGTGTGGTGCGCTGATGCTAATAGATAATAGTACAGAGATATGATTAGGAGACCGCCCATGAATGCCAGCAGCACAGCATATTCAAAGGTCTAGTGCCACGCTACAGGCATTAGCGCAACTTGTAGTGCAGCACTAGATACTGCCGAACAAAAGCTGGCAGTAATGAGCAGTGCCCTCCCCACATCATGGACCCCGTAGTAGCGGTAGTACAGTAAACTCCCTGGTAGTCCAGTGGTCCCCTCCCACCCCTACATGACTCCGATCTGTTTTAATAAAATAAAATATTATTTCCTGGCAGTCTAGTGGTCCCCCCCCGCATGACTCCTGATCTGTTGTAATAAAATTAAATGTTATTTCTCTGGTAGTGTAGTGGTCCCCCATCTGCCTGCATGACTCCTTATGTGTTGTAATAAAAATGAAATGTTATTTCTCTGGTAGTCTAGTGGTCCTCCCACCCCTGCATGACTCACAAAAAAATTAAATGTTATTTCCTGGCAGTCTAGTGATCACTCCACCCCATGCACAACTCCTGATCTGTTGTAATAAAATGAAATGTTATTTCCTTGGTAGTCTAGTGATCCCCCACCCCCTGCATGACTCCCATTCCATTGTAATAAAATTAAATGTTATTTCCTGGTAGTCTAGTGATCCCCCACCCCCTGCATGACTCCTGATCTGTTTTAATACAAATTAAATGTTATTTCCTGGTAGTCTAGTGGTCCCCCACCCTGCACAAATTCTGACCCCAAGCACCATACAAAATGACTGTTTCCTTGTATTCTAGTGGTCCCCTCACTCAGCAGTGATGCCCCGCTCAGCCCAGCAACTCTCTAGGAACAGAGCTGGCAACCGGCTCAGCCCTCCTCTCACCACCACGGCCGCCGCCAACTCACATTATCCATTATACCATATATAGTCTTCTTTTTATGAATATTGATAATTTTGTTTATCAGTATTGAAACTGACTCTAATATAGCCCTGAATCGGCTATATAAATCTTCATTCTCTATTTTGCCTTCTAATTCTTTTAATTCTGCAAAGGATTCCCTGTCTTCCTAAGAGTTGTATAAAATAATCACTCTGAATTATTCCCCATCAAATACAATTTTATTTTAATTTCGATTGGGGCCATATACATCTTTCTATTTTTTCCATTCATATCATTTATTTTAAGCTCTAAGGCAAGATGTTGGCTTTCTGGCCTAAGCTAGTATATCCATCCTTAAGCAGAGATTTACATTTGAGATTTACCAGGATGTAATCTATCACAGAAGATCCATACCCCCCATAAATGTAAATTTACCTTCTGTATCTCCTGTTATTCTACCAATTAGTAGTATTAAATAATTGTTTATAAGTTTGCTAAGTACTTCAATCCTTTTGGTACCAATTTTCCTATTAGAAGAATTTCTCTTTCCCTTTATCTGAATTAAATCCCCTGATCAATATAATTCTTAATGTCTTTATCTGTTCCCAACAATCTACCTATCCATATGTTCATATCACCTGTAACCACAATTTTTCCCATTGGATAGTCTTGTTGAATTTCTCTCATTATAGATTCAGTATGAATTAACCAACCTGTGTCACCAAATTAACTTGATTCTGATTGTGCATAAATATTAATTATAAATAAATCACCTATGTTTTTCCTTGACATTTTGGTTATCAGAATGCTATCACTTTCCGTCTTTATTTCATTTGTTTGTACTTTATCTTCCAGTTTACATAAGGTTACCAGCCCCTATATTTCTTCTATATTATTTCTTTTTGTTGCACTTTTCCACTAAGCTTTAAAATAATTTAAATAAATAGCCCCAACAATCCAGGTCTCTTGAATGCATATTATGTTGAATTTATTTAAATAACTTGCTACTTCGGATCTCTAATTTATCTCCTTGTCCTGAAATGTTCCAAGACAACAATATTCCAGATAAAAAAAAGAATCTCTTATTACATCTCTTTCTTTATAATTTCCCTAGATCTG
This sequence comes from Neoceratodus forsteri, assembly GCA_016271365.2. NCBI lineage: Eukaryota > Metazoa > Chordata > Ceratodontiformes > Ceratodontidae > Neoceratodus > Neoceratodus forsteri. The sequence continues at coordinate 798,578,426 of CM028131.1, forward strand.
TGGCTGTTGTTAGTGGTCACAGATCTACATTAGTCAAAATATCAAATTTATTTGACGTTTCAACAATATATTACCATTCAACACTTTTCTCTTCCTTTGATATTACCTTTTATATTGATGTCTATCATAAATTAGTTAATGTTATAGAAGTGCTGTAGTTGAGTATATTTTGACCCTGAGATATCCTTTCTACTGTTTTAGATCGTTATTTTCAAATTATATTTTTAGCCTTTCTACTTTTTCAGATCATTATTTTCAAATGAGATTTTTCAAACACAAGTTTTTGAAGATAGTCACTTACAGCAGCAGAGCAATGAAATGGGGCAAAACATGTTATCCTACCTTTTCATAGTAAAGATTCTGGAAATCTTCCAGTTTCATTTTGTAGTAAAACTAGCCAATACATTTGGTTTAGAAATGCAATTGAAGATTTGGTAATGGTTAAGATCGAGAAAAATACAACTATGGTGCACAGTAGAAGGTACTTAGTTAAAGGAGTACTGCACCATCATATCTTGTAAATGTTATTTGTTTCCTTGTCAACAAACAACTCATTTCTTGTAGCTGTTGGGGATATAGATGTTTGCCTTAGTTTATGTTCACTGTTCATACCAGTCCCTGTAACTATTCTTGGGATCTACATTTTCTGGTTATTGAAATCTTATTGTGCCAGAGAGCAGCATTAGTATATAGAACATGATGTGTTAGCCCCTTTAGACTCCACAGTATGCCCGTCTGCTTACTTAGAATTCAACAAAACAAGTCACAGCATATGAGAAATACCACATTTACCTTCAGTTAGCTTTGCAAACTGTCTTAGATGTAATGAGGGTTTTCCTTTAAATTGCATTCAAACTGTGTGTTTCTAGGGAGGATTTCTTTTACAGGTTTGGTGTACTTTCAGCATAGAGATACATGGTATAAATGGGTACTGTGGCATCATGTTCTCATATGCTAAAGTATCTCTCAGGGACAATGAGATTTCAACAACTGGAAAATATAGACCCCCAGGCTAGTTACAGGGGCTGGTATGAACAGTTAGAACAAACTAAAGCAAATGCATATATCCTCAACAGCTACATGAAAAGAGTTAGCTGTTTACAAGGAAACAAATAACATTTTTCAAGATATGAGCTGTAGTACAGTACATTTTGAGTAGATTTGTCAGGTATGCTGCAGTTTAATTAATTATAGTTGCATCTAGTTGTTTGGGAAAAAGTATTTTATTGTTATGCTGTGTGAAATAAAAGAAGCAATCTGTTGTTGCTTGGTACTCATAGTAGTTTTGTGACCCAGTTAGTGTCTCATAATTTAAAAGTTACAATAGCCATGGTTATAACTTACATTATAAGTTTTATAGGCATTATTGTATACAACAGAACTGCATTTCAACAATCATGAATGGAGGTTGGCTATGTAAGACAGATCTGCTTTGTTCAGAATAAAGTGGCACATCTTGAAATACTGACCGTTGCATTAAATCATCTTGGTCCAGGAGAGGTAGTAGGGAGTGTATATACCTCGTTTGTTTATTAAAAGCTATTTAGAAAGAAAAGATTTACTATACATTTCTTGGTATATTTAGTACTTATGTGTATTAGATGAGCAAGGTGGTGCTTGGACACTTTCATTTCTCAAACTGCAATTTTACAAGTCCAGACATTCCATTTCTCAATAAACCCTTCACCCTATGCTCCACCCTTGTGGGCCACTTTGCATTGATTTCTATTTAATTCAGGTGTGAATCTGCATCAGAGAGGATATAGGTTCTCAGAGGCACTCCATCCCTTACACTGCTGGCCTTTGAGAAATATCTTAAAGGAACAATCAGTACTAAAGCCCTATGCCCAAGTGTGGCACTGGTCTCAATTGCACTTATATGAAATATATATATATATATATATATATATATATATGTATGTGTATGTCTATATATATATATATATATATATATATATACATATTTAGTTTTGTTGATTGAGTAACTGCACTATACAAATCCTGCCTATTTTCAGGCGTGACCCAGGGGAGGGGATAAAGATGAATGCCAACTGACCTTGAACCAGATTAAGTTGTTGGTGGTATTTTATATACACATATATATATATATACATATATATATATATATATATATATATATATATATATATTTACTTACGGTTTGCTGCTGCATTGGAGGTTGTATCAGACTGATTTGGCTGACTTGAAAGGTAAAATTTTCTGCAATTACAAATCCTAGAATCCCAGCTGACATCAGAAAGGGCTGCAGCATTGGAAGATTCAATAGTCTGCTGTGCATGTTACAACTTTAATAAACTCTAATCTTTAGTTTTTGTCCACTGGCTTCCCTGGGCTAACTACAGTCACAGAGGACTGTATTAAGCCTCAGGAGATACACAGGCACTGCAAACATCTGAATGGAGCTTATTAAAGCTCTGACATGTACTGCGGGCTATTGAATCTGCCTTCTGCTGCAGCCCTTCTTGGATGTTAGCTACAAAGGACTCTGGAATTTTCATTTTGGAAAATGTCAGCTTATAAGTCAATGGAATCAGTCTAATAGATCTACAGTACTGCAGGAGACAGTAAGTAAAAAAATGGTTTTGCACACAAAGTGCATATTGGGACCTGCCCTAGAACTGGATTTGTAGCTCTTAGTGCTGACTGTCTTCCTTTAATACAACTAGCAACTTGCATTACCATTAGTATGTATAAAATTGGGAGATTTCATTGTTGCTTTTCAAACTACATTGTCAAAGTACAGATGCAGCTAGACCCCATAAAACAGTTGATGTTCTAACACTGCCTGAGGTTCCAACAGCATGAATTTGCAATAATTTTCAGAGAGCTAGCAACACAAAACATGGTATAAGCTTCCACAGGCATCACACACATTGGAAAGAGGGCTCTTAAAGGGAAACACTGGAAAAGGAACAGCTTCACCCAGACACTACAAAATTCCTGATTAGTGCTTTCAGACAGTAACATTTTAAAAAAAATTACTCTAATTGATTTTTAGTAATTTAAACAGTGGCCTTCAACTTTCATTTTCTATTGCTGGCAGCACCATTTGCTGAGAGCAGAGGCTTCCTGAGCTCACTCTATGCTAATATGTTCTGCAAACCAATAGCTGAGGTCAAACAGGCATATTAGCATACAGTGAGTTCAGGAAGCTCACTGCTGCTCATGAAATGACTGCTGCCAGCAACAGGAAGTGGAGGTTGTGGGTAGCTGTTCTAAATCAGTAAATAAAGTTGTTACTGTCTGAAAGGACTAATTAAGTTTCTTTAGTGTCTGATGAAAACTTCATCTTTTCTATTGTTTCCCTTTAAGTTAACACAGTCAGGCAGAAGCCTTTGTCAGCATCCAACCCATCTGAAAATCCAACTTGATATACAGCATTTATAACAGTTAGCCCTCTGAGCATTTAAAGGGTGACAATTTAAATCTTTATAGGTAAACTAGGCTAGGAAAGCAGTGTTAAAAGTTTATTTTCTTTAACAATACTTTTATTCCATGGGTTCAGTACTTTTATTGGGCATTGATCCTAACGTATAACGTATTAAGATATATGTTGCAAGATTATATAGGTGTTTTTAACTGTTGTCAAATGCAGCATTGTTTTCCAAATCTATTTGCTTGCAGTTTCCATTTTAACAGGGATACTTTTCAAAGCAAAAGTTACTGTTCTCAGCATTTCTCACAACTCATCCTCACATACAAGGCAGAAGAACCAGAAAATTTGTTCATGATTGTTTTAAGCAGGATCTGAGCTTGGGCTGTGAGGATACTGTCAGTTCCACTTTGGATGGTTCAGATATAGTAGCTGAAATAAAATGACTTGTAGTGGACAGTGTAATATCCAATTCTATTATCTGGGCTAAGTTGATTGGACACACTATGATCATGCTCTGTCTGGGCCATTGAATCTCCTCTTGAATCATATGGTAAGTATCCACACAGACAACAGATAAACATAATCAGCATGTGAAGCTGCACTTGCTGAAGTACCCTTTGCTGCTTCAATGTAGCAGATGACTTCACAAGCATACTCACTCCAAAGGAAGTACTCATTTAAAATTTAATTGGAAAGATCCCAAAGCTCAAGTTCAGCTGAAATGCATGACTTAGTTTGTAACAAAAAAAGAGATATACCCATATAGTACATAGAAATTCTGACCACGCTACCACAGAAACATCACATCTGCAATAGATAATTTGTCAGGCAACAGGGATAGAGGCAGCCTTGGCAGCTTTTTGTGCTGAGATCTTGAATGTGCCATGTGTCATATATTGATGTTTAAAACAAACAAACAAAAAAAACTTTAACATATTTCTCAAACATATCCAGATCATCGATCAAACATTTGTAATACATTATCCCCATTAAGAGTATACAATGCCACCTGTGAATCTATAAACAAAGTGCTTCCATGAATACAAAACATAGAGTATTCTTCTAACGTAGAAGACTTGGTTTTGCTGGTCAAGGCACCTAGCTTCACCTGAGCTCTTTCCTTCTAAGACTGCTTGAAAGGCAGAGTAGAGAAACTTACCAGAGCAAGGGAGAAGGATTAAGACTTAGTTTGGCTAAGCAGATTTACTGTGTGGTGGTGTTTTATTTTTTACTCACAGGGATTGCTACTGTTTGTTGCTAACATTTCATTGCTTTATTTTTCTCTGATTCAAATTGTTGTTGCTGGTATACCTTCTTCTGCATTATTACAAGGTGTGCCTACAGGTTGTGCTAACAGATTACTGCTGTAATCTTCTGATTCAAATTGTCTTTTGCAAGGTATATCTTCTGTTACTGCTTTATTTTTCTCTGGAGCAAAGTGTTTCTTACAGGGTATATCTTGTCTGAAATTACTGTATTACAGGTGGAGCTTACATTTTGTGACTTTTTATCATTGGGCTAAGCAAAATTACTGTTTGACACTGTGTTTTATTTTATTCTTGTTTGTTGAAAAGGTTTGTTGTCTCAGAGGTGTTTCAGTCTCCTTCTCACATTGAAGGAGCTAATTGCTTTTCCTCCCACAGCTCTTCCAAAGGATTAGGTGTGTATGTGGGGGTAGAGCTGGCAAACTGTCAGTAATTTCCAACAGAAAGAAGGGTTAAAAAGTCAGGTTAGTTGATATCTTGGAGGTAGAAGACTTGGTTTGCTGGTCAAGGCACCTAGCTTCACCTGAGCTCTTTCCTTCTAAGACTGCTTGAAAGGCAGAGTAGAGAAACTTACCAGAGCAAGGAGAAGGATTAAGACTTAGTTTGGCTAAGCAGATTTACTGTGTGGTGGTGTTTTTATTTTTACTCACAGGGATTGCTACTGTTTGTTGCTAACATTTCATTGCTTTATTTTTCTCTGATTCAAATTGTTGTTGCTGGTATACCTTCTTCTGCATTATTACAAGGTGTGCCTACAGGTGTGTGCTAACAGATTACTGCTGTAATCTTCTGATTCAAATTGTCTTTTGCAAGGTATATCTTCTGTTACTGCTTTATTTTTTCTCTGGAGCAAAGTGTTTCTTACAGGGTATATCTTCTCTGAAATTACTGTATTACAGGTGGAGCTTACATTTTTGTGACTTTTTATCATTGGGCTAAGCAAAATTACTGTTTGACACTGTGTTTTATTTTATTCTTGTTTGTTGAAAAGGTTTGTTGTCTCAGAGGTGTTTCAGTCTCCTTCTCACATTGAAGGAGCTAATTGCTTTTCCTCCACAGCTCTTCCAAAGGATTAGGTGTGTATGTGGGGTGGAGCTGGCAACCGTCAGTAATTCCAACAGAAAGAAGGGTTAAAAAAGTCAGGTTAGTTGATATCTTGGAGGTAGAAGACTTGGTTTGCTGGTCAAGGCACCTAGCTTCACCTGAGCTCTTTCCTTCTAAGACTGCTTGAAAGGCAGAGTAGAGAACTTACCAGAGCAAGGGAGAAGGATTAGACTTAGTTTGGCTAAGCAGATTTACTGTGTGGTGGTGTTTTATTTTTTACTCACAGGATTGCTACTGTTTGTTGCTAACATTTCATTGCTTTATTTTTCTCTGATTCAAATTGTTGTTGCTGGTATACCTTCTTCTGCATTATTACAAGGTGTGCCTACAGGTGTGTGCTAACAGATTACTGCTGTAATCTTCTGATTCAAATTGTCTTTTGCAAGGTATATCTTCTGTTACTGCTTTATTTTTCTCTGGAGCAAAGTGTTTCTTACAGGGTATATCTTCTCTGAAATTATTACAGGTGGTGCTTTACAGGTTTTACAGTTTTATCTAACATTAGGTTAAGCTTTCAGGTTACTGCATTTGTTGTTGACTGATTGTTTCTGCTCTTACCTCCTTGTTCTTTCGTCCGTGGTTCTTCTTTTAGGCAGGGAAGGCCCAGCCACCCACCCCATCCCCAACCACCCCACGCTACACTCCATTTATAGGGTACCACAGTTGTGACATTTCCTGTGGCAGAGCAGGAAGGGGCGGATCAGTGGGGCCTCCACAAGTGATCTCATTTACAGGGCACTAGTAATTTAACTTGTTATGACAAGTTAAACAAACACAATTAAACCATTACTTGCATTTTTTCCTTCTAATTACTCTGACTAGGTTACAAACCCAGCAACTTATTTGGAATGGATTTCATTAACTGCAGGTACTGTGGAACAATTTTCAGAAGGACATTCTTACAGGATTTAGGACACTGTCCACATGCTGAGCCTTTGGAGATCTTAGGTCTCAGCTCCGGGCAGCATGGGCAGAGATTGCACGCCTCAAATTTCATATTGAAGAGGAAATACATTATAAAACCACCCGCCATTTCCCAGCATCCAATAGAAAAACCTCAACCCAGAGGGTAGTTGGTCCAGGAGGTTGGCAGGTGGTTAGGAGGAGCAAATCAGGTGCCCCATCACTCTCTGCTCTCCAACACATTACCTCCAAAAACCATATAAACACTACAAACAGGTATCTGCCTCTATCTCTGAAATCAAATAAAGAGGCAGAAGACACTGCAGAGCAGGACACTCGGCACAGGAGCTAGCACAACAATACTCACCCAAAACAGGAACCAAAACTAAACAAGCACAAGGAAATCCAAAACTTCTGATCATAGGAGACTCCATGATTCGGGAGTTGATACCATCTCCAACCAGGGGTAATGGTCAGATGTCTCCCAGGTACATCAGCATGGAGAGACACTGACCGCATTGCTAAAATTGTTCACAAAGCAGGAGAAAACATTGATGTCCTAGTACACATAGGGACTAATGATTCGCCAGCCGGTCAGTTGTGGAGACCAAGGAACACCTGACTAGGCTGGGTGACAAACTATCATCTATTTCGTCCGGCATCTCCTTCTCTGAGATCCTGCCAGTCTGGGAGAAGGGAGCAGATGGACGGAAGGTCAGAGAAGGGAGATAGGGAGCTAAACACATGGCTCAAGGACTGGTGCCAGGAAAAAGGACACAGATTTGTAGGAACTGGCAACAGTTCTGGGAGCGAAGTTCTTTAAATTTGATGGACTGCATCTGACTAAAGAGGAGTCAGTGCATTGGGGCAGAAGTTTGGCGTCTTTGCAGAATATTTAAACTAGCAAATGGGGAGAGGGTGCAGCACCCCATACGTTGAATGGGAAGAACACCCTCCCCTCAGCTAGTGGTCAAACTGGAATTCAGTGTGTTTGCCGTTCATTTGCATCACCAGGTAAGAAAAAGGTTTGTCTCCCATACGATGCACAGGGTAATGCCAAACCTCACCCAACAACTAACACACCAAAATCTGGCCAATGGAAAATCATGTACACAAATGCTCACAGCCTCGGAAATAAGATCCCAGACCTGCAGGCAATAATGTCAGAGGCTAAACTGGACATAGTAGCAATTAGTGAGGCGTGGTTTACCAGTAACCACATGGAGACTTCAGTACCTGGCTATGTATTGTTCAGAAGAGACCGAGGTGCAAAAGGGGAGGAGTGGCCCTGTATGTTAATGAAAATATCAAAGCTACAGAAATTCAGAATACACATAAGGAGCCAGAAGAACTGTGGGTCACCCTGGAAACAGGAAATGGGACAGCCATAAGAACTGGGGTTGTCTACAGGCCCCCAGACCAGAGGGAGGACATGAGCACATTACTGTTAGAAGATATACAAAACATGACAGCTAAAGGGAGGTTCTGATAATGGAGACTTCAACATGCCAGATACAGATTGGTCAATACCAGCAGGAACATCTGCCAGAACTAGACTCATAGTGGATTCCCTGCAGGGGAGGCCTCAAACAACTGGTACAGCAACCCACAAGAGACAGGGCTATCCTAGATCTAGTACTGACTAACAAGAAGGGATCACAGATCTCCAGGTAGAAGGTCACCTGGGGGCCAGTGACCATCACATGGTATGGTTCAATTTGGCTACTACATCTAAATCATCCCATTCCAAGGCAAAAATATGGGACTTCAGAGGAGCTGACTTTGATAAGATGGCCAACAGAGTTAAGCTAGCCCTGGCAAAAGAAACACAGGTGAGGAGGTACAGGCAAAGTGGGCAAGCATTAAGGATACAATACTTGAAGCAACATCCCATTGTGTTAGACAGAAAAGGAAGTGCAAAAAAGAAGGAAACCACTTTGGTTCTCAAATACAGTAGCAGAAAGGTCAGAGCCAAAGGCTGGCCTTCAGAAAATATAAGGGAACACAGCGGGATGAAGATAGGGGGCATACCAAACTGCCTAAGGGAAGCAGGTAAGGCAGTAAGGCAGGCAAAGTCCCAAACTGAGGAAACACTAGCACAAACAGTAAAGAAGGTGACAAGACTTTCTATAGATACATTAGTGAAAGGAGAAAGTCCAGAGGGTATTGCTAAGCATAATGGAGAAAGGGAGCATGTGAGGAGGAGGACCCTGTAAAGGCATCTATCCTAAATAGATACTTTTGCTCAGTATTCACTGAGAGAAGGTAGGGCAGGCCCACAGCTCAGCATCATGGACACAGGGGAGGGAGGTGAGCACTACCCCTTCACAAAAGAAAGGGTCCTACAAGAGCTTGCTAAGCTCAGGGTGGATAAGGCAATGGGACCTGATGGCATACATCCCAGGGTACTTAAGGAGCTAAAGGAGGAACTAGCAGAGCCATTAGCAGAATTGTTTAGTGAGTCTCTGAGCACAGAGAGGTCCCAGAAGACTGGAGAGGGCTCATGTGATCCCACTCCACAAGAGTGATAGCAGGGAGGAGGCGGGGAACTACAGACCGGTCAGTCTTACCTCAGTAGTGGGCAAGATTATGGAAGCACTCTTAAGGAAAGGATAGTGCAACACCTGGAATCCATAGGGGCACAGGATCCAAGACAGCATGGGTTTACAAAGGAAGGTCCTGTCAAACTAATCTCATAGATTTCTTTGACTGGGTAACCAGAGTGGTGGACCAGGGGAGCAGTTGATGTCGCCTACCTTGACTTCAGCAAAGCTTTTGACACTGTTCACATAGAAGATTGATAAATAAGCTAGGTAGGCTCGGGGTGGGTCAGAAGTTGGTCAACTGGGTGGCAAACTGGTTGACTGGCAGAAAACAGAGAGTGGTGGTAAATGGTATACAGTCAGAAGAGATGCAAGTCACAAGTGGGGTACCTCGGGATCAGTCCTGGGGCCAGTCCTATTCAACATCTTCATTAGTGACCTAGCAGATGGACTAGAGGGTAAGGCTTGTCTGTTTGCAGATGACACCAAGATCTGCAACAGAGTAGATGATCCAGATGGGGTGGGCAGAATGAGAAGAGATCTGGATAAACTAGCAGAATGGTCAGAAGAGTAGCAACTGGGATTTAATGCAAAGAAGTGCAAAATCATGCACATAGGGAAGAGAAAAACACAAGCCACTTATAGGCTGGGAGGGTTGCTAGCAGTCACAAAGGAAGAAAGAGACTTGGGCATCATCATCACTGATGACCTGAAATCATCAAGCAGACCTCTAAAGCAGTAGGTAAGGCTAGGGGTGTTAGGGTGTATTAGTAGGGTATCACAAGTCGTAAGAGGGAGGTAATAATCCTCTGTACAAGACATTGGTTAGGCCCCATCTGGAGTACTGCGTGCAGTATTGGAGGCCACACCTTCACAAGGACATTAACCAAATTGAGGCAGTCCAGAGAAGGGCAACCAAAATGGTGCAGGGACTGCATCAGAAGACATATGAGGACAGATTAAGGAGCTCAATATGTATACCCTTGAGCAAAGGAGGGAGAGGTGATATGATTGAGACATTTAAACACCTTAAGGGCATAAACAAGGTGAAAGAGTCTAACATGTTTAAATATAAGAAAATAGCAGGACAAGAGGACACAGCATGAGATTAGAGGAGGCCGATTAAGGGCAATGTGAGGAAATTCTTTTTCACAGAAAGGGTGGTAGATGCATGAATGGCTTACCACAAGAAGTAGTGGCTATGAATACAGTGCAGGGCTTCAAACAGGCATGGGATAGGCATAAGGAGCAATACAAATGACTATGAATAGATAGGTCACTGACTATAAAAGGCCGATGGCACATTTATAAGGTAGAAAAGAAATGGGCAGACTGGATGGGCCTTCGGTCCTTATCTGCCGTCAACTTCTATGTTTCTATGTTTCTATGTTTCTATAACAAAACTGAGTTAAAGTGAACATGTGCTGTTTAAATCTTAGAAAAACAATTTGATAGATATTGTCTGAGTCTTCTACTCAATGTTTTCCTAAATAAATTATGCATCTGAGCTTCAGGTCCTTCTGAACTGAATTCTTCATGTGTGCACTTCCTGTAGAGTCAATAATAACACTGTGTATAATGACTCACCAACCAGCATTATAGTCAGCATAGCCTTATTTATTTTCATAGTGTCATCTGCCATGAACACCCCAGACAGATAAATTACAAAATCAGGGGTGCTAAACTTTCTGAAGAGCTTTTGATTTTTTGTCACATAACCCCAATAATAGCTTTGTGAAGCATGCTTTTTTAATTGATAAAGGATAAGTAGGCAATTTAAGCTACTGTTAAATTGATGTAAAACACATGTATCACTTATATGATAATGACTATGGTGAAGTATGACTTGTTTATGTTTCTTACCATAGACTCTATATACCATTTGCTGGTACTACTATAGCTATCATACTCTAGTCTTTGGGGAAAGTTAGATGCAGTGCTCTGCTGAGCTATGGAATTTTAAAGATGATAACAATGTATATATATAAATATAAATATATATAGATAGATAGATAGATAGATAGATAGATAGATAGATAGATAGATATAGATAGATAGATAGATTAGATAGATAGATATCACAGGGCATTAAAGGGCCTATGTTCTAGGGTCAAGTTAGTGTTTGTGTGAAAAATTATGATTTTACAGCTCATATCTCTTGGCTGGGAGAGGTGGGTAGACATAAGGATTAAAACCAGAGAAACACCATGCCACTGTTTAGCCAAGAACCATAACATGTTGACCCCCAGTGTATTTCTTTTGACACCTGTAAGCTACTACCCACCTGTCATCACAGGTGCAACTCAACAACACCCACCATTTTACGTCAAGGCAATCTCTGAAGATATAGCCAAAAACACCTACTCAAAGTCCTCAGGAAGGCCAGGCATAGTGGAGACTCCCTTTACCTGAAGCTCCTCTCACTCACCTTGGATGAACTCCTACCCCCGACCAAAATCCTCAACTGCTCCCTTATCTTCTCCCAGTTCCCCCATAAATGGAAGTCGTATGGTGACCCCTATCCACAAAAGTTGTGACAAGACTCTAGCAAGCAACTACATACCTATCTCCTCCCTCTTTCCAAAACCTCGAATGGATAGCTGCAGATCAACTCATTGATTCTCTGGAAAAGTATAACCTCCAATGTCCCAAGCAACATGGATTTTGAAAAGGACACAGCACCACCACTGCACTGCTTGATTTCACCACCTGCATCCATCAGGCCCTTGATCACAACAAACTGGTCGGAGCCACCTTCACTGACCTGATGAAGGCATTTGATACCATCAACTGCCCCTGCTAACCAAACAATTACCAAATCTAGGACTCTCACATGAAGTCACCCACTGGTTCCAAAGCTATCTGTGTGATTGCTCCCAGCAGGTTAGACTTGGAGAATCCCTCTCAACCTCCCTTTCAGTCTGATCTGGAGTTCCACAAGGTTCTGTTTTGGGCCCATGACTATTTAACATCTTTTGTACAACCACCCCATTCTGCACTGACAAATTCTTCTATATGCAGATGCGCAGTCATTTTCATAGAGCTACACTGATCCCTCTCTCCTACAACTGCAGCTGCAGAGAGGTTTTGCAGAAATTGAAACCTGGTTCATATCACACAAGCTCATCCAAAATTACTCAAAAACAAAACAATGCTTTTCATAGTACCCACAACAAACACAAGACCACCAACTTCTAATCAACAATAGCAGAGGCTCTGCGTTGGAACAGGTCGACCAGTTCAAATACTTAGTGTGACCCTTGATCGCACTCTCATATACCATTCATATTCACAACATTGCTAAAGCTGTGAATACCCTCATAGGAGCTGCTCTACAGGCATAGTCACTGCATAATGGCCAAAGCCTAAAATCTTGCTAGTCAGAGCTCAGTTACCTCATTAATTGACTACAGACTTGTACTGTACAGATCAGCCACTGACACTGCCCTCCTGCACTTAGCCATTAACACAGCCTGTCGGTTCATCACCTCAGCCACCTGACTCTCCCACACTTGTGATATCTATGAGCAGGCTAAATGGGTCCAGCTACCAAGCAGGTTAAAGCACCAGCCCTGCATCCTTGCAAAGAAGACCTTCTTGGGTCTCTTGCCCCTGGGGTTTAGTCATTACTGACCCTTACTGTGCCACCCCTAACCAAGAGTTCTGAAAGCCTAGTCTTCACTGTTCCCACTGCCAGACCTCACAAGGACAGCACTCCATTACAGTTAGAGCCTCTCAGTGGTTCAACTCTCCTCCAGTGGAAATCTCTAATGGTACTAATCTCAGCTCCTTTAAGTGCAAACTTTGTTAGCATTTGGTGACCAGTGCCCTGCCACTGCTTCACTTAAACTGGTTTGGCTTGCTCTCCTGACCTCCCCACCAATGCACTCTACCCACTACCTCTTACTCCCTGACAGCTCTTTTGTAAATCCCACTGCTGCTCCCTTATGCCACTCTACTGCCCATCTGTATTCTCCTGCCTCTCTACTCCCCATTACTCCTTGAATACCCACCTACTCCTTGCCTACTTTCCCAGTTTTATCCACCCCACCACTCACATTTCTGCCTATTCCCTCCTATCCTTCTCCATTCTCCTACTCACTTTCCCAGTTTTGTCCACCCTTCCATTTTCATTAAGCCTTGTTCCCCTCCTATCCTTTCTCCCGCTCTATCACTATCTCGCCCTCTCTACCTCACACCTAACCCTTGCTCCCCTATGTTCACCACTGATCCTTTTCTCTTTGCCCTGAATCATTGTTTTCTTTCTGCACCTCCTCCTCTTTAATATGTTTCACACCTGTGCTACCTCTACACCTTGTTCACTTGCTATTTCTACCTCTCTATCCTCCCAGGCATACTGTGTACAATGCCTGGTGTACTGATCGTACTGCTTTGTATCTAATTCTTATTTGACCACTGACACGGCCTTTGGCTGCTCCTTTTCAAAACCATTCTGTGATTTTTGTAATTTATTAATGCCTGTATTGTGTCTTAACTTGTCCTTGTCCATGACATGGAACCTTTGTAAAGAGCCGGTGGCTCAAAGGTGTATCAATATCTCAATAAATAAATAAAACTTTTCTACTTTGTGTTTCTGTCCCCTATTTATTTAATTTCCACACTTTTTCCACTTTGTGTTTTTGTAACCCTAAACAATATATTTACATATTTTTGTAATATCTATCTGTCTTTCTGTCTGTCTGTCTGTCTGTCTATCTGTCTGCTATCAATTAATCAATCTATCTATCTATCTATCTATCTATCTATCTATCTATCTATCTATCTATCTATCTATCTCATATCTACATAGCTAGACAGATAGACAGACTGACAGACCAACAGACCGACAGACTGACAGACAGACAATAGATAGATAGATAGATAGATAGATAGATAGATAGATAGATAGATAGAAAGATAGATAGATAGACAGATAGAAATTCATTGAAAAACAAACTGCATTAATGCACAAGTTAGGGTTCACCTAAACTTCCCAAAAGTAGGAAAATGTAATTTTAGGGTTTCTAATCCTAACCCACCATGCAGCAAAAGAACAAAACCACACTAGCAACAACAGATACAGTCACAATCATCATTTAAGATAAACAGCACACAACTTGTTTCCAGATGACACAAATACAGCAGCACTAATGTGCAGCATTTCTGTTTGTATTTCTGTCATGCACACTACAAGACATACACACTCACTTTTGGCTGCAGATAGAAATCCACAATACTCAAATCACAACACCACCTCTGTTTGCAGAAGATCAGGGCCCTGCAGCCACAGATACGCATCCACAATATGCAAACTCCAACAGTACATCTGTGGGGCCAGCGCTTCTTCAGCAATAAATAGACATTCAAGTGTTGGACATGCTGTACATATTGAGTTGTAGATTCACTTCCACAGCCACAGATAGAAATCAATGATACACAAATAGATCACTACTTGTTAAACAACCCCTGAGAATGAAGCAGAGGTTATACTCTGCTGCTATTTCTATTTTATGCTGTATGTATTTGCTATTTTGTGAGCTAATGCACTGCTTGTCTGTGTGGTTTGAGCCCTGCTGTCTGGTCACAAGAATCAGAAAGAGTGTGCAGTAGTTCCCGCATTCACTCAGGAGTTACAGCTCAAATTTGGGGATTGTTTTATGTTTTAAACTCCAAACACTGTGAAGGTTGCCAGTTCCATGCATGAGTGGATTTCGCAGTGTTTCTTTATTTGTTTAATAGTTTTTTAGTAATTTGGACTCAGCGTGACCTTATTAGGTTACTTTCGGGTCACATCTGTGTATTTAAATACACCCTGCTGTGAGCAGAGCGAGCATGAGCAGAGCACATGCAGTGTCATGCATGCAGAGATGTGCTTAAAGACATTTCTATCTATGCACGTGTTTGGTAGGGTTGATGGTTAAATTGTAAGATGGTAGCCTACAGGGTACTCCCATTTAGAACAGTGGTAGGTACTTGAATCTTACATCTCCTCTTTCTGCACATAAACTCATCCACTGTACCTAGGCTTACCAGTGTGGATGAGCTTTTGTTCTATAGCCCCTATATATATTATACATACTCCTCCCGTAGCTTGGTTAGATTCTACTGTTGAAGTGCTGAGCACTTAAAAAAAGTGCTGGCTGAGCTGTGGTTTCTCTCATACCTTAGTAAGAGTATTTACTGTATTTCCTTGGAAACTTGAACAGAGTTTTGCCTAGCTGGTATCACGGTGTCCTAGGGTTTATATCACCCTGTCCATAGTCTCCTGATGTACCCACCCATTTCTTTTGATACTGTATTTCATTAGTGGCATTCGACTATTAATTTCTTAGAAATTTCACAACATTACTGCTGTCACTTTAAATATGGCATCACTCACCACAACAAATCTAGACATTGACACAATTACAACTACCACTGGTGAAGTTGGGTGTAAATGCACTTCATGTAATATGTACAGTTTTCTATCAGTACGCTCCTATGGCCACCCCATCAGTGTAGTAAATGTTCAGAAAACTTAGAACTGCAATACAAGATAGGTTTATTTAATTCTCGCTTATTGGATCTTGAAGTTAGTCAGAGGTGCTATGACCAAAAGACTATATGCTGCCAGTAACCTGTCCCATACAATTATTTTAAACTCAGCCCAATCCAACTCTGTTCCTATTACTAATGATAATATACCAATAACTGTAGGCAATTGTTCTGTGATTCTTATTCAGTACCAGGCACCTCTGTACCTGAACTATCTAGAAACAGAACTAGGGAGGATGAGCATAACCAATCACAGCATAGAAGATGATACCTGGTATGAGGGCAATCCGGACAGGGGCGAAGGTTAGAGCGCTGCTGGTGAAGGTCCACCCTTGATGCCGATCACCTTAGATTGATGGATCATTATTTGGTCTATCAATCCACAATCACCCGTAAGAAGGCAGAGTTCCTGTCCAGGGAGATTGTGGTTGCTCGGAATCGACCAGCTCAGCTGTTTTGAACTGTGGACAGACTGTGCAATCCAGCCTGTCTTCAAGTTCAGAAAGTTTTTCGCAATTGACTGCGATGAGCTTGCTCGGTTCTTCATAAATAAGGTGGCCGACATTAAGGCTGAGTTGTTGCCATCACACTCTATTGGGGTTGCCGTGAACTGGGGTGAGACCACAGTGCCTCGACTTTCCGGAGTTCCTTCAGTCAGCTGGAGTTCATTGATGTCATGAGAATCATCCAGCATATGCCCTATGTGCTGTAGTTTGGATCCTGGACCAACCTCCGTAATTTTGGGTTGTATTGACATTATTGGTCCAGTCCTTTTCAGATAGTCAGGTGCTCCCTGGAATTGGGTGAGTTTCCTAGCTCCCTGAAAAGGCGGTGGTGACACCCTCTTAAAGAAAGCTACCACTGACATGACTGTCTGAAAACTACAGACCTATCTCTAACCTTCCTTTATTGGAAAGGTGATTGAGAAAGTAGTGGCTGCACAACTGGAAGACCATTTGACAATCCATGACATCTATGAACCCCTCCAGTCCGGTTTCGTAAAAGACATAGTACCGAGGCAGTGCTGGTTTGGGTGCTCAATGATCTCTTGATGGCTAGAGATCAGAAGAGTTGTTCCATTCTGGTTCTCCTCGACCTTTCTTCAACCTTTGACACCGTAGATCACATGGTGTTGATAGAATGCCTGAGGCTGTTCTGTGAAATATCTGGAATCATCTTAAGATGGTTCTTACCATTCCTCACTGGAAGATCACAGAGTTGTGTCTGGGTTTTTCCTCGGATTCAACTGCTTTGTTTGTGGGGTGCCCCAGGGTTCAGTTTTGTCACCCATGTTATTGCGATGTATTTGCTACCGCATCGGAGACATTGTAAGGAAGTATGGGCTGAGGTTTCACTGTTACGCAGATGATACCCAGCTCTATCTTTCTTTGCCCCGACCAGATTGGAGCTCTCTCGGTATTTAAAAGCTGTCTAACTTAAATCCAGGGTGGATGAATTCTAGCTGGCTGAGGTTGAATTCTGATAAGACTGAGGTACTTGTTGTGGACCAGTCGGTCGGATAGGGGTTGGGTGTTGATGCACCTTCCGAATTTTTCTTGAGGCGTTTCTCTCCGACCTCTGAACAAGTCATGAACTTGGAGGGTGGTTCTTGATGATGGGCTGACACTGCACTTGCAGGTGTCGGCAGTCGTTAAGACTTCCTTTTACCATCTTAGGTACATCGCCAGGATCCGCATCTTGTTCCGCCTGCCGACCTACCAATGTTAGTTCATGCCTTCATGTCCTCATGCTTGGATTATTGCAACTCCTTTTATCTAGGGCTTTCTGGGGTTGAAATCCATCATCTAAAGCTAGTGCAGAATGCTGTAGCCCGGCTTTTGACGGGTTCTATCAGATCCTGTCATATTACTCTGGTGCTGCGTGAATTACACTGGCTCCAATTAGTGGTGGATCACCTTTAAAGTCGGCTTGCTGACTTTCAAACTCTACGATTGAGCCCCAGGCTCTCTGGAAAGAACTTCTGGTTCCTTATCAGCCGAATTGATCCTCCACTCAAGGACGAGGGGGTTGCTAGAGGTTCCAAGGGTAAATTTGAAATCTTTGGGTGCTCGGACATTTGTGTATGTAGCCCCAACCTTTGGAACTCTCTACCCTGTTGTTGTGGGAGTGCATTTCTGTGGAGGCTTTAGAGAGTCTGAAGACTTTTTATGGGAAACTGCATTTTTAGAACACTGACTGTTATGACTGTTTTGTGTTAATTGTATGTTTTAATGATTTTTCTTTTACTGTTTTGATTTGTCATTTATATCGCGAACTTTGGTAATCGAAAGGCGCCTTATAAATAAAATTATTGTTATTATTATTGTTATTATAAGGTACAAGGGACAAAGGTCAGTAAAAGAGAAGAAAGGTAGAGCTCTATGCTCCTCCCAGGACATACCCAGTGTTATTATTGCATATCCATCTACTGACATCTTCCATATTGATTCCTCATGTGTATTAATTAATGATACAGCTTGCCTTAATGAAATTCCTCCGATTATGTCCTCTATTTCAACTGTTGACACCCCATTAATTGATTTTACCTCCAATACTGTTCTAACCGCTGCCACTGAGGTTCCTTTATCGAAGCTAATCATCAATCCAATTGTTCTAATCTTAGACAAACATTCGTAATAGGTGACTCCATCACAAAACACCTAGACAGGGCTATCTGTAATCCAGACAAATACCACAGGACCTATTCAAGTTTTAGTTGAGCTACATTTATGACCTTACTCATATGCTTGATAATATTTTGGGCTTTCAGGATATGAAGCCCATTTGCATCATTCATGCAGAAGTTAATAATATTCTTCATGACTCCACTAAAGATATTAAATCTGCTTTTGTTGCAATGACCAACACATTGTCTGAATTAGGGTGTGATATCTGCCTCTCAGAAATTCTCCCTATACCAAGATATTCTCCTCTTCTCAATCAATAAATTAAGACCATCAACAATTGGCTTAGAAAATGATGTTTACATTAAAACATTACCTAAATCATTCATTGGGAAGAATTTGTGGGTAGACATGAGCTTTTCTGCTCTGATGGTCTACACCTCAGCAGGCAGGAAATACCTACTGAGCAAACAGTTTTGTTGATCATAAACAATCATTTAAACTAAGATATGGGGGAGATGAAGGGCCAACCTTCATCTCTTAACTCACTCAACAAAAACTGTAAACTCTAATCAACAATTACATTTCCTTAGCTTTAATGCCAGGAGTCTGAATCAGAAATATGATGAGTTGCAACTCAGAGCATACAGAGAAAACATAGATATCATCTCTGTTTGTGAAACATTGGCAAGAATAATACATCATGGGACATTCAATTACCTGTTTTTCCTCCTACACACTAAATCAATAGAATAGGAAGGGTGATGGGGTTTCTCTTTTCTCAACAATAAAATGAATGTAGTGGACATCTCTAGCTGTATCAAAACTCATGATATTGCAGCAGAATGCCTCTGGATTAAACGTTTCCTGTCTAATCATGATTTCCTTATTCTAGGGACATGTCACCTACCCCAAATTCACCTAACAATATTCTGGATGCTATACTCAAGGAAATCGAACTGGCTAATAAATTGGGTAACATTATTGTCACTGGGGACTTTAATGTTAGTGATATAAACTGGCAGACATCTATAGCAACTAGCAGCAAAGGCAATAAGCTTTTGGCTACCTGCTCTGAATTAAACCTGTCACAATGTGTAACCTCAGCCACCAGAGGAGATAATATCTTGGGCATTTGTTTTTGTAGTGCTGATTTGGATATTAGGAATGTTAAAATTTCTGACCCTATTGGTGGCAGTGATCATAATTATATCCTATTCACCTTACAGAAACATTTCATACATAATTATAGTTCTACTACTATATACTTGTATGATAAGGCTGAACTTGCTGCTATTAAGCAGATTCTAAATTAAATTGATTGGGTATCTACATTTTCTGATTGATTATCACACCAAAGTTGGTTTAGTTTTAAAACCATAATAACTAAATTAAGGGACACATATATCCCTCTAAAACAAAATTCCACAATGGCAAACAGGTGCCTAAATGGATGAACCATGGTATTAAAAACTAATCAGATGTACAGATAGAAAATACAGAACATTTCTTAAAAACAAGACTCAATCCAACTGGGAATCTTATACAAAATCTTATAAGAAATGTAAATCTAGGGGTCACGTGGCCTGATGGAGGAAGTAGCTGTAGCTTTCTGGGGCTCCCACTCCTAACTCCTGAACCTGCTGCTAAAATGCAACTCACAGTTTTTCTTTACCCCTATCGTGTGGATCCAGGGTTGGGGCCAGTACTGGAGCAATTTTGGAGTCGATCGTCAATCTACAATGCAAACTCCTGATCAAGAACTCGAGGCCAAACGGAAGTCGCTCTGCAGCTCGTCGCCATCGGTCGTGGAGGAAGAAATTACTCCCCGGCGAAATTTATAGCGATCTGTCTACGATCAAAGAGGCTTTGCTTAAACTAGTAGACGAGGTGGCAGAATTCAAACCAGCACTCACCCAGTTAGTCTGGCCAGGTGACGGATACTGAAGCCCTAATCTCATCTATTGAGCGATTGATGGAGAAAACTGGGCCTACTATCCTTGAATGTAAAAATTGGTCGCGAAGATGGAAGATCGCCTCGACGATTTAGAGGAGAAGTAGGCATAATAATCTGGTCCTATTGGGTCTCCCTGAAGGTGAAGAGGATCGAATACAGTGCTCTTCTTGCAAAACTACTGAGAAATCTGCTGGGCCCTCTCCAAATGGGCCGGAGTATATTACTCGAGAGGGGTCACCGTGCCTTAGAGCTAAGCCTCCCCTTCTGATCCACCAAGGCCCATAATTTTCAAGCTACTAAATTATCTTGATCAGAGCACATTTTGAAAGAAATAAGAAAGTTATCAGTTTTCACTGGGAAGGCAAGAAGCTGCGTTTGGTCCCCGACCTAACCTGGAAGATGAGGCAAGCCAGAGCAAGTTTTCGCCCATTACATCTAAGCTCTGGCGTATGGGGATCCGCTATCGTGATGCTCTATCCGCAAATTGGAGATTACAATTAAGGATGGAACCAGCGATTTGAGTCAGCTGAAGAAGCTCTGGCATTGCTAAAGACTTTATTACCTGATCTGTTTTCTAAAGGATAAAGTTAATGATCTTCAGTGTATCGGTCTCAGTGTTTGAGAGACCTAGAAGGAATAATTTTCATTGTCGGATGCAGTATTTACATCTCGGTTCCTTTGGACTTAAATAATTTTAAATATTGGCTACTAAATTTGGGACATACCTAAAGACTGCAGGACCATCCAAGTGACTATGATTTTTTGTATCCTTGACCTATCTCATTTATTTAGTCAGCCCTCATAGGCGACAGAGGGGGCATAGATTACACAGCTGTCCAGAAGAGGTGCTGGCAGCTTGCATATTTGTTTTAAGCCTTAAATTAGTTTATTTTACATCAATATGTGTTTTATTATATTTCAAGGTGTCGTGACGGGAATTGACCAAGTAACTTTAGATGGGAAGGGGCTTATAGTCCTTGTGCAGTACAACTTTTGGGTCATAAGTCTGGCTTGTGGAAATGTTAGTTATTAGAATGGCTACGCTTATATAGAAGGGCAACAAGGCAGTGTATGACCCTCCTCTTTTTAGTATCTGTCCTTTTAGTTATGTCCTTTTGTCTGGGCATTTCATAAACTTTGTGCTCTGGTACTACCCTTTCCATTTTAATTTCGAGGGAGGAGCAATGACTGCATGCACTTCTTGCTGCCCTTAATACCCTGTTTTCTCCCGTTTGCCTCCAGGATTCATTTTACCAGGGACTGCACCATGAGCTTGATTGGTCACACAATTTATGGTTAACTAGCAGCATAGTGCTCATTCTGGTCCTCCTTGCTGGGAAGCTCGCATGCTTGGTGGCCAATACAACAATCTTATTATGTATAAGTCCCGTCATTTGGTATACTATAGTTGTTCAATTTAGCAGGTTCTCATATATAATTCAGGTTCTTTTTTCTTCTCGTCTGGTAAGGAGGATGCCCGCCTATGCCACACCATGAACCAGTGGCTGAGGAGTTGGCTTTGGGCCTGGGGGTTGGTTTTAGGTTGTTCATTGGAGGGGCTTTGTTTTATTAGGGGGGATACATTTGGGTTATGGGTTTAGTTTTATCAGGGTTTGGATTAAAGGGGAGCAGCTATCCAAACTCTCTTCATAAGGGAGGTATTATATATGGCTACTAGACTGAATATTTTTTCTTGGAATATCAAAGGGGTAGAGACAATTGTAGAAGTTTGTAATATTAAACCATTTAGCCCACTATAACCCGGCAATAGTTTTTGCAAGAAACCCACGTCCTTTCGGATCGTTTATCCCATTTAAAAAAAATGGGTAGGTCAAATCTTTGGCGCTGGGTTCTCTTCAAGTAGCCGTGGAGTGGCTATTCTGATAGCTCGAGAAGTTCCATTTACCCACTCGGAAATAATTTCTGATCCGAACGGTAGGAACATTTTTGTTTCAGGTAGACTAGGAGGGTTGAATCTAGTACTGGGATCAGTATATGGTCCTAACCTGGAGTCACCTTCTTTCTTTGCCCAGTTGGCAATGGTTTTATCTCCCTTTAAAGAGATTCCAATTATATTGGGAGGAGACTGAATTTAGTCCAGTCTAATAGACTGGATAGTTCCTGCTATAGAGGCACGCAATCCTGCATGACCCATCATGCGTTAATGGAGTTTATATCATTCCTAAGGATTAGTAGACCCTTGGAGGTTCTTTAATTCCACTACTCAAGAATATACCTTTTTTCTCTGGTCCATAAATCATATTCAAGGATTGATTACTTTTAGTGAGTCAACAGTGCCTATCTGGGGTGATAGA
This sequence comes from Neoceratodus forsteri, assembly GCA_016271365.2. Taxonomy (NCBI): domain Eukaryota; kingdom Metazoa; phylum Chordata; order Ceratodontiformes; family Ceratodontidae; genus Neoceratodus; species Neoceratodus forsteri. The sequence continues at coordinate 798,601,068 of CM028131.1, forward strand.
GGCAGTATTTCTGCCTAGAGTAATCTCAACCACTCTCCGTTAAAATATGTTGGGTTTTGCCATCCGTCCCGGCGAGATCTTACTCATGGTCACCGAACAATAATATACTAAAGGATCCCCAGGTTCTAAGTCGGTTTCGAGGCTTTCTGAACGATACAATTAAATCAAACTGGGGTTCTATTATGGCTGTAGATCAAACATGGGCAGCACTCAAAGCAGTATGGAGAGGGAGTTAATTAGGTTGGCAACCATTCGTAAGGTTAAGAATACCCAGTGTTTAACCAATTGCTTAAAGGAAATTAGAGAGCTGGAATCTATACAGGAAAATTTAAGGTCTGATGTTCAAGAGCAAGAATTAGTAACATTGAGGACGTGGTACATTAATACTTTGAGAGAGAGTAGCGAACTCAGCCACCAGAATTAAAGCTCTGTACCTAGGTCAGGGCAGCAAAGCTGGGAGATTGTTGGCCTGGCAATTAAAACAAAATCTGAGGCCAAATGGGTGATGGCCCTAAGGCATCCTGTCTCAAAGGAGTTGATTACAGACCCTGAAGGTATTTTGGGGATTTTGTTGACTATTACAAAGATTTGTATTCGAGCCAACCACTCCCTTGCATGAAACAACTAAAATCGAGAATTTTAGCTAATATCTCTCTTCCTTATCTCTCAGAGGACTCTAGGCAGAGGTTAATAACTCCTATTTCAAACGAGGAAATAGGGAAGGCTATTGACTCACTCAGAGTAGATAAAGCACCGGGTCCAGATGGATTTACACCTTTTCTTTAAGCTATTTAAACTAAATGTTATTCCGTTACTGAATCAACTTTTACTTATTGGCTTGAGCATGAGATTAAAGACAAAACACTCTTGAAGCTAGAATAATTTTATTACCCAAACCTGGTAAATCTCCAGAGTTGGTAGGTAATTTCAGACCTATATTTCTATTGAATCTTGATATAAAATCTTGCCAAGGTTTTGGCCTTTAGATTAAAACAAGTATGGTGGAATTGATAAGTTCGGAGCAGGCTGGCTTTGTGGAGGGCCGCTTGTCGGCCGACAATTTCAGAAACTGTTTTATTTAATTTCTAAGTCTGTGGACCCAGGCATGGAAGCATCCTGGTTTAACTAGACGCAGAAAAGGCTTTCGATCGAGTAGAATGGACTTTTATGTTTGCGACCTTAGCTAAATTTGGCATTCCTGAAAATTTTTACAGTTGATAAGGATCCTCTATTCGTGCCCAACTGCTAAAATCCAGTGCAACAATTTAATTTCAGCTGCTTTTCCTCTGCTGAGGGAACTCGACAGGATGTCCTCTATCACCCTATTTGTTTAATTTGTACATAGAACCTCTAATACGACTATTAAGAAAGACCAACTAATTCAAGGGATCTGCCTTGGCAAGTAGAACATAAATTGTCGGTATTCGAGATGATTTGTTACTGCACATCCGAAATACCACATCGTCACTCCCGTGAGCCTTAAGTTTAATTGCTAATTTTAGTGAATTTTCTGGATACAAATTAAATTTGACCAAAACAATGATTTACCGCACTCCCCTACCTTCAGAGGAGTTGGTGTTTATCTTTGGGTATGCAGTGGCAAACAAAATCTATATTATATTTGGAATTCAAATTTCTAAAAACTTGGAAGAGTTAGCCTATTTAACTTTAAACCCTTACTCAAGTCCATTAAGGAAGACCTGGAGAGATGGTGAAACTCCGTTGACTTTCTCAGGGAGAATTAACACGATCAAGATGGTGATTCTGCCAAAATTTTTATCCTCTTTCGAATTTGAATATATACCTCCCCAAATCTTTTTAAACCCCTCTATAAATATTGCTCTGATTTTGTTTGGAGAGGCAATCCTCCACGTGGGCTTATCTTAAACTCTGCCGGCAACGTAAATCAGGGGCCTTCAGCTACCGACTTCTTGCGTATTACCTAGCGATCCACGCGGCCAGAGCAGCTTTGTGGGCAGGTAATACCAAGTCTCCTCTCAGGACTAGTACTAGATCTAGCCTTTTCTAAGGAACTTAAGCTAGATCTGGAATCTCTTTGTATATTTCATGGGCCAAAGTCCTAAGAAGGCCAGAAACACCCCTTTAGGTTGGGACACCAGGGCTATGCACCAACTCTACTCGAGATTAAGAATAGCACAATTCTATGACTTATCTCAGCCCTTATTGAGGAATCCAAATTTTCTAATTGGTAATCAACCCATTGGTAGATTTTATCCAATCCCCTCCTCTAAGATTCAGTATCACGGATTTTACTCTGACGGCTCCATGCTTTCATTATCAACTCTATCTCTTAAATTTGGGGTTAAACCTCAGTCCTTGTTATGGCTGGCACAAATTCAGAGCAGCATTAGCTCCTTTTGGGTAAAGGAAACGATCTGATCAGGCTGGGGACCTATGCAGCAAGATGTGCGACCTTAGCTTATCTGGTAAAGCTGTCTCAAAATTTATAAATATATTTTAGTAAGGTTGGACTCTACCATATCTCCGATTCCCTTTACTGGAAAATTAATATGTCCTTAGAGTGGTCAGAGACGGAATGGGAGAAAATTTGGGTGGATACTTATTCATGTGTCAAGCAAGATAGATTAAGAGATATCAATTTAAGCTGTTGCACAACCTTTATCTTTCCGGCAAAACTTCATCGGTTAAATAGCCGTTGCTCTCCTGTATGCAGGGATTGTAATGATCCCTTAGCAACTACTTTCCATAAAATTTGGTCCTGCCCTAAAATATCTAGGTTATGGAACTTGGTTAAATGTTGGATAAAGCCATATTGTGACCTATCAGCATTTTTAACTAGAGATCTGCATATTTGGGAAGTACAATTACATCCCACATAATATTCAAAGCGTCAAATGGCATTGGTGGCATTGGTTACTAAATTAGTAATTCTACGTCATTGGTGGGATGATTGGACTCCTTCCTTCAAAGAATGGTGGGAGGAATTCCTGAATGCCTTGAATGCAGAAAGGTTGCTTATTCACTTGCTAATGCATCGACCAAGTTTCAAAGGTATTGGGGTGGTTTATACATAGCCTTAAGGTTAGATACAGTTACTAGAGAAGGTATCCTTCCTGTCTCTTCTCCTTACTTTCTCTTTGTAATTATCTCCCTACTACCCCTTTTACTGCCCTCCTTTCCTATGCTTTTTATCTTATAATCCCTTCTGCATCCTAACGGTACTAGGCAGCCTGACACAATTTGGTCCTTTCTTTCTTATATTTTGTAAGTCTCTCCCCATCCCTGAGTTTAGAGTGTTAGTTAATAGTCTTATTTTATACCTTACCCCCTGTAATATGATAAAGTGGTTTACAAGGATAGCTGTGGGGTGGAGAGGGGGAGGGTGGGGGTTTGTCTTTTTTTTTGTCTTTGTTTTGTTGTATTGTTATTTCTTGTTAAAATTTTGTTATAATGTGCCTTCGATGTATTATGGTGTAGCACTTGTCTGTATATTATTATCTGTGTGCCCACTGCTTTTGTAATACTTTTTCAATAAAACATAGTTATTTGCAAAAAAAAAAAAAAAAATGTAAATCTAGTATTAAAAAGCAAAATCCAGATGGGAACTCAAATTGGCCCATACTGCTAACAAACCTAACAGTAAACAATTTTACTCTTACATTAATTCCTTAAAAACATCATGCCAGGTAGGACCACTTATAACTAACAATGAAGTAATTTACAACCCTAAAACTATGGCTAAATTATTTACTATGGAATTCTGCAAGATCTTTTCTCCATCAGATCCAAATAAAAGCCAACCAACTACTAATAAAGTTGATCCCTAATAAGTTTCCTGAGGAGCTTATATTTAAAAACTACTGACACTCAAAGGTAAATTCTGTCCTGACCCCAATAATATTGCTGGTCATCTACTGTATTTACTGGCAGATAACATCACCTTCTACTGAAAATGCTTTTGAACATTTTCTATCTAATAATTATGTTCTCATTGAATAGAAAGAGGCAATAGTTGTACCCATTCATAAGAAAGGCCCAAAAATAATTGGGAATATTATAGGCCTATAAGTTTAACTTCTTCAATCTGCAAAACTTTGAAAGCCTCCTTAAGGATATCATCTCACCATTAATTGATGCCCAAGATCATGAACAGCATGGTTTTAAAAAGGAAGAAGCTGTCTAACAAATCTGCTTTGTTTTTATGAACATTTTAGTACTCTTTTGGACAGTCAGATACCATGTGATATCCTTTTCATTGACTTTAGCAAGGCATTTGATGTTATGCCTCATTGGGCCATTGTTCATGAACTTGAGAAACTTAATATTAATAAATACATAATTAATTGGATTTTATAATTGGCTGCATGATAGGACACAAAGGGTGATTATAGATGGCATTTTATCTGACCGGGTAGGGTTCTGAGTGGGGTACCTCAGGGCTCTGTCCTTGGCCCTGTCTCTTTCAAGCATTTATTGCTGATTTAACTACTAATTGTTCATCAATTGCTACCAAATATGTAGATGATGTAAAAATTGGGGACCTTGTTCCAATACTGATCTAATATACATTATTCAACTGGACTTTGATACCATTTCTGACTGGGTTAATACCTGGGAATGAAACTAAATATAACCAAGTATAAAGTGATGCATTTGGGACCTAAAAACCTTAATCATCTGTAATTATTAAATAGTCCCATTCTCTGCACTACTACAGATGACAGGGACCTGGGAATTACCATATCCAATAACCTATCAATACAAAACATCTGCAAAATGTAATTTGCAAAACTAATAAAGTTGTTTGGTCCATCCTCACGCAACATCAAATCTAGAGACTACACTGTTTTAATGCCTCTTTTTAGGTCATGCTCTAGACCACATCTGGAGTATGCTTCACAGCTAATAGTGTCCCTATAAGAAATCTGATGGCAATTCCTAGAACAAGTTCAAGAAAATTTACCAAACACATTTCTGGACTTTAAATCTGTATCCTATGAACAAAGATTGAAAAACTTAATCTTATGCCACTTTCAACTCAGCATCTCAGAGGCGACCTTCTGTTTCTCCATGTTGCTATTCAGGATCCTTATGTTATGTCAGAGTTAGGACTTGAGTTTAAGACTTTTCACACAATACCAGAGGTCATCCTTTGCAGCTTGTTGAAAATCATTTAAACACAGTAGCCAGAAAATTTCTTTACCCTTCAAACTATAGTACCGTGGAATAAACTCCTTTTGATGCTGTTATCAAAATTATGAATCCTTTTAAATTCCATCTTGTTAAGTTAATCAATTCTGGTTATAAACTATTCTATTATTCAATGACTTAGTTTAAGAGCATCATGGGCCTCAGCCAACTAGCTCTTTTCCTTACCTTAGTATGAACCTTAGTACTTCTGTCTGCAGTAGTGCAGGCCTCTGTTAGTCAGCACTTTGGCAGCCACAGTTACCTATATACACTGTAAAATGGTCACACACACATTTGGCTGCAGAAGTGCAGGCCTCTGAAACAGAATCCTTTGGCAATCACAGATACTCATGAACACTGTAAGACATACACACACCTCTGGCTGCAAATACATATCCACAAAGGCAGCACATCAGTACTACTGCATTTGTGTCATCTGGTAACAGCTGTATATTTGTCTTTCCAAATTATGGCTTTCTGTAATTGCTTGTGTGTTCTTGTCCTATTGCTGATTGGGGGTGGAGAGTTAGGATTGGAAACCCTAACATCACATTTTCCTACCTTTGTGGGGTTAACCTTAACTGCTGCATTAATGCCATTTTGCAATGAATTTTCTCTATTTTGGAGCTAGTGGAATTGTATCTGCATTCATCTAGGCACTTTTGGGACCAGCATAAACAGATGCAGATGTACAAGGACTTCTGGGCCCCATGACAAGGAAACATCCATCTGCCTGCAGAAGTGCAGGGCCCTCCAGGAGGCTATTAGTGCAAATAATTTGTGGGGTTTTCTTGGGGCTGTGGAAGTGCACTATGCAGCTAAAATGGAGACACACAGAGTCAAGTGGCCATCTGACTGCAGAAGTGCAAGGCCCTCTGGACCCTGCACACCATGTAGCTATAGGTGCAGAGGTGTGAGCAAGAGAAAACTTCTCTTCCCTATATGGTTATTTGTGGCCTGTGCAGCCAGCAATGCACAGTTCCTACTCAGGCTGGGGTTGGTGCCTCAGGTCAGTGTCTTTCCAGCCTCAGTCCATCCAACTGGTTCAGTGAATTTTCCCAATCTCAGCTCATTAGCATGGTGTCACACCACACCACCCACTGGACAGAAGGCCAGCCCTGCAGATAACATTTATTTGTAACTTCTTTTGACATTTTGACCCCAAAGTTTCAACATAATTGTTCCTGACTCCTCTTATAAACATGACAGATGTCATTTATAAAATACTGGCCAAAATGTCATTTCACAAGAAGTGCAAAAGCACATATGCGGCACAATTTGAAAATGACACATCATGTTAATGAGGTGGTATAAAACATTCCTATGTTAAAAGCTTGGGGTCAAATTATTGAAATATATCAAAGTAATGAATGGACATTAACACATTTTATGTTCCTTCATAACTTGTTTTTTAAGATTTTGACTCCATATTTTCAACATTCAGTAGTCTTTTTATGACCCCAGTTCATGAACCTAGTTAGTGAAATATTTCAAATCCTGCCCCTAAAGTGATTTTGTGGAGTGATTGCAAGATCACCTTTGGGTGGAATTTGAAATATTGCACCTATCTTGTTCATGAGTTGGGGTCCAAAAAGGCCATGTTGAAAAGTGGTGAAAAATATTTAAAAGATGACCAAGTTATGAGTAAAAGTTTAAAATGCACTAAAACTACTTAGCCACACTTACCTTGTTTCCTCAGTTCCTGGTCAGCATGGAAGAAGGATGTGTTTTTGTTTTGCAGAGTAGATTTTTGGTTGTGAATTTTTATGTAACTGAGGGAGTGTAGGATGGTGGGCTTTGAATTGGGGGTTGGGGTGGAATGGGGATGGTTGGGAAATGCCACAAAGGATATCAATGTACAGTGTTCAGCTTTCCAGGTTTAATTAACAACAAAAAGACTTGAGGGACCATGGATGATACTGGGGATTGGGCATGACAGTATCACAATGGGAGGAGCAATTATTGGAATTAGGGGGTCTCAGTGGGACTCAGGCTATTCAGCCCAGGAGGATCTTTAATTTATTTGCTCTTCCCAGAGGTAGCAGGGCTCAGCCCATGAGGGCTTTAATTTATTTGACATTCCTGCTGAGTGTTGTTCAGTTCCAGTGGGGCTTTTAATTGCATTGCCCCACTAATTGCAGGTCTGTGTCCATGTTGGACTTCTTTTTATTTAATTTTCCTACAGATAGTGGAGATCAGCCCAGGAGAGCTGCAATGTTTTTACTTTTCCCACAGATAGTGGGGTTCACACCAGGAGCACTTTAATTTATTTGAAATTTTCACTTCAATTGGGGCTCAGCCAGGAGGGACTTTAAATTGCAAAATTACATTCTGCCACTCAGAATTTTTTTTTATTTAATTTTCTTACAGGTAGCAGGTAGAAAAGTTTTTTCAACAGATTTTGGAAAAACAAGAAAAAATCTATCAAAATGGGTCCCGTTTACCTAAGTTCAGATGTTTTTCTTTTTCAAATCATAATTTTAAGTATTTTCCAACTTAAAAACAAAGAAGATGGCACCAATCATGACCTGAAATGTACTGCTCATGACCCACAAACACAATTAGTTACAACATAAAATAAGCTTGTGAAGGAAAAATTGGGAAGCCATATTAGAAGAGTTTCTGAAAATCCTACTGAGAATGCTCAGAAGCTGAATTTTGTTTGTTTGTTGAATTTTGTTGACCAGTAAGCCCACTGGGCCTAGAAGTCCCTTTTTCAGGGGCGACCGGGGATACAGATGGTAAGCAACTGAAACTGAACCAGATTAATCTGTTGGTGGTATTTTTAGTGAATGAGGGAAATTGGCCAGGACACCAGGAAATTCCCTACTCTTTTCAATAAGTGCCATGGGATCTTTAACATCCACCTGAACTACCACCAATCCAGACAGATGGGACCTCGGTTTAACGTCTCATCCGAAAGATGGTGCCTCAGAAGTGCAGCACCCTCTCATGCTGCACTACAGTGTCAGTATTGGGATATTAACCCAAGTGTCAGATGTGGGAACTGAACCCACAGCCCTCTGATCTCCGGCCTCAGAGGTGAGTGTGCTACCTACTGAGCCACTGACAAAAATCTAATTTTATTTAACTTATTCATTCTCAGATTACAATACCTTTGAACACATAACAGTTCTTTTACAAAGTTTCCACATAAGTGGGAAGGGTGACATATATAAAACAGATGATACTACATAAAATATTGACAAGAAAGTATTTAAAATGGCAATATGACATTCATATTGTAACTAAAATTAAAACTATGAATTGGTAGAAATCAAAAATAACCTAATAAAAGAGGCAGCCCAAGGTACTTTGTCAAGTAGGTATTGTTAGATTTGGGTGAACAAAAGTTCAGGCAAGTGAAGATGAACAGTGGAAAGAAGGTGGAGGGTAGAGGGGTGAGGTGAAGAAGGTATCAGGGAAGGAGGCAGGAAATAAGGCAAAACCTTTAGGGTGAAAGTGCTAATTTGCAGAGAAAGGGAGAAGTAGGTACACAAGGATGTGTCAATACTGTTGAGGTAGTGTCATGTCAGTTGAAACAGTTAGAGGAACTGTTCACTGTAAGATGCTGATGAAGAGTGCCTTTAAATGGTCCCAATTTTGTAAGGAAGAGATGATCTCTGGGCAGCTCATTAAACTATAGTGGTGCTCTATTTTTTTATTTATTTAGTTTTTGTTGACTGGGTAAGTGCACTAGACAAATCCTGCCTATTTTCAGGCACGACCGGGAGGAAATACAGATGAATGCCAACTGACCTTGAACCAGATTAAGCTGTTGGTGGTATTTTTAGTGAATGAAGGAAATTTGACCAGGACACGGGAAATTCCCCTACTCTGTCAGTGAGGGGATGTGCTGTCTGTGGTGGAGTCAGTCTTCATTGGGTCTGCCATGGAGAAGGGCGTGGAGGAGTGTGGTGTGCTTGCTGCACCTTTAGTGCCTGAAGTTGGTGTCATGGAGACCATCATTGATGCTGCTGTTATTTTGGAGGAAGGCATTGTGACTCCTGAGAATGGGAAGGATAAAGTTTCCGTTATGGTGACAGTGGAGATGGACTTGGGACCTACTTCTTTTCCTGTGCTAGATGCTGCAGGTATTTCTTTACCTTCCTCCCTGGCTCCTGTTTCTAAATCTAATGTGGAACCCTTAGAGGTGGAACTCACTTCTCTGGCACTCCGAGTGCCCCCAGTGCTTCTTCAATCCTGGCGGAAGTTGTCTAGTAATGGTGACAGCCCAGAATACTCACTCCCTGGTGTGTCAGAGGAACAAACAGGTGCTGCTTTCCCACACTCGTCCGTGATTTTTCAGACTGAACACCTAAAACAAGGAGGTGTTTCGACATTTTCCTTTGCTGCAAAACCCGTACTTTTAAGCTGGCAGTCCAGGAAGGGATGGGCAGACTCGGTCGGTGGATCAGTCGTTGAAGGCAGTGGGATGGGTGCGTTCACCTGTCTTCCAACAGTGGACTTTAGGATTTGCCCCAATATGTATACCAGGTGTCCATATCACTCACGAAGCCCTCGGTACCAGTTCCTGTGACTTCTCAATCTCCTTTTGTATTCCCAGGTGATATTTCAGATTTACACTTAGATACTGACTTAGAATTGACTCCAAATCCTAAACTTAACTTTCCGTTGATGGCTGCATTGCATTCCCGGATAAGCGGTGTGGGGAGTCTATATCTGCTGCTGTCCCTCTGGGTCACCCTCACGGAGCCCCCTTTGCCTACTACTGACTCTTTCCCCAGTCTTCTGGGTGTGATAACCCTACCTCATCTGAGACTTATGCTTCTTTTTTTAGGAAAAGGTGCTTCTTGCAAAACATCATAATGCTGTTTGACTTATTTATAAGGGTGGTCTTGCTGTTTTTCTGATAGGGAATATGTGGGAAAAATGTTTCTTAAGCAGAGTCTACAATTTTCAGCCACTGAATTATATCGCTGATTCATGTATCTGGAGGCGCTCCTTGATGTAAGCTTTAAACTACAGGCTGGGTTGGAGGCCTTCTGGAGCTGCATACTAACTAAAGAATTTCACCCTTGTGGGCCCCATTTGAGGTCATTCATCTTACTAGACCTACTCAAAAAACTGTTACAGTTTTATTTTTGTAATGAGGGTGTGAGTGTGACTGATTTACTTTTTGGCTTAAGCAACGTTGTACTGTTTTGGGGCTCCTGATGCCATTTTTGATAATGAAAATATTTGGACAGGGGTTGGAGGATTCGGGTCTTTGCATGCAGTGAATGGTTCTTTGCATCATTTACCAATTCCTTCTTTTGGTGGGTGACCATGGCGCTTTGTTCTATCCAGGACAACCCAAAACTTGTTATAAATGTGGAGCCCTGGGACACCTTAGCAGTGTCTGTGATCAGATACACTGCTCTCTGTGTCGTAACCTAGGTCATATGTCTATGCATTGTTCTGAGACAAGCTGCTTCTGCTAAATCTGGCTCTGTGGATTTAGAAGAGCAGAGATTGCTTTGGCACTTGCCCAGAGAGCACCCCCTACCACCAGGTCCTTGACCTTCTTCTGATTTCTCCATGTTACCCTCCTCCAGAATTTTGTCTCTGACCCCCACTGATATGGCCCTTCTTCATAAGAGTCGGGAATTTTGCCAGTACTTTCTTCTCCTGACATGCCACCTCCACCTCCCCAAAAGACCTGGCTGTTGACCCTGAACAAAGGTGACTAATCGCTGGAGTTGGTGACAACCAGCCCCTAAAGTTCATAAAATTTCGAAACTCAAACTCTAATCGCTATCAACCACTCCTTTTGGAATCCGATTTCATGGATCAAAGCTCTGAAATTTCTTCAGAGGGTTCCCACTGTGCTGACCTGTGCTCAGATTTGGAGTCCAGTCAACTGGGTGGTGTGCATGAAATGGTTGCAGGTCCCTGAAAGAAGCCTGCTCCTATGGGAGAAAAGCGGGCCTCTGGTGCTGGCAAAACTAAACGCGTAAACATTTAAGTCTGTGCTATGGGTCGACTGCCAACTGAATGCTTTTGCCAACAATGTCAATAGTATTAAAAACCCAAAGAAACGTGGTGGAGTCTTTTGCTATTTAATGTCCACTAATGCTGATGTTATTTTCCTACAGGACACTAGACTGCACACATACATTGAAGTTAGCGCTGCCAAGCGACTGGTACAGGGGTCCCTCATACTGGTCCATTGGACTTGGTGCATGCACTGGTGGGGATTCTGTTTAGTTTACATTTTCAGCTCATAAAGTTGTTAGACTTGATTCCTGGGAGGGTTCTCCTTTAGATATTAAGGTGTAACACTTATTTTAGATTGATTAATATTTATGCGCCACAATTAAAAGCTGAAAGGGCGGACATTTTTCTTCAACTGCCTTTTCTTTTCTCATGAGGCTGTGCTTTTAGGTGGTAACTTTAAATGTGGTCTCACAGTTCAAGATCGTGGAAGTGGCACTTCTACCAAAAGATTTTTGTGATATGTCAGTTTTACATTCTACCATACAACTGACTCAATTGAAGGATGTATACATATCACTTCATAATCGGGGGATACCTATGTTTCAGAGGGTATGCACACTACCCGCATAGTTTTTCTCAGTAAAAGGATTCCTGTACAAGTTGCCCAGGTAGCTTCTGTAGCTTATTCTGATCATAAGGCCCTATCCATGGTGGTAGGTTCATGGGACCACCCTCATGGCCCTGGTCTTTGGAAACTTAATACTTTACTGCTTTCTGAGGAGTCAATTCATTAGCAAATATTATATTTGTTGTGTGGGAAAAAACATTATTTGAGTTATTTGATACCCTTTCTATGGCGGATAGTCTCAAATCTTATTTAAGGACCTTTTATTGTTTGTCAACAAACGTGTCTCAGATTGGAGAAATTGGGATATCAGAAGCTCAGGCAACAGCTGCAGCACTTAATGAGTTTGGCATATATAACTAAACATGATTATGGGGGTCAGATTCAGACTATTCAATGTCAGATGCAGGATTTTCATGAGAAGCAAACAGCATCTTTAACCATGCAACAACGTTTTGGTACACAGGGTCTTTGGCTGAAGTTTGCCCTTTCATTAGTTGCTCCTCTTGGACTAAGCGAAAACAATGTCAGGTGTGTGGGAATCTGATATGTCAATTGTTACTAAGCAACGGATATCATGTCAGTAGTGTCTAAATATTTGGGAAGCAGTTTGCTCAACAGCCTACTGATGCTGCTGCCTTTTCCCATTGGTTTGATTTATTGGATATTCCTGCTTTATCTAGTTCTACGGTCGCTATCTTGACCTCAGCAATCTCTCAGTGGAGATCTTGGAGGTGGTTGCTGCACTACCCAAGCGGAAGGTACCTGGACTGGATAGTCTCCCGTCCAAACTGTATAAGTTTATTACCCTTATATTTCCCAGGAATTGGCCGTGTTTATAATTTTATGTTAACTGAGGAGTATTTTCCAATTCACACGACTCTGGGAGTGGTGACCCTATTGTATAAGAAAGAAGCTTGGGAAAATTTAGATAATTGGAGGCCGATCTGCTTGTTGAATGTTGATTTTAAGATTCTTATAATATTGGCACATCGCATCTGCGGCTGCATTTTGCACTATATCCGTGCCCAATCCTGTGCTGTGCTGTCCTGGGCAAGGTAATTACAGACCAGCATTTGTTACTGAAAGAAGTTTTGAATCAAGCTCTTTAGATTCTACTGGTGGCTTGGTGGTTTCTTTGGAGCAAAGGAAGACTTTTGATTCTGTAGATTATGACTTTTATGGGTAACATTACACGTTATGGTATCCCAGATTCCTTTGTTCTGGTTAAGGTTATTTATCATTTGGGTTTATTAGGCTGCTGGTGAATGGGTTTTGGGACCCATGGTTCCAGTTAAAAGGAGCATGTCAGAATTGCCCTCAAGTCCTTTGTTGTTCATTTTGTATCGACCCCTACTTCAGTTGTTAAATGATATTTGTTTTTTACTCCTGTTATGATTTCTGGTTGTCATGCACCCTGGACCATGGCCACCTATGCTGATGATATTTGCCTGCTTCTGAAATCATCTGTCGATCTGAACAGAGCACTTGAGTTTTGTACTTATTATGGTACTTCTTCCGTGTACATTTAAACAAAGACAAATGTGTTGTTAGATGTTTGGGGACGGCTTTAGCTGCCACAGATTTGGCTATCATACCAGTGACAAATGATTCTATCACTATTTTGGGATTGTCTTCGATACTGGTAGACAAGATCTTTTTAATTGGGACTTGAAAATCACACAGGGAAAACTTTGGTTGAAGGTTGGAATAGGTGTAGTATGGGGAAACTTAAGAGGATATACTTGATTAGAACTTATTTGTTACCTCTGTTTTATATGTCAGCATGATCTTTCCTCCTCCTCAAGAATGGGAGGCTACCCTTTACAGTTTGTTTTTCCATGCAATTCGGTGTAGCAGATTAAACCCCATTAAACAGAACGTATTGTACTTAAAGGTGTCGGATGGAGGTCTTAATATGGTTAATCAGGCACTGTTCTTCTTTATCCAATTTCTGCTTCTAATCTTTGTCCCATTTGTGTTAAACAGTCCACTTGGTGGTCACCCTTGTTTGTACTTTAAAATTCAGGCCTGGTATGGTGGTTGGGTTTCAAATACAATGAAAGTTTTAAATCTGTTCCATTCTCTCCCGCTTATTACAGAGTAATTTTGTGCACCTCAAATGATGGGTATCACGTCTCAACATATGTTGCATTATTCGAAGAAGTTGTTATACTCTGTGGTACAGGAAAGTCATTTCGTGATTCTATTACCGTCCTCTTGTGTCCCTCTTCCTTGACACCTGATCTTGTAAGTTTGCTTCATAATAAAACAGTGCGTTTCAAATTTTGGGATGTCTTGTGGCTTTGTTGCCACAAAAATTGAATGTTAAAGCTAATCAAAACTTAAAACCTTGGATGAGAGACTCTGTATCAGACCTCAATGTTTGGCACAAGCTGAGACTATATACCACTTATTTTTACGTGCTTCTTTATTCAGTCATTTTGGTCTTATTTAGCTGCTTGTTGGGATATGTTACCCTTAATGACGGTCTCTTATGAGGCATTGATTTATGGGGTATATGGCAAGGAATGGTCTCCTTGGGACTCCTGTAAATTGACTGTGTTATTTTCTATTATTAAATGGTATGTTTGGAATACCCACTGTTTATTTACCTTACAACAAAAATTAGTGTCATATGACGATATTGTTGGAGTGTTTGTAAAGAAATGCGCTGTCTGTATTATAAAGACAAAACTTATCAAACTGATGTGTATATTAGAAATGTATGGAGGAATCTTCCTTGGATTACTGATTCGGATGTTCCCATCACTTGAAGACATGACTTTGTTTCCTTTTGTTTTTGATTGTGTTCTATTGTTGTGATGGTTTGAAATATTCAATAAAACAAAATTCCTCTACTCTTTTCGATAAGTGCCATGAGATCTTTAACATCCACCTGAATTACCACCAATACAGGCAGATGAGACCTCGGTTTAATGTCTCATCCAAAAGACGGCACCTCAGAGTGCAGCATCCTTTCTCATGCTGCACTACAGTGTCAGTACTGGGATATTAATCCAAGTGCCAGATGTGGCAACTGAACCCACAGCCCTCTGATCTCCCGGTCTCAGAGGTGAGTGTGCTACTACTGAGCCACTGACACTGTGCAAATGATCATTGCCCTTGTGTAGTCCGGCATCTTGGGACAGAGAAGAGTTGGTTGACTCAGCTATGCGTGTGCTGGGAGCTGCAAGATCGGGTTGAGTAAATTTGCAGCACCAGGAGGCAGAGCCTGAGAAGTGCCTTTAGTTAGCAAGCAGGTCTGATAGTTAATCCTCCCATTTCGCTGAAGCCAAACTTCTATAACCTTCTGTAACTATAGAACTTATTATTATTATTGTATTTTTTTTGTGAAACCTTTAAAATACAAACTCTTGATATAAGCTCCTTCAGTGCAGAAAGTTGTGGAACAAACTTTCATACCCTTTTGACTATATGAGCTGAGCTAAAAAACCTGTCAAAACTTGTGCTTTTATGTCTTTTACATTTCTAGATCTCTGAATCTGGTTAGCGCCCATCACAAACTTTTCACATCTAAAGAAACTAATGTTGTTTCCTGATCATCACACTCATCTTACACACAAATTAGAAAATGAATTACTGCTTATGGTTTTCAATACTACTGTTCCTTTGCTAACCATGAAAAATCATCCTCCTATCTTTACCTGCATAACAGGGAAATGTCTGTAGCTTACCCTTTCAGAGATAAAACTGAATCTCTGTCTCTGCATGAGTTCTTTGGTGTGTGTGTGTATGAGTGTATGTGCATGCATGCATGCATGTGTGCAGATGTGTGTGTGTGTGTATACAGAATGTTGGTAGAGGAACATCAGCTTGCAATACACTCACACACACATATATATATATATATATATATATATATATATATATATATTCATTCCAAAAACTTTGTTAATGCACTAGTTAGGGTTAAAGTGACAAAAGTAGGGAAATGTAGGGCTTCAAACCTTAAAACCCCACTCCCACCCTGCAGGCATCAACAGGCATAGCTGTGCCTTGTGGCTGACAGCCCTATTGCTCACCCCATTCCATGAGTAAGTAAGCTGAGATGGCTTAACACTCAGCCCATTACTTTTCTCATTTTTCATACATGCTCTTGCCAAGGACAGCCTTGACAGTAAGTCACTCCTCTATGTGGACAATTTAGTCCTATATCACAGCGCAAATTCACTTGGCTCCATCTCCTCTGCCCTAACCTGCAACTATGTCTTGGCCCACCAATGGTTTCCCACCAATAAACTCATTGTCAATGAGAATAAGACCAAATCAATGCTCTTCAGCTCCAAATCTTTCCTAGACAAACTCACCAAAACAAATTCTCTCTCCAGTTGCTCATTCCAGCAGGCCTCGACTAGAAAATATCCCCTTTTTAAATACCTTGGCATTACACTTGATCCCTTCCTCTCTTTCTGTGAGCATGTTAACAATAACATAAGGAGAATACACCAAAACTAGGTGCTGCCTACCACCTAAGCACCTTCTATCTGCTCAGGCACGCCTTGCCATTGACCAGGGCAACCTGCTACCCTTCTCAACTATTGCTCTCTGGTTTACTCCTTTGTTTCCTTATCCCTTTGCTTACAGTTATGCATGACTTATAACTCCATCTGTCGCTTCATCCTTCAAGCTCCTATTCTACCCACCACTGCTCTCTCTACCAGGCTATTGTATGGCTCTCACTCAAGGTCACTTTGATTATGCCACTAGCTCCTGGTGGACATCTCACCTCAAGAAACACCATCTATCCCTTATTCACCCCTGTGGACTAGCAGGGAACTCTCACAGATCCTCAGGGCATCCCCAGTCCCTCAGCTGGGTGTTCCTCACATCTCTACCAATATGGTTAGCAAAGCTCACTCCATCTCTATACCCTCCCTGTGGAACAGACTCCCTCTCATCATCTGCTTGTCCACTTTCCACTTGTCCTTCAAACAGCAACTAAATTGTTGGCTGCTGAGGGAATCCACCTAATGATGATAGGAACTGAATTGCATTGGGGCTTCTTTTGTTAATATTGATGTAAATACTACTGCTATTAATAATGTGCTCCTGCTGTAAATACTGTTTCGTAATTATGACTACCACTGCTAAGGTGTATGTATTCTCACACTGTAAATAGTGTTGTACTTCTGTGAACTTCAGCTGCTTCTTTGTAACAAGATCATGACTGCTGGCCATAAGCCCTATGTGCTCCTGTACTGTCCATTGTTAACATGTATCAAGTCATTTCTCTGCTACTGTGCCACGGTGTGGCCCAGGTCATGACTGAAAATGGTCCTTTGTATCAGTGCACTTACCTGGTTATCAAAGACATATACAAATAACTAAATAAATAAATAATCCTGTTCAAGGTCAGTTGGCATGCATCTATAATCCCTCTTCCCATGGTCATGCCTGAAAATAGCAGAATTTGTACAGTGTAGTGCAATTACAACAAAATTAAATAAATAAATAAAATGGTCACAGGATGGCAGCCACATGAAAGAGGATTTAGACCATATGAAGGAGGATTCTCATTCATTTCATACAGCTATCTTTTAGTGCTTACTGAGCATGCTCAGAAAACATTTTGTTTTCAAATTTTTAAATACAATAAATTAAAAGGACTTTTTATTTTTTCACAGGACTAGCAAAAGGCACAAGGCACATATGTGGGCTAGACCTTTTCTGCCCTGAAATTGTTAGACAAAAAACAAACTGTCTGGGCTGTCAGGCAAGTTCAAGAAAAAATCTCAGCAAAGTCAATGAGCAAAAATATGTTTTTTCAAATCACCATAACTCAGAAATCACAAATCTGAGCGGAACGTAATTTGCACATCAAGAGATCTACCCACAGTACTGCACATACCAAACTTTATGTAAATCTGTTCAATGGTTGCAAAGTTATTAAAGTACAACATTTTGTGTTTAACACTGTAGTGCCTACTCAACCCTAACTATCACGGGTGAGACCCTATAATATAGATCTATCTATCTATCTATCTATCTATCTTATCTTCATCTATCTATCTGTAGATAGATAGATAGATAGATGGATAGATAGATATCTGAATGCAACACATTTTATCATATGTTATTGTTTTTAGCTACACCACATTATCAGAATATGGACTAATTTTTGTCTTTAAAGTTAAAATGTATTTTCAATAAAAGGTCCTGTCTGTATTCTTTAAATTAAATTCTTCACATTGTTCTTAATTGTATAACAAATATTTAAAAGTCATTTATTAAGTGAAAAAAGACACTCCAGGGTTTGTCCTTATGGTAATATAATTACATTTTCATGTGCATTTAAAGGCATTATGCTGCATCTTGTGTTTACCAATGCATTTGAGACATGCAATTATATCTCACAAATGCATAGTCTGGGCTTTGATTTTCAGACCAGCCTCAGATTAATGCACACTGCGGTGAACAGCAGCTTGTGTCAGATTCCAGTGTGGAAGGGACCCTGCACCAAACATCCTCAGGCTGCTGCAACCCTCCCATGTGAAAACAAAATGCACATGGGGGTCAATGTAGGCTGTGGCACACCCTACTGGCAGTGCTCCCGGGAACCCAGGAGCCCAAAGTGCACAGTCCAGACCAAAGCCACATTGCTTCCACATGAACAGGAGTGCTGTTACAGCCCAGTCACTGAACAGACACGTAAATGCCTCTGCAACTGCAACACTGGCCCACAACAGCTGCAATGGTGCTGGTCTGGAAGCACCATCACTACAACCCTGTAATGGCAATGTACACCGTGCAGATGCCCCCACCTCCTTTCTGTATCATGTCCATCCTGTGGGGTCCTGGGGTACCTGCACAGACCAGTGAGGAGAGCAATGGGAAGATCCAGCCACACCACAGTGGAACTATGGCATACAACCAATGGGAATGACAGGTCCACACAATCTCAAACTGCACATATCACCATGGACTGTGCACAGGTGTGGTACACTGTGCTGCACAGGCATGTGCAGACAGATGTGCAGCCCCGTTCTCTTGGCACCAGCACCAATCCATTGACAAGGTTGGTCAGAATGGTGCATGGCAGGAACAGGCAGCTCAGGTAGTCTGTATAGCTCTGGTGACCCAGCCAGTGGCTCTAGCTCTGTTGTCCCATACCACTGCCATGCTGTACATACTGCCTTGCTGTTGAGACATGTGGGTGTCCATCTGTCAGACCCAGCCTTGGCTTCTACTGTGGACTTCCCCAGGTGGGCACTACAACCAGTGCTGGGATAACTGTGGCTATGTTAGCCACTCTGGTGAGCCTGCTGTGGGTGCCACCATTGCAGCATTGTCCAGTAAACTAGGTATGTGTGGTCTAACACCGACAATCATTGTGGCCAATGGGGATTTGAGAATCCTGAAAGTTGATGCCATACCTAAAAGACCCTCAAAAAAAAAAAAACAGTAGCCATAAATAAAACTACACTCATACAACTAGTAACAAAAAGAAATTAAACTGAGCTACTCATACCAATACTAAAGAACATCTAAACAAACATTTGTCAATGCTGAATGTTTGCTTGCTGGTATTGACAGTGGTATGGCACTGCATGAGTTTGAGAGATGCATAATAGGAATGGCAGTGAAGTACTGAACTAACGCCATGCCCTCCCCCATTTGCATAGACTGACAGGTGCTGGGTGTGCCTTGGGTCATTGGTCATAATGCTTATGCCATTCCACCTCACCACACCCTGCAGATGCTGACAGGTGTTACTGTGTATCTTGGGTCTTCGGCCCTTATGCTGACCCCATTCCATAAGGAAAGAAGCTGAGATGGGTGCAGTATAAAGAGAATGGGGTGAACATTAGGTCAAAGACCCTAAGGCACACTCAAGTCCTGTCAGTGGCTGCAGGGTGGGTGTGGGGTGGAGTGGCATGGGCATTATGGCCGACAACCATAAGCCCCGAAGCTGTCAGTCTGTAAAGGGTGGGCATTCGGTTGAAACCCTAATGCCCCAGGCATTGTTAGTATTTTCACTCCAAATTTTCCACATGGGCATTTGTGACCCACCTCATGAACAGTGGCACTATAATTTCATTACTTAATCCTGAAAGGCGATCTTGCACAGCGACTGAGCTATTCTGCACCTCAGGTGCAAAACACATTTCAGGAAGGATGCAAAATTACAGCTGTACTGTTGATGAGGTGTGAAAAAATGGCAATGTTGGAAATTTGGATTGAAAATAATAAAAATTGATCAGTTAAGGGCATGCGTACAAACTGCTCAATGCACGCTCATAATGCAGTCATCTTTGTATTTTTTCACCAGACTTGCAACATGAGCTTTTTGGGATCTCTCTCATGTCACGGCAGCTCTGTCATTTCATTATGAAGTCCCAAAAGGTGACTGCACTCAGCAATCATGAAATCACCTTTTAGGACTGAGAAGCAAAATGACAGTGCCAGTCTTCATGAGGTGAGGTCCCAAGAACCCAATGTTGAAAATTTTGGACCAAAACTCCCAACAATGGCTGAGATATCAACCTAAGTTGAAACCCCCATTGATTGCCATTATAGGGCTTACCGTGATTTTCTGTCATTTGTGGTTGGCTTTTGAAGAGTGCAAAAGTGTTCACAGTCCACATAAGATCCTAGGCGCAGGACGCACAGAGGTATGTATGGGTGAGGGAGTGTGGGAGGTGGGGAGCACAGAGGAGGATCTGGATGGGGAGAGGGTGGCAAGGATGATGAGGGACCTTTTCTTTTTTGTGGTTTAAAAAAAAGACCTCGGGGACAGTTTTCTTTTTACTGGTGAAATACTATTATGAAAATAAATTGGCACACTGGGGTGGCCCCAGTGTGCCAGACTAGTGGAGGAGGGAAGATCATTGATGTCCCAAGTATTGGGCACCCTGAGGTCAGCTAAAAAGGGGGCATGGGGAGCACATCTGACTCTGGGGTGGGCATCCCAGTGTTGGAAAAGATAGCAATTATTTTGGAACACCGGAGTGGCTCTCACGTGCCACATTAGTGGGGAGGCATGCCAAATGGGGATCGGGCACCCCATTGTCAGCAAAGATATGTTTAGGCTTGGGGGCATGCTGATGGGGATTGGGCACCCCAATGTCAGTTTTGGGGAGTGTGTAGTGGGTGGCAGGAGCTGCCAATTAGGCAAAGCTGCAGCAGGGATCATTTATCTATTTCCTGGGAAAGGCACACTGAGCAAACAAGTTGTCATAAGTCCAGCCATGCACATTACTGTGCACATGTAATGCACATGGCTGGAATGTGCTAGTTGCGGGGGAGAGAGATCTGCCACTGCAATGACAAAACTGTCCATGATTGAGTGGCAGATTTCTTTCAAGTCCTGCACTCAATCTGAAACTGTCATCATCGGTAGCTTCCCTGTTGAGTGGTGGCCAAGGACACACCTCTGAAAGCATTGACTAGATTGACCAAACACTGCCATGCCTCAGCAAGTGCTCTACTCACTCAAAATGTTTCTTGTGTGCTGTGTGCCAAGCAAACAAAAAGAACATGCACACTAAATCAGTAAAACTGTTTTCTACAAAACTACGTTCTCCATGCTTTCTTCTTACTACCACTAAAACTGTGCCTGATAACAAAATTAACAAATATAGACATGAAACAATTCCCACAAAGATTTAAGAAAAGCAAAACATGCAATACTTACAACAAATGCAGAGCTTTCCAGCAAAAGTTATGCTAAAAATGGAGTGGCTATGTTTGTTATGACTTAAGAAACCTCTGCAGAAATGGTCATAGTCAACTCACTTCCTTTAGTAAGTTTCACCTCTGTAAGCCAAACTATCAAATGTTCTTCATGCTAAGAAAGAAAGGATCATATTTAAGTCACTTGTTGAAGAAACCTCACCTCGTCAAGGACTGTTACTCAGAATCCAACCCTCTTAAAGTCACAGAACCAAGCATGCAAAACCACTTTCATCATTGGTGCATTTGTTAAAACACCATGATCAGGGGCACTGTTGAGCAGCTGAACAGGAAGCAGCTTTTCCCAGAGCTCCTGGGAGAAATCTTTACATCTTAATCAAAATATTATTTTAGGCACTTTTCTACTTCTTAGCTCTTGCTCAGTAGGTTGAGAGTGGTGCAGTTTGTGAAATGGGCAAGTCCAAGAAGCAGTGTCAGCCTCTGCAGACATTTTTCAGCCAAAAGGGCAACAGAAGAAGGAAGGCCTGGGCACCAGACCAAAGCAGGGACCTCAACTGAAACAGCTGGAGATGAGGTGATGCTAGCCACCGTTAACACTACTCTGGGGCAATTAGTTAAAACTGTGTAAGTTTTAGACAACAAATTTGTCTCTCTTCAACCAGGATTCTCATCCCTAGAGACAAAATTGAAGTTGTGGAATAATCTGTGGGATGGGCTGAGACTGCTAATGTTAAGAATATGGAAGTGGTCACAGAGCTCCTTAATGAAAGTGCTCTTCTTCGCCAGCATCTCTAGAATGTTAAAATCAGCCTCAAGATGAGAATATTTGGGTGCTTGGCTTACCAGAGGGCAAAGAAGACAACAGCCTGGACTTTGCCTGAATGTTATTACCCACAGTGCTGGGTTTTGCAGAATCAGATCCACCTCTCTCCTTGGAAAAAGCCTACAGAATATCACTGCGATGAGCAACGGTCATGCTGTTGGCCCCCAGAACTTTCTTAATTATCTGCACCAGAGTTGGAGACAGAGACCGGTCCTAAACACAGCTAAATGACGTCAATGATTGCACTAAGGATATCTTTTGTTTACTGATCTCTCCTATAGTATTTGGCAGTGAAGAAAGATGTAGGATGGGGTCCAGAGCCACCACGACTCTTGAAAATCCAGCATTAAATTATTGATCCTGGTGAAGTTGTACCTGATTTGAAAGGGCAGTCGATCTTTCAATGAGCCCAAAGACACTGAGAAACCTGCCAGCAGGATTGAACATGACATGTTGCAAATGCCAGAGAAGAAACTGTGTTTGAAGGGAATTAAATGTTCTCCTGTGTGAGTAGGCTGGGCCATTGACTGGGTAGTGTGCAGGGTTTGCTTTGTTGATTTTATGTATAGATAGAGACACTTTATTCTCTCTATATTGGGTGAGAGATTCTTTAACATGTCTGCTCACCTTTCTGAAGAGGGTGGTTTTCCACCTCCTAGCTATGACATGCCTCACCAGTTTAAACATTCTCATTTTGTACTGTGTAGGAGATCTACACTGCACTAACTTTGTTCAGTAACACCACCAAACCGACTTTGGCTTTCTTGCTCTGTGGTCTGTCTGTGACTCTCAAGCATTATTGTTAACTGTTTTTCAGACCGGCCTTGCACAGTCCAATTTTCTTAAAATAGAACATTTTGTTTTCTAATGTTCATTCTTCGTGCCTTCTGCAAGTCATATGTAGTGTTATACTGTTTTACTATTAGCTGGTCTGCTGTTTCTAGTGGGCTTTATGTCCTTGCCTAATTTAAAGGGCCTTTTCTGTCACCTTTTTAAGTGATGCTCTCAATTTCTTCCGGGGTTTGGGGAGATAAACAGTGAATAAACCTGCTTGTCTTTTACTAATGGGGATTATTTTGACCATTTTGGTCAATATGTTAAAATGTTGGAATCTCTCTACATTTATCTTTTACCTACAGTAATCCTACAAATATCCTGAGCTGTATACATTCATTTAATCTATAACTGTATTAATCTTACTAGGACCCGCCTCATGATGTATCTTTGGGGGTAATGTCATATGAGTCTCCTTTGTAAGAGTTGTTATTACTTGATAATGGGTTATGTATTATCTGCTCTGCATCGTATCTGTAAGCATGTACTTGCAAAACTTCATAAATACGTTTTACAAAAAATAAATAAATAACCACCATGATCCAGTTACTATAAAATAGCATTAATAACTGGAATAAGGTATTCAGAGAAGGAATTATGCTGTATTTTTTTGTCTAAGGATGATTTACAGCCCTTGCCTGTGGCTGTGACTGCAAATCCATCACTAGGCATGTTACTTTGGTATAACCCTTATTCTTGTGTGCATTATTCCTTACATATAGTATGTACTGCTGCAGTGCCGCTTTATGGTTATAATAGTGCCTCACAAGTTCTTTGGGTAAAAACTGTAAAGCAAAGCTAAGTAGGTCTACAGATAAAAAAAATAAGAAGGCAATTATAACTATAAGCAACACAGTAACTGTAAATATAACAATACAGTACTTCATGGTAAATCATGTTAAGCACTTCCTTTTAAAGAAATATTGTATTTGCATTTAAAATAAAATTGCTTTACTTCTTAGAAAACTAGAGAAAACCCTGCCTGAGAAATGGACTATATCAACTGAATTTACACATTCAGAGTTTTTGAAATATGTATATGAGAACTCTCTTATGGTTATACCAGAGTCTGGAATATTAAGAAATAAACAATACTTAATGGTTAACAATTATGTCATGATTTTTAATGATAAAAGTAGCATGAATATGATCTTTACAAGAAGAACTATAGGCCCTATTATGTATCCAGGATTTCAAGTACCATCATATCGATTTATACCGCTCTGTTTTCAGAAAGCACTACAGGATACTGAAACCTCTAATAAAAACTTCAATAACTATGTTACTAATTCAAATAGTAAATAATATGAGAAAGATAAACTTGGAACAAATTATATTTATGCTGAACATGCAAAATATTTGTTGTTTAGAATGATCCCTGGGCTACTGAGATCTGAAGGTGCTGTATACCTTTATATTCCTCATATTTGTCCCTTTGACTTCAGCATCTCCTGCTGCTTGCCTGAATGTGAAGTCATAATTCTTGGCTTGTAATATCATAACTGCTTCCAAAGAAACAGATTCAGATGACATAAACAGGGATTACCAGAAAGTGGACAAGGAGCAGCACAAATCTAAATGGCAAAGATACTATTTTTAATAAAATTGTAATAATTATAGTCATTTTCTTCGAGCTGCAGTAGCTCTTTAAAGCAACCTTTTCAACCACTGATAAGAGCAGTGCATCGTGAAGAGTGAAAAAACTTCAGTGAGTTCAATTTGATTTATTCAGGTCATGCAAGTCAGTCTGAATTCTACCCTACTGACAATCGAGTTTGTTTTACTTAAAATGAGACAAAATGGAATAAACATGATTCACAGCAATAGATCTTCACTATTAGTTCTGAGGGTTAAACATCAGCACAGAATTAATGTATGCTGTTATTGCAGTGCAGTAGTTTATTAGTTCTAACCTTTAGGTTGTCTAGTCCCATTACTGCTGATGCAGGCCTTAGATTGTAAGATTCGGACACTACTGGCCTTGCTGTTGCAGCTTTAACTTTTGAAAGTGGCGCATAAAAACTTTTATTTTCAAAAAATAAGGACTGGGAGATTTGTTTTGTTTTTCTGGTAAACAAGCTATTGTTTTCCTGTTTATTATTCTTTCCAGTGACACAAATACACAGACATATCTTTCATGTACTAATGCCTCAGTGGTGTATATCCAGCATATTGACTATTTTCCAGCTTCTAAGCACATTGTTTTGAAAAATATATAATATCACTTACTGATGTTCACCTTCTAAGTATTTTTTGTAATGAAATGAAAAGTCTAAGGACATTTACAGTACTTTTTTTGTTTACATTTCACTTACATAACCACTTGATAACTACAATAAGACACCCCAAGGCATTGGCTGTGCTAAAATATCCACACTTTCAGAGGCCTATGCATTTCTGCCTTACTATGCCTAAGGGTGTGCTGTTATCTTAGTACTACCAACATCTTATCATGTTTTATTGCTTTTACAGATACGGCACAGATAGTTCACTTTCAGTGCTGAGGTGGCAACTGGTAGAGTTGGCAGTGGAATGGCTGAGAGCCGATCGTCCCAGGTAGAGGGGACTGGAAGGGATGGAGTGACCTGGCCCCAGGTGGGCACAGCTTTGGCAACTTCCCCATAGGTTCCATAGTCTCCAACTCTGTAGGTGGGAAGCAGTGGATGCAGGTTGTGGGGTGCCAGTGGCGGAGGGTAAATTCCCAGGCAGCACAGCAGTCCTGTGGTACCCAGCCTCAGCATGGTGGCAGGCGGCTTCTCACCCACAGAGTTGTTGACTATGGCACCTATGGGGCAGGTACCAGGGCTGTGACAACCTGGGGCTGGTTCACAGTCCATCTCTTCAGCCCCTCCACCCAGGCCAATTGGTTCTCTGCCATTCCACATGTCAACCTGGCTGGGTGTCACCTCATCACCCTGACATTACTGACATGTCCCTGACACCCCTAGGGCACACCATGCTCCTTCTGCCC
Source organism: Neoceratodus forsteri (assembly GCA_016271365.2). Classification (NCBI taxonomy): domain Eukaryota; kingdom Metazoa; phylum Chordata; order Ceratodontiformes; family Ceratodontidae; genus Neoceratodus; species Neoceratodus forsteri. The sequence continues at coordinate 798,627,090 of CM028131.1, forward strand.
CAGTCCACTACTTGCTGGCATATTAACCCCTCTACCTTCGTGGCCCCTCTGGAGTTGGCTAGGCAGGGAGGGTAGATGGATCTCTTCTGCGAATCCGAAGGTGGGCCAAATGTTTGATGCAACCCTTCAGCTGTGGCACCTCTTGGGTACTTGGCACAGGGAACCCTGTTTTATATAGGGCACCGGGTCCCTGATGAACCTGGGTTTGTCACAGCCACAGAACAACACAACTCACATTGCTCTAAGGGACAATTGAAAATCAAGTCCATAGTGTCTGTTTCATTGTGTCATGTTTCTGTTCAACATCTGGTTCTCCTCATTACCTACTATCTTCGATTTCTTTCATCTACTCATCACAACAACTACTCCATCCACTTTTCTGATTCTCATAGCTTTTATGTGCCTGTTTACTGAGACCTCAGGACACTCAGCTTTCTCTTTTTGGCTTTCTACTGCTTGAAATAACTACCTGTTTCCATTGCCTCTCATCCTCCTACCCATCTCATAAGCATTTGCTACAAAATTTATTTTCTCTCTGCTGCTTATGCCCATGGCACCCACCACCTACCCTTTCAGGTGCTCAGAACTGCCTCCCATGTCAGATATCTCTCCTTGGACCTCATTGCCTGCTTGGATATGCATTTAATTTGCATCTAATGTACAGTTTTAAGTTATTAGCCCACTTCTGTTCTCTGTTTGTAATAAGTCACTCATGGACTACACAGCTGTTTGCATTGTATATTGTCTACTTTATCAACAACTGTACCGCCAATCTAGAGTAGATCTATTCATCTTGTCATGTATCATGTTTCTTGTTTGTATTTCATATTGTACCACTTTGTTTCTCCTCTGGTTACACCTGTGAATAATCTTTTTGCTTGGTGTGCCTTTCTGTTACCAGTTTTCAAATAGACCAATAAATAAAGTTCACAGCTCCATTTCAAAGGCAAGCAGCTTTAGTATCCAAAGTCAAACAGAAAGCAGAACCTTAGACACTAGCACAATGATGGAGACAGTAAAAATGCTAATGGGTTGTAATGATTAAATCTTGTACCATGCAGCAGGTTTGTGTCTGTGCATGTTGTGTAATACTTTTGGTCCTGGGTTTTAAAATATATTGCATTACACATACTGTTTACAGCACTATAAATACTGGATAAATTCAACTACTGGCATACTAAGTCTATTTTATTACTTGCTCTACAGGTTGGCGGGAAACCTATGCACTACAACTTTCCACATACTAGAGTACGACTTCAGAGAGACCCAAAGGATCATACTGTTTCAGGTAAAAGCAAAATTATTTTCCAGTCTTGCTGTTTATGCTTTCATTAGCTAAGTATTAAACTTCAATACCAAAACATACAAAGTTATGCATTTTAGGTGCAGGAATCCATACATGGGTACAGGAAAATAGGGTAAATGTACCACATACATGGCCAGCACAGTAGTGCAGCAGTAGCATTACGCTCGCCACATCAATGAGCCAGCTTTGGGAATTGACTCGGACAACTGGGGAGGGATAATCAAGTGCACCAGGGACAGCTCTCCTGTTTTAGGGTGGGGGATGTTCAGTTCTTCTACTTACTGTCCCCTGGCAGAAACCATGTGGTATTGTAACATATGTAAATTGGAGGGAATGTACTGCCACCCGATGCCATGGACACAGCATGCCACCATGCACATGCATGGGCATCATTGCACACCAGCAGCTATGGGAGAACACAAGATTAATACCTTGGCCCATCCAGGAGTCAAAGTCAGCAGGCCCTTGTAAATCAGTGTGGCAGGACACCAGCCTTCTAAGTGGTCCTTGGTAAGTGGTTGATAAGCAGCAAGCCCATAAGAAGATCATTCATAGGGTTGGGAGATTTCCACTAGGCGGAGTGGTGGACTGGGAACTGCAGTATCAGAAACAAAGGATAAGAAAAGAGATAGTAAATCATATGCTTACTGGGAGAAAGGACAGTTTTTCATCGTTAAATACCTATATGAACTGGGCAGCCTTCATCTTAGTAGCAAGGCACAAAAGTATTGGGGACGAGATTTGAGGTATATATTTCTGGCATTGAAATGGGTAGGGGAGGCGAGGGCTAAGGATATCTGGAAGGGGAACTCATGTGTGGAAGACCTAGCTTGCATCCCCTATCCAGTGGGGACAAGCAGGAAAAACAAAGGTTCATATGGACGAGACCAGGGACAACATGAGAATAGATGAAATAACACAGGAATGTTACTTGTAGGTTTGATCATGTGGGACTGGTAAGGGTAGGAACAGGAATCCCATAAAGTGGACTATTTATAATAATCCCAGATGCCTGGAGAAAAAATGAGTGAGATCCTGGCAGTAATATCAGAGCTAAGATTGACCTGTTAGTCATTAAAGAAACATGTGTAATGGGAAATAATGATTAAGACCTTGCATTACCAGGCTACACACTGTACAGGAGAGAGACAAAGAAAAATGCAGAGGAGGTGGCTGAAATGTTCATTAGTGAAGGCATAGAGGCTATGGTGGATATTACTTAGGGATGGAATAAAAGCAGTCTGGGTGCAGCTGATGATGGAAGACAAAAATGATCAGGATCAAAGTGGGGTACAGATAGTTGATCCAGGAGGAAGGAACAGGAAATAGAGGAAGAGATCAGAAAGACATCAGCCAAAGAGGACAAGTGCTGGCAAAGACCTAAATATGCTGGATATGGACAGGAAACTCCAGCAGTGTAAGACACAGGATGCTGGTAGATGTGATGCAATGCTGATTTATTTTATAGTGTGTCATAGACTGACCAGTGACCACTATAAAGTGTGGTTTACCATAACCAGGAGCATCACCTCAGTTCAACTGTTGTGGTCCTGAAGTTCAGAAGCACGGATTTCAGCAATATGGGGTAAATGGTGAAAAATAAGCTGATAGGGAGAGTCGGCAGAAAGGCTGAAGCCAAGTAAGATTTCATAACAGAATAGTGGAGGGTCATGAAGGAAGAGAAACCTTACTGAAGTACATTAGAAAAGCATGAAAAATAGGAGAGTATAATCAGATTAAGGAAAGACAGTTCCTGGGACAAATAAATTGGACAAAAGGCTGATATACTGAATAATTACCTTTCTTCAGTATTTGCCATGGAGAAAAGGGCCACTGCAAGAGTGAAGGATTCAGGCACAATAGTATATAGAGAGAGGACTAGAGTTAGGACCAATCTTGTAAGAAAAGGGTACTCGGGGTCTCAAAACCCTGAAGGTGGACAAAGCACCTGGTCTTGATGGGTTGCACCCTAGAATGCTGAAGGAGTTGCAACAATCACTAGGAGTTCTGTTGGAGATGGGGAGTTGTTCCAGCAGACAGGAGGGAGGCTAATGTGGTTCCACATCACAACAGCAGGACAGAAAAGACCTAAGAAATTACAGACCAATCAGGCTAATCATGATCAAAGGCAATACCCTGGAAACCATCATTTAGGAAAGGTCTGTGAAATTCATGGAGGCAAATTAGTTGCCTAGGTTAACAGCCTAGGTTGGAGAGCAGGGATATCTTTTTAACCTAATCAATGTCTTTGACTAGGTCACAAAGGCAATGGACAGGGACGAACAATGAACATGTTGTACCTCAACTCTTAGTAAGGCTTTATATTCTGTTCCACACATAAGGCTAATAACAATTCTGGGTAATTTGAGGATACAAGACAAATATATCTAGTAGAATGGGAACTGAGGATGCAAAGTATGTTTGTCCTTGGGGTGCACTCAGAGCCAAGGAGAGTCACCATGAGCAAGTGCTCTTCAATTTCTACATTTGCATTATAGGAGAGGAAGCCTACATAAGGCATATCTCTGCTTATAACACTAAGATCTAAAGAAAAGTTGACTCTGAGGAGGGAGTTAGAGAAATATTGAAAAAGTGCTCCAGATATGATAACGAATTTTAAATGAGAAAAAAGGCAAAGTGATACACATTGGTAGAAGAAACCATGAAACCCTGAAATGGACTGCTGGATTAGAGGAGTAACAGTGATGCAGACAACTGAGGAGCAGGACTTCACGACAGCTACAAGTTTACTGCTCAAGTACAACAAAGCATACATAAAGGCAAACAGGATGATGGGATGTCTAGAAGGGATTTTCTAATAAGTAAGAGAAGATAGTGTCCCTGCACAAGTCTCAGGTAAGGCCACACCTGTAGTACTATTCATAGTTCTGTTATATGAATTCTTATTTGACTTAAAAAATAGCTATAGATTAGTGGATACTCACATGACAATACACATTTAGTTCAACTGGAACTATACAATTTCATATATAAATATTAAAACAAAATACAAACAGAACTAAGATCTTATAATTGTATAATATTATAAATTTCCAAGTTGTCCCACAGTTATATAGTATAGAAATATGATACCCTATTAAAGTTTAGATATGTTGGGAGTTGAGACATCCTTCTTAGTTAAACTTAGAAAGAATAAAGAAAATAAATATATATGAAAAAAGGTAACGATTATTGAAAAACATGCAGCGATGAATCTAGAAAAATGAAAAAGGTTGGAGAAAGAGTAAATGATAAAGTTATGTCAGGATTGTAGTGTAATAATCTCTGTATGAGCATGCAATTCCTGTGCACATTTCTGTAGTATACATCTCAGGAAAGACAGAATCCACATAGAGACAACAAAAGAAGGCCATGAAGATGATCCAGGTGCATCAAGGAAGACTGTATGAAGAAAGCCAACAGATTTTAACATGTACAATATACACTGGAGGCCAGGAGTGAAAGGGAGATGTAACTGAGAAATACAAGTTCTTGTGACGAATCAACAGCATAGATTGTAAGTGCTCCTTCATGAGGCATGAATGGACAGTGAATAGGGATATAGCTTGAGGGTAGTTGGAGGAACATTCAGGTGGGACATGAGGAAGTTCTTCTTCACAGAATAGATGGTTGATAAATGGAATGGACCATCAGTAGTGGTGTTTGAGGCCAAGACTGTGACAGGGATTAAACTTTAGTGGGACAGATATAGGGGAATAGTGAAAAGGACCCACAGGCAGAAGAGGGAAGGGATATCCGAACAGTGTAAAGGAAACATCATTTTAAAATATGCAATTGATTATTCATAAGTGGTAAAGTGGCATACTCACATTATTTTGTAAAGTTCAAAGAGCTCATTGTTGTGCAATTTGATACCTACTGTTTTTAAACTGTACTCTGTGGCAGCTCAGTTTATCTGAGTAACATACTTTTTAAGCAATGTGTTTTAACTATGTGTGGTAGTATCTTTAGTATGCGTATGCATTGTCCATTGTTTTATATTTGTTGGTCCTGTGCCCACCTCTGACTGCTGTAAACACGGAGGCTCAATTATCAAAGGATGATGCAAGGCCTGAGTCAAACCAGTGCTGCTCTAAACACATGCCCACACTTCCACGAAAGGTCATGCACATTTGCAACACTAACCCCCATTATGGCAGCTTGTACCAAATACTTGGCACAAACCCCGTGAAAAGGTCCCATGATCGTTGCAAAGTTAGACCAGCAAAGCTGGTCTAACCTGTGACATGTGGCAAACAGGATAGAGAATTTGATTGACAGCCAGGTACTGCCACAAACCCCATGCACTATATGTTCTGTTGTGTGCCCAAGACTTGTGGCATTCTGACACATTTGAGAATCAAGTCCATAAAAACAGTGGAATGGGGACAAGACCTTTGACAAAGTGCCTGTCAGGGATGACATTTTATTTATTATTTTTATTTATTTGGAAAATGCTTCACCAGGAAAGACAACATGAGCTGTAAATAACTTGTTTCCAGAAGCATACTGGGTGGGGGTACAAGAATTGGGAGAACAGGCAAACACATAGCAATAACAGAGCAATACAAGTACAATTACTAAAACAAAACAGTGTAGTACAATTACAGAGCAGGAATAACCCAGAACAACCAGCCAGGGTAAACAAAACCATATTTGGATATAACATACATTGCAACAACTCAAGAGCAGGTGATCCAGTAGGGTAAAGGTTAGAAGCGGATAGCACATTTGAAGTGCTAGAAGTAGTAGGCTGAAAGCATGATTCAAAGTGATATTGTATATCAAGGAGGGCAGTTATATGACAAATATGGAAGTGGACAGGTGATGGGTAGAAGGTGCAGGATAGAAGAGGAGTGAGGAGGGACAGGCAAGCTCTAAACCCTTCTGGATGCTGAGAACCCTGAAAGGGGACAGGACCAGGCAGAAAGGGAAAGGAAAGAAAGGAGTGGGGAGGAAGAGAAGAGAGGTGGAGGAACAGGAGAGGAGAGAAATATGGAAGTGGGGAGGTGGGCATGATGGTTTGAAAGTGGAGGGAAGAGAGAGGGGAAGAGAGAGCCAATCTATACCCCATTCAGGATGCAGATAACCTGCAAGGGGTCAGGATTAGAAAGTGGGGAAGGAAAGAGGGATAGAAGAGAGGAGCCAGGATCTATACCCTTCCAGGATGAGAGAGAACCCTGCAAAGGGACAGGACCAGGCACAAAAGAAGGAGACAGAATGGGGGCAGGAAGGAGGAGGAGGAATGGAATGTGGCAGGTGACCAGAGGGAGGAGAGGGATAAGGAATAGGGTGACTGAAGAAAATAGGTGTAAACTAGGAATGGAAAAAGGGAGCATCAGTGGGTTGGGAGAAGGGGTAGTGGGGGAAGGAAAGCAGTAGAGTGTTGAAATAGCACAGTAGGTTGTGGAATGGAAGTAGAGAGTCAAAATGGTATAGTAGGTTGTGGTAGGGGTGGGAGGAGAGGGTATAATATTTGGTAGCATGTGAGGAAGTAATCAGAGGAACGTTCAGTTAGAAGACAGCAGGTAAATCAGGGACAGAGGAGTAGGGGATAGTGCACAAAGGGGAGGGTTGCGGAGCAGGGCTAGTAACAAATATAGTTAGGAAAATAGAAGTAAGTAGGGCTAAAGTATAATGCACCAGGGTTGGGAGGGTTGAAGGCGGGGCTAAGAATAAGTGCAGTTAGGAGAATAGAAATTATGAAGGCTAAGGAGATTGAAAATGGGAAAAGTCTGATAGGAGGTGGCAGTGAGTTCCAAAGCTTTAGGCAGCAGTAGGAGAAAGCATCCTATCTTATGGAGATAGGCGACGAGGAACAGCTAAAGTGCATGCATCAGTGGATCTGAGAGGGTGGGAGGAGGAGGAGAGAAGAGAGTAAGGAGGAGAGATAAGAGGAGAGTCCCAAACCAGAATTTAGAAGTGAACTTGGCGAGTGAGGAGGGCACCTGCACGAATGGAGGACTAAGCTAGAGAATGATACAAGGCACAGTGATGTGTGTGGAGGGGAATCAAGAGCAAAGCAACAGAAATCATTGAAGAGAGTATCCAACCCAGTAAGGGAAGACTTAGAGCAGCACTGTAGACTATGTCACAATAGTCAAAAACAGGAAGTATAATTTTATTGAACAAGATCACATCTAACTTGTAGTTGTAAGGAACTATGGTTCCTGTAAGGGTGCTGAGCTTGCAAGTTTTTCAGATGATGATCGTATATGTGCAGGAAACTTAAGGTATTGGTCAACCCAGACAGCCAGGTATTTGAAAGAGGTGGTGTCCCTGTGTTGTCCCATCAAGGGTGTGGAAGAGGCAAGGGAGAGCAGACTGAGAGTCTTTGCCTAGTGCCAAGGTCATGGAGACTGCCTTCTTGGCACTGAGGAAGAGTTGATGCCAGCTTAGCCAGCGTTGAGCATTATTAAAGTCAACGCTGTAGTCTGGAAGTTATATCGGAGGGAGATTGGCTGGAGGTGAACAAGACCATGTTGTCAGCATACATGTGGCTAGAGGATGAGAAGCATACTGATGGTAGGTCATTTAGAAAAACTGAGAATAACAGTGGATCAAGTACAAGCCTTAGGGGCATACCAGTAGAGATGGGTAGTAGAGGGACGTAGAGTGCTATTTTAAAGATTAAGTTCACTACCAGGTAGGTTTGAACCAGTTGCAGGCAGACAGACACAAGCCAGCTGATGAGAAAGTTTCAAGGAGGAGGGAGTGAAGACTGTGTTTAAAGCCTTGGCAAGGTTGACAAAGATAGCAGAATGTAACCTCTATCCATGGCAAAATGAATAGAGTCAGTGAGTCTAAGTAGGGGAAGTGGTTATGGAGTGATTCTTCTAAAACCAGATTGAAAGGAATGAAGAAGGAGGAGTCATCAAGAAAGGAGGTGAGTTGGGAGAGAACAAGGTGTTCTTGAAGTTTAGCCAGGGTGCTTAGAAGCAAGATAGGTGGTAATTCCCAGGAGATGAGAGGTCACGTCCCTTTGGTAGAGGGAGAACTGTAGCATGTTTTCTGGCTTCAGGGATATTCACAGTGTGGAAAGACAGGTACAGGAGATCAGTGAGAGGGAGGGAAATAGCAGGAGCAGAGAGGTATGGCAGCTTAGGGTCAAGGTCATTGGGGGACCTGCCCTTAGTTGGGTTGATAGAGAGCAGTGCCTTTAAGGTGTCATTGGAGAGATGGTGAAAAGGCAAAACTCTCCACTAATTGGTGGTGTTAGAAGGAATCAGAAGGGAGGGAGGGAAGAGGTAGTAGGGTGGGGCGGAAGGAGGCTAACAGGGTGGAGGCACAGGAAGTCAAGTAGGAATTGAATTCCACTGCAACTGTATGGATGGTTGGCCAATGAGTTGGTGTTGTTTATTATGAGCAGTGGGGATGGGGGTTTAGATTGGGAGAGAAAAGTGAGTGAACTACTTTAGAAAACTTTGATGGGTTGTTTATATTAGTATTAAAGGAAGACCAAGATATTACACTTTGGACTGGTGGATGGCTTTAGTACAGGCGTTTAAGAGTGTCAGTAGATAGCATAGTCATGAGGAGTTTGGAGGATTTGTGGGTTTTCATGCTTTATCATGCGCTTGTTGACAGGCCAGGAGTTTAGGAGTTACCCTGGGAGGTGACTACCTCACACTCTAATTTGCTTCAGGGAGCATGTTTGTTCCAGACGTTGATGTGCAGGTCAAGTTTAGGGAGGAGACTGTGAATGTAAATGTGGAGCATTTTTAGGCCATGGGGAGTGAAACTGGGATTGGAGCAGAGGCTAAGGAGGAGACTGGATGGGATAGGAGCTTTACTGAGTGCTGGATGCAGGTTGAAATTTATGTCTCCTGCCAAAAGGAGTAAGAGAATGATGAAATACAGCTTGGTACTTTTGAATCAATGTTTGTTATATGGTTTAGGGAAGCAAAGTGAATAACTAAAGGTGGAGAGCTGAAATTTAAGGATACACAGAAAAGTGAAGGAGTAAGGTAAAACATGAGTGGGGCTGAAGGCGTGTAAAGAAATAGGTCCAGGTATGATAAAAAGGCATTGGAGCTGCCACTTGGTTGAAGCAGGGGTTAGCAGGGCAGTAGGGTTTGCAAGGGAATAGTGGTGGGGAGTGAAAGTATTTAGCAACTAAAGGGACGGAAGAGAGACCAGGGGTGAAACATATGAGGAAGAGGAGCGGAGGAGAGATACAGAAAGAGATCCATGTTTCCTAGTTTAGAAGGAACAGCTTAAATGGGGGCTTGGTCACAGGGTGCAGAGCTGATGGAAAAACAAGGAGGGGGCAATAGATAGGCTTAATCTGGGGGCTGGATCACAGGTGTAGAGTGGAGGAAGAAAGCTGGGGACAGAGGCGAGTCAGCACCGACCCAAAGGTGAGTGTAAATAATCTGCACCAAAGTAAGTTGACTACAATGGAACAGTGAGGCTTATGTTGCCCTAGTGGCCCAATGCTATAACGAGCAAATGGGAAAATCAACAATTAAAATAAATAAATAAATAAATAAATAAGCTCTCTAAACAGATGATAAAGCAAGCTGTCATATTGATATGCTTAAAAATAATTAAACCATGTAAATCAGATATAAAAATAGGCTGAGGAGATTCACAGAATCAGAGGAGGAACACAAATAAAAAGTCGGCAAGTTCAGAATGGGCTGAAGAAAAGAGAGCTATAGGGTCTAAGCGAGTCTGTGAGATGGAGTTCAGTGTACCTTCTTTTGTGAGTGGAGAAGATGGCAGGAGCTCTAGGCAGCATGGGGTGTGATTCAAAGCTAGAAGTATAAAAGGAGCTAGGAGTTGAAATACTGGGAGGAGGGGTTGATAGAAGATGGTCACAAAATACAGAAATCAGATAACAGGCTAGGGAAAGAGAGAGAGAGCACACACACACACACAAAAGGGGTTTAGGTTTCAGAAGAATTAACTTTAAACTCTTAAACTGCAATACTGTCTCATAATTAATACAAAACAGTAAAATGAATTTTTAGCTAAAATTAATCTCCTCAACAGATGATAAAGCAGGCTGTCCTGTAGATATGCTTTAAAAATAATTAAACCAGGTAAATCAGAAATAAAACAGGCTGAGGAGGTTCACAGAATGAGGGAGAACACAAGTAAAAGTAGCCAAGTTCAGAATAGGCTGAAGAAAAGAGAGCTGTGGCCTTAGGTGCTAGGTGCTGCAAGCATGTTTTTATGGGACCACTACTTTGCATTTTGACTTTGTCAAGGCAAATGAAGCAGTGTTTATGTAAGTCTCTGTTATAGAATGTGTTTTTAACAACTGGAGTACATGCAAAGCTTTCCTTCTGTACTATTGTTTCTTTGATCAAGTACCACTAACCCTAGATGCAGCTCTTTTGCCTCTCTCCATTTTATATTTTCTTGTGTATTAAGTGGGGCATCTATGTTGCCAAACAGGTTACTTAAAATGTTTTATCTATTTTATTACTATAATATGAACCATAGACAATTATGAACAGATACGTTTGAGATGTTGTGTTATATTTTTACTGATGTCATTCAATATCTACAGTGGCGTGAAAAGTATTTGCCCCTTCCTGATTTTCTCTATTATTGCATATTTGTCACACTGGATGTTTTCAGGTCTTTAGACAAAATATAATATTAGATAAAGGAACCTGAGTGAACAAATAACACTTTTTTTTTTACTTATTTGATTTATTTAATGAAAAAAGTTAACCAACACCAACTGGCACTGTGTGAAAAAGTAATTGCCCCTAGTTAAATCAACCCAATTAAAGGGATAATTAGAGTCAGCTGATTGAACACAGCCAGGCTTGATTACAGCCAGCCCTGCTCAATATAAACCTCACTTATTTTGGCCCTTACCATCAGAGTCACTGCCAGCACAAAGATTCAACAAGCACATTATGCCATGGTCAAAGGAAGTTCCTGAAAAGATCAGAAAAAATGTATTGCCCTCTATCAGTCTGGAAAGGGTTACAAAGCTATTTCTAAGGCTCTGGGACTCAATTGAACCACAGTGAGAGCCATAATCTCCAAATGGAGAACACTTGGAACAGTAGTGAACCTTCCCAGGAGTGGCGGCCTGCCAAAATTACTCCAAGGGTGCAGTGTAAAATCATCCAAGAAGTCTCAAAGGATCCTAAAACAACATTCAAAGAACTGCAGGCTTCTCTTGCCTCAGCTAAGGTCAGTGTTCATGACTCCACAATCAGAAAGAGACTGGCAAAATGGGCTTCATGTGAGAGTAGCAGGCGGAAACCACTGCTAACTAAGAAGAACATAAATGCTCGTCTCTCATTTGCCAAGAAGCACCTGGATGATCCACAAGCCTTTTGGGAAAATGTTTTATGGACAGATGAGTCCAAAGTGGAACTTTTGGACAACATGGATCCATAATGTCTTGCATAAAGCAAACACAGCATTCCACAGTAAGAACACCATACCAACAGTCAAACATGGTGGTGGTAGTGTGATGGGTGGGATGTTTGCTGCCTAAGGACCTGGATGACTTGCCATAATTAAAGGAACCATGAATTCTGCTCTGTACCAGAAAATTTTAAGGAGAATGTCCAGTCATCCTTCCGTCAGCTGAAGCTGAAGCGTAGTTGGTCATGCAGCAGACAATGATCCAAAACACAAAAGCAAGTCTACATCAGAATGGCTAAAAAGAAGTAAAATTAAAGTTTTGGGATGAGTCAGCAAAGTCTAGACTTAAACCCAATAGAGATGCTGTGGCAGGACCTGAAACGAGCAGTTCATGCTCGAAAACCACCAAATGTTACTGAATTAAAGCAGTTCTGCAGGAAGAGTGGGTTAAAATTCTCCACAGTGATGTGAAAGACTGATATTGAATTATAGGAAGTGTTTGGTTGCAGTCATTGCAGCTAAATGTGGCATAACCAGTTATTAAGTGTAAAGGGCAATTACTTTTTCACACAGTGCCAGTTGGTGTTGGTTAATTTTTTTCATTAAATAAGTGAAATTAAAAAAAAAACAAGTGTTATTTGTTCACCAGGTTCCCTTTATCTAATATACATTTTCTCTAAAGACCTGAAAACATCCAGTGTGACAAATATGCAATAATAGAGAAAATCAGGAAGGGGCAAATACTTTTCACGCCACTGTATATAGGATGCCATTAGTGGAGATCGTTAGAAGGTAGGCTGGGTTTGTTGTTTTAGAGCAGATAATATCCAGTTATGCTGTTCATTTACAACTACTAGATGACTATCTACATCTATATTAGATGGCTCTCTTACTGAGGTTTTAGTTTTGATAAGAAATAAGCTGCTAATGCCCAACTGAAAAAGAATGAGATGCTCTGGATTGGTTTGGCAATTATATTTTTCATTTTTGTTACACAATAATGATTTGTTTCCTGATTGATTCAGTGGTACATTATGGCAAATAATGAAACAAAGAAAAGCTTCTGCAGTTAAGTTTACATACAAGAATTGGAAATAGACAGTGCATAGTAATGGGATCTTTTCAAAAGGGCAACTCAGGGTTTCCAAGGAATCAAACAGTCATCATACAGTATCTAGAATCAGTGATATAGCATTACTATTATAAATTGTACATACAGTAAGGAATGATTAAGGGATCTGTAGTGGGTGGAGAGATAAAGTTCATACGGTATTAACATATCTGTGTTTGGTTCCTTAGCTTAGTTTAATGTAATATATCTCAATGTATGTTAACTTTTGACTGTCAGTATATTTAGAACTTATTAGAATTCAGGACATGTATAGAAGTCTGCAGTACAGAAAGGTTTAAAGGTTGTGTGTAGGGATGGTCAGGTTGGCTTTTGACCCAGTTCTGAATTTGAATGATTTTTTTTCCAAAAGATTCTGATTTACTCTGATGAATTGTAGACCTATTTTAGTCTATTTGAGTCTATTTGAGAATGAGAAATGCATCAGTATTATTCTTTAGATCCCTCTGATAAAAAAAAAAAAATTATAACCTTTTTAAATAAAATTGTGTCTCAATTTTTGTGTTATTTGGTCAGGAAGCAGCCAACAGCAATAAAAAATAAATATATTACAGTCAGCAGTACTGCAGTAGTGAGTCAATGAACAAAGAGGTCAGAGCAGGGTACCCAAAATGTAAATGGCATAATTCATGACTAAGTGACATGAAATAGAAGATTCAAGTACAGGGTTGCACCAAAATTAAATGACATCAAAGACAAGATTCAATAACACTGAAAATTACTAAAAGTGCTTCAGAAAGACACTGACAGAAAGGCTTACTTAAACATGGACGTGAAGCAGGCTATTCAGGAAACAAACAGGGTTGAGCTGCACCCAAATATTAAATGGCATGATTTGTGAAGTTTGTGACTAAGAGACATGAAACAGAATATTCCGTGAACAGGGTTGCACCCAAAAATTAAGTGGTGTGATTCGTGACTAAGTGACGTGAAACAGAAGATTCATGTACAGGGTTACACCCAAAATTAAGTGGCATCATGACTCAATAACACTGAAAATCATTAAAGTGCTACAGAAAGACATTGAAAAATGTCTTACTCAGACACAGATGTGAAACAGAACATTCAGTAAACAAACAGGGTTGCACCCCAAAATTAAGTGACATGATTCGTTACTAAGTGATGTTATACAGAAGACAGGGTTACACCCAAAAGTAAGAGATATTAAGCAGAAGATTCAGTAACACTGAAAATCACAAAACTGCTACAGAAAGACATGACCCCTCTTCACAAATATGTATGGCACTATGATCTAGTAGTAGTTCAGGCACAGAGATGAGCAACACAGAGTCTGAGACGTGACACTCTCCCCCTTCACAATCTGTATGGCATAGAGATGGGCAACACAGATTCTAAGATGTGATGCCCTGCCCCTTCACAATCTGTATGGCACTATGACACAGAGATGGACAACACAGAGTCTAGGTCAGGAATGACCTTTCAGGGCAGCAACACTCATATGGCAACATAGAGTCTGAGATATGGGTGACACCACCCCTTCAAACTGTGGCAGTACAAGTTCCTGTTCAAAATTACTGAGGCACTATGATCTTCAGTCAGAGTCCTCCTATTCTGTCTGACTCTGTTGAATTCATTGGACTCTCTTTCTCGCTCACTTTCTTTCTATATATATATATATATATATATATATATATACATATATATATATATGTATATATATATATATATATATATACATATATATATATATATATATATATATATATATATATATATATTTATTATACTACACAATCAGCCAGTATATTAGGTTGCATAAGCAGATTAATGTTAAACCCCAAATTTTGTACCATAATAACTTTGCAACTGTTTAATGGATTTGCATGAAACTTGGAATGTGCTGTCTTGTATGGTAGTTCTCTTTGATTTGCCATGTGCATTTCAGCCTGACTTGTGGTTTATGTGTAGTGAAGAGCTGAAAAACTTGTTTTTCGCTTTTTTTGCACTTTTTGCTGATTTTTGGCCATCACTCTGTGGCTACAAAGTTTGGTATTTTAGTATTAAATGTTGAGGGTTGAAAGAGGGCTTGGCCAAAGAACACTACAGTGTTGCTTTGGTGACAAAAATATTAATCCATTCTAAAGTTGTTTAATTTTGAAATTCGGGTTTCAGCATTCTCAGTTCACTGCAAGATTTATATGTATGTTTTGCGAGATTGGGCTCATAATCAAGGATTTTGTCAGCTCACAAAACAGGGATTTATAAAATTCCATTCTGCGAAAAATTGTTTGTTCACGAGCCACCATTTTGTTTTCATTTTTTCCCCAAACAAAATGTTGTATCTTGCCCCATGGTGACTTGATGAATAAGACATGGGTTTTGTTCAAGGTGATGCCTTCTACAAACCCATACCTTTGGTTTCCTTCATTTTGCCAAAAATGACTGTTTTAAATTTTAAAATTCTTTGTTCGTGACTTGCTTCCCATCCTCTTTCTCCAGGTGACAAAATTTGTTCTTAAGCCAATCACCTTTTGCAAGGTGGCAAAGTCCTTGATCATTACTTAGAGGCTCATATGGCCTTATCTCGTGAAGAAGGATCGGCTCATGAATGGGGATTTTGTCAGCTGTGAAAGGATTGGCTATAAATGGGGATTTTGTCAGCTCACTAATGGGGATTAGGTTTTTGAATCCCTCTTCACAAGCTGACAAAATCCCATTTTCATGAGGTGTCAAATACCTGTTCCTGGAGCCAACCCCTTTCATGAGCTGACAAAATCCTTGATTGTCATTTTGTGACCAGATGGCCATTCTCACGAACAGGATTGGCTCGCGAACGGGATTTTGACATCCCACGAAGGATCGCTCGCAACAAGGATTTTGCCACCCCGTGAAAGGGATTGGCTAATGAACTGGGATTTTGTCAGCTTGCTAAAGGGATTGGTTTTCAATTCCTTGTTCTCGAGTTGTCAAAATCCTGTTCGCGAAGCTGTTCCGTTGTAAAGTTGACAAAATCCCATTCGTGACTTGGAGACCAAATGGCTCAAATCTGATGATCAAGGATTACTCATGAACTGGGATTTTGACAGCTCATGAATGGGGATTGACCTCATGAATGGGGATTTTGACTCTTGCAAATTAGGATTTTAAAACGCTGCCACTGCACTGTAAATAAATGGTTTGGTCTTTTGGCTTGAAATGAGTAGGGCATAAAGGGAATGTCCAGAGATGTGAATTATGCTGTTTAGGTGTTAAAACATTAATTGACTACAAAGATATGCCATCATGAAGTTGAGATTTTTCCATAGGATAACTGCGGTGCCTGCTACAGTGACTTTTGGTGCCTGTATCTCAGAAACAGTAGAGATACAGATTTTTCGCTACCATTGCTTTGTCCCCTTTAGGGGACTAAGCATGCGGTGGTTTCAAAGTCATAGATTACACCTGCAATTAAATTTTTTCATAGGTTGCATGGTTACTGAGATATTGGCAAATCAGTGTTACAAGGGTTCCTTTTCAGGCCTATAGGGCTACAGTATCGTTAAACATGTAGGTGGGAGTGCAGGTCCCAGAGGGCCCATGCTCCCACAGACACAAATTATTATGCACAAATGGGCAGTTTGGTTAGGGCCCCACGCTCCCACAATATTTATGCTGTTTACTAGTTACATTACACTTGTTCAAAAAGTAATGAAATTCATTGGAAAACTTCATTGATGCATCAGTTAGGGTTAAACCAACAAAAGTGGAGAATAGATATTAGGGTTGAGCCTCAACCTCTCCCCACTTAACCACCCCTCATCCTTGTCACACCAACAGACTTGGGTGTGCCATGGGGTTGTGAGACCCATTCTCACCCCAGTCTGCTTTTACTGTAGCATGTCAATCTGTTTACACATGGAATGGGGTGAGAGTTGGGCCTGATGACCCATGGCATACCTCATCATCTGTTGGTGTGTGGAGGATGCGTGGTGGGGGTAGGGATAGGCTCAACCCTAACATTTCATTTCTCCTTTGTCGGTTTAACCTAACTGATGCATTTAAAAGTTTTTGTAATTAAGATATATATCTATTTATATATCTATATATATATATATATATATAGTATATAGATATATATATATATATATACACACACTCTCTAACAAAAATGGGTGTTTTATTGTTTTGCTGAGAAGTCTGCAATGTCTGCACTCTGCTGCTGTCTACTCTGCACTCTGCTGTTGAATTTGCTGGTCTCTGTCTCTCTTCTCTGTCTTTCTAACAAAACAAATCCTTTTTCTAATGAGTATTTTCAATCCACTGCAATGTCTGCAGTATTCTGCTGTTTTCTGCTGTTCAGTTATATGGTTTTCAGTCTCTACTCTCCCTCTCCTTCTCCCTCTGTAACAAAATGTTCACTGTTTTTGTTTGTGAACCCCCAACACACACACACACACACAACTTTCTCTGCTGAATACAAAGCTGCAGATGTGTTTGATACTTAGTGTTCTAGGGTGGTCCTGTGGTGGCTGATACAGAGGATTGGCTAGAACATGTGTCAATCACTGAACAGAGACCCTCATTGGTTGGCTCCTTCAGTGCCCCAGTATCACAAGTGTTTCCCTTTGTAGGGCATGTGATGGTCCAGGACTCGAGTCTTCTGCAAAGATTGCAAGAAACACTTTTTCTGACTTTCTGCATCCTGCTCTGCCTTTTCCATGCAGTGCTGGTGGAGAGAGTGTTATTCCAGTCCGGACCACACTTCTAAACTGGGCCAACATGGCAGTAAGGGTTGAGCCATGAAAGGCTTGGATTTCCTGGTCATAGCTGAGTCAGCCTGGTCTGGGGAGTTTGAACTGCACCAGAACCAGTTCACCTATCCCTAATTGTGTGCAATACACACAAAGTAAGGGTGCACTAGTATCTAATATTGCCCCTGACTACTCTTGCCCCTTAATGGGCAAACAGTTTTAGTTTCACATGCAGTTCTAGAATCATGCACCAGTGCAGTATTCCTTGAAAAGTTATAGATATCCTGATACCACGCCACCCCAGTTAATCTTTTCCCAGTCAAGGCACATCCACAACAATCATAGTGTAGCAAGCAGAGAACTAAGCTGTGTTCTTGCAACTACTATGTTTTAAAAAAGAACAAGCATTTGAGCTGTGTTCATGTATCTAACCTTACTGTCTGTTTGACAATCTGTTAAGAGGATTAGTCTCACTCTTTCTCATCCCACGAGCAGTAGAGGAAAAACAAAGAAAATAAAAAACAATAGCAGCAATTGAAACAGTGGACCCCAAGTCAGCAACAGATTTTCTACACTGTACCAGTAAACTGGAAAAGGTACAGTACCATACATTCTATGAATGTCTAATCTTGGTTCAAGGGAGATGTTGGGAATTATGAGATCCTGACAGAGCAAGTTTAGGGATCCAACTAAAATCATAAAGCTCCAGTTTATCAATAGATCTATAGGTCATTGTTTCAACAGCCACTGTACTCAATGAAGAGGTCATTTTTCCAGAGGGTGGGATGTTCTGTGTCCCACCAGTGTCATAAGAGACCTCCATTACCAGCCAGGAAGACATTGGTTAGTCAGAATCCGTGGCAAAGATGAATTTTCTGACCTGATGTAAAACTTTCCAGTAGCAACCATTCTTGGGGTTCAAAACCCAAAGGGGTGGTGAAGCTGGCAACTAGCAGCAAAAGAGAGAGGGGGCTGTGTGAACTCTGAAAGGATAGAGGACAACTAGCTAAAAACAACAAGGCAGACCTGAAGGACTTTTTCATCTTTTTCTGTCCATACCATCTAAGTAGCTACAGTTTGTACACTATATACCTTCGAGGATTCAATCACATGTGTTTTTCCAGTTTCTGATTGTCAGACATAATATGCCATGTTGAAGGCAGAATGTCATGTAATACATAAATATATATATATATGTGTGTGTGTGTGTGTGTGTATATATATATATATATTCATTTTAATAAACAGTATTTTTAAATGTGCCTGTCTTTTTTATCCGATTCCCATCCAAACAGAAGAATGAGTCCAAAATGCATATACACTGTATTGTATAGGTGCTACAGTTTGACTCAGATCTCACTTGATGTAGCCATTTGTGCAACACCGATGATTGCATAAGATTTTATGAATACAGGACAGTACTTCATTTTCATGAAAAGTCATATAACTGTGAGTAGTGAAGGTATAGCCCATGGTGGCATGCTAATGTTCTAATCTGTGTTAAAATGTGTTGGGGTCAGACAATAATGTAAAACATAACTCCACAAAAGAACTACCAAAAGTGGAAATCAATCATTTAGAAATCTTTGTGTGGCACACACTGCTTTCTACTCTGTTTTCCCCATGGAGCCTGTTACAGGTGGTTGAAAAGCTGGTTAGCTGTGCATAAAAGAACGATGTACTCTGCCTGACAGCTGTTGCTGCCTTATTATCTAATATTGGCCCTGTGGGAGTTTGTTTCATTAAGTCTTTGATTTCAAAGATAAGGATGCATTTTCTATTCAGCTGGATTTAGATTGAACTTTACTTTTCAGTGATAATCAGGGTATGTTTTGAAATCTATTGTTGTTTGTAACAAACATTCTGATAACCTAGGAATGTAGGAACCTTTGCATACAATGGTATAGTGGCAGCAGTTAATTAAGGGCATAGCAAGCTCAACCAGGCTAATTCACTTAGATTTAATCACTTTCCTTATATACTTCTAGTTCTTAAGTTTTGTAAGAGTGGTGATAGTTTGTGCATCATCAGAATCAACCAGTAATAGTACCAATGCTATCATCTAAATGCTGTCCAATGAGTCTGGAAATCATTTAAAGTTTATCTATTTTCTTCCTCACATTTTATCTTCATGTCATCATTTTAAAAGGGTTTTGGTCTCATTGTTTGCCAAAATTATGATTAGCTGATTAGCCTGTCCACCAATGGCAATGCATTAAATTTAGGGAGATCCCACTGGGCTCCTATGAGTCTTACATGGGACAGCAAATGTATAAGAATGTAATCAGAGAGTGGGTTCCACATAAGGCAAATAGAGAAAGCAGTAGGACCTCAGCTCATATCAGCATGTTAAAATTGAAAGTACAGGTATAACACAGAAACATATAAACAGAACATTATGGCAGAAAAGATCCATGGTCCATCCAGTTTTCCCAAGTTCCCTATTTAGACCTGGGACTTACTGTCCCTCTAGGGTCCTAGTCCTCCCCAACACACCCCATTCTCCTCCCAGTTTATGCAAACCTACGATTGACATATGCAGAGACCAGCTTGCTGTCAGTGGCTAGGCTAATCATGGTTCTGCTTTATGACAGGACCAGGAATCAGGGGTCAACCTTAACATTCATTTACTAGCCCGTACTAGTGCAGATTGCTGTGGGCTAGTGCAGAATCTTCTGTTACTTGCTCAGCTGGGCTAGTGCAATACCTCCTGTGGAAAACTACAGTTCTATTCTCAACCCGAGTATCAAATAAATAAACAAATAAATACATAAATATAACTCTTATTTAATTTAAAGCCAGGTCCTTTTGACAGAGATTTAACTATGTGCTGCCTTAGCAGTTCAGAGGAGAGCAACAAAATGGTGCAGGGTCTGCACCAGAAGACATATGAAGAGAGAATAAAGCAGCTTAATATGTGACCCTTGAGGAAAGGAGGAGAGGGGGATATGATATAAACTTTAAGTACTCCAAGGAATTAACAAAGTCCAAGAGGGTAGCATCTTCAGAAAAAGAGATGTGCAAGAACAAGGGGCACAATTTGAAGACTGAGGGGATGGCTCAGAGGTAATGTTAGAAAGTATTTTTTCATGGAGAGGGTTGTGGATGCACGGAACAGCCTTCCTGAGGAGGTTGTGGAGTCAAGAACAGTGGAGAATTCAAGAATGCATGGGACAGATATAAAGCAATTCTAGTAGGGGTAGGAGGAAGTAAGCTTTTTGGTTGGCTAGGATCTGCAGCTTATCCATCAGGTAGAGAAATGGGTTGACTATGTGGGCCGTGTCCTTATCTGCCATCAAATTTTATGTTTCTATGTCTATGTTTCTAGCATTAGTGAAATGAAAAAATAGATGCCTGTGTAGTGCATTTACAAACTGTTTCATTTTATACTAACTACTGCTTTTATTTTTGCTGTTAAAGATCCTTTCTCCTTTTCCTTTCCTTTCCTCATTTAGCTCTGTACTCATGTCAGGCATATTTGTGACTGTGTCCAGGAGCAGCACAGTTCTAGGGTTGTCACCTGTCCAGTTGTAGACCAGATAATCCGGTTTTCAAAGTCCTTATCTGGTCATCCGGTTCTGATTAAATGTAGTCCAGTGTTTGGCCATTTTGAGTGCTCAGATAGTATTATAACTAAGTGTATCAAATCATTCACCATTGCATTCATGACCAGGTTACAAAAAAAGTTCTGATGTCACTAGTCACAGGCCACTGTTTGGTAAACCAGTCTGTCTAGGAGGTGCAAAGTATGGCGTTAAGACCATTAGCGATAAATCAACCCTAATCTTTTCAACTCTGAATTTTAAGTATGTGATATTTCCAGAAATATCTCTTGCTTTCTGTATTTTCCACAGTAGGGGCAGCAGAGAAACTCTTCAGAAATTTCATGAAATATCCTGAAATAGCTGGCAATGTCTGTAGCCACCACTAGTCATTACTGCCATGAAGGGAAACAGTTTTATACCTTATTTGCTGTAATGGATTCCTTTTGTATTTCCTATATTCTCATACATTTTAGACCCATTTTTCAAATTAGTTTTCACAGTTTTATTGCATTTGTCACTGTGTTGATTATTTCTCCAAAGTCCTCAGCAGCTGCTGCTCTTATTTTATGCTACCAACCTAAACATTCAACAATATTAGTTACATCTTTGCAGGCCATTGGAATAAATAGCATGGAATGGTTTGTCTGAAATTGTGGAATGTGATGTCTTAGGTATTTGAGAAGAAACAGCAGTAGCTGATGAGGTAAAGAGAACACAATGTAGTACTGAGGATATCACAAATGCAGTGGTTCAATTATCAAACAGGTGGGCAAAGCATATCAGAATACATGGCTGTCATGGAAAGGAAAACTGGAGAGTGTTTAAAAGAGAGCAACATGTTGTGAATGGGTTTGTACATCCAGCAGATCTGGGTTAAATCCCCACAGCCTCAACTTGCATACTATGAGACTCAAGCAAGTCACTTAACCTCCCAGTTCCTAGGCCACCACTGTAAATAGGTATTGTGCCCAATGGTATTTACCTGGTTGCCAAGAATAAAATGAATAAATAACAGCAAGGGTTGATGCTATTTGAATTTATCCTTACTTTTTTTGTTGCACATTTTTTTAATAGAACTGGGACAATCAAGTATTTGTGGGATCTGTGCACAGGGTGGAAAATAAAGGAAAAGGGAAGAAAAAGACACACACTATTCATGACACAACTTTATTAACTACAAATCTGAAAATGTGGAATTATATTAAAGAAGCTGTAAACCAGCTGACATTAATAGAAAGCATGCTGACGTAGACAAACAAATAAAAGATCATGAGTAAGAAAAGACAAAGCAAAGCCATTGGTTCTAGCAATTTGGCTAGAAAAATATGACTGGTTGGGGTATGATGGTGCAAAGATCTGATGTTCTGCCATTTGTGTATCAAACATGAAATACAGTTAGCGTAAGGCAGGCAATAACAAGAATTTGCATTTTGGTACAGGTAACTTCAGGCTTTACTCTGTCTTGTCCCATAATATCAGAGAAGCTCATGTTAGGGCAAAGGAAAAGGAGAATGCCAGTACTGCTACTCCAGGACAAGTAATGTGGAGGGAATGCTGAAGAACATGAATGAAGCAATGCTTAACTGTCTGGATAAACTGTTTCACACATGCCATGCAATTGCTAAGAAAGGACATTCTTTCACAGACTTTAGTTGGATGTGCAGCCTTAATGATATGAAAGGGCTAGATGTCAATTCAGCATATCAGAAGGACAAATATGCTGCAACTTTATCCACTATGTAAACAAGGTTGAACACATGGTGCTACGAGAAAAAATTATGGTAACAAAGTTCATTTCAGTCATCAGTGACAGAACCACTGACTCTTCAGTCACAGAAGATGAGATAGTGTATGTCAGTTTGCAGTTAAAGGCACAATGCAAAATCAGTTGGTAGGTGTTCATACTGTTGGCAGAACAAATGCAATTTTATTTGCCTTTTGTTTAACAAATCACTGTTAACCATACTGATTGCGGGCTACTACAAACTTCTGCCGGAGCTAGTGCAATCTCTGGTTCACTAGCCCAGCTAGCTAGTGCAAGAAAACATTAAGGTTGACCTCAGTCAATACTGTTTAAAATGATGGAATGGACGCAGAACGTAGTAGGAAAATGTAATAACTTTAAATGATTTGTAGGCTCTTTGAGCAGTATTTGGGGTGAGGTACTGATACTATAGCTGTGACTGTAACAGCGGTCAGCATGTAAATCATTCAGATGATAGTTTCATTGATGATGTGTGCTTAACATAGGTGTTGGTCGAGAGGTCTTAATTTTATAGTATTTTGAACCACAAGCAAATTCAAGAAAATAGACCTTGATGAGGTAACATCAAGAAGGAAAATCTTTAAAATTAAAAAAAAAACTGAGAATCTTCACCTACATGATAAAATATGTATTGACATGATCAGAGTCTAGACAACTGCTGATTCACAGTTAATTAAAAATAACTAACACTACTATTTACTAAAATCTACAGTATATATTGCATTTAGCAAAAAATAGGAAAGTATAGTATATGGAATACGAGTATACTGGCACTGAATGTCAGTTACCAGTTTTGTATTACATCAGTTATTTTATCCCACAGAACATTTTCACAGCCAAGAGCATGCAGTATTGGACAGATGCGTACCTCCTAGTGGGTTCACATATGACTCATGGAGTTACACTTAGTGGGGATGTAAACTCTTTCAGTTGCTTGCAGTAGAGAAATGGGGTGCAGTCAAATGTTATGGAGTACTTAAACTAAGATGGAAAGAAAGGAGGCACTGATTGACAGCAGGTAGATGCTACACTGGGGTTGATTGATAGAGAGGGTGCCAGTGGACATCATAGAGAGCTTAAATTGGGATAGGAGAGGAAAGTGTACCACTGGACATCCTGACATTTTTAAATATGGAAAGGAGAGGACAGAGGTACTGCTGGACACCATGGAGTGCATAAACAGCAATTAGATTATGGTGGTTCTGCCCTAGAATTTAGGAACAAGATGGGGGACTTAACAGATGTAGTGCTAGAGTGTAGTAATACAGCTAGCACCAGGTACAGTACATGTCAAAAACTATATAGAAACACATCTGTGAGTAGTCACCGGATGTTAGTGTCAGCATGATCAGCTGCACCTGCTTACATCCTGAGTAGTAATTTACATTGTGCCACACTTGCAGAAGGGAACTCTTATCTTTCCACTGAAAAAGATAGGTAACTACAGCATCCTTATTCGCTGGGCCTATGAGTTAGTATTTTCTAATATAACACTGGTGTCACATGCAGGTCCAGTGAGGCAGCCAGAGATTTGGCACATAAATGCATGTCTAAGGACTTGGTGTGGGGAGTAAAGTTTAGGTTTCTCACACTGGAAGGTTCTGAGAGCAGGAAGCATACACAGTGTATGCTGTTGACAGACCTCACCAGAGGTGGCAGATGAAGTGTTGAGAAGACTGTGAAGAAGCATGGGAAGATGTAGGTATAGGAGAATATTCATGCTCCAGTCAGGTATTGTGTGGAAAAGATCAATTTAAGGGCCTAAATCAGGAAGGTGCTGAATCATATGCCTTTGTTGTATGATGGTGATTTAAAAGTTTTCGATTTAAGAAGTGTGGCTAACATGATGGCTGAGCTGGATGGCGAGCTTTTGATTCGAATTATGATGAAGCAGGACTCACAAAACATAGTTAAATGAAGGGATCAGCTGTGTGAAAGGAAGAAGGATACAATATTTTAAGAGAGACAGAGTGTCAGAGGGTGAAGAAGTTGCTTACAATTCAAAAAGTGACTGAAGAAAGCAGAAAAGAAAGAGTGAAGAGAATTTGAATGGGAGCCCAGCCATAGGACCATGTTCAAGGAGCAGAGAGAAATGAAGCTTCTTGTCTGGGAGGAAGGTGAACTTCACAGGTCAGTTGACTTCACAGACTACATAAGGAGAATAATGAGTCAGAACATTCATTTCCAAATGAACCATTTTTCTAGCCCAGAGCACTGAAAAATCTCTTATCAAGGTTGAGAATGTCCAATTTATACAATAACACCTTTTTGTGAGTGGGCATCAGGCAAGGATGAGCTGATGCCAAACTGGTATTTGGTGAATGTTCTGAAATACAACAATTTTATCTTCAGTTTCTCCCAAAGTCAATCAAACCTCGGGCAACTTCAGATCCTTCAGCCAAATACTTAAACAACATAATACTCTAGTCTTTCCCAGGTGGCCAGGGTTAGTCATATGCCCTCCACGTTCTCCTCCTAGATACTTTCCATCCTCCTCCCAGACACATTTTTTATATAAAAAATTACATCTCCTGACACTGTGCTACAGGCTGATGGATTATTTTGGAAAAACTGACTGGAGAAACAGGGGATGATGGAAGAAGCTGAGACTGACTGCAGTGGTGTGGGGTGCTGGGGTGTCCCTTATCCCTACTGTATTTGTCGCCAGCTAGATGCCATATTAAGGAACTGAAGTGTCTTTGGTCAAAGTGTCAAAGTCAATGGGTCAAAATCAAAGCTAAACTGAAATTGTCGATTTTTACATTTGATCATCCTAGTATCAGGTAACTAGATCATGTTTTGGATCAAGAGTTATTATACCACAGCTTCAGGCAAAAGTGTTTCTATAATCTTCATGCCAACTCTAGTATGAGAAATGAAAAGTATAAGTAATGTGCCAGAGCCACAGGAAATGTACAACGTGCCACTCATACGTGACTGCATGTTGAACTTGCTTGTTAGGCACTAGACCTACAATTCACTGTTTAATGACCTTCTCTTAAGACTCTCCTTTCTAACTGTAAAAATGGATAATTGGAGAAAATACTATAATAACATGTGTAAGGTGCAGCAAATTTAATTTCTCTGGCAAAGGCACAAATTTCACCACTCAAAATATTTAAGAAATTCACATTACATAAAAATATTTTGTGGGTGTGAAATGAAGAATTTCACCTGTGAAATGTGGAATTTCACCTGAAAATGGCAGAATTTTTCTCTAAGTGGTGAAATTCCACCATTCATGAGGCAAAATGTTACATTTCAACTGCAAAATTCTGCACTTCATCAACGGATTTCACATTTAGCACTTACAAAACATTTTACGAAATGCATAAATTCCATAAAATATTTTGTGTAATGAAATTTGCAGATTTTGTCCATCTCTATATATTTGCTCAGTGTTCATCTCCAGTGGCAAAACAAGTTCATAAGGGATTGGGCCCTATTTTCCCCAAGACTACAAAAGGTAATGATATACAGCTTTAGTGAGTTGTGATTTCACAACAGTTTGCAACCTCAAAAGAAGGTTTTAGCCATTTTCCATCATTGGACTTGCCTGTCAGCTAGTTGCAGAACACTGGTCACCCCTGGCAATCTCAGTAAGTCTTTGAGGGCCCCAGATACACAGGGATAGTGCTATAGTGCTAGAGGATTGCAAAATAATGAGTGTAGTTCAATTGCTGAATGTGGCAAGATTGAACAAAGGTAGTTTCGGATCTGTGAGCCTTACTTCAGTGTCTGGGAAAGTGTTTCAGTCAATCATGACAGATGTGGTGGCTAGAGCAGCAACAAATGATAGATAACATGTTGTTTTCTGAGACACAACATGGTTGCCCAAAAATAGAGCCTGCAAAACCAGACTGATTTCCATCAATGTGGAGACAACCATTGAGGTTGGTAGGGGATGGTTAATGGAGGTAGTATATGTGGAGGGGTTGTGGGATAATAGATGGACCAGACACAAACTTCAAGTTCAACACACAATCTCTTTGTGATGTTTATTCAAAATACAGTAGATAACCTTAAGCAATGGCATATCCTTCTTCAGTACATCACTTTGCAGCAGCAGAATATGTATGCCATTTCTCTTCCCTTAGCCAGCACCTACTGACACTGATCTTGAATCTAACTCAGTAGCTGAGATTCAGCCTCCACCCTTATGTGGGCCTTGTTTGCTTGGTGGCGGGAGTCAAATAAAAAATAAAAGCTAAAGACAAAGAACCTCAATGCAGGAGCAGTGAAACATGGGTTACCTCAAAGGACATTGACAATAAGCCAAGTTTCAAAGAAACATAAGATCACACATACTTCCATAAAGCAAAGCATCATGGGATATATACAAAGCACCATGACATTTCAAACTTGTTCAACTTACAGCAATTTACATGCATTTTAAATAGCACAATTAATTAATTGTTATAATAGTCACCTAGTACTTTTACCATTATCAAAAACACCTAGTGCCATGGTATTTTCAACATTTACAGGATTCATAAACATGAGGGTGGGATATTCAAACTGCACCCAACTAGGGCATATGCAAGGGTGCAGTGCAACTGGCTGCAACAGAGCATGGAGCAGGTGATATTCAATGGTGTAGCGCCATGGCTCAGCACCATTGAATATGGCACCATGGCCATCTGCATTTCGCATGGCACAGTGACACTGTACCAGTGCAAGTGGCAGGTGAGGAGCAGGGGCTGCACTGGCACAGGAGCTGTTGCACAAGGAACAGGAACTGCGCTATTCAGTGGTGGATATGCAAATGGGGCCATCAGGTATGCATGGCACAAATGGGGCCATTCAGCATACCATTATGGCCCCATTATCATGCAGGTGCACGATCCCTGGTGACTTATGCCTGGCACTCCACCAGGCTGCAGCCATTGAGGACCAATGCCCCTGCTCCCTGCGTGAGTACCCAGCCTGATGCCAGGCTGGAACAATAAAGAAATACCCTGGTGGTCTAGTGGACCTGTCCCCATGCCCGATCGCAGGTATTAATAGAAACAAATATCCTGGTGGTCTAGTGGACCTGTTCCCAGCCCGATCATGGATGTAATGAATAAGGAACATCCCTGGTGACCTGTGGCCCATCCAGCCCGATCTCAGGCACTATATGCGAACCCATACCCTGGTGGTCTGGCGGTGCCCCTCTCACCTGCCCACTCAGTCCCACCCCACCCCCAGTCAGCGGTAGACAGCATCTCCCCACCCCAAGCTGCCCGGCCACCAACTGACTGACAGCGTACAGAATGGCTGTATGCCCATTGGTCCACAGCATGGGCCAATGGGCATGCAGACCATACTATACTACACCAAGTTGTGAATGAATGGACTGTGTAGTACAGTATGTTCTGCATGCCATTGGCCCACACTGTCAGACCAATGATCATGCAACCATGCCTGCTCTGTAGTCCAGTCAATGACATTTCGATGGTGGCTTGCGGGTGGAATTGCTGCTCACCACTGACTGGGGGAAGCAGGTGGAGGGACTGAGTGGGCAGGTGGGGAGGAGGGTACCGCTAGCCCACCAGGGTAAGGGGTCTCGTACATAGTGCCCAAGATCAGCTGAATGGGCCACTGGGCCACCAGGGATGTACATCATTCATAACGCCCACGATCAGGCTGGGGACAGGTCCACTGAGCCACCAGGATATGTATTACAATTAATGCCCACAATCAGGCATGGGGACAGGTCCACTGAATGACCAGGGATATTGGATGTTTTATTTTATTACCTATGCCGCGATCGGGCTGGCAGCAGTCCACTGTACCACCAGGGATATGGACATTTCAGATATGTACCTATGCCTGTGATTGAGCATGGGGGTGCTACCACAATGGACGTTGCTGCCATAGCTTGGTGGCCACCCACAGCTGGCAGCTGCTGTGTTGCACCCTGCAAATGGCAGCTCACCTGTGGGTGGCCAGCTGTTGCTCCATTTATTTTAGTTCAGCGGTGTGTGGTGCAAGTAGTGGTTGCACCTGCCTGGGCTCAGCACATCCCGAGCTGAATATCAGGATGTGTGGAGTATGTCGGGCATGAACCCCTACCTGCACAGCATACATTACTGATGCATCCCAGCGCATCAGGATTTTTGCTGCACACTTCCCTTTTGAATATTGTGCGGGGTGCATCAGTGGGTTGTGCATGGTGCAACAGTGTTGCGCCATGCGCAATCCTTTGAATATCCCTCCATGGTATATACATCAAGTATTTTATGACATAGTGCTATTACATACTAAATCCAAGAATGATAAACACAACCTGATTTACATACACTTGGAGGTCACCACGATAACCTCCTGTCAAGGAACCTGAGAGAAAAAGGAAAATTAAAGAGTACACTATAGCTTAGTCAACAAAGAGAGGGGGGTGCCTATAGGTGGCCAACCTTATGAACTAAAAATTGTAAAGGATAGATTAGGCTAAGAAATAGAAAAACTGTTGCAACAGATTTAAGAAAAGGTCAGTCCTCAAGAGTGGCAGGAACTCCTGTCACATATCCCCACCTTAAGAGGAAGCAGTTGTGCAGACTGCTTACCACCTTCCTGTCCTAGGAAGGGTGGAGTTTCCACCCATCCATATTCAGAAACTTTGTCTCAGGGTCCCTATTAATGATAAACATTGTATCATAAACATAGCGGATATCATCATTCTTTACCCTGAGGCATTAACACATTTCTCAATAGAGAATAACGGTACCTTCCTGAACTATATCCTTTAGAGAAAGTACATCATATTTCACAAACATCAATTCCTGCACCCTATCTATACATGAAATCAGCATTTACATGTTTTGTCCCTGTTCTGTGGGACACAGTAAATCGATAAGGCTGAAGAGTCAATACTGCCACAATATACAGGATTTATTTCTCTCATTTGGTGCAACCAACAGAGTGGGTTGTGATCAGTTACAACCTTAAATTCAGCCCCCACAAGTAATATTTCAGAGACTCAATAACCCACTTAAGAGCTAAGCATTCTTTCTCTATGGTAGCATATCTTCTCTCCCTCCATGTAGCCTCCTGCTGATATACATGATTGGATGTTCTTCCCATCTATTTTCTGAGAAAAGACTGCTCTAATACCATTCTTTGATGCATCAGTTTCAACCTCAAACACTTGGTTGAAGTCAGGACTTTCATTACAGAGGCGTGACAGCAACGAAGAGAAACGAGGATCCGTTGCTGCAGTGTACCATCTGGCATTGCTAAAATCTGTGTTGTAGTAAACTGTAGCCTACCTGTCTGACTGATGTTCACTCAGAAACATTTCTTCTGCTGCAGTTTACTTTGCTGTCCACAGACAGTGTCTTTTGGCTGCAGAGTTCTGGACATTTTTCCTCATTTCCTGGTCTTCAGCATGTGGGGCTCGGTTGAGCTGGCAGCCAATCAGTGACTTTAAGAGGTGGAGACAGCAGTTGAAAAGCTTGCACTGCCGCATAGGAGAGAAGCAACTGAAGAGAAGACGAGGGTCCCATTGCTGCCATGTACCATCTGGCAGCGCTAATGTCTGTGTTGCAATAAACTGTAGCCTACCTGTCTGACTGCTGTTCACTCAGAGACATTTCTTCTGCTGCAGTTTACATTGCTGTCCACAGCCAGTGCCATTCGACTGCAGAGTTCTGGACATTTTTCCTCATTTCCTGGTCTTTGGTGTGCGAGGGCTCAGGGAGCTGGCAGCGATCAGTGACTTTGAGAGGCGGAGACAGCAGTTGAAAAGTTTGCACTGCCCGCTGCACATGGCTGCGTGCGAGCATGTGAGTGGTGCGAGCACCACTCCACAGAAAAAAGAGATAGAAAGTTTGTCTAAATTAAATTTAGTAATAATATGTATGGTTGATTACTATGTATAAAGTTTAATTTTAAGCACGCTTGTCAGGACTATTGTGTTAAATTCACAGGCCCAGATATTCAAACTATCCCAAAAGTTCTAATAGCAGGAGCAAGCGCAAGTCTATTGCACCCATGCACAAGAGACGCAAAAATTCAAAAACGAAGCAAGCCAAACCGCGCCTACAGCCGACGACTGAATATCACACCACCCGGTGCCATAGCGCAACTAGGGAGGGGAAGCTAGAGATCTGATGCACCATAGCGCAACAAGGGATGTTCAGCTGAGCAGTCCAGAGGCGCCATAGTGCAACCAGGGATGCCCCCAACAGCAGAGCAATTTAACTGCCCAACCAGGGTGGTAGGGGCCCACCACCCGTACCACAGATGGGCAGAGGAACACACAGCAGAACAGACATCGTCCCCCACACCCCATGCACAGCACAACTGGGGGAGGCTGGAATAACTACTGGCCCATGGAGACAAGCAAACAACCCACAGCCGGGCCATGGTGCCCCATCACACCTACTGGCAAGCTGTGACTGGCACACAAGGAGGGTTGACCACCCCATGCCACACATCCCCACAATGCAGAGCACACCTGCACCGTGACCCCAGACATCCCCCATGAGCAGTGACCACCACTGCAGGAAACCCCATGCATGCCACCACCCCACTGTGACACTGCAACCCTGTGCACCACAGAACCATGCAAGCCAGCCCCACCATAAGCACCCATCAGCAGGTGGCAGCACACAGCAATGCAACAACGGCAGACACAGTGCCACCCGCACAGTCCCCTGAGGTACTGCTGAGAGACCAACCATGCATCGGCACATGAGGTACCCACACAGGACAGGGTGTGCCCTTGACACCACCACCAGTGGTGCAGCACCCTGCACAGTAGTCCAATGACACACCCTACCCACCACTGGCCACAACAGCCAGCACAGACACCCACAGTGGTGTGTGGAAGCATACACCACACGGATGCCACACAGTGTATGGACAGACACCCACCCATACCCATGGGCACAACAACACAGGGATGCAGTGGTGGGGCAACAAAGCCCCAGTGTGGGCCCATGTAAACTGTGTACACACAACCTGCAGTCCTCCATGGCACTGGGTGCCAGCCACCCTGTGCAGGCACTGTTGACCTGTACACCACCATCATTCGCCCGGAGCACAAGTCACAGACAGTGGGCACATCCCTGCAACACACACAAGGCACAGCAGGAGGTGGGACAACAACTGTGGTGCCCACAGTGCCACCCGAGGCAGACATACACCACACCAGTGACAGGAGGCAACTCAGCAATGTGGACGGGTACAGTGACTGCCCTGCCCTGCAGGGACTGCCACCACTGACATGCCAGTGGACCATGCAGGTCACAGACATTCATGTGTCAGCTGCACAGGCCATGGATGGGCAGATGGGTGCACCATGGACACAGAGCACGCACCATGGACCACTGCACACAGTCATCCAGTGCACAGGGCACAACACACACCATAGACACTGACTGATATGCCCCCACACCATAGTCACTCCACATGGACACACACACATACCCATGACCGCACCACCCCTGGACGCCATGCACACCACTACAGCTGAGCACCTATAGCCCACTGCAAATCAGAGACCACCACAGTATTCATAACAAAATTAAATGTATTGAAAAATATATAACATTCAACTATATACAATATTACATGAGCTATATACAAGGTTGGGGGCCACAAACAAGGTGGGGTGGGTAGAGGCAGGGTGGACAAATGGGATGGGAAAGGAGGGGTGTGAGGGTGGGTCCAGGGGTAGGGGAATACTGGGACTGATGTATCCCTAGCTTGAGCCCCTCTCCTCGCTCTGACTCCTCTGGGTTCTGTGCCTCCTCAGGAACCCGGTCTCATCAATCGTCTGAGTATGTCCAGCGACGCCCTGGCCACCACTAATATCTCCGCAGTGCCTCCTGGATTTCACATAGCTGGCAGGTACCTAGGACAAGGGAGCACAGTCAATAGGTGTGAATGCACAACCCATACAGCCTCCCACTGTGCATGGCATACAGCCGTGGGACATACCTCTGTGATGGTGTGACCACCTGCAGTGATCACGTCCACAGGACCTGCCCACCCAGGCACATACAGCCATGCGGAATGCTGCACACACCCACGGCCAAGTCATGCACAGCACCACCATGGCCGTTAGTGACATGGCTATGTGGTGCAAAGGCAGTGGCACAACCATGTACCTGGTGCATGCATGGACCACCATTGATGCACTCCCAGACATGCATTGCCACTGGACAGTGTTGACTGTAACAAGTCACGTGCATGGCAGTGGTGTCGATGGATGTGGCCATGCCCTCTGCCCACCCTGTCACACAGCATGCAATAGTAATCATGGATGTATGGCACCACCTTCATCGGGCCAGTCAAATGGGCGGTGAGGCCCTCACCCCACATGGCAGCACCATGCTTTTCCGCCACCACTCTTCACATGCAGCGGCATTCCTCTGGGCCTGTGGGGCAAACATGGAGAGAGAACATCAGTAAAATCCTGTAGCAAAGTCCCCTGCTCCCAGGTGTGCCCTCCCACACAGCCAGACCCACCCACCCCACCCTGTGAACACCACCACAGCCAACCCGGACGGTCCTTCCCTATGTGCTGGACACATACAACACTGTTACCCATATGGAAGATAAAGTGTATTGATGTAACCCCTACCTGGCCTTGGCACCATGCCCCTCCTGGCACATGCCTGCAGGCGTGCAGTAGCTCGCTCCCTCCGCGCAGGTCCCTGTATCTGTGCCTGCACTGCTCGGCCTCCTCCCTGTCCAGTGGCCTCCTCAAGGGCAGTGGCCACCTCTGCCACATCTGGGTCCTGGCCTGTCCAGGGGCACCTCCCTGAACAGAGGCCCATGGTGTGGCTCCACAATGACTACTAGGTTGGCTAGTTCGATAGCAGACCACTGGGCTGCCCTTCTGCATGCCATTCTCTGTTCTCTAGTTGGCAATATAGCGCGTGCTGCAGTGTGGCTCCCCACGTGCAGATGCTGCACGGTACAGCGCTGCCATTCCCTATTGTGCTGTCACTGAACAGTGTGATAGAGGTGCACCCATGCCTGGCGCATGGCCTAGGGGGCAAGGTCAGGCACAGGGTCAAGGGTCTCTGGAGCATGGACGCATAGTGCCATTAGAACACAATGCGCGTAGTAGCGATTGGCTGCCTATGTGCCAGTGCCATAGCTGCCTACCACGCAGTTGGCCCATTGCGCCTATGATGGCCCAGTGTCATAGCGCCATGTAGTGACCATCGCTATAGCACCACTGGCACAATGGTGGCCATACCTGCATTGCCTACCGCACAGCATGTCATCAGCATGGCAGGCGCCTGTGTCAGCAACCCAGGCATGCGCAGTGAGGTGTATACTCGCATGTCACAGAACTGCACCATTGGCTCAGCACGTTCAACACAATTCGCATAAAGCGCAACAGCGCAATATTCAATCATCATATGCAAATCATCTGATCAGCCATTATATGGTGCAGCACTGCAATTTGCATTTACTTAAAGTTGCTCTCGCCTCATTTGCTTGGGTTGTGCTATAAAGTGTGACATTGTGCTGCAGTGGCCATAGTCGTTACTGCAGTCTATTGGTGAGTTGCATGCTGTTTGGGAGTGTGGACTGTGGATTTAGGGACATGCATGGGACTGCACAGTAACAGGTAACAACTGCCATTCTTACAGGCTACATAATGACCGAGCAGGTTGTTGGAGAGGAGGAACACAGTGGTGGGAAGAGGAGGGCCTAAATTTACCAAGGCGAAACTGAAGCCCTGTTTGAGGCCTACCTGGATCAGGTGCCACTTCTCAGTGGATGGCGGAAACACCTCAAGCCTGTTCTGCTGCATGGGAGGAGGTGGCATGCTGTGAACCTGCATGGCAGCCACCAGTGCTCCGTGCAGGAGTGTAAGAAAAAGATGGGCACGGACAGGAGGAGGATAAAGGAGAAGGTGTCTGCCATCAGGGCAGCATGTGCTGAAACAGGTGGGGAACAGCTGGAGGTGGTACAGCTGACCCCACAGGAAGAGAGGCTTGCTGGAAGTATGCAGCGCAGTGCCATTGAGGTGTTCAGGTGGTGGCTTCCAGATGGGTGGTGGTCCATCACTGCATGGTAAGTCATGGTCTGTCTATGGGAGGGCAGGGTAGGTCACATGCAGTAACGCGACTTTGCTTTCCTTACAGATTCTGAGCATCTGCATGGGTCAGCGGTGGTGGGCCTGTCCACTGAGGACAGTCAGCTGGAGTTGGAAGAGGCCCATCCACCTCCATAGGTATCATCGTGGATCATTGCACAGTGGAGCCGCCTGGCTGTCACACTGATGTCATTGTAACAGGTGTGGAGGAAGCCCTGCCAGTGTACCAGCTTGCTGGCATCCATGGATGCCAGCATGCTGTGACTGTGGCTGGTGATGATGATGCTAACATAATGGGCAGTGACGTGTGTGCCACAGGGATGGCCACACAGCAGGGCAATTTGCACCCATGGCTGTTGGTGGTGCTGCTATGGAGGCCTGCATGTCAGCACAGTCCCAGCCTGTGCCTGTCAGCACCAGTGGGCAGCACTGGTGTCTGTTCAGGACAGTGGTACTGTTACGGCCACTGCAGTGGCACCACTGGAGCCCTGGGGAGTGGCAGCCGGAGGGGCAGCATCAGCAGTCAGCCAATGGGCTTGGGGTACAAGGTTCAGCGGTGGCATCTGTACATTGCCTGTGAACATGCCCAGACCTGGTCCTGGTACGCAGCACCCACCCTCAAGGGTGCTGATCATCAGGGCTGTGCACACCCTGA
Source organism: Neoceratodus forsteri (assembly GCA_016271365.2). Lineage (NCBI taxonomy): Eukaryota > Metazoa > Chordata > Ceratodontiformes > Ceratodontidae > Neoceratodus > Neoceratodus forsteri. The sequence continues at coordinate 798,662,568 of CM028131.1, forward strand.
GGGACAGGATGCTGAGGAGGCAGATGACCTCTTGGATGAGCACACCTGCCTACTGCAAGCATCAGTCCAGCAGCAGATGCGTCTTGCAACATCCGTGGATGCACTGTGTGTGGCTCTGGAGCAGGCAGAGGGTGTCACAGCAGGGACACCGTCTGATCCTGGCAGGGATGGACCATTTGGGAGGATGATGACCGCTGCCATTGACAGGCATGCACAGGCATTCACTGCTGTTATGGCCACAATGGGCACACAGTCAAGAACCCATGCATCGCGGACACCACGCAGTGCACTGTCCACCCCCATTCCTGGCATCGTCAACTCTCATCCTGTCAACACGGGATCAGCTGTGGGCATCCCGAGCACTCCTGGAGCAGGCATGTTTGGTGTGCTGCAGACCCTGCATAAGCACGGTCGCGTTCATGCAGTGGAACCCTGGGGACCATCAGTGCCACCCCATGAGGCCAGTGGTCCAGCCTGTCAGTGCTGGCGGGTCTCGGGCGGCCGCCCATGCATCCATGGTGGCCAGGGCACTGTGTCGCATGACTGACCTGTCTCCCAGCGTGGCTACTGTCTGGTGCTGCCCTGTGTGCATTGTGTGTTTCATTGAGCAGTGCACAGGTGGGTACCGGCCCAGATGCCGACACACAGTCCACCTGCACACCCTCCTGGCTGCTGTCCACATTTGCATGTGCATGATGATGCCTGCATTGCACTGTACACCAATGTGCAATGGTACTCAGCATCTGACACAAGCACATGGACAGGCAGTGGCGTGGTGGCCTGTGGACATGTGTGTTGCTAGGGTTGGCGTTCTGGGTCTGTGTGCCTCCTGCCCTCTGTGCACGTTTGGTGCATTGTGTGTGTGCGTGTGTGTGTCCATCCATGTGGCATGTTAATCCTTACCCATCCCTGGTGTGTGTGTGCTTCTGTGCCCTGCCACTTCCCTTTGACAGCATGCACCCCTGGTGTGTGTCCAAGCATGTTTGTGGGTTGTGCCTTAGCCACTGGTGGTTGCACATGGCCCCATGACTTACCTGCTGGCTGAAGTGCCCTCCGTGATGGTGTCCCGTGCAGCTGTGCCAGCCAGATCAGTCGGGGGTCCCGCTGGCCAAGGGGCTGCCCATCACCATCGCCACTGGCATCCTCATCATCCCCATTGCTGTCCCCTCTTCAACCTGTACAGCTATCCGACATTCATTGGCCATGTTGTGCAGGATGCAACAGGCCAGGAATAGCCCACAGGCCTTTGAGGGGCTGTACTATAGGGCACTGCCTGAGGTGTCCAGGCAACGGAAACATGCCTTCAACATCCCGAACACCCACTCAATGACATTACGTGTGGAGGTGTGTGCCTCATTGTAGCGTTGTTGCGATGGGGTCGTGGCCACCGGTAGGGTGTGAGCAGCCAGGGATGGAGTGGGTATCCACTGTCACCTGTGTGTAGAGGGTGGAGGTTAGTTTGGTGATCAGCATCGCCTGCCCCAGGCCATGAGGGCCACTACCCCTGTCACCGCTGGCCATGCCACCCCAGGCCCTATGATTGTCCATGTGATTTGCATACTCAACCACTAGGTGTCCAGTGGGATGACCCCACTCTTGAATCTGTGGCACAGTGCCGACTGGTGCCAGATAAAGGCATTGTGTGCTCCCCAGGGTGCGTGGCACAGACATTGATTATGCACCCCCTGGCATCGCACACCACCTGGCAGTTGATGCTGGCATAGCTCTTGCGATTGATGTATGCGGCCCTCAGGGCCAGGTGGTGTGCAGATGGCCACATGGGTGAGTCTATTGTCCTTAGCATGCCAGGCATACATGCTACCCTGTAGAACTCCTGTATGTTTGCTGTGTGCTCCGCGCTGTGCTGGGAAATGGATGTACTCCACAGCATGTGGCAGCAGTGCGCTGAGGAATTGGGCAGTGGCATGATGTGGTTGACAGGGTTATGCCTGTGGTGTCCCCAGTTGGTCTCTGGAAGGTACCCGTGGTGAGCAAGCACATGCAGGCTGTTACTTTAGTCTCCACTGACAGGGCATGGCTCCGTCGTGTGGGTGCCTGCATCACATCACTGCACAGCTCACACAGCCACCTCAGAATTGCCCTATTCAGCAGTACCGCCCACAATCTCATTATCAGTATACAGCTCAAAGCTGGTGCAGGCTCGGTACTGCCTGTTGGGGGCATACCACGCGGGCCCTTCCACGCCATGCCTCCTGCCGCATGCCTTTACCCCTTATAACGGCCTCCAGGTGGAAGGGCACTGGCCATGTCCCTGGCTTGTGTTCACCCCCTTGCAGCTGTTACTGTATTCCCCGCTGTCCTCCCTGCTACTTCCCTGCACTGGGAACACCTGCCTGTGGTGGCCTCTGTGCTGTGTGGCACTTCCCCCTTCTGCACTAGCTGTGGCTCCCCACATCTTCCCTGTGCCTGGGTGTTCAGAGTGCCCTTTCCTGGCCTGCCCTGTTTGTCCCTCCTGCCCTGTCTGTCTGCATAGGGTTCTGCCTCATGTGGCTTCCTGTAGCGTTCTTGTGCCTCTCCTTGCTCCTCTCCTTGCTCCTTTTTATTTTGGCTCATTTCCACTATGGCACAACTTCCACTGCTCCCCTGTTGCGCATGGCACAAGTCATTGTCATTGGCACAAGTCATTAAATATCACATTGTGCCATTTATGCATGGTTCCTCCCCTTCGGATGCATGCCTTCATTATCATTGCGCTGTTGCTCAGCATGATTTCGGGGCACAACTGCCTCCTGCTGAATATCGTGAGAATGGCTTAATTTCGGACTTGCGCAGGCACAACCCTATTGCTATGGCTCAAACTCTTTGGAATAACTGGCCACTGTATTTTTACAGTGGGTGGGTGACATTGAAGTATTCCTGCCAACTGTGCTATGTAGGTAGTTAGTGTTGAAACGGTTTAGAGATTATTGCTTATTTTTGAGTTTTACATTTATTTACATATTATATTTTAGAGTAAACATTTTGTGTGAAGTTTTAATTTGGTTTCCTTAAAAATGTTTTGTTCTGGTTTGTGGAGATGCTTGATTTTGGGTATCTTTCTATTTAGATAAAGGCTGGCCATCACTGTCATTGATGGCAAGGTGGTCCCATGATTTTAAAAACAGGAGAAATAGCTTCTTGTAACACCAGTATATAACATATACCAAGTTTAGACTAAGGTCTAAATCTCCTTTCTCTTTTGTAAACAAATAACTGACTTTCAGGGGCTTGCTGCCTGATGTTAGTTTTAGGGGTGATGTGAATTAAATCCAGGACCTACAAATGTGGCTAACCTGAAGATTCTTTATGATAATTCATGCAGCATTAGTACTAAAACAGATATACTGGCCTAATGTTCTCTGAACATGACCCTGGTCTGTTTGGCCTTAGTGAGACATGGTTAAAAAGTAAACACACTGACTTGTTGTATAGATCAGGATAGGAAAACTAGAGCTGGGGGAGTGTTATGTTGTACTTAAAAAGAAATAAGTGTTTTCTAGGGTTTTATTAAGTGGCAGTGATAGTGGTATTGAGTATCTGGCAGTCTCTCTGGATGTGTTCGGATTGGTAGTAGTAGTAGTTACGCACCTCCAAAAATAAACATAAAAGATATAGAAGGAGTAATAAATAAAATAGTAAAAATGTGGCAAACAAACCAATTATTAGTATAGAAGATTTAATTTGTGATTGGCCAAGTACTAGAGGAAGAATATTGAAAGACATTACTACCTCATTAGTACTAAAACAATATATAAAATCCCCCACCCATCATACAGACAACTTATCAGATGGATCAGTTCTTGATTTAATTTTTATATCCATAGATATCCAGATGGAAGCCTCAAGAGTAATATCTCCTACTTTGAGTCACCATAGCCCTGTCTGGATCACATTGCCTCAATCACAATTTCCACTTGGGCTTTCGCCATTAAGTCAAAATTAGTCTATAGCGTTCTGGAAATTGAATTTCAAAATAGTATTTCTACAGAAAAATGGGATAGGTGTCATTTGATTCCAGACATTGATAAGGCTGTTGATTATTTTATAGAAACATTTGGGAAAATCTATGATTTCCAAGCACCTATAGTTAGACAAAAATCAAACACATAAAGGCACCTTGGATAAATGAAAAGTTATTGAAACAAACTCGAATAAAAAATAGATTATGGAGAAAGGCAATTAAATCTAAGAAGGAAGTTGACTGGGTACAATTTAAGAACAAAAGAAATTAATGTAAAAACTGATTAGAGCTGTAAAAGTTAGGTGCTGCTAAAACAAGATCGACTATAATATAGATTCAAAAAATGTTTGGGGTAATACAAATAAATTAACCAATCCAGGAGGACACAAGCCTTTATAAAACATGCAAGTTAAAGAAGGTTCTACCCTAACTAATAAGTTAGGGGTCATTTTAAATTTGCTAAATGATATTTTTGTTGATTTGCCCAATATGATATCCCAATTGTTCTTAATACCCAGGAAAGTTTAGTTATGCCAGAGTGTGCTTTAAATAAGTTCCTCCTCCTAGATTTTAATTTTTGACAATCTCAGAAGTTAAGAAAATATTAACAAATATTAATATAAACAAGTGGCTGGTATGGATGGCCTTGAAATTAGATTCTTAATTTCAGCTCCTTTGATTGCTCCAGAGGTAGCACATATTTTGAATTGAGCCTTCATTTGGGCCACTTCCTTCCTCTTGGAAAAAGAGTAACATTAGTTCAATTTTAAGGATGGTGACCCAACCTAGGTAAATAACTACAGACCCTCTACTTTCCATTTTGTCTACATGTTTGGAGAAGTTGTTTCATCAACAGATGATAGACTATTTAAATAAATACGAGCTCCTAAACCCCTACCAGTCTGAGTTTAGAAAGGGTTTTTCAGGCTCTATGCTCCTACTAGAGTTCAGTAACTTATTAAATGAGTCACTGAACTCTCATCAGGAAACAGCTGTTTTATGTGATTTATGTGGACTTGTCGAAGGCCTTCAACCTGGTGGACCACCCCTACTGATTGTCAGACTGCGGAACATGGGATTTGTGGATGGTCCCTGAATTGGTTAAGATCCTATCTAGGTGGACGTACCCAAGGAGTGGACATAAATGATGCATCATCCAGGACCGTAAAGTTATCAGGGTTGTCCTTAGGGGTCCATTCTTGGACCACTGCTGTTTCATCTTTAATAATGATTTACCATACATAGCAATGCATATGGCTTTTAGGTTGTATGTTGATGACACTGCTATAGCAGCCTCTGCTAGAAACATGGAGGAACTATAGTTAAATCTTCAGTCTGATTTTTCAAAAACTGAGGGTGGTTCACAATCGAAGTTGTTTATGAATGTGAAAAGACTAGACTAATGCACTTTTCTCCCAAAACAAGAAGGGATGTAAAAATAGTGAGAATATACTTAAGATTAGGACAAAGGATGCTGCTATCCTTGAACAGTTTGAAAACTACTGCTATTTAGGGTTATTTTGATAATGATTTGATTTTGCACCCATATAACTAACTCAATAGGGAAGGTAAATAAGAAATTGAGAGTGTTAAAAAAATTACATGGTTCTTGAATCGGCCTATTAGGAAAAGGATTGCTGAACAATTGATTATTCCTACTTTAACATGTAGCCACTTAATATACAGAACAGCCAATAAAACGTTGTTGTTATGCTTAGATAAATTTCAGTTTAGGGTTGCTAGGTATGTGTTAAATGTAGTTTCCATACGCATCATTGCTATTTATTAAGTAGCTTGGATTGGCAACCCTTGAGACAAGCCATAACAGAAGTTGGCCATTGCTGTCGCACAACCTAAAATCATCTGGACACCAGGGTCCCGATTCTCAATGGGGCTGTGTTCAGCGCAAGCTGCGGCGAATGGCAGAATGCACCAAAGCCCCATGAGCCAGGGACCCTCCACCAGATTCAGGTACAGGAGGGTTCCAGTTTCTAAGTCCTGACACTTGTGGCATTCCCTCCCTTGCACTGAACACCTGGCGCATGGGAGGTGTCTTTCTGAGCCTGCTGTGGCATGGGAAATGGTGCCTACTCTACATATGTGCACAGTGACTGCCACCAGTTTTCAGACACTGTGCGCATATGTACAGTATGGTGCTGATGCAGACCACGGTCGGCAGCTGGCAGGGCACCAAGGGTGGGTTCCACTAGACCACCAGGTAGTGGGCACTACAGTGATCGGAGGCACATGACCATGCCTGCTACAGGTGGCTGGACAGCATCGGGATGGGGTGGTGGGATTGGGGATGGGTGCAAGTACCTGGCAGGATGGGGCACCAGCGGCAAACCGGGTGCAACCGCAGCATACAGTGGCACATAGGATGACTGCCCCAGTGGGAAACATTATAAGTCCCACTACGCCAGCCCTGGCTAGTCTAAAGGCACTTAGAATATCTCCCACTGGGTGCTGTCTGAGAATAGCAAGCTGCAGATTGCATCGGAGCAGTCCACCTGCGCCATGTCACAGGGCAGTGCAGGGCACAAGGCTGGCGCTAAGCCCTGTTTGGGGCAGACAGCCTCTGCAGTCAATGCAGGCAACCTTTGTGAATTGTGTGGAGCAGCTCTGGATGCAAGGTGCACCTTGCACCATATTTGTTTGGTGCAATCACCTTGTGTCAAATGCAGAGCTTTGAGAATCGGGCCCAGATCTCTAGCCATCTTTTCAAAAAATTAAACTTCCAAGAGAGTTTATAGATCATTACATCAAAACAAAATTTGCCAAGCAGATGCACAAATAGGTTGGTGATATGACCCTTTCTACCAGAGTAGCTGCTATCTGAAATTCCCAGCATGCAAATGTTAGAGCAATTCTTGAGTATCCTAAATTTCAACAGGTTATTAAGACATCTGAAGTTCATTCATGTAATTGTTTTGCATGAATTTGAATTGTCAGTCTTGATATTGTGTGTCTTGTGTTGTGATATTTATATTTTGTTTAATGTATTTTATGATTTGTAACTTAGGTTTTCTACACAGGACTGTCTTGTAAACAGGACTATTTCTGTCCTAATGACTTGCATCCTGTATAAAAATTAAGTTTTTACATACATACTGTACATGGAATTGCCTTGATATTCCTAAATGCCTCATCACAAATAGGGTCCACTGAACCTTATTCAGGCACCTTTTTAGTGAGATCAGTCAAAGGAATAGCAATGGCTGAGAAATTAGAATAAATCTCCTGTAATCACCAGCCAAGCCTAGGAAAGATCTCAAATGCTTTTGTGGTAGGTATTGGGCTGTTTGCTACTGCTATAGCGTACTCTACACCAAGGTTCACTTGTCCGTTTCCTAAAATAAACCCCTAAGTATCTTGTCTCGGTCTTGCAAGGGCCCACTTAGCAAGGTTAATGGTCACTCCTGGCTCTTTTATTGCTTGCAATACCTGAGACAAGTGTCTAACATGGGTTTCCCAGTCAGGACTGAATATGGCCACATTGCCCAAATAAGCTGAACAGTACTCAGTGTGTGGTCTTAGAATGTGTTCCATAAAATGCTGAAAAGTGGATGAGGCCCAATGTAGTCCAAATGACATTGTGACAAACTGGTATAAACTGATCAGGGCGCTAAATGTGTTTCTATCTTGTGAATCAGGTGACGAGGCGATTTGTCAATATCCCTTAGTAAGGTACAGGGTGGAGTATACTGTGCATTGCCTAGCCTGTCGATGTCATCTATTCAGGGCATCAAGTAGCCACTGAATAGTGACACATTGTTAAGCTTTCTTAAATCTAGGCATAGACGTATCCCACCCTCTTTCTTCTTGTCCACTATGACCATGGGTGAAGACCATGCACTCTTTGAGGCACAATTTGCCTAACTGCTCCATTTTTTTGACTTCCTGTATCTCCTCGCCCTCACCTTCATGCACAGTCTGTACGGCTTTTGCTGTATGGGCTTATCTTGCTTGGCAGTTATGGTGTGCACAATTCCTTTTCCCACCCAGGGATGTTTGTGAATATGGCTCAAATTCTTGTAATTTCCTGCAAATATTTATGTTGTCATGGCTCCAATTCAGGGTTTATCTGAATCTCCTCCAACAGTCCTGACTGCTCTAGCCTTTATAGGCAACCTTCAGGTTTGACTCACTAACTTCAAGATGGATATAATGGGAGGGTTAGGCTTCTCACACCATTTCCTAAGGAGGTTTACATGGTAAATTTTCTGCGGGTCTCTTTCAGGGCATGCTAAGCTCAAAGTTCACTGCTCCTGTTTGCCTCAAAATGGTGAAAGGGCCCTGCCATTTCATGAGTAGTTTGTTCTCTGGTGAAGAAGTAACAACACTTTGTCCCCTGACTGAAATGTTTTAGTCTTCAAACACTGGTCATATCTTTTTTCTGCAAGTCTTGCTTCTGTTATAAGCTCTGGTGTGCCAAGTTGTTATACCTCACCAGGTGTTAGTGTAACTGAGTCATTTACTGTATGACATTAAGATGTCTCACCTCCTTACCTTCTTTCCAGTGTTCTTTAACTTCCAGTGGCCCCATAGGGTTTCTCCCATGCAGTAATGAAAAGACAAGAAACCAGTGGACGCTGAAGGATTTCTCTGTAAGCGTAAAAGTAAATAGGAGAGGTACCTATCCCAATCTTTACCTTCTTCTCTTACATATTTCCTCGACATTCCCTTTAATGTCTGATTAACCCTATCTACAAGGCCGTCAGTCTATGGGTGGTATGGGAAGCACGCACTGCTACCACACCCAGCAGATGGTACAATTCTTTTAACAGGAGTGCATTAAAATTACTCCCCTGATGAGTAAGTATTTCTTTGGGAATTCCCATGCAGCTAAATACCTTGCTAGCTCCTCTACTATCCTTGGGGCTGTGGCAGTTCTCATGGAGATAGCTTCTAGGTAGCGGGTAGCATAATCACATAAGACCCATACAAATCTGTTACCATTGGAGCTCTTTCCCAGGGGACCACTACATCCATGGCTATCCTATCAAAGGGATTAGTCACAATGGGATTGGTTGTAGTGGTACTCTATCCTTTTCCTCCCTGAACTACCTTCTTACACTCAGCACATGCTTTACAATACTCAGCCATGTTCTTGTGGATATAGGGCCAATAAAACCTGGGTAATATCCTATTCAGGGTGCTATCTATACCTGCATGGCCTGCTAAAGGGATGCCATGTGCCAGAAACATGATTTGGGCAGGGAATTTTCGGAACCATTAGTTGGTCTACTACCTCTCCAGTTCTGGGGTTAGTGTATTCTCTATACAGCATTCCCTGTTTTACAGCAAACTGAGGGGAAAGTTTTTCCACTCCCTTCCCCACCTGGGGAAAAAAGAGTAAAGTGGTGGTCTGCTTTTTGCTCATGCTTCACAACACATTTAAAAGTATCGCTTTCAAGTCTGGTTGTACACCAGCATGAGTATCAATCCAGTCCTTCATTAGCTTCTTCTTCTCCACCTTAGTTTTATGGTTCTTGCCAAGATCCTGAAAAACATCATCATCAAATGGAATACAGATGGTAAATATCCTTATTCACTTGAGCTCAGGTGGTTACAGCAACTACCAAAGAGTCCTGGGTGGCATGACAATGTATAAATGAAGCAATGTCTGGGTGGTCATGCCCGATAATAACTGGCACAGGTAGGCAAGGTACCAACCCCACTTCTACCACATGTGTTTTTTCTTGAACAGTCATTTATGTGGTGGCTGTAGGAAGCATCGGTGTCACCATGCACACAGATGACTGCTGAATTCAGCCCTTTATTATTTCCAGTTACAGATCTGATTGCACAAGAGTGTGGCAGTTCCCTGAATCAGTCAGTCCCATCATCTGCTAAGCTCCAATCTGCACAGTAGCCATAAAGTGACCCAAGTTCACTAAGGCTACTTGAGCTATCTCTTGCTTTGTATTAGAACAGTTTCTTACATAATGCCACTTCTTTTGGCCCCATGACATATAATCTCAGTTACTGGAATGAACCCCCTCTCTCTGCTTTCCTGTCTTGTTTCTCTAGGGCTAGATTAGACAGTTTATAAGTTAAAGGGTTCCTTACCAGATTGCTGGTGGTCATGGCTGCTGTTGTCCCTTGGAATCCTCTGAGTCTGAATGGTCAGGCTGCCAGGAAGTCTTCTGCCAACATGATGGTTTTATCAGCGGAATTAGGCTTGTGCTGCTGAACCCAAAGTTGTACATCCTGGGTAAAACTTAAACAAACTGTTCAATAGTCACTGCCTCCAGAAGTTGGACCTTGCTCTTGTTCTCCAGTTGTAACCATTTGTAGCAGAGCTCCTAGAGATGGGCATAAGTCTCTGGGGGGTCCAGTGACTGTATTTTAAGAAACCAAAACCTCTGGCGATATGTTTCAGTGTTTATGTCATAGCACCTGAGGATCTCCTGCTTCACAGGTCATAGTCCTCGCCGCTTGGGAGTCCATGTGGCTGTAAAACAAACTAGGCACTGCCTGTTAGGTGCAGTGCCAGTCAAACAACCGACTGTTCCCTTGGCCCATGCGCATGTTCAGGCAATCCTCTCAAACATTGTGAGTGAGCCTCAATGTCATCACTGTGCAAAAGTTTAGACAGTTTAATGTATTTTGGGCTACTGGCTCTTTCAGTTTACCTGCATTGATTGCATGCAAGACCCTCATGGTATCCGCCCATTTTGGTATCTTGTCTTCCTCCTCAATGTCTCTCACTCTTTCCATCTCGTCTGCTTTATGCAGAGCCATTTCAATAACTTCCCTACATCTTCATATGGAGTGTCTTCAAGAGGAGGCAGTTCCTTGATTCTTCCACGTCCTCTTGCATCTCTTCATCATCTTCGGCTTGGCCTTCCTCTGAGCTCCCAGGTCCAGTCTAGGCAGCAGTCTACGGATTTTCTCATCCGCAACTTCTGGTGCATTGGTCCACTTGTGATATCTGGGTGATATCCATCAGAAAACGTCCCTCTTTGGCCAGTCCAGACACTTTCAGCAAGTTATCCAACTTCTAACACCAAGCCTGTGGAGGGTTGTGGGGTAACAGATGGACCAGACACCGAACTTCAAGTTCAGCACATCATCTCTGTGTGACATTCTTTCGAAATACAGTAGATAACCTTAAGCAATGGCATATCCCTTCTTCAGTACATCAGTTTGCAGCAAGAGACTATTATGTCCTTTCTCTGCACTTAGCCAGCACCTACCGACACTGATCTGTGATGTAACTCAGCAGATGAGATTCAACCTCCACCCTATGCAGGCCTTGTTTACTTGGGTGGTGGGAGCTCAAATAAAAACACAAAAACAAGCTAAAGGCGAAGAACCTCAATGCAGATGCACTGAAATGTGGGTTACCCAAAGGGCACAGACAATAAGCCAAGTTTGCAAGAAACACAACATCACATGTACTTCCATAATGCAAAGCATCATGGGATATATGCAAATCACCATGGCATTTCAGACTTGTTCAACTTACAGAAATTTACATGCATTTTAAATAGCACAGCTAACTTAATTTTTATAATAGTCACCTAGTACTTTTATCATTATCAAAACACCTGGTGTCATGTTATTTTCAACATTTACAGGTTTCATAAACATAAGGTATATACATCAAGGTATTTTATAACACAGTGCTATTACATATTAAATCCAAGAATGATAAACACAACCTGTTTTACATACACTTGGAGGTCACCACAATAACCTCCCTGTATGAGGACCTGAGAGGGAAAAGGAAAATTGAAGAGGACACTATGGCATAGTCAATAAAGGGAAGGGGTGCCCATAGGTGGCCAACCTTACAGACTAGAAATTGTAAAGGATAGATTAGGATAAGAAATAGATGAACTGCTGCAACAGATTTAAGAAAAGGTCAGTCCACAAGAGTGGCAGGAGCTCCCTGTCACAGTATACTTTGGACTTTTAGTAAGACAACACTGTACCCTGCAGTACATATAGTACATGAAAAAAGTAGCATAGGTGTCTACCACGTGGTCAGAAAGTGGACTGCAACTTGATGGACTGGTACTGTACTAATCACAGAGTGGTTGAAGACAATCACCATTCTGCATGGAAGAATGAGTGGTGTTCCTCTGGGGCTGCAGCTAAATTTGTTACTGTTTTACATAAGTAATAGTGATCTTTAGGAGGAGTAACGCATTAAGCTTCTGAAGTTTGTTAACAACACTATATTGGTAGAATGGACACAGCATTGGGGGTTCCACCACATAGGGATGTGTACACATTGAGTTATGTGACCTGAGAAATAAGGTATTAGATTTGTTGTGGGAATGTGCAATGTACTACACCAAGGGACAGGAATCTGGGTTCCTTGTACACCATATGGTGCAACTGCAGATAAATTTAAGAAAAGTGTCTAGTGGTTATTGAGGATAGCAAGATAAAGCAGGTAGGAAATATGCTGCAGTCAAGACAGTAGATGCAGGGAGGGTGTGGCCTAGCTGGGGAAGGAATTTGTCCAAGCTTTGAACCCATGATGATCTGTTGATTAACTTCCCCATCTATGCATTGACCAGCAATACTTAGTGTAATACTGTACTTATTGATAAGGAGCTACTGATGATGCAGCCACCTGAATCTGCATGCCGGCAGACCCAGAATGACTAAAACTACTAAAGAGTCAGGGAAGGAAGGCAGGCCTACCAATCTACCTCACCGACCACTCCTAGGGCCAGAACTGCTGAGCAGCCAGACTTACTGATCAGACTGATGGCCCAATCCACTTCCCCAATCAGACTATGAAGACTCTACTATTTGAACTAAAGACAGAGATGAGAGCTGGGTTTGAAAATATGAATGCCTAGTCTTGATGTTTCAGTGAACTAGATACCAGGCTGGGAGAGCAAGAGGATGGGGCAAAGAACTTACAGCTGAAGTCATTGATAGCCAAAGGCTAATTTCAGCACTATCTTGAAATTTAGAAAACCTAGAATGTTGGACAAATATCCATGTGATTGTCCCCAGAGGGGATAAGGGGTCAGACCCTCTTCCAACTGTCACTACCTGGCTACCAAAATCATGGGGCTGGCCAAGAACACAGTCTTAGAGGCTCAGCAGGCACATAGATCTCTGGGGAATAAGCAGTGCCCAGGTGAATGACCCAGACATTTTTGATGAAATTTCTGAGATATCCCAGCAACAATTTAATGCAGTGAAGCACTGCCTTCATGAGGATCAGTGGCAGCTTGTCAATGCCTACCTGTCATGCCTCATCATTTGGAGAACAGGCCTGGCACAGAAAATCTTCATGAAGCCTATTCTAGCAGAGACCTACCTGGAGACCAAACTGGCAGCAGTGAGGGGACATTCTGGACAGTGCAGGACTGACCATCAACCTGAAACGTCACCAGATGAGGCTTAGTCATAACTATGCAGTGCTTGGGGACTAGTGTGGGGGGTACTAGGACTTGACTCTGATGCCTAGAATTTAGCTGCTTAAAATGTGAACTGTCTGGTTAGTTGCTGTAAGCCTGCAACTATGACTGTTTGCTTTACTAACCTAGTACTGTACAACCCAATAGGCTATATAGGCACCACACTGGACAGGCTGTTCAGGCCCTACTCAGCTTATCCCTGCACCTAGACAATAGTGATTGTGCAATGAATACCATCAGGGCAGGAAAAGGGACATGGCCACTTCAGCAGGCTACCTTGTTTACTACAGGCACAAGCCCTTTCATAAGACTCAGTACTGGGTGTTGTATCAGAGCATCCTTCTATAGAACATGTCCACTGTTGAGCTTCAGACCTTTGGATTAACACTTTTTACTTTGGCAAAGCCTTATGTTCATGCAATGAATCATAGTTGTTACTGTCTGGGAATGCCTTCCTGTTTATAGCACTGTTTTACTCTATCTAGTGCTGTCCTGGTGTGTGTGTTTCTCTTCTGAGACAAAACCTAAACTGAGTCAGTGGGTCAGAGCTGAAGGTTTTTCTGCACTAGTGATTTCTTTTTGCAGCAGGACTCATATTTGATTACTGTTTCTTCTTCCATGGGACTGTAACCTGCAGTAACTGCTTGTACTAATTTCCTCCAGTTTGCAAGGAGTGTTAATGAATAATTTGTGTTTTGATAAACTTTGCTTCATATATAAATCAGAAGTATTAAATCACTCTGGCTCCTTCCTCAAGGAAGAATGAAGAATCAGATGTGTGACCCACTAAGGGTCCCTGAAAAAGGGGTAGGGATATGTTTATGTGAGCCTGTTGCTCCATGAGGAATGGGACATTTGCTCAGGGGAAGCATACAAGGATCAATAGTGACTGGGAGTGGGGACTGCTTGTAAGTTCAAATGTTATGGCTTGAGTTTTGTTTTTATGTTTCTATGAAAATTCATAGCAAGAGATCAAATTGATTTCTGGGGTTGACAGGGAGGGATCATCCTTACACTAGACTTTGGCTAACTATGTTGTCACAGGAATAATGATAAAGCATGTGAGAATAGTGCCATGGAGTATTAATGGGCCAAAACTGTTGCTGAAACAAAGAAGATCTCATCTTACTTCAGGTAGGTAAAGGGAAATCTAGCCATATTCCAGGAGACCCATATGTTTCAAGAGTAAGCCTTAAATTGGAAAAAATCATGTAGAGGTTTTCATTTCTTAGCATGTTTTACTTCCAAAGCTCATGTTGTGGCCATTTTGTTCCAACTATGCCTCCTGGCAACCCTGTTGTAACAGAAGGCAGATCCCCAATGTAGATACCTTATCAGAGTGGTGGAACATGTAGAGAGGTGCTGACACTGGTGGCAGTATACAGCCCAAACTATAACCATCCCGAGTCCTTTCAATACCTGGACCTCACTCTGGTGTCTCACTGATTGTGCAGGAGACTTTAGTGATCCCAGAGATCCTCACCTAGATGGCTCTGCCTCCATGTGGCAGCCACTTCAAGGTTTTAAACTCTCAGCAGTTGTCAGGGGAGCATGACCTGTTGGATGCCTGGTGGTTTCTCCACCCTTCTGACAGAGGATTTTCTTTCTTCCTTCGCTATGCACACCAACTATATTCCTGTATTGACCTGACACCTCTCCTCAGACCAACTTCAGACTCTGCAGGCTGCCACCTATGGTCTCTTCTTATATTTAGATCAGTTGCCCTCTTGGTGGACTTGTGGGTGATATGCAGGCCTTCCCTGGTATGGCAGTGGTGGCTGAAAAGAGACTTCTGCTAGACCTAGATTTTAAAGCCTCTATGGTCACTACACTCATGGGTTTTCTCACCCACAAGGGTACAGAAGGTATATCAGCCTCTACAATGTGGCAAGCCATGAAAGCATTCAGCAGTTTCTAGCCATATCTGATGCCTCACATTAAATATAAACTTGAAGCCTAGCAAGAAAAGGACCTGGAGGGCCAGGTGATGAGGCACAAGAAGGAACTCATTTAGCAACATTTCCTTTAGCTCAAGCCGCCAACATGGAACATAGAAACATAGAAGTTTGCAGGTAGAAAAGGACTGATTGGCCCATCCAGTCTGTCCAATACCCCCTTGTTGTATTATTTTGCCCCATCACTTCCATGTCCTCTTTTGTTTCTTTTAGCCCCATGTAGTCATCCCAAGCCTTCTTGAATTTTCTCACTAAATTGACTCCCACCATTCATTCCGCAGCCCATTCAAGGACCCACCACTCTCTTAGTGGAGAACTTCCTCACATTTCCTCCAAACCTTATCCCCTCCAGCTTGAATGTGTGTCCCTCGTTGATTTGTTTGCACTCATCCTGAATATGCTACCCTCCTTCAACTTGTTTATTCTCTATAGATATTTGAAGGTTTCTACCATGTTCCCCTTTCTGTTCTCATCTTCAATGTGTATAAATTTAGTTCCTGTAATTGTGCTTTTCTGATCTCCTGTGCAGCCCTGGAACCATCTTGGTAGCCCTCTCTTGACCCTTTCCAACCTGTATCTGTCCACCTGTAAGTGTGATCTCCAGAACTGGACCCTGAATTCCAAATGCGTCTGACCATAGTTTTGTATAACGGAATGATCACCTCCTTTCTCCTGCTTGTAAAGCCCTTCCATATGCATGCCAACATTCTGCTAGTCTTCCCATTGTCATACTGAATTGGTTCCCCACCTTCAGGTTTTCTGAAATGATGATCCCCAGGTCTCTTTTTTTCTGTGTTACCTATAATCCACCTCCCAGCCAGTATTTTTACCTTCGGTTCCTATTCTTTATGTGCATAGTTTTGCATTTTTGCATTGAATTGTAATTGCCATTTCCTTGACCACTCCCCCAGTCTGACAAGGTCCTCCTCATTTTTCCAATTCCCACTGATTAAGTCCACCTGTTACAGATCTTTTGTCATCTACGAACAGACACACCTTCCCATTTAGGCCTTCTGAAATGTCCCCAATGTAAATGTTGAACAGTATGGGACCCAACACTGACCCCTGAGGTACCCCACTCATCACCCTCCTCTATGGAGTGCACCCTTTACCACCACCATCTGTGTTTTCCTCCAGCCAATTTTCCACCAGTTCACTAGCTTACTCCCTACCTCTAAGCTACCCAAATTGCTTAATCTAATGAAAGGAAGATTAAACCAACTGGTCTCTGCTTTTCTAGAATGCAGCATTCTAGTGACATAATGACCCTGAGTGGAACACTATACCCCAAACAACAGGATGCTGGGGCAGCTTTTCAGGCCCTTTATTCTGCCTTATACTCTTCCAAAAACAACTACTACCCTCCCCACCTGCCTCTCTTCTGGATACCCTCACAGTGCTGACCCTTGTGACAGATACCTTTCAGGAGCTGGAACAGACCCACCCACACTCTGAGATCCACCAAGCTGTCATCTCCTCCCTGACATAGGTGGCTTTCTTGCTGAGTTTTACAAAACCTACTGGGATATCATACATGAACTGTTAATGGATATGCTCCAGGAGTCCTTGGAGATGGGTGTATAGCCCTCGATGATGCCTTAGGGTGAAACCAGTTGAGGTTGTCTGTTGGGATTGCTTGACAGAGTCCCCTTTGAGAGGTAGGATGGTTGTCTGACTCTTTGGGAATTTTATGCAATGATTCAGCTGCAACAGCACTTTAAATGAATACTGTGTCTTGATTCACTTCTCTTCTGGGTTAGTTGGATGGTGCTGAAATTTTCAATTCTGTGTTGCCCCATTCTCAGTGTCTAGCCCAAAAATGTACTGCACAAGCCTGTTAAGGACCCTGCCCAGTGTGGTCTAACTGCTCCATTTCTCTGCTTAATGCAGATTACAAAATTATTTCAAAACCTTTATGGCTGCCTGAGGATATCCTGCTGGACCTTATTTACACAGTCCAGGGATGGTTTATTAAGAAAGGCAGGTCAAGTGTAATATTCAAAGACATTTAAATATTATTTGGCACTGGTCTAAATGTGGGGCTGCTCTGTCTGGTCTCCTGCTGACCTCAAAGCCAAAATTCCTTTGATTGGGTCAAGATGCCCTTCAGGTGGATGGTCCTGGAGAAATTCAGGTTCAGGCCATAATTCTGATCCTTGATTAAGACCCTGTATCTCTCCCCAGGTCTGGATATTGAAAAACATCCTTATGTCCTAGCCATTCCCACTATTCAGGGTATGAGACAGGGGTGTCTTTTGACCATCTTGCTATGTGAGCACAATTCAGCCCCTGGCAATATCAGTCAGTAGACACCCTGCCATATGGAACTAATCTTCAAGGGCATCAATCGTAAGAGCTGTTTCTTTGAAGACAATGCCATCCTCTACCTTGTCAATTCACATATTGCTGCCCTAGCTCTGATGGACAGCTTCTTTGTATATGGTACCCTGTTCTGCCATAAAATAAATTGGGCCAAGTGCGAGTGGTTGCCAGTGGAGAAGACTGGGTCCTCATTCCAGATCTCTGGGGTAATGGTGAAAATGGTTTCCAGTTTGAAATACCTGGGGACACACCACTCACAAAAATTGTTTACATTTGGGTAAGTAAATTATCAACCCTACTCCAAAACATCAAACAAAATGTGATAGGTGAAAGACTCTCCCATTGCCATTGATTAGCAGTGTCAACACAGCTAAGATGTGTATTTTGCCCCATCATCTTTATCTGTTCCAGAGGCTACCCATTCACCTACTCCTAAAGCTCTTTACTTCCATCTTGAATGCCTTACTAATCTACTCTGGCAGAGGAGAAGGGTTAAAGTGGTTTCAAGAAGTTATAGGTGGTCTGGCACTGCCCCACTTCAGGTTTTACTGCCTCATAGTCCAGTTATCATTGTTTTCAATCTTACTCTAAGATACAGTGAGTGCTGCCATGAATAGGCCAGTGGGTGGATCTTTAAAATTGAACCTAGGGTCCATTCTTTCTAAGCTTTTGTCCCCAGCAATGGGAGAGCTACCAAGAGTATCCTGAACCTCTTTACTATGACCTACGCCCACATCTAGCTAACTGCTCACAGTCTGACTGAGCATGCTGGAGGCCTCTCCAAAGAGGTAGATATCAAATGTGCACTATAGTGGAATAGAGGCCCTGTGAACACAGTAATACCAGCTTGAACTTGATGGTCTCTAAGGAACTCACTAAAATAGGGCAATCTTTGAAGGTGTTATCTTTATGTTTTAACACTTCGAAAAGTTTTGGGCTCTCCCCAGGAATTGTTTCTCTTGAGAACCAGAAAGGGCCTGGGGGTGCCAGACCACCAGGTTCCATCCTGTTCTGAGAGGCTATTGTACTGTCCACTCAAGCACCCTGAAAACCTTTGAAGCAATGCTATGGCATGGTACTGGGCAGCCTGCAGGATTCCTCCAAGTGGTATGCAGAAAATGCGAGAGGTATATGGATGGGACAAATGGACTGATGATGACTGGGATTTAATCCGAAGATGGCATGTCCTGCTCTGTTAACAATCACCTTAGATAGACACATTTCAACTTTTTACATAGAGTCTACATCACTCCTCCTCCTCCTGAGCTCACCTGGTAGACTTCTCCAGATCTAACAGATGTCAAGCCGCAAAAGTAGAGGAAGACACCTACCTCCTTAGGACATGTCAGAATCACATAGATTAGGCCCTTTTGGGCTGAGATCACTGACATACAGTATATTACTGTCCAAAACATTAAACTTTTCTTTTTCAATTCAAAGTTTATTAACATTTTGTCATACAGATGACAAATCATCAGAAATTGTACAATATGAAAGTAATACATACCAGACTGAAAAAAAATCCTCCCTCCCACCCACCACCTCCCACCCCCACCCATCAACCCCCTCCTCCCCAAATCATGCACAGTGTAACAGTGTACAGAACCATAAGATTTTCAGCATGGACTTATTGTTAGGCAGGTTGAAGGAATAAAGAGCTTGCAGGGTTCCCAAATCTTATTAAATCTGGTAGTGGTGTTCTAAAGACTAGCAATTATTCTGTCTGATCTGAGATTCGCTAGTAGCTCTCTCAACCATTTAGTATATGAAATATCTTCACTGTCTTTCCAGTGTTTCAATATCAGTTTTTGACCGACATTGATATTAAGGCCATATGGAATCTGCTGGCAAGAAGAGGATCTTCGAGAAGTACCCCAGGAGACACACTTTTATGAAAACAAATCATTCAGACCTAGGGGTCGACCCTTTGTTCAATGAGTGACCACAGAGGGATTATCTTGGGGCAGGTCCAAAAACATGAAGCAAGTTGCCTTCACCCTGTGCATACCTTGTGCAAATTGAAGAGGGAAATGCCATATTTGGCCAACTTTTGTGGAGTATAGTATAAATTATGCAGTATGTGAAATTGCATAATATGAAGTCTGTCCTGAGTGATAAACTTGTGGCAAACCTGCCATAGGATGGGCTAGTTTAGGACAATCTCTGGGAAAAGTTGGGCCCGATAAGTGGATGGACCAAGATGAACATTAAACATTTCTTATACCCTCTCAGCTGAGGGAATACTACTGGGATTACCACGGGGCAGCTCTGAGGGCAGAAACCACCATCACCTTCTATGGAAGCTGGGCCTGACTATTGGCAATCAGCTAGTAGAGCAGTACTAGAAGCATGAGAAACCCCTATGATCTCACATTGTGCTTCCTCCTTGATAAACAGCATTAGGTTAGAGAAGACCCAATACTCTGTATTAAACAAGTTACCCATATATGACAAGATGTGGGTCCTTTAGAACAAGCACTAGAAACTGCATGGTTTCCAAACTTTCAACTACTGGATCAGACATTTTTCTGTTGCACTGGAATGAGCTGACAGTTTGGTGTGTGTGTGTGTGTGTGTGTGTGTGTGTGTGTGTGTGTGTGTGTGTGGGTACACAGTTCTTCATTTAATCCCATACACCTCCACTGATGTGTTATTTTACCATGTATACCATGCTTGTGTTTGATTGCTAATACTGAGCATTGATTCTATTGTTTTGGTGCATGGGATTTGAACCACTCTATCTCCTTTAATCACTTGTACTCAGCTCTTGTTTTGGGTTTTAGTATTTGATGTATTTCTGTCTCAATTAATTTGCCAATAAAACAGAGTTTAAAAAGAAGAAAATTCCAGATATTGATGCATTACATGAGGAAAGGAGTAGGTCAAGGGAAGAGATCTACCCACCTAACAAAGCCTTGGCTAGACTGCACCAGGAATACCACATGAAGTTCTTTCCATGTTGGAGCATTAAGGCCATTGAAGAGTTAAAGAGTCCAGCACAGGGCATGCTTAAATAATTTATCCAAATAAAGGAAGGCTTAGAGAAGAGGAAATGATCACCATGTATAATACTGAAAGGGATAGACAGGTTGATGTATACATGCATGTTTGAGCAGGTAAATGCAAGCAGAACCTGAGGACATGCAGTTAGACTGGTTGAGTGGGCAGAATAAGGGGACACAAAATGCATTACTCCACAAAGAGGGCAGTTAACATGTGGAATAGCCAACCCTATGAAGTTATGGAAGCTACTGCAGCACGTTTCAGGTATTCGGAGTAAGACTAGATATATATTCCTGAGGGAGCACGTACATTGAGAGTTACTCATCATGAAAAGTGGTAGCACTCCAGCTGATGTTTGAACGCTGTCACCTAAGTCTATGTATTGTAATGTTCATGTGCCTACATCTGAGTATTCTGCCATGTTTCTGTGTCTGTTTATCTAAAGTCATAACCAAGAATGGGCTTCTCATCCACTGCACTCATCTGTTTGTCAAATAAATAAAAACATGAATAAAATATGAGTCCATACATGAATGCAGTCTTTGCTGTGTGGTAAAGACATACTAGATGCACCCTAATTCCTTTCTGTCAGCACAGTACCATATTACTATATCATGATATATATTTCTATGTTACTGTTTAAAAATAGCATTATGTAGAGAGAGAGAGAGAGAGAGAGAGAGAGAGAGAAAGAAAGAAAGAAAGAAAGAAAGAAAGAAAGAAAGAAAGAAAGAAAGAAAGAAAGAAAGAAAGAAATTTCCTATTAATTGTGATTTTTTTTTTTGAGGGGCATCATATTAGCTTATACATCTTATTCAAGAATAACTGAAAGCACTGTGCATTGTGATGGCACAACAATTCAATATATGATTTCCAGGGTGTATCTTGGTGCTCCAAATTAACATGTTAGTCATTTAGGTAATGTTAAATGTGGCATACACTAACTGCCTGGCCAAAGTACCGTACTCATACATTGCAACTGAAGTGGTCAGTCTCAGAGATAGTATCTGATGATTTCAAGATAACCCTTTTTTATCTTGAAGACAAATTATAGAGTACTGTTGCTCACATATAAGCACTGTTTATTTTCAGCAAAGTTAGATTTTTTCACTGCACAAACCTAGTGGCTGGAATATAAAACCAAATTTGTAGGAACTGCTTGCCTGAGGGAATAAGTGTTAACAACTTCATTAAAACTTGCCTTTAATAGGTCACTGTTAATGTTTCCTGTAAAGTGGCTTAATCACTATTGGCCTTCAGGCTGGGATGCTTTATGACAACATACTGTAGGTCCTTTGTAATTAATTTGTTTAAGAAACATTAAACACATGCGATGAATTTCAGCATTCAGATTCATGCTTTCATCCCTGTTTGCTTTCTATAAGTGTTTCTGTTTTTGATCTGCTTGGCCTTTAAAATAATATCTGTACTGTAGCCCCAGTTGCACTACAGTATATGATTAGCCCTACTGTATATGGCTTTCCATAGACAACATTTTCTTGTAGGACAGTTCAAAGGTCATGAAAAGTTATCATATTGTAGTGATGTCCATACAGTCCAACAACGATTTCCTATTTATTTATTTAGTTTTTGTTGATCGGGTAAGGTGCACTAGGGAATCATTTGCCTATTTTCAGGCATGACTTGTGAGAATACAAAGGAAAGGAGAGTTAGAATCATAACAGTGAGAAAAAAAAACAAGGGATAGGTAGAGGAAAAGTAAAAACAGGAACAAAGTGCATCAATTGGGCAGTGCAAATAGGGTATTTGATCTATACAGCAGATGAAAATAAAATAAGTTTCCTACAGTAGGCTAGTGAAGGCATCCAGGTATAAGATGAATACAGCAGTAACAGTTATAAGGGGAACATAGTTACAGTTACAGTAGGCTTACAAATAAAGTAAAGCTACTGTATATATGGCAATGAATTGATTCCTACATGGTTGTTTACATTACAATGAAAGGTTATTCCTCAAGATCCAAGGACCAAGGAGACAACAGGCTCACTTTCTTTAAAGTGCAGGGTAATGAGTTAGGTTCGGCAGGTAAATTGGGTATGCTGTATCAGGAACATGCAGAGTTGGGTTCTGAAGGGTATGGGGCATTGCACTGACGCATGTGGGGGCTGTTCAAATGTTTGGGGCAACACTACTGAAGGCCAAGGAACCATACTTGTACCAGGATCTTGCAACAGTCAGCAGGTCATTTGCAGAGGATCTGCGAGAATAATGGCTGCTACATGGCACAAGGAGAGAGGCTAGTGCAATGGGTTACTTGTTGTGGAGAGTTCTATGAATAATTCTCCCTAGGGATAGATCATTTAGGGCCAAAGTGGAGAACCAATAAAGTTTGTTGTAGAGTGCACAGTGCTGGGTATGGCAATCACACGCTAGGAAAAGCAACATATGTAACCTACTTCCCATTTATGCATTAGGGTACTGGAGGCGATAGAAAATATTGGCAGTCCATAAGTAATTTCAGAGAAAAGGAAATCCACAGAAATGAACAATTCTTGCTGTATTTCAAGCTCATCTCCTGATGTGGTACAAATATGGAACAGTCTCTGATTCAGAAAGAGTATGGGGTCGCTGAAAACAAATTACTGCAGACAGTTGTTTCATAGTCCAAATGTTTTTTTTTATTGTAAACATGGCAAATACCTCAACGTTTCACCTACAGTTTGGGGATGAGAAGGCTACCTGCAATGATTTTGAGTTTGGATGGTGAAAGATTGGGGCTGGCGTGGTATGCAGCTCTGAGACTAAGATTCACAGTCTTGCTAAAGGATGCGAGATAAAGAGAAAAGTCCAATGAGTGATCACGATGATTCCCTGATATTTGAAGAAGACAGTTTCAAGTGGGATCCATTGTTACAAAATATGACTAGCTGGGCATGGTTCTCCCTGAATCAGTGTGGGGTACCAAACAGCATCACTTGGAACTTGATATTGTTCAATAGTAACTTGTTGTCTCGGAGCCAAGACTAGACAGCACTTAGATCAGAAGTTAGGATCTGTTTAAATCCACCACTTCAGGAGCATTGCAGAAGAATACAAGGTAATTGGCATACAGAGTGGGTGGAATGAATGAAGCAACTGAGGACAGAATTGATGTACTGCAAGACTAGAAGAGGTCCTAGAATGAAGCCTTGTGGTACACCAAGTTGGGAGGGAGGTAATTGGAGTAGGTGGTGCTGATTCTGACTCATTATTGCCTATTGGATAGGTAGCTATAGAACCAGGGTAGCTTGTTATCAGATATCCTGAGGTGCTAATCTTGTTGTGAAGGATGGTATGATTGACAGTGTTGAAGGCTTTTATGAGATCTAGAACCACAGTCCCTATAAATTCACCTCTGTCAAAGGAGGCAGGGATGCTTTTGATTAATGTTAGTAGCACCGTGGTGTAATGGTGGGCCTTCCAGAAACCATACTGGGCTGGGCAGAGGAGGTCATATTTTTGATGTAGGATTTGAGTTGGGAAGCCACAATTTCTAGATGACTGTGTTAAGGTTAGGGAGTATGGTGATAGGCTGGTAGTTTGAAATGAGTTTAGTGTTCCTTTTTCAATTCAAATTTTATTAAACTTTTACATTTTATATACACAAACATAGCAGTTCACCCTGAACAACCAGTCAGTCAGCATTTAGCTAAATTAAGCTACCTCAGACATGCAACATAAAAGACTCATATCCTTGTGTACATAGAATATTGACACCAGAAAAATAACAAAAAATAGGGGAAAGGTTAAAATCATATACTTGAAAGCACAGAAAATTCTTCCAAATAGAATCCATACATTTGAGCATTACTAAAGTCCAATCCACTAAGATTCATGAGCAGTCCATTAAAAGCTCCCCAAGACCATTCTCTCACATATAGATAAAAAATGTCCATTACGTAACATCCATGTTTGACAGCTGGCTGACTCAACATGCACTGCAAAAAAGAGGAGTATAAACCTGCAAACATTAAAACTAGAAGATACATTAATACTAACATCAAATGATCATCAACACTCTAAAATGGCAAGACAGATGAATTGCAAAGAACAGACTGACGACAACTAAGTTTAGGAGAGGCAAGTGAGGAGTAAATCCCAGATTCAAATACAGACACTGTTAAGCCAGGGAGAATTCAAAGGGTGGAGGGAGGACCCACCAACACACCCAAAAATCTTTAAATTTAATGGTTATAGTAAGTATTCGCAAGGTTCCATACTTGAGTAAACAAAGCATCTTTCCCCACTGTCTGGTAGGAGAGCCACTCATGGCTAACTAATTTATGAAGGCAACCTTCCCAATCCTCTAAGGTAGGAATTAATACAGAGCTCCATTTCCAAAAGATGAGACACTTAGCCTCGATAATTGCAGCCATGAACCATAGGGAAGGAGAATGTGCTGGACCCGAGCTGACTGGTGTTGCCCAGAATCATAAGGGAGGCATCAGGAGGATTTGACAGCAAAGCACCTTAGAGAGCTTATCTCAAATGTGATTTCACCAATTATCCAATTTAGGACAAGACCACAGGATATGTAGTAAGGTGCTCTTCTGCTGATGGTACCTTCAACAGTTAGAATTGACTACCTGACTCATTTTACTCAATATATCTGGAGTCCTATGCCATAGATGCATGGTTTTCCACTGCATAAGCCTCCCTTTCAGATCTCAGCATGTCTCAGCAACATTCATCCAGCAGCACTTACAATTGACATCTAAAATTGGGGTACCTAGCTGCTTTTCCATCTCAATTTCAGAGTGAGGGTTGAGGATGTATCTTGGGGTTGGGGCACAGCTCCCCTCCCACCAACCTCCAAATAACATCCCACATCCCCTTAAGAGGAAGCTGGATATGGCCTACATACAGTATACAGACACCAAAAGATGCATTTGAAGATATTTCCAGAGATGTGACTGTGGGAGTGAAGCCAGGACCTTGTTAGTGACAAGATCTTTAAACTGGCCTGTCTTCAGGTGGAAGAGGTCAGCTACCCTCCTGATCCCCATCGCTGCCCATCGAGACCAATGAATAGGCTTCACTCCAGTTTGTATCTTAGTATTATTCCAAAGTGGACAACATGAAAAGGGCCTACCACTGTGAGGTAGAATGTTTTGACACTCCTTTCCAGATGGATAAGATATACTCATGAATGGCATAGGCTGGGTGGGTACTAGTCTGATTCCATAGAATGGTTTCAGGCACTACCCCAAGGAATAATTGCTCTTCCAGCACAAGCCATCAATAAGAATCACAGCACCTCTCAGTGAAGAGCCACATCCAAATCTGCCTAAGGCTCAAGTCTAAGTAGTACCCCCAAAACCACAGTATTTGAAGTCATTCCTTTCCTTCAGGAGCTACCAGCTGGGTCAGAGAGATCATAGGTTGCCTCTATCAAAAGAAAATGCCCAATGAGTTTGTCCAGTGATTTCTAAATGGATTCTGGAACTGGCAAACACAGATACCAGAGACAGTATATGATCATGGGAAGGACCATCTTTTGCAGAGTGTGATTTGCCCCAAAGGGACAGGTGGAGGTGCTTCCACTGGTTAAAATCTTCCTGCAGTAACTTCAGCAGTGGGGAAAAATTCAGGTGCACCACTCTCTCCAGTCAGGAGAAATAAAATTCCCAGATACTTTATTGGGTGCTTTGTCCACTCAAGCCCCAGTGGTTTCAGAGAAACAGAAAGACATTTTGTGTTTAAGGGTAGAACTTCAGTTATCCCACAGTTGTTCTTAAGTCCAGACAAGGCTCAGAACTGGCCCAGTAGTTTTATCCAAGTCAGAATAGATTTAGCTGGGTTTCGTAGGGTAAGGAGAATGCTGTCTGCAAATAACATAGGTTTAAATACTTCTCCACCTATTACCATGCCAGCTATGTTTGACTTTATCACAGCTTTTGTGCCAGAGGTTCTAGCACCAAAACAAAAAGTGCTAGGATAAAGGGCACCCCTGCCTTGTATCCTTCTCCAAGGGAACACAACAGAGGCTATCCCATTCATTGGTACAGAGGCCTTTGGGCTGAGTAAAGGGTTTTCACCCAGGTAATAAAACCTTCCCTAGTCCTGAAAGCTCAGAGAGTGATAAACAAATATGGCCACACAAGAGAATTGAACGCCTTCTCCGTATCCAGTGCAATAGCTGCCACTGGTTCCAGAGAAGACTTTGCAACCCACATTAGATTAACTAGCCTCTAATGTGATTGGCCCCATCTCTTCATGCAACAAAGCCTACCTGATCAGCATGCACTAGAAAGGGCAGCAAGACTTGCAGTCTCATGGCCAAAACTCACGTAGAATTTTGTAGTCAACGCTCAGGAGAGAGATGGGGTGGTAACTAGCATATAGATGAGCATCCTTCCGTTCTTCAGGATCACCGAAATATTAGCCTCCATCATAGACTGAAAAGTGGAGGTAAGTAACTGGCACATCAGGTCTTGGAACAGCTTGTAAAATTCTATAGGATGGCAATAAGAGCCCAGTGCTTTACAGCTGGATATCTGCTGAACTGAAGTCACTACCTAATGAACTGTAATGGCACCTTCAATGATCTCATTTGTTCATCAGAAAGTCTGGGAAGCATGACTGAAGCCAAAAAGGATGCAATAGCCTTTTCTGTCTGACCCCCTGGAGCTACCTTAGATGAGTAAAGGCCCTAATAATAAGCATGGACGGCATCATTGATTGCATCTGGGGCAGTAGTGAGGCACTGCCATCCCGAACGCCAGGAATTTCTGATTTCTCAGAGAGCTTCTTAGCCAATAGGCTAAAAGAAGGCCTGCCTCTCCTTACCCTCCCAGTAGGCATGGTGTATCCAGTTCAGGGTGAATTTGGCTTTTGAGAGTTCAAACATTCAGTCTGTATTGAATATTCCTCATCAAGTGCAACAGCTCTGGGAATGGTCCCCATCCTTATGCTGCTTTTGCTGGTCTGCCAGCTGCAGCTCGAGGGTCTGAAGATCCTGATGCTTCTTTTTATTTTTGCTGAAGCATAGGCAATTGCCTGTCCTCGAACATAGGCTTTATAGGCCTCCAAGAATCATTGAGCCACAGTCACCCTGAGAAGTTGATCTCCAGATATGTCCAGGTCTGTTTCCTCAACCATGAAACAAAAGTGGCATCATTACAAAGGCTAACATTAAACCTCCAATTCTTAGTAGAGTGCTTATGGTTCCTAGATTCAAAACTATAAGTCACCATGGAATGATGAGAAATCAAATGGATTTAATTGTGGATCTTAATGCTCCAAGGGCAGCAAATCAAGAAGCCTGGACCATGTCGATTCTGCTATAAGACTCATGGGGGCAGAATAGTAAATAAAGTCTCAGCCAGTAGGGTGTTCCAGCCATCACATGTCACAAGCCATGGTCCTAAATCAAATGTTTTAGATCCGAGCCACCCATAGAGGAAAAATATACTGGGGATCTGCTTTTGTCACATAAGGGCTGTATTAGTTGGTTCATGTCCCCACCTAGTAAGATGGAGGCAGAACCCAAGTCCAACAATGCCTGAGAGACACTATGGAAGAAATACATGTCCTCAGTGTTCCGCCATATAACAAACCTACTGTAAAATTATCTGAATGGTCAGGCACTCTTGAACCCGACGAGGTAGAGAATTCATAGGGTAGGTGTCGCAAAGCAAAAGACCATGCCCTGATGTTTTCAATCAAACCCTGGAAATCTCTTGCAATACCTCACTGGTTGAGTGGAGCAGGCAGAGGGGCAGTAAAGGCGAAGGAGATCTTGCAAGTAGTGGGGTCCCTGCCCGTGTAGGGGCTTTATAGGTCAGTAACCTGACCGTGAAGGTGATCCGCCCTTCACTGGCAATCAGTGCAGTCTGTGGAGCACAGGTGTAATATGACTGTCCCTAGAAGTGCGGTCAATAGCCTGGCTGCTGGATTCTGCACCAGCTGCAGGCTGTGGATATCAACCCCAGTAGCCCAGGTTAAGGGCATTGCAGTAGTCAAGGTAAGAGGTCATGAAGGCATGGGTCAACACTGGAAGATCTTCAGGAGGAATCAGGTGTTTCACCCTGGTGATATTTCTAGAAGGTAAAATGAGGTCTTGACAATGGCTGACACCTTGGATTTAAGGGTCAGACCACCATCAAAAATAATACCCAGATTCCGCACCCAATCTGAGGTAGTCAACTGAACTCCTCCGAGCCAGAGCCCAGACAGTTGTCCAGCTGATAAACCTGCCACTCAACAATCTGGGTCCACAATCAACACCTCAGTTTTAGACGGTTCAATCATAGCTAGTTGGCACTCATCCAGTCCTGGATATCGGAGAGGCAGCTGTTAAAATCGAGAGGATCCTCATAGGATTGTCATCCTATTCAGGCATTAATGATGTGACAGCTGAGTGTCATCTGCATATCAGTGAAAACTCAAGCTGTACCATATATATATGACTGTAGAGAAATGTCTTCATGAAGAACAGAAGAGTACATGGTAGCCACAGAACCTCTGCCTCATCTATTGAAACCATAATATGAGCATATCCTCCCCCCCCCCAAAACCAATAGTATAATGAACTACACAACCCCCATTATATAAAAACCCTACAACCCATAACTGAAAATAAAATCCTTAAGTCTTGGTCCATAAAGAGGATACAGCAAAGAACAGCACTTCACTACTATAGGCTATAGCAAATAAAAGGAACCTATAATCTTAATCAAAGGGACAGTCTGATTTGGACCAAGTTCCATACAAAACACCTTATGAAACCAATGAATAAAGGTACTTATAATAGGATTGCCAGCAGACTGACCAAAGAAGGGTCTCATAATTGTCCCATTAACAGTTCAGTAACTGCTCTGGCAAACAAACAAACAAATGAATTAGCCCACTGGCATCTTTTCCATTAAGCAATAAGATCGTAGTTTAATAACTGGTATACCAAGCTGCCTGGCTGAAGTCCATTAAGTTAATAAACACAACCCAAACTCAGGCCCTGCACTACACTGGGGGTAAGCTGAGCTATTGGGCAGGGGAGACAAATAAGGAGAAGGGCATAAACATCCCCCAGTATGAATCACTGGGGTTGAGTTCAACAGTGCTCATAAAGAACTTCTCTCCACATCTTCAGCCCTCCTAGCACGCCACTCCATTCCTCTATGGAGCAGATTTAAAATAACTTTACATGGGCATAGGAGCCCATAGGGATGATCATTCAGACTAGAGGAGTCAGGAGAATTGTAAATTTGAGACCTAGATTTGTCCAGAGTTACATGCCCAAAACTTCCACATAAACGGAACAACCTGGGCACAGAGTTGAGCATGCTGAGTGGCTTAGGCACACTTTATTGGCATTAGTGCTATCTGCCTGTTCCCCAATACTACACTGATTAGAAAATGAATGGGAATATTCAGGTAGGAGAGGAGCATGAAAGAAAGGGCAAGACCCTTTCCCTTCAAAGAAATCAGGCAGCTTTCCACATTATAGAACCCCCAACAATCTACCAGCTCCCGACTCACCACCTTAAATCCTTCCATACTAGATGGTAAAGATAAATCTTAAAATAGAATAAACCTCCCTCCATAGTTAACCCAGACATAGTCCATGGTGAGAGTCAAAAATTCTCCTAATTAAAAGGAGACGATCTCACCAGAACATTTGCAGGGAAGATAATCTCCACAGAGCTCTTCAGTTGAACACTCATGTAGGAGCAGGAGAGGTGTCCATGTCATCCGGCTGGTGTTGATCCAAAGATGAGGAAGGATCCTTTTCAGTCACAGCTGGACCTTCTAAAGTAGTCACCCCTAGGCTGTATTCAGAAGATCTCCAGTGGAAGGATGAAGGCTGAGCATGTTGTGATTTGGTGTTTGGTGTGAGCAGGAGTCAGGATTAGGCGCATTCTTGTCCTGTGTGGGGTTTTGATCGAAGCAGAGTTCTTCAAGTGGAACTCTGCTTCAAAACATGATGTCCACTATTGTTATCAAGTTGTAAGAGATACCAATGAGCTCTCCCAGTGAAAGAAACTTTTCCACTGAGCTCCCTACAAAAATCCATAAAGTGGCTGGTGGGCTGAGAAAACATTTCACTCCCACTGCCTTGCCATGTTTCTGACCATGCTGAAGGATTTACAATGATCCACAACTCTTTGGAGAAATCAGGTTGGATCTCTAACTTCATGCCATGCCAGGTCAAAATTTTCTGCTGCCGGGCTTTGGAAAAGATAAGCTCCTGATCTTGAAAGCAGAGCTGGCGGAAAATAATAAGGCAAGGGTGCAAGGATGCTGAGGAGGAAGGCAGGTCAGATGGGACTCTATGCCCTCAATCTGTTTCAATTGAAGAGTCCCAGTAATGATCCAGAAGTTTAGGCAAGAGTCTATGGAGGAAATCAATAGTGTTTGACCCTTTACTGGTTTTCAGGGATGCCCAGGAGTCACAAATTATTCTGGCAACTCCTGGTTTCTTGATAGTCTAGCTTATCCCATAGGAGCCGAATGCCTCTTTTCATCACTGCCACATGGTGATCCATCAGTTGAACCCAGTCCTCCAGGTGCCCCAGCCATTCTTCCACATCTGTAATATGGGTGCCCAAGGTTCTCACAGCCCCTTTACCACCTCCAGAGCAAGATTCATATGTGAGAGCCGAATGGTGATACCACTCATAAAAGATTTAATCTCAGCAAGCTTCTGTATCATCAAGTGAGAATCTGCATCAGAAAGAGCTGTCGACAGCTTATTCTCCGGACTTGTAGAGCTCCCTAAAAATCATCAGTTTTTGGCTTCTTTTTGATATTGGAATCTACCAAACCTCTGAATCAAACTTTCTAACCTCTGGGGAGGAGGAGGATGGTAAGACATTTTCAAAAAAATGGCAAAGGTTAGAGGACTGCAGCAGATTTAATCCAAGGAATGCAGCACTCGAGAGCCACATTCCTATCAGCTCAGCTGAATCACACGATCACCTCAGTGTTCCTTTTTATGCACTGGGACTATGTTGATCTGAACAGTGTTGGAGGAAAGCAAAGATTAAAGTCTGGTCACTGGAGTTGCTAACTCACAGGCCACTAATCTGAGCAGTTTGGGTTCAAGATCATCAGGTCAGAAGATTTGTATTCAGGGATGCATGACAGGAGCTTATAGACTTATTTGGTGCTAACAGCTTTAAAGAGGAAGGGGTGGGACCTTGCAGGGGTAGTAGGGTGAGGGGATGATATGTAGAGCTATCAAGGGCTGAAGTATAGGCAGATAGGTCAAAGAAGAGATTAATAAAGGCATTTGATATGGTGAGCTGGTTGTTACAGTTGATTTTGCTAACCTCAAAGTCAGGAGGTGTGGTGTTGGAGAATCTCAGAGACCATTTGGGGTGGTTCCATTAGTGGTGCAGATTTTTAGGAGGCCAAATACATGCAATAGTAAAAGCTTTGCTATCATGGATGGCTTGTTTACATTTGTTTCTGAAAGTTCTGTAAGCATTCCAATCTGAGATGGAGTTAGAAGCTTTATAGGTGGCCTAACTTTTATCCCTCTCCTTCATGAGGGAAAGGAGGGGCAGGTAAGCAATTTAGTTTGTTGACCATAAACCTCCTGAAGGTGAAGGATACATGCTTGTCCCAAAGAGAGGTAAATGCTGAATTGAAGCATATGATGGCAAGGTCTACATCAGATGTAGTCCAGAGATAGGTCCAGTCATAGTGGGCAATGTCCAATTTAAACAGTAAGGATCTAGGTGAGAGAAGTCACAGAAGTAGATGAGTGCGGAGGGAAGGGTATGGGGAACTTTGTTACTCCAAATGCAGAGCACTGGAGAGTGGTTGCTAATTCAGAAAGGGAGGGTACCTAAGCAGGAGATTTTGTCAACATTGGGGCAAGAATCCAGTCGATAAGTGTAATGGCACATCTGTTGTTAAAGATCCTGGTGGGCTGGGAGATGACTCAGTGAGGATCAATTTGCTGAGAGATTGTTCAGTGGTAAATTTGTTGTAATCCAACAAGTTAAAGTTGAAGTCACTGAGGATGATGAAATCTGTATTACTCACTCGGGAACCTACAGTGTGACTAAATGAGAGGGAGTCCAGGGAGGCTAGCACCAGGATGCAGATATGCACAGAAAATATGGAATGTTTTAGAGCTGCCTAGTGATAGGATACCATGGGTGAGTTCGAAGAAGGTGGAGGGGGCAGTGGTGGTGACTAGGAAGTTGTGAAGGTGAGATGGAATTTGAATTAGATCATTGTTCCACCTCCTCATTTGGGGGATTCTGTCATTCCATAGGAAATTATAACCAGGAATATTACAGAGATTATCTGGTGTAGATGGTTTTAGTCATGTTTCAGGTAGGCATATAATGACAGGTTGGTAATGGGATGTCCAGACTGTCAGTTCATCCAGACTATGCAACAGGCTATGGAAGTTCAGGTGGCCAATTTTGAGTCCTTTGCCCCTTGCTGGGGGAGGGAGGGAGAGGAGATGGTAGTATGCAAGGTGGGTCCAGGGTTAGATTTGATGTCTCCTGCAAGTAATAACAGAAGTAGTGTGAGGAATGTAATTATGTATTGTTTAGGTTTGTTTCTGTTCACTAGTATGGGGTATCAACAGCATTTTTCAGTTAGGGTGACAGTAGAAAGGGTTTGTGGTCACACAGCTTGGTAGGGCACAAGGGCTGAATGACTGTGTGAGGAAGCTGGACATGGTGAAGTCTATGCATGGGTTGGCAAAATTGGAAGCAGAATGGGCATGGAGTCAGCAACTAGTTTCAGAGCTAATAGGATACATAATAGAGTAAATAGAATATAAGAAATAAGGAGAAGGTGTGTGAGGAAGGTGCTATACATTAGCAGCATGGGTATGGGATTAGGGCAAGGTGGCACAGGGTTAAGTGAGGGTGGATTCATAGCAGGTAGGGATGTGTCTTTAAGGAACTGGGCTATAGTGCTAGACTCTCATAAAATGTGATTGTTCCAGGAGAATTCAAGTGGTTGAAGTTAGGAGGATGCAGGTGGAACAGACCACTGTGCTGAGGTAGAGGGGGTAGAATGAGCTGATAGATTCTGGCAGGTAGCAGATAAAAGGTGAACTAGCTTAGGTGGAAGGGTGGCAAGAGGGTGGGTGGAAGCACTGTCAGTGCAGCATACTGGCGCATACTTTAGTGCACCTAGTGTGGTATTTTCAAGGTAGACTGGCAGGCTGGGGTCCCACTTGGAGTGTTCCAGCGGTGGGCTAAGTCCTGCAGGAGACCTCTGAACCCTTCAAATTGCAGCCAGAATGCTTTGGGAAACTGAAAAGAAATAGGAGTTATAAGGCTGCAAGGGAATAATGAAATACATGGTAGCCTATAGAAACATCCCAAGATTCCACAATTATTTATTGATTTAAAGTAAAATAACACCCCATACAAAACTGCTCATTGCCCATCCATCAGGTGTCAGAAATACTGTACCAAGTTTTTAATTTGTGTGATAGTGTAATTTGATTACTTAAAAAAATGTCTTGCACCAGGTCACAATTGTCACCGACTAAACACTTTTATTTCAATAGCCACAACACTCACTAAAAAGGAAGCAACTTGTCAGTGAGAATCATTGATTGACAAATTACTTTTCTTTCAAAGTAATTAGACTTAGGCTGTAATATTAAACAAATTAAAATGTGTTATTTCTGACACCAGATTGGAAGATATTGAGCAGACACATACATTTTTTAATCATAAATAAAAGACTGACATTCTCTGGTTTGGGGCTGAACTTTTAAATCATGTACTGTGCAAGAAAAAATAAAATGGAAACCACACCCAACTTGGCCAGTGTTCTCATCATGAGATGTGACAGCATCAGGATCTCTTAAGTGTCACTGTTGAGATCCCTATGATGTCATGTCAATGCCCCATGGCAATAGAGAATTGTTGTGTATAGTTATCCATGCCTTAATCTATATACATCATGGTATGCCCCTGGATGACGACACTATTACAGCGAAAATGACGATGCCAACAACATCACTGTTTTCACTGTATTAGTCTGCCTGAGACCTCAGCATCTCTCTTCCGGTCCTGCACCCTTCCTGATCCAACTCCGACTCAGAGTTAGAATCTTTAGATCAGTGGTTGCAGGGGAAAGAACCCTGCATGGGTGTTTGTGGTAAGCCCCAGATGAAAAACAGTCGAGTCCCAGCCAGATTTATGTCAACTGCAAGTTGTGGTCGACATAAATCTGTCACTGTGATGGTGGCTAACAACTTAGTTGTCGAACTGGCATCACCTATAAGCCACATGCTTTAACCAGTGACTTCACCATTTGTAATCAGTCAGTGCCTCCTGACACTGGTGCCACTACTTGTATGTGCTTCTATATTTGTTAAAGCAGCAGTATTTGTTAGTCACCATAGAGCTTTTTTTTTCCCAGGGCAATTTCTTTTTGGACAAAACTATGAAGATATCCAGCTTTCATTTTCATTTTTTCATTCAAGAACAAAATGTAGAATTTCACAAATTTGCAGATACTGCAGTGATCACATTGAAAACTTCCTTAAGGTCAAGGGAGGGCCAGTTAATATAGTCCTGGATATAGTGGGATGGTTAAAAAGCTTTGTGTCAGAATATCTTCCAAGTTGGCACCAATGCGATATGATGTTCTTGGCATAAGGCCTATCACACCGAATAGTTTGTGCCTCCTTTTAATATATTCTGTACTTCCAACTATATGTGATACAATATGGGTAACTTCATTAAACCCTATTACAAAATTATCTCCACTAAACGTATCATGATATTGTGATTTAAACTGTAAGAGACTATCCCTGTCCATATTCTTTGCTCTATTTTTAGAAGACTCAATGAGAGATTCAGTATAGCTCCTTTGGCAAAAACAGACTGCTAAATTAGATGCCTGGACATTGAGCAACTCTAAGTTTGAGCAAATACCTCAACACCAGACAAATGGCCCTTGTGGCACTGATGCTATCTTTTGTTTAGTGTGAGCACCGGATGCCTGTAGGCGTGTATTTTCTGAATTTTCTTCCTGAATCTGCCTAAGATGAAAAGAGTGTCATCTGATGCAATGAATGTTAAATCCAGAAAATGATAGTTTCTTGATAGATATTGGTGGTGAACTTTAAATTCACTATGCTGTCATTCAGAAATTTCACAAAGTGGTTTGCAGACTTCACGTTGTCATCCCAGACAATGATAATATCATCTATGTACCTGCCCCTGAATTTGATCTGGGACAGGCATGGATTTCTGCATAGTCATACACCATGCCCCTCACACCAACCCAAACATAGGATGGCATAGAAGAGGGGCCATGGGTGGCCTATGGCAGTCCTACAAGTTTGTAGGTAATAAATCCCTCATGGAGAATGTAGTTGGATGTAATAATAAGGGCAACAGCCTGTTGTATGAAGTCATTTGGAACATTCTCAACCAACTCATTAGTAGACAAATGAAATCTAAGGCATTCAGGCCTAAGTCATGTGCTATTGAAGTGTATATTGTGGTTATCCATAAAAATTCCTGAGACCAGGCAAATTCCCCAAGTTTAGACAGAATGTCCATAGAAGCATGACTATAACACCTCAGTGGGATACCAGCCATAAAATGACCATTCCACTGGTAAAATTTTCTTTTGGAATTTTACTGGTCCGTCTATGAATTCTGTCTACTGTGATCTACAGTATAATATCCTGTGGACAATTATTCTACAACCATTTCCCAGAAGATTTTGAGAACTGTGGCATTTAATTCCATAGAAATGTAGCTGAAAACCCATTCCACATTATTCTGCCATAGAATTCCACCATTCCACTTCCAAGTAAATTCAGTGAAATTTCAGTAGAATGTTGAAAATTCCACAAAATTCCATTCTGCTGAAGTCTGAAAATTCCACACATCACTACTTTTGATTTATATTCCTTTAGAGACTCCTTACTGTAGAATGTATTCATTTCTTTTATTTTCAGTTTCTGAAAGTCTTCAGAGTTTTAAATGGATGTTGTTGTCACTCTGCTATGCTCCTGAGCTAATTGAAACATTGTAACTGTGCACACAAATAAATTGATACAGTATATTTTAAATCTCCTACTGTTCAGTAGAAACTCCAGACCTTTATGTAGTAAACTAAAAGGATACTATTCAGGGAGTATGTTCCATAATAAACTAAGAAAAGTAACAAAAATAGTTCACTGTTGTCATCTCAGGTGTCCAGATCTCTATATGAAGCCACATTTTCTAGTACTTTTGCAATTTGCCTCCAGTTTTAAAATCAAGTGACTACAACATATTTACGACTGGTGAAGATGCAGGTCTTTTCAACTACCATGATCCAGAGACAAGTGTGCAATAACAGCATAAATGTCAATTACAGGAATGAAATCTGCACTGAGCCAGTTCAAATTCTGTGCATCATATTTGGGTTGACTAGAATAAATCTGGGAAAAGTGTAAAGCACTTCCCCAGAAATACTTCTTAAATCAATGAGCTGATATCAGGTGCCTGTGGAAGTATAGGGTCCTATTGCAAGATCTGTGGCAGCCATTGCTCAGAAAACTCCACTGGATCCTGTCTCTCAAACCTCTTTAGAGAACCCCACTAACCTAAGATTACAATCCATGAAAATGTTCTCCACTGACTCCAGCCACAGTTTTAGTAATGAGTTCTCCATTACCTGTCTAGAAGATGGTGTCCTCAGCCTGCGCTGCCTCTTATCCCATGTAATCATTGATACCTGTAATTCGTGATACACGAGATCAACTGGGTCAAGAACTTATCAACATTTTTGAGTCCTTAATTCAAACTGCACATGGTTTGCAGTGAACTTTTTTTTTTTGTAGATTCTATTTATTCTCCAGGGGATCGGGCATCTCTCAGGAGTGCCCACTCACTGCGGCCTCTACTCCCAGGCCTGAAATCACTTTGCCTTCTGGGGAACACTACAGAGCACCCTTGTCCCTGATCACAAGGAACCTTCCAGCCCCTGGATCACCTTCTGGGGAGGGTCCGCTTCACCTACCTGCTGGCCTTTCTGAAGTTAAAAGGTCGGTCCTGGGACATCAAGGGCTCAGGAGAGCCCATTGGAAGGATGGTCCAGCCTTATGGATATGGGCTTTGGATACTGGAGCTTCTATAGCCTCCCTGCATCATCTAGGGAGTTTTCTTTGTGCTCTATTATCCTGAGGCTCCTGAAGTGCTAACGCATGTGTATAGAGGTGCTATGCACACCACAGCTCTGGTCCACAGCCACATCTGCCCTCCCCAGCCTAAGTGCCAGGGCTCCTCAAACGTGATGTTGCCACCCAGCCTCCTCCAGGAGGCAGCCAAATCCCAAGGAGCCCCTCAGATCCCTCCCAGGATGAGAGCTGCCAGTTGGCAGCTCAGTCAGCTCCCCGACCAACCTCCAATTACCTTAGTTCATTTCTTAACCTGGGTCACCAGCATGAGTGCAGTTGTGGAATCCAGCGCCTCAACCTTCAGCACCACCAGGCCATCTCGCAGTAAGCTTTTAATATCCAGAAATTCTATCACTGTCATCTTATCCTTCAGCAGATGGTCACTCTTCCCTGCACAACCAGCCTAGGGTTGGGCTTAATGAAGTCAACTCCCAATGTTGGTGACCTTAAATGATTTTCCATTTCTACAAACAGCTAGACAGCAGTTATGGAGGTATGTTTCCAGGCTTTAGATGAAGTTATGCATTTTCTTAGTAATATTAATAAATAGTATGAACCAGGAGTATTTAACTATGTGATCATTCTGGCTGATGACTAGCTCTAACCCTCTAATTGCCCATTGTGTGGAAACAAATATTTTATATGATGTCTATGGGCTTAGGCTTATTCAGACAAGAGCTACTAGGTGACTGTGTTTGTCCATCCTTTTGCCCTGCTTTTCAGCCATTGTTAAAACTAAAAGATTACAGAAATGTGAAAGTTCCAGACAGCCCCTAAGGCCAGTAAGGAAACAAACAGTAATCCCAAAATATTCTGGTTCAGGATCACATTTTGATTTTAATACTGAATCCAGGCTTTCAGAATCAGAATCTGAATATACTGAACTTTAATCCACAAGTAAACATCGCTATCCAGTCCTTGTTTTAACAGATATTCAAAGAAGCTGAATAATATTGAATCTTCATGGTAAATTCTGTACTGTATGTACCCTGTAATGCCTCTTCTAATGTAGTTTTGTTGCCTTTTAAAGATGTGAACAAACATAGTCTTGTTTTAGAACACCTACTATAATCCAATTTTAAAATGGTGTTAAACATCTATTTATTTATTTATATATATATATATATATATATATATATATATATATATATGTATTTATGTATATAACAATAACCGGGTTTCCTTTTTCCCATAGAAACCATGGAATAAGTTGCTGTAATAAAGGAGTGTTTGTTACGGACATACATACAAGATTCCCTTACTCTATGCATGCTCCGCCGCAGTTTGTCCCTTCCCACCGTGCCACTTGCCTTCTAGATGAAACGTGAACCGCCAGTGTAACTTGGCAGTAAGTCATTTTTAAACAAAATGCTACTCATTTTTTCATTTACGGGGACAAGTTGGAATTTTAAAATATTTTGAATCTTGGACCAATTCCAAATGAAAACAAAACTGGAGAAAATAGAGCATGGCCACCCTAGAACCACTGTTATTTTATATAATTGTTGTGGTGAAAAAGGAAACCAAGCAATTATATAAATAAAATATGGGTGGTGTGTAAACTCAAAGTTTACACACACCCTTGGGGTTAGATGCTTTCTGAAGTTAAAGGGTCACTCCTGGGACAGTTTGAAGGGCTCAGGAGAGCCCATTGGAAGGATGGTCCAGCCTTTGGGATGTGGGCTTTGTATCCTGGAGCCTCCATCACCTCCCTGTTCCTTCTGGGGGGTTCTTATTTGTGCCCCATTATCCTGAGGCCCCTAAGG
This sequence comes from Neoceratodus forsteri, assembly GCA_016271365.2. Classification (NCBI taxonomy): domain Eukaryota; kingdom Metazoa; phylum Chordata; order Ceratodontiformes; family Ceratodontidae; genus Neoceratodus; species Neoceratodus forsteri. The sequence continues at coordinate 798,702,086 of CM028131.1, forward strand.
TGGTAGTGCATGTGTGTAGAGGTATGCATGCACACTGCAGCTCTGGTCCACAGCCTTATCGGTCCTGCCCCCAGCCTAGTGCCAGGACTCCTCAAATGTGATGCTGCCACCCAGCCTCCACCAGGAGGCAGCCAAAACCTGAAGAGCCCTCAGATCCCTCCCAAGGATGAGAGCTGCCAGCTGGCAGCTCAGTCAGCTCTCCCTTCCCCCGGCTGACCCCCACTGACCTGAGTCCATTCCTTAACCTGGGTCGCCGCATAGCGCAGCTGCAGTGTCCAGCCCCTCAACCTCAGCACCACCGGGCCGGCTTGCAGTGAGCTTTTAATGTTCAAAAATTCTACCACAGTCATCTAATCCTTCAGCAGACGGTCACCCTTCCTTGCACAACCAGCACAGGGTTTGAGCTAAGAAGTCAGCTCCCAATGTTGGTGACCTTAAATGATTTTCCATGTCTACAAACAGCTAGATAGCAGCTATGGGAGTATGTTTCAGGCTTTAGATGAAGTTATGCATTTTTAGTAATAATAATAAATAGTATGAAACAGGAGTATTTAACTATGTGATCATTCTGGCTGATGACTAGCTCTAACCCTGTAATTGCCTATTGTGTGGAAATAAATATTTTATATGATGCCTAGGGCTTAGGCTCATTCAGACAAGAGCTAAAAGGTGACTGTATTTGTCCATCCCTGCTCTTCAGCCATTGTTAAAACTAAAAGATTATAGAAATGTGAAAGTTCCAGACCGCCCTAAGGCCAGTAAGGAAACATACAATAATCCCAAAACATTCTGGTTCAGGATCACATTTTTATTTTGATACTGAATCCACGCTTTCCGAATCAGTATCTGAATATACTGAACTTTAATCCACAATTGAACATCGCTGTCCAGTCCTTGTTTTAACAGATATTCAAAGAAGCTGTATAATATTGTATCTTCATGGTAAATTCTGTACTGTATGTACCCTGTAATGCCTCTTCTAATGTTGTTTTGTTGCCTTTCAAAATGTGAACAAACACAGACCTGTTTTAGAACACCTAGTCTAATCCAATTCTAAAATGGTGCTAAACGTCTATTTATGTATTTATGTATATATTAATATCCTGGTTTCCTTTTTCCCATAGAGAAACCATTGAGTAATTTGTTATAATAAAGGAGTCTTTATTATGGCATACACAGCACAGTTTCCCTCACTCTATGCATGCTCCTGCCACAGTTTGTCCCTTCTCGACGTGCCTCTTTCCTTCTGCTGGACGTGAACCGCCAGCCTAACTCGGCAGTAAGTCATTTTTAAACAAAATGCTACTCATTTTCACATTTATGGGGACAAGTTAGAATTTTAAAACATTTTAAAATCTCGGACCAATTCAAGTGAAAATGAAAACTGGGAGGAAACGGATCGAGGTCGCCCTGGAACCTAAGTTATTTTATATAATTGCTGTGGTGAAAAGGAACCCAGCTACTGTATTATATAAAATAAATTATGGGGTGGTGTGTAAACTCAAAGTTTACACATCCTCAGGGTTAGATGCTTTCTCAAAGCCCTCGAGCTTTACTCTCAGAGTGTTATGTGCATCTAACCCTTCAGGTGTGTGTAAACCTCTTGTTACACTCACACCACCCCATACTTTATCCTATATTTTATGTATTTAATTCATATTTGATAACCAGTAAAGCACACTAGCCAAGGCTCATTTCGAGGTGTGAGCAGGGAGGGAAACGAGGTACATACATTAAACGCAGTTATAAGCATCCAAAGTGTAGCATACAAAATATATATTTTGCAGGAGTCAAAACCAAAGTTAAGTGAATTGACAGAGCTAAGCATGGTAACATATACACGGCTGCTGTGAACAATGTGTGTTAGGGAGCATCAACATGGTGCACCAGCACACTGAAGAGTAGGCAGGGAGCCAAGAGAATGGCAGATCCAGTGAGGTGACCAGTAGGAGGGAAGGGAGGAGCAGGAGGCAGGAGAGGAGTGGGTATCACAAGAGAGAGTGACCGGTACAGGGGGATCAGGAGTAGACAATAGCATGTGTCTAAAGGTATGGAAGAAAGTGGAGAGTGGAGTAGGTTCTAGAGGAGAGGAAATGGTAGGAGAAGGTAGCTTGACCAGCACATCAGAGAGGACGAGGAATGGCAAAAGTTTGGGAGTCTGTGGTGAGTAAAGAGTAAGAGGAGGAAAGGGTGGGGGAGAGGAATGAGGACAGGTAAGAGGAAAGGAGCCAAACCAGTATTTGGCAATAAAGGAGGTAAAGTGGGAAAGGTGATGTTGATGTTGAGGTAGTAGGTGAATGGCAAGGGAAGAACAAAGAGAGCAATGGTGAGTGCAAGGTGTGGAGTTAGTGGCAAAACAACATAAAGCATTGCAAAGGGTGTCCATTCTGGCTAGGAAGAGGCACAAGTGGTGCCATAGACCACTGCCGTGTAGTTGAACACTGGAAGGATCATTTTAGTAACCAACTCCTGGAAGACCTGGGGGAGAGGCAGTGTTTGTTATGGTGCAAGATGCCAAGCTTGAGGTGAACTTTAGCATGTATAGCATCAATATGGGTAAAGAAATGGAGCTTGCTGTGAAGCCAGACCTAAGCTATTTGAAAGTGGGAACTGCATCAAGGTAGGTATCATCCAGTGTGGAGAAGACATGGAAAGGCAAGGGTTTTTCTAATTGCTGACTGTGCCTAAAAGTCATGGAAACAGTCTTCTTAGCATTTACCTTGAGCTGGTTAGCCATTGTGAATGTTGTGCTGGGGTAGAACTTCCTCAGTTGAGGTTGAAGGGCCAGAAGTGTAGATGACTGTGTCATCAGCATACATGTGGATGTGCACAATGACACATGAAGAGCGGAGGTCAGTTAGGAAACAAGTAAAAGGATAGAGCCTAGGATGGACCCTGGGGGACACATGCTTTTATGGGGACAGGACACCACGTGCCTGCATAGACTGTTGACAGGCAGTGAGATATGTCCATTACCAGGCCACAACGGATGCTGACAGGCTTACTGATTTCACCTACTTCAGTAGGAGTGGGTGGGACACAGATTTAAAGCTTTTGCTAAATCAATAAAGATGGCTGTAGTGATGTGTCCCTGATACATTCTGTTAAGGACAGTGTCAGTTACATGCAATAGGGATGACATGGTGGAATGGTTCTTCCTCAAACCAGAATGGAATGGACAGAGAAGGATGGAGGATGTAACGAAGTCACCAGTTGCCTGGGGTAGAGGGTCACACCCTTTGTGAAGATGCAGAGCCTTAGCAATTTTCCAGGCCTAAGGAACAGCTCCAAGGGAAAAGGACAGGTTCCAAAGGTGATAGAGAGGGAGGGCAATGGCTGGGTGGAGATTCACCAAAGTTTTGTTACAGACCATCAGGGCTTAACTTGAAGGGGTTGAGTGAGATAAGGGCTAGGTACATACTGAACATACCAATCTATGAAGAAGCCAGCAGAAGAAGGCCATTTGGTCTATCAAGTCTCTCATATTGCAGGGTCCACAGCTTGAGCTAATGTCCCTGCCATCCTCCTCCCTCCCCACTCCTTCCATCCTCCCTACCCATGACCTTTACCATCCCCTATACCTGTCCCAGTCTCTGTCTTAAAGCTGCCCACTGTCTTCAATGAGATTGCCTCTTCTGGCAGCGCATTCCAAGTGTCCACCACCCTCTCCATGAAGAAATGCTTCCTAACTTCCCTTCTAAATCAATGGGCAGACTAGGTGGGGCCAAGCGGCCCTTATCTGTCGTTAAAGTCTATGTTTCTAAACCTCCCACCCTCCATCTTAAGACTGTGCCCCCTCATGTTATGGCTGCTATTCAACTTAAAGAGTCTGTCCAATCAATCTAATTTATCCCTTTCAAGCATTTGAAGGTCCCAATCATGTCCCCTCCTGTCTTCCAGGCAGTACATGTTCAGTGCCCTCAACCTCTCCTCATGTGCCTTACCCTGCTGACCGGCTATCATCTTTGTAGACCTCCTCTGGACCTTCTCTAGCAGGTTAATGTCCTTTGAGGTGTGGGCACAGTACTGAACTCCATACTTTAGATGCAGCCTTACCAGTGACCTGTACAAGGGCAGCATCCTCCTCTATCCTACTACTGATCCCCCTAGATATGCATCCCAGCATCTTGTTTGCTCTTGCTGCTGCTTTTTCCACTACATGGAGTGCTTCAGGTCACTAGTTATCATCACTCCCAGGTCCTTTTCTCCTCTGATGCAGATACTTGGACTTCATCCAGGTAATACTGTACCTGAGATTCTTGCCTTCAATAGGCATAGTGTTGCATTTCTTGATAGTGAAGCTAGCTGCCATATCCTGGGCCACCTCCCTAGCTTTTCCAGATTATCCTGTAGGTCCTGTATCCTTCAACTGTGTCCACTCTCTTACAGAGTTTGGTGTCATCCAGAAAATAGGTACATTTTGCCCTTTCTGACATCTCCAATGTCATTGATGAAGACATTGAACAATACTGGCCCCAACACAAGCATTGTGAACCCCACTGGTTATGTCTGGTACCAGATAACTACCCTCTGGTTCTGTCCTTCAGCCAGTTTTCCACCCATCTGGCCATGTTTTCCTACTTTGATATACTCCAACCTTCTGATCAACCTTTTGGGGCACAGAGTCATAGACCATGCTGAAGTCAAGATAGAGAATGTCTATTACTTGGCCCCTGCATACTGCTTAGTGACATAGTCAAAGAAGTCAATCAGATTTGTTTGGCACGATCCCCACCATGAACCCATGCTGCCTCGTCTCCTGGAGACCATGCTTCTCTAGATATTCCACCAACCTCTCCTTTAGTATGATCTCCATGAGCTTACCCACAATGGAGGTCAGACTGACTGGTCTGTAATTCCCTGAGTCATGCTTGAATCACTTTTGTGGAGCAGCACTACACATGCTATTCCCCAGTCCTGCAGTACTACAGTATGCCTGACTCTAGTGAACTATTAAATACATCTGCCAGTGGCTCTGCCAGCTCCTCAGCCAGTTCCTTTATTACCTTGGATGTACTTCGGTCTTGGCTTGGTGATTTGTCCACCTTAAATGCCTGTAGTTCCTCCCTCTATCTATCCTCCTGTATCACTACATCTGTGTTTCTCTCCTCCTCCTTTTCTCTCCTGAAGGCACTGGTCCATCCTTCTCCCTGGTGAAAATGGAACAGAAGTATTCAGTTAGTGTCTCTGCTTTTCCCATTATCCTACACCAACTCCACCCCTTTCCTAAGCCTAACAATCCTTCCTTCTTGTCTCTTTCTCACTTATATAGTGAAAGAAGATTTCTCCTGTTTTTATTCTTTCAGCTATCTGCAGCTCCTTCTGTGCCTTTGCTCACCTGACTTTCTTACTTGCCTCACTAGCCAACCTTAGGTAATTTACCTATCCACCTGTCTCTCCTCTTGGTCTTCCTGAATTTTCTGTAGGTCAGTCTCATTTTCCTTATTGCCTGAGCAAGCCCAGAACTGAACCAGCTGGGCACTTTGGCTCTTGTGTTCTTCCTTCTGAGTCTAACACACTCATTCGTAGCAACCAGCATTCCTTACTTAATGACGGGCCACCTTTACTGTACTCCCATGTCTGCTTTGATGCCCGACAGATGTCTCCTTAGCACCGCCCATTTTCCTGAAGTCTGTCCTCCAGAAATCCAAGATTTTGGTCTTAGTTGGGATGCTTTCCTGCTCATATCCAACTGGAACCACACTGTGCAGTGGTCATTTCCACCAGTGACTCCTGACCATTATATCCTGTACATACTCCCCATTTGTGAGTACTAGATCAAGAATTGTTTCAGCTCTTGTTGGTTCAGTGATGTCCTGAGTCAGGAACCCACTCTGCAGTCCTTCCAGGATCATTTGATTCCTAGCACATGTCGTGGATGGAATGCTCCAGTCCACTTTGGGCAGGTTGAAGTCCCCTACAATTATCACCTCTCCTTTCCCCACAGCTTCCGATATTTGTGAGCTCAGTTCTCCATCCCTCTCCTCATCCTGATTGAGTAGTCATCCTGGGGTAGGCAGGAGGGATACATGAAGACATCACTGGAGCAATGGTGCTTGAGATATTGTACATTACTATCCCATTTCAGCAGTATATTTCTATTTTAGTAAATTAGTCACATTGCTTTACTTCATCATGCTAATCAATAATTATCATGTACAGTGAATCACCAGGATGTCTGCAGTCCTCTTTGTTTAGGTGGATCTCATCCTCATGTATAAATTCTCCTGGCAAAAAGGCTCCACTGTAGTTTAGTGTTCTAAACCCTGAGTGCTGACACCATGCCCTTTGATGTGTATTAGTCTGTGTAATGCTTTTGACTTTTCTGGCTAGCACAAGGCATGGGTCCAGATTTTGGAGGACCTTTGACTTACACTTTCTTAATTTTATTTATGTTGTAATGTTTGGCCAGGAAAAGCACACTAAGCTGTGATAGCTTGTTTCATGTGCATCCTAGGGGGTGGGTCCATAGACCTATTTCTATTGTTGGAGGAGTGTTTTGCATTGATATCAAGGAAACTCCTTCTCTTCTTTGAAATAAGCCATGGATCACTAATTGAGTAGGCCTATCAGCTAACAGTTTGGCTTAGTTCAGGAATGCTGTATATCTGAAAGTGTTTTTTCTACATTTCATATTTATATACTTTCCATTATTATGATTATTTAATTTTCTTCTTTATATCTTTTTTCAAATGTTTTAATTGCTTTAAAATCTGTTTTTTTAAACAATGAGAGTTTTTCAGTGGCTCTTTGTCATTGCTTGCTTGGATTAAATTCACAATTATATGCTTATAATATCTGTTGGTAAAGTTTTACTGATTCCAATTAAAAGAGAAAACCTGCTGTTCTTCAATAACTGCCATGGGATCTTATACTTCCACCTGTACAGTGGCCAGAGATGGGCAGAGGGAACCTCAGTTTATCGTCTCATCCTAAGACATTCATGCCAATATGTAGAACAATTTGGAATGTAACATTCTACTGTGGAATTGTGGTGGATATATCATTTTGATTCCATGACACTTTGCTGACCATCCATGAAAAAATTCTGCCATAATTTAAATTTCTGTTATTTTGGTCTGATGTTAAAGAACTAAACCAAATGTTTCCACATTTGGCAAGTATGCCTGCCTGCACAGTCAGTACAAGTGTAATAAGTTGCACATCCCTAGTTTTAAAGGGAGATGAGTTATAGGTGGCTAAACATCTTATCAAAATCAAATTTTTGGTTATTTCCATTGAACTGTATATCCAATTTCTCCTCAGTTTTAAGATTAAAAGAACCTAAAACATGGACATGTGTACTAATTTTATGTCTCAAGCTTTAAAGAAGGTTGAGTTATAGATCACAAAACATGTTGCCACACTTTAAACTGTAGTTATTTCCACCTAATTTTAAATCAATATAGTCAATTTTCATCAAATATGAAAATGTTTAAAGTACTGTTCTGCATGCACAGTATATGAGTGCCATATTTCACATCTATCTTTAAAGTGAGTGAGATTATAAGTTGCCAATCTTTTAGAAATTCTTTAAATTTTGCTAGTGCTGTTTGTAAACTACAAATCTATAAGCCATTGTAACTTTAAAATTAGAGAATTTAATGTTACTTAGTTCGCAGGTTCACAGGTATTAAAAGGGTGTGTGTGTGTGTGTATCATTTTAAAATCTTATTTAAAAGTTTGCTATGTCATAACCTGCCAAAAATGGCAAAATATCATAAGTGCTTAAAGCTGAATTCCATGAATCTTTGTGAAACTTGAACAATTTCATGATAATTTTGTGGAAGCCATATCCATGAGAATTGTCTAGCCTACACCTGACCTGCCATTTAGGAGAATGGGAAATGTTGATGAAAATACAGTGGTAATAAGGTTGGAATCATGAGGAACTCCATTGTAAAAGTAGCAGGAGTGTTAGAAAGACAGTGTAGTACCTTTATACTAATACATGTGAAGTGATATGCCTACCTGTAGTGCAGGCAGGTCAAGTGCAGTAAGTATGACCCATAGATAAGCATTGCATGGAGAGGGATTATTTGACTGTTCAGTGCATTTTAATAGGAATACAGTGCCTGAAGACATGTGGAGGCCACTTATTAAATTAGAGAAATTCTTCAGGGAAAGATGGCCAGATGGATCTTTTCAAAGGCCATGTGTCTCTCATACCTGTGAGGAATGGCAATGGCATTTATTAGACAAGCTAACTTTTATGAAGATTCTGTTGAAAGCAGGAGGGTCTTTTTCTGGCAGTTTAGAGGGTATTCTGGTTCAAGGAATGCCTGCATGCTTAGGATGGGCTGCAGTTGTGAAAACGGAGTGCGTACTTGTTCTTTCAAGCGACATTAAATCAGGGGCATTTAATTTAAGAGAAAGTGGTTGGAGAAGCAACTAGTTCAGTGGACACACCTCCCCAAAGATGGGTCACGTTAAGATCCAAAGCACCATGGTTTGTTGGTGCTGCACTTTCAGAATAGTAAGCCATTAGCCAGCAATTTAAATAATTTGTCTACAGTTCTTGCTGACCTTGTGCAGTCTTCTGTGTTTCTAGCTAGTGCAGAGGGTAACCAGTTGCAGGAGTTATATGCGGATTCACCAAGAAATGGGCATCTGAGCTGAGTCACACAAGAGTAGTAGACTCTCAGTTGGTGCAGAAGCATAGAAGCACAATGATTGCAACTTGAATGTAGGTTATAAAAAGATTCACAACCAGTAAAAGTGACTATTCTTAAAGCCTGATTTACTTGCAAATCTATGACTTAGAGTGAAAAGAAAGATGCATGTGTCTCAGTTTTTAAGGAACCTTGTTAAGAAGAACAAGGAGGATATCAGGTGGACCAGCATTTCAATGGCGTGTATCTGGTTAAGATAAAATAAGAGGAAAAAGTGAAAGGGTACAAAATAGCCACCACAGAAGGAACTGCAGGACTGCAAACAGTTCAGCTCAGCTCAGGGCTGGACAGGTCATCCTCAGCTCTGTTCTTTGAACTCAGCATTTTAGCATTTTAGAAAAATACTCAGCTTTGATGTTTAAGAGTGTGACTATAGATTTTAGTCACCTTTTTAGTCAAAATTAGTTGTAGGGCTTGTTTAAGTGTAGATAGTATTATAAGTAAGGCAGAGGTAGGAGTTAGCATTTTTTTTATTTTATGGGAGGGTAGTGGTGTGATTTGCAGGTTACTCCATTTGCTGTCCTGGATATCTCAGATTCATACACTGGTGCTGATTTTCTTTAGCAGTAGTGTTTCTGTGTTCCAGTGTTTCCAGCATATCCGGCACTAAGTAATGTGTTTTGAACTGTTTGGGCTGTGCTTTTGAGCCAATAGTAATTTACAAAGTTACTCGTGACTCTGGTAACCCTGATTGAGTGTACCAGCATTGCACTCCTCCTATTGCTGCCTAGAGTGTTCCATGGTTGGGGTCTCCATTTGAGTTGGAGCAGAGAGTGAGATAACTGTGGAACAAGGTTGTTCTGGTAGCATAAGAAATTGAAAGAGCATTTGGATTGTGGTTGATGGGAGCAGGAACTGTCTAACTGAAGTCTCCTCATAAGGTCAGGGGAATGAAGATTCATATAACATTGAGTTTCCACTTTTTGAGTGCAGTTTGAGAGTGCTGGGGTAGGCAAGTGAGAAGGGCCTACCCTGGTGCTGAAACTTACAGACACCGGGAGAAGAGGACACTATGTTTCCTGAGTCTGGGAACTGATTGGAGAGGTACAAGGATGCTAAGCAGTTTGTTTCTACTCATGGTGGACACCGGATTGCTGTGTAAGATGTATCTTTTCTTCTATATTTTTAAACTGTGCCTCTCTACTGGTTTGTGAATTTTGACACTTAGCTCCTACCTTATCAGTGGCAGAGATTGGGATGTCAAGCTATTTATCTGGTCCTGGAGTACTCTCTGGGTGACAGTGGAGGGGACATGTTTTAAACTTTTATTTCCATCTGCATTTAATAGCTGCCTAGACACTTTCAGCTCTGGGGACTAATATTTAGCTTATTTGCTGTCTAGGACTTTGTTAGCACTGAATGTTAAACATTGGACTTTAAATCTAGAAGAGCCTGTTGTGTACCACTTGGCTGTAGCTGAATTGTATTATGTTTTCACTTACTGTCTCTTCCTCTTATGCTGTACTTATCACCTCAATTCTCACCATGTACAGTGTATCCTATTAGGTGGCAGTATATCATGGGTTAAAACTCTGAACTGTAGATCTGAGACCTCAGTTTGAATGGCACAGCTGCCTAGGTGCATACTGTATGATCCTGAGCAAGTCACTTAACTTTGTAGCCCCCGGTCCCAGGTGCTTCCATCGGGAAACAAGCTTTGTCTTAGTGTGCTACTTCTGATTAAACAATGTTCCCTATTCCAGCATAGTGTCAACAAAATTCTCCCCAATATTATATCAATATGTCACTAATTGTCCATTTGGTTCAACAATTTGACCCTAAGTGGGGCACCTCATATGCAGTTGTCCTGCTAAATTCCCCCTGGTCATGGGCTAAGAAGGCAAACATGCTGCAGCTTCCATAATTTATAAGACAGTCTATCCTTGCATAAATGATCTGGTTTTAGTTGCCTCTTAAATAGTCATAATTTGGTTATGTCCAGCATAAAAGAACAGCTATTAACACAGGAAACAATGGAACCTTCTCTTTTTACACTATGTGGCCCTGGCATCTACCATAAATCCACTGAGTTACTAATATGCCTCCCATCCACCTTTTCTTGCATTATTTGGTTGGTATAGCAAAATTATTCCTCGCTTTGTCTAATTCCTTCAAGCAGCTTAACTCACACTTAAAATCTTGCCCATTGCATGCCATTAACTAGCCAATCCCACTCTTAAATTCCTTGTCCTCTGCCTGCTTCCTCTCACGACTCTCTCCTTCACTTTTATTTATTTCATTTTATTTAAACATTTGTTAATTGGGAAAGGCACACTGAGTCGAGGCTCGATTCCAGGTGTGACCCGGGGCAGTGGAGAGAGGAATACAAACATTTCCAAGTACGTGATCCACGCTTACAGTGTGGTTGACAATACAGCACAGGTAAACATTAAAGCAGTACAAATGCAGTTACATAGCAGTTGTTTAGAGCAGAAATACAGCATACAGGGTAGATTACAAGAGATAGTAGGTTGAAGCATCGAGGAGCATTGTGAGGTGAGTGCTTTGAGGCATCTTTCAGTGGCAGAGCAGAGTCAAGCATAAAAAGGTTCAATTGTGACAGAGACAGTGGGTGGTGGGAGGAGACAAATTGTTGCTTGCAGGCAAGGTGGGAGGAGGAGCTTCTAGTGAGGGAGGAGATTGCTCCATAAACTGAGGAGCTGATAGGAGAAAGCAGCTTTGTTGGCTGAGAAAGCTGATCGAGGCAGGGTGAAATATCATCCATTTCTGTGCCTCAGTTCATAGCGGGAGGAGATTCTGGGAGAGGCTGTCCATAGATAGGAGGGAAGCATACTGAACCAAAATTTTGATATGAGAGAGAGGGAGTGTATGTAGCATCTGTGTGACAGCATGGAGGAGTTCAAGGAGGGAGTAAAGATCACAGTGGTGAGTTTGTAGGGAAATGACAGAAGGAGTTTAGGAAGGTGTCTAGTCTGGACAGAATGGTTACTGAGGCAAAGCTATAGACTACTTCTGCATAGTCGAAGATAGGGAGGATCATTTTAGATAGGATTACCCATCTGACTGGCAGTGGTAGAGTCTCTATGCCAATACAGCATCCCAAGTTTGGGGTAGTTTTGAAAGAGTGGCATTGATGTGCATAGAGAAGGATAAATGATTGTCCAGCAATGCTCAGGTATTTGTATTTTGTTACCTGATCCAGGGGTAGCCATCCAATGAAGTGATGGGGAGGGGAGATGATCTGTAAAGTTTTGTACCATGCCAAAACCATGGAGACAGTTTTGGAGGTGTTTACTTTCAGTTGGTTTAGTCTGAACCATTGCTGAATGTTGTAGAAGTCAGTTTGGAGGAGAGACCGAGCTTTGTGCATTGTTCGACTAGAGGTAAAGAGGATAGTGTTGTCCGCATACATGTGTATGCAGGATTTGGAGCAGGAGGAGGAGGATAGGTCATTAATGAAGAGGGTAAAGAGCATGGGACCAAGGACTGTGCCTTGGGGGCTGCCTGCCATGATAAGTGGGGGAGGACGTCACAATTTTAACTGATTGTTGCCTGTTAGTAAGGTAGGTTTAAACCACTGGACAGTGATAGGGGCTAGCTCAGGCGCTCAAGTTTCTGAAGGAGGACGGATGGGATATGGAGTCAAAAGCCTTTACCAGGTTGACAAACACAAGGCAGTTAGCAGGCCCTGGTTGGAGGCAGTGAGGGTGTGATTTGTGACTTACAGGAGGAAGGAGATGGTGGAATGTTGTTTACTGAAGCCTGACTGGTGGGGAGAGAGGAGATTGTTGTTGGTGAGGTATTCTGATACTTGGTGTGAGCTAGGACTCTGAAGCTTGGCTAGAGGTGGGAGGAGGGAAATAGGGCTGTAGTTTCCAGGAAGGGAGGGTCATTGCCTTTGTGGAGAGGGATTATGCAGGCTGACTTCCATGCCTGTGGGACTGTTCCTGAGGAAAAGGGAGGTCTAGTATGTGGGTGAGAGGTTTGGTGATAGCAGAGAGTGAGATGCGAGGAGCTTTGGGTGGATCCCATCAGGGCTGGATTTAGCGGTATTAAGTGATTGGAGGGATTTGGACTCTTGCTCAGAGATGACAGGGAAATTGAAATTATTGGTGTTGAGAGGTGAGTGAGGGGAGGATAGATGAGGGAGGCCTGGTTGGCAGGGCACAGGATGTGAAGAATTTGTTGAGTGTGTCTGCAGAGCTGACAGGGTCTGTTGTAGGCTGGTCATGTTTTGTAAAGCAGGGGAACTAGTTTGGGCTGGAGGGTCAAGAAGGGAGAGTGTAACTTTCAGAAATTGGTGGTTTAGAGTTAGAGAGCTGCAACTTGAAATAGTCTGCTTTGGTAGCCTTATGGCCTTGGTGCAGGCATTTCAGAGTGTATTATAGGTTTGCCTATTTTGGGGGTGGAGAGCAGCTTGAAGGTAGCCCAGGCCTTATCTCTGACCTTGCACTGAGGTAGAATGTGTGCCAAGATCCATTTGTGTGCTGCATCTTGACTTGGTCTTTTCAAGGGGGGCATGGGAGTCCAGATTCTAGTAAACATGTTCAGGAAACTGGAGAGGGCAGTGTCAACATCGGCAACTGAGTACACCTGTTGCCAGTCAGTGTGCCTATGGCTGGTAGGTAGAGATGCAGTGCCCAGAGCATTTAGAGGGTGAGTTTAAGTATTTGGGGCAGATTTTGGCATGTGAGTTTTCCTGATGCAGTATGCTATGCAGCTGTCACTTAGTGCATTGGCAAGGTGCCAGAAGAAGTAACTCTGTGTGGTGGGAGGACAGAATCCAGTCTAGAAGAGAGTGGTTTTGGGAGTGTGGGTTTTAGTGAGTAGGTTCACTTAGTAGTTGGATAAGACTGAGGGACTCACTGGAGGTGTGTACCTTAGAGGAGGAGGCTAGCTAGTCCAGGTAAAGTCACCTAGGAGAGCCAGTTCCCCATCTGTGACTAAGTAAGGTATGGAGGCTATGGTGAGATGAGCAAGTCATGAGCTAGGTGGGGAGAGGCGAAGCACATCTATGTAAAGTGGGAGTGAGGTTGATTGGGAGAGTTTAGCTAGAGAATTTCATGGGAGCTAGGCATGCTTCCTTGAAAGTAACAGAGCATGAGAGGGGCTGTTTGAATAAATGGCTCCTCCTTGCCTCTCTTTCCGTGGTCCTGTCTGAGCAGGGAGTAGTTTTGCAGACTGATGGAGGAATCAGGATCTTGGCTGAGAGCCAGGTTTCTGACAGGCAGAAGATGTCTGGTGAGTGCTGGTCATCCAGCAAGTTAACTGGTCAAGTTTAGGCAGGAGGCTACTGATGTTAATATCGGTGATAGAGAGACCTTTTGGGAGCTTAGAGGCAGTGGACCATCAAGGGTGCAGGTTTAGATCTGATGTTCCTGAGAGGAGCAGGATGAGAAGGAGGAAAGAGTATGTAGTTGGAAGCTAAGCCTCCTTATGTAGAGGATGGCTTTAGGGTATGGTCTGGCAACCCTGATTTGGGCTGCGAGGATAGCATCAGGGGTGGAGGATGCTGGGGAAAATATAGGGAAGGGAGTGGTGGAACAGTAGATGGGGCATGGCTGAGTAGTGGAAGAGATGGTTAGTTGACAGGAGGAACAGGAGGAGATGTGACTGTGTGTTTAGGGTGAGGAGCAGGAATAGTTAATGTGAGGAGACAGGAAGCCAGACAGATGTAGAGGACAGAGTTGAGCACAGCCATACTGCACGCTTTTATATCGGGACTCTTGGCAGGCTTGGCAGCTACTGAGTCTAGTAGGTGGAAACCCCTGGCTCGAGAAGGAGGTTTAGCCCTGAGAGGGAGAAGAAAATCTTTTGAGGAGTGCGAAGATTGTGGGTAGGGTAATCAGGAAATAGGGAGGCGAGCGAGACAGAGGTAGGAAGAGCAAGAAAGGGCATCGACAGATTAGACTCTCAGGAGATAAGAATTTACAGCAGTGATTAGACTGGCCAGGCAGTGTTTCAGGTGGAGCGAAGTGTATTTAATCAATGGCAGGGTGGGGAAGGGTGTGTGAAAATTGTCCAGTAAGAGCAGAAATGTCCAAAATCAGTCTGAGTTTGTATCTGATTGCAGGATTCAGCAGGGAGCCAATCAGGCACACTTGGTCCACTGTAGGAGCCAATCGGAATCAGGAGGAGCAAGACACTAAGAATTTAAAATACTGGCACCTTGGTGGGCTCTGTACCTGGGCAACTTGATGACAGGAGGTGGCAGGCATGGAAGAGGCGTGACAGCTGTCATGGAGCACTGCACCTGACGAGTCCTGGGGTGAGCACCCAGTCGGGGGCCTACAGCTGTGGGAAGAAAGAGAGAGAAGCAGGGATTTAAAAAGTCTCTAAATGGTGGGCAGGGTAGAGGACAGGGAGAGCAAGAGTAGGAGAAAATTGGAGGGTGTGTGAGACAGAAACTGCAGGCAGAGGAACAGCTGGGGGTTGGGGACCATAGGGAGGGATAGTAATTAGTCAAAATTGGGGTCTGGGACTGAGAGTTTTTGGCACAGAGAAAAAACAGTTAGTAGCAGAGAAAAGCAGCAGGGGGGCAGGGTGGCTGGCACTGAGCACAAGGGGGTTTGAAGCCGAGGTGGCTGAGGGCAAGGGATTAAGGAAGAGAAAAGAAGATAGAAAGAGAAAACATGTATATATATTTGAAAGGCAACAGTATTACTCTATCAGGTTGCAAAGCAAACTAGGCTGGAAGAAGAGGCAGAAATACAATTGAAAACAGTCCAGGCTGGCTAGTGAGACAGACACACAATTTAAAAACAGTCTAGGTTGGCTAGGAAAGTAGAAAATACAATTTACAGCAGACTAGGTTGGCTAGCTAGAGTAAATTCAAGGCAAAGGAAAATGCACAGGGCTAATCAGCACAGTTACAGCCAGTTGCAGCAAGGTTAAATAAAATTTTAGCTCAGAAGCTGACACACTTAGCCCAGTAAGAGCAGAAATGTCCAAAATCAGCCTGAGTTTGCGTCGATTATAGGATTCAGCAGGGAACCAATCAGGCACAGCTGGTTCATGGGAGAAGACAATCAGAGCTCAGGAGGAGTGAGGCTCATGCCTGGGTAGCTTGACCAAGGAGGCAGCAGGCATGGAACTGGATGGCGGCTGTCAGATCGCTGCACTGGTCGAGTCCTGGAGCAAGCACCCAGTTGGGGCTCATGGCTGGGTTGCTTGAACAGCGGAGGCAGCAGTCATGCACTGCTGCACTGGACGAGTCCTGGGGCAAGCACCCAGTCAGGGGCTCACTCTATCACTCATTCACACTCACTCACTCAATCAATCAATCAATCAAACCATGCTCCTCTAGTAAAAACAAGTATAAAAGCTAGAACATGTCGTGGTTCTCAGCGGACCTCATGCTGCCTTTATAAAAAGAGATCAACTCTGGAAAAAAGGCTCACAGATCACACACAGATGAATACTGGTGTCTCTTCAGGACAGCTAGAAATGCCTGCACTAAGATGGTCAGAGAGGCCAAGGCCAATTTTACCAATCTGAGCTAGATTCTGTGTCGAAATGCCCAGTCAAGTTCTGGTCACACTAAAAGAACTGACTGGTCATTCTCCAGGAAATGTGCTTCCTTCCAAAATTACCACTGACAATGCTATAATCAGTGACAGAAACGAGATCCTGCAGGCCTTCAACAAACATTTTGCCACTGCAGGCCTAGCATTCGATAACGCACCGGTAAGCAGACTACACCCACAGATCAACACTAAGCTCCTGGAACCGGAGTAACAATATTGTAACCTTCTATTCTTACCCACCTCCATAAAGGAAGCTGAAGATCTTCTCCAAAATTGGACACTAAAAAAGTGCTGGGGCTGACTTCTTCGACCCATATTACTTGAAAATTGCTTACTACATCCTTGCCACACCTGTCTCTAACTTATTCAACCTGTCCTATCAAGGTCCCTCCTCAGTTATGGAAAGTTGCTCACGTCATCCCCTTGTTTAAATCAGGGATCCCTGTGACCTAAACAACTATAGGCCAATCTCCTTCCTCCCCATAGTCTCCAAGCTCCTAGAAAAATTGTAGATATCCAGCTGAGATCTTTCATAGACAACTCGAACTTATTAAACAATATGCAGTCAGACTTCAGAGGAAAGCACAATACCATTACAGCCCTGGCAAGAGTAACTAACGACTGGCAAAGGGACTTAGACAACAAAAATTCATCTGTGCCGTTTTCCTGGATCTCAATAAGGCATTCGACACCATCGACCACTATTTGCTCCTCTCCACTCTACAAACAATAGGCCTAGAAAGAACCTCCTTGTGTTGGTTCCATGAATACATCACTGGTAGGCATCAACAAATCAAGGCTGAAGGAGCTTTCTTCACTTAAACTGATAAAAGAGGTGTCCCTCAGGGGTCCATACTGGGACCATTACTGTTTGCTATCTATATCAACAGCCTGGATGTAGGCATTAAAAGCAAGCATTCATCTGTTTGCTGACGATACGATGCTCTACATAAGCCATGAATCTCCTGAATCTGCCCATGGCAACCTGCAAACTGCTTTAACATCCTGCAGCACCACCTCCTCAGTAAAAACTACTACTTAATGCCAAGAAAAACAAGGCAATGCTATTCTCACCAACTGGCCAGGGGAATATTCTGCCACTGCTGGTCCATTACCTTCTATCTCCACCTTACTAGGTGAACATCTTGAATACATACCGAAATTCAAGTGTTTGGGTGTCTGGATAGACAATAAGCTCTCCTTTATGGAACATATAGCAGAACTGCTGAAAATGTTGTGGCAGAGGCTCAGAGTCTTGTTCAGAATAAATCGCCTCCTGACTGCAGACACCAAAAGACAGCTCATCCAATCCACGTTCCTCTCTACTAATTGACTATGCTGACTTCATATATGTCCAGTGCCCAGCTTCACACCTTGTTAAATTGGATGTACTGTATCATAGAGCTCTGAGATTTATAACAGGCCTCCCTTTGCCACCCACCACTGTTCATTATATGCAGCTCTGGGTTGGCCTCCTTCAACACAGGTGGTATAGAAATGCAGCCCTCCGGACACTCCAAGCCATCACCAACAAACTCCTGCAATACATTGCTGACTGTCTCCCACTAAGCCTGATTGGGAAATATGCCTGAGAAGTCACTGCTGGTTTCTGAAAGTACCTAGGGTCCGTACCTGCTTTGGAAGAGCAGCCATAAGCTTTGTCCTGCCCATGCTTTGGAATAGGATACAGAAATTGCTGAGACTTAGCTCCCTGTTAGTCTTGCTATGTTCAAGATCCTGTATGCCAAAACACTTGTGGAACTCTGTAACTGTTTCCACCATTCCTAATTGTCCAGCTAACGCTTCAGCTCAATCTAAGTCCTTCCTGCTCAAACTAAGTGTTCCTTACCAAGATTACTCCCCTCCCTCAGTCCATTCTAGTCCCACTGGTACTACTGGTTCATCTCAGTCCATTCCAGTCCCACCAGTACCTACGTACTCACTGTAACACCCCCATAACCCACTCTTATGCCCTGATACCACCTGCTTAGTATTCCAGAATCTTTCTGCCAGCATCCCTACCTCCTACTCGTGTGCTTTTCCATATCCTAGGGACTCTTTACAGGCTATGAACATGTTATTGATGGATAGGATTATAAAGGCATCTCTGTATGTATTATTTACCTTTATTTCTACATTGTATATATTTTGTTGTATACGCCTTGCTACTGTTGTTTTATGTATATTTTACTTGTACTCTATTCGCACTCTCATCCTTGCAAACTGCAGGTTCCACCTTGTAAATGAGCTTGCTCAATGGTGATTGCCTGGGTAAATAAAGATTTTGATTGATTGATTGATCGATTGATTGACTCACTCACTCACTCACTCTGTTACTCATGCAATACTTCTAGTTAGCCACTACCTCAAAAAACAAATGTAGTTTATACTTCCAAAGCAATTTACTCAGGACTAGAACAGCTTTAATAAGTCGATCATGCTCCTTAAAAATGTGTTCTTCTGTTACTGTAAATCCATTTCAAAGTCAGTGCTCTCTCAGTTCAGTCTCTTCAGCAAACAATACTATCTGACAGGATTGGAGTATTGGGCAATACCAGACCACCCAGGTGTAATGAGGCCAACACCACAGGCAGAGGGCCTTATAGGCCCCTATAAGGTCCGATATTTTCCAAATACCGCCTAATCTGAGGGTATTTTTCCATGCAGAAAATGGGCTACATGTGGTGCTTCTGCAGGGTTGATAAAAGACAAGAAAATAAGTTTAAACATTACTAAAATGAATGGAAAATTGTTTATGGATAAAGTAGTCCCTCCACTGGTTTACCTGTCAGTAGAGGGCACTGTAGTGTTTCACAGGTATTTTATTATTAAGTTTACTGCTTTTTTCCTATTTTCATCAAGCCCTGTCTTTCTTTTAGTGCTGTTCCCTGTTACTGTGAAATTTTTAAGGTTGTTTTAAGTTGTTTAAATTTTTAAGTTGTTGTATCACAGGTATGCAGTTACTGTGGTCATGGAGCAGTGAGGGAGTCTTTTCAATTGGTAACTGGGTGAGCCATGGTTGGATCAGGCAGTACAGGTCAGATTCCTATTTTACATTTTCTTCTTGAATGTTACTTGGGGTGGGGATTTGACTGCTTGTGTGTTGACAAGTAGCAGTTTGCAAAAGCACTCAGAAGTAATGGATTATGTTACCTGAAATGGTTAAGATGGAGCAACGATAATAGTGAGAGAGCAAGTACTTTCAAGATTTGTGCCATAGATGGAGTTGTGCTGATGGCTTGCTACTGTAAAGCTGGCCGGTGGCTGGGGTTGAGTGCGACTAGATGTATTACAATGTCTACCAGTTTACAATGGGAAAAAATATGGTTTGTGGTTCAAAGGGAACTGAGCTGAGTAGTGGTGGCACCACTTTAGTAAGTTGGAGTCCCAAAGATAGAGACACGCTGCCAGCTTGCATGATCTACTAGATCTATAGCTTTTGAGGGAAGGGGATGCAGGTAGCTCTGTTACATTACAGCACTTTGCTGATGGGAAATGCATTTTATTTTATATAAAATATGTGTTTTTGTGGTAACTTATGGTTTTGCAACACAGGGTGGGGGCTACCTGATAAGCAGTTGCTGAGGAATCTTTCATTACTGATAAAGAAAAAATGACACGTCTGAATTTTGAAATGTGCCAGTGCCCATTAATATTGGTAATGAGATTGGTTGGGGCTGCCACTTTTTATTTCCTGGGTAACTATTGAAAGTTAAAGTACCACTCTGGAATGAGTACCAGCCAATCAGAGTCCAGGAAATAAAAATCCCATTTTCTAATATATTATAACCCACCTCACTTTTTGTCTTCTGCCTATCTCTCAGATATCTATCTTCAAGTACCCAGTTAAACATCCTCAGGGTTACTCACACTACTAAGATGTTTGAAACCCTCACTGCCTCCCTATGTAAGAAACACTGTGTTCTCTTTGTTATCCTTCTGGTCCATGCCCCATCATCTCAACCTCCCACACAAGGTAGCATGTGAGGTGGGAGCCTGAATCACAGCACCGTCTGAAAGCAGCAATGAGATATAGCGTAAGCATAAGGCATGGGGGCGGGAGCGCCAGATGTGGGGTGGGTAACCTTAGCGACAGGATGTCACTATGTATGCGTGGTGTGAGTGGGGAGTGAGCACAGTGAGTATGGCCTGGGAAGGGACAAAGGGGATGTATGGTGCTGCGGTTGGCTACAAAGCTGCGTCATAGCATCAGGGTTGGCCTCTGCTGGGTCTGGGTGCTACTGTGCTTTTCTTGTGCCCGACCCAAAATCTTATTTTTTTACTTTTGCATCCCCTGACATGCAAGCCCCTGAGTTTAGAATCCTTAAGTAGTAGGATGCGGGGTGATGCCCCTGTCTGGGGGCGTGGGGGACACAGCCCCACCACAGAAGCAAGTTTTTAGTCTCCAGCGCCATTTTCCATGTGCTAAGGTTGTCAGGGGTGAAATTGTTTTAGCTACCCTGTCATCATTTTCGCTGGTTGCCCATGTCTGTGGCCACCCAGATCACATAGGACCCTACACACCAATCATCCACCAAACCTATTCAGTCTCCCCACACCATACCCTCTCTCTGTCCATTGAATGTCTTTCTACTACCTCTTATGCACCTTCCCAATATAGTATTCTCTTGTTTGATACCCATCATCCTCTTCTCTCTCTCTCTGACTCCATTCTGACTCTTCTTCTCTCTCTTCCATTTACCTATAACTATACCTTCTTCCTCCCTTCCCCATGACCATACCATTTTCCCTATTCCCCACAATCATCAGTACCCATTCCACTGTACTTAACCCAGTTATTCATTCTTGTTGTACTTCCTCTACAGTCTAATTCCTTATCTTATTAAAATACTGACTCCACCATCCTGCTGCAGGCTGTCTGACCTTGTTTACATTAAATGTACACTACAATATTTGCCACTTCATAATTCTCCTCTGCTGAACTCAGTCTGCTCAGCATCCACACTCTGAAGCACAAATCCTTGCTGGCTATGATCATATAACTAGAAATCCCATTATCATCCCCATATGATGCTATGTTAATACATTTTCCTGTGGTGTCTGGCAATTAGATGTGTAATTCCATCACATTTGGATTACAACATGGTAAAATGCACCAACAGTATTGACTACATGAGTTATGCTATATTATAGCACAGTTACCATTTGATGTAATCATTGAAACGTCCATGGGATTTTGGAAAACATTCATGAATGCAAGCAGCAAATTTACTCAACTTCATGAACCACTCTATTCATCATCAGGGACACTAGAGATGAGGATAGTACTTAGATGTTGCAGTATGACACAAGTGTATTATCTGAAGGATAGCGTACATGCACCACTAGCTGTTACTTATTATTATTGTATAATTTATTGACCCAGGATAGTCCAACCAACATGCAATATCTCATTTTCAGTGGTATCCTTACTCTACCCATTTCCACATCTGGTGGATTGGTGCGCTGGGAGGTTATGTGACTCTGAAATGTCACGTGGTGAGTATTTAGACTGTGCTGGGATTTGAACCCGTGATCTTCTGGTTCCAAGATGTTCTAACCATCAGATCACACTGGTTTCTCTATGCTACAAACAGTAATAAATCATGCTGCTAATAAGGCTTTATGTTTCTAGAATTACTTGACATTTGCGCTAATAGCTCATGTAACAATATGTTTTGACAATATAGCAGCCATTTATACAACTCAGCAGTATAGCACTTTATAGCTTTTGAATCTCAGTCAAAGTTTTCTGATTTCTTATTAGTTTTGCATACAAACAGTCCTACAATTAGCTGCTTTAAAATAGAATCTTACCGCAGTGAATAAATCAACAGGCTATGTTTCAAGATGCAATAAGCAGGTGAGCAGTGGGTAATATGTTTTGAATTGGTACTTGCAGAGTAAATTGAGACCAGCAAGAGTAGCCTATAATTAGAATGAAATATTAATGCAATTTTTGATGTACTGGTTTAGGATTGTCTGTTCTGGAGCCTTAGATAGGTGATAATTGTGAAGGACTAAGCCATATCCTTGAGTTTCTCCTGCTTTTGTATATACTGTAAGCCTCGCTGCTGCAAGTGTGGGCTTTAAATAACAGCTGCTCTGCCAGAAGTAAGTACAGCACTTTTATTTATTTATTTATTTATTTAAAGTTGGTGACTGGGAGAGGCACACTGAACTGAGGCTCATTTCCAGATGCGAACTGGGGAAAGGGGAGTAAGGGAAAGAAAATACAACAACAACATTTAGGCTGGATTCAATACAGTTCTTTGTGTGGTACATAGCTCAGTGCTTTGTGGTCGAGAGCTGAATGAGATATGGTTGGTGCTTAGGCATGTTTGGACTAGTTAGGTACATAGTTCAGTGTTTGTAGCATGTGGTAACTGGATACATGGTTGGTGCTTAGATACATTTGAACTGAATAAAACATGGTTGATGATAAAGCCTTAATCTTTGGCCTTTCTCTATATACTACCTTTTGCAGGATGCTAGGTAAGTGTAGGTTAGAGGCCCAACACGAGGTGAGCTAAGAGTGCCAGAGAAGAGGAGGAGGCAGGGAGGAAGGACAGCGAGTGCGACTCGCCTAAGCAGAAGGGCATGAGAGCAGGAAGTTTAAAAAGAGAATGGGGAGAGCTATGCTCCTCCACAGAACTTCAGGCTGCAGCCTTCCAGTCCTCTGTGTGGTACATAGCTCAGTGCTTTGTGGTAATGAGAGCTGAATGAGATATGGTTGGTGCTTAGGTATGTTTGGACTGATTAGGTACATGGTTCAGTGTTTGTAGCATGTGGTAACTGGGTATCATGGTTGGTACTTAGATACATTTGAGCTGAATGATACATGGTTGATGATAAAGTCTTAATCTCTGACCTTTCTCTATATCTCACCTTTTGCAGAATGATCAGTATGTAGGTTAGAAGGCCCAAAATATATTAAGTACCATGTGATTACATCCTCAACTCCTGAGAGTGTGGCCAGTAGTACACACAAGAGGAAAACACCCTTTAGGGGAAATCTCGAGGACCCAAGGCTACTGACCTGTCCATCTTCTGGGCATACTAAAGGAGAGTAATCCCAGTTAATCAAGTACTAAGTCGATTCTCTGAGTATGATCCAGATATTGGTAGCAGAGGAATATCCTGATTTGATGACGAGCAGAAGAATCCTGGGAAACTAGGTACTGGGGAAATGACTCCAACATGGAGATGTTGCATAAGCAGTTGGTTAATCCAAGTCCATAGTATATGTAGAGAGATGAAAGTGAGAAGCAAAGTTCCAGAAGAGAAGGTGAGACCCCATGTGGGTCAGCCAAAGTGGTGATGGAATAGCAGACTGAGAGCAGACGACCCCTTATGGGGCAGAGCTAAAGAAACCTCCAGGCTCCCTTGCAGGGTGAAGCAGGAATATGATGAGAAGGTAGCCAGCCCCTTGTGTGGTGAAGCAGGAATGGGTGAGCAAGCAGCCAGGCCCCCATTTGAGGGTGAAGCAAAATGATTGAGCAAGCAGCCAGGTTTGCAGGGCAAAGTGGAAATGTATGAACAGGCAACCAGGTTCCCATGTGGGGCAAAGCTAAGAACTTCCAGGCCCCTTTGTGGGGTGTAGCAGGAATGCAAAGACCAGATAGCCAGGCCCCGTGTGGGGCAAAGCAAAACTGGGTTGAGGAAGCAGCCAGGCCCCTTTGAGGGGTGAAGCAGGAATGGGTTGAGCAGGCGCCAGGTCCCCTTGTGTGGTGAAGTGGAAATGATGAGCAGACAGACAGGCTCCCATGGGGTGAAGCTAAAGAACTTCCAGACCCTCTTGGCAAGCATAGCAGGAATATGATGAGCAGGTAGCCAAGCCCCATGTAGGTGAAGCTAAGAACTTCCTGGCCCCTTGCAGAGTGTAGCAGGAATATAATGAGCAGGTAGCCAGGCTCCCATGCAGGGCAAAGCTAAAGAACCTCCAGGCCCCCTTGTGGGGAGAAGCAGGTATACGGCAGGAATGGGAGCAGTAAGTATAAGTCCCTTGCAGGACATAGCCAATGTCCAAGCTCAAAGAAGGAGTAGACAGCCATTTGATGCAGACAGAGTGAGGAGTCTCTACAGGGAGCAGCAGTGTTAGGCACAGACTGGGTGATAAGGATGCATACAGTCCACAATCTAGTAAGCAAGCAGGCATAGAGTACAATGTCCCTGGTAAAGTCTTGAGTGGATTAGCAAGTCAAGTGTCTCAGGCCAAGACAATGAGAAACTGCATGATAACATGCCACTTGTCAGGCAGCTTTTGATCAAAGGGTAATTTCTCCAATGAGTTACTGGTGTAAACAGGTTGAGAGATCTGAAATCCATTTAATCTTCTGTAGACCAGCAGCAGGCACATTAATTCAATGTAGGCAACTAAGTTGCAACATAATATCTGACGAGTCATTCAGCTGAGGCTGTATATGGGTGATATCAGATAGCAGACTATCCAGATAATGCTGAGCTACAGCCATATAAGGAATAGAAATCTGTAGAGCCCATGCAGGTAGGCAAACACTGAAGACAGCATGGCACAGAGGTGGACGTAACACCTGAAGCGCTGGCAGGACGAGGGATACCAACAAGGGAAAGATGGATTAGAAAATGGTGAATGGAGGAGTCCTGATAGTGATGAGAGGTGAGCAAAACTGAAGTAGAACAGTTCCGGAGCATCCAGGTAGGTGCCAAGCATTGAGAAAATCTGGCAGTTTGCAGCACTGTATGTGTGATTGGCTGCTGAGGAAACTAGATGACTGCATGGTGGCATGGTGCAGTGGCTGCTTGAGGAGAAAATTAGGAGACTGCAGTGGTGGCAGGAGTGAGGCTGCATAAGTGAAATCCCAAAGAAGGAGACAGCAAGACAAGGTACTGGGAGAAGACAAGGGAATGATCGGGGGACAGAGCACAAAAGGTGGAATAAATGAGTAATGAGGAAACAAGAAGCAAGAGGAAAAAGAACATGGCAGGAGGAGGAGCCAAGCAAAAGAAGTGAGGAAAGAGAAGGGCACAGGAACTGGGAGGGAAAAAGAGAAAGGAGCAGCCGAGGACTTTGCAGCACCATGAACAGCGAGTGTGACTTGCTCTAAGCAGAAGGGCATGTGAGCAGGATGTTTAATAAATAATGGGGAGGAACCATGTCCCCCCACAGAACTCCAGGCTGCAGCCTTCCAAAATATGAAATAGGATATAATACACATGATTTAAAAATATACAGAAATACAAAAGAGTGGTACACAAGGGATCATTAGTAGTACAAGTCATTTCAGCACAGTGCACAGGGCACAGCAGTCAACTATGATAAATTAAGGTTTGAGCTACAGAAGAAGGCTGGGAAAGCATGGAGATGGAAAATGGGGAAAGAGAGGAGGGTAGTATCAGGAAGGGGACTAGAGTCGGGGTAGGAGGAAGTAAGCTGTTGGTTAATTAGGATCTGCAGCTTTTCTGTTAGGTAGGAAAATGGGCAGACTAGGTGGGCCAAGCGGTCCTTATCTGCTGTCACATTCTATGTTTCTAGCTATGTTTCTACAGTATGTAGAGATGGGCAGGATGAACAGGAGGGTGGAGGGAGGACAGGGCACACTTGAAGGAGAGAAAGGATGGAGACAGACAAAGAGAGGGAGGGAGAGAGTTCCAAATATGTGGAAGGTGGTATGAGAATGTCACCCGACTAGAGTTTGAGTGGGGATGGTGAAGGTCAAAGGTGCGAGAATCTCTGGAACAAAGATGGTAGGAAGAGTTGGAGGAGGGAGAGGAGAGAGGAGAGGTAAGGGTGAGGGTCCAAACTAATACTTGGAGATGAGAGTTGAGGCATGCAGCTGTCTGCAGGAGGTAAGGAAGGAATAGAGAGGAGGAGTAAAGGTTAAAATGATGAGTACATGAGGAGGGACATTTGTGGCAAAATGGTAGAAGGCACTGAAAAGCAGGTCCAGTCTAGGGAGGGACCCATAGACAGACCCATAGACAACATTTGCAGAGTCAAAAATGGGAGAATAGTTTTAGTGAGTGGTTCACGGTGGACTTAAAAGAGAGGGCATCTTTGTTCCTATACATGGCACCAAGCCTCAGGTGGAGCCTAGCATAGCTATAATCGATGGGCTCGAGTAGTCAAGTCAGTTGTCCAGTCTGTCACCAGGTACATATAGTCAGAGACTTAGTCAAGGGTGGTGACTATCAATAGTGGAAAAGGAGGAGAACATGGAAAGTTTGGAGAGTTTTGAGATATTCCAAGGTCATTGACACTGTTTTCTTTCCATTGACTTTAAGCTGATTGGCTTGGAATTAGTGCAAAACAAAGGGTGAAGTCACTCTGCAGAGGGGCCTGAAGTGTTGGGAATGGTATCATCGTATAGAGGTGCATTTGGGAGGAGGAGCCAACAGAGTGGAGTTCATTGAAGATGATAGAGAAGAAAAAGGGTCCAAGGACAGAACCTTGGGTAACACCAGCCAGGATTTGGAGAGGGGGAAAGGCATCCCCAGCTAGGACACATTGGATGTGATAAGACAGATAGGATCTGAACCAGTCGACTGCAGAGGGAGAAAGGACATCACATCCAAGTTTTGAGAGTAGAAGTGGATGAGAGACAGAGTTGAAGGCCTTTGCTAGATCAGTAAAATGGCAGAGGTAAGGTGTCCTTGGTCCATGCCAATGAGGATGGCATCTGTAACCGGAGAAATAAAGATACAGTTGAGTGTTTTTTCTAAAGTCGGACTGGTAGGGGAGAGGAAGTTGAAGGAGGAAAGGAAGGAGTGAGCCTAGGGAGGACTAGGGATTCCTGGAGCTTGGCTAGTACAGGAAGCAGGGAGATGAGGTGGTAGTTCCCAGGTAAGGAGTGATCACCACCTTTGTGATGGTGGATCACTTTGTCAGATTTCCAGGCCTGGGGACTGTACAGAGGGAGATTGAGAGGCTGAGCAGGAGGGACAAGGGTAGGGCAATGACAGGGCTGAGCTTTGAAGCAGCAGAGGGTCAAGAAAATCAGGACTGGATTTGTAAGGGTTCAGGGACTGAAGGGCATGAGAAGATTAAGGGCAGAGATGGAGGGAACTGGAAGCCACTTATTGGGGGAGGTGGGGGTTAGGGTGCTTGCAAGACTGGTTGGAAGGGCACAGGTGGTGAAGAATGTGTTTAATGTGGATGCAATGGTGAGGAGGTCAGAGATTAGCTTGTCGACAATAATGAGGGGAGGATTTAATGGAGGAGTTGAAATGGGAAGAGAGGTGTTCGAGAATTTGTAAGGAGAGTAAAAATGTTGCTGTTGTGTGGTCCTGAAGTAAAGTGCTTTAGCAGTTAGAATCACTTTGGTGCAGGAATTTCTTAGTGCTTGATATGTAAAGAGGTCAGTGTGGTAGAGGGATGATTTAAGTTGTGTTCAGGCTTCATCTCTGGAGTTGCAGAGTTTGATAATGTGGACTGTGAACTATGGATGGATTTAACCACGAGGATATTTTTCAAGACAAAGTATGTAGGGTAAGTTGAAGAGATTAATTTACCTTCTTTAACTTAATAGCCTGCAACAGACAGTCTCCCTGGCCCATCCACTGCCTTAATCTGAGGAGCTTCCTGTATCCTGTCATACCGGTCAGGCATCCTGGTCGTAAGCTGTCCACTAGGGTTGGCTCCCCTAAGAGGCATCTCCTCTGGCTCCTTTTGGTGACAATAGTCCTTGCAGGGGATGTGGAGCTGAACCCTGGTCCTCCATGCCAAGCCTTCTCCACTCCTGTGGACCGGCTGTCTGTCAAAGGGTTGAAAATAGCTAATCTTAATGTCCACAGCCTTCTGCCCAACTTGGTTGAACTCCTTGCCTGAGCCACCCATTACAAGCCTGACATCCTTGGGATAACTGAAACTTGGCTTAAACCCGTACCCCAGATTTGGTCTATGTGCTCCCTGGCTTTGACTTTGTCAGACAGGACCATCCAGGAAAAAGAGGAGGGGTGGTATCCTGGTCTACTACAGGAGTTACCTCAACCTGTTGGTACTGACCTGCCTACAGTCTGTGCAGTCTTCCTGTGAACTGCTGCATACTGTGTACTACTTGGGAATGCAAAGAAGCTACACATTGTGTGCACCTACAATCCCCTACGGTGGTGTCCTGGGTTTATCCTCCCTTCCTGACTCTGTTGGCTCTAGGACTGGGAATAATGAGTTAATGATCCTAGGGATCTTAACCTAAACTGGCTTGGAGGCAATGTCAAGCAGGATGAGCCTCTGCTGGCAGGCTTCTCACTGTCCCAACTCATTAAGGATCCACCAGGTGGTCACCTACTAGCAGCACCATCTCTCTCTCTGAACTGGGTCCTGTCCAATAGGCCTGAGATGATTAGCTCTTCTGATACTCTCCCAGACTCCATCTCTGACCATGCTGCTGAGTACTGCATATGGAAGGTCTCTGCCCTAAAGATCGCTCCTAAAATCATCCAAGTCAAGGACTTCTCTGGGTTTGACCTGGGGTCTTTCCAGGAGGATCGTATTCTTATGGACTGGTCTGCAGTGATGGATGCCCAGACTGCCTCCTGTTGCAGTCTATCATTTTCTTGGTATCTTCAGGGTGCTACAGGATAAGCATGCCCTCTTGTCAGATGGAGGGTAAGTGGGGGCTGCTATGAAATGGTTGCATCAGAGCCTCCTTGCTCTCATGAGGGCTAGAGACAAATGCTGGGCCAATTTCAAGGCCTTGATGGACCAGGCCATATTTCAGCATTACAGGAGTCTCAGGAATGAATGCAAAAGGCGATCAGGGCTGCAAAAAGTAAATTTGTAAAGCTGCTTACGGACTTCAACTAAGGACCCTAGAAACGTCAGGAGGAATTTTAAAATATAGTGAGTGGCTCCTCCACCTGTGAGGCTCCTGACATGCTTATTGATGATGCTAGCTGTAATAATCCACTAACCATCGTCAATGCATTTAACTCACATTTCTCGGACCTGGCCGCCTTCACCACTCTATTCTTCTCCATTGGTCATGATAGGCTTGTCCAGGTCCCTCCACCTTAACTGGCCCCTACCTCTCATCCTCTGTTCTGCTTTAAGGTTGTGATGGCACAAGAGATGCAGAGATTGCTCTCCTGGTCTCTCCCCTTTTCTACTGTTGGCCATGATGTATGGAACCTAAGCTTCTCCTTTGTATTGCCACTCCTGTGGCCATATCGCCAACCAATCCTTAACCTCTGGGGTTATCCTTAATCTATGGAAGGTGGTGAGGGTTGTCCCTGTACCAAACAGGACAACTCTAGGATTCTTGACAACTATAGGCCAATTGCCATCTTGTATGCTATCAGTAAGCTTCTTGAGAAAGTTGTGTGGGGCAACTCATGGATTATATTCAGTCTCATGAGCTAATGTCTCCCTTGCAGTATGGATTTTGTAAAGGGCACAGTACAACCTCAGCCCTGGTCACTGTTACGTCTGGGATAAGGGCTGCTATGGACCAGGGCAGACTTCTGGGGCGATCTTTATTGATCTTTCTAAGGCCTTTGACCTAGTTGACCATGCACTACTTTGCACTTAACTTAGGTCCTGAGTCTGTCCGCTCAGTTGGTTCTCCAATTACCTTCAGAGCAGGCAGCAACTTACCAAATATAGTAAGGTGCTCTCAGACACCGCTGTTGTGTCCTCAGGGGTATCCAGGGTCAGTCCCTGGGCCCTGCTCTTCTCCATATTCATCAATGATCTTCCCTCCTCTGCTGCCTCCTGCAGGTCCATCCTGTATGCTGACAACCTTGTTATTCTCACTCTTTCTAGGATAATGGGGTCATTAACCACAAATTGAGTGAGGATTTCAGGAGTATCCAATCCTGGATATCATCTCACAAGCTGGTCCTAAATCTTAAAAAGACTCAGGCCACGCTGTTTAAAGGCCTCCCTGTCCCTCTGTGCATCTTGGGTAGTGATGGTGCTCCCATTCTCACCAACGACTCTGTCAAATACCTTGTGGTGACACCGACCCTCAGCTTCGACCTTGGTCACCACATCCCACAATGTGTTGAGCTGTTAACTGGAAGTTGGGTTTGGCTTACAGGACTAAGAATAATTTTACTTCACCTGCTCACCTAGCACTGGCTAGAGGTGTGTTTCTACCATCTCTCTGTTATGGGCTATTTTTGTTTGCACGTACTTCCTAGGTACACCTCACTAGGTGGAACGTAGCCTACAATAACATTTGCCGCTTTGCTCTTGCAGCCCTTTACCTGACTCACCATTGTGATCTGTTTGTTAAGCTTAACTGGCTCTCCCGCCCAACACATGAATTTTGTTTTGGGCTGCTTCACAGTACGGTTCTGGGCTCAGGCACCCCAGACTGGCGGAGCTCCTTGTGCCTGCTGCCTCCACTGCCTACCCTAAGGTCTCTGGGCTCCGCTATACTTAAGGTTCCTGCTAAGTGCACCCAAATGGGGACAGGGATTTTGTGTCATGTGCCCCAGATTATGAAACTCCTTTCTGGTCCAGGTCAGATCCTCCCTTTCCCAGGCATGCCTATGAACCTCCCTGTGGACACATTTGAAGCTTTCCCTGATTACCTTGGTCACCTGCATTGTACTTGAGCATATCTTCTTCTGTACCTTGGATCTGGTCCTGCTGTGGTTGCCTGCCTGGGTGTGGCCTTGTGTTATGTGTAAATTCTATATATATCTGTATATACTGCTTTGAACATTGTCTTTGTGAGTCTGTATTTATTTTATATTTGACTGTGCCACTGTTGTAACCTGAGTTATCTTACTATGTCTGTTATGCTTTTCCTGATTTCAGTGTATCTGCCTTACTTGCTTCAAGTTGTACTCTGTATGTTCTTTTAATGCCAGTACTTCCGGTCGTACCTGAAAATAAGCATATGTTTTGTCTAAGCATACTTACCTGGTTAACAAAGCTAAATAAATAAATAAAGTGCATGGGAAGAAGTTTTTAATAAGTGTTTGTGAACAGTAAATAGGACCAGCCACAGCAGCCCACAGTTAAGGTGAATATTAAAGATCTATATCTTGCCATGTGTTTTGGAGTCTTAGTGACAATTGCAGGGCCAATATCTTTGCTTAGTGATAAGTGGAGGAGGAACTAAGCCACATTATAGAGTGAATTCTATTTTTGGCAATTGGCTTTTGTGACCTGTTGCCTGAGAAGTTCTTGGGGTGTTGTTAGAATAGTGTCTAAACAAGTATCTCTGCTTACCTAGTGCACAGGTATCTAGGATCATACAGAGGACAGAGAATGTTGGACCTGTCTGTCTGCAGACAGCAAAGGGGAGTAGGCATTTCATGTTGGGTGATTAAGTGTGAATATAGAAAGGAATCCATCTATGAACAGAAGTGAGTTGTGCGGCATGAGATATGTCACTCATTGGATTTCCATGAGTGTAACTGCAAGACTTGTAGACAATGAGAGACTAATGGAAGAAAAGGGAGTAGAAAACTCTTCAGGACTAATTGTACATCTATTTCTCACACCACAAGTAATTAGTCATTCCTCCATACTCACATCAAGCACAGGGAGGAGATTAAGGAAATTGGGACTGGTGCAGAGTAAGTCTTTGGGGTGACTGTGAACTGGGGTGGGACAGGAAGATAGGAGTCTATTCATGAGACATATTACACTTAAATAGGAAGGGAATCAGGTTATTCAGTGACTGAATCAGGGACTACATTAAAAGTAGCTTAAAATTAAGCTAGAAGTGGGGAGGGGGACCTGGGGTGCAGTACCCAGGGCACCCTCAAGGAGAGGGCTGTCAGTTCCCCACAGGTAAACAGCATGGGCAGAGTAGCAGGGTGGGATGGAATGGGGAGCAGGAAGAGGGGTTATGAAAGGGCAACTTGGAAATTGGGGAGACAATGAGAGCTCAGATGAAAAGGAGGGATACTCGGGTCCTGGGAAGGAGAGGATGAAAGGGAAGGGTGGTGGCAGGTTGTGTCCCTTGATGCCAGAAGTCTCAGAAACAAAATGAATGACCTGCAGTCCCTGTTATATGAAGGCAATGTTGATTTGGCTACAGTAACTGAGACCTGGGCCACCGAAATCAAGACTAAAAGCTTTCCATTCCAGAGTACACCCACTTCAGAAAGGACAGAAGAAGGTGAAGGGGTGGCACGTTATGTTAGGGAAGACATGACAGTCATAAGGGAGGACATGGGGAGGGGACATAGAGGCACTGTATGTCCAGTAGTATTTCAGCAAGCCTGCAGCCTGGGATTCCAACTGTAAGGTACGGTTTTCAGGCCAGCAGCTGTGCTGGGCTTGTATCCCGCATCAGATGCCCCCATTGGCTGCTGCAGGAAGTGCTAAGGCTGATTGGCTCGAGGCTGAAGCCCATCCTGTATCAGACTTTTGTCGTTGCTCCTCGCTCCTTTTATCTGTTCACTACTCTCCTGTATATTCTTCCTCCCACCTACCCTGACCCTGGCCTCTATTAAATATGCTATTACCCCGCCCACACTAGCAATCTGTCTCCCACTATTAAGTCACATCACTGCCTGGGGACTCTTAAAGTTGTAATCAGCTATTGCCAGTTAGTTAGTGTAAAACCCTATAAGCCATAACTCACCACCTAGTTTGACAATTGTAGCAAGCTGTAAGTGTCCAAACATAGGGTATACTCTACTCCTGCTCCTGGTAACCTTTTTGGTGCAGCTGGCACCTTTCTCCAATATGAACCCCTGCCCCACCATGGAACCTCAACTCGGTAGCAATTGGTTGTTGGATACTTCTCCAGGAGGCAAGTGGCACTTGCCTCTTCTCCACCAACAAATGCGGATTCTCCTTGCTCACCCCAGCTTTGACATATCAACATGCATCTCCATTTTAAAAATAAATCCAGAGCCCTACCACCACACTTACACCAAGCTTCATGATGGAAGATACAAATTAAAATTAGCTTAAATCTTTCTGCCAGAAAGTTAATCTTTTATGCTTCTTCTCCTCTCTAGCAATATTCATTCATACCCAGGCCCATCTACCCTGACAGGGTCCAAGAGCTGATAAGGTTAAAGGCTTGAACATAGCCTCACTGAATATATGCAGCTTAACAGCTAAATTCGAGCAGTTCCAGGCATGGATGGCCCATCATGCCCCCAACTTCCTATGCCTGATGGAGACCTGATCCTAGTAGGATTAAAGAAAGTGAGGTAGCCTCAAAGGCTTCCAGGCATATAGGATTAACAGGATAGGCAAGCAAAGATATTGCCTCATCTATTCCAGGGAATCACTGAAATGCACCATCCTCTCTGTCACCAGAGTGGCAGAGGATCATGAGATACTAGTGATTAAAGAGCAAGTCGGCCAACATGGCAAGACTTTCATTCTAGCCATGGTCTACCTACCCCCAGAAAAGCCAAAGAAGGCCTTCCTGATATTCTGGATGTAATCACCACCCTTCCAAAGGATACTGAACTAAGCATCACAGGCAACTTTAATATTAACTGGACTGACAGTGATGCAGCCCCTTTAGGGATCTGGTAGCTACCACCAACCTGTCACAACTTGTACTCTGCCCTATCAGGCAGAACTACAAGACAGATAACAATACCTCCTTGATTGGGTCCTGCCAAGCTCACCATCCTGGATCTCTGAGCTCAGGTTCTTCTGAAACTCTGAGTGACCACCCCCATTCTCATTCCTGTGGTCTAACAAATTTACCAAATGCCCACCCATTCTAATTGAAAGCAGGGTCCTGAAGAAGGGCAACCTGCCCTCAAATCATCCCTTTCTCTCCATGACTGGTCCCTTTGACTGGGCACCTACTCTTGACCAGGCCCTCAGATACTTTATTGGTGGCTTTAACAGCATTTGTGACTTTTTGCCCCTCACAAAAAGGAAGATTCAGGGACAGGCTAAAGGCTGGATTGATGGAGAGCTCCTCTCTTATATGAAAGAAAGGGATAGCCTCTGGGAGAAGACCAAACCACCTAGATCAAGCATGACTTAGTGCTACAGATCAGCAAGAAACCACTGCACCAAACTGATCAGGCTCACAAAAGCCAACTACCACAAAGCACAGTTCAGCAATTCCTGGTGTGATGGCAAGAGATTCTCGGACAACATGAAAGGCATCCTTGGTAAGGATGACAAGTACCCGAACTGCTCAACATCAGCAACTCCCCACTACAGACCCTCTACTTATAGCAGATGCCTTCAACATAACTTCACCGACCTGACCTCAGTGCTGCCACCTGACTACCTGCTTCCTGCCGCAAACCATGCTAGCAGCATACCACTCAAAAATACCCACCATGACTTTTACTTTAAGCATGTGACAGTGAAGGAAGCCCAATTCAGGTGAAAAAGTACTAGGCAAGACTAGACTGGGCAGTGATGGGTTAGATATGAAACTACTATCCCACACATTGATGTTCTTATTGTGCCACTTACAACACTATTTAACAAGTCACTGGCCCTTGCTCAATTCCCGGAGGTTTGGAAGCAGGCCCTCATCACACCCATGCACAAAAGTGGAGACAAGTCTCTGATAACTAACTATAGACCAATCTTGATCCTCTCCTCTGTCCGAGGCACTAGAAAATATTGTGGCAGGTCAACTCAGAGACTACCTTAACAAGTAACATCTACTGTATTTTGTCCTAACCAGCATGGCTTCAGACTAAATCACAGTACCATCACTGCCCTGCTAGAATACACAGACTTTGTGCATAAGGCCCTAGACAAAGGCAAACTAGTGGAATCCATATTCACTGACCTTACCAAAGCCTTCAACACTGTTACTCACCCTCTACTACTGACTCAATTGCAAAACATGGGTGTGGTGTCCAATACCCTATGTTGGTTCCAGGACTACTTGACAAAGAAGCCACCGAGTCAAGATTGGGCCAACAGTATCCAGTGCCAGAGTAGTATCCCTGGGGTCCCACAGGGATCGATACTGGGGTCCCTACTCTTCATCCTCTTTAAATGACCTCCTACAGCCTGTGACGCTAAAATCATCCTTTACATTGATGATGCTGTTCATCTGAGCAGCAACACTTCTCATAACTCCCTTCAATTTGATCTGCAAAACTCCTTCTCCAATACTGAGGGCTAGTTCAGCAATCTAAAACTGCTTCTAAACTAGAAGAAGACCAAGGCCATTCTAATATCCAGCCCCAGAACAAAAACAGGCACTCCTCCCTCGTCATCACCAACACAGGCACTGAACTGCTGGAACAAGTGTGCTTGTTTATGTATTTTGGTATCACCCTAGATGACACCCTGACTTTATGCATCATATTGACTCTGTGGTCAGGGCAGTTAACACCAAGATTGATGTACTTTGTAGCCACAGGAAGTACCCCATGTTGCAGGCACTCTGCCTCTCAGTCTCCAGCTCCATCCTATCCACAATCAATTATAGATTGGTGGTCTATGAGGCGGCAATGGACTCTGCACTCAAAAGGTTCAGACTGCCCTCAATAAAGCTTGCAGGCTCACCCTGGCAGCAGAACGTGGCACACATTCCTGCTCTCTGTACAAACACACAGAATGGCTGTCATTAAGGAACAGGATCAAGTTCCAAATGTTCCTCCTGGGGAAGAAGGCACTATTAGGTAAAATGCCACCCTGTGTAACTAAAATGTGTGAGTCAACTGCTCCATGCATCTCACTAGGGGTAGGACGAGAGGGCCCTGTCTACTCCATTCCATTGAACCACGCTTAACCTATCAGGCGCCTTTGGCTTAATGAACTCCCTTCGCATCTTATGGCCTCCAACTGCTTGGCTCAATTCAAAACTAAGCTCTGGCAACACCTAAAATCAATCTCAGAGCATAACTGCCACTACTCGGTTGCCTCGCTGACACTACTCCCCCAGATAACACTTGCTAGGACTGTAGTACCTTCCATTTTCCTAACATCCTAACCAAAAACAGACTCTCACCACCATTGGCACATACCCCCCCACACCATTCTTACAACCAAACCCAGTGAGTCCATATAAGATCAAGCAGCTGACCTAGCCTGCCTTACCAGGACCCCTGTCTAGCACTTCTCCAGTATTTTTCACCTCGCTCTATCACCTCCTCCTTCACCCAACTGCCTTTCTAGTGCCCCACCTTATTTTTTGACAAGGCCTTCTGAGGCTGCTTCCCTGTTCTCTCACCTCTGCTTTTTATCCCATTCTCCTTCACTGAACCTTTCCCTTGCAAACCAGTTTTCAGCCTAGTAATCAATAATCATGTGTATTTTGCTGTTCGCTATGTGCTGTACCTAGGCTAGCATAAAGACTGCTGTTCTGTAACCAACTGTAATCTGACTGCTTTGTACTCTGTTATTCAGCCACTGTTTATTTTCAACTCTGACTTGGAACCTTTGGAAAAGAGCTTGCACTCGAAGGTATTTTCCAAATAATATATAAATAAATAAATAAATAAAATGTAGGTAGGAAGAAATCGGAGGTAAGAAGTGGTCTACCAACCACTGCAGCAGGATGACATGAAGAATAAAGAGTTGGGTGACATGACTCGCAGGTAGCAGGGTTAGAGAGGTGTGATAGTGGGGACTTCAACTTGCACAAGATTAAAGAGGTTTTACAAGTTGCCACCTGCAACAGGAGCCACATATTCTTGGATCTTATCCTGGATGAGATTCTGATAAAGCAATTTAACAAACTCACTGAGGGAAAGAGCCATCCTAGACCCAGTACTAGTGAATGGTGAGCATGTCAGGAAAACTGCAGGGAGGGAAACATGGAAAGTAGTGATAATCAGACAGTGTGGATCTGCATACATATGGAAAAGGAAATACTAAACATGAAACTACATATATTAGATTTTTTTGGGGTGGTAACTTCAGTTCAATGGGATGGATACAAAAGAAGAAACTAGTTAGTTTCAAGGAGGACTTGAACATGGACAGAAATGGACCACAACCAAGGTTTTGATTGTGGCAACTACAGAAACCTGTCTTAAGTAGAGGAGAAAAAATCTAGAAAACCACTTTGGTTTAATAAGGAGATGGACATAGCTATTAAGAACAAAAGAGCATTATATAGGAAATGTCCCAGAAGGAGGAGGATAGGATAACCCACATGGGAAGGGTGAGGAAGGCTGGGAAGATAGTGATGCAGGTAAAGGCAGCAAAGGAACTGCAGATTGTGAAGAGAATAAGGGAAGGGGACAAGATCTTCTTTAGATGTGTAAGGAAAAAAGGGCCACGAAAGAGGGCACTGTTAAACTTAGGAAGGTGGAAGGGTAGGTGGAATGAAGTAGGATAAAGTAGAAGTTTTAAATAAGCACTTCTGCTCTGTTTTACTAAAGATAAGGAAGGATCAGGGCCACAAGGGAAGATTTCAGGGAAGGGGTGTATATATGGTGGAGGATAGGATCACGGTGGACTGAGTCATGAAGGAATTCAAAGCCCTCAAGGTGGACATGTCCCTGGGGCAGAATGGCTTACACCACAGGGTATTGAACCAACTGGTGGCAGAGCTAGCTGGACTGCTTGCAGACCTTTTAATGGTTTGCTTGATATTGTGGAGGTGCCACTGGATGGCTGACATCACTTGAGGTGCTGCTGCATGACAGCAGGGCTAGCGAAAACTAGGGGAAGTACAGGCATGTCAGCTTGACCTCTATAGTAGGCAAATTGATGGAGATCATCCTGGAAGGATGGTCATTTGAATTAATCAAGATAAATGGACTCCAATATGAGAAGCAGCATGGGTTCACAGTGGGAAGTCATGACAGACCAACTTGACTGATTTCTTTGACTTCATAACAAAGCCTGCTGAAAGGGGCAGCCAGTTGATATACTGTACTTGGATTTCAGTAATGCCTTCAATTCGATTCTCCACAAGAGGTTAATAAAAAGTCAGAGGACTCAGGGTCATGTAACAAATTAACATGGTGTGTGGTCAACTGGTTCAACAGGAGGATCCAAAGGGTAGTGGTGGAGGAGCTGGCAGAATCCAGAGTGGTCACCAGTGGGGTCCCACAGAGGAAAGTGCTTGGACCTGTGCTGTTTAATTTGTTAATTAATGACATAGCAGAGAGTGTTAAAACCAGGATTCACCTCTTGGTGGGTGACACCATACTCTGTAGGAATGTACACACTGAACAGTGGGTCAGAAACCTTAGAAAGGACCGTTCAAAGTTTGTAATATGGTCTGGTATCTGGCAGCTGGGGTTTGACATGAAAAGTGCAAGGTCATGCAATTGGTTGCAAGGCCCATACATCTGAAAACTGGCTGGAGTGGTTAAAGTCATGGTGGCAGAAAAGGAAGTCTCTGGGGTAGCCATAACCAGTAACCTTAAGCAGTTGTGCAATGCAAAACAGCAGCAGCCAAAGCAAAGAGAATGCTGACGTGCATTTTTAGGGGTTCACACAGAAGGAAGGAGGTGATCCTGCCACTGTACAGATCCTTAGTGAAACCACACCTAGACTACTGTGCACAGTATTAGACCCCCAATCAAAGAAAGAGTGTATATCATCTAGAAGCAGTACAAAGAAGGGCAACAAAGAGTATTCAGTGTCAGCAGGATAATGCATATGAGGACAGGCTGAGGAACCAAAATAAATACTTGCTGGAAGAAGAAGAAGGAGAAGGCACATGATTGAAACCTTCATGTACCACAAAGTTATTAACAAAGTGAAGCAGAGGAGCCTCTTTACCTGTGTAGGAACAGAAACAAAAGGGGCACAGCTACAAATTGGGGGTGGTTCAAGAAGGAGGTCAGGAGAAACTTATTCATGGAATGGGTACTATCAGTGTGGAAGGAACTACTGGCAGAGGTTGTGAACCAAAAGATGATCAAAATATTTAAGAGGGATGGGACAAAACAAACGGGAGGGTCAGAGATAAAGGAGAGCAGTAGCAGTTGTGGCTCAGCAACATTCCAGAAGGAATTCTGGGAAGCAGGTGGGTTCCATGTTGCAGGAAATTCAAAGTCCTCATTGAGAGGTTAGCTACCCTCAAGGCTGGAGTCCAGTACCTGAGAAGACACTCAGCACCAGGTTCATAGATGCAATTCCATTACTTCAACTTGTTCCTTGAGTCCACACAGGAGGATGTCCTTCAATGGGGGTAGGGGGAGATTCAGAATAACTCTCACAGGTGGGACCCTAGTGGTAAAAACCAGAATCATTTCCTGTCATTTGCTGAACTGGATCAAGATAATTGCCTTAACACAGAAACAGCAGTTGTTAACCTGAGTATATGATGCCGTCCAACAAGAATGCACCAGACAGGAGTGGTCAGACAGCCTCAGGGAGAACTAGATGTTTTTGTTTTTTGTGCATATTAGTTGAAAGGGACTCTATAGTTTGAGCAACAGGGAGGCTGGTATGCCACTCTGGTCAGGAGAGGATCCATTCTGTTTTCTCAGGTGCAACTGCAGAAAGGGTAACTGCACTGCTAAACTGTTTAGGCTGATCAGCAGGAGGAGGAAGCCAGACACTGTGCTACCCCAAGGCAACAACAACCTGGAAAACTGAAAATATAGTAGGTAAAGGTCAGCTTTAGTGTGCTAGGTAGTAACTGAAGGTGACAGCAGATGCAGTAGCCTTCTTGGAGGTTCTACATTACCAGTGTCACATGGAATACAGAGCAGAAGAAAAAATTACAGCATTTAACACATGCCTAAAAGGATGGTGCAAAACTGAAGCATTTCACTCTTCGGGGCCTGGAAGTCCTTCGTGATAACAGCTGGCTGTTCTGAAAGAACGGCCTGCTTTAACAGACTGAAAAGCAATGCATTAGGGAGAAGCTAAATGGAACTGTTAAAAGTAGATGGGCACTGTAACAGGCAGAACACAGACAGAAACAAGACCACATAAAGGGATCCAAGATGGTTCTCACCCACAGGGCCAACATTTAGGGTAGCCACGGATTTGCAGTTAAGCCTCTATGATTAATTTGTAATGCCTATGATGTCCATTGCAACCCCAAGAAACTGCTAAAATGTGGTTTCACTAGCATTTATTTATATAAAATATTGTGAATGGAGGAGCTTTGCAACCCCTATGATTCTGCCGAAATGAGACCTTGCATCCCCAGTGATTCTGGTGAAATGATGCTGTGGCTCCCCAGTGTACACAAAACATAAGATCCAAGAAGTAGGAGGCAAAGGACATTGCAGCAAGAGCAGGAAATCAGAATCCAACAAGGTTAAGAGGATGAGAAGCAGTAATGAGGTAAATGGAGAGAACTGTATACAAATGCAAGAAATGAAGTAATAAAATGAAGAAACTGCAAATGATAAAGGCTGCAAAAGATTTGGATGGTAGTAGTATACCTGAAGCTTAGGCAAACCAAAACAACAGCTAGAACTAAAATGTCACTGGCTATACCTTATTTAAGAGGACAGGCTGGGTAACAAGAAAGGAGTGGTGAAAATGTATGTAAATGATATCATAAGAGTTTAGAGAATAAATCTGCTTTGGTAGGAGGGTGTTTAATCACTGCAGCTCCAATTGACAGATAATTGTGGGTTGTAGATAGAAAGGCATAATCAATGCTACCAAACCAGGAAGCAACAAAAGATGAGGATTTAGAAAGAATGTTAGGAAGCAGCTAGTTAAGGCCCACTAAACTCATGGGAGACATCAGTATCCCAGACATAGACTAGACATTCTGATGGAAGTAAATCAAAAAGTCATATGTTTACAAAGGTAACACAAGACACCTTTCTTATACAATAGGTGTAAGAAGCAACCAGGGTGAAATAATTTTGGTTCTGGTAATGTCCAGTCAAGACATCTTCAGAGATAGGACCTGACCAGAACAACAGCACTGTTATATACATCTTTGTACTGGGATTGCAGCAACTGATATCAAGCATGGGGTCCCTGATTTCAGGAAGGCTGATTTTGACAAAATGAACTTTTAATTGAGGAACAGCAGAAGGACAGACACAAAAGTAGGTCATTAGCAAATGAAGAGGCAATAACGTGAGCCACCCAAAATTGCATAAACTCTGTTTAGAAGACCAAGAAACAAAATAAGCCCCTTTGCCTGAACAAGCAAGTAAGGGAGGCAATTTGGGACAGAAAAAAAGTTGTGGGGCATACAATATGAAGAAGAATGAAACCAACAAAAATGCATAAAAAGAAACTAGAGAAAAGCAAGGACATCATAAGGATAGTGAAAACTAACATTGAACCACTGTAAGTATAGGCCAGAGATTAAAAATAATGATAAAACTTACTTTAGATATATAAAGTAAGGTAGAAATGCCAGGCAGAGGAAAGAACAGAAAGAATAAGGAAGTTATTATGAACATTGAGGAAAACAAGGAAAGGCAAACATATAACACTGATACTTCAGTTCTATGTTCATGGTGGAGGCTTCGGGCTCCAGTTCCTGACAGCATGAACATATTCATGGTTACTGATAGCCACAGATTGTAGATAAGGTGTATACCTTTGAAAAGATTTCTAAAGGGCTACAGGAACAAACTGCAACAAATCCTCAGGGCCAGGTGGGTGGCACCCAAGGATAGAGCAAGTGAAAAGACATGGGCCCCAATTCTATAAAGGCTACAACTGGTGTAACCACCTTGCGCCAAAAAAGAATGGTGCAAGTAGCAAGTTGAACTAGCAGTTGTTATTTGGATTTGAAAAGCAGCTCAAGTATATGCTCCAGGCTGCTTGTGTCAAAGTGCACATAAGCCACCAATGAAGCTTTAAACCCCTGTGACATGGCACTAGGGGTTTATGGCATGTGTTGCACCCTATTCTGGAAGGGCAGCAACAAAGTTCGGGTCAGAGAATGAATCCTAGGGGGGGCGACGGGTTGCCCTACAGAGCTATTACTGTTCCAGAGGTCAGGGGCTGTGGGGACTGAGCAGCCCTGCTGGGTACATTTATGGATGGGGATCTGAGGCTGGGAAACAACTGCCCTGCGGGCATTTATGGATGGGAGCAACAGGGCTGGGGACACAGGTGAGCTGCGGGCTTAGGCGGAGCACTGAACTCACTGGGGCTGTGACTTGCAACATGCCCCTCAGGTATGCCCTTCATTTGGCATAGCCTCCGATGTCACTAGTTGCAGGACTTAGCCACAAGGACTTTGCCTTTCTAGAATAGGTGCAGGGTCCATTTCACAACTGCATTTGCAGAAGTTGCCTTTGGCAGTGACTTGTGCCAAGCCTCTAGAATCTCACCCATGCTTTGTGAACCCCTTGGAATACCTGTTTGATAAGTCAGAAGCAACAGGCATAGTGGCAGTGAACTGGAGAGTGAGTAACATTGCCCCCTGAACAAGGGTGGTGATAGGAAGACCAACAAAACTGCAGGCTAGTGAGCCAAATCTCGATAGTGGGTAACCTACAGAAGTCAATTATATAGGAACATATAGTTGACTTTCTGGAAGAAAACAACCTTACAGACAGAAACCAGCATGTGTTCATTACAAGTAGTTCCTGTATACTGAACTTAAATAATATTTTCAACTTTGTGACATAGATGGTAGTTAGGGCAGGCAGATTATGTTTTGTACCTGAAATCATTAAGGTCTTTGATATGGTGCAGCTTAGGAGAATCATGCAAAAGACAGAGAACTTTGGACCAGGGAAAGGGCTCATAACAGTAAAAATGTGCTAAGTGGATGAACAATAGAACTCAGAGAGTGGTCTGAATGGCAAATTCTATGGATACTGGTAAGGGTTGAAAACTTGAAGTGGGTATTTACAAGGGCTCTCCTGGGGCTGATATATTTTAAAATGTATTTGAGTGACATTGGGTTGTGGGTTCATGATAAATTGACTGTTCATGGGATGATACAAATCTCTGCAGGAGGGTACATA
This sequence comes from Neoceratodus forsteri, assembly GCA_016271365.2. NCBI lineage: Eukaryota > Metazoa > Chordata > Ceratodontiformes > Ceratodontidae > Neoceratodus > Neoceratodus forsteri. The sequence goes on from CM028131.1 coordinate 798,744,960, forward strand.
ATGGTGTTAGAATAAGCAGTATGAAAAGGATGCAGACAAGCTGGAGCTATGGTCCAGACTTTGGCAACTGAAATTTATTGACAAGAAATGTAAAGTGATGAACATTGGAAATAGAAACATAGAAACATAGAATTTGACGACAGATAAGGACCGTTTGGCACACCCAGTTTTCCCATTTCTCACCTAATGGATAAGCTGCAGATCCTAGTTAACCAACAGCCTACTTCTTCCTACCCCATCCCCAGAATTGCCTTTATGACTGTCCCATGCACGCTTGAATTCCACCACTTTTGACTCCACAACCTCCTCCGGAAGGCCATTCCATGCATCCACACCCTCTCTGTGCAAAATACTCCTTACATTACCTCTGAGCTGCACCCCATCTTCAGATTGTGCCCCTTGTTCTTGCACACCTCTTTTCTAAAAGATGCTACCCTTTTGGAATTTGTTGATTCCCTTGAGGTACTTGAAAGTTTCTATCATGTCCTCCTCCTTTCCTCGAGGCTATACATATTAAGCTCCTTAAGTCTCTCTCTTCATATGTTTTTGGTGCGGACTCTGCACCATTTTAGTTGCCCTGTTCTGGACTGCCTCCATCCTGTTTATGTCTTTGCAGAGATTGGGTCTCCAGAACTGCACACAGTACTCAGATGGGGTCTCACCAGCTGCCTGTACAGAGGGATAACAACTTTCTGTTTTCTACTGGTGGTGCCTCTTCCTATGCATCCCAGTAACCCCAGCCTCCTTACTGCCCTCTTACATTGCTTGCCCACCTTTAGGTCATCTGATATGACTACCCCAGGTCCCTTTCCATTTTGTTGTTGTTAGTATCTCACCCCCCATTGTGTACTCTTCCCTGGGTTTTTGTTTCCAGGTGAATTACCTTGCACTTCTTATCACTGAATCTAAGCTGCCATATATTTGACCATCCCTCAACCTTACCAAGTCCCCTCTCATCCTTTCCACCTCACCTTGTGTATCAACTCTGTTGCAGATCTTTGTGTTATCTGCAAAGAGATACTTTTCCTTCAGTCCCTCTGCAATGTCACTTATAAAGACATTGAAGAGGACTGGTCCTTACTGAACCCTGCGGTACCCCACTAGTAGCCCCTCTTTCTTCAGAGTGGACTCCATTTACTATTACCCTCTGTGTCCAGATATATCCAGATAGCACATGCAACCATAGGGTCACATTAGAGCACTCAAAGAGAAACATCACCTACAGGTGACAATATACTGTCTTATAGTTTGTAAGCCTCTTCAAAAGTAGCAGTGTTAGAACTTTAAATTTGCAGGCAAATTGCAGTGAATTCACCACTATGCAGAGCATGAAGATTTTGCATAGTATGTAGCTTGAGATTTCCTGTAAGTGAAGGAGTTTTATTAAACCATCTGATGCAATTCATACTTTGCAGTGATTTTTGCCTTAAAGTGTGTCAATTCACTAAGTAAAGTTTGCTGCAAGGTGCAAATTGCATCAAATAATGTAGTAAAGCTCCTGCAATATGGTGAATTTCACTATGCCAATTGATGCATATTCCATGAATTGTGGAGTTTAATAACTTTGCATTCAGCTGTTCTCAAAGTGGTACAGAATACAAGAAAGCCAACAAGATGTTACCTGGGATACATCAGGCTAGATCTCACTAATTACAGCAGAGAGGTGTTATTGCTCCTACAGATCACTAGTTTTGTTTTGCCCAGAATATTGCTTGCAGTTTTGGAACCCACATCTAAAGGATAGGATGAGGTTACCATGATCCAGGAGCATCATTTTCAAAACTGAAACTGGTGTCAAGTGTCAGTGCCATACAGTTTTGATGAAAGTGGCTCCTTGCATCAAAGTTTGCAGTCAGCCCATTTTTCAAATGCAGGTTGCATCGAAAATAAGGATGCCATACATAAAAGCCATCCTGCACTAGCCTTATGGAAGAAGCATCTCTGTGTCCAGGTCACAAGGAGGCTTGCGCCATGGCGGGGCTGCACCATCCCTTATTTCAAATTCTAGAAGCCCCACCATGGTCACAAGAGGGGCTTCAGGTTCGACCAGCCAGGAGCTGGTCTTAGGGCCCTGTGCCACTGTCAGGCAGGGTGGTGATTGGGGAGGACATGAATGGTGGGGACCGGGGTGATGCAGAAGCGGTGGTGCCATAGGGGGCTGATAGGGCATGGCACTAGTGAGATGGATCTGAGGAGGCATACAGTGGAGGTGCCATGCAAAGTGGCATGGGGCAGCTTGGCCCAGGAAGGGGCTGGTACAGCTGCAGAATCATGACCTCGACCTCAGGTGACAAGCCATGGCACCTGCCCCACAGGACTCACAGTCTCCTACATGTGTTGGTTGGCAGTGGGTGCAGGTTGCGGGCTGCATTCAGGTGGACAGGTATGTGTCCTGGGAGCCATGAAATTCCCTTGGTACACAGCCCCCTCTGGCGGCGGTGGATGCCCAACTACACTGCTAGGGGCTGTGGGCCTGTGGGGCAAGTGCCAGGGGCTGTTGTCACTTCCTACTAGTAGAACTGAAATGCATGCTAATATTTTAGGGATATATGATGAGTGACTGTGTGCTATGTGAAATATTAGCATGAGTGCAGAGTAAGCAGTGATAATAACACAGTGGTGAGACCTGAGTGATATTATCACTGCTTACTCTCTAAAAATACTACTATTTCACATATCACACAAGTCGCACATCATGTGTGTATTTATACAGTAGGGTCCCCACTATGTGATAAATAAAAGAGGTTTGTTGCTTACATTAATTTGCCATCTACTCATTATGTTGGTGCTGGTTTTATGTGTTGTGGTATGAGTTATTCGATTGGTTGGTTTGTGGTGGTTTGGATTGCTATTTGCAGAGATGTTCTGTACTTTGATTTGTTGTTTCAGCATCATTTCGGATAGTGATTTCTTGGTTGATGACATTTGTTGTTTTGATTAATTGATTTAGAGTGGTGATGTAGTATTATTAGTGGAGGTGTGGCTTGGGTGTGTTTATGTGTGACAGTTCCTTGTGGAGGTTAATATGCTCTTTAGGTGTGTTTAGATTATTTTTAGTGATGGAGTTAGGGAGTGTTTTAGGTGATGTATCTGGAGTTGATTATTTCAATGCTGATGTATCTGGATGCAAGTTTATTTTAAATATCACACTTGTATATGCCACAGTCCTATTATTCAATGAGGGTGCTTTATTAGATTTATCTCATACTATATACCTTCATCCCTATTGTATAAATAGTTATAACAAACCTTGTTTTATTTCAAACCTTGATCTATTCTTATTGCATACTTCCTGAACATTGGAACCCCCAAACAGTGCAGCCACTCATGGTGCAACAGTCTCCTCTACTCCATAATGAATGGCAAGACAACTGTCGAGGGTGTTGCAAAATCCAAGAAAGATGCAGAAGGAGCTGTTTAAGGAATGTAAAGTAACATGTTGTTGTGTGCTAACACCAGTACACTGGGCAGTCTCTTTTACTTTTTAAAGAAAAAAAAAATCAGAATAAAACAAACAGCTACATCAACATTCTCTACAGAATAGGGACACCGAGGCCTAAGGGGTTGACAGGGTCCTTTAAAAATGTGTTATTGCTTTTATATAGTCAATAAAAACAACAAAAGCCAGTGTGCACCCTCAGCCCCCAAGAAAGGGTAAATGTAAGAATAACAATTTTCCAGACTGGATTGGCTACTTACTAATTTAATTTTAAAAGGGTAGGGTCTTCTGTTATGTACCTCAGGGCCCTGCTGTAAAGTTTATGTAGTCAACTAATGAGTCACATCACAAAATGAGCCTCGGCTCTGAGTTCCTTTCCTGATTACCAAGTCTCAAATAAATAAATAAATACATATTTACATTGTTGTTGGTATCAATTTGTCCTACTGACTAAGTATTTGACTATGGACAAGTTATTTTGTACCAGTGATTATTGTCTCTGTATGCCAACATTTTCAATAAAATTTTCATGATAAAAAGGAATATTTTTACCCTATCCAATAAGGGATATCATCATGAGCTGATGGCTCTGTCTTACCGGAGGAACAATTTGCAGTGCCATGCTGAAGACATAGAGATAACTGGGATAGTTTTTCAAAAGCCCATTTTGCTACAAGCCCTGGGTACATCATATATTGTATATAGTGCACCAGGTTTGCTGCAGAAACTTGGGATTTTCAGCCCATGGTTAGAATGGATGCCTGCCACACCACTTTTCCTTGGTCTAGTTTATATCAGTGCTGGGGCCTCTCATAGGAAATGTGTGACAAATTTTTGCCACAAGCTGCCAGTAAAGAATATCAGGCCACTTCAGTTCTCTAAAGCAATTGGTACTATCTCCTAGTTATATGTCAGTATTCCTGTGATTTAGCATACAATCATGTCTGAATATATTATGACTGTTAATGGAGACATAGGGTGAAATGTATACATTGTGATATGTATAAACTGGTTTACAAAGTAGCTGACTGTAAAGTTCTATTTTCATGTACCAAATGTAAAATGAAAATGTTGAATTAAAACAGAGATATCCTGTTTTAATAGCAGATTAATGGATCTAGAGGCAAGTCAATTAGAAATGGCAGCTAGATTTAAAACACGTAATGAAACTGAATCTCTAATACCCACAGGTTTAACTAAAGAAGTAGTAGTAATGCAAGTTTATCTAATAGCATCAATCCTTCATTGGTACAACTTGTAGTTGACATCTCTACAGATAATACTATTCACATTAACCAAAATAAAAAGACTAAGAGAGACTGAAACCTATGCTGAAGACAAATGGTTTCATGTTCAGAATGCAAAAGCTCCTAGAAAGGAATGAAAAGCTGGTACATTTGAGATTCGCTTTGACATTTTCAATAGTTCTGGAGTATTTATAGAAGGACAAATGTATACAGATCAACAAATATTACCTATAGTCACTGCCAATCCCCAAATTATGTTGAAGGATCAGAAACTTCTCACAACCCTTTCCAAGGGCTTTCTATCTCTAATGATGTCATTCAAAACAATATGAATATCTAGGATATGAATACCGTAATGGATTTCATAGATGGACAGAGTAACATAGATCAACATTTATTGCCAATATTAACTGCAAACTCTGCCAACCATGTTGTTAACAGACCATGTATGTCACAGTCCCTTTTCCAGAGATTTCTAGCGCAAATGATGTTACTCAAAATCATGTGCTCATACAGAATATGGAAACTCTCTGCATGGAAGACAGATATCTTATAGATATACAGCCTTTGCAAATATTAAAGTCAGTATATGTATTTGGAGACTCATAATAAAGCACTTAGATAGAGCGGTTTGCAATAGAGATACAGAGAACAGAACACTGTCTTCTTTTTATGGGGGCTAAAATCAATTATATAACTTTAATGTTGATAGTATTCTGGAAACTCAATTGGCTACTTGTAATAATTCATGCTGGTGCCAATAATATATTTAAGGAGCCATTACTAAAGATAAAACAAGATCTTCTAGCAATGTGCAATAAAATTAAATTATTAAATTGAGATATTACTTTTTCTGAGATACTTCCAATCCCAAAAGCTTCTAAATCAATTGCTGTAAAATCAAAATGTTTAATAATTGGCTTAGAAATGGGTGCATAAAATAACAGATAGGGTGTATCACCCATTGGGAAGAATTTCAAGATCAGAATGAATTATATTCATGGGATGGATTACACTTGAGCAGAAGAGAAATGGAATTTTGGGAAGCATGTTGTTTCATATATTGACAAACATTTAAACTAACTACTTGAGGTAGAGCCATAAGATCTTGCACTCTCTGAACAATTGTAATAATGGAAGCAATAATGAGGGGGTCTTGGTAAATAGTCCTAACAATAATACTGGGATCAATAAAGTTAGAGATATTCTTGAATCAGAAAACTTCTAATAAAATCTGATGAGCATATTACTTGTAAATACCTGTAGTCTAAATAATAAGATTGATGAATTAAGAGCATTTTTAAAAGATAACAAGATTGATATATGTGGAGTGTGTGAGACATGGTTTAACAATGAGGACTGGAATACAGATATTGACGGATACACTAAAATCTGCAAGAATCGTCCAATTCCTAAAGGTGGAGGAATTACTATATACATAACTAACAAATACAAATGTTCACCAGCAAACTATAAAGTTACTGAAAATAATGAAGCTGAATTGTTATGGACTAAGGTATTGATATCAAGTAAGTATAGCCTGACAATTGGACTTGGATATAGAGCCCCAAATTTAAGTAGTAATGATACTGAAATAATCTGTTCATGTGTAATATAGAAAAAGGTCATTACAAATAATTACATCTTAATGGAGGTTTCAAGTTTCCTAAAATCGATTGGGTAAACAGCACATCTACAACTGAACTTTTTTTTTTTTTTACAATCTTTGTCGCCCTTGACAGCGGAACTCTTTCAGGCTTCTCCACTGGCTGTTGTCACTCTACAGCCCACAGTGAGCCCTGCCATCCTCAACATCATTTTACATTCTCCCGAGCCCTGGGAGGACATGGGACCCGAGGAGATCAAAGGGGAGGTGGAAAGGCTCAGTGTTGGTATGTGGTGGCACAGCTCTGGGAGGCCATCGCTATCCGGGCCAGAGGGTTTTTCTGTAATGTTTACACCCTGATGTGGGACGTGCAGTGCCACCCAGCCGTGACATGGGTGCTCCCAGCCACATTTGGAAGGCAGCTGCTCGACATCTACCCCATGCTTGCTTGTGAGCCCCTGTGCATAGCAGTGCTGCCAGTCTCCACCAGGGACCTCTGCTGCACCAGGCTACCCCTGGATCCCTCCCTGAGAGAGGAGAGCAGTCCTATGGATACTCAATCCTCTCTGTCCCTCCTGCCAACCCCCAGAGGTCCTGCTCATTCCCAAACCCGAGTCACTGGCATGGCATGAGGTGTGGCATCCAGCGCCTCAACTCTCAGCGCCACCGGGCGGCATTGCACAACTGAACTTGAAAAAGATTTTTGGGCTTCTGTACAATAAACAATTTTAAACAACTGGTTCAGGAACCAACCAGGGAAATAATATCTTAGATCTGATAACAGAAGACATAACCAAGGTCAAAGTAATAAACCCCTAGGTTAGTGATTATAATATGGTTTTAGTTAAGGCTAATATAAAATGTGACTATTTGAGAAGAGGCTGTACACATATCAGAAATGTTCATAAAGCTGATTATATTAAAATTAATAAATATCTAGAAGAATGGGATTGGTCTGCAGATTTTCAATCTGTAATTTGGAGACTATTTGGCATAAAGTTCAATCCAAAATAAATTATTGATAAAATAGTGGGTACCAAACAGGACAAAATGTAAAATTAATAATAACAAAGAACTCCCATTTGGTGGAACAAGTCCATAAAACAGAGCATAACAAGAAAAATAAACTTCATAGAAAATACAAAACAAATAATCTACTAAATATTTAGAATTTATAAAGGAGCCGTTAACAAAAGTAAAAGTTTAATAAGGAAACAAAAAAAAACAATATGAAGAGAAACTACTTATCAGCCAAGGATAATAAAAAACACTTTTATTATTACATAAGTTCCTTAAAAAACAGTACTTCAAATATTTGACCCTAATCACTACTGATGGAGTTATCACTGATGAAATGGAAATGGCAACAGAATTAAATAGATACTTTAAAGTGTTTTCAATAGGAAAGATAATATGGTGTTTTCTGGTTATAAGTTCCTTTAAACCTTTTACTCAAAATGATGTAAAATATGTCATTATAAATAGTAAATCTGATAGTTCTGCTGGTCCGGATGGAATCCCATCTATTTCTATTAAAAATACTGTAAACTAGCTTAAGGAACCTTGGCATACATGTTTAGTATCTCAGTAACAACAGGTTTAACCATACCTATATGGAATCAAGCAATTGTTATCCTCCTATATAAAAAGGGAGTAGAAATTTAGTTCAGAATTATAGGCCTATAAGCCTGACTGCAGTATTTTGTAAAATCTTGGAAAGACTCTTAAAGAAAGAATTATTAATCATTTATCTGTCACTGGACAATTTGATCTTACACAGCATGGGTTTGTTAAGGTGATCATGTCATCCTAACCTACTAAGCTTTTTGAGCCAGTAAGTGAAGCTCTGGACAATGGCCTTGCAGTAGATACAGTTTTCTTGGATTTTTCCAAAGCTTAATTCTGTGGCATATGGAATATTAATCCAAGAGTTAATAAAAACAAATATACATCATCTTATAGTAAACTGGATCAAAGCATGACTAACTGATAGGAAACAAGTGTCTTTAAAAGGTTATCAACATGGGAGAGTGTGACCAGTGATATCCCTCAAGGATCTGTATTGGGGCCTGTACTTTTCAACATAATGGTATCTTCCTTACTACCCTTAAATAATCAATGTTGGATAGTAAAATACATGGATGACTGTAAATTTGGAGGCATTGTAACTGATCAAACTTCTGCTCAGAGTTTCCAAGAAAATCTCGCATATTAAGAATCATGGTCCATTAAAACAAATTATTTAATGCACAAAATGTAAAGTGATGCATCTTGGTAAACAAAACAAATGTTTTTCTTACACTTTTAATAATACAGTATTATAGACAACCGATAATGAAAAGATTTTGGGGTCACCTTTTCTAATGATTTCTCCTTTGAAACTCATACTACTAATATAGTTAAGAAGAGCGATCAGATTGTGGGCTGCATTTTAAAAAAAATATTAAAAGTAGAAGTGAAAAGGTAATAACCCTCTTTTTCAAATTTGGTTAGGCCACATCTGGAGTATTGTTCATCAATATGTGGCCCATCTTCGAGTTAGGGTAATAAAGTAATAGAAGCTGTGAAACGAAGTTAAAAAAAAATCAAAGAAGTCAAAGGGCAGAATTATGGTTGTAAATTAAATAATCTTGGGCTTTTTTCTATGCAGTATAGAAAACTAAGAGGGATCTGATTTTAGTTTATAATGCTTTTAATGATAACAGGATATTTGAAACTATAGGATTATATCCAAATCCTTCTATGACACCTACAAGGTTTCATAATAAAAATTAAGCAGAACTCAAAGTAAGAGTAATAAAAGAAGTCAGCGGTTTACTCAAATTGTCACATTAGCATGGAATGCATTATCCGAGGATATTGTTGAAAGTAATTCTGTAAGCATTTTAAAAGAAAACTAGATTTATACATGGGTCAAAGAAAATATCTTTACCACTAATGAGAGGTAGCAAGCTCATAAAGGCATCACTGCCTACTGAGCTTGTAAACTACCTATGAACCTAAGAATGTTGCAGTTGTGTTCAGGCTGACAAAATTAGGTGAAGAGATGCCATTTGGCCTTGGTGCAGCTTTCCTGTCACAAGGGTTTGACCCAGAGCTTGATGTAGGCCCTGCGTCATTCTTTGAAAATCTGGGCCACTGTACTCTGGGCTGTGAAAGCAGCAAGAATTTGCACTGTCAATACCATTAACAAAACGTATTACACTCTCTGAAAATGTTTCTGAATTGCTCATACAGATGTGCTGCAGCATAACTGAGTGTGGTATGTCAAAACTCAACTGAGTATCTAGTGATTTGACCAGCCTCCATGAGATAAAGAAATCAGAGCTTAAGTTTTTGACTCATTAATTTTGAAAGTATGTTCCTCTTTCTTGTCTAAGAACAATTTCAGGTTAAAATTGATAGGTCTTGCCTATCCCACACTGTACCAGGTGAAAACAGAGAATTCAAGAATAGCATGGTCAAAACCATGCTGTCAAATCCATGAAATGGAAAACAGCTACAGAGGTAGTATAAGCAGGCAATGCTAGCACTATCTCTGTAGCTGTTAGTTTACCGAGGGGAGAGAAAGTGTCTGCAGTGTGTGCCACCAAGTTGCTGCTGTGGTGTGGAGGGAGGGCATAGGCAGTGGAGTTCAACAGAAGGCTATTGCACTGAGGTTCAAGTCCTGGTCCCAGGATGTGTATATGTTTTTGTTTTTATTGTGTTTTGTAGGACAAGAGGTTTTTTTTATTTACATTGTTATTCCCCAACTGTTGTGCTGTCTGTCTTATCCCCACCCTGCACTTTTGCCTCACCCCCACCTCCAGTGTGTTCCTGCTGGGTGTCACCTACTGTTCTCAAGGATTCCCTCCCCATGGTTCCATCCCATGACTGAGTTGCCTCCCACCGAGGTGATTATATTAAGATGGGGCAGTTCAGGGATGAAGCCCACAGTAAAGTGGGGTGCTGGGGTGGAGTCTCCTGTGAACACACACTGTAGCTGGTTAATTATTAGTGGCAGTCTGTGTTTTGCTGAGCATTATCATTGTTTTCAGCATTTGTGTTGGATCAGTTTTTGACCGCACTCAAGGTTTTCTGCATTATGACTTGCAGGTAGTGCCTCTCAATCCTTATAGGGGTTCTGACCTATATTTAAAACACAGAAACATAGAAGTTGATGACAGATAAGGACCGCAAGGCCCATCCAGTCTGCCCATTTCTTTTCTACCTTATAAATGTGCCATCGGCCTTTGCTCTGTCAATGGCCTATCTATTCATACTCATCTGTATTGTTCCCTTATGCCTATCCCATGCCTGTTTGAAGCCCTGCACTGTATTCATATCCACCACTTCCTGAGGTAGGCCATTCCATGCATCCACCACCCTTTCTGTGAAAAAGAACTTCCTCATATTACCCCTTAATTGGCCTCCCTCTAATCTCATGTTGTGTCCTCTTGTCCTGCTATTTTCTTATATTGAAACATGTTAGAATGCCCTTAAGGTGTTTGAATGTTTTGATCATATCATTACTCTCCTTTGCTCTAGGGTATACATATTGAACTCCGTTAATCTGTCTTCATATGTTTTCTGATGCAGTCCCTGCACCATTTTGGTTGCCCTACTCTAGACTGCCTCAATTTGGTTAATGTCCTTGTGAAGATGTGGCCTCCAGTACTGCACGCAGTACTCCGATGGGGCTTAACCAGTGTCTTGTAAAGAGGGATTATTACCTCCCTCTTCCGACTTGTGATACCCCTACTAATACACCCTAACATCCCCTAGCCTTACCTACTGCTTTAGTGCTCTGCTTGGATGATTTTAGGTCATTGGTGATGATGATGCCCAAGTCTCATTCTTCCCTTGTGACTGCCATCAACTCCCTCCCAGTCTATAGGTGGCTTCAGGGTTTCTCTTCCCTATGTACATGATATTGCACTTCTTTGCATTAAACCCTAGTCACCACTCTTCCAACCATTTTGCTAGTTTATCCAGATCTCTTCTCATTCTGCCCACCCCATCTGGATCATCTACTCTTGTTGCAGATCTTGGTGTTATCTGCAAATGGACAAACTTGCCCTCCAGTCCATCTGCAATGTCACTGATGAAGATATTGAAGAGAACTGGCCCCAGGACTGATCCCTGAGGTACCTTGGGACTTGCATCTCTTCTGACTGCATATCATTTACCACCACTCTCTGTTTTCTGCCCGTCAACCAGTTTGCCACCCAGTTGACCAACTTCTGACCCATCCTGAGCCTAGCCAGCTATTAATCAATCTTCTATGTGGAACAGTATCAAAGCTTTGCTGAAGTCAAGGTGGCGACATCAACAGCTCCTCTTGGCCCACCACTCTGGTTACCCAGTCAAAGAAATCTATGAGATTAGTTTGACAGGACTTTCCTTTGTAAACCCATGCTGTCTTGGATCTTGTGCTCCTATGGATTCCAGCTGTTGCACTATCCTTTCCTTAAGGAGTGACTCCATAATCTTGCCCACTACTGAGGTAAGACAGACTGGTCTGTAGTTCCCTGCCTCCTCCCTGCTACCACTCTTGTGGAGCAGGATTTAGAAGTTGAATTTCAATCCAGTAGCATGAACTCATGGCAACAGGCCTCTACAAACAAACCATTTCATCCCTTTTACCCTCTAGTAGAGCACATGCCAAGACTGCTCTTCTCCACTGAGCATTAGGCCATAAAATAACTGTTTGGTGTGGATCTAACTGGTCCACTTGTATCCTGGGGGAGTGAAGAGAATTGGGTGGAGGGTAAATGCTGATCAACATTTCAGCCTGACAGATCAGTGCAAAGAGGGATTTTAGCAAATGGTAGGTTAATTGGAGCGGTAATCAGGGCAGTACATAGATGTGAGTGAAAGGAAGGAGGCCCATTTACTAAGAAAACTTTTTACTTTTCCCTGAGCTGAGAATTGCAGTTTGGTAATAAAGCACCCTCACTTAGGTTCTTGGCTGGAACTGCACAACAGTGAAGAAACACAGATGAGTGGTGTGTACTATAAAGGATTTATTATTGCTGATAAGCAAGCTTAAAACCAAACAAACACAGTGGAAAATCACACTGAGGAAGAATATCTGCAATCTTCCTAAAGCCTACCTAGGTAGCAAATTTATCAGGTCTCATCTCTTCTCAAAGAAAAATGCACAATGCAATAGGTATTATACTTCTGATAACTATTATGGCAACCAGCAAAAGATATAAAACACATACTATTGGACAATTAGGTGTCTGGCTAGCCTGGGAACACTTGCTGTTCCAGCATAAAACTTAGATATCACAAACAAAGACATGGCTCATATTCAAGGTCGTCTTACAGGGTCTCACATAATTGCTTGGTAGTGTTGCTAACTAATGATCAAGGTCCCTACTTTTCTCGGCATTAGTGTGACCAAGTTCTATGCAAGACTACCATTTGCCACAGAACTTCTGCAGCGGTGGTTTGTAATTTCTCTGGAAGTTCTCAGCACTAACAAACTACCACATCAGAGCTTCAGCTTGTCATCCTGACTTCACTTTCATGGCAGCGTTATAGCAGTCAGGATGGTGGAAAGCACAGTAACACTAGTTCAAAATTAACAGACTTATAGAAATAATTTTATGCCTAAAAAGCAAAACAAATGTCTCTCCTTAAGGTCCTAGCCTATTGCATAAATGACATATGCAGAGGGACCTTATGTAATAAATAAGGTATTTCTATATGCATGTTATCTATCCCACTAATGAGGTCTCTATTGTCTATCACTTATATATTTGTATGTGCTTTCTACACCATTCATGAGGTTCCCACTGTGTATCACCTATATATTTATATGCAATCTGTAGCATACATACAAATGTATGTGTGTGTGTGTAGTGAGACAGAGATACTGTATGTGCATTTATGTGTGTATATATATATATATATATATAATTTCCATGAAATTGCATCCTCATTCATACATGTCCCATTGGAAATGGAATAAATGGAATACAGGAGTTTTTGAAAACTCATTTTTCATGTCAACCTGCTTCCCCTGACACACTATTAACACCATCATGCCATGACATGCATGTGAACTGATTGTGAGATAGAGCTCTCAGCCCATCACAATGTGTCCACCTTGTAACAGAACACTGCACCATACCTTCCCAGACTCTGAGCAGTGTTATGTTCCACCAATCCTTGTCATCCCCAGCTAGCTCCCAGAGAATCTCTGAACCTGAGTTGCCAGCACAGAAACACAGCACACTACCCTCTGGCCCAACAGCTGTCCCAGCACACACATTTCTGCATAACCTTTAAGTGATTCTATCAACCAATAACAATATGTAATCAATAACCCTGGCAAAATGTGTAGAGTGCAATTATTTAACAGGTCTATTCTTTCAACAGGTCTATACATTATTATATTCCACTTTTCTGGGCATAATTATTTTATTTTTCTTAAAATGACAGTTAAATTCTTTTATAAATTATTCATGTCGGATGGCATCTCTATACCTTAAAGGCACAAATAAGTTTGTACAAAATGAGGTATGGACTTAACAGGTCTGTGCTATTGACAAGGTTTTGTTTAAGTTGGCCCTAGTGCAATAACATAAGACTGAAAATTGTATTAGGCTGTAGTGCAGGTTCAGCAATTATCACCATGCCTTATGTGCTGTGCCACCGTCTCTGGCAGTGGAGCTGTGGTAGATAAGTGACAGCCATTTCATTAGCTAATCTATTATGTTATAGCAATGATAACATCACATTCTGAGCATATGGGGTTTGGAAATAAAAAGGGGAAGGAACCAGATTCTATGGATAAACAGAAATATTAATAAAAATCACCAAGAAGAGTGAATTCTGCAGCACAGAAAGTTTCTGAGGTAGATTGCAAGTTCAGCATAAATTCTGCGGCTGCAGAATTCTAGGAACCTTGCTAATGATTATACAATGGTCAAAGATGCTCCCCAGTATTACAATTAGGATTACCATATAATAGCATGATTATATGACAATAAAGCATAATAGAACTCAGATCCTGACACTTATGCTTATACAATAAGTGCCTGTGCCCTAGGTATTTCTGTCTGTAAGTAGAGGGTCAATCAGGATGCTGGACCATGGATAATATCCCCTGGTGCCTCAAAAGGGGCACCAATCCCAAAAAGGCATGCAGGGATGGAGCTAAAAAGTTGTTTACAAGCTGGATGCACGAACCTTGTAAAGGAACTGGAGTTGTTCTCAGTGTTGTTTTAGGGTACATCACAGATAGCAGGGTTAGTATTAACAATATATATTTTCTTTTGTGGTTATCTCTTTTCCCACTGGAGTCCTCTGCATCCTTCTGACATGCCCCACACCTGGCACCGGTATAAGACCCCTCCCTAGACCCCACGACTTACCCTTCATGGCAGGGGGTGGGAGCAACTCAACCCACTGTTCAGGGAGGTGCCTTCCCAGGCCATCGAAGAGGGGCAATCATCATCCTTGCAGAAGACTCTATTTTTTTCATTTTTTCCTTCCCTCACGGTCACAGCATGCAGTGGCACCAGCGGCGGTGTGTGCATGCTCCTGCATGATCCTCACCAAGTGTCTGCCACAGACTCTTACCCACTGTCTCAGTGCCAGTGTACTACCTCCCAGCCTCCGCTAGGTGGCAGGCAATCACCAAGCACTGTGATCCCTCCTCCCCAGGGAAGGAGAGCAGTCCTAAGGACACTTGATCCTTCTCCTCCCTGCCAATCCCGGCGTCCCATGTCCATTCCCAAACATGGGTCATTGGCATGATGTGAAGTAAGGCATTCAGCACCACAACCTCAGTGCCACAGCCAGTATTAATAATATATAATAAAAATAAAGATGGGGTTACATGGGTGATGGCTAATCACAGATTGAAACCTAAATGTGGACAAAATGTATGTCGTTTGTAAAAGCAGACAGATAGTCAGGGTTACTGTCAAAAATGGGCCTGTTCAGGAGTTGGTACAGGGGTGGTCACAGATGGAGCAGAAATGGTGTGACTGTAAAACATAGTGCAGAACTTACGGATGTCAACACCACAATGGAGATATGTGAAAAGAGGTTAACATGTAATACCACATAGAATAGAATATGACATAACAATGCTGTTGATGAAAAAGAGTTTATGGAATCCACTTTGGGAGTGGATAAGGTAGATGTTACCTGGTGTTGAGGTATGGCTCACTTGGAGCTTGATTGAAGAATCTGTTGATAATGCCTCCTGACAGAGAGGTCCTTATAAAACATAGATGACCAGTTTAGAAAGTTGATATGAATAACAGTCCATAAATTTTATTATTTGCAGAAAGGTGGTAACCCCACTAGGCACATGGGGCTATGCAGATGGTAATTGAAAGATGAAACACCATCATAGTAAGAAAGTCAATGTTGACTATGTTGCAGCTGCTGGATGGCTAAACTGGCAGACACCTTGGCAGGGGTGCATTAGATTGTGCATTGAGTCCTTTAAGGAAATATCCACACACACTGGTGTAGCATTTGTGTTGTGGTAGTTGATCACACCCTGGCACAAAGATTAACAGTTTAGTAATAATCAATCTATTTAAGGTGTCAGCCAGGCTTGGAAATAGCAGCAATAGAGATAATGGATGTCTTGCTTGAAGAGCAACTGAAGAAGAATCTTCTTGTTGAAGTTAGGGATTGCCCCTACCCAGGCTTTGCTTAATAGTAGGCAGACAAAATATGCTTGATTGTAGAGTCTGAATTGGTTGGACCTTGTTGAGTTGATTTAAAGATTTACAAACAGGTGTAATTTTGTTGAAAACATTATACTTGCACAGGTGATAATATCCTGTTTCATGTAGTAGTCCTTATATGGAGCTAGTCAGGCACAAAGATGGTAATGACATTGAAGCTGTGTCAGCTGGTTTTTTTAGGAAAAGATGAATGTTTTGGCAGCTTAGACGAAAGTGTTACTGTTGTTGTACATGGAGATGGTGTGTGTTCCAGACAGTGTATACCTACAAACTTGTAAAGTGTGTTAGAAACTGACTTAAGAACACATAAATGACAATCTGTTAAACCAATTACCTTATGTTTTGTAAAGAGTGGTGTGACACAGCCTAAATGTCTGACAATTGTTGAAAGAGAAAATAAAAATAAAATGGGGCATTGACTGCACACCTGGGGTGCAGGCTAATGTCCAATAATACCATTTGACCATCTGTGAATCAATGACAATATCATGGTTACACCTGCTTTCAGATTGCAGAAGAGGCTATGACAGTGATAAACATGATTTCCTGTCTATTTGTTGCTGGTTGGCCTAACTGAGGCCTGTATTATAAAATCTTGTAATGTTATAATAACACACTCCAAACATACAGTTTATGGCAATATGCCCGTTACACTATGCATTAGTGGGACAAATATATATACATATATAGATACCTATCTATCTATATATATATATATATATATATATATATCTATATATATACATATATTTTGTTGGCCTATACCCACTAATAATAGTGCCTATTGCACCTGTGACAAGTGAAAGGGTCTACCTTATTTACACTGTATAGTGAAATACTCCAAAGTACAGAGTGAAGTAAGGCCTACTATGGAACCTTGAAGCATAGGTTGTGGAGCAGAATCTAAATTCTGCTTTATTATAATTGTTACGATTTAAAATCACAAGTTGTGCATATAGCACACTTTATTTCCAGGATACCTGGGAGTGATGAGACGAACAGAGCATTAATTTGTCTTTGTTTTGCTTGGAACATAGTGTAGGGGTGGATCAGCAATGCTGGCCCTAGTATTTAGGTTTGATCATGGGCATTAAAGACATTCATAAATGTGGAGCAGTTTTCTGAATACCCACTTGATAAAGTGTAGCAAGATGTATATGAAAGCATAACAGCATAAACATAAAGCATAGTTTTGCAATAGAACAATGTCAGTATTGAGCATAATGCAAAAATACATTTTAAATAACAGAAGAAATGTAGACTGCAAGTATAGTTCAGAGTGCAGGAATCTTAGGGCATTGTGAATTCATTTGTGTTGAGCATGACCATGGAATAAGTTGCAGACAGTGAGGCACAGTTTAGGTTTGTAAGTTGCAGTCCTTGGTAAAAATAACTTATTTTGGTTGAAAGAATTATTTGATCAAGCCACCACTCTGTT
The DNA here is from genome assembly GCA_016271365.2 of Neoceratodus forsteri. Lineage (NCBI taxonomy): Eukaryota > Metazoa > Chordata > Ceratodontiformes > Ceratodontidae > Neoceratodus > Neoceratodus forsteri. The sequence goes on from CM028131.1 coordinate 798,762,394, forward strand.
TTTTGTTAACTAGTAAGGCTTGTTCAGGGTATACAATGCTTTAGAATGTTAAAATTATAAAAACTTGTTTGTGCTTATAGAAGGCAGATGCTTGCATCCGCTGTAAGGCCATAGAAAGTCGGTTTGTATTTGTCTGAACAGGATAAAAAAATCTGAAAAGACAATCAAAATATATGAATATGTGGAAATACATACACAACCCCTCTTCAGCTCAGCTGGACTGAGCTGGGTTATAATGTTAGAATATAGTGGGTATTTTTAGAACCTGTTAATAACAAATAGTTTTTAGCAAATACACATTTTCCTTTATTTACTCCTATGGGTTGAAAGGGATGTACCTTGTAACCTCTATGGGTATTGCACAGCACCTTAAAAGGTGTACACTGGATAGATGGTAATGGGGTGGCCTCATATGTCAGTCCCCAATAAATGTACTTTTCCAAGAGATGGGAACTTTCTTTTAACTAGGAGGAAGAAAGAAGGAAAAAAACCAACATAGACAACCTGAAAATAAAACAGGATTCTTTTGCTAGGATAAAAGATGCCAAGTATCCTTGTTTCCTTATCTTAAACATTACAAAATATCAGATGCATTGATAAAATATCCAGACTAATGGTACAACCGCATATATGTATATATCTTAGAATGCATTCTTCCAAAAAATAAATAAATTAGGACACCGTGGTCACACACAAAACAAAAAAAGGTTATTGTGTTTAACTGTAGATGGTAAACTCTCTCAAAAACAGCTGTAATGTTTGTTTTAACAGTATACTGTACATATAAAACAAAACAAATAATGGGTACATGGTACACAGAGAACCATGACTGGGATGTCATCATACCAGGTATACAATCTACAGGAGGGACAGGGAGGGAAGAAGAGGAGGAGGAGTAGCTCTCTAGGTAAAGGGAAGGGTAAAAGCAACAGAACTAAAGGGTAAACAGGGAGGAGAGGAGGCACTGTGGGTCACCCTGGAGACTGGAAATGGCTCCACAATCTGCAAATGGCTTGTATACAGACCCACATCTCAAGGGAGGAAATGGACAACAAAATGATAGAAGGCATTCTTGGGATGGCAGAGAAAGGGAGATATTGCTGATGGGGGACCTGAATGTGCCAGATGTTGACTGGAGCACCTTTGCTGCAGCCACATCCAAGGTCAGGGCCATTCTCGATGCCCTACAGGGGCATGCCTCAGACAGCTAGTTTTGGAACCCACTCAGGAGAGAGCAATCTAGACCTGGTACTCTCAAATGGGGATGGAGAGATGATCTTCCGCTCTTCAGATGAGACATTAAACCGAGGTCCCATCTGCCTGGATTGGTGGTAGTTCAGGTGGATGTTAAAGATCCCATGGCACTTATTGAAAAGAGTAGGGAATCTCCGGTGTCCTGGCCAAATTTCCTCATTCACTAAAAAATACCACCAACAGCTTAATCTGGTTCAAGGTCAGTTGGCATTCATCTGTATCCCCTCCCCGGTCGTTCCTGAAAATAGGCAGGATTTGTCTAGTGCACTTACCCAGTCAACAAAAGCTAAATAAATAAATAAATAAAAATAAAATCTCTGATCTTGAAATGGGTAGCCATCTGGGAACAAGCAACCACCAAACAGTGTGGTTCACGATAAACTTAGCTGTGAGTTAGGCACACAAAGTGAAGGTGCTGGACTTCAGGAGGGCTAATTTTGTCAAAATGGGAGTGCCTCAGAAAAGCACTAGCAAACTGGCAAGAAGGTGGGGTGGAGCAACAATGGGAAACATCAAAACCGCCATCACAGAGGCAACAAGTCTTTGAGTGAAGCAAATAAGCAAATCAAAACAAAAGAAAACATTATGGTTCTCAAAAGAAGTGGTGGGGAAGGAAAGGGAAAAAGATAGCATTCAGGAAGTATAAGGAAACACAGAAGGAGCAGGACAGAGAACTGTACCAGTTAAAGCAGAAGGAAGTGGGTAAGGCAGTCAGAATAGCAAAGGTCCAAACTGAGGAAAAGATAGCCAACTTGGTTAAGAAGGGGATAAAACCTTTTATAGGTGCAATAGGGAGCAAAGAAAGGCTAAGGCAGGGATACTGAGGCTGAACAAAGAAGAAGGTGGTTGGGCAGAGAGTGACAGTGAAAAGCAGGGATACTGACGAATACTTCTGCTCAGTAGTCACAAGGAAAAGCAGGGGAAATACCTAATCTGGTCAATAGAAGCACCTGGATAGGGTGGTTGATATTAGTCCTTTCACAGAAGAAAGGGTTCTGAAAGAACTCTTAAAACTGAAGGTGGATAAAGCAATGGGGCCTGATGGGATTCACCGCAGAATTTTAAAGAACTAAGGGAAGAACTAGTAGCATCACTGACTACCCTTTTAATAAATCATGGGAGGATGGGTGGTACCTGAGGACTGGAGGAGGGTGGATTTGATTCCCTTTACAAAAGTGAGAGCAAGACAGAGGCAGGAAACTATAGACCTGTCAGTTTAAACTCAGTGGTAGGGAAAATGATGGAATCACTTCTGAAGGAAATAATTGTTGAGTACCTAGAGGCCAGTGGGGCACAGGAACCAAGGCAGCAAGGATTCACAGCAGGAAGGTCATGTCAGACAAATCTAATTGATTTCTTTGACTGGGTGACCAAAGCAGTAGACCAGGGAGGGGCTGTGGACATGGCCTACCTAGACTTTAGCAAGGCATTTGACACAGTCCCACACAAAAGATTAATAAACAAATTAGCCAGCCTGCAAGTGGGTTCTAGGGTGGTAGCCTGGGTAAAACACTGGTTGGACAACAGGACACAGCAGGTAATAGTAAATGGAATCCACAGTGAAGAAAGCAGGGTTACTAGTGGGGAACCGCAGGGTTCAGTATTGGGTGGTCCTTTTAATGTCTTTATAAGTGACATTGCAGAAGGACTGGAAGGGAAAGTATGTCTCTTTGCAGATGACACAAAGATCTGTAACAGGGTTGATACACAAGGTGGGATGGAAAGGATGAAAAGGGACTTGGCAAGGTTGGAGGAATGGTCAAATGTATGTCAGCTTAGATTCAATCCAATGAAGTGCAAAGTAATCGCCTGGGAAACAAAACCCAGGGGAAGAGTACACAATGGGGAGAGATACTGACAACATCAAAAATGGAAAGAGACCTGGGGGTAGTCATATCAGATGACCTAAAGATGGGCCAGCAATGTGAGAAGGCAGAAAGGAGGCTGTGGGATACTGGGATACATAAGGAGAAGCATCGCCAGTAGAAAACAGAAAGTTGTTGGCCCTCTGTACAGACAGTTGGTAAGACCACATCTGAGTACTGTGTACAGTTCTGGAGACCCCACCTCCACAAAGACATAGACAGGGTGGAGGCTGTCCAGAGGAGGGCAACCAAATGATGCAGGGTCAGAATCAGAAGACATATGAAGAAAGACTAAAGGAACTAAAGATGTATAGCCTCGAGGAAAGAAGGAGAGAGGGGACATGTTAGAAACTGTCAAATACCCTAGGGAATCAACAAAGCCCAAGAGGGTAGCATCTTTCAGAAAAAGAGATGTGCAAAACAAGGGGTACAATTTTAAGATAGAGGGAAGACGACTCAGAGGTAATGTGAGGAAGTATTTCTTCACAGAGAGGGTTGTGGATACATCGAACAGCATTCCTGAGGAGGTTATAGGGTCAAAAACAGTGGGGAAATTCAAGAATGCAGAGGACAGACATAAGGCAGTTCTAGTGGGGGTAGGAGGAAGTAGACTGTTGGTTAACTAGGATCTGCAGCTTATCCGTTAGCTAGGGAAATGGGCATACTAGGTGGGCCAAGCGGTCCTTATCTGCCATCAAATTCTATGTTTCTATGGTGAGTACCCCTCCGAGAGCTTTTGCATAGTATGGGAATCATGTAATATTGTTCAGGAACAAAGGAGCTGTGTTATAACCAAACCTTCATGAATGAAAGCCTTGGGCTTTGCTGTGTGTTGGTTGCAAGCCCAGAAGAAAATGTCTGTCCTTCTTGCTTGGACACAGTCCAAGTACTCTATAAAAAGTAAAATTGTAGGGTTCCCCTTAGTGCTTTCCATGAAAACATACATTTTGAGTGGAAATGGATGCTTTAGTTGAGACACACATCAAGTTTGAACTGGTAGTGACAAAGGATTTTGAAACACAAGAAGGTCAAGTTACTTGCTAAAGGTCACATAGTTTGAAAATGATGGCTGCTGGGAATCATACACAGCCATTTAGGTTTGAAACAGTAGGCAGTCAAGCACCAAACTGTACTAAGGTGTATCTGTTTTGCAATGACACCAAGAGCAAAGAAAAATGTATATACATGTGTTTATGCCTCACAGACTGTTACTGCAGAGATTTGAATCCAGTCATGAATAGTCAAGAAAATACAAAATTACACATGCAAACAGACGAGGCATACTGATGAGTCCTGGTAGGACGAAACACGTGTCTATGTCTTCTGTTAGCACCCTTTGCAAACTGTGTGAGAGGCCTTCGGCACCATGCAATGCTTAAAGTTGGACCAGCATAACATTCTGTGGTGATTTGCATATGCAGCCCATGATGCTTTGCATTGTGGGGGCATGTGTTTTGTATTTTCTTGAAACTTGGCTTCCCAGCCAAATGCCCTTTTGGTAACCCTTGCCTCAGTGTTTGTGCACAGAGGTTCTTTGTCTTTTAAATAGTTTTTATTTTAATGGGTTCACCACAATATATCCAAGGCACACTGCCTTAAGGGTAGCTGGTCCATTCCACTGGGGTGTCAGACGAGGCATACTGATGAGTCTTGGTAGGACAAAACACATGTCTATGTCTTCTGTTAGCACCCTTTGCAAACTGTGTGAGAGGCCTTTCGGCACCATGCAATGCTTAAAGTTGGACCAGCATAACATTCTGTGGTGATTTGCATATGCAGCCCATGATGCTTTGCATTGTGGGGCATGTGTAATTTTGTATTTTCTTGAAACTTGGCTTTCCAGCCAAATGCCCTTTGGGTAACCCTTGCCTCAGTGTTTGTGCACAGAGGTTCTTTGTCTTTTAAATAGTTTTTTATTTTAATGGGTTCACCACAATATATCCAAGGCACACTGCCTTAGGGTATCTGGTCCATTCCACTGGGGTGTCAGGCGAGGCATACTGATGAGTCTTGGTAGGACAAAACACATGTCTATGTCTTCTGTTAGTACCCTTTGCAAACTGTGTGAGAGGCCTTTCAGCACCATGCAATTCTGCTTAAAGTTGGACCAGCATAACGTTCTGTGGTGATTTGCATATGCAGCCCATGATGCTTTGCATTGTGGGGGCATGTGTAATTTTGTATTTTCTTGAAACTTGGCTTTCCAACCAAATGCCCTTTGGGGTAACCCTTGCCTCAGTGTTTGTGCACAGAGGTTCTTTGTCTTTACAGTATATATATATATATATATATATATCTCACACCCAGACTGTTGCAGATGACATTAGAACAGCTTAAAACATTACCCAAGGTAAGCAGTGGTTCTGGAACCATAAAAAAGTTGGAGCACAAAAATAGGGAGTGAACTGTATTAACAATTACCATATAGCAAGTTATAAAGAAATGTCTGCTTGCCCTCCAGGGTCAAACAGGACATTTTGAGTTCAAAAGCTCTGATTGTTTGGCCACAAACTGAACAAGCAGTACGTCTGATCACCATTTGCTGCATAAGTGGAGGTCTGTCAGTAATTCACATTTATTTCTCAACCTACAAATTTCACTCTCAGAATCTTGAGCAGTTTTGGGTCCTAAAATCTCTGTGATGGTGGGCATCCTGCCACAGTAGTGCTTGTTAGTAGCAAACACACCAAGATGCTATTCTAGCAAGAGTGCCAGCTCAGGATACAGTCATGACTTTTGAGCATATCTATGATGGCATACTCCTTGTTGTTGTGTTTGATGGCTGCCACCGTATATGAGTCTTGCACAGGTAATGCTACAGATCGAAAAGTTTGTAGATGGGCACCATCTACACTTTGTGTACTAGTCTGCCAGCTGGTGGACCAAGCACAAGTGACTGGTTCTCATCACTGAGAGCTGACATGGCTGCTCCTGTGTCTAGAAGCATGTTGACTTGGTGGCCCCGACTGTGGCCCTTACACAAGGCTGTCCGTTTGTGTCAACAAGCAAGTCACTCACAATCCAGACTGGGGCCTGTAATTGTCAGTCTGAATGATTACTTGTTTTTTCTCATCCTTCTGTCCCTGGGCATTGTGACTTGTAAGGCTCATTGGACTCTCCCTTGGGGCTTCACAGGACAAGAATACTGTACCTGTGATGTCAGAGGTGCAATTCGCTCGCCAATGGGCAGTTCTCAATCACTGCACTGGCCTGGCCAGTGCCTGGTACTGCAAGGGATTTGTCCTCGCCACTCAATCTTGCTGAGGGTAAAAGTCTGAAAGGGTTTGTACTGCTGAATGGAGCCGGTGCTGCAACAGAATGACCTGCAGTGCCATGCATCCCAGCAAAGGCCTCCTCCAGTTGTTTGCAGTGGGTTTCACTTACATCTTTAAATCCTAAAGCTAGGCCCATTACAGTACTTGTTATTGGAATTTGTGTTTTGCCAATTCCGATTGTTATTGTTATTCTGGTTGTTTTTGTAGTTTCAGTTGCCCCCACCTTGTCGGCCTGGGCCTGAGAAGGGGCTGCCTGCTTGGTATTGCCACCTTCCATTGTGTATTGAGAGGGCAGCGTTGACCACAACAACTTGGGCTGGGTCCAACTGGGGTGTGTTAATGATGGCAGCTGCCTTGTTGTTGTTGTTTTTGACTGATACAAGGTTGCAGAGGTAGACCTGAAAGGCTCTCTCAGTCTTGGTAAGGACTTGCTCAAAGTGTCGGTCTGTGGTAAACACTGAGTTTAAGTTTTTCCCTCAGGCTAGAGTCATGTTCCTGATGAATAAATCCTTGTATTCAATTTGTTTTTTACTGGCAGTTTCATCTGCCATGCCCTTGCCAGTTTATATGAAAGCCACAGCCACTGGTGGTAAGCTGCTGGGCTTTTGTTTTACATTCTGCTTAACCTTGTAGGCTAAACAGGCTCTTAACGACAACAAGGGCATTGGCTGAGAGAAGGGCCTGGGCAATGTCATTAAAATCAAGCATGTCACAGTTGCGGACAGCCCCTGGGAGCTTGGCCCAGAAGGTGGGCTCAATGGTTTGTCTCAGGACTTGAACCTGGTACTGTGGTTGGACAGAAAGCTTCTCACAGAGGGGTTCACCTTCTCCAAATGACAGCTGAAGTTGTCAGTGGGACCCATCTGTCCAATGCCTTGGGCAATTTGTTGAACAGAATGAGGAACCTGCAGGGGATTCAATGTGTGTGTCTGGGTTGTAGTGGCTAGAGCACCACTGAGGGCAGCAGCTGCTGCTGCATCAGCAACTGTTCTGAGCACACTGTCCTGGTTGGCAGCATTCTCAACCATGCAATGAATTTGGATATGCAGGGTGATGGTGCATCTGGTGTGGTGGAGGTAGATAGAGTGGTAATAATCTCCTACATGATGCCTCACACTATTGCACCATCTTCCCTGGTAAGGGAGCCAGTGGCGTGGGTGAACCTGTGGCCTGCTGACAGGAGCTAGTTGGAGTGCATGGCTAGGTGGTGCATGGCAGGGATGACTGGGTAGTGATGAACCTCTCGTGTCATGGGGTTGCCATGTTTGTTGTTATCATGGGGCTGCCGTGTTGGTTGTGCGTGGCAACATGGGCAACATGTTAACATGGCAGCCATCTTGGGTATGGCTAGTGAATGCCACCACCTTGTGGGGCAGGGCTTGACGATGAGGCACTCCAAGTCCCTGTAATCCGAGTCATTATCTCCTGATGATGTGATGTCAGTGGGTGTATACTGAAAACCATTCATAGCTTTAACATGGCCAGCATGAACCTCTCTCTGATGGCGCAGTTTTGCCATCTTTGCCTTACATCTGCTATGACAGACTCTAGCAGTGCCCTGCTCAATCCTTTCTGACTGTCTCTCTGAAACACTCTGTACATTGCACCCAATTTGACATTCTCCCTAAGCAGCAGCTCTAACTGATTTATTAGTCTTGCATTCTCCTCTTCAGTTCCACATTCTCCTCTCGCAAACTCTCATTCTTATCAGTCAAAACACCATTTAAATAACACAGCTGTTTTTTATCACAGTTTAACCTTTCAGTGTCCTGTTTTAACATGTAATTTTCACATTCTGTTTCCTGAGTAGTGCAATGCAACAGTCTGTTATTGTGGTCACAGAGGGACTATGTCTCTCTGCCAATTTCTGTTGTCTTTTCAAGAGCTCCTGTACTTGCAACCCCTCCTCCCTCTTTTTTCAGACAGGCATTTGCTGCTCGTGAGAGGCACAATGGGCAAGTAAACTGCTTACAGCAGTGTGAAGTGCTGCCACTAACAAGCCCTTTAAATAATATTTCTTTGCTTTCGCTTGGACTGAAGATCTTGTTCTGAGATGGCAAGCAAGGCATCTCTAGCTGATTTTGCATCCAGCCCAAAATCAGTCCACTCTCTTGGAGGTGAGGTATTTTGAGACATTCAGTCTCAGTTCTATGCACAGTTCAAACATTAGACACAAAGGGTTAACACACAAACGAATAAAAAACAACAACAACTGAAAGACTGTTATAAAACCTTGGAGCTGTAACCCTGTAGCTTTCCGGTGCCCTGTGAAACAGTTTAGTAAGGAGGTACGCTGTCTTACTTCCAAAGGAGTATACCAAAAGATCTGGGGTGGGTCTGCTACTCATGAGACCAAAGCAAAATAAGTTTGCTGAACATATGAACATATGAAATTTGCCAGCAGATAAAAGCCTAGAGGTCTATCAAGTCTGCTTGAATGTGCAGCTAGCACCCTTATTCTGCAGCTGCCCCTCCTTTCACCTTCCCTTCATTAACCCTCCCCTTGTCCTGTCCCATCCCCTTTGAAGCAGTCCACTGTTCTACTGGATACCACTTCTGCAGGTACACATTCCACCCAGCCACCACCCTTTCTGTAAAAAGTGTCTCCTCATCTCCCTCCTGAACCTTCCTCCCTCCAGTCTCATATCATGGCCCCTGGTGTCCCTCCTCCCTTACTTTGAACACCCCTCTGTACCTGTCTTGTTTATTCCTTCATATATTAAAGGTTTCAATCATGTCCCCCATCCATCCTGTCCTCCAGTGAGTACATGTTCAACTCCCTCAACCTCCTCTCATGTAAGTCCCCAGCCACTTGATCATCTTTGTTGCCCTGCACCTCCTCCAGTAACTTAATGTCCCTCTTCAGATACGGGTGCCAGTACTGCACGCAGTACTCCAGGTACAGTCTAACTAATGACCTATACAGTATGAAGAACAACTACCGTAAGTTCAAGCAGGACCTAGTGCTTAAATTGTACCACACTGCTTGACACTGAGTTCAAAAGAACTGTAATGGAATCTTTACTTTGTAGATTCCAAACCTGTACACAGTAGCCAAAATGCAGTTTGGGTAATAAAGCACCCTCACTTAGGTTCTTGGTTGGAACTGCACAACTTTGGAAGAAACACAGACAAATGGTCTCTACTATAAAGTATTTATTACTGGTGGTAAGTGGACTTACAAGCAAACAAACACAGTGGAAAATCACACTAAGGAAGAATATCTGCAATCTTCCTAAAGCTTACCTAGGTAGCAAATTCATCAGGGCTCATCTCTTCTCAGAGAAAAATGCATAATGCAATGGGTATTATATTTCTGATAACATACTATGGCAACCAGCAAAAGATATATAAAACACATACTATTGGACAATTAGGGGTCTGGCTAGCCTGGGAACACTTGCTGATCCAGCATAAAACTTAAATATCACAAACAAAGACATGTCTCATAGTAAGGGTTGTCCTACAGGGTCTCACATAATTGCTTGGTAATAGCTATTCTGCACTAAGCTGTAGATGGCAGTGTTGTCTAATGATTATACAATGGTCCAAAAGATGCTCCCGTGTTACAATTAGGATTACCACACAATAGCATGATTATATGACAATAAAACATAATAGAACTCAGATCCTGACACTTATGCTTCTCGATAAGTGCCTGTGCCCTAAAATTCCTGTCTGTGAAGTGGGCCAAATCAGGGTGCTGGACCATGGATAACAGTATGCTTTCAAACTGTGCTAGTTTTGAGAGAACTGCATGTCCGATTAGTAGGAAGGTGCACTCAGTTGCCATCACATCATCAGAATGGCTCTTTTTGCTTCCGTTAGTGCTTCTAGGAGCCAGTATTGCAGCTATTGTCCAATGTTTTTGAGGGCTGATAGTAATTAATCACAGTAACATTAATGCAGGGGAGTGTGGTATGATTCTGTTGATGACCTTGTAGCAGTCAGAAAGGACCCTGTCCAGAAGCAGTGCAAGTGAGGAGCAAAACCATAGGACATGGCAAAGCCTGGCTTCTGCTCTGCCAGATCTCCAGTAATTAGAATTAGGGAGCAGTCCCATTTTGTGTAGAGCCATGGAGGTTCTGTGCCACATGTGTAGTGTTTTAGCCTGAATGAGCTGCCCTCCTGGTATCCTTGCAGGCATAGTGAGCTGCATTTATACATGTCTCCCAAGTAGTTGTCAGATTACAGTTTCTAATTCCATCCCCAGACTTCCACTTGTCTAGAATGAAGGGAGAGTATCTCTGATTGTGCTTTAGCACAAGGCCTCTAGTAGCCATGGTTTCTTAACCCTGCAGCCATTGTCAGGTGGAGAGAGAAGGTATGGCTCCATACATTACAAGATAGCTTTCCACAGCTGCAGGTACCTCCAGAAACTAGGCTTCTGGAGCACATATTTGCTGCATAGCTGCTGAAAGGAGAGTAGCTTGCCAGTAATATGGCTGAAGCTGTCTGAAATGAGCCAGATTCCATTCTGCTACCATTTGGGCCAGGGTTGCTGTGTGAGGTAGTTTCCAGCACAGCTTACTGAGTCAACCCACTGAGAAGTCTGGATCATGTGTGGCAGGGATCATTTCAAGGCCTATGCCTTTCTATTGGTCAGTGTATAACCTTGGAACCAAGTGACCTAGTCATCTTCAGGACCAATAAGCCCTCAGTTTTGCCCTATTGTGCCAAGGGGTTCACCTCCCAGAATAATAATAATAATTTTATTTTTAAAGTGACTTTCAAATTTTCTAAGTGCTGTACAAAACATATAGTAGAAAGAAAACCAAAATTTATAATACATTATAAAACATTCATAAAACCACAATTTCAACAACAATTCATATAATACTATGAAAAGGCAATTTGGTACAAATTAGTTTTTAAGCCACTCTTAAATAGTAGTCAATCAGTTTGTCTATATGGACCAGGAGTTTTTCCTCAATTTGGATGATTATATTATTGAACACATAGGCAAAGTTTGATAGGACAACTATCTGCACAGCTTTGAATTTCTCCATGGATGAGGTGGAGCTTCAGACATTTTTGATGTAAGGTTTAACAGTTGCTAGTAGGGAGGATATGTTCACAAGTATATTATCAGCCCATTTGTTGGCTGCATGAAGGCACCTCTACTTAGTACAACATATGCACAAGTATGCAGTCAGTAAAACCCACCCTATATTGACTGATTTATCACTGCCTAAGTCACACGACTGAGCCTATGCTAATATGGTGGCCTTACATTTTCCCAGTTTCTGCAAAATGTTATGTAGAGTAGGCAGTAATACTCATGCCTACTCAGAGCCAGTGACTTGAAATGACTTCCTATAAACTGAACACCCTCATCAATATTTTTCTTCTATAAATCAGATTAAATGGATAAATGATCAAGCTAATCAACTCCACCAATGTTGTAGTAAACTCAATTGGAGACATCTAGGGCTATTATTTGAAAGAGCCAACACATAAAACTGTGCAATAATATTTGTTTTATGTATGTGTAGTTTGTTATATTTATATTTATTGATCTTACATGATACATGTGTAGTCTGAAGATGCCATGAAAATGAACTGTTGCTCAATGGATTTTCCTGAAATTGCATTAGACCTATTTTACTACTGCTACTTCTGCAGCAGAAATGATAGGTACAATCTTACTTGATTATTCTAGTACATCTGTCTCATCCATCAAACAACAGAAGTTATTGGAAATACTATAGGCCCATCCACTCAACCTCTGACTTCCATCTAAGTCAACAATGACATCGTACATTATTTATATTTATACTGTAGATGTCAGGTATCTGTCCTAATTGAAAATCTGAATTTAATTTAACAAAATATATGTTTAAGCATCTCATGAGTAGTTGCTGGAACATACAAACTTGAATCAGACTAGAAAGGCTGAGTCACCACTTTATATTGTAAAAGATGTCTATACAGTACTGTAGCTTCCTTTTTATTCCTTTGGTGATAAGGGAACTGCTGTTTTTGTGTTTTTGTTTGTTTTTTGTTCATTTCAATAGCAGATTTGTCTTTTGCATCTTAGGGAATGGATTAGGAATCAGGATTGTTGGTGGCAAAGAAATTTCAGGAAACAACAGAGAAATCGGAGCCTATATTGCAAAGATACTACCTGGAGGAAATGCAGAACAGACAGGCAAGGTTGCTGAAGGTAAAGCGACTTTACCTAGCTGCTGTAATTAAGGATGGGACAAATATTCACTTTGTATCCAAATGGTGGCCTATCCCACTATTCATGTTTAGTCGAATACCTAATTGAAAGTGTCCAAGCAAGCTTCTCATCACCTGCATTTGGTGCATAATGTGCCTTAACAAATCAAAATACTGCTAATTGCTAATTTTACTGCAAGTAGAAGTTATGAAATAGGAAATGCCAAATGCAATTTTGCACAGTGACTGTCACTATTTCACTGTCGCTGCCTCACTTTTATTTTAAATTATGGCTTAACCTGCCTTAAATAAAAAAAAATTGAAATAAAATTAAAATAATAATAACTTGTGTTTCACAATTTATATTCTTTATTCAACAAATACTGTCATCAACTATTTGGTATTCTGCTAAATTCTTAGAAGCACTATTCATCCCACTGTGGAAGATTAGTGTGGAAGCAACAACACAGACACAGAGAGTTTCAGCTTCAGAACACACTAGCAGGGAATTGTGAATTTTATTTTGAAACAAACTGTTCTCTAAATCTTGCATAAAGCAATTTTCCAGCAAAATAAGAAAATAAACAAAATAATGCACTCAAAATTAATTCAAAGAAAGCTCTTCAGCTTCAACACAGCCCTCAACCTTGGTTGCGTTGCCACAGAGTGGAAGATAACACTTTCCAAACATCAGTGTCTCCACTGTCTTCTGTGCTACAGGTATGCAATACTTTCCTGCTGCTACCTAAGACTCATTTGCTTAACAAAGCATTCAGAGGAATATATACAGGTAGCTTGTGATGTCACACAGTCAGCTGATCTGCCCCTATTCCAATAACATCAAAAATATATTTTCTAGTATGTTAAGTTGGGGAATCAGACAGACCAAGGCATACAAAACATTTTAGGAATGTCATCGGTTCTTTTATATTCCCACAGTGCTTTAGATTGGGATTTATAGCCAAAATAACCTTAACTGGGTCTCTGGGAACCATAGCTATGTCCCTGACAGTATTATGGACTGTCTATGACCTCTTTCTAGGACTGAAATTAGCCTCCATCTGGTCCCTATTTCCCAAGGTGCAGTCCCATTTCAAATCATATGCAGGTAAGCAGCAACAAACAGTACATGAATGTTTTTAGTTATTTTAATACAAAGGAAACTGTTTTAAGAAACCCTGTAGCTCTTTTCATGCTTGCAAATTTTTTTTTATCTCTTTGGAACACAGTGTGAGAGGACCTTGTATAAATGTACTTGCTAACAGCAAGTTATTTCATTTGGGCCTAACCAGAGCACACTTATTTGTTTCCCCAAATTCAGCCATGCTATGTATGCCTTAGGAGCTCATTTTCAAAGCTCTTTTTATGGAGTCTAACTCCTTGTTTTCCCAAAGAGAGCTGTGTCTGCTGGTACACTTCAGGGACCTGCAAAGTGAACATCTGGTGCAGTGAATGAAGAAGTGAGCACTTCTTTTTACCTTTTATTAACTGGGCATCTTCTAACATATTTAGCCCTCTTTTAAAACACATATGCTGCCTGTGCAGCTTCTACATTAAATCCTGCACGCTTGCTGGTACATATACAAACCAACAGCTGTGAGGTGCATACAAGAACAAGGGGCTCTTAACCTAGGATTTGTTTTACCTCTTGTCTTTAGGAGCTGAACCTTCCAGCTCCTTACTTAAAATAATAGGCATTTTAATTACCAGACAGTCCTATCTATACAGGCATCCCTGTACACTAGGACATTTATATTCTTACTACCTCTATTCAAAGGTATATAAAATGGAATCTAAGTCCTCAGCATAGCTTTATTTATACCTATTACCAAACACATAGCCAAGAACAGTGAAAAGGATATACTGTACATAGCAGGGAAAGAATAGCTTAAGAAATTGTATGGAGGCCACACCCTGTATGGTGAGAAAGTGGAAAAGGGAAAGAGATACCCATAGCAAAGTAAGAGGAGCTACTGCAGTAGACCTAAAGATGGGGTTAAGATAAGAGGAGTAGTCCTGGTAAAGCTTCCTACTCATAGGGAGGGCAACTCTGCCACACCCACCCTAATTATAATTAATAAATGTACATTATAAACTGATAAGGAAAGAATTATTTGCACTGTGATTGCAAAAAATAATGACAGCTGCTAAAAGATTGCTTTGCTTGTTTGGATCATGATGACTAACTTTTTTCATACAACATTGCCCACTGACCCCTATTTGGCCAGTAATTCTGCTGCAGATTTGATATTCCTTGAGACCACTTAGTACAAGCTGTGGATAACCACTTATTTCTGCATTAGAATGCTGAACAACGTTTATCTTCCTCCTCCCATAGTGAAGTGCATGTAACCTGAGTGGAGTAGGCCACACACTGGCTGGTGCACATACTATAAGACAGTACAGTGTGTATAATATATCCTCTGGATGCGGCAATATTTACATCATTGTTTGTGTTGCTGGACAGGATTTTTAAAACATAATTTTGACACATGCCCCACTGCATCAGAAATTTTATGCAGGTAGAACAAAGCAGGCCACTGACATAACAACACACACAGTGTGGAGATCCATATAGAAATATCTTTATAACACTCAAAAGCTACAGAAAAGAAAGAGTAAACTGATGAATAGAAAGCCCAGAGCATGCAAGAAACCAAAGAGGCAGAAAGTGAGTTCCAAAATATTGCAGATTTCTGTGAGGTGGTACAAAACATGCTGCCAAAACACAACAAATACAGGCTGAGAAACAGTGACCTCTGCCAGCAAGTGGGTCGGAAGAAACTGCCCATCAGCTGGAACAGACAATCAAGCCATGGAGTACCAGATACTGCAAGAAATAAGGCAAGGTGTCATGAGCCTGAATGACAAACTGAGTACTGTGCAATCAAATATCAACCAACATACCTCTAAAATAATAGATCTGGACAGAAGAACAACAGACTTAGAGCAGAGAGTACACATGAATGAGGAAAGCATGGCACCAATGCAGCTGTTCATCCCCAACATGACTGGACAATAACTTCTCTGCAACAAAAGATAGACCATTTAGAAAATCAAAACCACAGAGAAAACCTAAAGGTGATTGGGTTACCAGAAGGTATGAGGAGACAACCCAGAACAGTTCTTCAGCTCCTTCTTTACCCAGTTTCTGGCTCCGTCCCAAAGGATGCAATGAGCAGGTGGAAGTGGACTGAGCTCATAGTGCACAGCTTAGGCAACTGATGGCAAGCAAGAAACATAGATGTATGCTTATGGAGCTGTAGAGATACACAGACAAAGAACAGATAATTTCAGCTTAGAAATTTACCCTGACATTAGTGCTGAGCTGTTTGCCCAGCAATGGGAGTTCTCCACAGTTAAAGGAAAACTGAAACAAAAGGGGTGAAAATCACTTATCTAATGCTGGCTGAGTCATAAATGAACAAGCATGGCAAGCAGCTGTTCTTTAAGGAACCATGGAAGGCAAAAGAGTATGTTGATTCATTCAAATGAGGTAGAGGTATGCCGACTTTTAGTGTACAGATTTGGACTTGAAACAAAGTATATCTGTAGTTAAGTACCTGCTGGGCAATTGCAAAAACTTCATTTGGTGGACAGTGGAATTAGTGGGACCTAGATAACTGTAAATGGGAGTCTAGCTGGTGCTAGATGTAAGGGAAGAGCATGTGATATACCAGATCTTGGGACATATATTGCTGGTCTAAAGAGATTGCTGGAGGATTGTGGTAGCTTGAATTATATGTGGTTCTCGTGGACTTGCCCTTATTTGGATACACTCCAAGATGAACTCTCCAAGACAAATTTTGATTATCTATGACCTGCCATTTACTGTACAACTGGGGTAAAAGGGTCCTTTTCTCCGACCTCTCAAGTCACAATGAGGAGCAGAACCTATGAGGTAGGTGGAACAGAGCCTGTGCACTCAGTAAGTCTACTTCTGCATAACTTGCAGATTTGTCAACTCCTCAGTGTAATTGGACACTCAGAAAGTACAGGGAGCTGCATGCAACTGTTGGGGTATTTTTATATTGCTGGAGCTCCCATTATTAAAATAACCACTGCTACAGGGTTGCTTGTTAGTCTTGGGATATACCGACTTGCCTAGCTTACTTTAAGTTGGGTGTGTCATGGTGAGCACATATGCCATGAAACAGATGGTAGTACTGCTAAATTTACAAGGGCACTATTAATTTCTGACTTTTTCTTGTGCTACAACCCCAGGCACACTTTAAACATACTGTGAAAGTGAGGTGTCCTAGTGAGTATGACCAGTGAGGTCATGGCACCACTGACTGAAAGAGTGATCACTTCCTGAAAATTTAAAAGTGGCTATCCAAGTGACCTCTTGTGGGGGAGATGGGGATGCACTTGCTTGGGGAACTATGTAAGAGTGTCATGACATCCTAGGACTTGTTCATATGATACAAAGCCCCACCTTGATATAGTACATAGATGCACCTGATGGAGCCATGAATAATCTGTAGGCCAGCGTGGCCATATAGGACACTTTGTCCATTGCAGGGCCCTGAACTCTGAAGGGCTCCCAATGTAAAGATACATGATGCTGCAGACCCAGCCTTTACAGGAGCCACACTGCTGTTTTGCAACAATAACAGGAAGAGTACAGCACTAATAACCCTAGAACAGGCTAGACAATACCTTTAACATTCAAATTGTGCTAAGGGTTTTGGTAGGACAATGCAAATATGACTGCTATTCTAGCTACAAAGTCATTTGGAAAAGTGACTCTCATTATTGTTCATATTTACTGTTTCGTTGATGTCTTTTATTCTGTATAAAACTGGTTGAATGGGTGCTTAATTGATAGTGGAAGGGGAAACACTTGCGATGACATGATTTTACAGGTGGTCAAAGTGGAGTTGGTCTACAAAATGTAGAATGGGTAGTAAACACTGCATTATACAATATGCAATGGAAGCTAAACTTTCTGACATGGAAAATCAAAACATGACCCCCATTAAAATTAAAAGGTTCGCTCCTTCCTAAATTCTCATCATACCAGTACTGCATTCCTTCACTGAACACAAGGACCTGAAATGGGACTGGATTGGGCAGGTGCACTTTGCTTTGTACTCATTGCATGCTAGAGAGATAGTGCATTTTCACAGAACTGTACCCTAGCAGGTATGGGAGGTCACTGCTGACTTCTTAAGCAGGAGTTTGATGGTTGTGGGACCTCTTTATGGCACCCTCAGTGCTCCTAAAGATTTATGCACTCAATTATGATGATGTTCAGTTTTTAAGATTTTGATACTAAAGCTAAGCAATTCCTGAGGGAAATAATTTTGCAAAAGAAGTCCAGGTGAGTGGGTTCCTTCTAGGTTCAAAATATGATTCAATGCGGGGCTGGTGGGCAGAAGTCTTCAAAGTAGGAATAGATAAGCCAGCCACCCAAGTAAATTTCAAATCTAGTTGAAGTTTATTTCAATATTTGATAAACTTAGATCCTCAATACCCAATGTTTCACCTAGATTTAGGCTTCTTCAGGGGTAGGGATCTGTTGTTTGTATTAAAGTCAGTATTCTTTTCTTAATTGTCTTTAAAGTACTGGCAGATTGAGATTTCTTGGTGTGTAGCTTTGTGTATTTTAACCCATTCTGTTAGGGTTTATGAATGTATAGGCATCTTGAGTGTTTGAATAAACTGGTGCATCAGATTGTGCATTCCTCATTAACTTTTACTGTATTTTTAATAGTCACTAGTGTGTTTTCACAATGATCTTTCTGACTGCAGCTCTTCTTCAGTAAAGAACTCCTGCCAAAATAATTTTTGGCAGGGAGTTTAGTCTGTTGTAGACAAGATTATGGGCAAATCATTGACAAATCTACATAGACAATTGGTCAAACTGCAGTCACAGTATAATGAATTGGCCACTAGAAATGTGGAAAGGGCACTAGGGTATGAATGAACCTGATAATATGAGCATAGCAAAATATGAACATATAAATGTACCAGCAGATAAAGGCCATACAGTCCATCTAGTCTGCTTGAATGTGAAGTTACCATTGCATTTATATAGGGAACTGTTCCCCTCCCCATATACCCCTTGTCTCCTTTCACATATTCTGTCCCCTCTCCTCTACCTGCAACATTCCCCTTCATCCTGTCTCAACCTTTCTTGAAGAATCCATCATTTTTAGGATACCACCTCCTCCAGCTACTCATTCCATTTAGACACCACCCTCTTGGTTGAAAAGTGTCTCCTCATCTCCCTTCTGAACCTTCCTTACACCAGATTTAGGCTGTTACCCCTAGTGGTATTGTTTTTACTAAGGCTTAAGAGGCTCCCAGTGTTCACCCTGTTTATACCTTTATAACTTTTATAACTTGAAGGTCTCAGTCATGTTCTCTCCCATTTCTTCTGTTCTCAAGAGAATAGAAGGTCTCAATAATGTCCTCCTTTCCCTTCTGTCCTTAAGAGAGTGCATGTTAAGTCCCCTGAGCCTCTACTCATAGGTGTTGCCATGTTGACTCTGAATCAACTTGGCTGACCATCTCTGAACCATTTCCAGCAAGTTGATATCCGTTTTAAGATAAGGCATCCATACTGTACACTGTAGTCTAAGTTCAGTCTCACTAGAGACCTGTACAATGGCAAAATGACCTCCATCTTCTTGATGGTAATGTCCCTACATGGAAAGCAGTACTCAATTTTCACATAGGTTCTTGGCTGTGGCTAGAAGAGGTACAAGTATACTTTTGTGTGACTACCACTGTACATATCTATTCTAAGCACAGGCAAGAACCTATATGAAAATTGAGTACTCTACTGCTTTCCATGCAGGGAATGTCTAATCTTTGAATAATTCCAAAATTCATGTACCTGTTTCAGGCTTTACCTTTTTATGTACCCAACATTTTTAAAGAATAAAGGGCATGTGCAGCATTATGGATATGGAAGAAGAAGGCACACAGAATTAAATATGAACAATTGACTCAAACACTGAGCATGGGAGGAATGGGCCCTCACTTCTCCACTTCTGCTTGGCAATGCAACTGAGCAGGGATAAGAGTGGTAATAATCTGCACTGCACACACACAGGCATACAACTAGAACAAGCCTGGGTGGGTGCACAAAAGATAACCAACTCTTCTATAGCTCTGCTATACACAGCATAGACTGTGCCAAGGGGACTCCATCATTAAGCACCTGTTTAAAATCTCGCATAAAGTCCCTAAGGTACTGCAGATGGACACACAGCTTACTACACTTACAGCAGTGTAAGAGAATACACTGTTCTTAAGGTTTTAAAAGATCAAGTATACAAACTATGGACCCTGCAGGAATATATGTTTTGGGACACTTAAACAGGGATGGGAAACTAAAAGGCTTTTACATGATGTGTCAGCAATGTGACTTCCCATACACACATGTTTAAATATATTGAAGTGATCTGGTTTTGCAGGCTAGATTGGGTCACACTCTCATGTTATAGGAACCGCAGAGATAGCTCAGATCTTAGACATGGCAGAGAACACTTGTGGTTTGCTCTCAAAGCTGTATGTCAGCTTGATGTCCTCAGTACAGAACATAGGGGTCAGTAACATAATTTATTGGAGGAATACTGTGATCAGAGGTACCACAGGAAGACTAAGAGGATGTGGTGGAAGAGGTATGGAGAGCTCCATTTCAAAGCAAGTTGGAACTCATACACTATTTTTCATTACATATAGCCTAGTACATTCCAGCCAGACTGCAGAAATGTTCAGATTTATATGATGGAAAATGCCCTAGATGAACCTTAGGCAATGCAAAGCTAGCTCATATTCTGTTTCTCTTGCACAATTGATACAGTACTGGACAGAGACAAAGCATACCCTGTCTGGCACCCTAGACTTAGAATAGAGTCTCCCTGAACAAGTTCTACTGGGAAACTGGAAAAAACCTGAGGTGCTCCCTTCAGGACAGAGAAATGTGGCTCACATTGCTATGGGACTGAATAAATTTAGCATTTTTCCTTATGGAAACAGGCTGTTCCTCCGACACATGCACTATAGTTAAGCAATATGAAAGACTGCATGAACATGGAGAGACTGATGTACAGAAAAAGAGGTAGAATGCTAAACTTGGATAAGGTATGTGTGCAGTTTGGAACCTACTTAGGCTACCAAGCAACTGGTACCAGAAACAAAGAGGGACATATTTTCAAGGGTCACACCACTGGCTACTCTGCCATGACTTCAGCTGAGTCACAAAATAAAACCCATATAACAATATTGAGCAAGTCTTGAAAGGTGAGAACCCTCCACCATAGAAAATGTCCTAAATCTTAAAGCACTTTTCAAAGTACATGGTATTTGCAGCCTGTATTGTACTGTAAATAGTTCATGCATATTGTTTGTTACAGTTTTTTTATTTTGTATCGTTTTCTATGTTACAAATGAACTGAGACATAGCAAATGCTCCAATACAATGATTACCACCTGGCAGAGATACCCATGCAAAGAGATTTATCTAATATATACAAATATGATCTTACTACTGTTATGTTTTGGTTAAACACCTTTTAATAAACTGTATTTGAAAAAAAACAAGAAATCTGATGTGGGATTTGTGTCAATAAACTGGGATTTCCTATTCTATGTCATAGAGATGCCTATATGACCACAACTCCATCATTTGGCATGCATCATATTTGCATCAACATGCATACATCCTGTGGTTGCTTGCATCTGTACATAGACACAAGCTGCTGCAAAGCATGTCCAAATGCTACCAAATTTTGTGCCCATGGATGGAAAATCAGGTGCAGATGCATCAAATGGACTAGACACTTTGCAAGCGCTTGCATTCATATCAACTCCAACTTCTGCTGGCCTCAAATCCCCATTAGAACATAAGTCCCAATGTGTCAGTAGATGACTCAAAATGCCATTCCTTTTAACAAAGAGCAGCATTTGTTATTATACTGAACCAGGTAAATGTGAATGCCCCTTACAGACATGGTGATCAATTTTAAAACAGTTTATTTACATTTTATTACTGTACAGTGAATACATAATTTGTGACACTAATCATGAATTACTGAAAAAGTCAAACAGTTCAATAGAAAAAGGTAACCTATGTCTATGGCATGCACAAATGAGAATAACAGTTAATAATGGAAATGGTCACAACTAAACAAACTGGGAATCAAAGAAATGACCTGGCAAACTAACAGTTCAAAAAAAAAAAACTTTTAATGAATATTTTATTGCACTCTTCCAGAACTTATATTTTCTATAGATTATAAGAAATATCTAAACTACACCAAAAGTGGCCAGTGTTAGTATGTTTAGCATACTGTATGTTAAATGGAGGAAAACATGACACATTATGTATATGGCTGATATACTGTATGTCCAATATATGGTTGTGTACTGTCCATATATTGTGACTACAGTATATCAATCAAATATATGTCAAATGCTTTCCCACTCATCCATTTATTTAAATATGGTAAAAAGGAGCCAATTTGGTATACGTTTGAATACTTTTAAGATACAGTATATGGAAATAATGCATTGTATCTGAATGAGCTGATTAATGGCTTTGTAAGGTCCCATTGAGAAAAGTCTTACAATGGTTTGATGCTTTTTGTATGCAACTTTTAGTCTGCATCAAAATATTGTTTGAGTCATACTCAATAACTTGCCCTCAGTTCCCAAGTGAATAGCAGTTACAGAGGCAGGTGCATCAATCAAAATGTTATAATTTCCTTAATAATGTTCATCCATTCCAAGCCTGTGCTGTATTCATGGGATAATATTGATTGTTTGTTAAAATTAAGGAAACTGCCCAACTACAGTATTTATCATTCATGTACTGCAGTTTAGTTTGTTGATGAATCTCTGTTTTCAATCATACATAGTCAAACCACTGGCATAGACATTCCACCAGTTTTCATTCATTGCACCAAACTAAGGAATGTTTTTGAGAATATATATGAAGATGACACTAGACTGATGTACAGTAGTTCTTTCCCCAGTACTTTTAATGTAGTGTAGCAATACTAAATGTTAAAGGGTCATAACCTGTCATTCTAAGAAGGGCTGATATTCTCCCTTTGAAACTGTTATAATGGTGCTGGGGTTACTGGTGATAATTGGGGAGGGAGAAATAAAAAATAGATTTAAGTTCTAAATGTGATTATTAAAAGTAATACTTGGCAGTAAACTTTGTGTGCAGTAACAAACATAATACCTCATTTGTCTATAAAATTTGCCACTTCGAGAAAATAAGTCCTGCTTTCTTTAACCTCCATTTTGGATAAAAGGAGACAGAATTATTCTGTCAGTGTCAGGGCTCAGTAGGTAGCACACTTGCCTCTGAGGCTGAAAGATCAGAAGGTTGTGGGTTCTAGTCCCATAGCAGGTACTCAGGGTAATATTTATTGCTGACACTGTAGTGTAGCATGTGAGTGGGGGTGGTACTGCACTGCTGAGGTGCCATCCCATCGATGAGCCATTAAACCAAGGTCCCTCCTGCCTGTATCTGGTCACTGTCCAGGTGGAAGTAAAAGATCCCATGGTGTTTATCAGTGAAGAGTAAAGTTTTCCCAGTGTCACGGCCAGCATTCCACATCACTAAAACAGGTCCATGAAACTACCCCTCTGGACGCACCTAGCAACAAGCTACCACAGCTTAAAACAGCTTAACTGGTCAAAATGACAAATAAATACAGTACATTGTGGGTGATTGCACTCTTTAGCACAAATGATCATTGAACAGTAAACCAGTATTAGTGGACTGTCCATCAGTATCTAAAAGACTGACTGGCAGTACAGCATAGAGGTCAGAGTAAGAAGCTGTGAATGAGATTGGTATATCAATCAGACCTGGGTTTGATTCCACAACCTCTGCTTTCAAACTGTGTGACTCTGAGTAAGTCACTTCATTACCCTTATGTAGCCTCTAAAACAGACAGTTGTGCCTAGTGGACTTTACCTGATTACCAAATAATAAACAAACAAAAAAAGACAATGTTTGTGTAAGTGGGTTGTTAACAAGGAGATGTCAACCATCAGAGGGAGCCAGTGGAGGATGTTAGCTCATTTTACTACACATAAAACATTGTCAAAACTGATGGGGAGCTGAAAACAAAGTTAACGCTAGGACTGGCCAGACTTCTAGTGTTTTATGGCAATGATCAAACATTGGGACCGAATGTCTGTTAGCCTCCATAGTAAGATTAAGATCTGTACTGTAGGAACTCAATGCTATCTATGCTACTTTACGTAGTGAAAACTGGCTGCTCAAGAAGAAGAATGAAGAAAGGTTCTATATCTCCAACACACTAAGTCTGAAGAAGAAAAGATTGATTAGATGGCTAGCTTAGGTCAGAAAAATCACAGTGTTATGTCAAGATAAGGGTAGATTCACCAGCAAATTCATTAGAAAAGAGGGCTCAAATATCCAGAGCATAATGGGCCCTAGTCTCCATGGTGCATAGTGGCTATATGCAGTGTACCAGAGGTGTGTAGACACTCCGTGGCTGCTCGCCCTACACCCAATACACCAAAGAGGCACAGGGCTATCAAGCGCTGGAGCCTCCAGCCTGCTGGTAATCTTTGTGGGGTGGTGCAGGAGGTGTGTCCGTGCTTCATGCTATTCTCAAAAGTGAAGAGTGCTGGGTGAGGTTGGTGCAGGCTACACATTCACAAGGCAGTTGTAGCTGATACACCCCCAAGAATGCCACCACTGGCTGCGGCAGTCATGTAGAGGCACAACCTCCCAACACACCAACCCAGCCCTCAGGTACCTCATGGAGGGCCAGGGAATGGCCAACCAGCCACTTGTCCACCCCAGTGCCTGACTGCTGTGGCACCTATGGGTGCAAGTGACCCAGTGGTGGATCAGGTTCAGGCATCCCATTGGATGCCTGACTGTATCCAGGGAAGAGCCTCCATGCACTGGTCCACAGGGCAGTGGGACCACTGAAGGGGCCGTGCAGTGAATGGGAATACGGCCACTGCACATCATTCTGCGGGTGAGGGCTACACAGATGGGATACGTGCCTTTGGTGCATTATTCCCACTCCATGGAGACTCCCCATTAAGAGAAACCTCTTACAAAATCATCATGAATACATGGAGCACTGTGTGAGTGCGCAATGTTACTATGCCCATTACATAGTGCACTGATAGCAAAGTGCCAACTTCACCAGGTAAAGTTTACACAAAGTACATAATTTCATAGCACATTGGCAAATACTCTTTGAAGTGACACTTCACTTGTGAAGTTGCATGATTTGACCCTTTATAGAGTTCTTAAAACTGTCACAAATCCCCCAAATCCTGCCCAACCTCCCCAGACTCCTGCACCCAACCATCAACAGAATGCACCTCCTTCACACCACCCTCCCCACCACACCAGACCATCAAAGATATAACACTTCCCCATTCCATCAATTTAGTCAGCATCCACCCTCCTCCTTCCCAGCCCAGTAAAATCATTTTAGACTTCCTTTCTCCCTGGTTCACCTACTTAGTTGTCAGGACCCTCCCTTCCATCCACCACATAAAAAACAGTAAACATCGTCCTTCCCACCAATTCAGAACCCACCATCCTCCTTCACAAGCATACCATTCAGGCCCCAGCAATTAAGGAAAGAATACAGTGAGGACCTAGGGACAATGACTGGCCCAGGGCCTCCTCTCCCATCTCATTTGGCAGTCATCTGAATGAATAAGAGCACGCTAATACTAATTGGCTAATTTATTGAGTGCACATGCCCGATCATTCAGACAGCAACTTACCAAGGTGGTTAGAGAAGGGTCTCTATCAGTGACAATCTATCCGACCCTCACCATATCATTTCCTTAGTACTTTCAAGTTACTTGAAAGAGATTCATCGCCTTTATACTCCTGGTCACCGCCTCCATTTCTCTGAGATGGGCCTGTGTCTAGTTTCTTAGTCACATCTAAAACAGTCAGGGAAGCTCTGACAAGATGGCCACTTAGACTTTTCTTCAGTAAACCTGTCACTACATATCTGTCAAAATCCACCAGTCTCCTAGAAGTGTCTGCAAACTAGAAGATACTGCTAGCAACATTAAGTCATATTCTACCAGCAGATGTTATTATTTTTCTGATTAGAACTTTCATTCAGTGGAACCACAACCACAAAATGCCTCATCAGAGATGAGACTTGGTAACAGAATCAGCCACACTTTCCAAGTGCTTCACGATGGCAATAGCAATTCTAGTAGATAATGTTGAGAGCATGTTTGTCCAGCTTCTAGATGGAATTAACAAAATTAGAAGCTTCTTTGGCTACAGACACTTCAGCAAGTAAGGAGCTGAATGCCAGAATATTGTTAACTGAACAGCAGTGTTCTAAAATTGATGCTGAGAACCATGAACTCCAAGCGCTAGCTCCAAGAGCAGGCAAAAGTCATCCACCAGCTGCAGGAAAAGGTGGACTGATTTAGAAAACAGAGGACAGCATAATAACCTCCATTTTGCTGGGCTACCAGAAAAAGCAGAGCTCAATGACACCTTAGGATTTCTGTGACATATTCTCTCATCTCTTAAGTTTCCAGGAACTCTGAAATTTGATATCAAGAGGGCACATGATCTCTCACCCAGCTACCATAAAAGACTAGAGATTGATGCCCATATTGGTGATATTCATATGCTACCAGGTGAAAGAAGATACACTATGGAAGTTGAGAGAGCTGGGACATCTGAAATGGCATGGGCACCCAGTCATGATTTTTCAAGATTTTCCGGGAATCTAATAGCTCTCTGGAGGACCTATAAAGAGGTCAGGCAGTGGCTTCACCAGTTGGATATCCCTTCACAGTGCGTTATCCAGACCTGCTTAGAATCACTCTGAAAGGTTATCAAAATACTGAACCCTTCCAAAGCAGCTACAGCATAAATAGACCCTCAGTGGCTAGTGACAGCTAATGCAGAGTCCAGCCTAGAGGAACTCGTACTGCCAGGGCAGATCTCCCACCTGAGGTTTTACCCATGAACACCACCCAGACAGACCACACAGTACAACCCCAATTCTCTTCTCAGGGTACAGCAGAAGATCAGTGGACATTGCCACCAAAAGATAAATGAAACTGAACAGAGGCCAGAATTTTGAAGGACTACTCCTCTCTCTCTTATCAGATCCAGAAGTCACAGTAGAAGTGATGATGACACAGGGAGGAAGACCCTGATCTCATGGCTCTGTTAACATCAAATTGCTGTACTCCCTAGCAGCTGAATCACTCCCCAGAGTCTGTCATGGTGCAAGCATTACAGCAGAACAGACAAGGCCAGTCCCAGGACCCTGTAGCAATAACCTACAGCTCACAGGTACCATAGCAAATGAATGGCTACAACCCTCCACTTTGTAGGCCAAGGTAGTAGCCATTTCCATATCAATCCCCACCTCCAACTTTTCCAGTTCTGAGGACACAGTTTGGGGTTCAAATAATCTTTGCTAAATTTGAGGGATTGGGGGCAGGACCATCAAAATGGTACTGTTTCTGGTGACCATGTTCAGGAACAAGCACGGGCCAATGGGGGTTGGCAGGGGTGGAAGGATGAAACACCTGATGGCTGCTATCCTTCCATGGGGAGGAGATCTGCAAGCTCCACCACAATACCGCCACCTGGGGAGCTTGGTTTGTAGGTGGGGTACAGGGGAAGCAGTAGTGGGATCAGATACCAGCAGAGGGCTGGAGCAGGAGGCATGTCTCAGGACGTCTCCTGGCTCATTGGCCCTCATTGCACGCCAGTGTCTCGGGTGGAGAAAAGCATGGAGGAAAATGGATCCTGCAATGGCTCTGGTAGATGGGTCTCAGGGGACAGCAATCAGGAGGTCTTGGGCTTCCAGTTGGAGCCTGGCATCCTCCCTATTGCCTCATAACTTGTTGTCATTGTATATAGGTTTTCTGTTTTTTTTTTTTATTTTACTTTCTGTTTAAAGCCATGTTGTCGGTTTAACTATGAACAATTTGTATTATCTGTATCGCATGAATGTTCTATTTGCCTTAGAAACCTAAACTGTATATGTATTACAAGGGCCCCTTTTGCTGGTAATAACAAATGGTTAAGGCTACCCTCAAGGCACCATTCACTTACGAGTGCCTTCCTTCCTCGTCACCAATGAATTATCCAAACATACCACTTTACTATGGCTATTATTATAGCAGACATATGAGTACATAGTTTGAATGTGAGTGAGGTCAATTCCTTGCTGAAGAGGAAGCAAGCATTAATGCATCTTAAAAGTTAGACACCAAACCAACCAAACTGCTGTCCCAAGATGCCAACAAAATGCAATGGGAGTGGATTGTGGTTGTGGTTCACAGTGCATCCAAAGTTAAGAAAAGGGTTTTCCATCCTTATTCATGAATCTCTGCACTGAAAAGTGCAACCACTGTGGCTAATCCAGATGATAGGTTGGTCCTGGTCCTGACTGACACAGCCTATGGATCTCTAGTCATGGGAAATCTATATGCACCCAGAGATGATGTATCCTCCTTTCTCCTTCAGCTACAGTAGCTAAAACATTAAAACAATTCAATATAGGCAATGTCTCTGTCCTCCTTGGAGCAGACTTTAACCTAGTGCTATACCACTCGATAGATAGAATCTGGGAACAGCTGAACCCCACCACATGGCAGAACTGGTGGCTAAATAATGGATTGAAGGGCAGACATTGTCAGAAGTGTGGCAGTTACAAAATACTTGGATCAGAGACTACACCTGCTACTCAGCAGCCCAACAGACATACAGCAGGCTGGACTTATGGTTAACTTCTCAGTCCATTCTCTTCATGAAAACAGTGGTGATCATACAACCTATGATTATGTCAGATTACACTCCACTTCACCTGGATTTACTTTGGGTTCCTTCAGTCAAAAGGCACTCTGTTGGTGGCTGGATCTGCTGTTGGGCATGATCCTCAATTTACCAGCTAGCTACAGAAAGAGGCCTCAACCTTTTCCATATCAGTGACACAATGGAAACATTGGTGGGCACCCTGTGGGAAGCCTTAAGGACACAATGAGGAGATTAAGCAATGGTTATGCCACCTACCAGAGAAATTAGAGGCATCAGAGTTAGTAGATCTAGAGTCCAAAGTTAAGCTTGAAGGAGGCAGAAGTCATAGCTCTCCTAAGTACTCCACTACATGCAGAGATACTTGAATGCTGAATGGAGATTGACTCCTTCATACCCAGCAAAGCAGAAATAGCACTGCTATGGCTCCATCACAGGTACTGGGATGGGGCCATACATTATAATAATTTATTAATTGAATTTTGTTGACTGGGTGAACCCACTGGACCTGAGAGAGTCTCCTTTTCAGGGGTGATCATGAATTAATTACAAGAATTTTCAAACAGGAATACAGTACAGGAAGATACAGACAGTAGGTAGTACAATTTGAAAGAGATTACAAGACAGAGATAACTTAATAATTAACAATAAACATACATGTTGACTACAGTGTGAATTCACATCAGTATACAAATGAGTTTAATAAAATTAGCCACTAAACAGACATGGACAAATTGCAGTGCTGTCATAACTAAGCAATCAGCTTAATTGGAATGTATGTAACAACGTTTAGCAGTGATAACAAATGCATTGGTTTCTTTCTATAATGTAAGATTTTAAGCCCTTTTCTTAGATATGTCCAAAGAGGAGAGTACCGCAGTGCATTTGGAAGGGTATTCCAGATGTCAGGGATAGATTTTACATAGGACCTACACCTGTAGCACTTTTAACTTTGTGGACCAGAAGAAGCTTTCTGCTAAAGGATCTGAGGGTCATCAATTAGGTTTATTCATTAATAGGCCATGAAGGTCAGGGCAGGGCATGTGGGCCTTTTAGCTTGAAGACAAGACATAGTGATGTGTATTCAAGTCTGCCAGTGAGAGAGGCCATTGAGGGAATCTATAACTTCACTATGGTGTTCCTGAGTGAGGCACCAATAACAAAGCAAACTATTGTGTGAAATAATGATTTTAGTTTTCTGGTTCAGAGCATCTAACTGAGAGGAGGAAAGGAATGCCATAGAGGAGGGTGGGTAAAGGGCTGAATTGGATATACATAGGTGGGATTTTTGGAGATGAGGTTCAGATGGTGTAGTAATCCAACATTTTTGAGCAGAGTTTTACAAGATATTCAATATTGACTTTAAAGGTGACATGCTGATCGAGACGATTGCCCAGATAATTGAGAAAATTAACCATCTCGATATTTGTTCCATTTGAGAAGGAAAGGGTAAACAGGGTCCCCTTTGGGAGCCTAAGCTTTTCGTCCAAAGAGAATGGACTTAGTCTTTTTTCTTTTAAGAATCAATTTATTTAAGAGCCAGTTCTCTAGTAAGTGTATATCAGAAGTGAGCACTTTATAAATTTCAGTGCTATTGTTAGAGCTATGGTATAGTACCGCATCATCAGCATATAGTAATAGTTTTGCTCTGCCACAGTTAGTTGACATTTCATTAATATAATGTGAAAATAGGAGTGGATCCATTATGGACCATTGAGGACACCATCCAGATTGGGTGCCTATCGGACACCAGTTTACAAACTGAGATCTGTTTGAGTGGTAGTCTGAGAACCAGTGTAAAGATAAATTTTCTAGGCCCAGAGAGTTTAGCTTGGTTAGCAGTATCTGGTAATCCACAAGGTCAAAGGCCTTAGTTAAATTGATAAACACAGCTCATGTCATCAACCTGTTGTCAATCCCATACAATATATCAATGGTCAATTGGACTAGGGCAGTATCTGTTCAATGGTATTCACGAAAACCATGCTGGAATGGTGAGCAATGATGCTGCTCAACATAGTCAAGCAGGCCTACCATGTAAGAAAGGCAACAGACTAGACAACATATTCCTGTCTTATGTCATTCCTTGGAGAAGATCTGTACATAAAAGGAAAGCATCAACTACATAATGTGGGAATTTTTACAGATCCCGTATAGCTCTGCTTTGACCTCTACTAGTACTAGGATAGAAGCTTTCCTCCAATCTGGAACCTCACAAAGTTCTCTGCTGAACAAATTCAGGCCCTGAATACCCAGTCATGACTAGTGGAATTGAATCATCCTAAAGACTCTCAACCCCAGAAAGGCACCTGGAGGAGACAGTTTTCTGACTGAATTTCTCCAGCTCCTCTCCCAAATTTGCTCCATACAGGCACGATTATATCAGGAGTCTATGGCCACAGGTCTCTTCCCACAAACCCTGAGAACAGATATCATCATGGCCCCTCCAAAGAAGGGCAAGGATTCCACCCAGCTGGGAGCTACAGACCTACCTCTCTGTTGACAGTAGACAGTAAGATATTTTCCAGCACCATGGTAAAGAGACTGGAATCCATGCTACTTTTGCTTATCTACCATTCATACATGGGCTTCATACATGGACAGCTAAGACCTATCTGTGGACATTAATACACCTGCTACATTTGTTGAAAGAATATCAACACTGGCCACAGTCTTTGCTATTGATTTCAACAAGGCTTTCATTTCACTGGAGTAGCAGTACCTTCATGGCATGCTGCAGAAAATGAGCTTCAGACATCACTTTATCTCCAATGTATGAAACTTGTACTCTAAACCAATGGCCAGGGTACTCACTAGCTCCACCATCTCAGATCCTTTCCCTGAAGAGAGGAACACACCTGGGATGCCTGCTTTCACCTCTCCTCTTTGTCCTGGCAATAGAACCCTTGACAGCTGCTATTCACCAGTATCCATGGATTCATGGCATTAAAGTGGGGAATCAACAATATGAGACATTGCTCCATGCAAATGACCTCCTGGTAGTCATAGATCATGTTGCCAGCTCATCGACTCAACTCAAATCTCTGGTCTCCACCTTCTCCACCATTTCTGGACTTTGACTCAATTGAACCAAAACTGAAACTCTCCTGCTGAACCAGCACTATGTGGCCTCTATGATGCACCCCATGGGTCTGGGCTGGTCCAGAGACACCCAAACACCAGCCTAACTATCTGCCCCAAGATTATGAAGGATGTGGAGCTCAACTTCACCCTGCTATTGTCTAATAATACATTGAGTGTGACTGATAGAAGTCACTCCAATTCTTCCTGGCTGGGATAGTAGAGGCCATAAATATGGTCACTGTCTCAAAGATCTTTCATATGTTGGCCTACTTACCAATGTTAATTCAGAATAGTTCAAAACCATAGATGCAATGGTAGGTAACTTTTTGTGGGAGGGTGGACAACACAAATACAGCTGTGTAAACTTAGATTGCACTGGAAAAAGGAAGGTTGGAACCTTCCCTGGATCATGACCCAGTACTGTTTTTTAAACTACCCAGACCCTGAAATGGTTTCCTCCCAGGTCAGGCATCCTTGTTTGATCAACATTGTGGCCACCCATATGTGGGGGTGGGGATGAACCAGCCAATTGTCTCTACTCATTCTAAACCAAGCCCCTAATTGTCACACAACCATTGGTCAATCTGTCACCATCTGGAGACATGGGCAATGTGGACTGGGCTTTATTCTATCGTACCTTGCCTTCACCCCACTATGGGACACTCCTGCTATAAAAATATGAAAACACTAGTAAAATGGGAGAAATAGGAAAGCAAAGGGATCCACCTGGTCAGGGATCTACTTCTCCATGTATCCACCTCCTTGGACTCTTTTAGGGGTTACAATGCAGATATCAGCTGTATAAAGCAGATTTCTGGTGTTACTTACAGATTCACAGCACATTTGCTCCCCAATTGTAAAACTCAGGGAACTTGACTGCACTACATTGTGACACCCTTACTGGGATAGCAAGACAACTAATGGGAGAGCAGGTGGCTTATACTATATCAGCATCTCCAAAATAATATCCTGACCAGACAGTCAAAGCACAAATGCACTGGGAAAGATAATTCTTTAATTCAACATCAGAAATAGACTTGACAGCTTGTTAGTGGCTAGGCCACATAGCCATAAGAGATCCTAAAGTATTGCTGATTCAAAATAAGATCCTCTGCCTTAGCGATGACACACCAGCAGTGCTGCATGCAGCCAATCTTCTTCCTATTTTAAATTGCTGGAGATGTGGGTCTCCAGATGTAGACCTATACCACATTATATGGCAGTGTCACATGGTCCAACCCATTAGGCAGCAGATCACACACTTTCTCTTCCATGTCCTTTCAAAACATATAGACTTGTCTCCTGAGCTACTAATACTTGGCTACCCAGAGGTGCCTACTCTTGAGCCCAGATAATTAAATGTGTTATATAATGGTGGTGGTAGAAACTAAACACCTACTGATAACATGCTGTTGTACACAGTATACCCCTCTATGATGGAACTCCTCTTTGTCTGAATCAATTAACCATGTTTGAGAAGCCCTCACATCTGAGCAATCACACGTTGGATCGTACTATGCCATATGGTCCCATTTTATTTCACTCATAGACATGGGATGCCCACACATCATACCAAACCCCACCTCCTAGGGCATGAGTTGGTTAATCATTCAGTAACCATTCTTCAGCAGGGAAGCTACCCATTAACCTCTGACCTACTGCCATTATATGTAGTATATCCAAGATAGGCCTACTGGTATTATATGTGTTTAGTTCCTCTAGAAATGGATTTCTTAAGCACAACCAACCCACTCTATTTCTTTTTGTTTATTGCTGTTCTAAGTTATATATAGTCTTCATTATCCTTAAGATACCCTAATCAGGAGGACCCTCCTTGCCCCTGACTGTAGTAGGGATCTAAAACTGTCCAGGCCTCATACAACCGATTATATTACTAAATATTGCTATCCTATGGTGGACATAGTTCTGTACCAGTTGTGGTTTGATTGTATTTTATGACTTGCTGCTCTTCTGAACTGTACTTCAACATTATGTCAGATATATGCACTTTGTTGTTCCTTTGTAAGTTAAAAATTTAAATTAAAGTTTAATCTTCCAAAACAGCAAGAGACTCAGCCCTTTCAGTGATTGCTCCAGGGATCAGGCATTTTCAGTGACTGCCCAACTGCTGTAGAACTCTTTACCTCAGTCTTTGAAGGAGCCCCCTAAGCGTAGCACTTTATAAAGGGCTTAAAACGTCATCTATTTAATCTGGCATTTGTGGATTAATTTTAAGATTGCAACCAAGAACCAGTGCCACATTGTTGAATGTGATATTTTTGTGCAAAAATTTTTAACAACAATGCACTGGGTTTTATTAGTTTTAGATTAGATGGGAGAACTATATGATACTATTTACTTGTCTATACTTCTCTGTAAGATGCCTTATTAGTTTTGCAATAACAAGCTGGGATAGGGCACTATCAAATAAACTAGTTACAATTCTTACATACTTACTTACTAACTTACTTAATTTCTGGGTGTTTGCCTGAAGTGACATGAAGTGTGTAGGTTAACTGGTGCTTAGTGGGTGGGGAATGGGTGTATTTTCTTGTCTTTTGCTGAACTGGGGAGAGGCGGTGAGTGCTGATGAATCAGTCAGTGGGCCAGGAAGAGTTTTTTGCTGGTTTTGTGAGGGGGAAGTGGGGAACCAGTGAGGTGATGTCTTTACTCTGGGCTGATGGTGGAGGAGTCTTTGTGTTGAGGTGTTGCTGATTGTGTGGGAAACAGTCTGCTTTTTATGTTTGTTTGCATGCATGTGAAGAAACATCTTGGGACAGTATGACATTTTAGAGGTGTGTAAGTTTCTGTCCAATGCAATTGATGCTTTATGGAGCTCGTCCTGCAGGCTCCAATGAATTGGCAAGATGTCTATGACAGCAGTTTGAGAGAGAGAGGCCCTTGAAAGAAATCTGCTGCTACAATGAGGGACAGTTTTTCACTGCAGTGGGACCTTCTCCTCCCTCGCAATCAGGCACACAGACATACCTTCTGTCTGTTGGCAGCAGCTGACAAGTCTCTGGGCATGTGCATTACAGTGCACAGTAATGCGATGGCTGGACTTATTGTTCTTGTCAGCTTCTGCTGCCCAGCACCTTGTTTGTTTGTGTGCCTTTCCTGGTGAACTATTTCAATGAATAAATGAGTCATGGCACAGCTTTCATTGGTGACTCCTGCCATCCGCCACACTCCCAGAAAGCTGACATTTGGGTGCCCGATCACCATGTTGATATGTATCCCCATTAATGTGACACACTGGGAGCCCACCCAGTGTGCCAAAATATTTTTTATGTATCTGACACCAGGATGCCCACTTGGTGTCAGATGAACCCCCACCTGAATATTTCAAGTGCCAACATTGGGTGTCCAATCCCTGTGTCTGTATGCCCCCACACAAACTATTTTATTGTACCTAAATATTTTGGTAACCTGTAAAATAAAGAAAACCATCCCTGGAGTCTTTAAAGAAAACAGTTCATCATCATCTCCCCAGTCCCCCTCCCCAGCCCACCCTCCCTCTGCAAACACACCTCCCTTACCCCCTACCCATTCTTACCTCTGGAGGTTGGGGCAGTGATCTTCTGTGGACTGGGACCTGTCTGCCTCTTCAAAGCCGACCAGCAAACTGAAGAAATGTGATAGCTGCAAAAGGGGAGTCAAGGGGGGTTCAACTAGTTGATATCTTAGCAATTTTCAGGAATTCTGGCCCCTAATTTTCAATGTGGGATTCTGACACCACTCATGAACACTGTCATTTGGTTACTCAGTCCTGAAAGGTGATTTTGTGGTTGCTGCATGGAACCACCTTTTGGGACTGATTAATGAAACCACAATGCCACTGTTCATGAGGTGGGGTCCCAAGAAAATCATATTGCAAATTTGGTGAAACAATTCCAATAAATGATTGTGTTACG
The DNA here is from genome assembly GCA_016271365.2 of Neoceratodus forsteri. NCBI lineage: Eukaryota > Metazoa > Chordata > Ceratodontiformes > Ceratodontidae > Neoceratodus > Neoceratodus forsteri. Next base: position 798,797,741 of record CM028131.1, read on the forward strand.
AGCATGCATTGCACAGTTTCTATGCACGCTCATAACTTTGCCAGTTTTAATATTTTCACTCTAGATTTTTGACACTACCATTTTTCACACCTTCTTATGAACAGTACAGCTGTCATTTTTACATATGGCCTAAAAGTGTTTTCACACCTGTGGCACGGAATGGCACGGTCACTGTGGGAAATTAGTTTTTGGAAGATTAACAAAATCACAGTGGACTGTTCATGAGGAGAGGTTCAAAATGCCCATGTTGAAAATTTGGTGAAAAATTCCAAAACATTAATGTGTTACAAGTGAACGTTGTACAGTTTATTTGCATATTCAGTAACTCTGAATTTTTCACATTTTCACTACAGATTTTCAGCATTGCCATTTTTTACACCTCCTCATGAACATGACAGCTGTCACTTTTCATATCCTGCCCAAAATGTGTTTTCACACCTGTGGCACTCGAATGGCACAGTCGCTGTTGAAATCACCTTCCAGACTGAGTAATGAAATGATACTGCCACTGTTCATGAGGTGGGTTTTCAAAAGCCCATGTTGAAAATTTGGAGCTAAAATACTAACAAACGCCTGGGGCATTAGGGTTTCCAACCATAACGCCCCACTCTGTAGAGACTGACAGGTGTCAGGTGTGACTTGGGGTCATCAGCCGTAATGCTCATGCCATTCCACCCCCACCCACACCCTGCAGCCAGTGACAGGCATTGAGGTGTGCCTTGGGGTCTTCAGCCCTAACGTTCAGCCCAATCTCCTCTGCTGTACCCATCTCAGCTTATTTCCTTATGGAATTGGGTGAGCATCAGGGCGAAGACCCCAAGGCACCTTTCGCAACATCTATCAGTGTCTGCAGGGTGGAGTGAAGTGGAATGGCATGAGCATTGTGGCGATGACCCAAAGGCACCTCAAAAGTCTGCCAGTCTCTGCAGGGTGGGGTGGGACTGGCATTAGTTTAATGCTTCACTGCCATTCCTATTATGCATCTCTAACTCCTGCACTACAAATGCCAATACCAGTAAGCAAATATTCAGCATTGACAAATGCTTGTTAATGAAGGTATGGTTTAATTGTACATTGGACAGACACTGGAGTTAATTTTTTAATGAAATGTACTTCATGTGAAGAATTTCTGGCAAAGTGCTAAGTTTAATTTACCTACAATACTCATTGAGCAAAGGTTTGACATTTTGCAAGCAATTTGCTAGCAAACTTAAAATGCACATTAGTATAGGTTGCCTCATAAGGTCATCTGACATCTAGGTTCGTTGGGCAGCAGCAGCGACCTGAAAGGAGTGAAAACATCAAAATGTAGTTGGAATATTAGTTTTGTGTGATTTCAGGAATATTTCACCTTGCAATTGCCATCACATGTAAAGTATAGCCTCCTTTGATTTAGACTTAAAAGTTTTATAGCTTTTCAGGAGTGCTTTTGAAGAACATTATGCTAACACCTTTGAAAATCCATAATGCATACCTTCATTTAAAGTCCCAAATTAGTCTGTGTATCACATGGAATAAAATTAACAATAATACTTTTGATATTTAAACACATGCAGGCACCAAGCAGATGTGGATTAAAATAACTAGCTGTGAATAATGTATCATTTCTGCCCTCTGCTTTGCTTTCAGTTTTTGCAATATAAATTTCCTCTCAGGATTTTTTTTTTTTTAACAGTGCCTCTATTTTTAGTAGTGTTCTCGGTACATCTTTTCAAAATCTCCAGGGTATTCTTAAGTAGAACAAGCACAAACAAGCACATTCATGGTCTGAAGTTAAGAAGGAGAAGTGGCTGTCTAGTGACCTCCTTTAGTTCCTGTTTTGAGAGATGAGCATTGGTTTCCAAAGCAATTCCTTGCAGCAAGTAATTTTAAACTGGATATTAAGATAAAATGGTACAGTGTCATACTTAAGCAATATGGCACTGCAGGGTGATGTTGCTTTATGATAACAGCATATGTAAGAACATGAGGCAAGAGCAATACTGAGTGCCTTATCCTACCAAGAAGGGCCAATATCATACAATTATACATACCATGGAGTGCCTTATTACAATCAAAATGGCTAATCTAATTTTATTCAAAAAATTAGTAATGATGCTCAGTAAATGAAGTTTTCTGACCTGTGCTGTTGTGCAGGAATACCACACAGTCATGACATCGCATCTGAGCAAATAACACGTCTTGGTTTCTCTGACCTATTTTATACTGTAGAATACTCTAACACTTTGAGACTCCTCAAATGCACATGCACATTGTGAAAGGATGGGTTAAGGATGGACCAAGGAGACAATAATGGTAGTGACCAAGCAAATAAAAATGTATTCTTCACAACCGAACAATAATACAAGCAGACTGAAGTGCAGCAAAATAAAAGAGAAGCATAAAATACACTTAGTCAAACAGTAGACATAGCTAGAAATGGCTAGCTAGGCAAGGTGTTATTAGCTTCACACTCTCCTATCGATTGACTCCTCAATCTACCTGCAGTGCCTATATACACAGTGGGGTCATGTGCTTACTTAACTCCACCCCTTATTGGCCATTCTGAAATAAATTCTTTAAACAAGTCTTATATATATTTTTACACCATAAAATCCTTTTTCGCACATAAGCAAAGGTGCACAGAAGAACAAAAATGCTTTTAATTGTGTTAATACAAACTGCAGTTGAGCTTTGCCTTCTGGAAGCACCTCCTCTCTCAGCTGTAGTATAAAAGAATTGAGTTTTTGGCCAGCTGGCTCTATAATGATACCAGCAGCTGAAGGAGTGTACAGCCAGAAGCGCTACAATGCAGTTACCTAGTTTTCCTGCACTGTTCCCTTGAAACAAACGTGGAAAAGCAAAACACCCTGAATTAAAATAGCAAGTGAGCATAAAGCAGCATTCTTTCTATAGTCTTTTCTGTTGTGACCGCAAAGGAACAAGGGCTATGCAGCAACTGAGCTTAGACACCCACACGATAGTTTGATGGGTGAGCAGCTGCAAATTTACCAGAGCTTTTCAAAACCACAACGCCATGGAGAACACAAACTGGTTTCCAGGTGAAAGCTCGGTGAGCATTTCTGCAAGATTGCTGGACATTGAGGGATAAAATGCAACAGAACAACACCTCTAAGTTCCAGGCTCTGCTTAAAACTGAACTGTACATGCTACAAGGTGAGAGTACCTCGTTATTTACACAAGGGTGTCTCCTACTCTACCTCCTGCTCTATACTGTAGCATTTGTTCTTTATCAACATGACTGATTCCTTATTATTTCTTATTCCTATACCATATGTAGTACCTTTATTAACCGAGCACCACATAAGCCACTTCTTTCTACAAGATACACAGCTACAGGCATGCAGTATTATTTAAAGTACATGTCACTTTTCTGTTCTCAAGGGATTGTTGGAATTAATCCCATTAGATTAATGCTTTAGGGACCTGTAGGGCATTTCTGTTTAGACATCCCAGCCCTGTCACCTACAGTATGTAGATAAGTTAGTGTTTCTGGAGTGTACTGAAGGAAACATGAAACACACAAGACACAACAATTAACAAGCACAAACAAATTGGATGGCCAGCCCAACTAACCTACACATACACATAGCAACAGTACTTTACAGACAGCTAGACATACACCCAGAATCACATACCTTCTACTGAAAGAAACATAGCAATGAAAAATACCAGAAAGGTGGGGGTCTCTCTCTCACACTCCTCCCCACCTAAAACCAAACCATTATGGTTTTGTTTAACATTTCTGCTTCTTTATACCTGTCATCAGATCTCACCCTAAGGAGAGATAGAGCCATAGCCCACCATCTCCTTAGGCTCCACCTCGGTCCCGCGATACTCAATAAAACAACTATGAAGGGTTAGTTTCCTTCATAAATCACTACTATCTTTACCCCAAGGTCTAAAGACAGGTACTAGTGTCATCCATCCCATATCTGGACAAAAGTCTGCATTGTTAAGCAGAGCACCTTTCAATGTTTGATGGTGAAATGGTAGGGCTGCAGAGATAGATACCTTTGCATAATGCGAGGATTTCTGCAATAAACTTTATTTTTCAGCTCAACACAAAACAAAATCAAAACAAAACCAACATTGTCCAGAGTAGTGGTACACAGTATTCACACAAAACAATACATACATAAAATCTCAAATAAGATAATAAACCCCACCAACCTAAAAAAAACCAAAACAAACACCCTGCCCACCCCACCTTGCAGCAGATACATAGAAACCATATATAAAATAGCCCTCTTTATGGCCCTGATAATTTATATCAGTAAAATGGAGTACAGTTTGAAAAGAAAGGAAAAACTATGACAAAATCCGATTTAGTACCAGATAAAAAACAATATTATGGAAAGGATGAGAGAAGAGACAACCAAGAAAATATTACCAAGAAAATAATGGGATAACTATGCCCCAATGCCTTTTGTAAGAAGACCTATGGAGTCGAAAAAATTGAAAGTTAATTTTCCTTAGTAGCCAAATTTATTTCTAAGGCTTGAAAAAAAACCACCCCAGCATTTATGAAACTTTTCACTAGTTTGGAAAAACTGGGCTACACATCTCTGCATTTAGAGCATTTAAAAGCTTGTCCCACCATTCTTTAAACGAAGGTTCCCAATTATTCTGCCAGTGTCTAAGTATTAGCAATTTAGTAACCATGGCTACATAGCGCCTTTTGTGACAGGGTAGGAATCTGGGTACATCCCAAATAGACACGTATTTTCATTAAAAAAGTCGAAATATTGAAATACGGAGCCACCCACTGCTTGACCTGAGTCCCATAACTTAGCGTATTTTGGGGCAGGCCCAAAGTTTATGATATAAAGTAGTAAGTTTGCACCGCAATCCCTACACTCAGGCTATACAGTGTTTTATAGATCCGAAATAGTTTAGCAGGAGTGAAATAAAGATTGTGTGGAATATTAAATTGAATATTCCTAAGCTGGTCCTGTTTGATAAGGAATAAATGTTAATCCAAATCCTTTCCCAGGTTTTTGCTGGCCAGCCTTTATTGAAGTTATTTTCCCAGTGGTAGGCTATGGGGGTACACTTGGACATCACACCGACAAAATTGACTTGTACAACTTAGCTATTGCTTTCGGCCCTCCGCTAATCCCCTCAATTTTTCTAACATGGCTCCAGCTCCTACCGGCCATGGCAACTTCCCTAAAAGGAATGTACGATTGCTAATCTGGTACTAAAACCAAAACAGATCTTTATGATCCACCCCAAATTTAGTAGTTAAAGCAGAGATCAGCATAAGAGAACTGCCTAAACAAAACTCGCCAAACAAAGTTTAGAAAAGTACTTACCTGGAAAAGTGCAATTGGGTGATTGTCTATTTGCAAGTTTGGGTTATTGAGAAGAGGTTGCCTAAGGTCTCTTAAGTTAGATTTTTGGAGTAAGGAACAGAGTTGCTGTAGAGCCCTCATATCCCAGCCTAATGGGGAGTTCCTTATCTCCACTGAGACCTTAGACCAGGAGATATAATAGGGCCTCTAGGTCTAACTTGTAGAGATTTGTCAGTGATCGGTCCAAAGCTAACCAGGAGGAAGATCCCGAAAACGCTTCTGCAGTAGATAGCCAGTACAAAAATCTCTTAGTATGAATAGCCAAATAGTAAACATAAAAATCAGGTAATTGGAGACCTCCCAACTCCTTAGAACGGGTAAGTTTCGCATATGCTCGACCTGGGGCTTTACCCTTCCAAAGAAAATCAGAGCAGATCCTACAGAAGGGCCTAAAAAGACCTGGAGAAATAGATATTAAGATTGAATAAAGGATAAAAACTCTAGGTAAAATTACCATTTTGACAGTGTTAACCTGGCTCTAGAAAGACGGTGGTAATTTATTCCATTTTCCAGGTCTTCTTTAATAGTTTTGAATAGAGTAGAATTTAGGTTGGCGAGATTAGCAAGATCTCTAGATATTCTAATGCCAAGATAAACTAGATTGTTGCTTTCCGTTGTAGGCCCAAAGAGAAGCACCAATCCTCGACAGGAGAGGAAATAATGAATACATTATAGTTTTGCTCCTGTTTAGCTTGTAACCTGAAAAGAGGCTAATATAAGAAATAATTTGTAATACACGAGGTAGAGATTCCTACTATTCTCTATATGAATAAGCAAATCATCAGCAAAAGAGATAAATTGCATTCGAGATGACCCACATGGATACCCCATGTTACCTTGTCTGAACTTAGAACTCTAGCTAGAGGCTCTATATACAAGTTGAAAAGAAACAGAGAAAGGGGCAACCTTGATGGGTGCCACGACATAGGGAAAACTGTCCAAAATAAGATTGTTACACTGAATTCTGGCTGATGGGCAAGAATAAAGGACACAAATCTGGTTAATGAATTGCTGCGAAAACCAAGTTTCTGTAAACTGCAAACATATAGTACCATTCCACTCTATTGAATGCTTTTTCTGCATCCAGGGATATGAGAGCCACCTCTAGCTCAGGAGCCCTGGAAGCAGAAATTAGATAAAATAATTTCCTAAAATGGTCCACTGAGGATCATCCAGCTATGAACCCTGCTTACTCAGGACTTAATAGCCCCTTCCATACCTTCTCCAATCTATTAGCCAAAATTTTAGCATATATCTTTAAATCAACATTTAGGAGTGAGATGGGCCTATAGTTGCCAATTACCGATGGGTCCTTCCCTGGTTTGGGCAAAGAATTATTCCTCACAAATAGCAATTGCTCACCAACATCATGACAGCTCCAATAGCTGTATACTTGGAGTAACAGATGAATTAGATAATTTTAAAAGTCTTATAAAATAAACAGGTGAACCCATTCGGGCTGGGTGCTTTGTCAGGTTTAAAGAGTCAATAACTCCTGAGATTTCCTCACCAGTAATTGGGGAGTTCAAAGCGGACCGGCTCCTTCTGCCAAGGACGGAAGAGTGGCCTCTTCCAGAAAGGCCCACATCTTATTATCCTGTTCTACTGTTCTCGGCTCTGAGGAGTAAAGTGACTTATAATAGTCCTGAAACAAAATTAATATCTCTAAAGATCAGTGACCAAAGCTTCCTTCTGAGGATGCTTTAAGGCTGTGACCCACTTAGAAACCAAATGTTGTTTTAATTGCCAGGCCAGAAGCTTGCCCGCTTTACTCTCTTGACCAATATATGAAGCCTTTAAAAAGATGCGGTTCTCTCCACCTTCTCCAATAAAGCACTAGCATAAGTAGCTCTCAAGGCAGATAATTCTTGCTCCTCTGTAGGGTAAGCTACCGACCTCTTTATTTTCCAGCATTCTAATTTTTGCCAAACAGCTGTTTAGAAAGCAACTTTTTTCTTTTTGAACACACTATACGAATTAACTCTCCTCTCCTCTCCAAGTTGCTTTCAGAGCTGCCCATACTCGATCTGTTGCAGGGATCCAGCCCCAATTGGAGCTAATAGTATTTTGCAAAAATTTTGAAATGCTCTACAACTTGATTATCTAACAACAGTTTATTATTAAGAGACCATGAATGAGACCTTATAGGGACATTTGGTAACTTCACTGCATTAAAATAAGTGAATGATCCAAGACCACTCGAGCTAGGATTTTAACATCTACTATATTTGATAACATCTGTTGACTAATTAAGAAATAATCAAGGTGAGAATGACTTTTATGGACTGACTGAAGAATGTGATTCTTTACTCAGAGAGTTAAATACTCTCCATGGGTCTACAAGGCCCAGCGACAAAATAAATTCTTTAATGCTCTTTTGTAGACGACTTTTGCCCCCTATAATAAGTATGATCTAAGTCATTAGTTTGTACCAGATTCCAGTCACCACCTATCAAAATAGGTAAGTGTGAAAAAGGAGCCAGAACCATAGCTAGATGCATAAAAAGGACGCATGCCTCTAAATTTGGGCCATAAACAGAACCCAGAAGAATGTCCTGTTGCTTATTTTACCTATGACAAAAATAAACCTACCTTCTGGGTCGGAAATAGATTCCGATAATGTAAAGGGATCTTATTAGCCAGAAGCAAAGCCACACCATGCTTACTTGAACTGAATCCTGACCCAAAACCTAACCTACTCACCTCCTTTTGAAAAAATGCAACTGTTCTGGAAGCATATGGATTTCTTGGAGAAACACAATTGAGGGATCGTATTTGGCAAGATGGTTTAAAATGACATATTTCTTCTTGTTGTCTCCCTTTATATTCCAAGAGAGAATATTCAAACAATTAGCCATAGATGTGTAAACAAATGTGCCTTGAGAACACAACTAAATAAAGACTTGTACTGCTGCCCCACCCCATTCTAAAAACACAAATAACCCCAAAACCTAACCCAGCCCCAAAGCCCCAAATTATATCCCAAAGATTTAAATCTGTTTACAACTCTATATAACCAGGCCCATAGCCTACACCTAAACAAATAGCCCATGGTGCACGCTAAAGAGTGAGCTCCTCCCCACCTGCTCCCAGGCAGGAAGGAATAAATAAAAGGAGGCTGAGCGAACATTCCCAGCAATATATCAACAGGAGCTCAGTCCTCAAAGCCAGTACCTTCCAAGTCTGCTGTCTAATAAATTCCATTCCCATAGACTTCATTAACTCCTATAACCATATTGAAGGGCTGCAGCATGGGGGCATTAGTAAGGAAAATTATATTAAGCCTAAGCCTCGTGACTAAGTATTACCTTGTCCCCAAACAAGTTCAAGCTAAAGTATGGACAATAACAGAACATATCCCCTTTTCATCTTGGGGCTTTACAAATCTGCCAGAGGACAAAGAAGTAGAGCAGCTCTTCCATAAACATTGCCAATAACCCATAGAAAAGCCCTGAAGGATCGTATGCATGCCGTGCTTGAGCTGAATATTATAAGCTGCGATCCTCCCTGACCGTTGGAGGCTTCTACCTCCTCCAATTAATGTCAACAATGTTTGTGACAGAAAAAACGAACAGGGATAGCACCCTAAAAACTAAAGCACTAGTAATCCATGCTTATTGTAAGCTGCCCAGGGCTACCATAAAAGCTAAGAACCAGATTAGCAGCCACTTGGATCCTAGCCTAAATGGGGAAGCCCCCATCAACGATCGGTACTACATTATTGACCTGAGAGCAGCCTTACTATAGTACTCATAAATAAATGTAAACAGCTACCAGAAGGGACTAACCAGTTTTCTATATTTGTCAATGGAGGTAGAGCCCTCTAGTGTCCAAACATTTCCTCGTTCTAACCCACAGTAAGTGAACAAGTTGAGGTAACAGAGAGAAACTTTCAATTGTCAACCACTAAAGAAATTAGAGTTAAATGCAAGTCCTTCGAACAGAGTAGGAAGGAAAAAACTAAATATGAACAGTCTAATCGGGGACCCTATAGAGTCCGTCATCAACTTCCTTATCGCAAGCCTTCTTGAAGGATCTATAGTTGGTCTACGGTTTCCATACTATGGGTCACAGTCCCCCATTTAGAGAATAGACCGGTAGCACTTCTTCAGAACTTTGATTGCCTCTTCCACAGATTCAAAACGCCTTGATCCATCTTTCAAGGACACCTCTAAATGAGCTGGGTACATCATTTGGTGTTTAATACCATCTGCCCATAATTTAGAGGTAATGGGACTATAAGCCACCCTGAGCTGGCGGTCTTCACTGCCAAGTCAGGGACTAGCTTTAATTTTTACCCTTCCATAGTATAGCCGTTAACTTCCTGGCTTCTTTAAAAATAAACTCCCAATCCAAGTAGTTGAGTAGCTTGAATATTAACGGTCTAGGAGGTTCAGAAGACAGTGGTTTAGCCCATAAGGACCTATGGGCTCTTTCTGTCATGAACTCTGGCCATTTGGAGAGGGCCCACCGTTTGCTTCAGAAACTTCTGTAAAACGTTATTGTGTTTGACCCTTCTACCTTCAGGGGCCCAAGTAGCACCAAGTTGTTCCTTCAATTCCTCCCTCCAGGACCTCAAGGCAATCTTCTAGTTTGCTAACAGACTTCTTGATTTCCACCACTTCAGGTTCTGACTTTTCCTGCTTTCTTTCTATTGAAGCTATCCTCGCCTCTGTGTCAGTAACGCTCCGGGCTAACTGAGGGAGCGATGGCTTAAATTGGCCACCTCTTCTATCAACTTCAGAAGAGCTTCCTTAACTGAGGCTAATTCTGAGTAGACGTGTGTAGGCGACAACCCTCTGCTGTATTCTGGGGAGAAGAGCTCCGACGAGGGCGCTTGGCCTCTGACTCCTGTGCAGTCTCCTCCTGGTCTGACGAATTAGACATGGTGCCAGAGTAAATAGCAATTAAATACACCACCTACACAACCAGCGTTAGAATAACGAGTCAATTTTCAGTAGTTGGCGGTATTTGAAGGAATATTCAGTATTAGTTAGGCTAGAGGAATGGAGCTCAGAGAAATGCTTCCTACCTCCACAAGACATCTTTCATGACATGTAGCCAACCTAAGAGGTTGTGATCAGTCCATAGCTCAAATTCAACCCCCATAGATAAAAGCGTAGAGCTTCTATGGCCCATCTGATGGCTAAACATTCTTCTTCAATTGCAGAATAACACGCTTTCTTTCATGCAATTTTATTCTTATATAGATGATCGGTGTTCTTCCTCATCCAATATTTGGGTCAGCACAGCCCCTATACCATAGTTGGATGCATTTGTTTGCAATATGAAGTGTTGTGTGAAATCAGGTGTCTGTAAAATAGGTGAGGAACATAATCTGGCTTTAATAGAGTGGAATGCATCTTCACATTCTGCTGTCCACTCTACTTTATCAGGTTTCTTTTTCTTTATCAAATCAGTTAAAGGGCCAGCAAGCATAGAGAAGTTGGGGATAAAATGCCAGTAATAGCCAGCAAGGCCTGAAAAGGACCTCACATCTTTATTTGTGATGGATTTTGGGCTGTTAGCTACAGCATTTACTTTACTTAATTTGGGTTTTAATAATCGATTCCCAATCTGAAAGCTGAGAGATTTGGTTTCTCATGACTATGGTACATTCTGTAGGGTTTATTGTTAAGCTCTGTCAGTCATGGCAGACAAAACAGCCGATAGATGATGTATATGTTCTTCCCAGGAGGGGCTGAATATGATCACATCATCTAGGTAAGCCACGCTATATGCAGCATGTGGGGTCAGCATTTTGATCATGACTCTTGGAAAGTGGCAGGGTACAGTGCAATCCAAACGGCATGACTGTAAATTGAAAACAAGCCTACAGGAGTACTAAACACTGTTTTGTCTTTATTATTAGGATCGAGCGGAATTTGTCAGAACCCTTTAGTTAAATCCAGTGTACTGTTGTATTTGGCATTTCCATGAAGGTCAAGAATATCATCGATTCATGGCATTGGGTAGCTGTCAAATTGGGAAACAGTATTTAGTCACCTGAAGTCATGACAAAATAGGATGCCCCTCCCTTTTGCCTGCCACAAGCATAGGAAAACACCATTCACTGTGGGATGGTTAGGTGATCCATAAACCTTGCATTTTCTTAACCTCTTGTATGACATCCTTTCTGACTCTTTCAGGAGCCTGTATGCTTTCTGCCTAATAGGTAGTTTTCCTGTCACTATGATGTGATGAACGGTATTGTTTACCCTCCCAGGAGTACCTGAAAAATTTTCTGGAATATTTGTAAAACCATGTTTAGTTCGTCTGCCTGCTCCTTTGTTATCTCAGGGTTCAAGTGAATATCAGTCAACTCCCTGTCCCCGCTAAACACTGATATGCCAAATCTAATTCATTAACAGTAGGCTTGGGAAGAAGATAGCCACATAGAAGGGTGGTCTCTACCCAGGGTTTTAACAAATTTGCATAATAGATAATGCTATTTATTCTTTTGTCTGGGAGCGCTATCTCATGGGTTACTGGGCCTGGTCTTTTGGGACTGTATACAGGCCTTGCCACTTCATGAGTAATTCATGCTCTGAGGATGGCAATAACAGTAACACTTTATCTCCTCTGTAAAGTCCTTATGCCCTGTTCCTCTGTCATAGTACCCCTTCTGTTTCACCTGCTGCTGCAAATTTGTTTGATGGGCTTCCTGTACATAGAAGAGAAGTCGTGCAGCTTTTGCCAATAATCTAGGGAGAGTGTCTCTTTCTTTTGTTTATTTTCCTCCCATTCTCTTTAATGACATCTAGTGGACCCTGGGATTATGACCATCCAAAAGCTCAAATGGTGAGAAGCCCTGTAGAGGCTTGGGGACTACTGTATGAAAACATTAAATAGGGTAAATAGGTGTCCCATTTACTTCCTCACCCTGAACACACTTTTTAAGATCCTTTTATAGTTTGATTGAACCGCTCAACCAGTCCATCCATCTGAGGATGGTAGGTGTGGTGAATATGGCTTCAATGCCTACAGCCTGGTATAAGCATTTCAAGAAGGCAGAGCAGAAATTAGTACCCTGTCGGTAAGTGTCTCTCTAGGATTACCCATACTGCTAAAGATTTTCACTAATTCATCAACTATTCTAGGGCCATAACACTTTGAAGAGGAATAGCCTCTGGATATTTTGTTAGATAGTCAGTCACTACCAAAATTAAATGGTTTCCTTGGAACTCTTAGGTAGAGGACCAACTATATCCATTGCTATTCATTCAAACGTATTAGTAATTAGTGGCATTGGTAACAGAGGTACCTAGCCCTTACCGCCAATACTTGCTACTCTCTGGCATTCAGTACAACTTTTGCAATATCTTGTTACCTACTCATGAATGCCAGGCCAAAAGAACCTGTACAGAGGAATGTCTCAGAGTGCGGTCCCTACCTAAGTGACCGCCAAAGGGATACCATGGGCTATACCTAGTAACTGATTCCTATGTGGTAGAGGTACCATTAACTGTTCTACAGTTTCCCTATATGGGGATTAGTGCAGACTCTATACAATAAGTCATTCTCCACTTTAAATGTTGTTTGTTGGGACCCTCCATTACTCCCATCTGTGAAAACAAAGGGCTTAATATTAGATCGTTCTTTCGGCTTCCTTAAAATATCTACTGTCAAAACTATGGACATATTCAAAATCAGTAGGTTTGGGTTTAGGATTCTATCAACATTGTTATTATTATGATCATGAGTCCAGAGTTCTTTTCTTTTCTTTCTGGCTTCTAGGCTTTCTGTCCATTCTAGCACTCTCATAAATGTCCCCATCGAAGGAAACAGATGTCCCAATATCTCTTCCCATTTGGCTTGCGCTCTGGTGGTGACAGCACTAACATTCTAGCTAACAAATATTCAAAATAAGGGTAGTCATGGCCAACTACAACGGCATGGATAAATGGGGCACTATACCCACTTTCATTTTCTGTGTTTGTCCATCCACCTTCACCACAGTCTCTTAACGGGTATCGGTGTATGTCATCATGTATGCTTGTGACTCAGTTGTTGGCCCCTGGTTCAGGTCCCATTTCTATCACATATGCATATAATAAAGTTTGTTTGCTTCCGGAATCTATAAGCCCTGACACCACCTTCTTCCCAACTCATACAGGTACTATATAGTGTCCCCATTTGGCAAGAGCCAAATGTGTTGGTTCTGTTTTTCTTTTTGGTATAACTTTGAAATGTGTCCTTTACCACTACATTCATGACATATTACGTCAGGGTTGTACCCTTTTGCAGATTTAACGTTGTGTCTAGCCCAGGATTGCTACTATTCTGTGTAGGAATGGCAGAAGAATGTCTTACCATAGACTGATGGGCTAAGGAGCTTCCCAAGCTCTTATGTCTGTGTGGCTCAGCTGTTAAGTAGTTGTTCGCCAGACGATGGCTACCTCCGATGATTCTGGGTGATCTCCATTTACCCAGAGTTGTACATCTTGGGACAACACTAGATGAATTGCTCCAGAATGATGCCTTCCAAATATGTGTAATAGTTCTGGTGGTTGGTTGCAACATTTAATACATAAGTACTTCAGTTGGTGACACATCTTGGGGGTATTTGTGGTCTGAAACTTATATAATCGAAATCTCTGTCTATATGTTTCAGTACTTATAGCGTACCTTTTAGGATGGCTTGCTTGATTCTGTCATAATCATTTGCATGTATAATGTCCACATAGCTATATGAAAGCTGCACTTTTCCAGTCAGGTAGGGGACCAACCGAATTACCCACTGGTCCCTCAAACATGCACAGGCTATAGCCACTCTTTCAAATGTCATGAGATATGCTTCGATGGCATCAGAATTGGACAGTTTCACCAACTTTATGTCTTTTTGTCCACCCCTGGTGAAGGAGGGGTCTGGCAGTGCCCATCACCTGAATGACATGCATGGTATCCGTCCAGTGGGCTTCATTGTCCCTCCAATCTCTCTCTCTCCTCTCTGCTTTTCATTTCCACTAGTCAAATACAATGCCAGCATAGAAGTTCATGGGGATCATCAGGGGACCCTCTCATCCTCAGGATCACCCCCACTGGCTTGGGCTACCTCAACTGGCTTCTTGTCCTCCATCAGCAAACCGTCAGCTTCTCTTCTCACCACCTTTCTCCGTACTAATGGGTCCAAACCAGACAACAATGGGATCTGAAATTTCTTCACAATGGACCTTGTAGTTACACCAGGCAGTAAAGTAACCTTGTCCTGTTGCATTAAAAGTCCATCTGGATCTAAGCACAGATTCACCAGCAGGTCACCAGAGCCCACTTGATCCCACCACTGCCACCATATGTGAAAGGCTGTGGGTTAAGGATGGACCAAGGAGACAATAATGGTAGTGACCAAGCAAATACAACTTTATTCTTCACAACAGAACAATAATGCAAGTGGACTGAAGTAGAGCAAAATAAAGAGAAGCATAAAATAAACTTAGTCAAATAGCAGACATAGCTAGAAATGGCTAGCTAGGCAAGGTGTTATTAGCTTCACACCCTCCTAACGACTGACTCCTCAATTCTACCTGCAGTGCCTATATACACAGGGTCATGTGTTTACTTAACGCCACCACTTGTTATAGAAACATAGAAACATAGATTCTTGACGGCAGATAAGGACCGCTTGGCCCATCTAGTCTGCCCATTTCTCATTTCCACAGGATAGGCCGTAGATCCCAGTTAACCAACAGCCTATTTCTTCCTACACCCCACAAGAATTGCCTTATGTCTGTCCCATGCATTCTTGAATTCTCCACAGTTTTAGACCCCATAACCTCCTCAGGAAGGCTGTTCCATGCATCCACTGCCCTCTCTGTGAAATAATACTTCCTCACATTGCCCTGAACCGCCCTCCTCTATCTTTTAAATTGTGTCCCTTATTCTTGCAAGTCTCTTTTTCTGAAAGATGCTACCCTCTTGGACTTTGTTGATTCCACTGAGGTACTTAAAGTTTCTATCATGTCCCCCTCTCCCTTCTTTCCTCAGGGTAGACATATTAAGCTCCCTTAGTTTCTCCTCATACGGCTTCTCCTGCAGACCCTGCACCATTTTAGTTGCCCTCCTCTGGACTACCTCTATCCTGTCTATGTCCTTGTGGAGATGGGGTCTCCAGAACTGGACACAGTACTCAGATGGGGTCTCACCAACTGTCTGTACAGAGGATAACAACTTCCTGTTTTCTGCTGCTGATGCCTCTCCTATACATCCCAGTATACCCCAGCCCTCCCTACTGCCTTCTCACATTGCTTGCTAACCTTAAGGTCATCTGATATGATTACTCCCAGGTCCCTTTCCTTTTTTGTTGTTGTTACTACCTCCCCACCCATTGTGTATTCTTCCCTGGGTTCTTGTTTCCCAGGTGCATTATTTTGCACTTCTTTGCATTGAATACTAGCTGCCATACTTCTGACTATTCCTCCAACCTTGCCAAGTCCCTTTCATCCTTTCCACGCCTCCTTGTGTATCAACCCTGTTGCAGATCTTTGTGTCATCTGCAAAAGGCATACTTCCTTCAATCCCTCT
Organism: Neoceratodus forsteri; assembly: GCA_016271365.2. Taxonomy (NCBI): domain Eukaryota; kingdom Metazoa; phylum Chordata; order Ceratodontiformes; family Ceratodontidae; genus Neoceratodus; species Neoceratodus forsteri. Next base: position 798,813,619 of record CM028131.1, read on the forward strand.
GCAATGTCACTGATGAGACATTAAAAGGACTGGACCCAATACTGAGCCCTGTGGTACCCCACTAGTAACCTCTCTTCTTCAGAGTGGACTCCATTTACAATTACCTTCTGTGTCCTGTTGTGCAGCCAATGTTTTACCAGGCTACCACCCTGGGACCCACTCTCAGGCTGGTTAATTTGACTATTAATCTTTTGTGTGGGACTGTGTCAAATGCCTTGCTAAAGTCCAGGTAGGGCATGTCCACAGCCCTCCCTTGGTCTACTACTTTGGTCACCCAGTCAAAGAAATCAATTAGATTCATCTGACATGACCTTCCCACTGTGAAGCCATGCTGCCTTGGGTCCTGTGCTCCACTGGCCTCTAGGTACTCAACTATTCTTTTCTTCAGAAGTGACTCCATCACTTTCCTACCACAGAGGTCAGACTGACAGGTCTATAGTTTCCTGCCTCTGTCTTGGTCCCACTTTTGTGAAGGGAATCACATCCGCCTTCCTCCAGTCCTTGGGTACCACACCATCCTCCCATGATTTATTAAAAAGAGTAGCCAGTGGTTTCACTAGTTCTTCCTTAATTCTTTCAGAATTCTGGGTGAATTCCATCAGGACCCATTGCTTTGTCCACCTTTAGTTTTAGGAGTTCTTGCAGAACCCTTTCTTCTGTGAAAGGACTGGGATCGACCCTCTATCAAGAGTGCTTCTGTTAATTGGATTAGGCATTCCAAAATAAATTCTTTAAACAAGTCTTATATATACAGTAT